>CM048748.1:213541643-215941643 GCA_026315105.1 Locusta migratoria
AATTTAAAGTTAAATTTCACATCTTTTGCAAACCATATCTTAGCTCTTGCAGACCACTTGTGGTCTGTGGACGAGATGTTGCGAACCCATTGTCTACCACTACCGACGTGGTTTTCATAGTATTTCAACCTTCAATAGCCCGTTTAAGTTCTGCTACTTTCGGACACAACCACTATTGTGACTAATGTAACGGCACTAAGACCAGCTTCGAGCCATTCAGTTGCTCGCCCACAATTGTAAACCACGCCTTACAGAAACTTTACGTACCGCACGAATTTTTGCACTAATTGGTTACACAAGAACCTTGTTCATAAAGTCGCACTGCATGAACTGTCGAATGCTTTCGAGAACACGCTTCGATGTAGTTAAGACATTTCCGTTTGTAATTATTGAACGGTAGTTTTTCATGAGTCTGAGATTGCCCCGAATAAATTTCCAATTATTTCTAAGCATCGGTCAATTACTTGTGCCGGCCGTGGTGGCCGAGGGGACTGACGCGCTCCAGTCACAGTCTGCACAGCTACTACGGTCGGGGGTTCGAATCCCCCCTCGGGCATGGATATTTGTGCCGTCCTTAGTATAAGGTAGTTGATAAGTAGTTTGTAAGTTTAGGGACTGATGACCCCGTAGTTAAGTCCCATAGACTATACAAACATTTGAACAATTACTTGTAAAAGAATCACGCCCAAAAATAAAACGAAGAACGTACAATTTATGCAGAGTTCTTGCTACGTACCATTCGTCAATGGAAGACAGAATGAGGCGAAACGCGTGTTGCCAGAGGTACTGTACCTGACTTGTAAAGTAGACATATGTAGATTTTCATGCCATTGACCAATCTGAATTCAAATAATTTATTCTCAAATTTTCGGTTACGCATTCTCGTTTGGTGCAGTGCTTGATGCATGACTTTTTAGTGACAGCTTGGACTGTCTTTTCAGCTGAACGCACTATGATACCACGTGACAGGCCAACTAGGTAACTGGGACTGTGGTCTCAGGTGGCCTTGGTATCAGCGCACACCTGTTTGCCACATTACGCTGCTCTGCGCTAGTACCGAATGTCGACACTAGAAGTAAAAATTGCTCAGAGGGGCAACTCAGTCACGTTGAATACCGAGGAAGTCATCAAATGAGACTGAAAAAGCTTACAACCCACTGTCAAGAAACCACTGTCGCTCGCTAGACCTCTAACAAAGAATTAAACTTTCATCGCCAATTTTGTTGCACAACATATTTTTACAATGTCATAGGGACACAATTTAGTGACATTCAAATTACCTGACATAGTCGGGTTTGGAGGCGATCTGATCTTTTATAGTTCTCAAAATGAAATGCCAAGATCGCACATTAATAATTTATTCAATGACTACCGGTTTCGGTGAACTGTGTCACCATCATCTGGTCACATACATATTACAAGCTGGTCATCTTGTAAGCTGCTATTTTTTTAACTTGTGTATTTTATATATAGTGACTAAGTACAATGTTGCACTTGTTATTTTATGCCCAATTATTTAACAAGAAGACCAGCTTGTAATATGTATGTGACCAGATGATGGTGACACAGTTCACCGAAACCGGTCGACATTGAATAAATTATTAATGTGCAATCTTGGCATTTCATTTTAGAAACTATTAGTGACATTCGTTTTTATAACGCGCTAAGAAGTCCTACGCATTTAGCAGCATCTGACTGTCCCATTGATTCTTGATAGAATATTCTATTTGTTCTGAATAAAAAACAAGACTTGTGTAATAATCTACAGTATTTTTGTTATTTGACGCACCGAATTTTGGATGTTACCGCCATTATCAGATACTGACTACAGAAATATAGCTATGAAAGTTCACGGTTGAAAGATTTAAACTTGTATGCGAGGAGTTTGTCAGTTCATTTTAAAGATAAATGTTGAAGATATAATTGCGTAAGCTTCCGCTGCCAGAGTCAGATGACACAAAAGTTTTCTGGGTGTTGTACCACGTCGTTGTGTAATAAGGCTACTACTTTAATAACCGGGACTGGGTATATCCAGATGAAGGCCACTGGAACTTTGGCCGAAACGTCGGTTATTAAAGTAATAGCCTTCTTACATCACTAAGGGGTACAACACCCAGAAAATTATGTCATAAGTGTTGAAGGTTTAGAAATAAAGTGAGAGCTATTATTCATAAAACGGCTGAACAGAGAAAATATGTGCCACATTAAATATTAAAAATTACAACCCTTGTCCTAAGAAGAAAAATAAATTGAAATAAAAAGCTTTTTTGCCGCGTTTTATGAAAGTTATCTGAACAAATGATCTGGTCTTTAAAGGTGAACTATCCGAAACATATGAGAGTAAGACTGACGCGGCGGAACGACCGAGCGCATTGGGGCGCTATGGTACGATGCCCGAGCCCGTTCCCCATGGGGGTTCAAAAAATGTTCAAATGTTTGTAGAGCTTATGGGACTTAACTACGGGGTCATCAGTCCCTAAACTTACAAACTACTTATGAACTAGCTACAACTAAGGACGGCACAAATATCCATGCCCGACCGTAGTGGCCATGCAGACCGTGACTAGGGTGCCCTCAGTCCCCTCGGCCACCGCTGCCGGCCATGGGGGTTCGAATCCCCCCTCGGGCATGGATGTTTGTATCGTCTATAATATAAGGTAGTTCATAAGTAGTTTGCAAGTTTAGGGACTGAGACCCCGCAGTTAAGACCCTTAAGCTTAACTAGCATTTGAACATTTTGAGAGTGAGATAAGCTGAATGGAAGGACTGTGATTGTATGTTTATAACTGGTTAAATTACAGTTACTGACTTAATAACTGGTATCACAAACAGAATAACCATTTTCAGTAATTGATATTAAGCTGGTTCCGGTCAGCTACGTCTATGCAAAGCAATTTTGTAACCAGATAATAATACTTTAGTGTAATTTTAACTAGCCTATAAAGCAGAAGTAGGAACATGGGACAAGAGAGTTGGGGAGGTAGTTTACATGGGATGGATATGATTAAAAGTCGTATCTTTGGTGAGTGTAAGAATTCTGTCCCGTCATTCAGTTTGGGGAAGTGGGCATGTGTTTGTGAGTTTCCATTATTTCAAGGAATTTCGTCATCCTTCCGTTTTCGATAAGATGTACGACTTCATGTGACTTCTTTTAGCAGGTGGTCTATAAATGTAGACTCTCCTTTCTAAGATTACAACTTTTTTTTATCTTCCTTAAACATAAGTTTTCAACTTCTGTGATGTTCATTACACCTAATGCAAGAATGTGGCCACAGAACTCAGATTAAGACCCTTTTAAAATAATTTATGTACTCGATACCATTGGTTACTCTCTGCAAGTGATAACATGAAGTACAAACAGTAAAATACACTTACTTGTAACTGTGATAAATTGTGTAGTGGTCGGTCGGTAGGACAGTATACTGGTTAGAATGAACACCACAGAAGTTGGAAACAGGAGATTCTACATTTGAAATCACTTGTTAATAGGTTACAGTTGCAATTCAAAAAGATGCCTTCGCATATAATCATGTGCTTATCGAAACTTTCTTTAATCAAATCTCAGAGGCGGGACATTTTCCCCCATCTTGTCGTTGCAGCATTACTTCAGAACTTTACACAATATGAACTTTTGCTATAAAATTAGAATTTTCACAACAAGAACTGACTTATAGAGAAACCTATGCGTTTTGTAACCTTCTAGAAATACTGTCTACACTTCAGCTCACCAATGATGGCTGTAAAATTTCGTTTCCCTGCAAACCTATATGACGTGATATGTTTCCACACTCGAGTGTGGTTGTTTGTTCTCTGTTGCTGTTATCTACTGTTGCTAGTTTATTCCCCTAAAAAAATCCAACAACCATTGATGCTATCGTGCCACGAAGGAGTACCGAGACAGACTTTTTTCAGCAGTGCAATCCTTATACCTTTCATTTCACACTCATTTCCCTACTATTAAAGATATTAAAGTCTTCAATAACTATCGTCCGTCTTTACAGCCATTGAAGTACACGCTTGTTGTTACTAGTACCTGAATCATATATAACATCGGATCATCTCGCTGGCTTCCGTAGCGTGTTTCACAACAACTGGTAAATCATCTTCTTTCTGTAGGTGCCATAATCAATATTTTATTTATTATTATTTTTATTTTGTTCACTTAAATGCAGGAGCGGTGTAGGTGGGAAAATCCAAAGGCACTGCTGAAAAATCGAAATTGGTAATTTTGCACGGGCATGGCTATTTCGGATTAGATTTATATTTTACACCCTACTATTCCGCTCACCCGACTGCTATAAAATTTTGTACATTTGACCTACGAAACAAGAAGAACGGAGCGTGGCGGAGGAGGCTTTGCAATAGATTCTCAAAATCAATCTACATTTCCATTCAGATTTTGATGGAATTTTGCACACCTATCTAAAAACGAGAAAGGTCACTGTCTACATAAGACTTCTTACCGTTAATGGCGAAAGTTACCTTACTCCAGATTTAATTTTTTATACACAGGAGAGGGAGAATTTGAAAAGAGAGTGGGATCAGGAGTAGATCGGTGGAATAAGGGAGGTTATGTAGGGGGGGGGGAGATGGGGAGAAGAGGTGGAGGAAAAAGAAGTAGTAATAGGAAAACGAGGAAGAGGATGAAGAGCGGGTTGAAGGCTTAGAGGACGAGGAGGAGGAGGAGTGGTAGGTAAACGGAGAGAGGAGGAAGTTGGAGATAGTGTTTACGTGGACTAACTGCATGTTGGAGTAAGTAAATACCCGAGCAACGCGAGGTTTTCAACTAGCTTATTGCAGAGTGTTTACGATTTCCGTAAGAAACTAAATCTACATTTCTTACACGAAGTATTCAGAATTCCATTCGCACACATGATATTTCATTTCTCTTCAGATACGAATATTCCTGAAACATTCACACCATTTCTAGTCAGTTATACAATAATGCCGCCGTGAAGTGGCCGAGAAATCTAAGGCGCTTTTCTGCGGAGCGCGCAGTTGCTCTTCGTCGGAGGTTCTAGTTCTTACTCGGGCGTGGATGTGTCTGTTATCCTTCGTTTAAGTAGTTTTTAAGCTAGGAACTGGTAACTGCAGTAGTTAAGTCCCACAGATTTACAAACATTAGATTTTATACAATAATATTTGCAATCAGCACCCCATCTGGGATTTCTAGTGCCAATGAACCAAATACTTATTGTTACTTTTGTTGTCTTTAATCCAAACACTAAATGCTAAACTTGATTCGTTGATGTCTCAGAAGCCGCGCAGGAATAGCCATGCAGTCTGTGACTCGAGTGCTTCTTGAGGTGTGTGTGTGTGTGTGTGTGTGTGTGTGTGTGTGTGTGTGTGTGTGTGTGTGTCTACATCTACATAGATACTCTGCAAATCACATTTAAGTGCTTGGCAGAGGGTTAATTAACCACTTTCATAACCTTTCTCTACCGTTCCATTCTCTAATAGCGCGCGAGAAGAAAGAACACCTAAATCATTCCGTTTTCGATCCGATTTCTCTTATTTTATTGGGATGGTCATGTCTCCCTATGTAGGTGAGTGCTAGCAAAATATTTTCTCATTCAGAAATAAAAGTCGGTGATCTAAATTTCGCAAATAGATCTCACCGCAACGAATAACTTTTTCTTTTAATGTTTTCCACCTCAAATCGTGTAACCTTTCCTTGACGCTTTCCCCCCTGCAACGTGATAAAACAAAATGAGCTGACCATCTCTGGACCTTCTCAATGTCTTCCGTCAGTCCCACCTGGTGAGGGTCCCACACAGGGCAATAGTTCTCCAGGAGAGGACGCACAAGTGTGATGTAGGCAGTCTCTTTGGTGGAGCTGGTGCATCTTCGAAGCATTCTGCCAATGAAACGTAACCTTTGGTTCGCCTTCCCCACAATATTTTCTGTGTGTTCTCTCCTGTCTAAGTTGTTCGTAATTGTAACTCTTAGGTATTTGGTAGAATTTACGACCTTAAGGTTTGACTGATTTATCGCGTAATTGAAGTTCAGCAGATTTCTTTTAGTGGTCATGTGTATTACTTCACACTTTTCTTTATTTAGTGTCAATTGACAATTTTCGTACCATGTAGAAATTTTGTCTAAATCGCTTTGCAGTTGATCCTCTATTAACTAACCGATAAACAACAGCATCATCCGCAAACAGTCTAAGGGAGCTACTCAGCTAAATCGTTTATAAAGTAAAAGTAGGGGACCTATAACGGTTCCCTGGGAAACGCCAGATATCACTTCTGTTTACGAACTGTGTACATTCTGATAGGAAATCGCGAATCCAATCGCACAATTGGTGAGATATTCCATAACCACACACTTTCATTAGAATCCGCTTGTGAGGTACAGTGTCGAAAGCCCTTCGGAAATCCAGAAATATGGAATCGATTTAAGTTACCTTGTCGATGGTACTTATCAGTTCATGTGAATGGAATTCTATCTCTCAGTAGTTGGTTCCCACTGAGATACAGAAACCAGTTTCGATGTCCCTACTTAATGGATTTTATACTCCGATGTAGGGACCTGAAGATGGCATAATGGAATGCTGAAACTGGTAGTGTAACAATAAATATTTCTATTAAACATACCACTGTTGGTATCCCTTCATAATGCTGAACCTTAGACGAGCCATGAAGTCGAAACAGGCAGGCGTGTTGCCCAGTGGCGTTATCCTGCTGTCTGTTTATGCCCACCCACACACGGCCAATGCGATGAACGCTACGTTGCAGCAGTTTTATTGGGAAACGGTAGAACATTCACCATACACCATCCCCGATCTTTCACCGTGTGACTTTCATGTGTTAGAACCTCTAAAACAAGCTATTCGCGGACATCGATTCGCAACGGGCGACGAAGTTTGAGACTGGGTCCATGCCTGAATCAGAGAGCAGTCTACAGGCTTCTTCAAGGATGGAGTCGACCGGCTAGTGTCGCAGTGGGATAAATGTGTCAACAATGATGGCGACTGTTTCTGAGTATGTGTGCCACAGTTTTCAGTTAATATACCGTTACTTTATACTAGTGCCAGTTTCATTTGAGTGCCCCTTGTATTTATATTTTTAATTAATTTATTTATTTATCAGATACATTGGGTCAGTAGTAAACATGCCGTTTTAACAGTACGTAAGCCAGAAGTAGTAAATACGCGATTTCCGTATCATCGTTTTGTTGTTCAAATGTTTGTTAAGCTTATGGTACTTAACTCAAAAATGTTCAAATGTCTGTAAATCTATCGGACCAAACTGCTTGGTCTTGAGGTAAACTAACCTACGGACAAACACACACACCCATGCCCCAGGGAGGACTCGAACCTCCACGGCGAACAACCGCGCGCTCCGCAGCGAGACGCTTTAGACCGCTCGGCTACTCCACCGCGGCGGTACTTAACTGCGGTGTTATTAGTGCCTAAACTTACAAACTACCTGTAAACTAACACGAAAGACAACACAAACATACATGCCCAAAGGAGGATTCGAACCTCTGACGGGGACGGCCTTGCGCATCGGAGTATAGCGCCTCAATGCGCTCGGCTACTCCGCCACGGAGGTTCGCTGTTATGATTGGAGGTATCGATTCGTTACGTTATGAGGTGCATGTTGGGACTTTTCGCTTGGGGCGCATTGTCAGGGTTTGGTGCTGAGATCGGCAGTCCCGGACTTTGCCGAGTAGCAGAGAGCAGGCTGCGCGCGGCCGATGCTGCTGCAGCTGGGCTGGGCGAGCGGCTGCCAGCGCGCCTTCAGCGTTCTGCGAAACCGCGTCTCGCCACCTGCAGCCCAGTCAGCAAATCACACAGGCAAGCTTCCTGCCAGATTAACACTGTGTGCCGGACCGGGATCCTACTAGGGACTTCCGCGGGCAACCGCTCTTCCGACTGAGCTACCCTGGCGCGTCTCTCTTCCTATCCTCACAGTGTAACACCTACATACAATGCGAATAATAGAAGAGGACCCTAAATGTAGGATCTGTGATGACGGTGATGAAACTGCATCACACCTAATCTTCGAATGCATTGCACTGGAGAGTAAAAGGCACAGAACATTTGGGACAACCAGACCCGAAGAAATTGTGTCTAATAAAGAACTGGTAAAGGGACTCCTTGCACTGTTCAGGGGCATTGGTTGGCTTTACTAGATATACTGGGAGCGATACAGCACAGTAAACTTAGTTTCTGTGAGGGCAGTGGCGGGTTGGACCAAGGCTGTTTTGGCTTCCCTGAAAAAATCAAATCAAATCAATCCTCGCAGTTCTACCACCACTCTAACACAGCCACGAAACTCTCTAGGGAGAAAGTTGCAGATGAAGCGATGCTAGCGCTCCAAGCGGCCAGTATGGAGTAGCAGATGGATGCCATGACACATAATGAGTAGTTGCCTTTCTAATGATGTTACTTTCAGATTTCCTAGTCATTGAACGTTGTTGTGAATTTTCTAATACGTATATGAAAACATTTAAATTACATTACTGCCTCTGTTAATTACAGACTCCAATAACAAAATGCCAGTGCAGTTGTAACAGACTTGTGGTGTATTGTTTCGTAGGTTGGTACTCTTCTCTTCTTACGTAAAATATTGCCGTTATTAGCTAGTTGCTCTGTACATTACTTATTTCTTTATTTTGCTCTGTTTCTGTGATTTCTATTTTGTGAATTTGTCTTCCTAGGGTTCGCGATGTTAATGTTGAGCAAGAAGATTATTTTCTCTCGGGGGCTCATTTCGACACAAAAATGACGTGTTGAATACTGGTAACTCTTCCCTGTTAGTTCTATTTGAGTGAAAGCCTATTACGAAACAGTTTATTCACCAGTCTCTAGCCTGACATTGCCCTCGTAGTTAGTTAATTCAAACTATTCACTAGTAATTAAGAAAGTCATTCTCTCGCGATTGAATTACTTCACAAAAGCTGCGCCTCACACATTCTTTGTGCCACATTTTCTTAAAACGGTCGGTAATTAACCCGCAATGTTAATTTTTTCATTGTCCTAAGCTGTAATTACTCTGAACCTCAAAGCTAATAATTCTGTTGAGTCCACGCATTAGATTCACTTGAGCGTCACAGATATTAAGTTCAGCTACTTCCAAAATATTTCACAGGTAAATTAAATATACTACCTATTAAAACTCTTTTCTCTACGTATCTTGAATATATTCTCCGCGTTATTTACTTGATAGATGTTATACATCAAACACTGTTAATTATCATAATAATTTCGAAAATATTTCCTTCACATTCATTATCTTTTTTTATTTTTTCACAAATCTCAGATTCCATAAATTCCTATAATAATATTCCTCACACTAATCAGTCTAATACTGCTTAATAATTTTTTCTTCTGCCTAAAAGAATGTTCGCAATCACAATACCACGCTTTTATCGATAGCTGTAACTGGTTAAATCGTTCAGAAGCAGCTACTTCTGAACTTGTGAGGCAGAGCTAGACACGTCAGATAACAGACTGTCACCGAGCTAGTTATCACAGAGCTGAACATTATAGATAGCTGATCATTACAGAGAGAGAGAGAAAAAAAATTTCAGACAAAAACTGTAATGATATAGGGTACTTTGACTCACTTACTCGTATTTTATTTTTATTTTTTATTACAATAATTTTAATTTAGTTCGATTTAATTTTTTTAATGAGCTTTGTCTCGCAAAAAATATTTATAAATGACTAAAATGTTGCAATCATATTGCCACGATTGCGGTGAAGTGTAATAGGTACAGTGTAATTCATATGTCTCACAGTAATTGATTCGTAATCGTATTGTAGAAAAACGTTTTAGTAGTAGAAATGATCGCAACCATAAGTGCTCAAGTACAAAAGGAACTTATTATGATTGTATTCCCGTAGTTTGTGCGTACTTTCATGTTCACGAGTTTTGTTTTAGAGGTCGGATGCTTTTTTTTTTTTTCTTTTCAAAAATAGACTTTTTGAAGATTAGGTTCCATATCTCCTTATGCACTCTTTTCACTTTGTCCTTGATTCTGTACGTTGTGTGTACCTATCACGATATTTTTAGCTACTTGGCAGATATCAGACTGAGTATCTTCAAGAATGTGAAGTACTAACATGATCATATTATTTGTAGCTACGCATTCACTATTTCAAACTAGTAAGTTCAAATGTTCAAATGTTTGTAAATCTATCGGACCAAACTACGTGGTCATCAGTCCGTAGCTTACAAACTACTTAAACCTAGATAAACTAACATAAGGACAAACACACACACCCATGCCCCGGGGAGGACTCGAACCTCCACAGCGAGCAACCGCGCGCTACGCATCGAGACGCTTTAGACCGCTCGGCTACTCCACCGCGGCAAACTAGTAAGTAACCGCCAAAATATGTCGGTATATATGCATATATTTTTTAGAAACACGAAACCAAGCAGTCTCTACTTGAAATAGTTCATTAACTGCAATCGGAAGCCGGCATTTCTTTTATACAGCAGTAGTGTATACAGCAGCAGTGGTTAACCAGTTGCGATTCTGTTTAAGAGCCGAAGTTTCTTAAGTGAATGAACCGTTGAAGGTCTTTTTTCATACGTAAAAGTGTAACTAACCACCGTAAATGAACACTTGAAGTTCGTAGAATCATTGTGTTATTTCGCAGCAGATGAGTGATTTCCGGATTATATTTTTTACAGCTGCTGCAATTTTTAACGTCAGGAATTTTGTAAATACGATGGTATTTTGAATGTGCTGCTGCACTCCAAATCAACATTCGATACACAATCGTTTTCGCATTATGTTTTTTCTTCTCATCCGCTTGGCGGCGCTGCAATTGCGAAGTTGCAGAAAATCACTGGGAGTTTCGCGACTCTTACGTCAGACTCTGGTTTCACTTCCGGAAGTACCTCGCCTCTTTCCTTCCGAAATAACTATTTTCCAGGGGTGCTAGTTGTACAAAGTTCGCAAAAGGACTTCCATGAAGTTTGGAAGTCAGGAGGCGAGAAATTGGCGGAAGTACTGCTGCAGGACAGGCCGTGAAGCGTGCCAGGATAGCTCAGTCGTCTGAACGCTTTCCCGCTAAAAGAAAATGTCTCAGGTTAGAATTACGGTCTGACATATTAAAAGTGTCAGAAAGTTTCATATTAGCAAACACTCTAATGCAGAGTGAAAACATCATTCTGAAAACTACACAAAGTATTAGCTCCTCCCGCAAACACTGCAACTATCCATCCTGGGCACGATTCTGTCACTGCTTCACTTTATCGCAAATCGAAACATTTGAGTTGCACTTCACAAATTTTGTTTGAGTGGTTTCGGCGAGGTTGATAGAACAGCTCCCAAAAATATAGATAGAAAATAATAGTGGTCCTATCACACCCCTGATAGTACTGGAGTCTATTACTTAAGTAGTCTGTTACATAAGTTCGTACCTTCATTAACATCCTCTACCACGCAATTCCCAATAGTTTGCTTGTGCTCGTACTTAGCGAATGGGTGAAACAGTCCTTCACTGCTGCAGCAACTGAATCATATTTGACCAAAAAGGTGTAACAATGGTAACTCAATGAACTCGCATTCGGAAGGACGGCAATTCACATCCACGTCCGGCCAAACAGAAGGCAAAGGTCCCAGGTTCGAGACCCGTTGCCGGCACAGAATTTTAATCTACCAGGAAGTTTCATATCAGCGCACACTCCGCTGCAAAGTTTCATTCCGGAAACATCCCTTAGGCTGTTGCTAAGCCATGTCTCCGCTCCACCAGGAGTGCTAGTCTTGCAAGGTTCGCAGGAGAACTTCTACGCAGTTTAGAAAGTAGGAAGCGAGGTACTGGCAGAATTGAAGTTGTAAGGACGGACCGTGAGTCTTATCGGGATAACTCAGTGGTAGAGCGCTTGCCCGCGAAAGGCGAAGGTCCCAAGTTCGAGTCCCGGTTCAGCCACATCAGCGCACACTCCGCTGCAGAGTGAAAGTTTCATTCTAGATTTATAGTAAATATAGTATGCAGCATTGGTCGTTTTTTTATTAATGTTTTTGCAGATCGATTTCGATCACACAATGATGATCTTCAATGCACCAGTCATCGTAATATCAACTATGCATAATCATATGCCATATTAACTGAATGTAACAGTTTTTTTGTTTGAACTTATCAGTATAGTGATCTGTTAAAAAATCTGTTACATTCGGCTAATATGGCATATGATTATGCATAGTTGATATTACGATGACAGGTGCACTCAAGATGATAATTATGTGACAGAAATCGATCTGCAAAAACATTAATTAAAAAAACGACCAATTTACTATATTCATTATTTTGTGGTCGCTGAGCACACCGTTGCAATAAATAAATAAATAAAATGGAATCAAACCTCAAAAAATTCTAGATTTAGATTTTTTTATGGTTTACCTACTTCACCGTCTTTGCCAAATAATTCCGATGGTGATACCCGCCTCTAATGACCACGATTGTGGGTCCCTAGCCACTCGGGGATCAGTGGCAACGAACATGCCGACAGATTAGCCAGGATGAGGGCAGTGACTCGATTTATTGGACCGGAACCTGTCCTGACAATCACCAGGGCAATGATCAAATTGGAGCTACGTAACTGGCTCAGAAGACAGCACGTAGAATATTGGACCAAAGTCAGTCAACAAAAACATGGCAAGGTAATGATGCCAAAGTCATGTTTTAAAACAAGCTCTGCCATCCTGGGCCTGAACAGGAGAGAGATTGGACTCAAGGTTGGATTGCTGACAGGCCATGGGAATTTCAGGAAACACCGACATACAATGGGAATAAGAGAGGAGGACCCTAAATGTAGGATCTGTGATGACGGTGATGGAACTGCATCACATCTGACCTTCGAATGCATTGCACTGAAGAACATTTGGGACAACCAGACCCGAAGAAATTGCGTCTAATAAAGAACTGGTAAAGGGACTCCTTGCACTGTTCAAGGGCATTGGTTGGCTTTACTAGATATACAGGGAGCGATACCGCACAATAAACTTAGTTTCGGTGCGGGCAGTGGCTGGTTGGACCAAGACTGTTTTGGCTTCCCTGAGAAAATCAAATCAGATCAGTGACCACGATGTCGACGGTACCTGAACGCTATCGTCCTCCCTTCGATGTGGCCCAGATTCCGCTATGTACTGCCTACTTCCGGCAGCTGCCCACCTCTATGCCGGTGGCAGCGACTGGCCACCCACTCCGCCCCTGGGGGCCTCCGGGTAAAATGCGAGACGCTGAGCTTGGCAGCGTCCTGTGGCGTCGCCGACGCGGGCTGCGGGTGTCGGAATGCCGCCTCGTGGGCGTTTCCGCGGCCTATCTTCCTGTGGGCCCCGCCACGGCCACTGCTGCTGCTGCCTGCTGCGCAGTTTCCTTCCCCGCGGCTCGGGGGACTCCCCGACCTTCCGCCACCTGAGGGGACATCTGCGCTGCCGACTCCAGCGGGTCGCCGCCGGAGATACGCCGTCCTTCCTGTTGGACTTGGCCGCGGCCCGCTCAACACGTGACGAAGAACTTGCCAGGTCTAAATTATCAGGCTAGAAACAAACGCTGTAACGCTAGTACGAGGTGCATTCAAGTTCTAAGGCCTCCGATTTTTTTTCTCCGGACTGAAAAGAAATAGAAACATGCGCATTGTTCTAAAATGAGGCCACGTTTATTGTCAATACGTCCCAGAGATGGCAGCACCGTACGGCACATGGAATTTTACCACCAGCGGCGAGAATGAGAACTGCTTTAGATACTTAAAATGGCGACGTTTTCCTTACTTGAACAGCGTGCAGCAACAGTGGCTTAAGGGGGGGGGGGGGAGATAGATCTGCTTGACGAGCTAAATTTTAGTCAGTTTCCAGACAGACTACCATCTACCACTCCCGTTGAAGAGTAATTCACTCCCATCCAATGAAATCTTATGGTGAAACACCCCGAGTTTCCAATGTTTACCTTTACCAGATTGCTGTCATACAATTTCTTTCTTTCTTTCCTTTTTTTTGAGGGGGGGTCTGGGGGCATTGTATCGCCCTCAGCCGGCCGCGGTGGCCGAGGGGACTGAGGCGCTCCAGTCTCGGTCTGCACGGCCACTACGGTCGGGGGTTCGAATCCCTCATCGGGCATGGATATTTGTGCCGTCCTTAGGATAAGCTAGTTGATAAGTAGTTTGTAAGTTTAGGGACTGATGACCCCTTAGTTAAGTCCCATAGACTATACAAACATTTGAACATTTTATCCCCCTCATCTCTCCCCCCCCCCCCCCCGTAGTTACGCCACTGGCGTGCAATCATTCGTTTTCTGAATTTGCGTGGTGTGACACCAATTGAAATTCATCGACGGTTGAAGGAGACATGTGGTGATGGAGTTATGGATGAATCGAAACTGCGTTCGTGGGTGCGACAGTTTAATGAAGGCAGAACATCGGTGTGACAACAAACTGAAACAACCTCGGGCTCGCACAAGCCGGTCTGACGACATGATCGAGAAACTGGAGAGAATTGTTTTGGGGGATCGCCGAAAGACTGTTGAACAGATCGCCTCCAGAGTTGGGTTCTGTGCACACAATCCTGCATGACGACCTTAAAATGCGAAAAGTGTCATCCAGGTGGGTGCCACGAATGCTGACGGACGACCACAAGGCTGCCCATGTGGCATGTTGCCAAGCAATGTTGACGCACATGATTCCTCGTGCTGCCGGCCGCGGTGGCCGAGGGGGTTCGAATCCCCTCTAGGGCATGGATATTTGTGCCGTCCTTAGTATAAGGTAGTTAATAAGTAGTTTGTAAGTTTAGGGACTAATAACCCTGCAGTTAAGTCCCATATGCTTAACAAACATTTGAACATTTTTCATACCCTTGACCTGACCTGCCTCCTAGTGACTTTTGGCTTTTTCCACCAATGAAAGGCACTCTCCGTGGCAGCACGTTCACCAGCGTTTTTCCAGTGGTCAAAGCAGACTCCTAAAGAAGCCTTCGCCGCTGCCATGGAATCATGGCGTCAGCGTTGTGAAAAATGTGTACGTCTGCAGGGTGATTACGTCGAGAAGTAACGCCAGTCTCATCGATTTCGGGTGAGTAGTTAATTAGAAAAAAATCGGAGGCCTTAGAACTTGAATGCACCTAGTCTTATTGTGTTGTTATGGTGGTGGTCTGACAGTTTCGATGCAGCTCTCCACGCCGTGCAAGCATTTTCATCTGTAAATAAGAACGGCAAGCTACATCCTTTTGTATCTACTTACTCTATTCCTCCCTCGGTTTCCCTTACGATTTCCCCCCCCCCCTCCCCCCCCACAAACTTCCTGTTATGGCTAAGTTGACGATTCCTCGAAACTACTTATGAACTGAAACTTACTGGCAGATTAAAATTGCGTGCCGGAACCGGGACTCGAACCTGGGACCTTTGCCTTTCGCGGGCAAGCGCACTACCGACTGTGCTATCCCGACACGACTGACGATGCCGCCTCACAACTTTACTTCCGCCAGTACCTCGCCTCCTACTTTCCAAACTTCACAGAAGTTCTCCTGCGAACCATGGAAGACTAGCACTCCTGGAAGAAAGGATATAGTGGAGACATGGCTTAGCCACAGCCTAAGGGATGTTTCCAGAATGAAGTTTCATTCTACTTATGAACTACCTAACACTAAGGACGGCACAAATATCCAAGACTGAGGCCGCGGTGAAGTAGCCGAGCGGTCTATAGCTGCAGAGCGCGCGGTTGCTCGCCGTGGAGGTCCGAGTCCTCCCTGGGGCATGGGTGTGTGTGTTTGTCCGTAGGTTAGTTTACCTAGGTTTAAGTAGTTTGTAAGTGATGACCACGCAGTTTGGTCCGATAGATTTACATACATATTTGAACATGCCTGAGGTGGGATTCGAACCCCCGACCGTAGTGGGCATGCAGACCTTGACTGGCGCGCCGCAGTCCCCTCAGCTCCCCATTTAGATAGGCTCCCAAAACCGGATTTCTTAAACCGCTTTCCCAAATCCGCTTTTGGTTGGTCATGTAACCACTCCAAAATCGATTCTGGAAATCCACTTCTGTAAAGCAGTTTTCCGGTTCCACAATCGATTTTCATGCGCATGTAAAAGCAACCGTGTTTGAAGCGTTCTTGGCTTGTCAGATTATGTTTTCGTGTTAAAAATTTTCGGCACATGTAGACAGAGTGACGTTTTCTACCGTGAAATAAAAGTATAAATATTAGAGTGAGAATGAATCTTTGTATTTAAGCAAAGAAAAATAGCGATTGTGCTAAATAAGGAACTGAATCAGCTTTGTTTCAGCCGCCATATTAAGTGGGCTAGGAAATCGGATTCAGGATGTAACATGTAAACACGACAGCAAAAACGGTTTACGAAAATCGGCTTTCATCTTCCGGAAAATGTGTTGCATGTAAACGTAGTGAATATGTCCTAACTTGTTCCTTCTCTTAGCATATGGCAGAAGCTCCTTTTCTCCCCAATTCTGTTGAGCACCTCCAACCCCCAGATACGTGATCTCCTCCACATATACAACCTTCTTTCGTGATGATTTTACAAAGTGTGACGATTAAATTGTGCTCTTAGCAAAATTTCCTCATATATTTCTTCGATCTCCTCATCATCGGCAGAGGTAGTTTGCATATAAACTTGTACTACTGTGGACGGTGTTGGCTTCATGTCTATCTTTGCTACGATAATGCGTTCAATATGCTATTGATAGTAACTTAACCGTTCATTATCAAATCTACTCCTGCGTTACCACCAACTGATTTTGTGTTTAGAATCCCGAACTCCCGTAATCAGTAACTCTGTTCATCCTGCCACCGAACTATACTGATCCCCACTACACCTTACTTTAACCTATCCATTTCCTTTTGAAATTTTCTAACTCACCCGATTAAGGGGCAGAACATTCCAGATTCCGATCCGTAGAATGCCTGTTTTGTTTTTCTTGATGACGTCATCCTGCTGGGAAGTCGCTCGGAAATCCGAATGGGGGATATTTTACCCGAGAGGATGTCATCATCATATACTGATACAGTAGAGCTCGGGAAAAGTAACGACTGTAGTTTCCCCTTGCTTTCAGCCGTTCGCAGTAAATGCGTGTCATAGCCACGTTAGATGATGTTACAAGGCCAGCTAAGTCAATCCAGACTGTTGTCCCTGTAACTATTGAGAAGGCTGCTGCCCCTCTTCAGGAACCACATTTTTCTATGGACTCTCCACAGAGGTCTAACCTCCGCTATGGTTGCACCTACGGTACGGCTTATCTGTATCGTTGAGGCACGCGAGCGCCCCTCCTCCGAAATGTCAATGGTTCATGACGGTGGAGTATCACTGTTGCATTCAAAATGCATATTAAATTGTTAACTCTGCCTCTGTGTGTTCTGATACGTCCACTTTAGCTTATTATTCCCAATAACTATGTATGCGTAAATAAATAAAATCTATAATATAGAAAAATAGGCACTTATCATTTTGTCTCAGTCGTTAATACCGAGACCGCCAATATAAGGACAGCTGTTATGCGACTTTGTCCATGGAGATACCAATAAGAGGAAATGGTTCTACAGTCTGTCGTTGTACATTGCTGTATGTTGACTCCGCCATATCAATTCAGTAGATGTGACTTCATTTTGCAACTGTGGAGCGTGGGACTGCGGTTGTACACATACTTATGTCTGCTACTAGTTTCAACGACGCAGAAGTGTTATCCTCAGGCCTCTCGCACGATCCACGAAAATATTTTTGTTTAAACCTAAGGTACCAAACTGCTGTCTTTATCGGGTCCTAGACTTACAAACAACTTAAAGAAACTTAAGCTAAGGAGAAAAGGCACACCCTTAATGCCATAGGAAGACTTGAATCTCCGACGATAGTAGCTAAGCAATCCGAGACGTACCGTTCCTGCGTGGCCATGAACGACAAACTGTATCTAGTAGTGCACGTTTATCCCAGGGAACGAATATTTGTACTGCCTTCCGGAAATTTCTCAAAATTATGTGTTCAAACATTTGACAACAACTTGTGTACAACTATATGCAGTTTGTCATTCAGGCTAGATGTTCTGAAGACGACGCTACTAGCTGTTGAAGCTGCTAGCCTAAATAAACTTGTATAAATACAACAGCTGTTGACACACTACGATAACTTTTTTTGTCCGAAGCATTATCCCAGACCACTGTTTATGTCTTTTTGGATATAACGCCGCGCCAGTAATGCATTTAAAGCCTTTTCTCTGATCTTGAGGCATATATACTACAGTGACACTACACCGTTGTCTAACTGATGCAAGTTTAGTTGTGTTATAAGCTGCGGGTAGCCAGTAAGACAAGTCTTTGGTGTGAAAAGTTATATTCTTAATCCACAATATTCTGCAAACAGGATTGACGAAAGTGAAATTCGTTCTATTTCTTCTCTAAATAGCTGAGGTCATGCTTGGTTGACTTCCTATCTTCCCTTCCGACATACGAATGAGATGCATTTTAAAAAGATTAGTACAAAAACAAGTGACGCAACTAGCAATTTTGATAAGACCCACGAGAAACTAATGTTTTCGATCAACTAACATGCTGTAGATTGTCTTTAACTTTGTGACATCATGAAAAGTATTACATTTGTAAATGCTTATTGTGTTCATATCTTGTTCTTCCTTTAACCTTATAATTTGCGTTACATAGCAAACATTTTGCGAGAGCAATGTCATCAGTAGTTGCGAGGAGTTCACAATTTAAACGTCTGATTTCACTATAGGAATTACCTCTATTCAGAACGCGCTTACCCACCATTGCAGTGCCGTTTCTTTCCTTAGTGAATCTTATCGCTTTGTTATCTGTGTCGTATTTGTACGACATAGTGTTCATGCTTGCGTGGTCAAGCTGTGGTGATACATCAGGTATCTAATGTCTGAAAAACTTTACAGTTGAAAGGTCCATAATAACAGAGAAAAAGTTTCTAAGAGACACAGAAGAATCATTTGTAAACTTGCAACGTTACTTCAGTTTGATACGTTCGTCGGAATCACAACCTAATCCACTTGCATAGCTGTACAAAATATTGCACGCACCAGCAAACTGCCGCTCCAAAGATACTATGCTTAGCGTATGAAAAGGTAGACACGGCCGTTTTTCACCCTTGAAACGAAGTCATCTTTACCCAGTTAAAATATTTGGTTTACGTTCGTAAGTACACATGTAACCTGCTACGATCGGTTACAGTTTGCTGAGCCAGGCAATCAGAACTATTGTCTGTAACATTTAATATTACAAACAGATTATTTGTATTATGAATTTAGCGAAGCTCGGCAACGAAATCGGACGTAATGTGGAAGTGTATAAAAATTACTGCTGTGATGATTTTCATAAATCATTAAAATTTACATCTTCACGTAATAGAAAATGTTCCTAGGAATATGAATAAAAACTAAATTTGTTAATTTTACTATATCAATGTTTCTATACATCGTACAAACAAGTGAAACTGTACTCTGAAAAGTCAGCTTTTCTAGCCATTTCCGTAACTATATTTGTGTATGTGATATTTGTTTTTTTAAGGTATTTATAATCATATTAGCGAGTGAATCAGGTATGGTGGGGTATGAAAAGTACCCTCCACTAAACACCGAAAGGTGAATTGCTGGATATAGTTGTATACGTGTGGTGCGCTAGGAGACCAATTATTGGTGATAGCTATAACTGGTATGTAACATTCTCCAAGTAGTACTATAATTTAACAAAATTGTAACATTGAGTGTGCGAAGTACCAATCTGTTAGAAAGACCGGAAGAAATGGAGTATCTAAATACTTACAAAAGTCCAATTCTTCAAAATTTACGTTGTAAAATGCATCATGTACCGAATCCTACCATAAACAACATGACTATCAGCACTCCTAGTTATAGTAATTTACTCTCGTCGACAACGTGACTACAAGGGGAGCGAAAGAGCTATCGAAGCTGTCACCTTAGAAATTTAGGGAATCCTCGTAAAATGCAATGATGAATGTGAAGTCTGGTATTGGAAAACCGCTCCTCCAGTTCCCGAACCAACAACACAACCGTAACCATCTTGCTCAGTTTCGTTCTATTTTGAAAACTGAATTTAAATACCCAGTGTCATCAATTATAATGGTTGTGTATACTGAGCCATGAAGTTCATCGATATAATTCTTAAGCGGAAATCCGTAGTTTGAATTTTATGTGTTAGTCGTCGTGTTTCCACTAACAATCTTCAGGAACGTAAAAGAAAAAAAAAAAAAAAAGTAAAAATCAAGAGATAATTCAGCAATGCAAATAATAATTCTCAAACCGTGAAATCTTAAAGCATCTACAGATACCTAAAGACAAGTCCAGTTGAAATTGGAGAACTGAGTGCGAGACCAAAACAAAACCAATGAGGGTTGTCGCAGTGAAAGTGAGGCGCAACCATTTCCATTTGTATCGTAGGCACAGGTTCCCCCTTTTCCTTCAGACATCCAAATATTTCCTTCATTTATTTTTTTCTTTTTATTTGTTTTTTGTTTTTTGTTTTTTGTTTTTTTGTCCCAATGTTTGTAAACCCATTGGTCATCAGTAGTCACGCGGGAGTATCCGAGCGGTCTGGAGCGCCACGTCATGGATCGCGCGGCCTCCCGCGTCGGGGATTCAAATCCTCCATCGGGCATGGATGTGTGTGTTGTCCTTTGGTTAGTTTAAGTTAGTTTACGTAGTTTTTAAGTCTAGAGACTTATGACCACAGTAGTTTGGGCCCATAGGATTACAAATATTTCAACATTTTATGGTCATCAGTCCCTAGATTTATAAACAAACTGAGGACAACATACACACACACACACACACACACACACACACACACACACACACATGCAAGAGTGAAGACTCTAACCTCCGGGAGGAACGGCCGCCCAGTCCGCAATACGACGCCTTAGACCACACGGCCATTCCGCGCCGCATTCTTTTTCTAGACAAACTAAAACCATTTCCATGTAAATTAAGAAATGTACCAAAGGAAATAAATAAAGATATGAGGTTCCTTTACATGTTAACAAAAGAATTTATTAGTTATTTAATTCTTCTGCACAGTCCGCTAAACAATAAGATTATCTTAACTGTGAACACTGTGTTGCAGCATTTAGTGTTACACCAGTAATTACCAGAATGAAAACTGTCCCTATCACAACACAATAAAAGACGAATGTGCACTGGCTAGAGTCACATATTTAAGAGGGGCACTAGCTTCTCACCTTAAAAAAAACTTTACATATTCGTGGATATGTTAAGTACTATGACACATAATTTGATGTATTATAACAGAACACATAACTCAGTGAGTTAAAAATTTTAAAAAATTGCAATCTGAGTAACCTAAGACCTTTATTTACAGTAGTTGTTCAAAATGATGTCCCTCTATGGAAATAGCAGCCTGACATCTCTTGAACACATTTGCGAAAACTCGACGAATTTCGGCTGCCGAAATCTGGGAAATGACTAGTCGAATCTTTTTTCACGAAACAATAAATTCTGGCAGGTATGTGAACAATACCCTGCATCCATTTTTTTCAAGAACTTTCACCCAACGTAAAGCTGTACGGTTATTTCATGCAGGACAATACAAGACCACACATTGGCAATGCTTCTATGGCAGCAATACGAAGTGTTTTTGATGATAGGATAGGTGACTGGCCTCCTCGTTCTCCAGATCTAAATCCCCGTGACTTTTATCTTTGGGGATACAAGCAATCCCCATACACTCGAAGAGTTGGAAGACATGATTCGACTAGTCATTTCCCACATTTCGGCAGCCGAAATTCGTCGAGTGTTCGCAAATGTAATCAAGAGATGTCAGGCTGCTCTTTCCACAGAAGGACATCATTTTGAACATCTACTGTAAATAGAGGTAAGCTTAGGTTACTCAGATGTCAATGTTTTTTAGACTTTAACTCAGTGTATGCGCCAGCAGCGCAATAGAGTCCGAGAATCTGGCGCTGCCGTGGCCGGCGGATGTGGTGCCGGCGGCCGGGAGCCGTACCGCGCATTCTGCGGACGCCTGGCAGGCGTCTTTCATGATACACCCTGTACTATTTCTTATCTCATACAATATGACATTATATGTCAGCCAAGTTTACGATGCATTCCCACTCAGACATACGTGTCATTACAGGTGCAAGTCCTTTGTGACCTCTCCACTCTTTGGAAACAGATGTAACCAATAAGAAGGGGCGAGTATCTCAAGATTTTTTGATTCAAATGTTTCTGAAGCTGCCACACAAGTCGAGACACTAGTTCTCCTCTTTTACATAGTTTTCTGTGACCGAAATATATTCGCTTTTGTTGCGCTGTGATAGAAAAATTTTCCATTCTTGTTCCCAGCTTTTATTCTACTATAGTTCATTACCTTTTCGACGTGGATTGTGAATTACAGGGACTTTAAACCTTTTTCAGAAAAAAAATAAATACATGCTGTCTCTACGGTTATATTACTGTGTTTATTTAGAAGCTTTCTGTAATTAATGCATAAACAAAGGAACTATAATTGACAAAATAATATGAACTTTGTAGATCACCATTGACTGGACGTCCAATGAGTCTTAGCAAGTGCCAAATTTAGCTGGACTTGAAACCATAGCCATTCGACGACGGATTATGGTTATTTGATGGAAAGTCGTTTTGACTTTATCGACTTCGTGCAAATTCGGGAACGATTCGTACAAAGTTTCTAAAGCGTGTAACTTCTACCCTTTAAACTTTTAAGAGTCGTTCCAATATAAATGCAATGAAAATAGAAAAAAATGACTTAAATTTAAGTCCCTTAAACTGGGATGAACGGGTTTATTTTTATCGCTTTATTTCTTACTATCTTTGCTGATTTCAAAAGTTTTTATTCATATTGACTTATTGGCTACGAAAAAAAGTTTTTATTGGTGAAGTGATTCTATAAATGTCTTATTTTTAAATTACATTACGCAACTCTAGAAAACTAAATGGATGGTGAGGCGTATAGCTAGTGACAGCATTACAATGTCGTGTCGTTAATAAATTATCACAGTTCACAGATATGTTGCAATATTTAAGAAAACTAGTTCGGTACTTAGCGCTCTTCTTCAGACATATGTTGAAATCCCAATGTATTTAGATTTCAGAAAAAAGAACATACACACTTCTGTCGTTCAGTCTACGTCCGAGTAGAGTTTCCTTAAATGAAAACGATGATACGGCTATAGATTTCAAGAAATCTACAATGAGGCCCTTACATGTTAGTTCATAAGAAAGTATTCGTTCTAAATACAGACTGCCATATGAAATAGAATAGAATGAATAGAGTGTACACAAATTTCATTTCTAACACACCGGAATAAATTGAACAGGCAAAGTCAGAGGCTCGTTTTATCTACCTGCACAAGGCGATGGACAAGGCAATTTCGCGCAATTTGCAGAAAAAGACCGACAATAAAATTTACAAGATCCAGGTGGGTAAACAATCACTAAAGACCAAGAACGAAGTGATCCGATTAGAAACGGCATAATACTGTAGTCTTTTCACCCTGACTGTTGTATGCGATGTTTTAAGAGTGGGACTAAAATCCAAGATGAAGGGGTATTAATGAAAAGAGTCGTTGGTGGCATTGCATTCATCAGTGAAACAGAGGAAGAATTCGAGGACCTGTTCAGTAGAATGGACTATAGTTCCAGAGCAAACTGGAAACATACGCAAATAATGGAGAGCCACAGAAATGAGATTAACAATAAACTTAACATCACCACTGGAGACTACAAAGTCCCTCTGGAGAAAATCAAAACACCACTGATGGAAGATGTAAAAAGCAGACGAATGAATGCAATGATGGCCTTCCTGACGCACAGACGTCTAATAGTGTCAAACAGTGGATTTTGATGTAGGTTTGTTGTTGTTGTTGTTGTGAAATATACATTTTGAGCACAACTTGCATGAAAGTTAAATTATAGTGTGTGGGTACAGCCAAACAGGAGAATTTGCTTGAACCACCAGAAGAGACATGTCTGTAAAGTAGATAGATTTTGGCACTGTTGATTGAAAATGTAACTATCGGAAACAGTGGGATAAGCTACCCTCTGACTGTCAAAAATAAAATAAAAGCAAATTTGTCTGTAGGTGCTGCTGGACAGAATTCAGGTCGGTTAATATTTGCATACAATGCTTTACCTAAAATTGTTATTATAGCCAATCGATTTCGGCCCATGTCATACCACCTCGTTTTGCAAACAAATGCCGGAACAGTTTATAAATCAAAATTAAATTTTTTCGAGGGTATGGGACCAGACTGCATTGAACATTAGTCCCTCGTCCCTAGAATTACGAATTACTTAAACTAACTTATGCTAAAGACATCACACACACACACACACACACACACACAACAATTCCCGAAGAAGGACTCTAACTCCGGTAGGGAGCAAACTCGCAATCCGCAGCAAAGCACCGTAGAATGCAAGGCCACTACTGCACGGCAACAGCTTAAAAGTGTTATTACGATCGCCACTATTGCAACGTATGACTGATTCCTATTTTGAAACCTGTAAATGACCTTTTTTCGCCGAAATCGATTAACTATAAGAAAAAAAATAGTAAACTGATTGACGACTGGTTTAGATCCTATTACTGGAAATGTAATTACACACTGACGTCCTTGAATTATGCATCAACTTCCTTCTATGGTACTAATATCTTGTTACTTTCTCTCGATTAAAATAACTTTTGGTAGTATGCAGCGTTTTGCTCGAAATTCATACCGACCAATTTTTCCTCTTTTTGTTTTTAGTGAGGGAGTTAGAGATCAAAGGAGTCTGTTGTTATAAATAAAAAATTTAATGCAGTTTTCCCAGTCATATACTACCGATGAAATTTTCTCTGGGTTTCTTGAAGGTGGTTGCGTTCAAATTGCGCGACTTTTGATGAAATTTATTCTCATCATCTTCTGGCGAATGAGAAGATGAGAATGACTCTCATCGAATCGTTCAGCGTTCAGCAGCCACCCGGATGGGAGCCCGTGAAGTTTACAAATGCACAAATTTGTCACACCTTTCAAGAACCTATGCGCGACAATTCCAACGTGATTTTTCTGAGAAAAATGTTTCTTAATAGAAAGGATGTGTATCAGAAAGGATGGCGAAATGTTACGCGGTTGGAAGTATACGATTATAACAGCAAAAATAACCTAGTAAACACGAGTCCGGAAACGAGCCTTTTGCGAGATAATTACCAATGTATGGTTTCAAGCCGCCACTGACGTCATTGTAAACATCGTCCTAGTTATTATACATTAATCTGAAATTTAGACTTTAATATTCGTATAGTTGTAGGGCTACACGCTTGTTAAGAATTCCGAAATGATCCAAGGTTTTTCGAAAGAATTCGAAATTCATTGCAGAGACGAGCACAGCTTTGAATCCAGATGCGAGGAAGACACTTCGAACACCTCCTTTAACAGGTAAACCATACGTGAAATGTGAACTAAATATGATGTAAAACATAATAGGACGATGTTGACAATAGTCAATGAAATGTGAACTGAATGCGATATCAATCTTAATAGTATACATTTCAAATTTACGTGTATTAACAAGGACGATGTTTACAGTGACGTCAGTGGCAGCTCGGAAACACACATTTGTAATTGAAATTAATCGAAATTTTCGATCTGTTATGGCTTCACTGTGCTAGGTTTAGATGGAATACCAAAGTGCGGCGAATGAAAATTTGTACCCGGCCGGGATTCGAAAACGGGATCTTCTGCTTACTAGGCAGACGCGTTGACCACTCCGCCACCGAGGACACAGTGAACAGCCCGACTGCAGAGGACTCTTTCCTGCACGTCATTCGCAACACCCAAATCTCCATTCGCCTCGCTGTCTCTTTCCTATTACCGCCGAACTTTGGTATTCCAGCTAAACCTAGTACAGTGAAGCCATAACAGATAATTGCGATTTATTTCATTAAATGAACGCTGCAACGTCGTCAAAAAGATATATATATATATAATGTACATTTGTAACTATCTCGTAAACTGTTCGTTTGCTGAACCTTGTTTACTGGGACATTTTTGCTTCTATTATCGTGTACTTTCAACCGTGTAAGTTTGTGCCATCCTTTTTTTGATACACCCTGTATAATGATTGCATTGACTGTAGATGATTAAAATCGTACATTAACGAGGGAGCGTATACACTACCACACTGGATAAATTCACAGCTGACGTCTCGGTATCTTTTCCTGAGATAAAGCTGTATTTGACAATCGGCACGCGGGCAAATAGATATCAACAAATTAATCCTGTCTCTTACAGGGATGAAGAAGGGAAAAATAATAATAGAAACAATTTTCTTAAAGGGGCAACCACAGCTTAAATACATATTTATGGAATTTTCTACACAATCACCACAAAAAATAAAGACTGAAAATTAAAATTGACTTCGATGATGTCTTACGTGGAGGTGTGTAAAGAATGAAATCGCAACAGCTGTCAAGATGTGTTTATCCCGACACTACCGGTTTCTCATCAGTAAAGATGCATCTTCAGGTGGATGACATAAGAAAATGATTACATAATAATTGGAACAGCATGCAGCTTTCAAGGTACCTTGTTAACACAACACACCCTGTTGTGGGAATGTTTTAACAAGGTACCCTGAAAGCTGGATGCTGTTCCAATTATTATGTAATCATTATATATATATATATATATATATATATATATATATATATATATATATATATATACTACACAGAGAGGCTATCTCTGGGTTAACAGCGCTCCTTGTGACAGCAACCATGAACTGTAGCAGCAATTTTTTTCAATATTGCCGAAATCATGCCGAGTGTATGCGCAGTATATAACAGAACGATTCGCAGTAATAAGAGTATAAGACTACTGGAATGTCGTTGTATGTTTTCCTTTATAACATTTTGTGTTCAAAAATGTTCAAATGTTTGTAGAGCTTATGGGACTTAACTACGGGGTCATCAGTCCATAAACCTACAAACTACTTATGAACTACCTTATACTAAAGACAGCACAAACATCCATGCCCGAGGGGGGATTCGAACTCCCGACCGTAGTGGCCGTACAGACCGTGACTGGAGCGCCTCAGTCCCCTCGGCCACCGCGGCCGGCTACACACCTCCACCTAAGCCATCATCGAAGTCAATTTTAATTTTCGATCTTTATTTTTTGTGGTTATTTTGTATGAGAATTCCATAAATAATAATAAAACCCTCTTCGTATTGTTACATGAATATTTAAGACGATGAAAGAAAGTTGACTTTGAACTCACAGGTTTTCGCAGCAGTGGGGGAAGTGAATAGCAGACTCGGAGAATAGGTAGTAGGGAACCAGCCCTCATACACGCAGTGGAAACGAGTGCACTGATGTCAGCGGGCGCTGGTCGGAAGTCGGAAGTCCGGAGCTCTGGCGACAGCCGCCACGCACTTTCTTCGCGGTGCGGCGCGGCGCGGCGTTATTTCGGTCCGCGGCAGCGTCTGCGCATGCGCGGCGCGCCCACTGTGCGCCGCTCTCTCGCTACCCCCCGCCACGCCCGCTAAGCGGATTGCGGGATTCGGCGTCGGCTCTCGCGCTCTGCCAGCGGGTAGCCGGGTACTCCCAGCGCGGCGGCCGACATCCGTCCGCCGGAGACAAAGACGCCGCCGCGGAGGCCAGCTTCTTCAGGGCGGACAAAGCCGCCTGCTACAGAGGCCGCTAATGGCACAAATCCGCCAGTCCATTCGGCAGCCAAAAGGCTTTTCTGAAACGTGTGAAAAATGTCCAAAAGAGTCAGCTCAGGTTCCAGTTCAGTCCACTTAAAAAGAATTGACTATGAACTGGTAGTAGTCTTGTGTAGTTCGCGAACGAACTAGTTCGGAAGAGGGCTCCCACAGGCGAACTAGTTCGCAGATCCAAAAGTCAACACAGTTTCAGCCGACCAGTTGCATAAAATGGTTGTTGTTGTTGTTGTGGTCTTCAGTCCGGAGACTGGTTTGATGCAGCTCTCCACCCTACTCTATCCTGAGCAAGCCTTTTCATCTCCTCATAAGAACGGCAACCCACATCTATTTGAATCTGCTTACTATACGCGTCTCTTGGTCTCCCTCTGCGATTTTTACCCCACACACTTCCCTCCAATGCTAAATTTACGATTCCCCGATGTCTAAGAATGTGTCCTACCAAGCGATCCCTTCTTTTAGTCAGGGTATGCCAAAAATTCCTTTTCTCACCAATTCTGTTCAGTACCTCTTCATTAGTTATGTGATCTACCCACCTAATCTTCAGCATTCTTCTGTAGCACCACATTTCAAAAGCCTCTATTCTCTTCCTGTCCGCACTGCTTATCGTCCATGTTTCACTCCCATACAACGCAACAGTCCACACAAATGCCTTCAGAAAAGACTTCCTTACACTTAAATTAATATTCGATGTTAGCAAATTTCTCTTTTTCAAAAATGCTTTTCTTCCCATTGCCATTCTGCATTTTATATCCTCTGTACTACGACCATCGCATGTTATTTTACTACCCAAGTAACAAAACTCATCTACCACCTTCATTGTTTCGTTACCTAATCTAATTCCTTCAGCATCGCCTGATTTTCTAAGACCGCATTCCATTATTTTTGTTTTGCTCTTGTTAATGTTCATTTTATACGCTCTCTTCAACACACTGTCCATTCCATTCAACTGCTCTTCCAGGTCCTTTGCTGTCTCTGATAAAATTACAATGTCATCAGCAAAACGCAATGTTTTTATTTCTTCTCCCTGAACTTTAATCCCTATTCCAAATTTTTCCTTGCTTTCCTTCACCGCTTGCTCGATGTACAAATTGAATAACATCGGAGAAAGGCTACAACCCTGTCTTACTCCCTTCCCAACTGATGCTTCCCTTTCATGCCCTTCGAGTCTAATAACCGCGGTCTGGCTTTTGTACAAGTTGTAGATAACTCTCCCTGTATTTTACCCCTGCTGACTTCAGAATTTGGAAGAGTGTAGTCCAGTCAACATTGTCAAACGCTTTCTCCAAATCTACAAACGCTAAAAATGTAGATTTGCCTTTCCTTAATCTATCTTCTAAGATAAGACGTAAGGTAAGTATTGCCTCCCGGGTTCCTACGTTCCTCCTGAATCCAAACTGATCTTCCCCGAGGTCAGCTTCTACCAGCTTTTCCATTCTCCTGTAGATAATTCGTGTTAAAATTTTGCAACCATGACTTATCAAACTGATGGTTCTGTAATTTTCACACCTGTCTGCGCCTGATTTCTTTGAAATGGGGATTATTACATTTTTCTTAAAGTCTGAGGGTATTTCGCCTGTCTCATACATCCTACACACCAGTTCAAATAGTCTTGTCATGGCTGGCTTTCCCAGAGACTTTAATAGTTCTGCGGGTATGCCATCTACTCCTGGGGCCTTGTTCCGACCTACGTCTTTAGAGGCTCTGTCAAATTCATCTCTCAGTATAGTATCTCCTATTTCGTCTTCGTCTACTTCCTCTTCCCTTCCTACAACATCGTCCCTAAGTTCATTTCCTTTGTAGAGCTGCTCTATGTACTCTTTCCACCTTTCAGCTTTCCCTTCTTTGCTGAGAACTGGTTTCCCATCCGAGTTCTTGATATTCGTAGAGCTGCCCTTCCTGTCCCCAAACGTCTCCTTTATTTTCCTGTAGGCGGTATCTACTTTTCCCCTTCTTATAGATTCTTCTACGGATTTGCATTTGGCTTCTAGCCACTCCTGCTTAGCCATTTTGCACTTCCTGTCAATCTCATTTCTTAGTCGTCTGTATTCCATTTTGCGTGTTTCATTTACTGCATTTTTATATTTTCTCCTTTCATCTATTAAATTTAGTATTTCCTGTGATATCCAAGGATTTTTTGTTGGTCTTGCCTTCCTACCTATTTTGTCCTCTGCTGCCTTCACTATTTCGTCTCTCAATGCTACCCATTCCTCTTCTACTGTTTTATTTCCCCCTGTTTCTGTCAATTGTTGCCTAATATCCCTCTGAAATTCTCCAGAACTTCACTTTCCTTCAATTTATCCAAGTCCCATCTCCTTATTTTCATACCTTTCTGCAGTTTTTTCAGTTTCAGCCTACAGTTCATGACTAACAAGTTATGGTCAGAGTCTATATCTGCCCCTGGGTATGTCTTGCAGTTTAGGAATCTATGTCTTACCATTATAAAATCTATCTGATACCTTCCTGTGTCTCCTGATCTCTTCCACGTATACAACCTTCTTTTGTGATTTTTAAACCACGTGTTTGTTACTATTAATTCATGTTCCGTGCAAAATTCTACCAGGCGACTTCCTCTTTCATTCTTCCTGCCCATCCATATTCACCTACTATTTTTCCTTCTCTTCCTTTTCCTACTACCGAATTCCAGTCTCCCATCACAATTAAGTTTTCCTCTCCCTTAACTGTCTGAATAATTTCCTCTAGCTCCTCATATATTTCTTCGATCTCCTCATCATCGGCAGAGCTAGTTGGCATATAAACCTGTACTACTGTTGTTGGTGTTGGCTTCGTATCTATCTTGACAATGATTTTCTTATTCATTATCAGTCCTACTCCTGTGATACCCCCAACTGATTTTGTATTTATAATCCTGTACTCACCTGACCAGAAATCCTGTTCATCCTGCCACCGAACTTCACTAATCCCCACTATATCTAACTTCAACCTATCCATTTCCCTTTTTAAATTTTCTAATTTTCCTACCCGATTAAGGGATCTAACATTCCACGCTCCGATCCGTAGAATGCCAGTATTGTCTTTCCTGATGACAACATCCTCCTGAGTAGTCCCCGCCCGGAGATCCGAATGGGGGACTATTTTACCTCCGGAATATTTTACCCGAGAGGATGCCATCATCATATGTTCATACAGTAGAGTTGCATGTCCTCGGGAAAAGTAACGGCTGTAGTTTCCCCTTGCTTTCAGCCGTTCGCAGTAGCTGTGTGGCAAAGCCACATTAGCTGATGTTACAAGGCCAGCTCAGTCAATCATCCAGACTGTTGCCCCTGTAACTACTGAAAAGGCTGCTGCCCCTCTTCAGGAACCACACGTTTGTCTGGCCTCTCCACAGATACCCCTCCGCTGTGGTTGCACCTACGGTACGGCTATCTGCATCGTTGAGGCACGCAAGCCACCCACCCCACCTCGGCAATGTCTGTGGTTCATGGGGGTGGATAAAATGGTTTACATGTATAAACCTTTACCTAGGTTACGGCAATATTAATTTTGCCTTCTTCAGAAGTATACAATAAAGCTCACATGTTAAAAAAAAAAAAAAAAAAAAAAAAAAAAAAAAAAAAAAAAAAAAAGTTGTTAAATAAAGCCGGCCGCGGTGGCCGAGGGGACTGAGGCACTCCAGTCACGGTCTATACGGCCACTACGGTCGGGGATTAGAATCCCCCCTCGAGCATGGATATTTGTGCCGTCCTTAGTAGTAGTTAGTTTATAAGTAGTTTGTAAGTTTAGAGACTGATAACCCCGCAGTTAAGTCCCATAAGTTATACAAACATTTGAACATTTTTGTTAAATAAAATATGGCTGACTCCATGTCAATAGATTAAAAAGTAAAAATTAAAAACAGTGTCACATTACAAAATTGTGGAGCCCGTCCACACACAGGTCGAGTGAGCACTGCGTACTGGCAGAGGGCTCCTACGCCTCTGCCAGTACGCAGTGCTCACTCGACCTGTGTGTGGACGGGCTCCACAATTTTATGATGTGACACTGTTTTTAATTTTTACTTTTTAATCTATTGACATGGAGTCAGCCATATTTTATTTAACAACCTTTTTAATGTTAGCTTCATTGTATACATCTGAAGAAGGCAAAATTAATTTTGCCGAAGCCTTCGTAAAGGTTTATACATGTAAACCATTTTATGCAAGTTTTCGGCTGAAAGTGTGTTGACTTTTGGATCGTGTTCCACCGTTGCTGAATTGCAGCCATGTTTAAAATTTTGTAGTTCGCAGATCCCTCGCCTCCTAGTTCGTCCGCTCCTTTTCCGAAGACTGACGGGGAACAGCGAGAGGACCCGAGGACCCGAGAACGCGCAGTTACCGTCATTTCAAGCTGAGATGCGGTTCAGCAGTAGTTTTATAGTTTACTGCCAAAAGAAATCAATTTTAAAAATAAAGTACTACGAGTACTCTTTATGCAAAGTAGTTGAATACCATTGTATCACCCATTCGTGTAAATAACTGGTTTATTTACTGAAGTATTTGATGTCTAATTGCCGAAAAATACGGGTAATAGCACACGCTTTGGGAACTGTGGGGTCGCACAAGTATGAAGTGCGCGGCACGTATTTACATCGCGCGCCGCCATGCACGCACGGCGCGGCGTTCTTACGACGTCAGCCACGAGCGCCCTCTGCTGCACGTCCACTCGTGGCCACCACTAACTGCATCTGCCACTTGGGACTGAGACAGGAACCAGTTAACACTTGGGAATCAGTTAAGACTTGGCTATCGGATAGGCACTAGTAATCATCAGTAGGCAGGCCTCTATATAATCTATGTATCAGCATTCTGCAGTCAAGAACTATGTAAAAGTTAAGTATTACTAAGTCTCTATGAAATATATATCTCGTTCTAATTTACTCTAGTGTTTCTAGTTTATGCTGTCCCACTGGCTGATCACCTCCGTACCTGCACAAGGGTGCATCCTTTATTCCTGTGTCGGTCTCTTCCTACTCGGCCACCGACACCAGGACCACCGGCGGAAACGAGACACAAAAGGAACACTGATATATAAAAAGCTGTCATAACAAAAGAAAGAGATCTTTTAGTAGCGGTAGCAAAAGCCAAAAAGGGCGGATGAACTAAAAAGAGCGGACGAACTAATAAGAGCGACCTTCTTCGCGGCCGAGATGCGAACTAAAAGGAGAGCTACCGGTCGCGAACTAAAATATGCGCGATCGGTCGCGAACTAAAATATGCGCGATCGAACTATGCGCGTTCAATCGCGAACTATTGTGCCAAACGTATCTCGCTTCTTACTTCGTTCGATTCTTTTCCGAAGACCGACGGACAATAGCGAGAGGGCGCGTAGCAGAATAAAAAATCACGTATTTGCCTTCTACTGAAGAAAGCCATTTCGAGGTCAGCGTCTGCCTGCTAGATTACATAGTTCTGTGCTTCAAAATTTCTGTTTTGAAGTATTCTGCAATATCTGACTAATAAATTCCATAATGTCAAGATATAGAGATAACTCTAAACTTTTCTGAAACGTGTGAAGAATGAGCAAAAGAATCCATATCCAGTTCAGTCCACTTACGAAGGAAGAGAATTAACCGTGAACTGGTAATGTTGGGTGTCACATACCCAGCTATAACTTTGAAATGCCACGGTTACCAAAATTACGAAATTTTCTCGTTAGCACAAATTTCTTTAATTGCAGACACCATAAGTAGGATTACCTATTACAGTCATTTTTATCTGTCAGAAATGTTCAAATGTGTGTAGAGCTTATGGGACTACGAAGTCATCAGTCCGTAAACTTACAAACTACTAATGAACTAGCTTATACTAAAGATGGCACAAACATTCATGCCCGATGGGGGATTGTAACCCTCCCGACGGGGGAAGGCCTCGCGCATCGTAGCATAGCGCCTCAGTTCGCTCGGTGCTCCGCCGCGGTTTTCATCTGTCAAATAAATGTTCAAATGTTTGTTAAGCTTATGGGACTTAACTACGGGGTCATCAGTCCCTAAACTTACAAACTACTTATGAACTACTTACGAACTAGGACGCCACAAATATCCATGCCCGAGGGGGGATTCGAACCCCCGACCGTAGTGGCCGTGCTGACCGTGACTGGAGCGCCTCAATCTCCTCGGCCACCGCGGCCGGATTTTCATCTGTCACTTTCCATTTATTTCCCCTCTGGCAATTTACTGATGTGAAAATTATCGAGTAGCACCGTGCTTCGGAATCCACGTTAAACTGTAGGTCCCCCTCTAAGTGGTTGGGTAAGTCATAAAGTCGGAGGAAGGCAACGGCATACCACCTCCAAACAGGAACACGCCTAGTAAAGCACTGTGATGTTCAAACCAATCTTCGGACTGTTGACTGCTTTACTGTTTTATACCTTGAATCTCGGTATTCAATAAAGCAGTATTAAATACCGGGTATTTTTAATCTCACCTCTCCATTCGCGAAACTTTGATGGAATATTCTCATTTCCCATGTCATAGACAGATTCTTAAGACAGCTGTTATTAGAGTTGAAGGGCATGAAAGGGACGCCGTGATAGGGAAGGGAATAAGACGGAGTTGTAGTTTTTTTCCATTCTTACTCAATTTGTACACTGAGGAAACTGTAAAAGCAAAGAGAAATTTGGAGAAGAAATTATAGTTCAGGGTGAAGAAATAAAAACATTGCGTTTTGCCGATGACATTGTAATTTTGTCAGAGACAGCAAACGATCTGGAAGAGCAGTTGAACGGTATAGACAATGTGTTGAAAGCTGCATACAAAATGAACATTAACAAGAGCAAAACACGTGTAATGGAATGCAGTCTTAGGACATCAGGCGATTCTGAAAGAATTAGATTAGGTAACGAATCAATAAAGGTGGTAATTGAGTTTTGTTACTTAGGCAGTAAAATAACATATGATGGTCAAGTACAGAAGATATAAAATGCAGAATGGCAATGAGAAGAAAAGCATTTTTGAAAAAGAGAAATTTCCTAACATCGAATATTAATTTAAGCATAAGGAAGTCCTGTCTGTAGACATTTGTGTGGAGTGTAGCATTGTATGGGAGTGAAACATGGGCGATAAACAGTGCGAACAAGAAGAGGATTGATGCGTTTGAAATGTTGTGCTACAGAAGAATTCTGAAGATTAGGTGGATCGATCGGGGAGGATTGGGGAGAAACGGAATTTTTAGTATATCTTGACAAAAAGAAGGGATCAATTGGTAGGACACATTCTTAGACATCGAGAAATCGTGAATTTAGCATTGGAGGTAGTGTGTGGGGCAAAAATCGCATAGGGAGACCAAGAGACGAATAAAGTTAGCAGATTCAGATGGATGTTGGTTGCTGTTCTTTTGAGGAGGAGAAGAAGAGGATTGCTCGGGATAGAGTAGGATGGAGAGCTGCATCAAACCAGTCTCCGGACTGAAGGCCACAACAACAACAACAACAGATAGTCTGGCATCTATCACTTTTTCAGTGGAAATTAGTAACCCTGGGCGCAGTTCTCTTATTAGCATTGACTTCATGCGATAGTTTATTGCCATAAATTTACCTCATTGATGATCGCGTTCGTTATCTAACAGCCCTGTGATTCTAATTTTTAAACTTTTACCTGACATGGCATCTATAACTTTGTCTAAGAAATTTATCGACGCTGAGTTTCGTGGTTAGGCGATATCTATACTAAAGTGATTACAGCACGGATGAAAATGTGACAGAACTAGTTTCGAGAAGTGGTTAGCCATGCTTTTCACCCTCACGAACATTAGCCTACAACAATGTTTTTCAACACTATCGAATATGCGCCCCCCTCCCAAGTAAATATATATCTGGCGACCCTCTCTCCTCATGAACCGAAACAAAACAATGGCGGAATTAAAGTTGTAAGGCGGCATCGTGAGTCGTGTCGGGACAGCACAGTCGGTAGTGCGCTTGCCCGCGGAAGGCAAAGGTCCCAGGTTCGAGTCCCGGTTCCTGCACACAATTTTAATCTGCCAGGAAGTTTCATATCAGCACACACTCCGCTGCAGAGTGAAAGTTTCATTCTGGAAACATCCGTTAGACTGTGGCTAAGCCATGTCTCCACAATATCCTTTCTTCCAGGAGTGCTAGTATTGCATGGTTCGCAGGAGAGTTTCTGTGAAGTTTGGAAAGTAGGAGGCAAAGTACTGGCGGAAGTAAAGTTGTGAGGCGGCATCGTGGACAGCATGGTCGGTAGTGCGTTTGCCCGCGAAAGGCAAATGTCCCAGGTTCGAGTCCCGGTTCCGGCACACAATTTTAATCTGCCAGGAACTTTCAAAACTATAATATCTTAAAGGAAGTATATTTAATCTTCTTTCTTTCGCTTCAGATTTCTTTACGTTGTTGTACGAAGTTTTTAAATATATTTTTCGGAATGGAACACATTATTCTATACTTTCCTACAGAAAAATATATTTTGCTTAGAGAGTATTTCGTATTTCAGGAAAGATTCAGAAGCGAATTATTTACATTAAGAAATGTCCCACTTTATAGACAATTTGTAAAGCAGTAGGTCTGTTTCCGAATTTTTCAGAATGATAAGATGTCCGTTTACTTATCGATTGGTACCTGAAAACACTTTGCAGACTTTGCGTTTATTCATCATTAACACAGTGTATTATAGAATAGTCTATGATGTATTGAACTTGAAATGAATGTTAGACTAGGAACTCCGTAATTATTAAATAAATTTTCCTTATGCCTTTGTTTTTGGATTACTGAATCCCTGGTTGTTTTATCGTGCTACTACTTCGTCGCGGTGGAAGAACCGAGCAATCTAAGGCGCCTCGCTGCGGAGCGCGCGATTGCTCGCCGTTGGAGGTTCGAGTCCTCCCTGGGGCATGATTTTGTGTGTTGTCCTTAGGTTAGTTTACCTTATTTCAAGTTGTTTGTAAGTCTAGGGACTAATAACCAAAGTAGTTGAGTCCCTCGAGGGCGGATTAGCCGTGCGTACTGACGCGCCGTGCTGCGGTGCGCGCGACGGTTCGCCGTCGGGGGTTCGAGTCCCTCCTTGGGCATGAGTGTTTGCACAGAGTAACGTTTGTGTTGTCCTTAGGTTAGTTTACCTCAGTTTAAGTAGTTTGTAAACTACGGACTAATAACCCAGCAGTTGAGTCCGATAGATTTACATACATTTCAACATCTTTGAATCGTATGAATTTCCTAAACCTGCATGGCTGCAACCTTCCTATCGGTTCTCACTAATAAGACTTGAGCAATACACAACTCAGAGTAGTAAAAGTTTATGGCTCGTTGTCTCTTTACATAGGGGTGAGTTACGTATGTAAGCTTCTATGCCCTAAACAGCTACCCAATCTGTTAAACAAGATTCTATTAATCTGTATATGATGACGTGAAAATATATTTAAACAAACACAAATCAAACTTCTGAATGACGAACAAAATGGATTCTAAGATAAAAAAGTGGTTCACCTACGAAGTAATTCTTTATTAATAGAGTTTATTCCTCTTTCTGGACATGAAAATGCGGAGGTGGTCCTACTTTATACGTCGGTGAATATCTGAATATTTCCCCATCTATTGTTCATGAGAGGCACAGTAAGTATTCACACGCACTCGAGAAAAAATTCCAAATTATCACTCGATTAAAGTATTTGTTATAAAACACAGTTTACAATCATACGAGTACGAATTATTACAGTTCCACAGACCTACTACCGTGCAAAGTTTATCACTTTTCAAGCAGAGACTAAGTTCTTCAGTCACAGTCCCATAAATTTTCTAAGTCCACACATGCCTATCTCTTCATATCACAAGTTCGTAACGCGGCTTAAGACCGCCCAGCGTCACAACCTTTCACCACCACGTCCAATTTAAGAGTCCCTTCCCAAGCGTTCGAAAAGAGTGCTCTCCCTGCTACCAAAATTGTATCCTTACGCGCATCCTAACGCCTCATCTTTAAAATACAATTTTCCTTCCAAAATATTATACATTTGAAGATCACAGAATTAAATGCTTTGACCACCTCCCTACAAATATTGTTTACATTTAACAAACATATATTTAACAATACTAAAAAACGGTTGAAATTTGCTCAGATAGCCATTAAGCATGGCATCTCACTGTTCAAATATACTGCCACCATCGAGATATAGTTACACAATTAATATCTAATTTATCATGGCTTTTTATACAAATATATTCAGTTCTTGTCCATAAATACTTATAATTGTTTATATATAAATTATCTGTTGCATATCTTCAGTCGGCCATGAAATATGTAAGTGGCAGTTTGAAGACATAAAACGAACGTTACTAAGATTAATATTAATATAATAAAATGTAATGAGCTTTGCTGGGTTCATGTTTTGTGTTTCTGTCGTGGAATCTATGTCCTGACACAAGAATATTATTACCTCAACGAAAAGCAGAACAAGAGAGTAAAATATAGTTTATTGAAAGAATATGGAAATAACGTGGCACGTCTTTTGAGATAGGTAGCGTTGTGCAGTGCTGTTAATTTGCTTCTTAAACTGTTACTGATAAACAATACATATCAATAACTGTAAATATAAGTCTTATAATATTATTATTATAGTACTGAAATTTATCGGCTTTTTATCTGTAAGGGATATTTAAATTGTAATTACGGCGTTTGATTCTCCCAATCTCCTGAATCCATAGATATAATTATATTTGCCGTATGATCATTCCCTGTTTTATATAGATTTTTAGAATAATGTGTGTGGCTATATTGCATTTCAGTTGCAATCTGGAGAAGCCGCCTTCAGTCAGCCAAGCGTTTCCGGTTTCCGACCACATTAAGGAAAACCTAAATACCTGCTCATTTCCTCCTGTCCCTCCATCTCATTTCACCTGTCTCCTCTCCTTCTATGGTCTCAATCCGTTTCCTCCTTCACCTACTCCTCTCTCTCCCATATATTGAAAAATCCATACATGCGCTAAGTTTCTTGATGACCCGTCAAACGGTGTTAAAGTCGAAAGGTACCCTCCCCCATGCTAAATTCACTATCTTGCAGATTACAAAAATCTCCATCACGAGAACATACATTTATGTGCTGAATTTTAGACTGAGCAGTCAAAAAAATTTGATTGTTCGTTGTAACGTACCCTCCGCCATGCACCTAGGAAGGCTTACGAAAGATAGCACATGTATTAATAAAGGGTATCAACTACCTCTGTTCCAAATTTCCGACGTATCTGTCCCGCCTTTCAGAGTTAAGGCGTAAGAAAGGAATTAAATAATTGTAAAGACAAACAAACAAACATTATTTTTTATATATTAGATTTATTTTCAAATTCGTTTTAAAAGCATACGTTGGTAACAACAAATACGTTCTGCTGGTTGTTTTCACCCCAATGATTCGGTACTCCTGATACGTATCAAAGCTGACAACTAAAAAGACCTCATTTAAAAATCTGAATTAAGTATGCTTTCCACTGAAGCATATTAAAAAAATCTTAATTTTAATTGATTACATAGAATTCACATGGTGTGAACAGTATTCATGTTTCAAATGTTTCTTCGAAGATTATCACCCTGAAAAATGTAACGAACTTCCAGAGAGGGCTGCTAGAATTTTCAGAAATTTTATTTCATTCGAAACTTCGCCGAGATCTGGAAATTAACTGTTTAATGACGTTAATTAATTGAAATGATTGTAGGTAATCTGAATATATTAATACTGCATTGATAAACTGAATTGTTCATATTTAAAAATTTCATCAAGATCGGAATAGAATCTGACGAAGTCCATATGTAAAGTATCCTCGTCATACACCATACAAAAATGTTATGTGACAGTGACCTTCCTCTTGTTTTGAAGGCAGTTTCCAAAATTTCATTAAGATTTTAGAATTAATAAAGTGTCATTATTCGCATGTCTCATGCCACAGGTTTTCGGCCATGTGTCGTAAGATCTTCTTACCCCTAAGTTAATTGTTACCTCATGGAAGGACTATGTGTACCAAATTTGGTTGAAATCTGTGCAGTATTTTACTTGCAGACGTCGCATGATGCAGCACTTTTCCGCCCATTTCGTTGTTTATTACGTCCTACCTCCTGAACTATTTGTCATACAGTCATTTGCCGGCCGCGGTGGCCGAGGGAACTGAGGCGCTTCAGTCACGGTCTGCACGACCACTACGGTCGGGGGTTCGAATCCCCCCTCGGGCATGGATATTTGTGCCGTCCTAGTTCGTAAGTAGTTCTTAAGTAGTTTGTAAGTTTAGGGATTGATGACCTCGTAGTTAAGTCCCATAACCTTTACAAACATTTGAACATTTGAACATCATACAGTCATTTAATGGTGCCTATGACCATCGCTAAAGTGCAAGCAATATGTTGACAAAGTTTCATCACAATCGGTTGAACGAGACGGCCGCGCATAAAATACGGAAACACACACATTCATTTCTATCACACACATGTGACTTACAAACTACTTAAATTAAGTTAAACTAACATAAGGACAACACAAACATCCATGCCTGAGGGAAGATTCGAACCTCCGACGCGGGAGGCCACGCTTAATTTTCATATATTAGACTATTACAGCACTAGTGCTTCTTGCGGAGGAGTGTGTCGCTTACACGTTGGCGTGTAGCAAACATGTTCGAGTGCCATCTAAGAGGCAGGCTGCGCCCGCAGACAGCTGTCGGTAAAGGAGTCTGTTGGCAGTGACGCAAACCACAGTGACGTGTGGCGCATCCGATACATCAGCAGACACTGTTACAAGCTACCGACTCATCAGCAGCGCACCGTACGTGACAATGTTCTCAGTAGCCGGAAACGTACGTTCTGACATATCTGTGCAGATCGCTGTCGTGAGAAACAAGCAGCTGCGAAACTAGCAACTCCACTGCAGGATGGACATTATTTGGGCCGTCACAGATGACCAGTAGCGCGAATACCGACTCAGCAACACGCAGGATACAGATCATTTTGGACTCCTGCAGTCGGCAGTAATACGACCGGTCATCTTCCTAGGCTGCGTTTTCCCACCTCAGAAATTCTCACAACGTCAGATGATCAGCCTATTTGCGCTACAGCTTCAGGCATTTTGTAACTGTGTCTCCGTAGTATAGGCCAGAGTCCGACATGTGATGTCGAGTCCGACACGTCTGTCGCCATTTATCAGAGTAGAAACGACATTTTAAAACATCTTCAGTATATTAGGTACAATATCTATATATAAAAGGCAATGTCCCGACTGACTTACGACTGATTGACTCATCATCGCCCAGCCCAAACCACTGAAGACAGAAAGTTAAAATTTGTAGAGGGTGTTGATCTTACTTTATATACGTCATTTAAGAAGCGATTTTCCGATATTCCGTCCGTAAGGGGGTGAAATAAGGGATGAAACGTTTTTTGAAAAATGTTGCTATTTAGGCGATTTTGAAGCTAGAACTACCAAATTTTGGATTTTAATTCAGGGTTTGAATTATAATGACACGTGTTTCGGCATTTTTTGAAATTCAGCCAATAAGGGGGTAAAATAGGGGAGCCAAAAATTGATTCTCAAAAATATGTTGCTGTTAACTAAAATTTTAAGTTACAACTACGAAACTTCTGATATGGAATCTTGATCAGTATTAAAGGAACCCGAGTTTCAGTATTTTTGGATATTCAACAAGTAAGAGGGTAAAGTAGGATTTGAAAATTCTTTAGGAAACACGTTGCTATTCAGACAATTTTGAAGTTAGAGCTGCAAAAAAACTGATATCTGTATTGCTGGTTAGAATTTAAAAATACGTGTTTCGGTATTTTTGGAAATTCAATCAATAAGAGGGTGGAATATGGGATGCAAAAATTGATTTTCAAAAATATCTTGTTGTTACTCAAATTTCAAGCTATAATACGAAACTTAGGGTATGGACTCCTGATCAGTATTAAAAAGATTTTGGATATTCAACAACTAAAGGGGTAAAATAGGGGATCAAAAATTCTTTTCGGAAAGACGTTGTTGTCAAGACAATTTTGAAGCTAGAGCTGCAAAAATTGGGATTTGTATTGTTCGTTACAATTTAAAAAGTTCGTGTTTCAGTATTTTTGGAAATTCAACCATCAAGGGGGTTAAATTGGAGAGAGGATGTTTTTCGAAAATCTTTTGCTATTAAGGCAATTTTGAAGTTACAACCACATATATTGGTATATGTTTGCTTGGTCAGAATTAAAAAGACAAGTGTTTCAGTATTTTCAGAAAATCAATTATTTAGGGGGTGAAATAGGAGATGAAACATTTTTTGAAAATACGTTGCTACTATGCCAATTTTTAACCCAGAATTACAAAAAAAGATATTTGCATAAGTGGTTGGAATTTAGAAGACACATGTTGGAATATTTTTCGAAATTCAACTATTAAGGGGTGCCATAGGAGGTTACAAGTAGTAAAATCAAATGTTCAAATGTTTGTAAATCTTAAGAGACTTAACTACTAGGTCATCAATCCCTAAGGCTTACTAACTAATTAAACTAACTTGAACTATCTTAGACAAACTTATGCTAAGGACAACACACACATGCCCGAGGGGCGAGTTGAACCTCCGACGGCGAACAGCAGCGCGCACCGCAGCATGGCGCCTCAATACGCACAGCCATTCAGCCGCGGCTACAGGTAGTATCACAACATTTCATTATGATAGTATTTAAGCTATATCTATGAAACTTTATATTAAGAGGGAGAAACAAATGATGCAGACCAACCAGCCTACGCATGCGAAGCAGCGGGCGTAAAGCTAGTCATAAATACGGAGAAATTATATATTTATCTCTATACCTTATTGTTAGCTATAGTTCCACTATAAGCTTATTTCGGCTACGAAGCCATCTCAGAATAGTCGTGCGCACTGAGGCGCCGTGCTGCGGTGTGCGCGACCGTTCGCCGTCGGGGGTTCGAGTCCCCCATCGGGCATAGATGTGTGTGTTGTCCTTAGTTTGAGTAGTAACCAAGCAGTTAAGTCCCATAGATTTAGAAACATTTGAACATTTTGATGTAAAGCCAACTTAAGGTGTTTCGCCACATTCTGGCAAGCCGTTCGCCGCAGTGGAGTAGCCGAGCGGTCTAAAGCGCCCGCTGCGGATAGCGCGGTTGCTCCCCGTCGGAGGTTCGAGTCCTCCCTTGGGCATGTGTGTGTGTGTGTGTGTGTGTGTGTGTGTGTGTGTTGTCCTTAGGTTAGCTTACCTTAGTTTAAGTAGTTTATAAGCTACGGACTGATGACCACGCAGTTTGGTCCGATAGATAATATTACGATTTCATGTGTAAGATGCTTATTATTAAGTTGCAGATTTTGACTACATTTTGAAGAGCTGTCAAATAAACATCAAAATCTTCAACTTAAGAGTATAATAAGCATCTCACGTATGAAAAAGTAATATTATACGTTACGAGATGTTATAAAGTATAAAAAACATTTCCACAAAAAGATGAAAATAAACGGCTTGCCAGAATGTGGCGAAAAACCTGAAAATGACTTCTTAGGCGAAATAAGCTAATAGTGGAACTATAACTTACAGTGTTATAAATATAAAATTTGTATTATTAAAATGACAGAATTATGTCCACCTTAACTTGACTGATACGTAGATGTTACGAAAGAAACAGTGTTGCATTTTGTCGACTTCGTACAATGATATCCCACCAGATTAACCAATTTTTCAGGCTCTTTAAGTGGAAGTTAACGACAACAGAAAAACTATAAAATAGCTACAGCCGGCCGCGGTGGCCGAGGGGACTGAGGCGCTCCAGTCACGGTCTGCACGGCCACTACGGTCGGGGGTTCGAATCACCCTCGGGCATGGATATTTGTGCCGTCCTTAGTGTTAGCTAGTTCAAAAGTAGTTTGTAAGTTTAGGGACTGATGACCCCGTAGTTAAGTCTCATAAGCTGTACAAACATTTGAACATTTGAAATAACTACATCTTCCTTACAATGCGAGATTTCGAGAACTTTATTAGATTATTTATTTTCTGTACCGTAGCATTAGTAGTGACATCAGAGATTCTGTAAAACAGCTGAAACTGCTGAAAATTATCAAGACTTTGAGACCATAAAAAGAAATTATTAAAGTTCGTCTGGCCTCAAATTCTTACTCTGTCCATTTCTCTTAGGTGTCAAGTTAAAATGTTCTTAGTTGATTGTTGCCAATGTGTATTTTTTTCTCAGCAGTTAATCGATCTAATCAGGTAAAGCTAATCAGGTAAGTTTGACGTAGGTTCCGAACTATGGCGCTACTCGGTATCTTTCACATTAATAGCATTGACAGGTATGAAAGAAGTGCTAAGTTAAATATAAAAATCCTAGGACCCGTCGACCACCTGTTTGGTACTCTGCCACTTTATCACTTTCTTATTTCAATTATACTCTTTTAAATTGTTTTCTTTCTTTATTTTTTACTTCGAGTAGACGTTTTTATATTTTTTTTAGCAAATAAATAAAAAAAAAAATGCCATGATGGAGTCTCGAACGCGGATCGACGGCCTGACAGTCCATGCCGTAAACCGTTTTTACTTCTTTTTTCTTCTTTCTTTCCTTTTTTGTCTTTATATATATATATATATATATATATATATATATATATATATATATATATATATATATATATGAGCGGTACAAATCCCGGGTGATCAAAAAGTCAGTATAAATTTGTAAACTTAATAAATCACGGAATAATGTAGATAGAGACGTAAAAATTGACACACATGCTTGGAATGACATGGGGTTTTATTGGAACAAACGTTTAAAAAGTTTAAAAAACGACGGAGTAAAAACATTAATGAGAGTCGCAGCAGATGAATGCTCTCACTACTAAAATCCTTCTAGGTCACAGGTTTTACCCTCGATTAATCTGGTGTTGAATGTTTCGGTAACAGTGTATTCATCAGTGCTGTAATGCATTTGTTTAAACAAGACTGGCATTCAAGTGAATCTTCCGATCGGAACTGATAGTGCCTCACCATAACTCCGGACATGCTTTACAGTGCTGTTCACAACCATTGTTCCTCGACTACAGCTATTGTTCAGGAATGATGGTGAACATATTAAAGCATTTCCTGCGAAGAACATCGTCTTTGCTTTGTCTTAATGTGATATGCTAATTATTGCTTTTCTGATTAGGCGAAGCGCCATTTGTCGGACATGATTTTAACTTTTTTTTTCTTCTAATAAAACCCCATGTCATTCTAAGCATGTGTCAATTTTTACCTCTGCATCTACATTATTCCTTGGTTTATTAAGTTTTCAAATTTATACTGACTTTTTGAACTCTCGGTATACATATCTCTCTTCTATAATAATGTGTAAAGAAGACCTTTATGTTAAGACACCAATGTAAACCTGAAATCAGCACTACCGTCTCTCTAGGGCTCAGGCCCTAGAAAGTAACGGTGCAATAAGTTGATTTATAAAAATCTTGTTGCTGGTTGCAGTATTTATTCACTACAGTATTAAAAACAGTTGATCTCAGAAATAAATATTAAGTTCCATTGACAAGGCACCTCAAATCGATTCCATATTTCTGGATTTCCGGAAGGCTTTTGACACTGTACCCCACAAGCGGCTTCTAATGAAATTGCGTGCTTATGGAATATCTCCCCAATTATGCGATTGGATTCACGATTTCCTATCAGAAAGGACACAGTTCGTTGTAATTGACGGTAAGTCATCGAGCAAAACAGAAGTGATATCTGGCGTTCCACAGGGAAGCGTTATAGGTCCCCTACTTTTCCTCGTGTTTACAAGCTATTTAGGAGACAATCTGAATAGCTCCCTTAGACTGTTCGCGGATGATGCTGTCGCTTATCGGTTAGTGAAGTCAACAGAGGATCAAAAGCAACTGCAAAGCGATTTAGACAAAATTTCTACATGGTGCGAAAATTGTCAATTGACACTAAATAAAGAAAAAGTGAAGTAATACACATGACCACTAAAAGATATCAGCTGAACTTCAATTACGCGATAAATCAGTCAAACCTTAAGGTCGTAAATTCTACCAAATACGTAGGAGGTACAATTACCATTAACTTTGACTGGAGAGAACACATAGAAAATATTGTGGGGAAGGCGAACCAAAGGTTACGTTTCATTGGCAGAACGCTTCGAAGATGCACCAGCTCCACCAAAGAGACTGCCTATATCACACTTGCGTGTCCTCTCCTGGAGTACTGTTGCCCCGTGTGGGACCCTCACCAGGTGGGACTGACGGACGACATTGAGAAGGTTCAGAGAAGGGCAGCTCGTTTTGTTTTATCACGTTACGGAAGGGAAAGAGTCACGGAAATGTTGCACTAATTGGGGTGGAAATCATTATAAGACGTTATTCATTGCGGCGTGATCTGTTTGCGAAGTTTCAATCACCGACTTTTACTTCTGAATGTGAAAATATTTTGCTAGCACCCAACTACTTAGGGAGACAGGACCATTCCAATAAAATAAGAGAAATGGGATGGAACACGGAACGATTTAGGTGTTCTTTCTTCCCGCGCGGTATTAGAGAATGGAACGGTAGAGAAAAGTTATAAAAGTGGTTAATGAACCCTCTGCCAGGCACTTAAATGTGATTTGCAGAGCCGGCCACGGTGGCCGAACGCTTTGCGGAGTGCCAGTCACGGTCCGCACGGCCACTACGGTCGGGGGTTCGAATCCCCCCTCGGGCATGGATATTTGTGCCGTCCTAGTTCGTAAGTAGTTTGTAAGTTTAGGGACTGATGACCCCGTAGTTATGTCCCATAAGCTAAACATTTGATTTGCAGAGTATCTATGTAGATGTAGATGTAGAACCACTATTCGAACAGACGGTATTGGTTTCGAACCTATAGAGATATTCCTCCGTTAGAAAAATAAGAGAATGCTGCCGCATTTCACGAGGCACGGCACTGGCTGTACAGCCTCGGTAGAGAGCTGCGAAACATTTTTGCAATCGGCATCCCAGCGCAGATTTTCGCTCCACGCATCCGCCCCGGAAGAGCAATTCCAGGTAATGCGCAGATGCAGGTGTGAGCACGTGGTCGATGGCGGCATCTCGTTACTGCACCGCTGGTGTAACCCAGCGCCCGGTGCATCTCCACCTCCTTTGTCGCCCTAATAATAAAACCCAATGTCGTGGCCGGCGTGTCCCCGCCGCGTCAGCGGCATTTCCCTGACACGAGTGGCTCGTAATACGATCGCAGGCTTAGCGGCTGCCCCGCGTACGGAGAACAAAGAAAAGTCTGGAGGTTGTCAGCCGAATCGGAGCATCGACGGAGGTGCGCGTTCGGTGATCCCTGTGACGCCCCGGTTGCTATTGCTGCTCATCGCAGATTTCAATACGCATTTCGAGCTGCATTAGGGCGAAAAAGTCGTGCTTCAACATACCTGGATACGTTGAGTAATATCTCGTGTTCGTATGACTACGAATTCAATTGTTAAAACTGAAACAGCTATTATACACTGCTCAAAACAATTGGGATATCAGATGAGATATTGTAAATGCGACATAAAGTCATTGAGGAGGCAGGCGAAATGATTGGGTAGTACTGCTGTGAAGCTGGTTAGGTCGCAAATTCTTTATTATAGGTCACACTTCACGTACAGTGTGCCCTCAAAAATAATGCGTTTCGGCTTTACCATCATCAGATTAGCATCTCTTCCGTGCCATGTGCCCACGTGAACAGATGTAAGATGTTTGATATACATACAAAAGCAGACTACGAGATGCTAATCTGATGATGGTAAAGCCGAAACGCGTCATTTTTGAGGGCAGGCTGTACATGAAGTGTGACCTATAATAAAGAATTTGCGACCTAACCAGCTTCACAGCAGTACTACCCAGTCATCAGGTGAGATGTTGTGCACTAACTTATTTTATTCAGATATAGGTTATAATTGTAATTTGTGTGTGAAACAGTTCGATACTTTGCTGTCTCTTTACTTGAGGTTTACATGGCATTTGCCTTGGGCGAAGCACCAGGGGGCTACAACAATAGTGTAAAAGTCATTCTTGTTGCCCTCTAATACACTCCTCGCCATTAAAATTGCTGCACCACGAAGACGACTCGCTACTGACGCGAAATTTAACTGACGTGAAGAAGATGCTGTGTTATGCAAATGATTAGCTTTAATGTGTTTACAGAACCCACAAGTAACGATTCCGTCTGTTTCATTTCTTTTTTGATGAAACGAGAGATGGTACAGCAGCAAATATTATTTTGCAATTTTTCTAGTATAGTAATCGCCCTTTCTTTCCTTTTCCAGAAACAACGTGGCTGCTCTCTAAAGGTGTCAATCTTTTTTCTATTTTGCGTTTGTAATGACGCCTTTACTTTACCAGAAGGTAAAAATTTACACTGGAAGAACAAGTAAAATAAAAGCATTACATTATACAACAGTCATAAAAATTCTACGTAACCTAGAGCGGGTTAAGTTGCAACCGTGCACCATGCACCGTGCTGCTGAATGCCCCGCTTCTCACTGCCATATAAATCAGAAGTGAACACCCCGACAAGGATTTTAAAATAATTACATGGTTGAACTAGAAAAATTAATTACGAGTGTTTATCACTTGTGAATTCTAATATTTGTGTTTTCAAAAGCATAAAAAGTTAATTCACCAATGGTGATTTCGACAAAACAAAGAGAAAACAAAAAGAGTCTTCTCGCTCCGACCATGAACATCACACTCAGGACATTACGTAGCTGTAAGTGCAGCAGGTGATAGGATAATTCATAAAAAATGCAGATGTTATAATTTACCCCTTTTGCAACATGCCCCTCTTTCCACCTACATAAATTTTTGAATTTAATCTGCGTTGTACACGGACCGGCAAAAGTACACGGAATGCCTTACAAGTATTTTAAGATACGCAAAGTATTTCAGTCTGTCACTTAAAACGTGAGGTGATTACAAAATCAATTTGTAGTTAATGCTTGTGTCTAATTGTCTTCACAATTCACTCTTTAATCCACAAATATTTGGGTCGTTCCACGTGAAAAATATCTATTTAGAATAATGTCTGAGAACACAGTTTATTTATTCATTTTTATTTTCTGTGTCTACTGAGTATGAAAAATTCGAATCCTTTTCATCAGCCATATACAGAATAGTCCTCTGCCGCTTACCTCGCACCGACATCATTATCGGATGATTAATTGTTGCTCTGTTGGCTTGTAACATAGCTCCTTTAGGGACGCCATTTGATAATTTAACTAATTTTCGTCTCTCATTGATAAAACACTAATGAGTTCGTTATAGTTACTCTGCTTACAGAAATCTGTATCTGCTTCTGATTCTCGGCAGCCGCGTATGTTTAGCGGAAAAAAGAAAAACTGTTGGTAAGCACTCTTGCGGGCTCTAATGCCCTTAATTTTTCCTCATGCTCCTTTCAAGAGATGCGCATGGAAGGAAGCAATGATTTTGGTAGGAGAGACGTACACTCTCGGAGCTTTGCCACTATCCCATACCTTGACGTCAGCTACTGGAGTTAGTCGATTATCTCAGTGAGGCCTTGTGTACTTGCGTACTTGCTGCACTTCTTTGAATCTCCTTTAACAACCGCATCCCCAATTGACGAGCAATATTGGAAGAAAAATGATTTCGTAAGCTACTTCCTTTGTTGATGATCTACATGAGAATTCTTTCAATGGATCTCAGCGTAACTTTTCCTATAATATCAATTTCATGCGGTCGTTTCACATCAACACTACTTTTGTACACCGATTTTATAAGAAGTACCTTCTTTCAGTGATTGTTCTCCTGTCGTATATATATATATATATATATATATATATATATATATATATATATGTGTGTGTGTGTGTGTGTGTGTGTGTGTGTGTGTGTGTTTGTAAATCTATCGGACCAAACTGCGTGGTCATCACTCCGTAGCTTACAAACTACTTAAACCTAGGTAAGCTAACCTAAGGACAAAACACACACACGCATGCCCCAGGGAGGACTCGAACCTCCACGGCGAGCAATCGCGCGCTCCGCAGCGAGATGCTTTAGACCGCTCGGCTACTCCACAGCGGTTATATATAAATTAATCCATATTTCCCTTGGTTACTTGAGAACGGCCCTACAGATTTGGCTTATCTGCTCATCTTTATTTATTTATTTATTTTGTTATATTCGCAATTTTCAGGACAAGGCTTTTATGTAATAAAATATTTTGGATATCTACTGGAAACCTTAAGAAAAACGCAAAGTGCGTTTTTCAATGTGTCTACCTATTTCTTATGCATACAGATATTTCGTTCCATTTGTCATTTATATATATATATATATATATATATATATATATATATATATATATATATATATATATGATCTTCGAAGCAACCAGTGTACATAAAGTTTCGTTCGGTGCAAAAATGTTTGTAAAACTAGTGAATTAAAGTGCTATGGTTATCAGTCCCTAACGTACACTACGGACAAGACAGCCACACATGACCGAGGGAGGATCGAACCTCCGGCGGAGGACCGTGGCATGGTGCCTTAGACCACGCGGCTACTCCCGCGCGGCCGTCCGTTCAGTGCATGGCGAAATGTACTTTACTTAATGAATTTGCCAAAATTCACAGTTTTGTTCCGATATTTATGAAATTTTGTACACTTAACTTCAAAACAAGAGGATGCTCTCTGTCTATATTAAATTTAGTATGGTGCATGACGGAGGGTACTTTACTTACCAACTTTGACAAAATTCATACCTTTTCCCCCGATCTTGATTAATATTTTCAAACTTCACCTTTAAACCAAAAAGAAGTTTACTGTTAACATATATTTTGTACGGTGCTTGGCAAAGGGTATCTTGTAAAGATATTTAAGCTGTTTCACTGATCACCACGAATGTCAACGTATATGAGTTTACCTATGAGGGATGAACCGAGGAAGCAGGAGGGTAGAGCGAATGTGGTAGAAATGGGCCGAGAGAAGGTGGAGATGGACAGCGAGGTGGAAGAGAGACGAAGAGAGATGAGGGAAAGGAAGATGGACTGTAAGGGTGTAGAATAAATAAATGCATGGACGTCTTTCTTTCCATGTGTTACCAAATTGTTACATGGCTTGCCCAGAATTTAATGCTGCACATGGATGCGGCGAAAAACGATGAGAATGCGAAACAGTACGTATGACTTATTTGACTTTCCCTGAATACAAAAAGCAAACTTTTTGTCTTCTACAACAGATTGTGTTGCTGCTGGACCGTTTCATATTACCATTTCGAAGTGATCTACTTATAAACAACGTGACATCATTGAACTTCTCACTTCAGAGAACTAGGGAATATCTATAAGCGTTTGGGAACTGATGGAACACCTGCTGTCGACAGAGAGGGTGTTACACCTGACGTTGTTGCGATCCCACTTTGACTTCCAGTTATTGGGCCAATAAAGGACGACATTCGTAGAAGTCACTTTTCTGTCCGTGTGAATCAGTGTTCGTGTAGTGAACTTTAGGAATTGTCTGTGTCTCATTATACGTCCTATCATTTTTCCTTTTCTTCTTCTGATTAGCAGCGTTCTGCTCTCATTTACTTCTCTTTATATCTGATCTTTTCGTATCCACCCAGCTTATCTTCATCATCCTTCTGCAAATCCACATTTCCATTGTCTCCAATATCTTTTTCTGCTTTTCTCAGAGTCCATACTTCACATCCTTGCGTCAAGACATTCCAAACAGACGTTTTGACATTTTGCTAGTTTCCAAACATATGTTTATCTGTAAGAAAATTCTTTTTATGATGAAAAGCTGGTTTGTCCAAGGCTACTCTTCTCTTGATATCTGTAATACATTTATTATCATCAGTGCTGCTCTAAATGTCATCTTCTAGATTGAAATCGGCTTTATCATTGTCTTTTGTCTTCCCTGATACTATAGGTCTTATTAAAATATCTTAGTATTTTGGCAAATGTTGGAAACATGAACCCCATTTCTTTTACTGTCAACGGACAACTTTGACCTCGAACGCTCCGAACAGCACGAAACTATGCTTAGAATAACAAGCAGTCATAAACAAAAGAGTAGTGTGCGTCATTTGCATAAAAAACGCAGCACTTGTCTGCTAACGACACTAGATGATGGCATAGTGCAGTAGCACTAACCAGTGCTCCAGTTGCGTGAGTGGTATACCTGCAGTACGTATTTGTCCCTTGGAGTGTTCGCAGGTAAGTTACTGTGTAAACTGTCTACAGTGCAGTGATATGAAGAGAATTAACCCTATGCATCTGGTTCAAATGTTAGGGACTAAGATGTGACGTACCGAATATAGAAATGACATACGGCCGAGGGTATGGAGTTCGCGGATATATTGTATATCATAATAATTTAGAAATATATTGGTGACGACACAGAAATACACGACGCTACGCTGGATATACTAAGCGAAAGACAGTGTATGACATTGACGTAACAACATCATCATGTGAAAATGTATTTATTGTGGGTTTTGATATTGCACTGCGTGAATGCGAAACTGATTTGTAATGTGATAACGTGTTATTAGTGAGGTGTGCACAATGTTCCCTCTCACTTTTTTTAACCATTCCATCGGAATTCCGCATCTGCCCTTTGAGGAATAATGTAAGCACATTCAGGTGTGTGGTTCTGTTGAATGTATGTGTTTTGCGCTATTATGAGTGCTTTAACAAAGAGTTTTGGCACTGCTGGTTGGATATGTAATGATACATTGACGCCGTTAAATTAATTTTCTTCCTATAGTATTGACCGCTTAATGCTTTGTTTCTCTGTATTAAAATGTTATTTGAGGTACAATGCAACGTTCTGTATAGATATGACACACACAACTGTCTGTTATTATAGCCTGTTATTCGAAGCATGGTTTCATGCGGTTCCGAGAGTTTGAGGTCGAAGGTATCCCTTGTGCGTCAGTAAATACTACCAGATAATTTGCGACACGGTTATAGTGCATGTGTTTCCCGTTAATTTTAGTTCCTCTTGTTATTCTTTTCAATTTTGCAATGGATTCTTCTATAAATAAATATGGGGATAATGGGCATCCTTGCCTTACATCCCTCCTAATTTTCCTCTTCACACCATTCACTTCTATTTCTGTTTCCTGCCTTTCATACAGGTTCCAAATTAATCTTCTATCTCGCCAATGAAGATTTATTTCCCTTATTATTTAAAATAATTTCCAATCAACCATGTCAAAAGCATTATGTAAATCAATTACTCTTTCTAATACCGTTCTCAGTGCTAGTATTGCCTTTCTAGTTCCCTTTCCATATCTGAATCCAGTTTGGTCTTCTCCTATGTTTTACTCCACATCCTTTTTCATTCGAGTGCTTATTATGTTTAAAATAATTTGGGAAATGTGGGACTGTGAGAAGATAAATGTTTGTAAATCTATCGGACCAAACTGCGTGGTCATCAGTCCGTAGCTTACAAACTACTTAATCCTAAGTAAACTAACCTAAGGACAAACACACACACCCATGCCCCAGGGAGGACTCGAACCTCCACGGCGAGCAACCGCGCGCTCCGCAGCGAGACGCTTTAGACTGCTCGGCTACTCCACCGCGACGTATGTGAAACCTCATCCTGTCCTGTGTATAATTCTCGCAGTGTGCAGTAAATACTTGTTGAAGAAAAATTATAGCGCGTCACTTGATGGGCAATCCTTTTACATTCATTTATGTTATTTAAGTGCTAATCGCTGCACCAAGCATCGAAACGCTGCTGATTTACCTGCATCTTCCAGCGTTGCGACTTGACTTTATGACTACATCACCTGCAGGAAAATCCAATGTTCAATTGTTTGTTAAGTGCGGGGACGTGAGTCCCAAACTTACAAACTGCTAGGATTCGAACCCCCGAAGGTGAAAGGATCATAGCTCCTCAATGCGCTCGGTCACTTCACCGCGGCCGTCTGCAAGCCTCATGGACCTTTCGATGCTATTTACTACCTCATTTAAATGCGTTGTGTAAGGAACTGTAGAGCTATCTTCTCACTGCCGTGGTCTAAAGCGTTTCGCTGCGGAGCGAGCGGTTGCTCGCCGTAGAGGTTCGAGTCCTCCCTGGGACATGGGTGTGTGTGTTTGTCCTTAGGTTAGTTTACCTAGGTGTACGTAGTTTGTAAGCTACGGACTGATGACCACGCAGTTTCATCCAATAGATTTACAAACATTTGAACATTTTTTGTTTCACATACACACTCTAATTTTCCACGTAATCTCCGTCCTGATCACCTCGCTTTCCTCAAAATGCTTTTCCTGAAGATGCATTTTTTTTTCTTTATTGTTCTTTCATTCCTCGGATGAGCCATGCTGGCAACGCCTGAGGCTTACAGAATTTATACATTTAAAGATGACGACAGAAAATACGGCGAAATACAAAAAGGAAACAAGACATAGATCGTGGCGAAAAACTGAAGATGTGCATTGTGTAAATAGAGTGACAGATCTGTATTATGTAAAAGCATGAGGCGTCGAATACGGAGAATCAAGTGGCAGGCCAAGGACAACTTTTTCTTAACAACATCAAAGAAGAAATGAGCCGAAAAAACGGTAAAGCAGTCAACAATCCGAAAATTGGTTTGAACACCACAGTGCTTTACTAGGCATGGTCCTGTTTGTAGGTGGTATGACGTTGCCTTCAACCGACCTTCGAACTGACTTACTCAGCCAGTTATAAGGAGACCTACAGCTTAACGTGGGTTCCGAACCACGGTGCTATTCGGTATTTTTCACATGATCAATAGCGCTAGAGGTGAAAGAAGTGGAAAGTGACTGATAAAAATCCTAGGACCTGGAGCGAATCGAAACCGCGACCTCTGGATTTGTAGTCTGGCACTTCACCACTATGCAACCGAGGCGCACGAAATAGGCCTAAAATCATGAAAAACTGAAGACAATGGCAATGGATAGAGCGACGTGGCTAAATGGAAAAGGCGTAACCTTTCGTTAATGATGATTATGATCTGGAAAGAAATGGTTATATCATGTATGATACCCCATTTGTGTGTTGTCTCTCTCCGTTGACAATAACTGGCTGTGTTATGTTTGCTAGAAATTCCTCAAGCCAATTTTCGTACGATACTCACGGTCGTATTGTGTTGAATAGGCGCCAGTTCGGAGCCGTATAGAAATCTCTACGATAGTGAAGGAACGCGGTATCTATCTAGGGGTGTTTATATACTGCTCTCTGAGTATCGTGGACGTATTCGCGAACGTGCAAGAATGTGCTCCAGAGGGAAAGGATCCGCGTCGCAGCACTCTGAGGAATTGCCTCCCACAGTGTTTACCTGGCGTCGAAGTGTTTTGCAAGAGCACGCGGCTCAGCACGTGAGCAGAGGCGGTGTGTGTGTGTGTGTGTACACACAAGCAGAGGTCGTGTGCACCCAGGCCGTCACATACTTCTGGAGCTTCCGTCTCTCCGAAGAGTTCTTTGCCCCCTGACTGCTACCAGACAGTTCAAATTCAAATGTACATATGTTTGTATAGCTTATGGGTCATCAGTCTCTAAACTTACAAACTACTTATGAACTAGCTAACACTAAGGACGGAACAAATATCCATGCCCGAGGTAGGATTCGAACCCCCGACCATAGTGGCCGTGCAGGCCGTGACTGGCGCGCCGCAGTCCCCTCGGCTACCGCGGCCGGCTACCAGACAGTTACAGAACAGCAGTGTATAAGAAGAGAGTTTGGTTTCGTATGACACCATATAGTATCACATGTATCTAGCTATGTTGTCAGTGTATATGTTAGACGTAAATGTCAATGTTCATTTCACAAATATGCTGTTTTGAACTTGCTGAAATGTTCAAATGTTTGTACAGTCTATGGGACTTAACTACGGGGTTATCAGTCCCTAAACTTACAAACTACATATGAACTAAGTACTAAGGACGGCACAAATATCCATGCCCGAGGGGGGATTCGAACCCCCGACCGTAGTGGCCGTGCAGACCGTCACTGGAGCGCCTCAGTCTCCTCGGCCACTGCGGCCGGCGAACTTGCTCACAGCATTGAAGATGGTTTCTTGGAAAACCGAAATCGATTTGCCTAAATAAAGCAAAAGATTTTACGGCTAATGCTGCTCCTTTCATTATTGATAAAAGTGATTTTGTGGCCGTTGAGCACACCCCTCCAGATAATGGAATCCAATTTAAAGAAAACCCGTGTTACCTTACGGAAACAGAACAAGAGCGCTACAAGTGAACTTTGAATACGAGAAAAGTAGCGCGAAAATCCGTAATTTTAATTATGAATAAGCAATTTATATCTCGCTATGTTTCAGTTATGGGTATCAGGAATCAGAGAAGTTCCCGAGAGCTTACAAAGTAATATATTCCAAAAATATCAATTAAAAACTTGACATTAACTTCACGGAGCTTTTGACTGCAAAATTATTAATTCGCAAATGTTAATGTTGCAATTTCGAACCTGTAGGCGTTAGCAAGGGTATATAACTGCGCCTCAGCACATGTCAAAACTTCAAATTACCTGATTTGGCACAGAAGCTGGTTTCGTAGTATTTGCATACAAATTACGAATACTTGCGTATATTGCACGCTTTGAATTGCATTGAGGATATATTGCTCATTCTCGGTCTTATTTTTGCATGAAAACGTATGTAATAAATGATTCATTTTTCATTTTTGTAATATATAACCTGATTTCGTTACATAATATTTTGTGGGCTCTTGCATATTTGTTCCTACATACGATACTGTATAAAGTGCTCTATTAAAATGCACTGCAAGTATATTGTTAGTATTATTTTCATTTGCAACCGTTTTTCGTACTCCCTCGAATTTAATGGAGAACCCCATGTTAGCGTCATTTAACACAATCGATATTCTACTGCATTACATCTCGTCGGGAAATGAGTGGCCAAAATGTTAAAAGGTTTGCAAACTTATTGGATCAAATTGCTATGGTCCTCAGTCCCTAGACTTACAAAGTAATTGAACTAACCTAAGGGCAACACGCACATCAAACCTCCGACGACAAGCAACGCGCGCTACGCAGCAAGGTGCCTTAGAGCGCTAGGTCACTCCACCGTCGTCAAAGATTTTCCAATTTATATGGTATTAAAGATGACAAGAGAGCCATTCACTTTAATATAATGGTTAAGATGCGATAGTTGGGAAATACAGTTTTCAAATAGCACGGTATCGGTAATTGTACAATCACACTCCGGACCACCTCAGTATATTGGTACTCTTAACACCTGATCGAAAAATAGATATATACATAAAGTTAAAGTAAATGAATATATATGGTTAACGTCTTGCAGAATGGCTTCAACTCTTAAGGGCATTGTTGCTATATCCTCAACTAGCCACATTTTTAGGGGTAGGGGGATGCCTAAACATGTGGCTAGTTGAGGATATTGCAACCTTTTCCATCGAAGACACCCCAACACAATGCATCCATGTAACTACTTGTAGAGCAGTGAAGTAGCTTATAATAATAGGTACCACCAGTTCAATTTTATTGAGTTTAAACGACATTTTAATAAACTGACAGTTGGCTTTAAGTACTATGTTTGTATTTTTCAATCGTATTCTGGATACAAGCAAAATGATTTATATCGTCAAATGTATTAATTTAAACAACGTGCAATTAGGAAAGGTAGAGTCATGTTTTGACTGATCGTCATAGAACCTACGTGGTACTTTACAGAAGTTAGAGATTGGAATCCATCCAGCAGGAAGGTGAGGATATAGTGATTCTATGAAACAAAGAGGTTGCTACAGAAGAGGATTTAGTCATGGTACTGCTGAAAACAAAATCCTGCTGAAGCGATTTTTATCAGTCATCGAGAATAATAATATTTCGTACAATAATTCTGATCTTGTGAAAGAGGGGTGACTCTAAGTAGGAATAAAAATTGGAACTTTGAACTTTAGCACTGCTTGCCTTACTGCATGGACAAAATCATGAATTACTACATTAAATGATTTTTGGTAATGACGGACAATACTGACAAGCAGACCACATAGGTATCAGATTTTAGTATTTCTTTATATTTATGGTACGTGAAGTTCAGAACTTAAATAACAATCAGCTTAAGCCACTCGACGCAACTCTCAAAAATCCTTGAGAAAATCGACTTTGAAATTTTGCAAAGTGCATGTAAGTATCAGTAATTAGAACGATTGCTCCATCTGTCGGTTTAGCGCAGGTGGTAGCGTTCTGGATTTATAACCATGGAGTTTCGAATCCTACTGGGAAATATTCAGTTATATAAAACATTTTCGGATCTCTAATTCCACATGTTGTGTCAACATTTGTTTATGTGTATGTATACGAGTTCAAAACCTTGTCGTCACGTAAACCGGTGGTTGAGTAGGGTATTTTCTCGGAATGCCATTAATATCTAGGGAGATGAATTAGCAAATACAGTGCCGTAGCTCTTCACAAACTGAACAGTCAAAGACTACCGTCGTCAACTAATAGTGAAGCCAATACTGTAAAAATGTAACTTACTTTTTTGACTGACTATCATTATTAACAGCATTCCACAAAACATACAAAATCACGAATAAACAAAAACACGTGCAGTTTTTGTAAAAATTACCATTAGATATTAAAATTGTGCAAGTATTCGAACACAACGGAAAGCAACCACTGACCCCGAGGTTGGAAGGCCAGAACGCTAGCATCTGAGCTACACGTATAGATGCAGCAGCTATTTTAATTATTGGTACTTTAGTTCTTACATGCACTTTGCGAAACATTAAAGTCGATTTTATCGAAAAATTTTGAGAGTTGTGTCGAATGGCTTTCGCGGATTGTTATTTAAGTTCTGAACTTCGCGTACTATAAACATAAAGAAATTCTAAAATCCGATACCCATGTGGTCTCCTTATGAGATAAAACTATTCACCTAAGAGTATTAATGAGCTCTTTTAGGAGAATATGGAAATTGAACCACGAAGCCGCAGTAAACGGATACTGGAGATCATTCGGTAGGCAGTATTTGACTTCAGCTACGATATTTACATTTAAAATTGCCGTCCTGCGTCGTCAGGAAAGTCTCCTCAAGAGCATTAGCTGATTCACGCGTTCCCCTTTCTTGAGTGACTACCATTGTTTCCAAACAGCAAAGTGCGCATTACGAGTCGTTTGTAAACATGTCATTGCAATGACACGCCCACTGCGGTCCGACGTCTCACGTTGCGCTCAACGTAATGGTCCGTATTACACGTGATATTACCCGCTGGTTTTGGGGTAAAGTGCTTGACTGGAAATTGAAGGGTTGCGGGTTAGAAACCCGGTCGAACCTGAGATTTTTTTCAGTCTGCGTTTTAAGCCATCCTTCACCTCTCAACGATGTGAGGAGTCCACGTTAAGCTGTAGGTCCTGTTGCCCCGTTTGTATAACTAGGGTAGGCTAGGGACATGCAAATCACCGAAGTGGCGTCCAATAGAAAGACTTGCACCAGGCCAATGAGCCACACGAAATTATTATTATTGGCGCGATGTGAAATTTATATAGCAGTTACAGTTCACAATTAATACTGATTATTTTCGAAAACCTAAGATAAGCGCGTAAAATTTTGAAACGTTTTCACATTCGGACTTCACAAAATTGTTTTCCATTCTTACACAACAGTTGTAAATGCGTTTTGCATCACAAATAACCTTAGTCATCAGCAGCAAAAGGCAGTAAAAATCTGGTAACTTTCGCTAACACTGCTATTAACACTATATAACTTCGTCTGCCTACGTCATGTGATGTTACTAGTTTTACCCAATAACAAAGCGTTTTCGATCACGTGATCTAATCTTGATATTTAATGATCTTCAAGGTTTAGTGTCAGAAAAAAATAAAAAATGTTTTGTATGAAGAATGCTAATTTTAACGTTATAATCCAGCAGAATAGCAATTCGAGCCATATTTTTAACACAATGAGACAGGCTATTTTTATTTCCGGCAGTGTGCTTACTATTAAAATCGCACTGTGGGCTTCATTAGGTCGGTATTACACTATCAAACAGTGGACAAAGAACTGGGCAAAGAAATATCGAACGTAGTAGGTCTCGACTCAGATTTGATCAAAGAATTCGCTCATCTGTTTCCTGCAATGACAAATGTAGTAGTAGTAGTAGTAGTAGTAGTACCAAGGAGGTTAAAATAAGGGGAGACGGCGTTATTATGAAAAGCTTTTGTCGATTGAAGCCAGTCCGTCATCTTGTGGAGTCAACGAAATATGATTCAGATTAAAGCACTGGGTCGTTCTTACCCTATAAACTCTCATACATTTAAATAACTGTCATTTCTGGTACATGTTTGATATAGTGAACAAAATATACAGACCTTCCAAATAGGTTAACTATGATTTATTAACACATTGGCTCCACAATATGGCGACAACAGCTTCACTTCTGTAGCGTTAAGGGCATCTCCCCGTACTCTAACCTCATTGAGTAGTACAGCTGTTCTATTTGGATGCTAGTGTTTCAAATCGATGGTGTCGAACTGAAACATCGTATGTCAGTTTGTTCATGTAAGAACATCGTTGACAATTCTTATTTAATTTATGGCTTGAAAATTATTTTCCAGCATGTTTTCATGTAATATTTCATTGATGAAATAATTTATAGTGAAGATAACTGTTTTTTTTTTTATTTATTTGCAATCGAGATAACTGTAAATAATAATACTTATTTTACTCTCCTGTAAAACTGAATTTTTTTGACGTACGAGGTTGCTGTTCAACACCATCGACATAGTGTTCGTATTCGTAAATATGGCTACTAGTGGCAAGTTTGTGTAGTGTTATCCAGCAACAACAAAACCGATAGGAAATTATAAATCAAATGGAACGTTGTATATCACGCGACAAGGCCAATTCACTCTGTCCGTTACGATAATTCGCTTAGCCCAATACCCTGCGATGAAAGTGAGGTTATGCGTTACTATCAGTAACGTAAAAAGTCATGATATACTAACGGAACTGAAGAAGTAACACCTTATTTACGGACAAATCAGACTTTATAATGTATGATTTTGGTCAAATTTGTGTGCTAAGTGCTAGTGAGACAACATTCTAAACATCGACATCTGTCTGCAAGCGAAAATATATACATAACACACTTCAGACAATATTTGTAAGGAAATAGAGCCTATTTAGTTCATCAGCTATGTTTTCGCCCCCCTTACATTGTTAATAACATCATCAACAACTTTTTTTATTCGTCAGTTCTGACAGTTTCAATTAAAAACGTTATTTAAAGAAACTTGCTTTATAAACTTTCAGTCTCATTCGCATACACTGTTTGCGTCAGCTTTTCTGTTACTCTGTTGCAAACTGTGAAGAATGGAGAGCTACAGACGCGGCGGAGTGGCCGAGCGGATTGAGGCGCAATGCTCTGACGCGCGAGGAAGCTCCTCGTCGGGGGGGGGGGGGGGGTTCCTCCTCGGGCATGGATGATTTTTCTGTCTTTAGTTTAATGTAGTTCGTAAGTTTAGGTACTGATGACCGCGCAGTTAATCCCGTAAGCTTAGCAAACGTTTGAACATTTTTTTTTTTTTTTTTTTTTTTTTTTTTTTTTTTTTTTTTTTTTTTTTTTTTTAGAGAGCAACAAAATAATTAGCAGTGAATTACGGCCCAGCTGTACTACGAACGACATAAACAAGAAAATCCTCCCGTTCCCGTAACAACTTGTATTGGACATACGTCATTTTTCATGTTGATGTATTTGTATAATTACGGTAAAATTTCACTTGCGGCAGCAGCTGATTTGACAAAAATCTCTTGACTGCTCTTTGAAAACACAGTGACGTACAATGAGACTATAATAATGTTCCGCGTTTACTATGAAATATTACATTAGCACGAAATGCCGCAGCTGCGTCAAGTAAAATAACCCCTTGATTTCCAATTAATTTTACGACGGTAAATGTCCATTTTTTGCCGGTACGGATTTAGAAGCGCACATTAAATATATTTATCGTTAGAAGCCCGGCTACTTCAATTGTCAACATTTTTATAAAGCATCTGGTTCCCGAGCGTTACTTGGGAATGCTGTTCTTTATAATGCAGTGTTAAATCGAAGGAGATCCTTATCAGAAATAATATTTTGAATGAATCGTTTTTTTACCATGAAAACCATTTAATGCAGTTCTGCTCTGTCGTTAACAAGTTTCTGTACGTACCACTGCCAATAAATCAATTGTACTTCTAAAATGAAGATTTCCTTGCCAACATTACTATTCTCCGCTACTCACACCGAGCTACCAATAACAGAGACTGAGAGGAACACGCTTTCTTGCTTATAATTAAACAGATAGTTGAGTCTATACTTGCGCTCTTGTTAAAAGGTTGTTCCGTTGTCAACATTGGCTAGTTGCGCCGCCACATTGGGATAAATTTAATCATTGCCTCAAGACTGTATGTCTATATTCCTAACGTTTATGTTATCCATTATCACAAATGATTATTTGCACTATGGGGGCTACTATTTGGAGCTCGGGGAGTCCATATGTTCGTCGTACGGCAATTCGTTGAGCAGCAAGATCGTCCTGCGACTTAATTTGTCGAGGGTGTTGGCGACGTTTAAGAAGCGATTTTTCGATATTCCGTCCCTAAGGGGGTGAAATAGGGGATGAAACGTTTTTTGAAATTATGCTGTAATCCAGTCAATTTTGATGATAGACGTACATAACTTGGTATACGGGTTCTTGGTTAGAATTTAAAAAAAAGGTGTCTTTCAGTTTTCTCTGAAAAATCAGCCTTTAAGGAGCTGAAATAGGGGATGAAAAGATTTTTGAAAAATGCTACTATTAAGTTAGTTTTCCAGCCTGAACGACAAAAATTGGTATTTGGAGCCTTGGTTACAATAATTAAAAACTTACGTGTATATCTCTCCTCCCCTCTCCGTCATTGCCTATCCTTCATGTATTTCGTCTTAGAAATCTTAGAACGATGTTTTATGTTCAAAATCTTATATCTCCGAAAGTTCTTGACCAAATGCATTGAAATATTGATACAAGGTACTCCGAAAACTGTCTTGAGCAGTTAAACCGGCAACCCACGCGCAATGGAAATATTCTAGACCTTATAGCCACAAACAGGCCTGACCTTATTAACGATGTCTGTGTAGAGACAGGAATTAGTGATCATGATATCGTCATAGCGTCGATGGTGACGAAAGTTCATAAACCAGTCAAGAAGGCTAGGAGCGTGTTTTTGTTGGGAAGAGCCGACAAGCAAATGTTACGATCGCACTTAGAAAATGAATGGGCATCGTTTAATTCCAGGACTATGGATGTAGAGGAATTGTGGACTACATTTAAGTACATTGTTAATAAAGGGTTAGAGAAATATGTGCCAGTAAAGACGATTAAGGATGGAAAAGATCCACCGTGGTATAATAATAATGTTAGAAAGCTGCTGAGAAAGCAAAGGCTGTTGCACTCTAGATTAAAAAAAGAACACGCAAATGATGACAGGCAAACGTTAGTAGAGATTCGTGCGTCTATAAAAAGATCGATGCGTGAAGCATACAATAATTATCACAGCCATATCTTAGCAAAAGATCTTTCCGAGAACCCGAAAAAATTCTGGTCCTATGTAAAATGGATAAGCGGGTCAAAGCCCACTGTCCAGTCACTAGTTTATCATTCCGGGGCAGTAATAGAAGAAAGCAAACGAAAAGCTGAAGTTCTAAATTTAACCTTTAAGAAATCTATCACGCAGGAGGACCGCACAAATATACCATCATTATATCAACGTACTAATTCTGAAATGGGGGACATAGCAATAGGTATTTCCGGTGTAGAGAAGCAGCTGAGAGAGCTAAATACGAAAAAGTCTGCTGGTCCGGATAGAATACCAGTTCGGTTTTACAAAGACTATTTTCTGCGGCATTGTCCCCCTACTTAGCTTGCATTTATAGCGAATCTTTAATTCAGCGCAAGGTTCCTAGTGATTGCAAAAAAGCGCAGGTGACTCCCATGTATAAGAAAGGAAAGAGAACTGACCCATACAATTACAGGCCAATATCGTTGACATCAGTTTCATGTAGAATTTTGGAGCATATTCTCAGTTCGAATATAGTAAAATTCCTTGAAACGGAAAAGCTTCTTTCCATGAATCAGCACGGGTTTAGGAAACATCGTTCATGTGAAACTCAGCTTGCCCTTTTCTCACATGACATCTTGCGAGCCATGGACGAAAGGCAACAGGCGGATTGTATTTTTCTTGACTTCAAAAAGGCGTTCGACGCGGTGCCACACTGCAGACTGCTAACGAAGATACGAGCTTATGGAATAGGTTCACAGATTTGTGACTGGCTGGAAGACTTCCTAAGTAATAGAACGCAGTACGTTGTTCTCGACGGCGAGTGTTCATCAGAGACGAGTGTTTCGTCAGGCGTGCCCCAGGGGAGTGTGATAGGACCGCTATTATTTTCTATCTATATAAATGATCTGATGGACAGAGTAAGTTGTAATTTGCGGCTGTTTGCTGATAATGCTGTGGTGTATGGTAGGGTGTCGTCTGTAACTGACTGTAATAGCATACAGGTTGACTTAGACAAAATTTCTAGTTGGTGCGAAGAATGGCAGCTAGCTCTCAATGTAGAAAAATGTAAGGTGATGCGCATGAGTAGAAAAAACAATCCTATAATGTTCGAATACAGCATTAGTAGTGAGCTTCTTGATGCTGTCGCGTCGTTCAAATATCTGGGCGTAACATTGCAGAGCGATATGAAATGGAACGAGCATGTAAAGACAGTTGTGAGTAAGGCAGACAGCCGACTTCGGTTTATTGGGAGAATTTTGGGAAGATGTACTTCACCTGTAAAGGAGACCGCGTATAAAACGCTTGTACGACCACGTCTTGAGTATTGCTCAAGTATTTGGGACCCGCAGCAGATCGGTTTTAAGGAAGACATAGAGGCGGTTCAGAGGCGAGCAGCTAGATTTGTTACCGGTAGGTTCGACCAATGCGCGAGTGTCACGGAAATGCTCCGGCAACTCAATTGGGGATCGCTGGAAGAAAGACGACGTTCTTTTCGTGAATTTCTGTTAAGTAAATTTAGAGGGCCAGAATTTGAAGCTGAGTGTAGTACGATCATGCTGCCGCCTACTTACATTTCGCGTAAAGATCACAAAGACAAGATAAGAGAAATTAGGCTTCGTACGGAGGCATATAGACATTCTTTTTTTCCTCGTTCAATTTGGGAGTGGACTAGGAAAGGAAATGCCTAGTAGTGGTATTGTGTACCCTCCGCCACGCACCTTACGGTGAATTGCGGAGTATGTATGTAGGTGTAGGTAGGTGTACTGGATTACGCGCATGTTTTTACATGCCTATTATTTGAATCACATACGAATTTATATAAATTTTACAATGTGGAAACGTTGAGGCGAGGAATCGCAAAAGTGTCATATATATATATATATATATGAGAAATATATTAAACAAACAGGTGCCTAAAAACTGTCCTGTGTTACAGTGCAACGTTGTGTCAAATTTGGAGCTCAATCGCGAAGAGCTTTTTGAGATTTAAAACACACACAAACCAGCACAATAGTTTTATACATAGAGAGTTTATACATTTGTACTTCCATCTGCCTTTTCTTCATTACAATCTTACCTATACGTGACTAATCAGGATAGAGTGCGAATTAATCGCACGGGCCAACTAGTGTAGATATAAATCTGTATATTAGTGTACTGCCATACGACAAATAAACAAATAGATAATTTTCTTTAGACATCGATAAATTTTACTGTTCTCCGTTGTAACACTACATCGACATTCGAAAACTAAGTCGCGGCAGTGCAAATGCCGCTGTCTGAGAGTTAATTTTCTTCAAATGGAGCTAGTACCTGAAGGTTAACGTGTTTACTGAGAGCTGTATTGGAGTCTTGTATCGTAATACAAAAAACAATTATTTGCAACTGAAATTAGGTGCTGATTGTCCACTCGCAGATTCGGGAAAGGACACACTGGAAGTGCCAGCCGCTAATCTCTGAACTCAGAACTTAAGTGAAAGAAGACAAATCATCGGTAGTTAGACGTCGGCCGGCGCTCTGCCAGTGATGGATGCTTCGCCACAAAGCCAGGCAGACACAGGCAGAGGCGGCTCGTGTCTCGCTCACTGCGGCAGCTGTCAGCGGCTGGAGCAACGGCCATCAAACAACCGACACAAACGAGGGACTGGCGAGACTCAGGGACCACCACTGCCCAAGATAACTCTCAAAATTCAGAACGTAAAGGCGAGTGTGCTGGCCACCAGAATAAAAGATCTACATCTACGTATATACTCCGCAATCCACCAAAAATGTGTGGCGGAGGGTGCACTGTACCACTAGTAGGCATTCCCTTTCCTATTCCACTCCCAAATAGAAAAAGGGGAAAAAAGAATGTCTATACGCCTCTGTACGAGCCCTAATTTCTCTTGTCTTTGTGATCTTTACGCGAAATGTAAGTAGGCGGCAGGAAGATCGATCTTCACTCACCTTCAAATTCCGGCCCACAAAATTTTCTCATCAGAATTTCTCGAAAAGAACGTCGTCTTTCCTCCAGCGATCCTCATTTGAGTTCACGGAGCATTTCCATGACATTCGAGCACTGGTCGAACCTACCAGTAAGGAACCTAGCTGCTCACCTCTGAGCTGCTTCTATGTCTTCCTTTGAATATTTACTGCGTGTCCCAACACTTGAGCAATACTCAAGACGTCGTCGTACAAACGGTGTCCTTTACCAATAAACCGAAGTAGGCTGTCCGCCTTACTCACAACTGTCCTTACATCTTCGTTCCATTTCATATCGCTCTGCACTGTTACGCCTAGATATTTGAACGACGCTACTGCATCATGAATGTCACTACTAATGCTGTATTTAAATATTATGGGAATGTTTTACCTACTCATCATGTGCATCACCTTACATCTTTCTACGTTTAGAGCTAGCTGCCATTCTTCACACAAAATGGAAAATTTGTCCAAGCCATCCTCTATGCTCTAACAGTCAAAGACGACTCCCTCCCATTCACCACAGCATCATCGACAAACAGCCGCAAATTACAAGTTACCCTATCCATCAGATCATTTATATAGAATAGAAAATAATATGGGCCCTATCACACTTCCCTGGGGCACACCTGACGATACACTCATCTCTGATGAACACTCGTCATCGAGAACAGCGTTCTGTGGTCTTTTACTTGGGAAGTCCTCCAGCCAGTCACAAATCTGTGAACCTTTACCATATGTTCGTATCTTCGTTAGCAGTCTGCAGTGTGGCACCGCGTCACACGCCTTTTTGAAATCGAGATATAAATAATCTGCCTGTTGCACTTAATCCATGTCTCACAAGATGTCATGCGAGAAAAGGGCAAGCTGAGTTCCTCATGAAAGATCTTTATCAAACCCGTGCTGATTCAGAGAAAGAAGCTTTTCCTTCACAAGGAAATTTACTACATTTGAGCTGAGAATGTGCTCCAAAATTCTACAGGAAACTGATTTCAACGATATTGGCATGTAATTATGTGGGTCAGTTCTCTTACCTTTCTTAAAAACCGGAGTCACCTGCGTTTTTTTTAATTTTAATTTTTTTATTTTATTTTATTTTATTTTATTTTATTTTATTTTATTTTATTTTATTATTTTTATTTATTTATTTTCTTTTTCTTTGCAATAACTAGGAACTTTGCACTGAATTAAATATGCGTGATAAAAGCTAAGTAAGGACCCAATGCCGCAGAATAGTTTTTGTAAAACCGAACTGTTATTCCATCCGGTCTGGGAGACTTTTTTGAGTTCAGCTCTCTCAATTGCTTCTCTACATTACTCTGCATTACTATTTCCTTTCTTTGGGAGTTAGCACGTTGATCAAATGATGGTACGTTTTATGGTCCTACTGCGGTAATAATCAATTACCGGAAGGTTTTCGTTAAGGCTAACAGATGGGACAGACTCCAAGAAAACAGTGGGTTTTAGTCACATGCAGGCAATGTACGAGCTGTGGCATTTATAACCTGTTGTGATGATGCCGCTACTTCGAGTTAAATGTACACAAATTAAGAACAAATTTAAGTACACAGTAGCCCCATTTAGCGTCATTATGACCAATTTATAGTTTGTGCTTGCTGCAACACAGTCTGCTACGCTCAGTGCTTCAAATAAAAAAAAAATTGTGAGCCAGCAGTTGGCCTATTGTGCAGTATATTTTTAAAATACTTCACGAAGCAATGCTCGTGTTAACGTTCATTTTGTTACGATGCAAATATCGCTACACTGCATTAAGACATTTTATGGAAGAATAGGAATATAATCACTGTAACAATTGTTCACTTCTTCCTTGATAATGAAAAAGAATACGACCGTGTGTGGCATTCCCGTCTCGTTTTCAAACTCCAAACCTACGCCCTACCCATTAACTATGTCTCCTTCAACACTTCCTTGCTCTCGCATCGACCTTACTATGTCACTGCCAACAACTCCAACTGCCACTCCTACGCTGGGGTGCCCCAGGGTTCCGTCCTTTCACTCCCCCCCCCATACCTCATCTACTGCACAGACATGCCCCAACCCCACCCACCCATTCACCTCCGACATGCTGACTTCACTGCATGTCTAGCCATCACCCTTTCCTCGCCCACTCCCAAAAGCTTCTCCAGTCCCACCTCTCTCAATTCGCCGCCTGTTGTAACCAGTGACTCCTGTCCATCAATCTTGACAAATCCCAGGCAATCGTCGCTCCTTCCGCCTCCATGCTTTCGTCCTGTACCATCCGCCACACCCCTACCCTCAAATACCTTCGCCTTACTCATGATCGCTCCATATTCTGGACCTCTCACCGCAAAACCGTTCGCCAGAAGGCCCTCTCCCGCCTTAACATGCTGAAGCTCCTCTCTGACCCGACATGGGGCCGCCACCCTCCCACCATGCCCTACACCTACCTTTCCTTCAAGCGTCCCATCTTATCAGTTTCCACTCCGCCTGGGTTTCCGCCTTCCTCACCTATTACAAATCCCTCCGAATCCTAGAACGCCGAGCACTCTGCCTTACTTATCGCTTACGCCTCCTCTCCCCTCTCACTTCCTAGACAACCTCCGCATCCTGTACATCACTCGGAAAGTTGACTACCGCAAACCAGTGGTATTTCGTTTCCTCACTGATCCTGGACTTCTTCCTCGCCTACACCACTGCATCCCTCCCTCCCTTCCCCTCCACGTCCTTTCCGATGGTAATTTGCGCTTCCTTCCCCTCCCTCCCACCAGACCTAATTCTCTCCCCTCCTCTGCCTAGCCTCTCTCGTTCCCTCTCAAGTAGGTTAGAATAAAGGGAGATGGCATTATCTATGCCAAGCACATACGTCAGTTGAAGCCTGTCCGCCGTCTTGGTCTGTTTTGGAATGCTATTTATCTGTTACTACTATTCGTTAAGTCGACCCTCTTACTCTTACTATAGTGAACTTACAGTCACTGCAAAGTATGTACTTTGTAACAATGTACTTTCTTCAATATATAGTAATAAATACACATCATAATATATTTTAAAACTTACTTTTTAACGGCTAATTTCCACTCATTTAGCACGTTGAACATCACGGCAAAACCGTCCGACGTTTTATTCTTGTTTTGACATTAATTCTACAATACAAAAACTTCTCCAAAACTTAGCAATATAGCGGAGGCAGGCTTCATTTTCTCAGCGTAAGGGCGTCTCCCTGTATTCTAACCTCCTTGTTCCCTACCCCCTCTTGTTTTTAACTTGTATCTCCATTGTTAACTCCACGTCAAGTGTAAACGAAGGCTTCCGCGACCGTTGTCATTGTTGATAAAACTCTTCTGGGTATTGGACCGCATCGTCAATATATAAAATATTTCACCGACGTAACATCCAGAAGATAGCCGCTTGCAACAGTGGCCGAAACGTCGGTGAAATATTTGATATATTGACGGTCCAATACCCAGAAGAGTTTTATCCACGTCAAGTGTTTATGTTTCTACGTGTGTTTTACTGTCACCGTGACCTTTTAAATTTTTGAATATTGTTTTAAGAGCCGTTTCTTGTTTGTTTTTAAACTTATGCATTTGTCTCCACGTTTATTTTTACATTAGCTTATTTCATCTTCATGTATTTCATGTCTACTTGTTCACTGCAAATATCGCCCGAAGAGCTGCGTACTAGTCCGTGCCAGCCTGTCCCCTTCCGGGGCTTGAAAAGTACAATAACGAAAAAATATATCAGTATAGTAATTATAGTTTTCTAAGATGTAGACTGCCCATTTGTGTATCAGTATTTTGTTCATTTTCTTATGCAGATCTGAATATTGTCATAAATGACCGAGACCGGTTGTCTAATGACAAAAAATGTGATACCGACATATACAAAGAAATAAATACGCAATTTATTGATGTCATACGAATATTTACATCACATCGGGACTCGAACCCAAAGTTCCCACTTCTAGTGAGCGGTCGCGTTATCCATTAGGCTAGCCGTACACGCCTACCTGACCACTACAGCTGTAGCAAACAGTATGTATGCATTCGAAAAAATGATCTATTGACCCAAGGTCAACACGGATTTTGAAAATATCGTTCATGCGAAACACAACTAACTCTTTATTGAGACAAACTGATGAGTGCTATCAACAAAGATTCTCAGATTGATTCCGTATTTCTTCATTTCCAGCAGACTTTTGATACAAACAGTTTTTAATCAAATTGCGTGGTTATGGTATATCGCCCCAAATTTGCGACTGGATGGGGGATTTCTTGTCAGGCAGGACACAGTTGTAGTAATCGATGGTAAGGTATCAACTAAAACAGAGGTGATATCGGGCGTTCCACAGGGTAGTCTCAATGGTCCTTTGCTGTTTCTTATTTACATAAACGATTTGGGAGAAAATCTAAGTAGCTCTCTTAGGTTGTTTGCATTTACCTTCTAGTAAAATCATCTGAAGATCAAACCCAACTGCATAACGATCTGAATAAGATATCACTATGGTGTAAAAATTGGCAATTGACTCTAAATAATGCGAAGTGTGAAGTCGTCCACATGAGTACGAAAAGAAATCCGTTAAACTTTGTTTACAAGATAAATCAATCAAATGTGAAGGCCATAAACTCCACAAAATATCTAGGAATTAATATTACTTCAGACTTAAACTGGAAAGAACTCGTAGATAGTGTCGTAGGAAAGGCGAACCAGAGACTGTGTTTTATTGGCAGGAACCTTAAAAGATGGAACAGAACTATTAAAGAGACTGCATACATTACGCTTGTATGTCCCTTTTTGGAGATTTGCTGACCAGTGTGGGATCCTTATCAGGTGGGTTTGACGAAGGTCATCAAAAAAGTTCAAATAAGGGCAGAAGATTTTGTATTGTCACGATACAGGGGAGACAGCGTCACGGAAATGATACAGGACCTGGGATGGGAATAATTACAACAACGGCGCTTATCGCTGCGGCGTGGTATACGTACGAAACTCCAATCAGCAACATTCTCCTTCGAATGAGAAAATATATTGTTGACTCCCACTTACATAAGTAGAAATGATCATCAGAATAAAATACGAGAAATCAGAGCTCGAACGGAGAGATTCAGGTGTTCCTTCCTCCCGCTATTCGAGAGTGGAATGGGCGATGAATAATATAAAGATGGTTCGATGAACCCTCTGCCAGGCACTTCAATGTGATTTGCAGAGTATCCCATGTACATGTAGATGTAACGAATGCTGTGGCTGATATGAAATACTGAATCGTTACTCATGAATACATTTCGTTTATTCCCATCTACCGTATCGATACGAACTATGTAACGAAAACCAATATGTGGAATGCATATATACTGTGATACTACTTATTATGAGATGAAGAATATTAAGTGGATATTGCGTACCACTACGATTTTATGTGGTTATTTTTGGTTTTAAACATTTTTGATTATATTACGTGGCCCGTGTTTACATGTTAATCCTCGGTGATCTGACGTCCGCTTTGAACGCAAACAAACGTTTTATTGTATTTTTTACCTGTCAAGATTTCAGTTTAATGATTGTTTCTCTTTATCTTGTCTACTGTAAAAAAGTTTCGAAAAAAAGTACGTAAAAGGCATAAAACAGTACCACAGTCGCGCTGCTGGCAAATGTAATGCTACTGCTATGATCGGTCGCACTGGCATTCGTCACGCAATATTCCGATTTATTCTGACATTCCAATCCTCTAATGTGTGAGAACAATACTTAAGGTGGAGGTCGTGGATCTCAGTAATTTTGATCAGTTTGTATTTTAATCATGAGGGAAATATAAATTGCCTCAAAAAGCAAGCATACAGTGAGTACGTGGCAAATTTAAATGATAAAGTAATATTAACAGTGACAGTTAAAAATTTTTGCACGGTTTCAAAGACAGTGTACCGGCCGTATTTCTAGGTGGCACTGGTAACGAGAATAACGAGTAACGATACGTTTTAACGACCTGTTCCTTTTAGTAATACATATATATGAATACGCATCTTTTCGTTACTCGCACAGCTCTACGGAGTACCCATGAGAGCTCATACATTCCATTACGTGATTCTCGCATAGGAAGACACGTTTATTACATACTAGCTGAAAACCCGGTATTGCCCGGGTATTTATTTCAGCCTTCAGTTAGTTCCTCTAATATCCTGCTCTCTCTCTCTCTCTCTCTCTCTCTCTCTCTCTCTCTCTCTCTCTCTCTCTGTCAATCTCTTTGTTCTTCTAAAAGCATGTTATATTTATGGGAGAATATTTTAATAAAAAAGACTATGTTGCACGAGGTACAAAATTATAAGTGCAGCATAAAAAAAAATTAAAAGTGACATATAAAATTTGTACGAGTTATATGTTGTACAATTGTATAATTTTTCAGGTATATATTCATTTGTATAAGTGCTATATGTCTGAATTAACTGATGCAAATACAATTAGTAGTAAAAAAGTAATAGATTAAAACTTGGTGTATGATGGGGCAGTTATCCATGAACATTACTGTTTATGTGCTCATAGCTCATGAACTACGTACCGTACTGTAATACTATTTCGAACATACATTCAGCTTTAAGTGTATATTCTGTCTGAAAATTTCCTGCGAGAACAGTTAGTAGTGTAGAAATTATAAATTGTAACATTATACCGAATGCCATAGTTTTGCTCCATGAACAGCGGAAAAGCAGTATGCGAGAAAATTTTTTCCTGTCATTATTTTGATGTGGTTGTCTGCGAGAAAACGTTTAATAAAGGTTTGAAATTAATTTTAAAGTTTGTTGGAAGTCGCCAAGTACTGTCATTCTCATATAGTGTATTTATAAAATCTCATCGCATTAAGAATCAGTAGTTTGCGATTCCTATCGTTTATGACGTCATATTTCCCGAAACATCGTCGACTGTGATTCTTAACCCTGCTGGAACTGTTACGTCAAGGAATATGTGTATCAAATTTGGTTGAAATAGGCCCAGTGGTTTAGGAGGAAATGTGCAATATTGTCGCATGATCAGTTTTTGTCGCATCTCAGTGTTTATTACGTCTGATCTCGTGAACTGTGTGTCGTACTATGATAAAATTTCGTACTTGCGTTCAGTGGTATGTCCATATACTATCTGTAACAATTCTCGCGAATGCAATTAATAGTGTATGAGTAATAAATTGTAACGTCATGCCAAATGCCGTAAATTTACTGAATTATTCCGAAAAAGTAGTAAGCGAAACTTTTATCCTTTCATTACTTTGCTGTGGTTGTCAGAGTAAAGTGTTTGGCTCAAATACGACAAGCAGTTGAAGATACTGACTTGACTGTAGAAAATCTGCTTACTGAAATTGTCACTGGTGATCTGTTTCATCAATGGCTGTGAAATATCTGGTGGCTTTACCCGGCACTGCTGTAGTTGTGACTGCGAGTGCGTAGTATTTGCTAGCGAGGTGTTCAGGGGTGTGGTTGAAAATAGGGGGTGGTAGTTTCTCTGTGTCTGGAATTTGCTGCATAATGAGGAATTGAGGATCGAAGGATATTTATGAACATTTTTGAAAAGGACAGACCAGACATACATTGTATTTATCATTTGCTTGTAAAGATGCTGTAATCGTATGTACTGCAGGTTTTACGTAATAAAAATACTGAATTACACTGCTATCATTGTTTCACTAGTTAATTTTGCAATCCCAGTGGCAGACTAAAACGCGGGGGAGGGGGGGGGGCAGACCACCTCTAAATACCTGGAGTGCTATTTTTTATTTTTTTATTTTTATTTTTTTTATTTTTATACTGTACCGTGCCTCTCGTCCTGGGGGCATCCAAATTTCAGAAGATACTTTCTTTTATAGTAATACAGTACACATATTTCCCAGTGGAAATTATTTATGGTCATAGCAAAATCGTATGATAAACTGTGCTTGCATCAGAGAAGGTCTTTGGCTTGTATAAAGGATCTCAACAACTGCAAGAGCTGTTAGTTAAACAGTCAATAGATGGCACGTTCTATACTGTTTTTATATCAGCCACACAATCTAAGTTGATACTCGGCGCGGTGGCCGATGGGAGCAACCGTAAATACATGTCCCATTCAAGGTCGTTCGCAGGGTTAGATTGTACGAAAAGCACACATTTTTTCAAAATATTTTTTTTAATGAAAACCATAACTTTAAAAACTATGTGTACTTTTCGTCATTAGTGGAGATCGAAACCTTAAAAATGATACCTCACATTAATTTTGGATAACTAATAGGGGAGTTATGGCGTACCCCAACCCACACCCGCCTCCCCCCCCCCCCCCCCACGCAAAAAAAAAGACACTATGAGACATAATATACATGATATTTAACCGTTTTGGTTGTGTTTTACTTTATTATAAAGAGATTTTCTTCACTGCGGGCACCAAAGAACGGAAATTATGACTGCGTTTTCCCGTGCAGATGATGTAAGTGGTGTTTACAAATAAGCGCTTTTTTCTGCGGAGACTATTCCTGCAACCTCGGCCCGCGAACACGACTTTTCCGGGAAAGAAACCGAATATTCGGCCCTCTCCTTGCGCGCGGATCCCAGTATAAAGGATAATATCGGGCGCGGAAAATAAGAAAGGTTGCGAGAGCGCCGTTAAGCCGTCTTAATGGGCGAGGACGCATAAAAGGCCGCTTTACGCTCCCCTTTATACGTGACGTCCGCCTGCCGGCCGAGTGACGTCATCTGGCGGCAGAATTTCAGTAATGAAGCTGCGCAGCCACGCCCCATTACAACGTCTGTCTACGGCGTGAGGGAACTGTAGCAACCAATCAAAACGAGGCGAGCAGCGGACGAAAGCCGCCGAGCTCCACTGCCGGTGTTGTTCACAGTCATACGAAACGCCCCGGCGTTAATTGGTGCGAATATTCTAGGCTCTCGGTGAGATAATGAGGTACTACAGGCGGTGCTCGACAGTTTGCGTTGGCGTGATGAGACACTGTAGCTCCTTTTAGTACTAGATAGAACCTATAACTTCGAATCATTACGTTTGGTACTGCCTTAGAGCTCCTAAAACCACAGTCTGACGCATGCGCCATTTTCGTTCCCTGGGAATGCTAAACACAACACATAGCTTACACGAACAGTGTTGTTTTGTTCAAGTTTAGTGAAATATTTTAGAAGTGCCCGGCACACAGCCGTAGATAGTCCTATTTTGAGCTTGCATCCCGATCTTATTTACATCGATATGTGGATTAGAAATCTCGCATTATCTTTTCTTATCGCTGCTTTCCTTGGCTGTCAAAAAAAAAAAAAAAAAAAAAAAAAAAAAAAAAAAAAAAAAAAAAAAAGCGCAAGAAGCATAGAATAGAATACTATGTTTAATTCTACCTAAACTGGTCAGCTAGATACAAGTTTTAGGGCCGCTTCATCCATCTCTCGTTAATCTTCTCGTTAGTAAACAAGACGATGCCTTTAACGTCCAGTTAAATGTGCTCGTTAAGTGCATTGCGTTTGTCTTTGCCAGATACGCCTCTCGTTTGCTAACCTGGAGAAAACGAGAAGGTACGATATATTTCGACTAGGTTGGCAATAGAAACAAATGAAAATGCCGTCTGAATAAACAGCTGTTTCCCTTGATCATAGAATGAAGGCTTTCACGGCAGATATCGTCATTACTTAAAGCTTCCGGGCTGAGATGCCGTGGTCCATATATGAAACTTTCCCCTGACGTTTCGCCCTCGTCTGCGGAAGGCATCCTCAAAGGTAAAGCGTACGCCGCTTTACCTCCTAGGATGCCTTCCGCAGACGAGGGCGAAACGTCAGGGGCAAGTTTCATATATGGACCACGGCATCTCAGCCCGGAAGCTTTAAGTAATGAGCTGTTTCCCTTATGTAACTATCAGGGAAGAGGGTAGCAGATAGTTGTTAATTGTCGTTATGGAAAACAAACGTGAAAGAAGCTCAAATTTTATAAGAAGTTAGTGCGAGTGTGTTGTGTCCTCAATAGAGAAATATTAGGTTACATTGGAATGTACAAAAACGACATGGAAGAAGAAGAAAAAAGCGACATGATCGCGTGCGGCAAATGAATTCATTGCTTTCCACGGAAAATGTAGGGCAGTAATAATGCTTAGGGCTTAATACGATAACATGCCAAGTGTGCAGTATCTTAGTGCAAGCTTGCACATAGGCAAAAGTGTACAGTCCCTGTATATCGGAGGAATGAATCACATTTTAGGCCTCACACTAGGCGCAACAAGCGTAAGTAAATACTGGGTAAAATTTTACGACGCTTCTCGCTGGGCTCTAGTGCTTATGTTGGCAAGAGTTAAACAATGACGTGTACAACTGTGTTAATATCTTTCACGAGCTACAGAGTAAATGTTATTGCTGCTTGTTATACTCGCAGAAAAATTAATACTGTACCTGCTCTTTGATTGACAGGTTCTTGTATGTACCATTGTCCGTTCAGAAAAAAAAAAAAAAAAAAAATTTCGTTTTAATTGAAGTTGTCACGAAAATACATTTATTGGTCATCTGAGTTGCCAACATAACCACTACAACCCGGCGAGAAGCGTGGTACAATTTAACCAAATACTGAATTAATAAGCTTGCAGGCATAAATAATGTATTCTGTTTTGTATTATGACAGATAATTTACAAAATACGTAACTATCTGTTGGACTCTTGAGACGGTCGTTGAGTTTTTCATGTAGCGTTTCCAAGACGAAATAGCGTAACAAATTCTGCATCATCTCAGCATCAAAATGATACGTCTAGGTCGCTTTATAGGAGCAATGACCTCTAGATCGTCTAAAATATCGACATCGTCTTGATTGTCAACTAAATCTCTTATTCCAACCATTTTCATCAGACCGATTCTGACTGAAATAGTCGTTACCCGGAAGTTTGTCTTTTGATATCGCAACAATAATTTTAAGGTTATTTTGCGTATCTGCAATAGCTCAAATTCATCTGATAGCTACTGACATGGATGGGGCGAGAAATGTGACGATAAAATTTTTCAATGAAGCTGCTTTCGACACTAGTTTTTCATACATGAGGTGCTTCTGTTATTTTGTTCGATAAATCGGTATTATCACGTGCATATATTGCGGTATTTTAGCGCTTTGGAATCTTTTTCTTTTCATATAGATTCTCACTTAACTGATAGTTAGCTGTGTAACGAGCAGAATTCTACTCGTTAACGGCCAGTTTGAGGTCTTTTAACGTCTGGTTAACTCATAACGAAACATTGACAAACGCCGTTCTCCGCTAACGACAAGTTAAAATCTTAACCGGAACTTAACGAGACATTGACGAACCGGCCCTTAAGGGATCTTGGCTTGTATTTGAATAATGACTGCCAATCTGCGAGGTTTGTTCGCCGTCTTGCAGTAAGTGTTTGTTGTCTGCTGTGACAAATTCACCACATCGGATTTTTGTACTCGCATTGCTGAATTGTACTTCTATTACGTTACTGAGGAAGTTCCAGAACGTATTACAAACACTAAAACTAAAAAGAATATTAGTGTACAGGACCTAAAGTTTACGGTCGTAGAGGCAAAGCCGGCTGCGGTCGCCGTGGGGAATGCGGCGCGCTAGTCACAACCTGCACAGCCTCTACAGTTGGGGGTTCGAATCCCCCCTCGGGCATGGATATTTGTGCCGTCCTTAGTGTTAGCTATTTTATAAGTAGTTTCTAATTTTAGGGACTGATGACTCCGTAGTTAAGTCCCATAAGCTATAAAAACATTTGAAACATTTGTAGAGGCACACGTTGCCGATGTTGGCAACAAGCGTTGAATGTTATTTGGAAACCTAATCATATAGAATGAGTGGAATAATCCTTTGTGATGATCATCAAATAAATAAATAATTCTGTGGCTTCTCTAATGTTGACAGGTTTTTGTATTTAACAGTACCCTTGTCTTGTCAGTAATTTAATAATCCTTCTAAAGCAAACACTTCGTTGCCAACATTAGCTCACTACGCCGCCGCAGCCGTAAGTAAAATTTACGCAGTATTCTGTGTCAGTTATGTTATAGTCACTTATAGATAACCGTCAATATTGGGATTTACTGTTGAGAAATTGAACAGAGGGTGTATTTTGTGATAAAGCATCTGGTACTAGTCTTTCAAATGGCATACTACAATTTATGACGCTAAAACCACAGCCTAGGCTTTTTGCTCAATATATTTATATCTTCCGTTTTAGTGTTTGTAATACTTTCTCGCAATAGAAGTATTCCAACAATTTGTGCAAAGTCATTACAAAACCTTTTGATGTGTATTTCTAAATTTACCATATGAGACACACACATTATGCTCTTAAAACAATAAACACTATGTTCTGGGATGTTTCGCAGTGTTATGATACTTTGCGGCTGCTAACTCTCTACAGGCAGCTTCTCTGTTAAGAGGTAGTAGGCCCTACTTTCAAAAGAGCTAAACAATAACTTAAGTCCGAATATCACAGACGATTCTACTATTAAATATTGCTTCAAGTCATAATAATATTTACGTACATTACATAACTGTGGACTCGGTTCGGGTTCCCGGTTCTTGCGCCGACAGTTAATGATCCAGTTTTTCTTGTCTCAGACTCTCTAGGGAAACTGAACATTCTGTAGCCACCTTTGTAATGATCCGGGCATTCTATAGCAACACAACCATCCATAAAATCACATCGCAACTCATTGAGCTTTAGTAAGCACTGTCTAAACATAAAACAAAAAGTATCCGCCCGCAATAACATCATCAGAAAACTCACAAACAGCGGATGGGGTGCCCAACTGACAGTACTCAGAACAACGGCAACTGTACTATGTTAATCTGCTGCTGAATATGCCTGTTTGGTGTACATCTGTCCATGCCAGGCATGTGGATGTTACCCTCAACGAGACCTGTAGAATAATAACAGGATGCCTGAGGGCAACGCCTGCTCACAAACTACACAACTTCGCGGGGATAACCCCACCAGATATAAGACGGAAGTGGCCGCAAATACAGAGAGACGCAAAGTAGAACAAAACGCTGCTCACCCGCTACATGGACACCAAACTCCCCCAAGCAAGCTGAAATCCAGGAAGAGGTTTATGAAAACTACTGTCAACTGTAGTACATCACCTTCAACGGCACGACAAAACCTGTGGACAACTTGTAATGCTGATATCGCAACATGGATTCCACCTCTGGAGGCCCTCCCCCAGGCGAAAATCTGCCGTGGAGAACGTGGAAGTCCCTCAACAGACTAAGAAGTGGGGTGGGTAGAAGGAAAATATGGCCAGATGGATCTCGGAGATGAATCAACTCTCTGCGAATGTGGACCCGAACAAACCACGAAGCACCTGTACAGCTGTCCTCAGTGCCCAGTATCCTGGGCGCTGGAGGACCTATTGCAGGCCAAGGAGAATGCCGTCGAGCTTGCTAATTTTTGGCCTGATTATATTTAGTGGCTTTGTAATTTTTTTATATATAATCTCTCTTGTTTTGTATCATAGTTGTACTCGTGTCGTGTCACATTAATATTTGCAATTGCAGAGAGCTAACGCCAACTGTACTGCTAATGGTGTGATACTTAACCGATAAGAATGAAAGACATTTTATTGATTAAGTATATGCGTAATTTTCACTACAGATGACAAGAATTGCAACTCTCAACTCCATTACTCGCAATGATTAAAACGGTCTCCTGCCCCGAGTCACGTCACTTACATTTTGGATTCAGTAAAACGACGCGACGCGCAGTCTATGATATCTTTGGTCTATGATGCAAACGATCTCGCGAAACAAATGAAACACGGAACCACCACGGGCGCTGCCATAGACCATAGATAATATAGACTGCGCGTTATGTCATTACTCTGAAACCAACATCTAAGTCACGTGACTCGGGGCAACAAGCCGTTTTCGTCATAACGAGAAATGTGAAGTGGAGCTGACAGATGTAATTTTTTTCCCATTTAAAACTGATATTTGGCTTTGATTTTAACAACAAAATATCTAATCATATCCTTATAATGCTTTTAGCAGTACAGTTAACGTTATTTCTCCGCAATTCTTAATGTTAATGTGATGGTTATAGTTTTTACATGTGCCTAGGTGAAACGTATAAATGACTTGCTCTTATTAAGTTAGTAGTTGTTTTTGTTGCTCTGCGAGTCTCTTACTTTACAATCGCCATGGGAGTAAAAGGCAAAAAAACACAGTTTTACAAACAGAATCACTATTCTTACGTTTTCTCATCAATACGTGTTACGTGTTTAAAGGAACTAAAAACGGTCTATATCCATAATATCAGATTTTGCTGCACAAACACTAACTGTAATTCTATTTCTTATAAAAAGAAGCCGCGGTGGAGTAGCCGAGCGGTCTAAAGCGTCTCGCTGCGGAGCGCGCGGTTGCTCGCCGTGGAGGTTCGAGTCCTCCCTGGGGCATGGGTGTGTGTGTGTTTGTCCTTAGGTTAGTTTACCTAGGTTTAAGTAGTTTGTAAGCTACGGACTGATGACCACGCAGTATGGTCCGATAGATTTACAAACAATTGAACATTGTAAAAAGAACTGAATAAGTGTCAACTCGTCACATATAAAAACAATCATAGCATTAATATTATTATAATTGTGCAAGAACTATATTACCTTTTGTCCTACAGGTATAATAAGCGCACAAAAGTCGTTTTATTGTTAAAATCAATACTTAGTCTTCAGCTGAAAACTGTTTCTCATAAGAGGTTCGTTTAAGCAGCTACCAGTTACCAGATTCCAGTAAACTGAGCATGCGCCGAGCTGTTGCAGTACCTCGATAACATCTCTGCGCATGCTCAGTTTTCTAGAATCTGGTAACTGGTAACTGCTGAAACGAACCTAATGACGAAAACTCAGTCACGTGACTAGGGGCAATGTTAGATGTTGGTTTCAAACCACAACACTGCAGAGATAGGGACAAGCGCAGTCTATGCTATATTTAGTCTATGGGCGCTGCAGACGACACACTCGATTCGAGCAGTCAACCGAGAAAAGAAAGTCGGTCGTGTAAAAGGGGCTAATTCCCTCAGGCGTCAACATGACAAATTTTCGCACCCGCCTAGCGGCGGGGAGACTGCCAGCTTTAAAGGAGGATGCAGAAGGGCGCGGCAAGGGAAGCGAAGTAAGAGGGGGGGTGGTGGTGGTAGGAGGGGCGCCCACTGCCGACTGCCGCTTCCTCCGTAAATAATGAATGGCGCGGCGAGAGCAGCCAATAGCCGGACGTTCTGATTGTCTCCCAAGAGGCGCACACGCGAACAGCGGCCGTACAAAGCGCGGGACGGCTCTGATCCCTTTTATTGCGGCACATAAAGGGAGATGAAACTCCACCGTCCGCTGCTCGGAGCGTTATTAAAAAGGTAAGGATTGCACCCGACACGCTCAGATGTCTGATGCAATAAATGGGACATATAATTTTTTTTCAAGCGATATATATTTGTGACGGAGGCACAGGCATTGTCCCCAGTACCTCTTTTCGCTGGAGTTTGAAGACATATATTAAAAGAAAAAAACACAATATAACTCCGAGGCGCAGCACCGATGACTCTTGAAATTAAAACGTGCCTTAAAATTGCGTAACTGTGATTACGTGACATAGGAAAATAAGATGAAGGAAAAAGGAAGAGTTTCCACTGCCAAATACCATGCAAGTAAACACCTAAGTCTTCTGTGCGAGTCTCATTTCCATTATCACGATGGACGTTATCTTCTTACTCAGCTGGGAGTCAAGGAACTGTTTTGGTCACTGTTGACAAATCCGCAACATTTGAAAAATAAGTTGACTGACTAAATTCTTATACGACAAAATTCCCATGCCCATCATAACTTGTATCTGAAAGTACAACATGACCATGCGCAAAATGAAAATGTATCCAGAAATTTGCCATAGGTAGGCCGTCATAAGAATATTCCAAATGAGCCCTTGTGAATTTCAAGGGTAGCCGGGGACAAATACCTTTTGTGCCACAAGAAAGGCGTAGGTCAAACTTCTTGTGCTAAGTGTGGGATAAGTATTATTTTTTCCCCTGCTACGCTTTCACTTTACAATTTGAATGTTTCTATGACAATGCACCGACGGTAAATGTTTGCCGTGTCGTGATACAATGTCTAGTGGTCAGTTTGCAAGTACTAGCCCGGTTAGTCCTCTCCTATTGTAAAATAGAAAAATGAATCCCAATGCTCATAATGAAGTTGGATTAAATGTCAATTTGGTTGCGTATAGTGTTGCTATTCATCTGAATACTTTAATTCCTGTTGGTACGGCAATGATTATTGTTGCTGCAGTAAAGTAAGCTCGAGTATCAACGTCTATTCCGCTTGTTCATTTTGGGAATGGGAATATTGTCAGACTTTTAGATTTCAGACACCTGTGACGGTCGCCCTGACATTCCGAAACTGTTGTTGTTTTTAATGACTTCTGACTTTGCTCAATGAGAGTATATCGCAACTATGTAAGACTTTTCCTCCAACAACGTAGTTACAAAACAGTTGTGGATCTCCTATTAAGAGAAAATGCGTGAAACGTTTTGGCATTCGGAGGAGAAAATATGCACTGGTATAATACGGCGAATCAATTTTGCCCCAACTAACGACATTTTTGCAGTAATATCTGAAACCTCATAAATCTTTCTTTATTCCTATTACGTACTATCAACTCGCTTACATCTTTGTCTACATCATTTTATGATAATAAATACGAGCTGCCTCTGTTTCAAGTTTCCAATGTCTTACATCAATCTTATTTCACGTAATGTGACGTAAGCTGGAAGTTCCGAATGAAGCTTTTGAATATCTGAGCATAAATATTCCACAAGGGACGGAGTATCAAGTGGGAATCTAAACTCGTGAGCAGCACAGCTATTCTTGACGCCAGCTGGATTTCCTACACTCGATATTTCTGTAACAAAAAGAGAGAGATAGGGAGAGAGATTAAATGATTCTCAAGTCCAGTGGCTTATTTAAAGTCATGACATTGAAAACAAGGCTGTTTTCAAGACACCGTTCATTAATATTAGACAAATATATTTCATGATACGTGGACATCAAATAAGAATGTCCTAGTGAATTGACAACCGTTTCATTAACCACAGTGTAGCTCAACCAACCGAAAGTTATTGCAGTTGCTCCCCTCCCCTAGAAATCTGTCTGGCGAAGCTACTGGACGGAGACCCCACGGTCGGAAACCACACTAGAGGGGCAGCAGCTGTTTAATTGGCAACAGAGTGGATGATTGACTGAGCTGCCCTTGTAACATCAGCTAACGTAGCTTTGACATGCATTTACTGCAAACGGCTGAACTCAAGAGGAAACTACAGTCTTTACCTTTTCTCGAGGACATGCAGGTATACTGAATTAATATATGATGGCGATCTTCCGTGTAAAGTATTCCGTATGTAAATATCGCCCATTAGGACCACCGCTCGGGAACTTCTCAGGAAGGTGTAGTCATCAATAAAAACAAAACAGGCATTCTTTGGGGCCGGCCGCGGTGGCCGCGGGGATTGAGGCGCTCCAGTCACGGTCTGCACGGCCACTACGGTCGGGGGTTCGAATCCCCCCTCGGGCATGGATATTTGTGTCGTCCTTAGTATAAGGTAGTTCGTAAGTATTTTGTAAGTTTAGGGACTGATGACCCCGTAGTTAAGTCCCATAATCTTAACAAATATTTTTAACATTCTTTGGGAAAACGGAAACGGATAGTTTGATATGATTAATGAATGTTTGTGGCAGGATGGAAAGGATTACAGGAGTACAGAGTGAGAGATACAAAATCAGTTGGTGGTAATACAAAATTAATGAGAAAATACGGATGCCGATGAACTACTATGGCCGCGGTGGAGTAGCCGAGCGGTCTAAAGCGTCTCGCTGCGGAGCGCGTGGTTGCTCGCCGTGGAGGTTCGAGTCCTCCCTGGGGCATGGGTGTGTGTGTTTGTCCGTAGGTTAGTTTACCTAGGTTTAAGTAGTTTGTAAGCTACGGACTGATGACCACGCAGTTTGGTCCGATAGATTTACAAACATTTGAACATTTTTTTTGAACTACTATGAGTAGCACAGTGAGCGCATTATCGTAGCCACGACAGACAAGAAGCCATCGTCCACACGTTTATATACCACTGTCTAGTTCAGCCAATGCCGAGGAGATTTAAAAAAATTATAAGAGAGAAAAGCATTATTGAGATTAAGGGGATTGCATTAGCCAGGAGGAAAAGGGAAGAGAAGGAGAAAAGGGTGAAGCGAGGGCTTCAAGTTGAATTTATATGCTAAAACACAGATTTATGACCATGTTTTATACATCTACTTATTTACTCTGCAAATCACATTTAAGTGCATAGCAGTAGGTTCATCAAACCGCTCCAACATTATTTTTCTACAGTTCCATTATCCAATGGCGCGGAATAAAACATAAATCTTTATGGTTTTGATCTCATTTCTTGTCTTATTTTCATCATATTTTCCTATGTTCGCATTCGGAGGAGGAAATTGTTACAATTCAACTAATAGATCTCTCAGCGACGAATAACGTCTTTCTTTTAATGTTTTCCTCCCTAAATCTTGCATCATGTTTGCGACGCGCTCTCCCCTGTATCGCTATAATACGGAACGATCTGCCATTCTCTGAATTTTTTTTTTTTTTCATGTCTTTCGTCAGTTCCACCTTGTAGGATCCAAACAGTGCGTAGCAATACGCAAAAATAGGACGGACAATAATAAGCTATAAGACGTATCAAAGGGCATACGGAAACTCCAAGCACACCTTTTGGTCATAAAGTATGTATTAAAACTGAAGAAACTGCAAAAAGGTAGAAAGGGAAGGAGATGTTACGTGAAAAATTTAAAGGAACTAAACATCGTTGGTTTAGGCAGTACCTGACTGAAACTTTATAAAAATATTGCATTGAATAATGGGTATGATCGAAAAAAAATAAAAAAATAAAACAAGGCCGCAGAAGCTCAAATATGCACAATGGTAAAGCCTAGTATATATCCTTGAGTGACACTGGGGACGATAATTGACTGATGGAAAAAATATAAAAATGAAATAAATGAAGGAGGAAATATGGAGATCAGACGGCTATAAAATGAGGCTAACAGGAAGTGAAAATAAGCTACGGAGGAGTGGCTAGAGGAGAAATGCAAGTCCGTAGAAGAATGCATAACTGGGGAAGGGTACAGAAGCTACTTCCTCCAGGAAAATAAAATGCAAGTGTAGAACATAAACAGAAATACGTCGCAAATATTACCTTAAGTTGACAGATCTAGATTCCAGTCGCTGTTTAAAATGCAAATTAAAACATGCAATTGTTTTGAAACTTGACGTTGAAGATTAAGTGAACTTATTTGTTAGTACAAATATTGAACAAATTTGTATGTTTTAATCTGCATTTAAAGCACTGATAATATTCTCTTATAAGTCGCTGAGCATTACCATTTCAACATGGAATCAAACGTGATAAAATAAATGAGACGTTTGGAGGCATGTATGTATACCAAAACCACAAATGGGAAACAATTTCTGATCAAAATGGATCCCTCTACAAGGGATGTGAGCTTGTAGCAGTATTGTAGAAAGGGAATAGGAAGTCGATGCCATAAGTGATACCATACTGCGATTAGAATGACAGAGCACTGAAAGCCCCCCTGAGCTGTTTATGTCCTTGTGAGAACCAGCCATGACAAAACTATTCCATCTGGTGTACAAGAAGTGCGAGACAGGTCAAATATTGCACAGACTTCAAGAACAAAGTAGTAATTCCAATTCCAAAGAAAGCAATTGCAGAGAGGGGTGAAAATTACATAACTATCAGTTTAATAAGCCATAGTTTAAAATACCAATAGAAATTATTTACAGAATAAAGAAAAAATGGTAGAATTCACTATCGAGGAAGAATACCTTATATTTACGAAAAATGTAGAAACACGTGAGGCACTACTCACGTCTTATCTTAAAAGATAAATTCAGGAAAGACAAACCTACGTTCATTACTTTAATAGCTTTATGAAATTGTTTGCTAATGTTGACTTTAAATTTTTGAAGCCAGGAGACGTAAATTGTAGGGAACCAGAAATCAGGCAGTAGATATGAAGCTCGAAGAACATGTAGCAAATACTGTGACTGGCAATGGAGTAAGAAAGCGTTGAAAATTTTCCCAATGCTATTCAATTATACATTGAGCAAGCATTTAAGTAAAGCAAGACGAAATTCTTGATTGTAAAAAAAAAAAAAAAAAACTTCGCGGTTTACCGATTACATTAAAATTTGATAGAGGAGTTGGAAGAGCAATTGTATGAAATGAGCCTGTGTCCTAAAAGTAACGGATAAGGTGAACATTAACAAGTTTAATGGAATGTAGTCGTATTATTATGAGACGATGCTCAGAGAATTAGGAAACGAGACAATAAACAAAGTACATAATTTTTGTCACTTGGACAGTAAAATAGTTTCTCGACGTCGGAGTAGAGAAATAAAATGCAGAATGTCAATTGGAAGCAACGCATTTATGAAAGAGAGAAATGTATTAACATCGGATTAAAATTTAAATGTTAGGAAGACTTTTCTGAAGTCATCTGTCTGGAGTGTTGCCTCTTACGGAAATGAAACTTGGACATGAAGGTAATAGAAGCTTTTGAAATTTGTTGTTACAATGACAGATAGGACGAGTGATTGATGAGGAGGAACTGAGGTAAAGATAAAAACAAATCCAGCGTGTCTTGGATCTGTAAATGCTCTGGTTCATGTCAATCTGGTTAGTGTCACTAGTCAAAATGTTCAAATGTTTGTATAGCTTATGGACTCGACTACGGGGCCATCAGTCCGTAAACTTACAAACTACCTATGAACTACTTAATACTAAGGACGTCACAAATATCCATGCCCAAGGGGGGATTCGAACCCCCGACCGTAGTGGCCGTGCAGACCGTGACTGGAGCGCCTCAGTCCCATCGGCCACCGCGGCCGGCTCACTAGTCAGCATTGTGGTTCACGCCAAGTGTTTGATAAAGGGCATTTTTCCTAAAGTAGCCACGCAACAGTGACTGCCACAGTAAATGTAAAATAATACAATCAAATGTAATGAAATACGTTTCGATAGACGAAAACGCCCTGTACCGTTTGACCATCAATCACCGGCATAACTCTCAAGTGGCAGAGCTCTCGGAGCTAAGTCCGAAAAACCACATAAATCTAAGCCACGGCAGAGGGCAGGTGCCGCTGAGATTTATCGGCGAATCCCGAGGAAGACTAATTCACCCACCCGAGCCGGCTCTCGCGAAACTCTCGTTCGGTTGCTTCTTAGGCTTCTGTTTATTGGGCCGAGATTCTTATGAAGATGAATTAACAAAAATACAGAAGTGAGGGAGAGTGGGAGAGATAGAGAGGGGGCGGGGAGACAGAGAGGGGGGGGGGAGGAAAGAGAGAAAGATAAATAATTTTCTAAGCGATTCGCCTCAGGTTTTTCCCGTGAACGAAAGAGCACTAAAGGATTCGCTTTCGCATCTTCTTTTTTCGGTCATCATTCTTCTGACTGCTTTTATGTTGTCTGCCACGAATTCCTGCCCTGCGCGGGCCGCTTAATCTGGGAGCAGTACACGTCTTCATCTGTATGGGTACTCTGCATCTCATACTTAAGTGCAAGGCGGAGAGTTCATCGAACTACTTTTCAGAGTATTTCTCTGCAATTCCGCTCACGAACAGGGCGGGAGAAATGACAACTAACTTTTCCGTTCGAGTTAAGCCTTCTCTTATTTTATGTTGATGATCATTTCTCCCTATGTAGTCGGGGAGTCAACAAAACAGAAGGCTGTTGTTTGAAAGTTCGTCAATAAGTGTGTACTTTTTATAGTAAGAATCGATTTGTAATGGAGTAATAGAAACTTTGGTTTATGGAAGTAAATTGTATCACAAACTACAATGTGCAGAATTTTCACTTGTCAACATAGTCACCATAAAAACTGAAACATTTTATAAAATACTGTTAAAACACTTTAAATCGCAGTATGATTTTTTACAAATATTGTGATAGCAATTAATAGTGGTGTCCCTACAACCGGTTCGTGCTTTGCCCATCATCTCTGCCACAGCCATGCAGATATTCTGAAGATGATCGTTATTGATCGAAACGTTCACAATAAATACATAAAAAGTCAATTTGCGATCGTGATTGTTTTTAAACGTATTTTATGAAACACTAGCGATCACTGTTTTTTTTTTTTTTTTTTTTTTTTTTTTTTTTTTTTTTTTTTTTCAAAAATTCTAAAACGGTAAATTCAATAAATTGTCATTTCGAAACAACAGTCATTGCAGGCCAGCATCAAGAAACTCTGTCCCCTCATCGTCACATTTTTTTGTAGAGAAGTTTGACAGTAACAACGTGATAAACTACTGATTTGAACCTTGTGGAAATTTCTGTGGAAGCTCGTCAATAATGAAGCGTCTGTTTTAATCTGGATGGCTTGTTGTTATGAATGAAGACACTAGAAGTGGATGAAGCACCTCATTAAACCAGACCCTTCACTACTGACGAGTTTTCCACAAGTTTCAAGATCAACAATTTATTACACTGTTACTGACAGTTTTCACTACAAGAAAAGTGGCGGTCAGACGGCGCAATTCTTTCATGCTGGAACCGAAAAGCTGGTGCAACGAGTTGACAAGCGATTAAATTTTCTTAGTAACTATGTTAGCACGTGAAAAAAAATTACCATTTATAATGATCACTGCATGGACGGGACTTAAGCAAAATTTTCAAATGTTTGTAAAGCTATGGGACTAAACAGCAGTGGTCATGTCCCAAGACTTACAAACTACTTAAAATAAGTTATGCTAAGGCCAAAGCGCACACACACACACAAATGCCCAAGGGAGGACTCGAACTTCCGTCGGAAAGCAGCCACGCTCTTCGCAGAAAGGCACCTTAGAGCCCTCTGCCATTACCTCGCAGCTGGACGTTAAACTCCAATTGAATCAATTATTACTGGTGGAACCGGGACTGCGGCTGGTCAAGATTACGTAGGGAGTAGGACACCAACAGCCTTATGTTTAATAGAAACATTTATTCCTTAACTACCCATTTCGGAATTCCATTATGCCATCTTCAGGCCCCTATATCGGAGTATTACATGAATTAAATAGGGATCGAAACTGGCAGCGTGGATTTCTCTCAGTAAGAACCAACAAAATCTTCCTCCTTCGTTCTGAAAAAAAAATTTATATTGTAGTTTTGGAGAAAATTTTCGTTCATAAATGAAGTTTCTACTAGATAACCGTTCGTCACAGCCTCGTTGGTGCGGTATTTACTCCAAAGACTGGTTTGATGGAACTCTCTATGCGATCTTATACTGTGCCAGCGTCTTGATATCTGAATAAGAATGGCAACCTACATTGTTTTGAACACGCTTATCGTTTCGTCTCTGAGTCTCCCTCTACAATTTTTACCCCACACGCTTCACACAGGACCTACAGTTGATACTATGCACCAAACGCACCACAGCTCCCAGTCAAGATTGCATCACCTACCGCCAACTCAAGGAATGTCCCCTCCCTTTCCCTGACACCCTTGCTACCACTGTCCTCTACACCGGTTACTATCAACCCGTGGAAAACATGCCGTATCCTCAAGGTCTCCAAACCTAACAAGCGCTATCTGTCACTTCCTCCTAAAAGCCCATGTGTATCATGCTGGGTTCAGCAAGGTCTCCGAAACCATCCTTTCCCAATGCATCCACCACCACCTCCATAGTCAACATCTGCTTCCAGACACCCAGTGTCCTTTCACCCTTTCATCTCCACCGATGATCAACTCCTCCATCTCACCCAACTCCTCTCCCAATAGTTAAATTCCCGTCATGCTGCCATATTTGTCTTCTTGGAACTGGAACGGGTCTTGATTGGGTCTGGCATTCTAGACTGCTCTTTAAACTCCATACCTAAGCAGTAAGCACTTCCCATCAACATCGGTCGTGTCATTACGTCCTTCATTTCCAACTGCCCCTCCTACATCATTGTCCATAACTCTCACTGCCATCTTTTCTACCACTCCTTCCTGTATCTCCTTTACACCTTCTAAACCAGTACCCCCATCCCCCCATACATCCAGCACGCTGCTGAAACCACCTTCCTTGCATTTGCTCCAAAGCTCACCCAGTCCCAATGTCTTCTCCAGAATACCTTGACCTCTTTGTTACATGGTACATCCATTGGCCCCCTGACAAAACCCAGGCAATCATTGTAGGTTGAACCAACCCCTCCTTCTGTCTTCAAGACTTCTCCATTACTATACACTTCCACCATCATTTCAAGCCTCAACATAGACTGTACCCTATCTTGGACTCATCACCTCTGCACCTATCTCCTCATTTGCCCAACCCTGTGCTTACACCCTTCCACTGTTCTTTACACCTACAAATCATTCATCTGCCTCATCCTTTGTGTACCCCATCCTGCCTGGAACTCTGCTACTTCCCCCCCCCCCCCAATCCTTCTACAAATCCCTACAGACCTGAAGGGCCATGCCCTCTGCCTCGCCTTCCAGAACCTCCTTTATCCCCCTCCCCCACGTGGATTCTGTATGACCTCATTCCTTTCCCTGCCTCATCTAAGTTAGAGACGCCACCTCCTCCAGACTGTCCCCTCCTCTCTACACCCTGTCCGTTGCCGCGTCTCCATCACTGTGTTCCCTAGCCCTGCACCTGTCCACCCTCCAGTGCCTTTCCCATGCCAATTTCCGCACACTCCCCCCACTGTACCTAAATTCCCCCCCCCCATCAGCTGTTATTTCCCCTCCCCCTCCTACATCCTCTCCCTGAGTGCCCCTCCGTTCTTCCCTTCCTGCAGTCATACAGCATCTCCCCTCCTTACTCCCCACCTTCCTTTCCTCCCATCCTTTCCCACATCCTGGCTTCCTAAGACATCCTAACCCCATTACTTTCCCCCCGACCCCTGCAGGTGACACCTGCTGTTTCTTTTAGATGTTTCATGTGTTGTAGTGCCTCTTATTTTTTTCTCTTCATTGTCACCATGCTGACGCGTTAAGACTCCATGATTTTCTTCTTTTCATCTCATATTATTTCTTCAAGAGTCTCCATAATAATATTAATTCTATTTTTGTCAACGTTCCTATATTTTTGTGCACTGTTTTCATTGTTCTTACTTTATCTCTTGGCTAAAGAGCTCCTGCGTTCATGACAGCCTGCCGGCCGCGGTGGCCGAGGGGACTGAGGCGCTCCAGTCACGGCCTGCACGGCCACTACGGTCGGAGGTTCGCATCCCTCATCGGGTATGGATATTTGTGCCGTCCTTAGGATAAGCTAGTTGATAAGTAGTTTGTAAGTTTAGGGACTGATGACCCCTTAGTTAAGTCCCATAAGCTTTACAAACATTTGAACATTTGATTTGATGACAGCCTGCCCCGGTTAGGGATTTGAAATTACAATAACGAAAAAAAAAAAAAATTCCAACAGAAAGTACCTTACTCTACCCATTTACTCATACTTGCTTTGAAACGACCTAAGTTATATATCTATAAAACCCATCAATGGTAAATATGGCTTCTTCAGCTCTCTACCGAAAACAACTGTCCCCTCCTCAGATAGTCACGTCGGTGGTGTCACATCGGTGACGTCTTCCCATCTTATTGGTGATCGTACAGACGCACGTTGAGAATTTCTCAAAAATGTTCAAATGTTTATAAAGCATATAGGTCTTAACTGAGGAATCATCAGTCCCTAAACTTACAAACTACTTATGAACTAGCTTATACTAAAGATGACACAAACATCCATTCCCCAGGGAGGATTCGAACCTCCGACGCGGGAAGCCGCTCGATCCGCAACGTGGCGCTCCAGACCGCTCGGCTTCTCCCGCGCGGCGAGAATTGTTTGTATGCTTGATATTGTCCCACAAGTTAGGAAAACATCCGCAGCGCGCGGTTCGCACGCTGAGACGTCAGAATACCAGCACGTTGACCACACTCATTGAGGTACACTCTCGGTATGCCGTCGGCTTAAAGGTGTCTGCTGGTTCGGGCGGCTGTCCCGCTGTTTGGAGGGGTGACCTCCCCCTGAGAGGTGGGGCCGGCAATTGGGCGTGTGCGACAGCCGCCGCGGCACAAGCGCCGTGATTGGCCCGCCTTGTCAGCAGAGGTGAGTTCATTAGTCGGCCGCTCTGGCGCGCCGCGGTCATCCTTGACCCGCTGCGCCAGGTAGCCGGCAAGTGCCGCGCCGCGCCGCGCCTTCTGCTCCGCACGCAATCAGCGCCGGATGCCGACTGCGACTGCCCGCTGCTACCTGCTCCAATAAAGGCGAGGATCTTCGACGGAGGTTAAAGGCCGTACCGGCAGACTTCCATCTAATATATAAAGCAGAGTGTCCGTATATTTGTACGTGTTGCATACAAATCTACAGTTTTCTTCCAATCTTCATGAAATTTTGTACACTTAAGCTTCAAACCATAAGGACGGTCGCCGTAAGTTTACGAGTAACATACAACAAAGAGTTCACGAGATATGACGTCATAAACAATCAGATGCGCGAAAAACCGCTGCATTCAGCGACAATTCTCCTCATTTTCTCCTAAACCACTGGACCGATTTCAACCGCCGGCCGCGGTGGCCGAGGGGACTGAGACGCTAAAGTCACGGTCTGCACGGCCACTACGGTCAGGGTTCGAATCCCCCCTCGGGCATGGATATTTGTGCCGTCTTTAGTATAAGCTAGTTCATAAGTAGTTTGTAAGCTTAGGGACTAATGACCCCGTAGTTAAGTCCCATAAGTTCTACATGGGAAGAAAAGCATTTTTGAAAAAGAGAAATTTGCTAACATCGAATATTAATTTAAGTGTAAGGAAGTCTTTTCTGAAGGCATCTGTGTGGAGTGTTGCCTTGTACGGGAGTGAAACATGGACGATAAGCAGTGCGGACAGGAAGAGGATAGAGGCTTTTGAAATGTGGTGCTACAGAAGAATGCTGAAGATTAGGTGGGTGGATTGCATAACTAATGAAGAGGTACTTAACAGAATTGGCGAGAAAAGGAATTTTTGGCATACCCTGACTAAAAGAAGGGATCGCTTGGTAGGACACATTCTTAGACATCGAGGAATCGTAAATTTAGCATTGGAGGGAAGTGTGTGGGGTAAAAATCGCAGAGGGAGACCAAGAGACGCATATAGTAAGCAGATTCAAGTGGATGTGGGTTGCCGTTCTTATGAGGAGATGAAAAGGCTTGCTCAGGATAGAGTAGGGTGGAGAGCTGCATCAAACCAGTCTCCGGACTGAAGACCATAACAACAACAACAGTTCTACAAACATTTTTCGATTTCAACCAAATTTGGTACAAATATTCCTAACCGAGAAGTAACAATTAATGCAGGGCTAAGACTCACATACGACACATGGTTCCGAAGGTATGACGTCATAAACAATCGGAAAAAACTGCCGCATATTGCAGCGAGACGTTATAAATACGCTATATGAGAATGAGAGTACTTAACGACTTGAAACAAACTTTAAACATAATTTCAAACCTTTATTAAACTTTTTCTTACTGACAACCATACCAAAATGATGAAAGGAAAAAAGTTTCTCGCTTACTACTTTTCCGCTGTTTATGGAGTAAAACTGGGACATTCGGTATGACGTAACAATTTATAATTTCTACACTACAAATTGTAGCAGTAGGAAATTTTACAAACAGTATACACGCATGTAGTTGAGTGCACCTTCTAAATTTATCACAGTACGACACGAAGTTCATGAGATATGAGTACATAAACAGTAACGTTCATGGAAAACCGCCCCATCATGCACCAAGTTTTAATCTATTACTTATTTACTACTAATTGTATTCACAAGAGATTTTAAAGACATACAGCCCTTATACAAATGAATATATACCTGAAAATGGCAGGAATAAATAAATAAATACGCGGGCAACGCTGGGTTTTCGGCTAGTTCACTATAAAAGCAGTCGTCAGATTCCTACCACACTAAGGATCAAGGTAAACAACTATTCGTAAGCATACTTTTGTTTAACACTACAGTGAAATAAATTATACAAACCCGTATTTTGATTAATAAAATAGAGTCTACATCGTTGTCCAAGAACTCCACAATGAATGTGTGGAGATCGCGCAGCAAGTAGTGAAGTTTCCCACATTTTGAAAAGATTTCTCCAACACCAAGATCACGATTTCTACATACATCAACTAATCTTCGTAACAGAGTGTGTGTCAAAAGTAAGGTGAAAGTTACTACTTACATAGTGCCACATGAGTATGCTTCATTGACACAGTTGCATTTTAATGGTATCGTGTTGTCACACTACACTAGAGTGTAAACTTATGGCTTCATCTATGTTTTAATTTTTATCTTGTTGTTGTTACAGTCTTCAGTCCGAAGACTGATTTGATGCAGCTCTCCACGCTACCCAGTCCTGTGCAAGCTTCTTCATCTGAGAATAAGAACGGCAACCTACATCCTATTGAATCCGCTTAGTGTATTCGTCCCTCGATCTCTCTCCCTACGATTTTTACTCCACACACTTCCTTCTAATACTAAATTGACAATTCCTTGATGACTCAGAATGTGTCCTTCAAACCTATCCCTTCTCCTAGTTAGGATATGCCAAAAACCCCTCTTCTCCCAAATTCTGTTCAGCACCTCCTCGTTACGTGAACTACCCATCTAATCTTCTTCATTCGTCTATAGCACCACATTTCGAGCGCTTCTATAATCTCTTTATCTGAACTCCGTATCGTCCACGTTTCACTCCCATAGAATGCTAAACTCCAGACAAATGCTCTCAGAAAGGACTTCCTAACATTTAAACTAGTATTGTGTGTCAACAAATTTCGCTTCTTTAGAAACGCTTTTCTTCCTATCAGAAGTTATCTTGCTACCCAAGTAAGAAAACTCATTTACTACATCTATTGTCTCATTACCAAATCTAATTCCTTTATCATCACCTGATTTTCTTACACTACATTCCGTTACCCTCGTTTTACTCTTGTTAATGTTCATCTTATACCTTCCTATGAAAGCACTGTCCATTCCGTTTAATTGCTCTTCCACGTCCTTTGCTGTCTCTGACAGAATTACTATGCCGTCTGCAAACCGCAACGTTTTTGTTTCCTCTCCCTGGACTTAAATTCCCTCTCCAAGTTTCTCCTTGCATTCCTTCACATCTTCATTGTCTTTTTATCTCATACAACCCATTCATTTAAGCTACTGAAGTAGAGGAAGTGTCTCCAAAACGTTAGGCATCTGCATTTGAGATAATAGTTGCGAAGAATCGATGACGACAGCAGGACTGTCGGAATAGGTCCTGTGATTTTGACATTAAATAGATCCATTGAGACACGTGGTAACTTCTGCACCCTCTGCACCGTGAAGTCATTTTCACTTATCATCTAGGGAGTAAAATCCACGTAATCAACCTTCTTTCGTGATGATTAAACCAAGCGTTCGTGATGATAAAATTGTGCTCTGCACAAAATTCTCCTCTTTCGTTTCTTTTTCCCAGTCCATATTCACCTACAACATTTCCTTCTATTCATTTTCCTACTACCGAGTTCCACAATATTATGTAGAATTGTGAGTACTGTTTCGTGAATACTGATCATAAGCGCCTTTACATATGCATCTCCATCTCAGGATAATTTAGTGCAACCTCAATGGAAAGCACCCTGTTCCCCTTAAAACGAATGAGTAGAAAATCTGTTTTTCCAAACAACCACGTAAACTTGTACCTCCTTATTTCTTCAAATAATTTCCGCAATAAACTTTATTTGTCAACTAAGTTTATATCATATATTTAAGCTTCAATTACATCCTTCAACATTTAAATATATAGCTTTTTTTTTTCTTTTAGATTTGAGCTGGAAATTTTGTAATATGTTTCAAATAGTCTTTAACTTACAAACCGAACAAATAACTTCAGTTTCTTTGTCCTGTGCATTAATTTATGTTGAACTTTCTCTCATTTAGTGTCCAAAATATGTAGTAATATTGAGGGGGTTAAATGAAGTGTCAATACTAAGTTGTATGTTGTGTAGCTTGCGTAAACAACGTCCCTTTGTGCACAACGATCCTGGCAATTATTCCTGCTCGTCCGAAACATGTAATTTCCTGTTTCACGTTTATAGATATGCGGCAGCAACTCTTTTTGCGTGGTTATTGCAAGATCTATGAACCTCTCATAGTGGAGACAGCGACCTAACACAGCGCTGTAAGTCTGGAACATTAGAGTGGCGGATCGATGAACATTACCAGTCATGAATTTGTGCACGCACTAGCTTTCTCATATGCATGATATATTTCGACAGCTGGACTGCTTTTACCATAATTGCAGAATGTTTCCGATACTAGAACCACATTTAGTTTATTGTCCACTACACCACTGTCTTCCAAAAATGAATCAAATCGCTGAAATGTCCGCCGCAATAACAGAAACCTGTTAATCCTCAACGTGAAGAAAATTAGTTTCATAGCAAATTTATATTGTTTTTACCTATACTTTAGTTCAAAGAATAATTACCTTTTGTACATCGAGTCTTAATTTATTTATTTTCAGAATAGGTAGAATTTCTTGGTGTTTTTTAAAATATTATTTATTTATTTTAATTTGTGGTTATTGCGTGTGTTTTGGTTCATTGTTATAACTTTGTTATTCTCGCATGGTTTACGCTAGGGCTTGTGAATTCACTTCCTGTTAATCTGTTTCTCTGTTATATGAAGTGAAATATTAGCTAATTTGTGTAACCGTCAAATCGATTCTCTAATGCCGAAAGAACGCTAGTCTAAGCAGTTCATTGTATGTCAACACAGGGGCTGTCGAACTCATAATGTGAGATTTCATTTAAAACTTCCGGGCTCATAAGCCTTGGTCGATTTATAAAACTTTATCCTAACGTTTCATCTTCGGCTGCGGAAGACATCTTCAGAGGTAGAATGGCGAACTGCGATGAGAACTTGAGGGAGCGCCGTATATATAGGCAATGTAGAGGGCACAACAAGACATCACGTGACGTCTGCTACGACACTATCTCTGGTATTGCCAACATTCTTGGCAGAGAAGAATCGATTGTCATTTCGCTGGTGTAAAGCAGAAGTCCAAATTCTGTCTAATTTAACAGCTTCCTCTTTCCTGTTAAAGTTATTACGATGTTGATAGATCTCGATTGCTTCTCTATATGTGCGCGCATGATAGTGCGAAGTTTTTGAGATGACACTAGTCTCATTAAATTTAATTTCATGATTGCCATCTTGGTATACATGTTCCGCTACGGCCGATTTCTCCGTGTGCCCCAGGCGGCAATTCCTTTTATGTTCGACCAGACGAGTATTGACGCTCCTTTTTGTAGTTCCAATGTAGACTGAACCACAGCTGCAGGGAATTTTATATACACCTGGTGTATTCAACGGATGTCGTACATCTTTTGCAGATCTTAAATACTCTTATCTTCCTTGTAGGTCTGAAAATGGTTTCTACCCCATACTTGTCCAGCACTTTTCCAATACGGTCTGTAACCTTATTTATGAACGGAAGTAAAACTTTCCCCTTAGGCGGTTGTTGTTCCTTGTTAACATTGAATTTCTCCCTGGGACGAAGGGCTCTGTCTATTTCTTTGGTAGAATAACCGTTCTTCTGGAAGGTGGATCGTAAATGCTCCAACTCATCTTTTAAATAAGTAGGTTCACAAATTCTATGCGCCCTGTCAACCAATGTTTTAACCACACCTCTTTTTTGTCTGGGTTTGTGGTTAGAGTCTTTATGCAGGTAACGGTCAGTATGAGTAGCCTTCCTGTAGACCTTGTGGCCCAACGTCCCGTTCAAGTGCTTGATTACAGACACATCGAGAAAATTCAGCTGCCCGTTGCTCTGTTTCCATCGTAAATTGTATTCTGGGGTTGATACCATTCAGATGCGTTAAGAAGGCATCTAATTCCTCTGCACCGTGTTTCCATAGCACAAAAGTGTCATCGACATATCGAAACCACTTAGCTGGCTTTTTATTAGCAGTCTGCAACGCCTGATGTTCGAACGACTCCATAAATAGATTGGCCACCGCTGGACTCAGTGGACTGCCCATAGCCACTCCGTCAATCTGTTCATAGAACTCGTTATTGTACTGAAAATAAGTAGTGGTGAGGCAGTGTCTAAACAATGATACTATGTCAGGTGGAAAAATATCCGCTAAGCAAGAAATAGCTTCGTTTACTGGAATCATCGTAAACAGAGACACTACGTTAAAGCTAACAAGAATATCACTATGGGCAACATTCATCTCTTTTAGTTTTTCAATGAAATGAGCTGAATTTTTTATATGGTTGTCAGTTTTTCCAACATAGGGTTGCAACAACGAGGCCAGATGTCTAGCTAACTCGTGAATGGGTGACCCAATGGCACTCACAATTGGCCTTAGCGGAGTCTGTTCTTTATGCACCTTTGGGAGTCCATAGAGCCTTGGTGGATACGCTTCCGTTTTGCAGGGCAACTTCTTGTCGTCACAGAAGAGAAGGAAGATGCTTTCACCAGTTGATTAGTCGTCTTTAAAATCTTCGTAGTTGGATCCTTCTGCAGTTTTTTATAGTTGGCTGGGTCCAAGATATCCTTAATCTTGTTATGATAGTCCTCACTCCTCAATACGACGGTTGCATTTCCTTTATCTGCGGTGAGAACCATGATGTTGGTATCTGCGTTAATATCTCTCAGCGCTTTCCTTTGTTCGTGAGACAAATTGCTTTTTGGTGGTTTACATTTACGCAAAATTCTGGCTGTTTCCATTCTAATTACATCAGCAGACTGTTGTGGAAGTAGCCTGATGCCTGCCTCAATATTTGATATAATATCTTCCGTGGGTACTTTTTGTGGAGTCACTGCAAAATTGCCCCCTTTGGCTAGTACAGAAATTTCAACTTCACTCAGAGTTTTATCAGACAGATTGACAAGAGTGCGGGAATTATCGTCAACTGAATCAACACACACATTCTTCTGGAGACCAGAAGATTTCTTCTTCTGTCTATTGACAGAAATCTCTGCACTACGTTCCATGGTTCTGAACGTTAGGTTGTCAACCTTATTCCAATCCCAACACTGCATACTATTGCTAATAAATAAGTGAAGATGTAATAGCTTACTGCTAGTTTCCGCTAGTAGTCGTCTCGTCTGGTGAATCCTCTCTCTCAGCATTGCTGTTTCCATGCGGTTGTAAACACGGTGTGCTTGGGCCGAGCGAAACTTCCTCTTCACCTTTATGAACTTCGGAACGGTGGAAGTGTCCCGGCAGCGTAACAGGAAAGTCAGCGAACACAGTAGTTGTGCCTTCTTCTCCAGTCTACATTGGAACTACAAAAAGGAGCGTCAATACTCGTCTGGTCGAACATAAAAGGAATTGCCATCTGGGGCACATGGAGAAATCGGCCGTAGCGGAACATGTATACCAAGATGGCAATCATGAAATTAAATTTAATGAGACTAGTGTCATCTCAAAAACTTCGCACTATCATGCGCGCACATATAGAGAAGCAATCGAGATCTATCAACATCGTAATAACTTTAACAGGAAAGAGGAAGCTGTTAAATTAGACAGAATTTGGACTTCTGCTTTACATCAGCGAAATGTGGAGATAGTGTCGTAGCAGACGTCACGTGATGTCTTTTGGTGCCCTCTACATTGCCTATATATACGGCGCTCCCTCAAGTTCTCATCGCAGTTCGCCATTCTACCTCTGAAGATGTCTTCCGCAGCCGAAGATGAAACGTTAGGGGAAAGTTTTATAAATCGACCACGGCTTATGAGCCCGGAAGTTTTAAATTAAGTTGACGCCGGCCGTGAAAGCTTACATTGTATGATCATAATGTGAGAGTTTTGGTGTCAGCCTTTCTGTGTAAGATTAATTAGTACACATTCAAATTACTTCTATACCATTCTTTGGCAATCCTTTTAACAGGAAACTCACACACAGCTTTTGCAAGTATTTCTGTACTAAATTTCAATCATTTTCACACTGTCTTTCATTCAGATTGTTCCAGCTACTTTCACAAGCAATCCAAGTGGCTCAGTGGTGACACAGTAGTCTCACATTCTGGAGGACGACGCTTCAAACCCTCTCCGGCCATTTAGAATTATCTTTTCCATGATATTCTTAAATAACTCTAGGCGAATTCCTGGATGGTTCCCCATCCCTGGAAAAACAGTCCTAGCGTGTACTCCTGTACTCCTTCTCTAATGATCACATTGTTGACTATATCTACATACAAACTCCGCAATTCATCCAAAGGTGCGTGGCGGAGGGCACCATTACTAGTTACTTGCTTTCCTGTTCCACTCCCATACAGAACGAGGGAAAACAGAATGCTTGTATGCATCCGTACGAGCCCTAATCTCTCTGATTTCATCTTTGTGGTCTTTACGCGTAAAGTAGGTTTGTGGAGTAGAATCTTTCTGCAGTGCACCTCATATTTCGGCCCTCTAAATTTGTTGAACAGTACTTCTCGAAAAGAACATCGCCTTCCTTCCAGCGACTTCCATTTGAGTTTCCGGAGCATTTTAGAAACACCCGTGAGTTAATTGAATCTACCAGTAGCAAACCTAACCGCCCGCTTCTGAACTGCCTCTATGCCCTCCTTTAAATCGATCTGGTGGGGATCCCAAACACTTGAGCAGTACTCAATATAGGGTCGCGCAAGCGTTTTGTATGCGGCCTTCTTTACAGACGAATCACACCTTCCCAAAATTCTCCCAATAAAGCGAAGTTGACCATTCGCCTTCCCCACGAGTGTCCTATTTTCCTTCCATTTCATATTGCTGTGCAGCGATACGCCTAGGTATTCAATTGACGCGACTCTGTCAACATCACACTACTTATGCTGTATTTGAACGTTATGGGATTGTTTCTCCTACTCATCTGCATCACCTTATATTTTTCTAAATTTAGCGCTAGTTGCCATTATTCACATTTTGTCCAAGTCATCCTGCATCTTATTAAATTCATTGAATCACGACATCTTTCTGTTCACCAAAGCATCATCAGGAAACAGCCGTAGATTGCAACTCACTCTGCCCGTCAGATCATTTATACAGATAGAAAATAGTAGCGCTCCTTTCACACTTTCCTGGGGCATGCCTGACAATACTCTAGTCTCTAACGAACACTCGTCATCGAGGAGAACGTACTGGGTTCTATTAGTTGTCTTCGAGCCACTCACATATCTTGGTACCTATTCCATCAGCTCGTACCTTAGCAGCCACAAGTGCGGTGCCCTGTCAAACGCCGCTCGAAAATCGATTAACATGCAGTCTACCTGTTTCCCTTCATCCATAGCACGCAAGATGTTACGACAGAAAAGGACAAGCTGGGTTTCACAGGATCGATGCTTCCTAAAGACGTGCAGATGCATGAACTTTTCCGTCTCAAGAAAATTTACTATATTAGAAATGAGCGCACGTTTGGACGTAAAAACTTGCAGACAAGGAATCGAATGCTATGTTGAGAGGATCAAATGGGCATATATGTCGGAGTATTAATACGATTCGGTCCACTCATTTAGGAACCAGCGAACAAGATTCGGGAGTCATGAAATGTATTTGAAATTGCAAATATGAATCATCATCAACTGTACAATTCATTGGTGAGAATTAAAAATTTGGACCGACTTCGACTCGAACCAGGATTTTCAAAATTTTCGAGCGGTCGCCTTACCCAGTATGCTGGCGAACCGATCCTATCGCTCAAGACCATCTGCTGACTATACATTCATATGTAAAAAAATGTTTTCCTTCTGATGATGGCTCCCCTAGTGAAGCCGAAACCATGGTAAAGTAAAAATTTTACCAAATCTTCCGTAACCCAAGAGCTATTTTCCAAGTGATTATTTTTATGTTGTGATACAAATCATCTTAATATTACAATAGCTATTACAACTTTCTCGAAACTAGATTCAGTGAATAATGATTAGTGTAGTTGTACTATTAATTGGAACAGTTCTAGTAATCGGCGCTTTAGCGATTAAATGCGTATTTTAAAAGTACAATTGAATAGTTCCGCCAACTAGAGATAGAAACTGAAATAACTTTGGCGATAAATAATACTACTGTGCCTATAACAAAGTCTTGGAACATGTAGCATTTCCAATTACTGGAGCGAAATATGCATCTTACAAACCAAATTATTTTAAATTTAACTGTTTGTTATTACAGGGACTTTCGTATAACCATACGCTACCAGAAGGATTTATGTGGCATGTCACAATAAGTTACAACCACTAGTCTAGTATTAAATAGGATTTACACATGCTGTTTAATGTGAAGCCCCTACAGATACCGATAAATGATATTTTTATACCAGGGATCTTAGCTTAAAATCCTTAAATATAAGGTGTATACATTACTAACTATAAAATCGCTACCCATCAGGGAAAACATGACAGGCAATTACAAAATTTACATCAGTTTGTGTATGATAAAGAATTCCTTGCCTAATTTTTATTTCGAACTTTACATCAGTGCGTGCTTTAATAGACTGGCGTGGAAGTGGTATCGAAACATATGTTCTTTTCGTATTCTAGTATGATTTATTAACAGTCATGTTTTAATTTGGCAAGAAACGAGACATTATCAGTCATCTCTATAAAATGTGGATGTATAATTCAACCCTCCGAGCATAGAATTGCAACGTTCCTGCACTACCCTATGGCCCTATGTCGTGTACCAGGATTTGGCAAGAAACGGAATATGATCTATGACTTGTACACTCAGATAGCTGAAATTCAACAACAGATATACAGATCAGCGTATTATGTAATGAGTGTAATACAGACGGTCTGAGCAAACACAAGTAACTTTATTGACACAGAGCGTATGTATTACATAGATTACGTAACGTCACGGGCAGTCCACAGATGTATAATGCATCACGGAACATTTTCATCGGTTCTTTACAATGATAATGGATGTGTGCACAATCCTCCAGACAAACGTTGTTGAAAAGGTTCAAATGTTTGTTAAGCTTATGGGACTTATCTGCGGGGTTATCAGTCCCTAAACTTACAAACTACTTATGAACTAGCTATTACTAAGGACGGCACAAATATCCATGACCGAGGGGGGATTCGAACCCCCGACCGTAGTGGCCGTGCAGTCAGTGACTGGCACGCCACAGACCGCTTGGTCATCGCGGCCGGCTCAAACGTTGATGATTTTATGATTACTGAGGCACGCTATCATAATTTTAATAGCCCATTAAATCCCATAGAGAATCTCCACGATGACTGACAACAACGTGCGAAAACGATTAACCATTATCACCAAAACGTCGTAGCTCCATTCCATGAATACTTCAATTAGTACCTTCACATTGATACTGAAATGGATGACGGTCTCACCTCCACGGGAAAATGATATCAATGTGAAGTTTATTTTTAATCTGTTAACCAGTTTTCGTCTTATAAAGCCATCTTCAGACTATTTGCTCCCGAATAGGAGTTTTGTATGGAGAAAATGGAATAACTTGTTTGTAAGCAGACAAGCAGACTCCAAAATCTAACGTTGGCCTTATAAAACGGTTAACGAAATAAACGAAGAACGTATACAGAAAACTGCTTATGACGGAATAAGACGATATTCTACCAATAACCAACGGAAGAATCAATCAAAATGATCATCGAGACTTGTTTCCGAACAGATGTGTATCGAGGGAAAAAAAATAAAAAATAAAAAAAAAAAAAATAAAAAAAATCAAGAAGGAAAAATAATAGAATAGGTTCCTGGCATGTTTGCCACGAACTAAGAATTAAAACTTTAATTTTAATTTTTTGTTATACTTATTAATTTATTTTGATTTTTATCACCGCTATGCACCTAGAAGTTCGTGCCACTCTTGACAGAAATGGGCACAACATAAATAACGCCTGCCGCGGTGGCCGAGCGATCTGCGGCGTGCCACTCATGGTCTACACGGCCGCTGTGGTCGAGAGTTGGAATCCCCCCTGGGGCATGGATGTTTGTGCCGTCTTTAGTTTAAGGTAGTTCATAAGTAGTTTGTAAGTTTAGGGACTGATGACCCTGCAGTTGAGTCCCATAAGCTCTACAAACAACAAACATAAATGATGGCACGGAAGTTCCACAGGGAAGTGTTATAGGGCCCCTGCTCTTCCTTATTTATATAGACGATTCAGGAAACACTCTGAGTAGCTCTCTTACACAGTTAGAGGATGATACTGTCATTTATCGGTTAGTAAAGTAACCAGAAGATCAAAAGCAACAACAAAATATTTTAGATAAGACCTGCATAGAGCAAAAATTGGCAATTCACCCTTAATACTGAGAAGTGTGAATAATGAGAAGTGTGAATAATGAGAAGTGACCACTAAATGAAATACATTAAACACGAATTATACGATTAATTAGTCGAATCTACAGGTCGTAAATTCAACTAAATACCTAGGAGTAACAATTACGAACAACTTAAACTGGAAAGAACACACATAAGATATTGTAGGGAAGGCGGAACACTTAGAAGATGCAACAGTTCTACTAAAGAAACTGCCTACTCTACCCTTGAGCGCCCTATTTTGGCGTACTGCTGCGCATTGTGGGATCTGCACCTGGATTGACTGACGGACAGTTTTAAGGAAATTTCTGAGAAGGGCTAGTCGTTTTGTATCATCGCGATGTAGGGGAGAGAGTGTCACGGAGATATATTTGCGAAATTTCTTTCACTAACTTTCTTTTCCGAATTCGGAAATATTTTGTCAGCTGCCACCTACATAGGGAGACGTGATCATTATAATAAAATAGGAAAACTAAGATCGATATAAGAATGACTTGGGTGTTCTTTTACCCGCGAGCTATTAGAGAATGGAACAGCAGTTAAGCAGTTCGATGAACCTTCGGCGATGCACATCAGAGTATTTAAAGTATTTATGTAGATGTAGATATAAATTAGTAAATCTGAAAAAAGTGTCATGTAATTTTGTATAATATAATATCTTGTACAGACACGTTTTATTCACCATACACGTTCCACATCATTACCACGTGGATTCATGATATATGGAACAAGTACAATCTAATTTAATCTAGATAGTCCACTCTTGGAGCCATCTTCATCTAGGTGAAGGAAATCAGAGATTTTTGAAAAACTTAAATACTATTTGAGGTAAGAGTTAGAATCCGCTCGAATGAATTGGGATTGTTATCTTGGGTGCAGCTACACTTCTGTCCATTAAAATTGATACACCAAGATGAAATGCAGATGATAAATGGGTATTCATTGGACAAACATATTATACTAGAACTGACATGTAATTACATTTTCACACAGTTTGGGTGCATAAATCCTGAGAAATCAGTAGCCATAACAACCACCTCTGGCCGTAATAACAAACTTGATACGCCTGGGCATTGAGTCAACAGAGCTTGGATAGCGTGTACAGGTACATATGCCCATGCATCTTCAACACGTTATCACAGTTCATAAAGAGTAGTGACTGGCGTATTGTATTGCCAATTGCTCGGCCACCATTGACCAGACGTTTTCAATTGGTGAGAGATTTGGAGAATGTGCTGGCCAGGGCAGCAGTGGAACATTTTCCGTATCGAGAAAGGCCCATACAGGACCTGCAACATTCTGTTGTGCATTATCCTGCTGAAATGTAAGATTTCGCAGGGATCGAATGAAGAGCCACGGGTCGTAACACATCTGAAACGTAACGTCCACTGTTCAAAGTGCCGTCGATGGGAACAAGAGGTGGCCGAGACGTGTAACCAATGGCACCCAATACCATCACGGCGGGTGATACGCCAGTATGGCGATGACGAATACACGCTTCCAATGTGCGTTCACCGCAATGTCGCCAAACACGGGTGCGACCATCATGATGTTGTAAACAGAACCTGGATTCATTCGACAAAATGACGTTTTGCTATTCGTGCCCCCAGGTTAGTCGTTGCGTACGCCACTTCAGGCGCTCCGGTCCGTGATGCAGTGTCAAGGGTAACCGCAGCCATGGTCTCCAACTGATGATAGTCCATGCTGCTGTTAAACGTCGTCGAACTGTTCGTGCAGATGGTTGTGGTCTTGAAAACGTCCGCATCTGTTGACTCAGGGATCGAGACGTCGCTGCACGATCCGTTACAACCATGCGGATAACATACATTTCATCTCGACTGCTTGTGATACAAGGCCATTAAGATCCAGCCCGGCTTTCCGTATTGCCCTCCTGAACCCACCGATTCCGTATTTTAACAGTCATTGGATCGCGACCAACGCGAGCAGCAATGTCGGGATAAGCGCGATAAACTACAATTCGACCATTATCATAGTCGGAAACGTGAAGGTACGCATTTTTCCTCCTTACACGAGACATCACAACAATGTTACCCCAGGCAACGCCGGTCAATTGCTGTTTGTGTATGAGAAATCGGTTGGAAAGTTTCCTCATGTTAACACGTTGTATATGTCGCCACCGGCGCTAACCTTGTTTGAATGCCTTGAAAAGCTAATAATTTCCTATCGGTTAAATTTCGCGTCTGTAGCACGTCATCTTGGTGGTGTAGCGATTTTAATGGCCAGGAGTGTATGATGATACTACGCCAGCAGGGGATGCTGTTGTGCAAGCAGTAGCACTGGAAGCAGATTTAAACCTTTCCGGTTTCTGTAGATGAAATAGCACAAAGGACAAGGAGGTTGCAGGTGTAACATGATACTGTAATACAGTGTGTAACATGATTATGATACTCTTCAGTGCATATAGATGTCTTTTCTGGAGAGGAAATTTCAACGATTGGAATGAAATATATTTCCCAGAAACCGCGAAGGGAGTCCTAAGGAATACAGATGACAGGCGCGCGTCCACATTGTACCAAGAGCTTACTGCCGGGGGCTGGGTGGGCGCACGCAAAAAGACGTCACCATCCGCCTCTGCCGCCTCCATCGGCTGAGAAATTGGGTCTAATCTTATCAGCCTAGGTGCGGCATGAAAAGCGCCCTCGCCGCATTGAACGAAAGTCCCCACCCCCAACCCCGCGGCAGCCATCTTCCAAAGGCGACAGCGAACGAGAAATGCTATTTCTGCTGGAAGGAAGATGCCCACCTCCACAACACCCTTTTAAATCTTCCTGTGACGCTCTGCAAGTCATTTGTAAAGTTATTCCTGCTTCTCTGCAAAGCCATTAAGCAATTAAAAGCAGTAGAACAAATAACAGAACAGATTCACGGTGTTGAAAATCGCTTTTAGCAGTCATAGCTGACAATGAAAACATTTATGGGACAAACTATCATAGAAACAAGGGAGATCAGAGCTCGTATGGTGAGTTTTCGATATTCTTTCATCCCGCGTGCTAATCGTGCATGGAATGGTATAAGGTGTGGAGAGGAACAAAGGGAAGCAGTGTGGCAGGGTAGAGAGAGAAAGGAGTGTGTTAGTGGGAGTAGGCAAATGCATTTCAGAGGTTAATACACTTGATATCAAAGGATACTCGTGGTTAACCCTTCAAAGACCAAATATTTAATTAAACTCCAATTTGCAAATTAAAATTTTCTATCAAACCCTTTCAGAATAGTGATAAATGGAACTAAGCTAATGTGGATGACGCAAATTGAAAATTAAATTCAAAGTTATTTTATTTTGTGATGACCAATGCAGATCAGAACCAAGAATGAGATAGTAAATATAATAAGTGAACGGTCAAATTAATAAACAAAATTCACAATAAGAATAAACACACCTACAGTATCCAGAATGAAACTTTCACGCTGCAACGGTGTGTGAGCTGGTACGAAACTCCCTGGCAGATTAAAATCGTGTGCCGGAACCGGGACTCGAACCTGGGACCTTCGCAGGAGAACTAGTGTGAAGTTTGGAAAGTAGAAGGCTAGGTACCGGCAGTAGTACAGTTGTGAGTACGGAACCCGAGTCTTGTCCAGGTAGCTCAATGATAGAGCGCTTGCCCGCGAAAGGCAAAAATCCCAGGTTTGAGTCTCGATTCCGGCTCACAATTTTAATCTGCCAGGAAGTTTCATACTTCTACAGTCAGTGACTGGTAATTCGAAATTCGACAATTATTGTTACTGATACAAGATACACGCAACAACCCACATTAACTGGGAAACAGTGGCGTAATCGGGAGCAATATTCTGGTATCTCATTTCTGTAATCAACCTAACGTTTTCCTGTAAGTTTGATGGACACTCTGTGTCACACAATCAAGTGCAGGCGATACTATTCCGAGAGAGAGAGAGACGGCTGGTGAAGTCGCTGAGTCGGCACTGGACTGTGGAATTGTGTGTTGGTTATTATAAGATGCGGTTGCGAATAATAATAGCCGGCCGCGGTGGCCGAGGTGACTGAGGCGCTCGAGTCACGGTCAGCACGGCCACTACGGTCGGGGGTTCGAATCCCCCCTCCTGCATGGATATTTGTGCCGTCCTAGTTCGTAAGTAGTTCATAACTAGTTTGTAAGTTTAGGGACTGCTGACCCCATAGTTAAGTCCCATAAGCTTAACAAGCATTTGAATAATAATAACAATAATAAAAACTGGGCTTCATATTGCAGAAACGCTATTTAACTACTATCAGCCAACTATGACCCCAGCGGATCTCTGTGCCTACGATTTCATTCGTTCGGCTGTGTAGTACCACTACAGCCAGCCAGCGTGTAATAATATACGAGAATAATGAAGGCATAGGTAAACCGCTCGGTTAGCCGTGTGGTCTAAAGAACGCACCGCATTCCGAGACGGGGAGCCGTATCTGCCCCAGTTGAACCACTCGGCGGATTAACGAAAGAGGTCGGAGTGCCAACCAGCCTGGATGTGGTTTTTAGGCGGTTTTCCACATTCTAATAGGTGAATATCGGGCTGGCCGCCAAGTCCCGCCTCAGTTACACGATTCGCAAACATTTCGTAACACTTTACAATTTTCACACATATAACAGTATACACAGACATTTGGGGCAGACATTTCCGGGCATGAGGTAGCGACAGAAATAACATCCGCCGACCCCGTAAATATTAACACAGGCGACCCTGCATGTGCGGGATCATGGCCCAAGAGAAAGAAAGACTGCAGGCAAAGGTGACAAGAGAACAGTGATACTGTTAGTGCGTCGACGTGTCTATATCAGGCAGGCTGACCATGTTCTCCATTTCCCAAGAGCGCAAAAAATAAATGTTTCGGTACAAGTTCGAAAGTTGCAGCGAACCCTAAGTTTAGCTCCTCGAAACAAGAATGATCTGAGAGCAGGTGAGAGACGACCGCTCTTCTCGGCTGCCCAAAAGCAAGTCCCCTATCCTCACCCCCTCCTTAACCTCCTCTCTCTCTCTCTCTCTCTCTCTCTCTCTCTCTCTCTCTCTCTCTCCGTCAAAACGTCCAGGCTCTACTTATCCTAAACTAGAAACACCAAACCACATTGAGGCGCCAGAGTCGGCTTGCGTTCAGACTATGATTTTGTAAAACAGTACAAAAAGGCAGGCAATGGGCTATTCCCGCGTTTTCACAGCTCGGGTCACGCCCACACGTCCAGCTTTCTCACGGTGCGGGACGATGACCTCAGGGAAACAGGGCCGGCAAGCGACTCTTTGCAACGCCCACATTCCTCACTCTATTGTTAACGTGCGTCGCCCGGCTTCCTGGCGCCAGAGACGTAATATGTCCTGCAAGATACCACCCAGACGTTCCCCGACATGGCACCAAATGTGTTCATCGCAGGGGGCTGGCCTCCATAAATTTGCCCAGCTTTCCCCTCGTAAAACAGCGCACCACAGGCCTTAGAAGTACGATGTATTCTCCATCCGCTCTCGCCCAGACGACGTAACCATCGTCGGGGCCAGCCTAATGGCGGGCCGGCCGCGGTTGCCGAGGAGACGGAGGCGCTCCAGTCACGGTCTGCACGGCCACTACGGTCGGGGGTTCGAATCCCCCCTCGGGCATGGATATTTGTGCCGTCCTAGTTCGTAAGTAGTTCATAAGTAGTTTGCAAGTTTAGGGACTGATGACCCCGTAGTTAAGTCCCATAAATTATACAAACATTTTTAAACCTAATGGCGGTAACGTTGCGAAAGTACTTGGAAGGCACTCGTGCCCCGGTATAACTGCCACAGCGGACGCTGGCCGTAGGTACACTTCAGCCGGCGGCGGTGGCCGAGGAGACTGAGGCGCTCCAGTCACGGTCTGCACGGCCACTGCGGTGGGGGGTTCGAATCCCCCCTCGGGCATGGATATTTGTGCCGTCCTAGTTCGTAAGTAGTTCATAAGTAGTTTGTAAGTTTAGGGACTGATGACCCCGTAGTTAAGTCCCATAGACTCTACAAACATTTGAACATTTTTTTTGGTACACTTCCTGGGAAGTTAGAAACCCTCAGAATAATGGTGGGCTGCTTGGCCTTCATGGGTGTCCTCCGAAGGGTTCCACTTGGTTGGCAACTTTCTCCCCCCCCCCCCCTCCTACTCTGGCTACACACAAATTCACGTACGAGAATATTTTGTCTCAGTGACACTTTATGAAAGAAATTAACAACATATTTATTTTGGTTGGAAAGCAGGAAACTCCCAGTCGGGGGTTCGAATCCCCCCTCCGGCATGGATGTTTGTCTCGTCTTTAGTATAAGGTAGTTCATAAGTAGTTTCTAAGTTTAGGGACTGATGACCCCGCAGTTAAGTCTTATAAGCTTAACAAACATTTGATCATTTTTGAAAGCAAAATGGCAGACCCGTTCGGTTCGCCGTGTGGTCTAAAGCCGTCGACATACGAAACGAGACATTTAACGTTAATGTGCGCGGTAACGGGAAATACGACGCAGCTTCGTCGGCACTCGGGCTTTGGGCTTTGAGAGCTCTCTAGGGACAGTTTTCAGCGCGCATTTGTCGTCTGCTACAGCTTCATTTGGAGCGCGAAGCACACACGTCGAAGAGTACGTGTTTAAAATGGAGCTCACTGCATTAGGTTTTAAACGTAAGGAGAAGCATTGAATTAAAATTTGTGCTGTGGAGAAAATCCCGCAGAAGATTATGGGTACGGGAGTGGATTCAGCGGCGAAATAATGGCAGGGGAACAATTAAAAGGCAATACTTTATTTTTCGATACCACCCGTCTGCTTTCACCCATGACGTCAGGCAAAAAAATGACAATAAATAATAACCGACATTCATATTTCATTGCGAATGTAATGTGGCGTCGATAACAACAAGAAGTAAATAAATAGACAAATATAAATGTAAGCGGAAAAAAAAGAATTTATCGGGACTACCGCTGGAATTAAGAGGTTTTGGGCGGGGAAATTCTAAATGGAAAAACAAAGGAAATAGTAAAGTTGACGTTGAATTTTTTTCTCTAAACAGACTCTGTTCCCTCGGTTTCAGAGGTTCACAACAGAACATCGTAATACATAACTTTTCTTTTACACTTCGCTAGTCTGTCGCACCGTACTTCACCAAGTTTCGTAATTGTACTTCATTGTTAAGAAAAAAAAAAGGTCTCCTGACGCTACATCGAATCAAGAACAATAAACGAACCGTTTTGTGTACTACTACATTATCATTGGATGTTTTTTCGATGTTTCATCTTTATTTCGATATTGCTGTTTCTATTGTTTTTCTGTTTATTATAAAAGCACTGTCCTTCCTTCATGGCTTCAATAAAAATACACATTTGTTCTTTAGTCCACGCAGTAGCCATGTTGCCAGAAGTAAATAATAAACTGAACTGAAGCGAGAAAAAGTCGGAACACTCGGAACGTGACGTAAACAGTGTTCTTGCTTCCTATTGGTCCGGCTTAACGCGGTATGTTATGGAAATATCGCAGAACTCATTTTGCGTTTCACGGGAGAAAATGGCTCCTCAACGGAAAAAAGCAGGATGTGACGTCAGAAATCTCGGAGAGCGGCACATCAACGTTAGCTATTCCGTTCCCTGTGCCGACGGCTTAGCGCACCGTTTTCCGAGGCGTACCGGTCCCGGTTCGAATACGCCCGGCGGATTAACGAAGAAGGTCGGAGTGTCGGCCAGCCTGGATGTGTGTTTTTAAGCGGTTTTTGCACATCCCCGTATGTGAATACCGGGCTGGTCCCCAAGTCCTGTCTCAGTTACACGGTTAACAAATATTTTGTAACACTTTATACTTTCAAAGATGTAACAGTTTAGACAGACATTTGGAGTTCACATTTCCTCCCGAGGGGCATGGGGTGGCGACAGGAAGGGCATCCGGCCACCCTGTAACTATTAAAACGCCAGATCCCATTAACATATCCGACCCTGCATGTGCGGGAACATGGCTCAAGAGAAAGAAGGAAACCAACATGGCACTACTGAAATCTCTGAAATGGTATGAAAATGGATTCATGAACACTTTGTCAGGCACTTGAGTATGATCGGTAGAGTAATGAACTATATGTAGATAAATACTATATCCAGCGGAAAAGTACTTCTGTCGGAGCACAAAAGAAGCAAATATGTTCCCTTTTTAAAGACTGACAAAAGCTGAGAAACAGTTGGTTCGTTCCTCACTACCTCACCAAAACTTTTGCCATGCAAATATATTCATCCTCTTTTAACACAAAACAGGCTATATTCTTCTGTAATGAAATGTACATACACAGCATCCCCCTTTTACTGTCCTTTGTCTCCCATTTATCTTTTGCCACTTTCCCCTTCCCGTTCCTCTCAGTGTCACCTCTCTTCATCTCTTCTCACAACCTTGCTTGTATATATCTTTGTTACTTTTAAAGACTATCTACCACTGTCAGTACCAATGCCTCTTTCCTTCTCACCGCCAGTTTTCTGCCAATTCAGTCACCATTTTCTACTCTCTACAGGTGTCTTTGAAGGTGGACTGGACGTGCTTGTAAACCCTAGACCGAGAAACTTAAACATGTGCATATGGGCCCGGTGGAAAATGAACAAACTTTTTCTTGTTGAAATTCGCTAGTGTGGATGATTCACAGGCCTATAGCGTATGTGTGGTCTGTACTTGTCGCTTTTTCTCATTCTGTACATGCCACCACTACTACTATTTCCATCCATTTACCATTTTTACTGACAGTCTGTCTGCCACAATAACTGCATGCTCTCCGTCCTTTACCTCTGACACTTTATCCTCTCTTCCACCGGCACTTTCGTTCAAATCCTTATTAGCACGAGAAAGAGTAAGTATGTTCACAAGTAACAAATTTTAGCGCGGAAGACAAAGTTAAATTGTAAGTAAATTATGATGGTATTAGGTACAATATAATACGTACCCTTCCCATTTAAAAAAGACAGATGTTCAAGATGATCGTTTTCAGGATGTCCACCTCACCGATAGTTTACTTCAGAGTGTTTCAAAAAGTAGGGTGTCCTGACACTCTAGACCCACCCTGTATACATAGAGGGCAAATACAAGGGAAATGGAAGAATTTGACAGACCGTAGAAAGATCAAAGTCGAAATGAGGCCCCTCGGATAAATGATTTCTATCTGTTAACTATTAAAACTCTTGGAAGTTAGACCCATGACGCAGATATTCCATGTAGTGTGCAAGATGTATGTGAAACCTAAATATGCTAAGACTTCAGCATAAATGTAATAGTCACAATTCCACAGAAAGCAAGTGCAGACAGCTACAAAAATTACAGAACAATAAATTTAATAAGCCATCACTATAGCACGAAATATGTGCAGAAAAATGAAAATTTTGTAGACTAACATCGAGGAAGAGCAGTCTGAAATTAGGAGAAATGTAGGAAAAGGTTAGGCAATACTTACCTTGCGTCATATCTTAGAAGACAGTTTTAAGAAAAGCAAACGTAAATTTCTTGCTTGGCATAAACGGAGAAAGCTTTTCACAAAGCTGAATGATGTTCACTGTTTAAAATTCTGACGGTAGTAGGGATATAGTATGTGGAGAAGGAAAAGTTTGAGTTGAAGGGCATAGGAGGGTCACAGAGGTTGGGAAGGGACTACTACCGGGTTAAGACTCTCCCCAATGTTATTCAACCTGTAAATTGAGCAAACTGTAAAGAAAAGCAACAAGCATTTTGAAAACGGATTTAACGTTCAAGGAGAAAAATAGGAAATAAAATCTTAGCTGTTTGTCTGTTACATTGCTATTCTGTCCAAGACAGCAAAGAACCTGTAACAGCAATTAAACGGGATGTATAAACTCTTGAAAGGAAGCTATAGGATGAACATAAACAAAATCAAAACAAGGGTAGTACAATGTAGCCGGATTAAATCAGGGGATGCTGAAGGAGTTAGATTAGGAAACTAGACCGTAAAATCTGTGTTGTCATTTGGTCGCAGGAGAATATGTGAAATGCAGAATGGCAATGGAAACGCTTTTAAGCGTTTCATTAGACGATAAATATGTTAACATCGATCAATAATTTGTTAGGTAATATTTTCTGAAGGCATTTGCTAGGCCTGAAACCTTGTACGAAAATGAAATAAGGACGATCAACAGTTCATAAAAGAAGAGAATGGAATCTTTCGAATTTTGGTGCTAGAGAAGAATGCTGACTTTTAGATGGACAGAGATAATAGGAATTCTGGCTGCGAGTTCACGCTTTATCCTTTTCACCGCAACTTATCACAAATAAGATTAAAGCAAGCGTGACTATACGCTGTAAGAATAGTCTGAATATTGGACTATGTACGGTTCTGATGTAGAAATTTGTATCGATGTTCTCTTAGGGTCGAAACGTACAGGTCTACCCCAGCAACTACCTTAGATATAATCTTTTACCTGTGATCCTGTAGCACGGACATCAGTCCACCAGACTTAGACTGTTTCCAGAAGTCGAAAAAACACTTTGCGTGCATGTCATTACCTTTCTCCGGGAGAACGATGTGGCACTGTTACCTCAGCTATTAGACAGTTGAAGTTTTCTGGATGGCATAAGAGCTTCCGAGTTGTTGGGAGTCAATCAAGAGAAGCAAGGAGGCTATATTCAAGACCCATAAACAGAAATTGAAAAAATAGTGTACATTATTTATGATATGTCTCATACTTTAGCAGTTTCCTGTCAGCACACGCCAAAATACTTTTAGACATTACTCACTTACCTCGGACGCTTCAATTGGCAGCTCGGCGTTTACAGCAGGGATCCGCATGTAATATCATAAATTTGTATGCTCCAAAGCGAACGTACCTGAAAAAAAAAAAGCAAAAGAATTAATAGTATTACATTGAGAACAGATTTAAATTCGTTCAGAATAAACTACAATTATGAAACTTCCTGGCAGATTAAAATTGTGTGCCGGAATCGGGACTCGAACCTGGAAACTTTGCCTTTCGCGAGCAAGCGCACTACCGTGCTATCCCGACACGACTCACGATGCCGCCTCATAACTTTACATCCGCCAGTACCTCGCCTCCTACTTTCCAAACTTCACAGAAGTTCTCCTGCGAAACTTGCAAGACTAGCACTCCTGGAAGAAAGGATATGGTGGAGACATGGCTTAGCCACAGCCTAAGGGGTGTTTCCAGAATGAAACTTTCACTCTGCAGCGGAGTGTGCGCTAATATGAAACTTCCTGGCAGATTAAAATTGTGTGCCGGAACCGGGAGAGCTTCTGTGAAGTTTGGAAAGTAGGTGGCGAGGTACTGGCGGAAGTAAAGTTGTGAGGCGGCATCGTGAGTCGTGTCGGGATGGCACAGTCGGTAATGCGCTTGCCCGCGAAAGGCAAAGGTCCCAGGTTCGAGTCCCAGTTCCGACACACAATCAGCGCACACTCCGCTGCAGAGTGAAAGTTTCATTCTAACTACAATTATGTTTCCATAACTTTAAAAAGAAAATTAGACGAGAACTTAGAAGGGCGTGCGGAAATGTAATTTCACCAAATTTTAAAATCTGTTCTCAATATTGGGTGAAGTGTGCATATTTCTCGGTCGAGTTTCTCTTTTTTCTGGTCTATGTCGCAATGCTTCGCAACTAGACATTTCCAGATTGTAACCTGTCGCTGTTCAAAGTGTGTCCTAGTGCGCAATAGCCTCAGAAAACAAACCACGAATTCCAAAAGTTAATACACACTTGGAGCATCTTCTCCCTCAGCCAGATCCCCTCACGAACACTGCCACATCTGCAGGAATCTGACTCACCGGGTTCACTGCCATCGATCTTCTTCCACCGACCGACCCATCCAATGTTATCTGTTTACATACCACACTCCGTTCCAGTCCTCGCCATGACACTTCATCAAAGATATGTGATGGTTGTGGAAGATATATTACTTTCACACCACGAATACTTCTAACTCTGTTAAGTTTATAACATCAAACGACGTAGTTCTTAATATCTTTGTAGGGACACTCTTTGAATTCACAGCCCCTGGTTCAATGTAATACAGCCTGACACTGTTATTATCTGTCGTAAACGCTTGTTGTCAAGTGACATGTTACGAATTTTTTATTGATCGACTTGCATCTCAGCATAGATAAAGTAGCGGATATTGTATGTACTTAATCAGTCAGTTTAATGTGAAAGTACTTTCTGGATGAAACTTCTGTATTATGCGATAAGATAGTCCAAACACTGTAATTAATTATTTATCACGCAAGATATCTTGCGGCATTAAATGCCATTTCTGCAAAAGCATTTTTTATATGAATATGTATCCAAATGCTACATAAATATACGTAAATAACTTTTACAAATTTCACATAGAAAGTGTGCAGTACGTTCCATATTTAGACGTTGTAAGTGCTTCAAGCGATTATTTAGTAGGTGATGTTTTCCTTTTTGTTTTTGAATTGAAGCCAGTTGAAGCACTTACAACTTCTAAATACGGCACGTACTGCACACTTTCTAAGTGAAACTTGTGAAATGTTATTTACGTAAATTTATTTATGTAGCATTTGAATACATACTCATATAAGAAAATGTTATTGCAGAAACACCTGACGATGGCTTTTAATGCCGAAAGATATCTTGTGTGATACATAAATAAATAATTGTTTGTTTGTTGTTTGTTTGTATAGCTTATGGGACTTAACTACGGGGTCATCAGTCCCTAAACTTACAAACTACTTACGAAAAAGGACGGTACAAATATCCATGCCCTAGGGGGTATTCGAAACCCGATCGAAGTGGCCGTGCAGACCGTGACTGACGCACCGCAGTCCCCTCGGCCACCGCGGTCGGCTACAGGGTTTGGACTGTCCTTTCGAATTATGTCAATATACGACATTTCTAACACTGTGGGCCCGAGATATAACAAGTTATTGACTTCTGTATTATATTATGTATTTTAACTTGTGTATAATACAAATTTGTCATTGTATTGGAAGGAAGGAAGCTTGCAGTTTAACGTCCCGTCGACAGCGTGGTCATTAGAGACGGAGCTTACGCTCGGAGTATTTGGGTAAGGATGTGGAAGGAAATCGGCCGTGCCCTTTGAAAAGAACCATCCCGGCATTTGCCTGGAGTGATTTAGGGAAATCACGGAAAACCTAAATCTGGATGGTCGGAGGTGGATTCGAACCACCATCCTTCCGAATGCGAGACCAGTGTGTTACCACTGCGCCACCTCGCTCGGTCTGTCATTGTATTTAACAGACTTTTCGCAACATGGGTAAGAACCGAAATCGGTTAAGTTATAACTATAATAAACAGCTGATGGTTGATACTATGCGCTTCTTAAATTTTACTTATTTCTTAGATGCACTAAGCTAGGAGGTCTATTGTCAAGCTCAGAGAATCAGTACTAACCTACGCGCTTTCAAATCTAAATTGAAGAGTTATCTCAAGGCTCATTCCTTTCATTCTGTCAAGGAACTCTTTAAAAAGTTAACAATTAAGCTAATTTCTTCTCTTTTTTCTCGTTATTGATTCTTTTTACTTAGTCTTAAGATCGTCGTGTTGCATACGACTGCTCAAAAATTTCTATTACCAGTCTTGTGTTAAACTTCATGTATTGACTTGTTCCATGACCATGGAGTCTTACTCCTAAATTAGGTCTTGCGGAACAGAAAACCATATTATTATTATTATTAATGTGTCTGTCCGCAGAATTAAGCAGAAAGTAATTCTACCCGGTAGGTCACTCGCAGCAGTTGTGCTGTTTAACAGGCGACTCGCACTATTCAACACGCTTGAACTTACCGAAGAGCTGCGGGCGTTTTTCCACTTGGCAGAGCTTATGCCGCGATGATGGAGTGGGTCCAGTTCGTGAAGCCTTCACAGGTGGTTAAACCGGAAGGACAGCGGCCTCGAGAACTGGTATCAGGTGCGAGTCTGAAGCGGGCCCATGTATTAGCCTGTCACGGGTGCCCAACAGGTGAGTCATTAATATTGCGCTGTATCGCTGTGAACTTATGTAGCAGGTCATTCAGGCATGAAACCGGATGGAGGAATTAAATCGTAAGCGAACGAAATGGATTTCTTTACTTCTGATAATACACCGAAGATCGAGTTACTTGGCGTACAGTCAGATCAGTAGATCGCCGAAACATTTTTCAAAGAATCCGAATCAGAAGAACTAATCACACTTTACATTATTATATACAGGGTGTTTCATTAAGTGTGTTTGCCTCTGTAACTTATAAAATAATAGGTGGCGGGAAATTTTAATGCGGCAGATCAACACACAAGAAATGTTACACTATTCTGCGGAGCTATGAACATAGTTTATTGTATCATTTTCCGAAGAGTTACAGCACAAAGATATAATTTTTTAAATGGAACAATACTTTTTTCTAACGTGCCTCTGATTCGTTGAAACCAGCCGCGTCCAAATCAATTTAAACTGCATCCCTATAACTGTTAGTATGGGAGCTGCAACCCTTCAAAGTTTCAGGGGCAGATACCACAAACGCTGCGCATAATGCAATGCGCCTTCTAAATGTGGTGCGGCCGCGTTGTAACGTCGCCTGTGTCACGGAGCGAGAAGCTTCCTCGATGCGCTGTTAGACTACCGACTGTATGTGGATGCAGCACGATGGTCACCCAGCCCATTCTGCGCGTGCTGTTGTGGAAGAACTAAAAAACAGGTTTGCAGGAAGATGGTTGGGGCGCCACGGTCCTCATTCATGGCCCGCAAAGTCGCCCGATTTAACACCAGTAGATTTCTTTTTGTGGGGATATCTAAAGGATACTGTTATGTCACTGAGCCCAAATCCCCAGATGATCTAAAACGGCGCATCGAGGACGCATGTCGCTCCGTCACACCGGCGATGTTACATCTCGTCCGCAGATCCTTTCGGCGGCGCATTGCATTATGCATTGAGGAACATGGACACATATTTGAACATCTCATGTAAATCAACTTCCCACCGCCATAACATCCATCACCCACCAGACATCCATGTATTATGTACAGCGTGTGGTATCTGCCCCTGAAACTTTGAAGGGTTGTAGCTCCCAAACTAACAGTGATGGAATGTAGTTTAAATTGATTTGGACGCAGCTGGTTTCAACGATTCCAACGCACGATAGAAAAAAACTATTGTTCAATTTAAAAATTATACCTTTGTGCTGTAACTCTTTGGAAACTATGTTCATAGCTCCACAGAAAGTGTAACATTTCTTGTGTTGACCTACCGCATTAAAATTTCCCGTCACCTATTATTTTATAAGTTACAGAGACAAACACACTTAGTGAAACACCCTGTATATGAAGGTAACGCAGGCATCTTAAAATACAGTAAATTTTACGAAAAGTAGCCGTACCCCAATCGTTTAAGGTTAGTTTATCAAAAAAATATACAAGAATATTTAATATACGAAGGTAATACTGAAATAATAATCACAATTTGCACAAGTTTATTTTAATTCGTGAACCGGTTTTCGGTATACAATGACATCTTAAAATCTCACTGTTTTATCACTGAAAAACCTAACACTAAGAACAAACTGCTAAGAAATAATACGGAAATATAGAACACAAACCAGGAATAAATTTAAACTTGGATATGTTCCAGTATACCACTTTCATAAATTAAATATACCAATAAAGTATATTACCCAACCAGACTGCTGAAGAGATACTGTACTATTTTCCATACAGTCAACTCTAACTATGAACTGAAAACCTTTCTCTGTACAATCTTTTGAATAAATTGCCAATTCCAATAAATAAATTTACTTTACCAGACTGGTAAGGAATATTATTAAAAATAATGTTGCAAATGTATATCCCAGTTAAAAGTCAAATCCATTCCTGGTTATCTCCCGAAATTTCCTAAATATTCCTTAGCAGTCTGGTAAAGCAATTTTATTTATTGGAATGGTTATTTTTTTTCAAAATGATTGTGTAAGGAAAACTGTTTCGTTCATAGTTACATTTGAGGTCATGGGAAATTTTACAATATCTCTTCAGCAGTTTGGTAATTTATTTTTACGAAATACTTCGTTAATGAAATGTTATACTGTTACATTTCCCAGTTCCTCGTTTCTTTGCCAAATTTCCTAAATATTCCCTAGCAGTTTGATCAAGTTATTTATTAACTGAAAATGTTAATTAAATTAAAATGCGGTATAAGTAAATTTTTTCAGGTCAGACTTTTCCATCACCGCTCATAATTTAATACGTAAAAGCTATTAAAAATATTCGTCAGCAGTCCGTCAAGAAAATATTTATCAGAATGGTTAATTGTTATACGCATAGATTTTCCAGCTTAAAATTCCGTCCCCTCCTGTAGTTTTTATTAATGATTGTTTAATTTCTCCATTGTGATTGTACAACCGTAGTAGAGATAAAGAGGACATCTCGAATGTGTTTATTCAAGCATCTTTCAAGATTATATTTAAAGATTGTAACGTCTTTGATAAAACAATAAAGTCTGAAGATGGTCTCGTAAGCCAAACACTTGCTAACGTATTAAAATAAACTTGCGGCACATACACAAAATTATTTTTCTTTCAGAATGTTTTTCCATCAAGAGCCGAAGTAAGCATCAGTAAAATGACGAATGGAATATTTTGTTTTGTGCGAATTGTTGTCCATTCGTCTTAAAGAATTTTCTGTTCTTAAACTGCTTATACACTGTAGCAAAAGAAATTTTGTGGCTTAATGTATCATATTAGTAGAGAGAACGAAAGCTCTGATTAGACAATGATTGAGAAATAAACGTAAATACTTTTCCGCTTGTTTTTGAAAAATAAATAAAAAAATAAAGTAAAAACATTGCCGTCATCCCACATACACGGGAATCTCGGCTCCATACTTCGTAATACAAGTCCAGTGTGTTAACGATTCCGCCCACATGGATCACCCCACCGATGTCCACAGGTGCCATTAAAATGGCTGTATTTGTTGTAATATAATTAACTGCAATAATGGAACATTAAAGCATTTCACAACAAGAAATGTTTCCCAATTACGAATATGAATTAGCACTCGCTCTGAAATTTATTAGTGACATACTAAATATCTGCCGGATCTGTGTTCTAACCCTATTATCTGGTTTTCACCAATGGTCGTGTTAACAATTAAGCCACCCGTGCACGCCTCGCTGACGAACACAAATTTTCGTATGACACAAATTGTCTACAACCCATGATTGCTCAGTCATTCCATTCCCTAATTCCTCCCTAGGGAGAGATGTTTAAAACAAACGTAATATGCTTTGTTTTGTCTTAAGTACGAGGTCAGCAATAAACTGATCGGCTGAAGCTGATCAAATACGCAGCTGCTCATATATTTCTTGTATTCAACTTTTGTCTGTTCCTTCGGACATTTGCACTGTCTATATAATTAAATATAGACACTGCAAATCGCATTTCATAACATTAACTAGCGCAATACTAACGGACTTACTCTAAAACACATTAATAGGGGGGAGAGGCGGATGTACCCTATGCTGCCATAAAACTGCACATTCAGGGGCTGATTAATGGTTACAGTATTCTTTAGAAAGATGAAATAATAAGTCGAGTCGAGAACCCCGAAAATTTCTTTCAGCACACTCGTAAGAAACACGACACTTCCAATAACGTTCACTACCACAGGAGTCACCTTAAGAGCTACAAAATAATTAACAGCAAACTTATTCTTAAATGATGTTGAAAGTGCACGAAATCTGGAAAAGAGGTTATTAAAAATATTTCAGAATTTCAAAAGAAAATGTACCTGCCTAAATTATTTTCAGTAAGGGGAGACGAAGTGTCCCTTCCCTACTCCCCCTTCCTCCGAACTCGTATTACAAGAGTTAAGCCATGCTATTGTAATGCACTTAAATGCAATTACATCTGTGTATTCTTTTTACATTCTACACATATTTTCTTCTATAATATTTACGACACTATTCAAGCAATATAGTACTCATGGAAATTTAAATTTTAAGAAAAACATCACCTTTAACGGACTAATCCGACCCGTTAACCCGTTTTATCCAAGAGCTTGATGAGGAGAGTAATGGAATGACAAACACTGAGGAGCTCAGAGTTAAATCCTTGTTGATTTTGCTCGAAAGTCCTGTTGACAAAAGCATCGCAAAAACGTCAAACTGACAGAGAGATCCGAGGAAAGGCAAAAAGTACTGTTGAAAAGCAGAACTGAATAAATAAGAAATCAGTTGCAAACACTTCTGAGAGAAACAACCGTGATTTGAGTACGTTACAAAAATATAGAACAGTTCTCAACATTGGAAACAATAAATATGAACACACAACACACATATTTGATTATGTAATAGTCTTTGACGTCTTTCAAAATCTATCCTACAAAAATCAAAAATCAAAAAAAATTAGCTGGCACGTGAAGTTTACTGTCCGTATTTTGTGTTGAATATTGCAGTTTAACAGTTGAGCACGTTCACATTTGTTACATATGAAGCTAAGCAGTTATCTTGCAGTGTTGTCTGAAGTAGTGTCATCAGTTACCGTGTAGTGTTGTCAGTGAAAAAAAAAAAAATAAATTAAAAAAATAAAATAAAATAAATAAATAAAAAAAGAAAGAAAAGTCACGTCTCTTGAAGCAATTGTAAAAAACAATTCATTCAGAATGGGATCTATCTCTAGTCTGTTACACTTTAATAAAAATTAAGATAAGCTTTAACAAGTGTTTTGGAATGTAGACGAATTAAGTCAATCGATGCTAAGGCAATAATATTGGGACAAAAGGCATTAAAAGTAGTAGACGAGTTTTCTTCTTTGCGAAAGAATCTGATGATGGTTGAAGTAGAAAAGATATAAAATGTATTGTTGCATTGGCAACAAAGTGTTTGTGAAGAAAAGAAATTTTTTAACATCGAAATCATATTTAAGCATTAGGAAGTATTTTAAGTGTAATATTGTATGGTTGTAAAATGTGAACAGTAAACAGTTCAAAGAGGAACTTTTTAAATGTTGAGCTATGGAATGAAGCTGAACATTAGATAAGTACAGCATATAAACTATGAGTAGGAACTGAAAGGAACAGAGAAGAAAATTTGTGTTATAACTTGAGTTAAAGAAGGGAGTGGTTGACAGCACACCTTCCCAGACAGAGGGAGCGCAAGCCACGAACGCCAATAGGCTTACGGTTATAGTAATTAATAGGAGATGAAGAGATTTGGAGAGTTTCATCAAACCAGTTTTCGGACTGAAAACAAAATTTCACTACAATCTCTATCACATCCGCGGTAGTAGCACCGATCGATTTAAAGTAAAAATATGCCTTTTAAATAGTGGCTTATTTATCGTATTATTGAGGCAAACATTTGACAAATTGGCACAAAATAGTTCTATACGTAATTGTTGAAATGAAGTTAGGTAAATGTGTAATCACAAGTAGCAAATCGTTTGTACAAACTTCTTATGTAACATACGTTACGTGTAACGAACTCAAGTGGTATTATCGGGTAGTCCTGATTTTACTCCCTTGATCGTAAGCGGTTCAATCCCAAATATACTTTTCCCGTAGAATGCCTTCTAACCCTTCTCTCTCCAAATTTTATTAATTTATGAACAAAAATAATTCCTTGCAAATTTCTATACATAATGACTGAAATAATGTACATTTGATAGGATTTCCGATTTTTTTTTTTTTTTTTTTTTTTTTTTTAGTTTAAGGAGCGCGTGGTTTCTCGCCGTCGGAGGTTCGAGTCCTCCCTCAGGCATGGGTGTTTGTGTTGTTTTTAGCAGAAGATACCATCCGTAAGTAGTTGTAAGCCCGTGGATAGAACCTCACTAGTTAAGTCCCAAAGATTTAAAGCAACTCGTGGATAGAACCTCACTAGTTAAGTCCCAAAGATTTAAAGCAACTCCAATCAAACTACTATTAAAATAATGGAATCCTGCATCTCGAATCAGATGAATGATCGTAATTCCCACGTCATAATATCGACTACATCGTCGTCATCGTCTAATAGCTACAACCCTGACTGCGAAAGCACTCGTCTCTGTTTTGTACTGTAATCTTCATTTATTATTTTGGTACTCTAATCTAAAAATCATAAACGTGCATTTTTGGTTCCCTTTGCTTTCGTTTCCAAATTTTACCCTTTCAGTACGTCTTTTAAAAATTGGAAGTAAATGTACAACAAACATAATTTCCATTTTAACTTGGTATCCACGTAGTCTTTCACTAATTACTCTTTTTCAGAACGTTGTCGAGCTAATTAGATTTCTCTAGAGCAACCTTTCGTAATTGCCTTTTTTTTCCCCTCTCAGGTAACAGTCTGTGACGCCCTCCATATGGATATTGGAGAAAAATTATTTTTTCTTTTCTGTATTAAATGATTATTTCTGAAGTACTTGTTTTTTATTAAAATCTAGTGTAGCTCTTGCAATTCATTTTCATGCTGCAACTTTTATCTTTCGCAGTTAAATTGTCTTATTAACAAAATTTATGACCGCAGATATGGCTGTTTATAATAATAATGTTGTTATCTTTTTCCCCTCAGTCTAGGTGTGTATCAGGATCTTAATGAATTTTTTCCTCATATCAGACACTTTTGCAGATCAATAAAGGCTATATCAGTAGACCTATTCACACCCAACCTCTTTTTTAGCTATAATCGCCTGTGTGAACCCCAATTTTGTCTAAAAACAAGACGATCCTCTTGAACTTCTATTTTATTTATTTATTTATTTTTTAATGGCGACAGTCTATTTCTCGAAAGTAAATGAGTGCGATGTTGTGATTTTAAATACGCAGACTGTTTGATGCAGTTCTCAAAGCTACCCTGTCCTGTGCAAGTCACTTCATCTGAGAATACGTTCGGTAACCAACATGAGTTTGAATCTGCTTACTGTATTCGACCTTCCGACTCCCTATCCGATTTTTACCCCACACACTTCCTTCCAATGCTATGTTGACAATTCCTTGATGTCTTAGTATGTGCCCTACTAATCTATTCCTTTTCTTAGTCAGGATATGCCAGGAACTTCCTTTCTCCCCAATTCGGTTAAGCACCTCCTCATTAGTTACGTGATCTACCCATATAATTTTCATCATTCGTCTGTAACACCACATTTCAAAAGCTTCTATAATCTTTTTGTTTGAACTCCTTATCGACCACGTTTCACTTCCGTACAATGCTACACTCGAGACAAATGCTTTAAGAAAGGATTTCTTAACATTTAAATTAATAGTGGATGTTAACAAGTTTCGCTTCTTTAGGAACACTTTTCTTCCCATTACCATTCTGCATTTTATATCTTCTCTACTTCGGCCATCAGAAGTTATTTTTATACCCAAATAACAAAACTCCTTTACTACTTATATTGTCTCATTACCTAATCTAATTCCTTCAGCATTGCCTGATTTTCTGACATTCCATTCCATTACCCTCGTTTTACTCTTGTTAATGTTCATTTTATATCTTCCTTTCAAGACACTGTCCATTGCATTCAATTGCTCTTCCAAATGCTTTGCAGTCTCTGACAAAATTACTATGTCATCAGCAAACCGCAAAGTTCTTTTTTTCTTCTCCTTGATCTTTAATACCCCTTCCAAATTTCTCCTTCCATTCCTTCACTGCTTGCTCAATGTACAGATTGAACAACATTGGGGAAAGGCTACAACCATGTATTACTCCTTTCCCAACCTCTACATCCCTTTCTTGCCCTTCGACTCTAATAACTGCTGTCTGGTTTTTGTATAGGTTGAATATAACTCTTCGCTCCATATATTTTACTCCTGCTACCTTCATAATTTGAAAGAGAGTATTCCAGTCGACATTGTCAAAAGCTTTCTCTAGATCTACAAACGCTAATAACGAAGGTTTGCCTTTCGTTAGCCTACCTTCTAAGATAAGTCGTAATGTGAGTATTGCCTCGCGTGTTCCTACATTTCTCCCCGAGGTCGGATTCCACAAGTTTTTCCTTTCGTCTGTAAACAATTCGTATTAATATTTTGCAACCAACTTACTAAACGGATAGTTCTGTAATTTTCACATGTGTCTGCACTTGCTTTCTTTGGAATTGGATTTACAATATTCTTCTTGAAGTCGGAGGACATTTCCCTTGTCTCCTGCATCTTGCATACCAGGTGGAACAATTTTTTCGTGACTGGCTCTTCTAACGATATCAGCAGTTCTGACGGAATATCATCTTCTCCAGGGACTTTGTTTCGACTCAAATCTTTCAGCGTTCTGTCAAATTCTCCTCGCAGTATCGTATCTCCTATATCGTCTTTCTCCACTTCGTCTTCCACTTCTAAGATACTGCCTTCAAGTTTATTTCCTTTGGATAGGCCCTCTATATATTTCTTCCATCTTTCAGCTTTCTCCTCTTTTCTTAGTACTAGATTTCCACCTATGTTCTTTATATTCATACAGCTTCTATTCTTGTCTCCAAATATCTGTTTTACTTTCCTGTAGGCGGTATCTATCTTTCCCCTAGTTGTACGATGTATTAGTGCCGAATTTTTATATTATGTGCAGATAAACTCGTGTGTTCTAAACAACAACCTCATACCTCTGTTGACGCCACCAACATAACTAATTAGAGTGGGAGTACGACATGCTCGAAAATTTCGTGCTAATAAAATCAGCGTTTTACGCTCGCCGCCATTTTACCATTCTAACGGTCTCGTATCAACTACTTTTGTATCAATTAAAACAAATATAAACAAACGGTTATAACTACGTCACCTTTTGAAGCTTTGACGTAATGGTCTGTGATGCGTCGTATTTGCTTTAATTTTTCGTACGTTTTAGTGCCTTTCACTAACTTCTTGACATTTCATTCAGTAAGATGAGAGTGTCACCTTTGGTGTCACCCTGCAATAATAGCTGCGACTTTACCAGTCTCTTTAAAGTATGTCAGTGGTTGACGGTACGGAACTCACATCCTTGATTGTAGCGTGATCTGTGGACTCTTGAGTGTGTGATGCATTTTCGCGTGAGTTTGTACAAAAAAGGACATCAAGAAATTAGTAAACAAACAGTTCGTACACCTTTCTCATTGTTTATTCAGATTCATTAGAACATGTGTTGATGTTAAAGTAAAAGAACCAGAATAATGGAGCAGTTGACATCAATAATATTTTCTTAATAAACAATTATTTGTCTAGTTTTAAGCATTCGAAAATGATATTTTAGTATCGTAATATATTTTCAATGAACTTGTTATTTTCTTGCTTCGGTCTCAATCGAAGTATGTGGATCATTAAGCGTTTTCGTATCTACGACACCAAAACCTGCTTCGTTCCACAATGAAACTGAAGCGTAATGCTCTTATTGATGGAGTTATGCAGTTAAGATTCACCAACGGTATTCACAGGTTCAATTTTATCTCTAGTTCGTTCATAATGCAAACTTCAGGGAAGCTCTCCTGAATGCGTTTCTAGATTAACTCTTGTGGAATAAAGACAAGAGCGTAGAAAGCGGCTTAGCCAGAGGATCTGAGCTCCAAACACAGTTGTAATCTTCCGGAAAGTTCCAAAACAGCTCTCACTCTGCAGAATACAAGATTCGTTTAGGAAGCAAGTCAAAGGTCACGGATTAGCCAATTCTCCGCAATAGCTCTTGTATCTAACGTGCTTCGGAAGAGTTCCTGTGAACATAGTACAGTACCATAGAGAGAGGGAGGGAGGGAGGGAGGGAAAGACAAAGAGAGAGAGAGAGAGAGAGAGAGAGAGAGAGAGAGAGAGAGAGAGAGAGAGAGAGAGAGAGAGCTGTAAAAGCAAGTCCTGAGGTTTACCTTTATAGCTCAGCTCGAATTAACTCCCGGTCAATCGCAAGATTATAATATGCTAGGAATTTGAACATTTTTACTATTGAGATTCGAAATATACGGCAGTATTGAATCAAGAAATAACCCAAGGTAGTTAATCAAATGACGAAAAAATCTTTATGTGGTACACAGACATAATTTTTAGGGTATTATTTCGTGGTTTGAGTTCAGATGAAAGGGCGGAATTTGTAGAACCAGGAAAATTACGAAGGTAGATCATAAACTAAGGTTACAAAGTACGCAGATTAAATTTTAAACACCAATCAGCCAGCTTATAACTAAATAGTTAGGCGAATATATCTTCCTGGTGAAAAACCTGTCCTTGTGTGGTAAGTCACGCGGTCCCAATGTGTTCCATCTCCTCGTCTACCTCCACAGTGCTGCTTCAAGTGATGAAAAAGCTGAAAGTCGTTTGAAGCGAAAGCCTGACTGTAGGGAGGCTGTTCCATGATGTCCCAGCGAAATTGCCTCAGCGGTGTGGTGCGTCATGCTGTCGAGACATTACGGTCTCTCCGTAAAGTCCTGGCAGCTGCCGGTGAATTTCAGCTGCGGTCACGTGTTTCGCCCACAAAAGTTTAATAATGGACACGTATTCTTCCACAAAGAATTTTATATTGGAGTCGCCATTTATGATTATGTACAGCTAGCGCTGTGGCGGAAACTGTACACATTTGGCAACCGCATGTGTCGTAATTACTCATTTCTCAGTAACAAACGGAACTCCAAGAGTACCGGTTTTGTAAGCTTAATTTTTGATCACTCTTCTTACTTTGAAAGAAAGTACGAGCCTAAATATGCTGAGATGGTTGAAAAATAATATTGGATTTTCTCAGCTACATGAGAGTACTTATTTTAAAATACCGATATGGAATGGGTCCGACTTTATATAAGTATAAATCATTTATTTTTACATCCAAACATATTTCTCCACTGTCGTTCTTCCTCTGTGTTTTTTCTCTAATATTCTTATGAAAATTAAGGCATATAAAATGATGTTAAGAAATACGTTACACAGACTTACGTTGTACTTTGACTAACAAGTGCGTTTTTACCTGCAGTTTAAACAGTGTGTTTCCTGTGGCTTTCAACTAAAATCATCCACCGGCTTAAAATACGACACCATCTAAGAAATCTATGGCATGTTAGGCTGTTATCTCCATCGCTATTTCGTTTAAAGAACGATCTTTAAATTTATAATTATTTTCTTGTAAAGTACTGGTATATTCTATTTTTGGCCCTTTCAATTACTGTGTGTGGTTTCCCGGAGTTCTGGCTAGTACATTTTTATTCATTTAAAGGAATGAGCTGTAAACGTTGCAAATATGTTATCTTGGTCTTGAGAACTGTTGGGTGTTGTTTGTTATTCATGGATTATGTTATTTTAAACTTATCAAGCTTACTTCAGTATTGAATCTGTGGTTGTGAGAGGCTGTTTTTTCTAGTAAGTTAAATTAAACGGCGCAAATATTACCCTTACTGGCGAAGATCTAGATATAGGACACTGTGTGACCATTATCAGTGCTTAAAATCTACGTAAAACGTGTATACGTTTTGACCTTTCATGTTCGAGTTTGAGTTTAGCCTTGTTTACTCAGGTTGTTCATGCTTTTTGGTGATTTCTTAATTTTGATTTCGTTTCTGTGGTTTCCAAAACACTTGTAATGGATAATTTACTATATTACTGTGCTTAAGAGTGTCATACGTTTTTTGTTTTATATTCGACCGAAGACCGTGAAATTTCTAATTGGCTAGTTTTCATAAAAAAAAAAAAGCTCGCGCCCAATCGCACACGCAGCCCCCCCCCCTCGACACACACACACAATTTAAAAATGGAACAATTTCGAAATTTCAGTAGAGGTTAACTGTCGAAATTGGTTGGAGAATTATAAAAGAATAAGTGGTACAGCAGTTTGTGCTCATATGTTGATCCAAAGAAAAAAAAAAAAAAAATAGTGCAGACACACCACTGAGAAAAAATACAGGACTATGGTAACTACTATGAAGAGGTAAGTGCCACGACTTTACTACAATTTTGTACTTCAAAGTTGATATCAATGCAGATAATGGCCTTACATTCTGTTTGTTTTGCAGATGACATGATATCGTAATTAAAATCGGTGCCTCATAACGGTTAAAAGCCAGGAACACACGTAAACGACTGGTAAAAACGCGTACGTCAGTCAAAGTATATAAAAAAACGTGTAGTGTATTTGTTAATGTAAGCATATTTTGCATACTCTTTAGGATTGTTGTTGTTGTTTAAAGCGGACCAAAGTGCTTGGTCATCGGTCCCATTCTCTTTAGCACGCGACAGAAGCTTACAGAAAGCGTTCATGACTTTCACAGAAATGTGTTATGAACAAAAATACAATATTTGTTGTTTTGTTGACATAGTTCTTACTGTCGTAAATGAAAATGCAGATTTGGGCAATTTTCAGAGATTCTATGAGAAAGAAATGAATAATTTTGAATATCGGTAGCGTCTAATATCACTGCTATATAGTAAAACACTTAACCGCTTTACACCTGAAACACAGTTTTAATTCTAAATTATTAACTTATCCACCAACAGCCGTTAAGTTTATGTCCTTTTATCTAACGACCGGTTTTGGTATTGCATTAATACCATCTTCAGGCCCCAAAAAATTAGGTTTCAAATCAGTGTTGTATGAATGAGATCGTGCTGTACGTATGTCATACAATATGTAGAGAAAAATTAACGTAATACTGAAACTAATCGTCAAAAGAAAAGTTTACGGCTGTTGGTGGATAAGTTAATAATTTGGAATTAAAACTCGACCAACAGCCACAATCCCTGTTACAACACAACATGGAACCACATCGAGTGGCAACATTGAGCCGGCCGAGGTGGCCGAGGGGACTGAGGCGCTCCAGTCACGGTCTGCACGGCCACTACGGTCGGGGGTTCGAATCCCCCCCTTGGGTATGGATATTTAGAATTAGCTAGTTCATTAGTAGTTTGTAAGTTAAGGGACTGATGACCCCGTAATTAAGTCCCATAAGCTATACAAACATTTGAAAATTTTTTTGAGCAACATTGAGCAAGCGCCCCGTGCTTGTTCACCTCTGGTCACGCGCCCCGGTCTGTTTACAGTCTGTCTCTCGTTTCGGTGAACGCAGTATAGAAGTGAGCACCAAAACTGTAGAGCTATCTGCTGTGTAGTTTCGCAACTGAATGATGAAGTGAGGTTATGAGGCCACTTTTTACGTGGTAGCAGGAAATGATATTGAGTTTATTAATGATGTAAAGATTAGTTGATATTCTCGTCAAATATCATGTGGCAAATTCTGTACACTATTAATGATTTTACGAATAAGAAAAGTGTCGTCCAGCAATTTCAAAACTTATACATTTATTTGCTGAAGAAAATTTATACTTCCAAAGACATCAAACAATATCGAAAACGCGGTAAAAAGTGCCTGTTTACTTTAGTTTTCATTTCCGATTTGCTTGAAAACGGTCAAATTACGTCGAAAATTAATTTTATCATCTAATAATACTGAGACTTTCACTGTTGAAATAATTTTCATTAAAATACATTTGTATATTTTCATTCGTATTTATGCATAGTGCAGACTTTTCCCCTGTAAAACGCAAATACGAGCCGCGTCCAGAAAGTAAGTTCCGTTTGGTAATAAAATGAAATTGAACACAGATACAGAAGAAATTTTATTTGAACAAAATTTTACAACTACTTTTCCCCATAACTACCGAAATTTTGTAGGCACTTGTCATAGCGTGCCACAAGTTTTTGCATGCATCCTTCACAGAAGGTTGCCGCCTGTGTATTCAAGCATGTGGTAACAGCTCTTTATCATCGTTGAAGTGTTGACCACCAAGGACAGATTTTATGTGTAAGGAGAGATGAAAGTCGCTAGTAGAGAGGTCCGAGCTGTATGGAGGATGATCAAACAGGTCACATTGAAATTTCCGTAAGAATTGTTTGGTGACATTCGGTGTGTGAGGTCAGGCATTATCGTGAAAAAAAAATCTTTTGACATGAATCCTCTCCTTACACCTAAATTCTGTCCTTGGTAGACACTTCAACGATGGTGACGAGCTGAAAGAACATGTTACCACATGGTTGAATACACAGGCGACAACATTCTATGAAAAATACACACAAAACCTTGTGCCATGCTATGACAATTGCCTACAAAATTTCGGAAGCTATGTAGAAAAGAATTTTAACAATTGTAGATTTTTGGACAATCAATATTTTTCTGTATCTGTACCCGTTCGTTTTATATAACCAAACGGAACTTACTTTCTGGACGCGCCTCTTATCTTTCAGTTTGTAGATATTTGTTCTCTTTTGTAGGAGAACACTAGTAGGAAAAAGAATACTAGGCCCTGTTGCAATCTTTTCGCTGTAATGAGAACAGAACGCAAACAGCAGAATAAAGTTTAAGAAAAGATGCGAAAGAATTTCTATAATAGTAATGAACTCCACACGAATAGTTTAATTTCCGATGATAGCAGACGCCACTTCAGTTCCTTTCTTCTGTTCATGCGCAATTTAAAGTGCAATTGGAAATTTATAACTCGACACTCGGCACAGTCTATAGATCATTGTGTATTGTATGAATTCAAAAACGTCCAATATATATATATATATATATATATATATATATATATATATATATATGGTGTTTCTTCAGGCAACTGCGAATGTTCAAAATGTTCAAATGTTTGTAAATATATCGGAACAAACTGCGTGGTCATCAGTCCGTAGCTTACAAACTACTTAAACCTAGGTAAACTAACCTAAGGACGAACACACACACCCATGCCCCAGGGAGGACTCGAACCTCCACGACGAGCAACCGCACGCTCCGCAGCGAGACGCTTTAGACCGCTCGGCTACTCCACCGCGACAACTGCGAATGTCTCGACAGATTTTTCGTTATATATCAAACATTACCGGACCAAAAATGCATAAGCGTGCGAAAATTCTGACCGTCAATTTTAATGTAATTGCCGTGGAGGAGAGACTGCTGCTGGCTTGCCGGCCGCGGTGGCCGAGGGGACTGAGGCGCTCCAGTCACGGTCTGCACGGCCACTACGGTCGGGGTTCGAATCCCCCTTCGGGCATGGATATTTGTGCCGTCCTTAGTATAAGGTAGATGATAAGTAGTTTGTAAGTTTAGGGACTGATGACCACGTAGTTAAGTCCCATAAGCTTAACAAACATTTGTAACATTTGCTGCTGGCTCTGAGGTAATACTGGTGGTGTTTGTTGGTTGTGAGTACGCATATCACGAGAATCAACACTGTACTCGCTGCTGTTCAATGTTATCACTGAATTTCACCGCATTCACGTTTCCACTAGCTGAGTTGGTTTATGTTCTAGGAGGTGATCCAATTATATTTTAGAAAGACATAAAAAAGCCAAGATCGCTGATCATCAATTTTTATTTAAGACGACGGTTTCGCTGAACTATGTCAGCATCATCTGGTCCAATAAAATCGTTTCACAAGGCCATAATCTTATAATGTCAATCAGTTGTTATATAACAACATAATTTACAGTGCATAGGTGAACTATGTCATTATAATAAAACATAATTATCACAGTGAGTGACAATAGCGAACTATTTGATTTTATTGGACCAGATGATGCTGACATAGTTCAGCGAAACCGGTCGTCTTAAATAAAAATTGATGATCAGCGATCTTGGCTTTTTTATATCTTTCTTCAATTTCCACTAGCTGTTCTAGGTTCAAAATCATCTTTTAGAAACAACGCAGAATCGACAAAAGGCCGCTACAGTACTGGGCCTGTGTGAGCAGCATCACCTGACGTGTATGTAGGTTTCTTATTCAATGTCTATATGAACTGCTCTCCAAGAGTTTCTCACTTTTTTTTCTTTAACATCGTATAATTCTGAAATTATCTGAAAAATATTTTCGTAAAATATTATAGAAAAACCATTTCTATCACGTAGATGATGCATTTATAGAGTCATATACAGGGTGTTACAAAAAGGCACGGCCAACCTTTCAGGAAACATTCCTCACACACAAAGAAAGAAAATATGTTATGTGGACATGTGTCCGGAAACGACTAATTTCCATGTTAGAGCTCATTTTATTACTCCTCTTCAAATCACATTAATCATGGAATGGAAACACACAGCAACAGAACGTACCAGCGTAACTTCAAACACTTTGTTACAGGAAATGTTTTAAATGTCCTCCGTAAGCGAGGATACATGCATCCACTCTCAGTCGCATGGAATCCATGATGCACTGATGCAGCCCTGGAGAATGGCGTATTGTACCACAGCCGTCCACAATACGAGCACGAAGAGTCTCTACATTTGGTACCGGGCTTGCGTAGACAAGAGATTTCAAATGCCCCCATAAATTAAAGACAAGAGGGTTGACATCAGGAGAGCGTGGAGGCCATGGAATTGGTCCGACCCTACCAATCCATCGGTCACCGAATCTGTTGTTGAGAAGCGTAGGAACACGTCGAATGAAATGCGCGGGAGCTCCATCATGCATGAACCACATGTTGTGTCGTACATTCACTGACCGCAAAACCACGTTCGTGATGAACAGTTGATGCTACGTACTGATGTGCTTGATGCTAGTACTGTAGAGCAATGAGTCGCATGTCAACACAAGCACTGAAGTCAACATTACCTTCCTTCAATTGGGCTAACTGGCGGTGAATCGAGGAAGTACAGTACATACTAACTAAACAATTATGTATTTTGACAATCGTCTCTACGAATTTTTTCAATTTACATTTAAAGAGAAATACTAAAATGAGCTCTAACATGGATATTAAGCGTTTCCGGACACATGTCCACATAACATATTTTCTTTCTTTGTGTGTGAGGAATGTTTCCTGAAAGTTTGGCCGTACCTTTTTGTAACACCCTGTATAAGAGAGTAACAAACTTTCATATTTGTTTAAAAATATTTATTTTTATATCCGATTCTCCAACAACCGTGTAGTCGTATGCAGCCGCGGCAGAATAGCCGTGCGCACTAAGGCACCCAACTGTGGTACGCGTGGCCGGTAGACGTCGGGAGTTCGAGTCTTCCCTCGGGCGTGGATGTTTGTGTTGTCCTTAGAATAAGTTACCGGGTGATCAAAAAGTCGGTATAAATTTGTAAACTTAATAAATCGCGGAATAATGTAGCTAGAGAAGTAAAAAACTGATACACATGCTTGGAATGATACGGGATTTAATTACAAAAGAAAAAAAAAAGAAAAAAAAAACAGTTCAAATATGTCCGACAGATGGCACTCTGATCAGAAAAGCAATAATTAGCATAAAAAATTAAGACAAAGCAAAGATGATGTGCTTTATTGGTAATGCTAAATATGTTCACTATCATTCCTCAACAAAAGCTGCATCATCATAAGTCGTTGTGCTCATTACTGAGCGTCGTGACCCCATGAACCAAGCGTCTCCATCTCGGACAGTTGTCAGCTTCTCTTACTTAGTGCCTGCTGAAGAGGTAGACCGGAGATTTTCTTGATTTGGTCTATCCATCTGCTCACTTCTCTTCCTCTTGGTCTTCTGCCCTCGATCTTTCCTTGTAAGATTATTTTTTCTAGGTTTTCTCCGTCTCTTCTCACAATATGGCCAAAGAGCCGGAGAATTTTTTCGTCGACTCGAGAAGAAAGGCGTCTGGAGATATTCAGTTGTTCAATAATGGACACATTTGCTTTTCTTTCGGTCCATTTTATGCGTAGCATCCTACGCCAGCACCAAAGCTCAAACGCATCAATGCGTTTTTTGTCTCTGGCCTTGAGTGTCCATGATTCACAGCCATAAAAGAAGACAGAAAACACGAGTGTTTCAACTAGCCGAATCTTTGTGCTATTTGTTATTGCTCTGCTCTGCCAGATCTTTGTGAGCTTCTTCATAGCCACTCGTCCTAGCCTGATCCGTCTCCTCTTCACAACTACCTGTGCTGCATATGGTTGACCCAAGATAGGTGAAGGACTGCACGACTTCCAGTTCCTTTAATTGACCTGTGAACTGGATCTGTTGTTCTCGATCAATTAACATGAGTTTGGACTTACTGACGTTGATGTCTAGTCCATATGCTAGACTAATGTCCTTTATTCTAGTTAGTAGCTCAGCAAGTTCATCTTCGCTGTTGGCTAAAAGTACCGTGTCATCAGCAAAACGGAGGTTGTTGACAGTTCGTCCGCCAATTGAGATGCCTTTGGTACAACCATCAAGAGCTTTCCTAATGACGTCTTCAACAATAGCTGCAGTCGAGGAATAATGTTGTTAACAGCATTGTAAAGCATGTCCGGAAGTATGATGAGGCATTGGCGTCGGATGTTGTCCTTCAGCATCCCTAGAGATATTGGTCGATCACAATACACTTGCCGCTTCAGGTAACCCCAAAGCGAATAATCGCACGGACTGAGGGCTGGGGACCTGGGAGGACAAGCATGACGAATGTGGCGGCTGAGCACACGATCATCACCAAACGACGCGCGCAAGAGATCTTTCACGAATCTAGGAATTCTTTATTTTTTTGGTTCTAATAAAACCTCATGTCATTCCAAGCATGTGTGTCAATTTTTACCTCACTATCTACATTATTCCTTAATTTATTAAGTTTTCAAATTTATACTGACTTTTTGATCACTGAGTGCTTTAAGTTAGTATAAGTAGTTTCTAAGCCTAGAGACTCATGACCAACACAGTTGAGTCCATTACATTTACAAATATTTGAAGATGTGAAGTCGTATGCAAACCGAGCAGGAGAATAGAGACCAGAGATAATTACATTGACATATAGCACGGCGAGCAGCTGTCAAAATCGGCACGAGTGGCCTTTAAGCAGCTAATCAGAGCTCAAATTTCAGGACGTATGGCGCAGTGCATAACACAACCAGTTTGATATCATCACCTTGTGAGGATCGTAGCTAGCAGCGCGGCGAGCTGCGATGGTACAGCAGGAATGCGCTCGTAACGGGCAGTGGACGTGACTTACCATCGCCGTGCCACGCCGGACAGCAGCGAGGTGGGAGCGTAAGCGTGCGGCACGTGCAGGCGTGGCGATGGGCAGAGCGCGCGTGCTTTTGTCGCAGCGGAGTGTATCGCTGGTGCATCGGCTAACGCGAGGTGAGCTGGCAGCAGCCTCACCACAGCCTGTGCATGTCACGCCGATAGGCCGCGATAGCTAGCGGACTGGCTGTCGCTACGAGGCAGTGTTTCTGAGCTGTGCCCCAGCTAGCGATGGCAGCCTACTCGCTGTGACGTGACACGGGTTGTGGTGTGGTCGTCTCTATACTGCGTTCCCCGAAACGAGAGACGTACTGTAAACACACTGAGGCGCGTGACCAGGGGTGGACAAAACAGGGACGCTAGCTCAATTTCGTAGCATCCATTTCAGGTGTAAGGTAGTCGTGTGTGTTGTTATATAGCAGTGGTAATAGATGCTGACTGTCAACTTCATCCTAAAGGACCAATAGATGAATAGTAACTTCAGTATTAGTTGACATAAAAGTTTTCTGGGTGTTGTACCGGTCATGATGTAAGAAGGCTATTACTTAAATAACCGACGTTTCGGCCATCGTTACAATGGCCTTCATCTGGGTACACCCAGCATTCTAACATCATGACACGGTACAACACCCAGAAAACTTTTATGTCATCTGACTCTGGCCGCGGAAGCCTATGTAATTATTATTAGTGTTTTCAATAACATTCAGCTTTCATGCGCCTCTTTTTTTCCTCTCATTGGTATCATGTAAGAGTGACCTCATTACGTCAAAAAACGTTCAAACGTTTGCAGAGCTTATGGGACTTAACTACGGGGTCATCAGTCCCTAAACTTATAAACTACTTATGAACTAGCTAATACTAAGGACGGCACAAATATCCATGCCCGAGGGGGGGATTCGAACCCCCGACCGTAGTGGGCGTGCGGACTGTGACTGGCGCGCCTCAGTCCTCTCGGCCACCGCGACCGGCCTCATTACGTCATTCTTCAATTTGAGTTCACCCAATAAGCGTTGAAACAAGAAGTAATAAAGTTCTTTAGAGAATCACATGGTTTCTACTAGTGTGAATAAAACGCAGCTGTTGTGTTCAGAATAGTCAATGATATTGTTATGAAAACAGTCGATATAAAAACCACACATTTTTTGAAGACTCGAATCAAAAAAATAAATAAATAAGCAAATACGACAGAATCTTCCAGAATGTATAGATGACTTCGACTGAAATGCGATACGAAAGAAACATTTCGTAAGAAATTTCCAACACCTGATAAAGTGCTTGCTGTGGTAAGCGATGATGCAGGTTTGGGAAATTTTCGGAGAAAATAATTTTTTATGAAGTATTAAAAGAAATGAATTTTAAATGTTTGGCTTCTAATAGCACTGCAATACAACAAAACACACAACGACCTTACACTTGAAACAGATGCAGCGAAACTGAGCGAGCGACCTTGTTTTGTCCACCCCTGGTTACGTACCTCAGTGTGTTTACAGTACGTCTCTCGTTTCGGTAAACTGAGTATAGGCGATGTTGCCCCGGACCCCTGCTGCTCTCGTCACACACCAATCGCAGATAAGCACACCGCACTGCGTTCCGCCGCTATGTCACGGAACTAGCCAGTCGCTACACTAGGACCGAGCGAGGTGGCACAGTCGTAACGCACTGAACTCGCATTCGGGAGGACGGTGGTTCAAATCTTTCTCCAGCCCTCCTGATTTCGTCTTTCCGTGATTTCCCAAAATCACTTCAGGCAAATGCCGGGATGGTTCCTTTGAAAGGCCGATTTCCTTCCCCATTCTTCCCAAAACTCCGAGCATTAGCTCCGTCTCTAATGACCAATCTGTCGACAGGGCGTTAAACTCTAAGCTTCCTCCTCCATTATACTAGTGATGACCTATAACGTGACCTCTCGATATCATTGATTTCTGTGAACGCAAGGTTTAGGTCTCTCCGAGTCTCAGAGAACTCCCTATCGCATTCCCCTCTCACATTTAGTAGTAAGATTGCGCTATGGTTAACCCCTCACAAACTGAGGACAGATCAAGCACTAAAACAAGAACCAATTCATAAATGTTCTTTTCAGACGGGCCTGCCCAAAACATTAAGTTAGCTAATGACAAAAAATGTTTGTTAAGGTTATGGGACTTGACAACGGGGTCATAAGTCCCTAAACTTAAAAACTACTTATGAACTACTTACGAACTAGGACGGCACAAACATCCATGCCCGAGGGGGGATTCGAACCCCCGACCGTAATGGCCGTGCTGACCGTGACTGGAGCGCCTCAGTCACCTCGGCCACCGCGGCCGGCGGCTAATGGCATTTTAACTGTTTATTGTATTTAGTGCTGCACTACATTTATTTTATTTGTATTGTTGTTCTTGTGTTCTTCACTCCGCAGACTGATTTAATGCAACTTTCCACACTACCCTCTCTTATTCATCTGAGAATAAAAACGACATCCTACATCCTTTTTAATCTGCTTACTGTATTCGTCCCTCGCTCTCCCTATACGATTTCTTACCCCACACACTTCCTTCTAATACTAAGTTAACGATTTCTTGATGTCTCAGATTGTCCCACCAACCCATCCCTTCGGCCACTACGGTCGGGGGTTTGAATCCCCCCTCGGGCATGGATATTTGTGCCGTCCATAGTCTTAGTTAGTTCATAAGTAGTTTGTCAGTTTAGGGACTGATGACCCCGTGGTTAAGTCCCTTAAGCTGTACAAACATTTGCACATTTTGAAATAATGTTAAAAACATGTTAGAACACTAGGAAAACTGTGAGACTGTCGATACTTGCGACTCTTAGTTGCGAGTGAAACCGCAGACAGATCTGATAGTGTGACTCAAGAAAGAGACGGAAGTACGAATTACGCCCAATAAATGGTAAACGGTGATGAAACTAAATTGCTACCATTAGTTGTGACTAAAATCGTGGTTACATTATGTAAAATTCTTACTGTGAAATTTGTGGCCGAGGGGATTGAGGCGCTCCAGTCACGGTCCGCACGGCCACTACGGTCGGGGGTTCGAATTCCCACTCGGGCATGGATATTTATGCCGTCCTTAGTTGTAAGTAGTTCATAAGTAGTTTGTAAGTTTAGGGACTGATGACCCCGTAGTTAAGTCCCATAGACTCTACAAACACATTCAAATTTGGGACTTCTCAGTCACTTTGATTTTTCACCTATACGCCATTATTTGTCCACCTCTTCCTTTCTCCAGCCGCGGTGGAGTGGGCGAGTGCTCTAAGGCGCCCAGCTGTGGAGAGAACCGCTACTCTCCGTCGGAGGTTCGAGTCCTCCCTTGGACATGGCTGTAAGTTAGGTTAAGTAATTTCTAGCCGAGAGACTGATGACTAGAGAAGTCCCATAGATCTATAAACATTTGAATATCTGCCAGGAACAATCGAGTGTCAGTAGTTGGCTTTAGACGCGGAACATCTAGATAATCCAATGTTATGAGGTACAGGCAAATGACTGGAAGGGCTTCATTCAAAAACAGTCAACAAATGCATTAAGACACCTACCCCACTGCGAGACTAGACGAACAATTTCCTATGTTGTAAACGCTATCCGGTGCTTACGGATCGACAACAGCTTACATTCTTACATCAGTTAGTCCCAAGTGAAATCGATGTCCACGCACGTAAGTCCAGACACAGAAGTCCTGACGGCCCTGGGCAATCTGTTCTGTAGTCCAGAGTCTTATAAATTTCTTTTCGAAAGGGATTCTAAGGTATTTTTCTCAATAACCATGGAAGATTGTTCCAGTTATCTGCTTTTCCACTTGGGGTGTGTGTATTTCTTATTTTTCTGAAAAGATTGAGAGTTTTATAAAAATGTCTATGAAAAGATGAACAGAATTTCTGGGTAGGAGCATATGTTTATAAAAACAACAATCAATTGGGGTTATTAAAGAGTATTTCCAATAATGAATAAGTAAAGAGAGATATAGGTAATTAACACAAAAAGCGCATTGATTTCATTATCGTAGTCAAGAAAGATACGGAGCCAACACTGACCATATGTCACCAAGCTCCACTGATGATGACGAGATCGAAAAAAATGTATGGGGAGGTAAAGGAACTTACAGTTTAGGAAAATAACATCTTTATTGTCATGGAGGACTGGAATTCGATAGTAGGAAAAGATAAGGAAGGAAGAATAGTTGGAGAACAGGCATTGAGGAAAACTAATGAAAGAAGGCAACCGCCTGGTAGAATTTTGCACAGAACATAACTAATATTAGGTTTAGGGAGACATCTGCATAAGTCGAAGAGGCCAGGAGACACCGAAAGGTACCAAATAAATTTTATAACGGTAAGACATAAGTTTCGGAACCAGATTGTAAACTGTAACGGGTAGATATCGACTCCGATGATAAGTTATTAGTTACAAGCTGTGGACTATAGATTGAACACATATAAAATGTAGTTAATGAAGCAGGGAAAATGGAGTAGAGATGACTAAGAGATGGTATTGACGGAAAGCGCAAATTAGCTAAGCAGGAGTGGCTAGAGGTGAAATTTAAGTCTGTAGAAAAATATACAGTGTGTTTCACTAAGTGTGTTTGCCCCTGTAACTTATAAAATAATAGGTGCCTGGAAATTTTAATGCGGTAGGTCACACAAGAAATGTTACACTTTCTGCGGAGCTATGAACATAGTTTACTGTATCATTTTCCAAAGAGTTACAGCACAAAGACAATTTTTTAAATGGAGCAATAGTTTTTTTCTATTATGCATTGGAATAGTTGAAACCAGCTGCGTCCAAATCAATTTTAACTACATTCCTATCACTGTTAGTTTGGGAGCTACAACCCTTCAAAGTTTCAGTGCATTTTTAACAGGTGTCCTCTGTCAGGTGGCGCACGTAATTGAAAAATCCGTTGATGGCACTTTAATCAGCCGTAACCGGTCATCTAAATAAAATATAATTAGCGATCTTGATTGAGAAACTTGTAATTAGTGAATGTTCGTCAGTTAATTTTCCAGATGAGTAATAGATTCAAATTGGTTCGTTTTTTTTTCTTTTTGCGCTCATGGTATCATGGTATTTATACAGATTTCGTCAACAGTCGCCCCTACAATCTACCCTCTTGGCAGCTGCCACTTTTGACTCACCGTAAAAAAGGCTCTGCACGCACGTCACTGTTTAGGCCGCCATAGTAGAGAAAACGACGCGGTAAAAAATCTGCACTAAAAGGAGGATGTTACAGCGTTGCCCAACAAAATAGCCTAGGCACAGTATTCGCCCTATTAAGGGCCAAAGCTATCGTTCAACAATCGTTACGTCCATTTATAACATTATGTTCCGTCTCAGTATCTGGAAAACGTAGCGCTGTGCACTGAATTTGTTTTCAGACTTTAACACGTTGAGACGAGGTCTCGGAGGAGTTCATCGTCTTGTGTGAAAAGCATGGGATTTTTTTGCCGATGGAGATGTGGGATTTTTCGACTGTTGGCTTTTTCTTGTGCTGTTGGGGTTTTAATGGTTTTATCATGATTCGTTACCCATGGCAGTATGAGACGGGAGGATTTCATGAAAGTGAACCTCTCCAGATTGGCAATCAGATGGTCTTCAGCGATTTGGCTGGGAAACAAATATTCTCTGTAAAGCGCGGATTTTTCGCTCTGTGTTCACGCCTTTGGCGATCTGAAGGAAAATTTTGCTTGGATACCGATTTTAGTCTGGTATAAGTGTAAGAATAGGCGCGCTTGTGGATGTCAGCCACGACAACGTTCTACGAAACAGGAATTTTTCATTTTGGCACCAACTGGTGTGAATATCTTAACGCGTCTTGTACTTACTTTTGCGTGGAAGTATTCCAAGGTACCGTATCGGTAGGAGTTCCTTTTTCATATGACTGCCGTTTGTACGATAACTGCGTTATGGAAAAAAAAAAAAACAGACAACACGTATACCAAGTAGCATGTATGTCCACCTTTGGAAACGATGACAGTGTAAGTGCGTATTAGCATAGATGCAATGAAGCCTTTGTAGCTGCTGGGAGCTGGCACTTAATATACATATGCAAGTCAGCTAAATCCCATAAATTCCAGGGATGGGGGAGCGATCATCTCTATGGTTCAAGCACATACCAGATATGTTCCATCATATTTATATCCAAGGAGTTGTGTTAAAAGTAATCGAATTATGAACTACCTCGAAGAGAATAACCTACAAATCCGTAGTCAACACCAATTTAGAAAGTATCGGTCTTGTGAAACCCAGCTGACTCTTTACTCACATGATGCGATAAGTGCTGTCGACAAACGATGTCAAATAGATTCTATGTTTATAGATTGACAATGTACCTCACAAGCGTCTTCTAAACAAATTGCGTGCTTATGGAATTTGACCACAGTTGTGGGACTGGATTCGTGACTTCCTGTCAGAAAGGACATAGTACGTTGTAACTGACGGAAAGTCATCCAGTAGGACAGAAGTGATATCTGGCGATACAGGGACCCTACCGTTCCTTATTTTTATAAATCTACAATCTGAGTAGCTCTCATGGACGATAATTTCATTTCTCAGTTAGTAAAGTCACCAAAAGTTCAAGATCAACTGCAAAATCGTGCAAAAATTGGCAATTGACCCTTACTAATGATAAATGTGAAGTCATCCACATGACCACTAAAAGAAATCTGTTGAAGTTCAGTTATACGATAAATCAGTCAAACTATAGGCCGGAAATTCAACTAACTGCTAGGAATAACAATTACGAGAAACTTAAATTGGAAAAACAGATAGAAAACATGATAGGGAAGGCGAAGCAGAGACTTCATTTCATTGGCAGAACACTTATAATGTGCAACAGTTCTACTATAGAAACTGCCTACACCACAGTTTTGTGTCCTATTTTGGAGTATCGCTGCGCGTTATGGGACCCCTACCTAGTGGGACTGACGGAAGATTTAGAGCAAGTTCAGGAAAGAAATGTTCAAATGTTTGTTAAGCTTATGGGACTTAACTACGGGGTCATTAATCCCTAAATTTACAAACAACTTATCAACTACCTTATACTAAGGACGGCACAAATATCCATGCCCGAGGGGGGGGGGATTCGAACCCCCGACCGTAGTGGCCGTGTAGACCGTGACTGGAGCGCCTCAGTCCCCTCAGCCACCGCGGCCGGCGTTCAGGAAAGGGCAGCTCGTTTTGTTTTATGGCGAAACAGGGGAGAGAGTGACACGGAAATGTTGCACGAGATAGAATGGAGATCATTAAAAGAAAGGCGTCATTAGTTGCGAAATTTCTTTCACCAACTCTCTCTTCCGAATGGGAACATTTTTTGTTACCACCCACCTACCTAGGGAGACATCATCATCATAATCAAATAAGAGAAATCAGATCGAAAACGAAATGATTTAGGTATTCCTTTTTCCCTTCGAACTTTTAGAGAATGGAACTGTAGAGAAATATTAAACGCAGTTCGATGAACCCTCTGCCATGCACTTCAATGTTAGTTATATAGATGTGGAATTGCAATTTTCCACTGTGTTCATCGAACCACTCAATCACACTACAGGCCTTGGGACATGGCGCACTATGTAATTGACAAAAATCCACTGCCGTTGCAGTGTGATAACCATGAAGGGGTTAACGTGGTCTGCAACCAGTGCACGATACTTCTTCGCCGTTGTGCTGCCTTGCACGAGCTACGGTGGAAGCCCGCAGTACAGATGTCAATAAGTGTTCCCGGGGAAGACGACAGATGTAAAACCTCCAGTCGGCATGAGAGACAAGATATCGGCATTCGTCAGACCATGTTACACTCTGCCACTGCTCCCTCAAGTGCCCGTTTCAATCATAGTTGCCGACGTCATGACGCAGGCAAGCAAGCTTGGTCGGCTACAGAGACCTATCGTTAGGAGTGTTCGGTGCTCAGCTTGTTCAGAAACTCTTGTGCTCTGCCCAGCATTAGAGTTTACGCCACTGATACCTGTCCTCTTTGATTATTCTCCCCAGTCCACGAAGTCCGACATCTGTATTGGGGAGTATCCGCCAAACCCCTCGCCTTTCTGATGTGGTTTCGCCGGCCTCGGTGGCCGAGGAGACTGAGGCGCGCCAGTCACGGTCTGCACGGCCACTACGGTCGGGGGTTCAAATCCCCCCTCGGGCATGGATATTTTTGCCGTCCTTAGTCTTAGCTAATTCATACGTAGTTTGTAAGTTTAGGGACTGATGACCCCGTAGTTAAGTCCCTGAAGCTTAGCAAACATTTGAACTTTTTTTTTTTTTTTTTTTTTTTTTTTTTTTTTTTTTTTTTTTTTTTTGTGGTTTCAACTTTGTTTTGCCACTTGTTGAGGACACTCACCACTGCATTCCACCCGACAAGTCTTTTAGTTTTCAAATTGCTAGTGCAGTGTTTTCGGTCATCACAATACGCATTTGGATCATAAGTCTTTCCTTTCTACATCCGGACACGTGATCAAGTATCCAATATTCACCGTGTGTGTGTGTGTATGTGTGTGTGTGTGTGTGTGTGTGTGGTGAGTTTGTTTGGGTCCAGGAGTCATATTGACAGTAGTAAGTTAGTAAGTCAGCGAATATAACTTCAGACAATAAAGGTCCTGTAGCATTAACGAAGATGAACTATGAACTACAGTTATCTTCACATTCACGGAATGTACGTCATTAACTGTGAATGGATAAACCAGAAAATGTGTACCCAGCCGGTTTGAGAACCCGGGCCCCCTGCTCTCTAGGCATTTGCGCTGACCCCTACACCACTGGGGACACAGCGATCACCACACCTGCACGTAGTTACTCAAGTACGCCACCCGCCAGATAAAAATTCTCAACTTCCCGCTGCCCACTAGAACTCAAACTCGTAGATTTGTAAACTGATTCCTGTGATAGTAAGTGCCTAGGAGTGCCTCCGCACTGAAGAAAGGATCATTGCCGTCATCGGCATATTGCGTAAAGTTACAGTTACCTTACTATCCATCGAAATAGTCACCTACCACTGACCTCTGCGATACATGTCCTTGGAAACTTTGGGATGGTATCCAAAAGATTTGCAACGCTTCGTTGGATATCAGGAATATCGTCAAATCTCTTTCAAAGCAAGTTTGAGTCGAATGTCTGGAAGATATTTTCTGCCAGGAATTATTTGATAATATGAGCTCTATGTGCGCCAGCGTTGTCATCATCATCATCGACTGATTATGCCTTTCAGCGAGCGTTGATGTGAATTAAAAATCAGGAACATTTTTTGAGCATACTGGGGTCGTACCCTGTGTAGACGGTGCATGAAACGGGTAGAAATTGCAGCCTACCTTGCAGCGTTAAGCGTCGTTCCCTTAGAAATTCCTACAGATCATGTCTTGACTATCGAAAAAGATAATGAGCATCGTTTTCATGTGTGATTTTCCGGCTCTGATCTTAAAATCAAATGTTCAGATATTTGTAGAGCTTATGGGACTTCACTACAAGGTCATCAGTCCCCAAACATTCAAACTACCTATAGCTTAACTATAGCTTATACTAAAGACGGCACAAACATCCATGCCCGAGGGGGGATTCGAAGCCCCGACGGGGAACGGCCTCGCGCATCGGAGCATAGCGCCTTAACGCGCTACGCCGCTCCGCCGCCTCGCTCTGATCTTCCGACGAGGTGTTGTAGGAGAATGCCTTTCCATGCTCTGCCGTTTCGTTCCAGTCCTCAGTGACAATACGGTTCACAAAACTGGTCATCGTTTCCACTGTTTCGACAAAATCCAGTGAAGCCTCCAAACGTGCCTGCTTCCCATCGTCGGTCAAGTGATGTGGCACAAGATGACAACGTCTTCCTCTTCCCTAACTGTGGGGAATGATTGTTGCATGGAGTCACCATTAATCTGCAGTTCATCTGCTATATCATGAGCACAGATAATCGATGATCGTTCGTGATTAATGTCCTGACTTTCTCAAGTTTTCGTCACTGACGACGGTCGCCTGGGGTTCGCTACGGGTATTGTCAGCAACTCTTTCCCAGCCTCCACGAAAACGGGCGACCCACTGGTACAGACACTTCATAGACAGTGCTAGATCCCCGTAAACGCGTACCAGCATTACAAGCTTTCCTTTAGGTAACAAAACATTAAATTGATCCTTTGCTCGTTTATTGTCGTTTTATCTGTTGAGAACCAACACAGTAAACAAGCACTTCGTCCAACAGGTCTAACATGGAACATACACGAAGCTCAACTTAACTACGATGGAGCCAGGTTTTCAACACCGGCTACTACGCAGGGGCAGCGTTGTGATTCGCCTGTGTTGCCCAAGATTAGATTAATACTTGTTCCATAGATGATATATACGACATTTCGTAATGATGTGGAACGTGTCTGTTTGGTAAATGTTGCCTACACTTGACAATCAATATTTTAAGGGTTTTTTTAAATTTATTTTTTGTTGGTTTTTATTTATTTATTTTTATTTTTTAAGTTTTTCTAAAAATTCATCTACATTGTAGAAGAAGTTGCCATTCAAAAATTCCTTTAATTTCTTTTTAAATACTAGTTGGCTATCTGTCAAACTTTTGATGCTACTAGGTAGGTGACCAAAGACTTTTGTGGCAGCATAATTCACCCCCTTCTGAGCGTAAGTTAGATTTAACCTTGAATAGTGAATATCATCGTTTCTCCTAGTGTTGTAGCTATGCACACTGCTATTACTTTTGAACTGGGTCGGATTGTTAATAACAAATTTCATGAGTGAGTATATATATTGCGAAGCTACAGTGAAGATCCCTAGATCTCTAAATAAACGTCTGCAGGATGATCTTGGGTGGGCTCCAGCAATTATTCTGATTACACGCTTTTGTGCAATCAATACTTTTTTATTCAATGTTGAATTGCCCCAGAATATGATCCCATATGAAAGCAATGAATGAAAATAGGCGTAGTAAGCTAATTTAGTGAGATGTATATCACCAAATTTTGCAATGACTCTGATAGCATAAGTAGCTGAACTCAAACGTTTCAGGAGATCTTCAATGTGTTTCTCCCAATTCAGTCCCTCGTCAATGGAAAAACCTTTTGAATATTCTACCTTAGCTACAGATTTATGTTCAAAGTCTAAATTTATTAATGGTATCATGCCATTTACTGTATTAAATTGTATATACTGGGTTTTATCAAAGTTTAATGGAAGTCCATTTGTAGAGAACCACTTATTAACTTTCTGAAAGATATCATTAACAATTTCATCAGTTAATTCCTGTTTGTCAGGTGGCATAGCTATACTTGTATCATCAGCAAAAAGTACTAGCTTAGCATATTCGTGAATGTAGAATGGCAAGTCATTAATATATATATATTAAGAACAGCAAAGGATCCAAGACCGAACCTTGTGGGACCCCATTTTTGATAACTCCCCAGTTAGAGGAATTACTTGTTTCATCTATATCATGTGAACTGCTTATTTCAATTTTCTGCACTCTTCCAGTTAAATATGATTTAAACCATTTGTGAACTGTCCCACTCATATCACAATACTTAAGCTTATCTAGAAGAATCCCCTGATTTACACAATCAAAAGCCTTTGAGAGGTCACAAAATATCCCAACTGGTGATGTCCGGTTATTCGACAGTTCATTCACCGAATCTTATTGTAAGATGTTGTATATAAGACAACAAGTGATTGAAAGCAGTATGTGGATAAGTTGAAAGTCTGCGTCTGACTGGAGGTGTTTTAAGATGTGGTGTGGTGACTACAGTCTCCGGTTGGTGTAGTCGCCAGCGGAACCACGTGTCAAGCAGGAAACCCACGGTCGAATCCCCCATCAGATTTTCGACTGATCCCTTTGATTCAATTCATTAGCACCTGGAAGTTAATGGCCCAAACTCCTTTGTGACGTTATTCGAAACGGCCATTTCAAACAGTTTCGCATGACTCACTGTCTTCGCTAACGCTATTTATAAAGTGGAATAACAGAATATCTATAACGTATCTTGAGAACGCAGCAGGAAACATCTGGTGGCTTCGACGTAATCTTACCTCGTTTCTTCCGGAACTTCGAAGGCGTTGTATTTAGCGAACACTAGTTGTGATGAATTGTCGCTGAGATCGGCCCCACTGACTGTAAAACAGCTCACTGGCAGTTCTCGTGTCTGTGTTGACACCTGCCACTCTGTTCCATTCTTCCACCGGCCAACAGGCGATCTTCGTCTAATTGCACTTGTGCAGTTGAGTGGAGCCGAGGAAAGAACTTTGACAAAGTCCCAGCGCGAGTTTCTACTAGGAAAGGAGAGAAAACAAAGTTATGTCGCCAAGTCGTTGGAGTTTTCAGGCGTCGCGAGAACGGCGTACCTCTCTTTATGGCATCGAGAGAACGGAAAGCGAAGAGTTGGCCGGGCAGTGGGACGTTCTTTGAAATTATATCACAAAGGCGAGCTGTTTACCTCTTTTTAGTGCAGTAATTGCAACAAAATGAACAGTTATTACATCTTCTATGATGTCTCCTCAGACTGTTCCGACGTTATGGATATTATGCTCAACTTATCTTCACAGTATTGATGTACTGTCCTTGCCCATCATTACTTGCGGAGATTCGCCAATTCTCGTAGAAGGTCGAACATGTCCGATAGAGCAGACGCCATGACAATCAGTCAGTAAATAAGTCTGCGTTTGCAAGACTGAAAATTACTTTACTTTTCAACTGACTAACTCTGAATTTAAACATTCGTCTCTTCGTTCGAGAAGGCTTTAATGACCTGGAGCTTGGAAATTTTGAGAGAGAGTTTGCATCCTGTAAGTGATGCTCTTGTGCTTTACCTTTATTTGGTTTCTTAAACTGCTGAACCCACTAGACGGATGTGTCGTAGTGGCAGAGAAATATCCCGACACAGCCAGCAGTACTAGCGTGTCTGCCTCAGTCTGCGACTTACTGACTCACCCTTGTATAATGTAGCGACTCGCCAGATCATACTTCTGTGATGTATTCACAGTACAGTGATTAACAGTTACAAGAGCAGCAAGGAAGCAGGCAACCACTTCGTCTACATTCCCTCTAAGGAAACGATAGTCTTATTATTCGTATTTAGTCGAGCTGATCTTTGCGAGTTTACGGGAGTAATTCGGAAGTCCAATTTTTGGTTGTCGGGAGTGCACCCGTGCTCGCCTGATAATCTATTTTTAGTCTCGAACAATGTTCCAGAAATAAGTTCAATTAGCTCCAATTCCCCGGTTCCGACCAAGGTTTTCAGGACGTTTTCGTTGGTTGTAAGGTGTTTACCGAAACTGGTAAGCCCCTCCAGCTTATTCCCAACTGCATCCCCCTTTGTCCCACTGTCAGCTTGCCTGATAATGGCTGAGCAGAGCCACACCTCTTTATGGGACGGATCTCAAGCAGCCCGCTCCACTCCTCGGAGTGGAGAATGAAGGGAAGAAGACTCGCGTCTTACAATACTGACAGCAGCCACCACCACTGAAGATGTCGAGCGGTTGTCTCGATGAAATATTGTGACGTATTCACAGTACAGTGGTTAACAGTTACAAGAGCAGCATGGAACCAGGAATACGCTTGTCTATTATTATTATTTAGTCGAGCTGATCTTTGCCTGTTTACGAGAGTAATTCTAGCACCAAAGTTCTGGTTGTAGCAGTGTTGTCAATGCTTATCAATGAAATTACCCACCCAGGATCGTCAATATGACTTCAAAATACCCTCTGTCGCAAAAAGAATTGCAAAAAAGATTACATACCATAAAAATGATCGAATAATTAAAAATGAAGCATTTTACTTAGCGTAACATTACCCAATTTGACCTCACAGTACCCTCTGTTGTAAAAATAGTTGCAAAAAATGATTACATACCATAAAAATGATCATAAATTACACGAAAATTAAGAATCAAGCATTTTACTTAAGGCAACATGAGCGATGCCATACACTGCCTTTCATAATTTCTCTCGTCGATTCTAAAGAAACACATTCTCCTTCACCTTCTATCCACTCTTTTGCTGCCATCGGTGTTGTTATTGTTTTAGTTTACAGCCTGTTCCTATGAGCCGTTTTTCAAGTTGTTACGGGTACTAAACACTCGTTCAACTGAGGCAAAAAAAAATTTCAAATGAACTAGTTTATACTAAATACGGCACAAACATCAATTCCCGAGGGGAGATTCGAAACCCCGTCGGGAAAAGGCCTCGCGCATCGTAGCGTAGCGCCTCAATGCGCTCGGCCGCTTCGCCGCGGCCACTGAGGTACTGGAAAAAGGAAGACAAAGATGAAGGTAGATTACTTTTTCCAGATTTAAGAAATTTTGAATTTTGGCTCCAGATTTCATATCAAAAACTTACTTCCAATATACAATGGCTAGTTCAGATACATCTAATCCTAGTTTCTCGTGCTCCAACAGGGCATGGTTTTTCCATTTAGAGTCGAACTGCTGACAGTTGATAAATATTTGAAGAACTGGAAACCTCTTTACAACAGGGAGCAAGGATTTAACAGTGTACAACTGGAATACGTTAGGTTCCACTATGAAAATTACTTCAAAAAGGGGATCTTAATAACCTTGCTATTACTGACCACAAGTAAAATCCGCACCACACCATTCAATCTTCAAGACTACCAAAATGGTGAGACACTGCTATCACAGGATGAACATGCTGACTAGTGGGTTTAGGAATTACAAAGTATTGCAGTTGAAACAAACAGGAAGAGCTACAGCACAAAAACAATGGAATTCCCAGGCTCATTGCACAATAAAGGACATGTCATAATTCTGATATTCTCATACCGCATCTTAAAATGCATTTAAAAAAATTAGAGAACGATTTGAATATAAATAAAAACGTATGCCAACATTATCAATTTACCCGGAAAATACACGTCATTTCTTATTACTCACCAAATTACCCACCGACCCTCCAATTGGCAACACTGGGTTGTAAGGAGCAGGGTTGCCAACGAGGTCATGATAAAAACCACCGAAGTGACCGTAAAATCCCACCAAAAACCACTAAACTTTCCAAAGTTCCCAGAAAAAAAAAACACTGTATATTCGTTTGGTCTTGACCGATTGATTTGAAATTTAGACGCAACTATGCATTTTAAATGAGTAGTTTTTATGTACCTGATGGACACACTAGATGGAAATACAAAAAAAAAAAAAAAATATTGATCAAAATATCCACGGGTGTATTGCCGGACTATAGTGTCCAACGGGCCCGTTGGAGACTGAGGCGCTCCAGTCACGGTCTGCACGGCCACTACGGTCGGGGGGCGAATCCCCCCTCGGGCATGGATATTTGTGCCGTCTTTAGTATAAGGTAGTTCATAAGTAGTTTGGAAGGTAAGGGACTGATAATCCCGTAGTTAAGTCCCATAAGCTTAACAAACATTTGAATTTTTGGGCCCGTTGGACACTATAGACCGGCAGTACACCCGTGGATATTTTGATCATCAAATACGCCGGGAGATACTGAAGAATCAAAACAAAAAAAATTGTTTATTCAAAAGCACTTCACTTATATATATAAAAACAAACAATAATTACTTTGAGCCATTGCAATGCTTGTCGGGTACAGACAGCAAATTGTGAAATATTTGAACTTGAAAACAGATAGTAATCCAATCTGGGAAGGAGGTCAGCATCAGTCATACTATTGTCTTTATTTTATGTCAGAAGATCTAGATATCAGCTATATTCCAATGTAATCACATCTGAGAGAAAAGAAAGTTCACAATGTATGTGCAAAACTTTCGGTCAGAGTGCAAAAATGATCCGGAAATAAAGAACTGGATTTTAGAAGTGCTAGTGGACAACACAGTTGCTCGTTGTCGTTACTGTGGTACTAATCTGAAGGCAAGATATGCTGATCTTATAGACCGTTTTAAAATCCACCAACTTTCCCACCTCCCACTGAGTCAGATTTTTTCCCACCGTCGGCTTTAAAAAACCACCAGATTCGGTGGGAAACCACTGACGTTGGCAACCCTGGTAAGGAGTGCACTCGTGTTCAAGATCTTCCGGCGGCGGTATTTATGAGGGCGGGAGCAGAGAATACGCATACGCGAAACACCGCTCAGTGCTGGTCGGCAGCGACGCTTCTGGTGCCAACTGCTGGCGTCTTCTGCGCGTGCGCAGTGGGCAATGCTGTCAGAAGCTCCTGTGGTGGACAAGTATCTGCGTTGCGCTGCGTTCCTTCGGGCATCAGATTTTTTCGTTTCTCCTGTTTTGCTTTAATTGCAACCAATGCTGCATTCCACGCCGCGCTCATCTGAAAACCTGCATTTTTGTTGATAAGATTGTCCGCCGTACGTATGTGTATGGTCTTCCAAAATGATGTCTCTGACGGTAGAACTTCAGTGTTCTCATAACGCATCTGATGACCTGGGTTCAGGCAGTGCTCTGCTACTGCTGACTTACTAGGTTGTCCTAGGCGTGTGTGGCGTTGGTGTTCAGTACTGCTTAGTACTATAACTTATGAGACTAATATTTTTTATTACTATTCAAAGTTTATTATCTTTTATACATATGTACCTGCATCTGCATGTCTCCATTACTAAATTACCTATCTGCGACTGATCAGGATAGAGTGCGATTAATTCTCACGGATCAACCAGTCAATTGTTAATAACAATATTACATGGTTTGATTAATGAATGATTTATGTGATTGAATTTGTTATACCAGACGCTAATAATAATTTAGATGTCAGTTTTTCTTTTTTTTTTTTTTTTTTAAGCAGAGTTTATTAACGTTAAGAAACTAATATGTTTCCACTTACTTTCAAATGTCAGGGTGTATATTTACATCTGAAGTTGTCTAGTAAATATAACTATAACATGGAACAATTCCAGTAAGCGCAAGATAGGCATGTTATTTGGAATGCAGATCAGACGGATTGCAGTTCAGGTTTTTCGTGTATTTTCGGGAATGATAATACATCAACCATCTAACAGTTTTCTCGTCCCGTCATAGATATAGAGCTATGAAAATTATCTCTGAACTTTATAAACTAAGTTCCCGCATAGTTTCACGATTTGAGTGTGTCACGACATGTAACATGGCTTTTGGTCAGCATTAGTCATCCAAGTGCTCCCATGCTTGACTAGCGTGAAATTCCATTTCCACGGTTTTCGTAGCGGCGACTGACGAGATTTTTCGAAAAATCTATCGATGTAACCCTCAATAAAAAGTAATAACCCACAGAATGAAAACAAAGATGTACCTAGCTGTCACACGATGAAGATAACAAAAATAATAGACGTCAGCATGACAGTTTGTATTAATCGACGTGCCGCGGTGGAGCGGTCGAGCGGATTGAGGCGCTATGCTGCGATGCGCGAGGCCGTTCCCCGTCGGGGGTTCGAATCCCTCCCCTAGGGTATGGATGTTTGTGCTGTCTTTAGTATAAGCCAGTTCATAAGTAGTTTGTACGTTTAGGGACTGATGTCACCGCAGTTAAGCCCCATAAGCTTCACAAACATTTGATTGATCGACGTAAGCAATAGCAAAAGAAAGACTAAAAATTGAATGTACTTATGGCGTGACTACGTGATATTTATGGTTGCAGGGATGCTGCCTAGAACAAAAACAGGAAAGACAGAACAGCAAAGAGATGACACCTTGTTCTCTTTAGTTTGATGAAGGTTTATAATTGAAAGGAAGGGAAGCAAAAAACGGAGGTATGTAGCACGAAAGACAGTAAACTAAATTTTTAAACCCAAAAGTGCCCTGTACCGCAATTTCTGTATTAGTAATAAATAATAACACGTGTGTTGTATAAAATATGTATAATGAATAAGAAGCCGAATGCCAATACACAATCTAAAACTGGGGAATTAATGAGAATTACACCCGAAATCGATCGCATGTTCTAACGCAGAGCTTACACTAATAAGCATCACAGCCACGCTGGTATTGAATGAACATAATTGAGGTGCTCACAGTAATGATAGATCCCAAATGACCTCTGATATGTAGATAGAAACATGACTGTGAACTCATGCCATCTACCATTCTTATGATGAAGTATCAGACGAATTCGTATATGACAAAGCTCTCATTTTCGACTTGTCCGTAGTGGAGACTAACACAATGTCAGAGTAAAAATGGCATATCCCAACTTTGCCTTACTTTATGTCCACTAAAAGTTCATGGCATTGTTATTCCCGAACCTCGAATAAATAAATAAACAAAATAAAACAAATGAATGAAACGAGTGCGACAGGCAACAGAATGAGTAATCAACAATATGACGTTGTGTCGAAATAGTGGTAAATGGTATCTAACAAAAAATTCCACAGTGATTTCAGGAATCCCGCGTCGGAAGTTCGAATCCTGGATGTTTGTGTTGTTGTTAGATTAGTTTAACATAGTATAAGTAGTTTGTAAGACTAGGGATTGACGGCTAGCGTAGTTTGGTCTCATAGAATCTCACAAGATATACAGACCTTCAATGATCCAATGAACGCTACACTGACAACATGTAAGAGGAAAAACACAGGAGTAGACCAACTGAGGGGAAGACGTATTCCACTCATAAAAGATATAAAAAGTTTCAAATACTTGTACCAGCCCCCCTTCTTATTCTGCATTTTCTCACATTATTTATTCCAGCAGCGTTATCTTCCATTCTATACAATGCACTTAAAACAATGCATTGGGGGGAGGGGGGGAGGAGGAACACATTTACATCTCACCAGCAAATTATAACTGTGGCCTTTTCAGGCAATGTATCACCACCAAAGGCCAAAATGAAAAAAGAAAAAAAAAGCACTGGTGGCAACCCTGTGTTCTTTTGGTCCCCTATAACCACACCTGATGAGTGGGTACATCGTGGCTGTAAGCTGGCGCGCAACTCTTCGTCGGCCTGGAAAAAGAGATCTCGATGGAAAATTATACCCTAGATATGTTCAGTGACATGGTAGGCGATACTCACAGGAACATCAGCCAGCTTGTCGCAAGGTAGTAATGCCCGCCGCTGGGCAGGAGATGCTCTTTCTACCAAGACATCCATTTTGCATCTTAGTGATGCTACTTCCCAAATGAATCTTCAAGATATTCAACGAAGAACAGCGGTTTCGTCGACAAGAAAAATTCTCCCTCAGACCGGTGCATGCAATATGTGGGGTTACTCCAATATTCAAGAAAGGCAATAGGAGTGATCCCCAAAATTACAGGCCTATCTCATTGACGTCGATTTGCAGTAGGATTTTGGAACATATACTTTCTTCGAATATTATTAACTACCTCGAAGAGAACGACCTATTAACCAGTAGTCTACACGGATTCAGAAAGTATCGCTCTTGCGATACAAAGCTTGCCCTTTATTCACATGAAGTGTTAAGTGCCATCGACAAGGGATCTCAAATCGATTCCATATTTTTGGATTTCAGGAAGGCTTTTGACACTGTACCCCACAAGCGGCTTCTTATGAAATTGCGTGCTTATGGCATATCTCCCCAATTGTGCGGTTGGATTCACGATTTCCTATCAGAAAGAATACAGTTCGTTGTAATTGACGGTAAGTCATCGAGTAAAACAGAAGTGATATCTGGCGTTCCACAGGGAAGCGTTATAGGTCCCCTACTCTTCCTCGTGTTTATAAACGATTTAAGAGACAATCTGAATAGCTCCCTTAGATTGTTCGCGGATGATGCTGTCATTTATCAGTTCGTGAAGTCAACAGAGGATCAAAAGCAACTTCAAAGCGATTTAGACAAAATATCTGTATGGTGCGAAAATTGGCAATTGACACTAAATAAAGAAAAGTGTGAAGTAATACACATGACCACTAAAAGAAATCAACTTAACTTCAATTATGCGATAAATCAGTCAAACATTAAGGTCGTAGATTCTACCAAATACCTAGGAGTTACAATTACGAACAACTTTGACTGGAGAGAACACACAGAAAATATTGTAGGGAAGGCGAACCAAAGGTTACGTTTCATCGGCAGAACGCTTCGAAGATGCACCAGCTCCACCAAAGAGACTGGCTACATCACACTTGTACGCCCTCTCCTGGAGTACTGTTGCCCCTTGTGGGACCCTCACCAGGTGGGACTGACGAAAGACATTGAGAAGGTTCAGAGAAGGGCTGCTTGGTTTGTTCTATCACGTTACAGGGGGGAAAGCATCACGGAAATGTTGCACGAATTGGGGTGGAAATCATTAAAAGAAAGACGAGATTCATTGCGGCGTGGTCTGTTTGCGAAGTTTCAATCACCGACTTTTAGTTCTGAATGTGAAAATATTTTGCTAGCACCCACCTACTTCGGGAGACATGACCATCCCAATGAAATAAGAGAAATCAGATCGAAAAGGGAACGATTTAGGTGTTCTTCCTTTCCGTGTGCTATTAGAGAATGGAACGTTAGAGAAAAGTTATGAAAGTGGTTAATGAACCCTCTGCCAGGCACTTGAATGTGATTTGCAGAGTATGTTTGTAGATGTAGATGAGTGCGGCTCAGATCATTAGAGGGCCTTACGTTCCTCCCATGGAGTCGCCAGGGAATGGAACGAGTGTCGGTTGTATGTAGTCGTACTGAACTCTGTCCGACCACGCTTAGAGACGCAGATAGCTGAGCGACCACCAGCATTGCCAGATTTTGACCGCTTCAATGCAGGTCATCCACTCCGTTAACACACACCCCGACCAGAGGCTCATCATGGGCGTCACCCATCCACAGCTAAGGACGACCATTGCTGTGAGTCCCGATGCCCCACGCAGACGGGAGCTAGACCTTGGCATGCATGAGAGGAGTTCGCAGTTCAAGCATCAGCAGTGCGATCGCTGTGTTGTCAGGGGGCTACGACCAGGAGGGTACATGACGACTCCACGCACAACGGACTGACTACTGTGCTGGATATCAGGCGCCGATCAGACGAATATGATAGTGGGTGCAGGAGGTGACAATACACAACGGACGTAACCAGTACACATTAGTTGACAATTCCCAATGGCTAGAAAAGAGTGCAGTCCATTCCATGATGTGTGTCTAAGGTATTATTGCACAGTTAATACATGACACACCACGCAGGATGTCCTTTCCAAAGTGCTCCGCACTTCTGGAAAGTTTATAAACATGGAGGTAAAAGCCATATAGTGGCCGAAAGTTTGCAAAATCCTTGTAGTCGCCTCTTTCGACAGACTGGAATACCTCGGACTTAATCTATCCTCCGAAACCGCTGGTGGAAGTTCTCGATTTAAATGCGATGCAAGGACACAGTAATCCATTTAAGTTCGAATTCTCATATATAGAAATTGAATATGTAGTCAATACATTTCCTTCTTCCCGCCCCCTTGCCTCTCTCTCTCTCTCTCTCTCTCTCTCTCTCTCTCTCTCTCTCTCTCTCTCCTTCGTCCGACTCCTCCTTCGCGTATGTCCATCTCACGCCTCCACTACGATAGATCAAGTTGGCGCAGTGGACTCGCTTTCTGGAGGACGGTAGTTTCGTCCACACTCAATGAATTTATACTTTGCTCCATAATCAGTTACCTGGGTAACCCTATGTATTTATTGTGTTGTTGTGAAAAGTTTTATGTACAGGGAATGAAAACTTTTGGGTGTTTCGTTATTTTTTTAAATTTTTTCCCCCCTATTGGCGTAATTGCTCATCAGTATTAGTTGAAATTGACTAATTGACTGCGAAACAGAAACGAATCAGTGCATTTTTATACACAACTCGGAATTTTCTTCCTCGCATTCTCTTTTAATAGAAAAGAGGGAATCATTATTTAAAAAATGTGAATGTACGTTTGACTCATAAAAATTAGAAATAAATCGGTGAAATTGGTGACAACGATTCTCCCTACACAGTTACATATTATGAAAATATATAGCCTCTGTCCAACTGCATGTTCGTTAAAGAACCGTGTGAAAATCTGAAGTAAATCGGTATGGCACTTTTCGAGAATTTTGGGTAAAACGAATTATCCCTGCGTTTTGAGTTTTGGTCGTAGTTGCAACAATTGAATCAGAATGGTGATGAAATTGTAAATCGCTTTTTTTTAGTGACGAAGTCACTTTTCACACTAATGGAAAATGAACAGGCACAATTGTCCAGGCTGGGGTACAAACCATCCACACGAATGATTGAATATTAGCGTGATTTCCTGAAGGTAAACGTTTTCTGTGCCTTGTCACGTAGAAAACCACTCTTCATCCCCGAGAGCTCTGTCACCAGATACTCGTACTGGACATGTTGCAGAAATGGCTTATGCGTCAAATGCAATCGGTCTCTCCGTTCATCTTTCAGCAGGATAGGGCTGCACCCCATTTTAATCGTGAAGTTCTTGGGTATCTTCATACGGTACTGCCACATCGATGGATTGGCCGTGCTACAGAAGGGGACAGATGTTTCGTGAAATGGCCTCACCGATCACCAGTTCTCACTACAAGTGACTTTTTTTTTTTTCGGTCGGGACTTATTAAAGGCCGGCCGCGGTGGCCGAGGGGACTGCGGTGCGCTAGTCACGGTCTTCACGGCCACTACGGTCGGGGGTTCGAATCCCCCCTCGGGCATGGATATTTGTCCCGTCCTTAGTGTTAGCTAGTTCAAAAGTAGTTTGTAAGTTTAGGGACTGATGACCCCGTAGTTAAGTCCCATAAGCTCTACAAACATTTGAACATTTGAACACAAGTTAGTACGTCGAATTCGAAGGCGAAACCATTACGAATATGTGTATTAAATTTTACTAAAAATAATCCTAAGAGAATAAAGACTAATAAGTTATTTAACGTTATAAGGAGTACGTAACTGCTCTGGTTCTGCACTTAAAGTTAGTGTTGCAGTAGGGATCCTTACGCTGCTCCAGTGTCCTTGCTTTCCTCGTAAGTCTCCATGTTATTTACCGCCTGGCATGTTAAAACGTCACCCTCCTCGTCGTGTGACACTCCGGAGCTTCGTGCTTCGTCTCCCATTCCTGTTCGTGACATCGTGACACGGGCCGACATTGTGTAAACTCAGACAGTTCTGTGTGCACTCAGCCCAAGCTACGTAACTCGTAAGTTTATAACATGGCTTACTCAGCTGTTCTTATAAGACATTTTTCAGTTAGGCAAACGCTTGTTGTCATTACTAGGTGCAAACGTATAGGTGTCTCACTTGGTTTCTGCGACGCTACAGACAGCATTACGCGACCAGAGCTGAGAACTGCAATTGGGGCTGCTGCAAATCCTAGGTAAAATTAACAACTGTAGTTTCCCATTGCTTCCAGTCGTTCGCGGTAACTGTATGGCAAAGGCACATTAGCTGATGTTACAAGATCTGTCAATCAAAGGCTGCTGCCCCTCTTTAGGAACCGCACATTTGTCTGGACTCTCCACATATATCTCTCCGTTTTGGTTGCACCTGCGGTGCGGTTATCTGTATCGTTGAGGCACAAGCGACCCAACCTCAGCAATGTCTTTCATTTGGGGATAAGGTGCATTTATGATGTCGCAGCGGCACTAAATTGAAAACAAGGAAAAAGCTACAGTGGATGAGTTATACGATGATAATATGGCCACAACCTTATCGCCCACATTCAAGGGCTTCTGCTGAAGCGTCTGTGATGGAAGTCAGAACCGAGACATCCATCTATCTTTTGATGGCCAACGAAATTGCACTACCGAGAGTTAAAATTAGTACACCTTCTCAGAGTTTTCCCATGCACTCATGATTTAATGATTAAAAAGGACACAGGGAGAACATGATTACAGGTACCGTAAGTCGATATATGCTGAAACACCCATATGAATACGTTGTGTAGACTCCATGGTGGTAATGTAGTTACTGAGACTGGCATCGATTGGATCATACAGATGGCGGCTCCTGCCTTCAGATATAGTATTCCACGTCTGCTCGACCTGTTGCGAGGTTCTGCAAGAACTTTGGGTTCACGAGTCGCACGGATCAGTTATCGGTCCATTATATCCGACAAGTGCTGGTTTAGGACGCGTCAATAGTAACATGTACTAGGAATATATTTGTTTTATAGATCTATTGTTTTATGTGGAGTACATAAGTCCTCATGACTCGAAATCTGGACTAATGATGTTCCATCATGGGAACGAAATAGATAAGTGATTTTTTAAAATAAGTATATCGCACCACCAAATAGGAGGTTTTCTATTTTTATTAAACAACTAGCTGAAAACCCGGCGTCGCCCGGGTAGTTATTTATTCCAATCTTCGGTTAGTACATCTGTCCTTCGCTTTTCTCTCTCTCTCTCTCTCTCTCTCTCTCTCTCATCACCTAATGTTTTCTTCTCTCTCTGTTCATCTCCTCATTCCCCCTCTCTGTTCACCAGCTCCTCCCCCCATCTCCTCCTCTCTCTTTGTCAGTCCATTTCCCCCTCCCTCTATTTATCTCTTGTCACTTGTCTGTCACCATCTCCACTCTCTCATTCTCCTCCTCTCCCAGCTCTCATTCTCCGTCTCCTCCCACCCCTTTCTGTACGTCTCCACCTCCACCTACTTCTCTCCCTCCTTTATATGAAAAGATACATAAACGAGCCAAGTTTCATGGTGACTGGTCAATCGGCGTCAAAGTCGCTAGGTACCCTCCGCCATACTAAATTCACTGGCTTATAAAAATCTCCTTCATGAAAACATACATTATGTGATGACTTTCACTGTGACCATCCAAGAAATTTAGATGTTTGTTGTGACGTACCATCCGTCATGCACCTACGAAGCCTTACTAAAGGTAGCCCAAGTCTTAATTCCGGGTATAAGCTATCTTCATTCCACATTACATTCATTTCCGTCCAGACGTTTTAGAGTGAAGAGCAACAAACGTGTTAACCCACTGTAAGGTACCCTCCACCACGCACCATACGGTGCCTTTCTAACGGTAACTCAAGCGTTAATTCAGGGTACAAGCTATCTGCAATTTTATTCAAATCTGTCCAGTTGTTTCTGCATGAAGGATTGGCAAACATTTTAACACAGTGTGAGGTACCGTCCTCCACACACCATACGGTGGCTTACGAAAGGTTGCCCATGTATTAATCATAGTATAAGATACCTCTGTTCCAAATTTCATTCATATCCGTCCAGCCATTTCAGCGTGAAGGCGTACGAAACGAATTAATTGTAAAGCACCCTCTGCCATCCACCATATGAAGTTATATTTAATATGTCTATAGCCTTCGCGCCAGTGCAAGCAATGAGTTGAAAAAGTTTTATCGTAATTGGATCTACGGTATATCCGTGCATAAAATACGAACAGAAAGACTAACAAACACTAATTTTATACATTAGATTTATTTTAAAATTCGCATTAAAACCATACGTTGGTAACAACAAATTCCTTCTGATGGTGGTTTTCATCCCAGTGATTCGACATACTTGGTATGAATAAAAGATAACAGCCAAAAAACTATTACTTAAAAGTCTGAATTAAGTATGCTTTCCACTGAAGCGTATTTTTAAAAGATTTTCTTGCTTTAACTGCTTACATAAAATTCACATGGTGTGAACTATATTTATGTTTAAAATGTTTTTTTGATGATTATCAACCTGAGAGAGCTGCTAGAATTTTCAGAAATATTATTACCTTAGAAACTTCACCGAAATCTTAAAATTGACTGTTTAGTCACGTTAATTGATTGAAATAATTGTAGGTAATCTGAATATATTAATACTGCACTGATAAACTGAATTGGTCAATAATATTTAAAAATTTCAACAGGATCGAAATACAACTGTAGTATCTGAAGAAGTCCATATGTAAAGTATCTTCTGTCATGCACCACCCAAAATTTTATGTGACAGTGACCTTCCTCTATTTTTTAAGGTGAAGTGTCTAAAATGTCATGAACATTTTAGGATGAATAAAGTGTCCTTATTCGCATGTCTCATGATGGCACTGGTTTTCAACCGTACAATTGTTTATGACGTCTTATCTCCTGAATTATTTATCTTACCCCTAGGTCAATTGTCACCTCATGGAAGGAAAAGGTGTACCAAATTTGGTTGAAACCGGTTCAGTGGTTTAGTAGGAGACGTTGCATGATGCAGCATTTTTCCGCGCATTTCATTGTTTATTACGTCATGCCTCCCGAACTAATTGTCGTACAGTCATGTAATGGTGCCTACGACCTTCGCGAAAGTGCGAGAAACATGCTGATAAAGTTTCATCACAATCGGTTGAACGGTACGGCCGCGCATAAAATACGAACACACAAACATTCATTTTTATATATTAGTTCTGATAATGACCGCTTTACCTCTTTTCCATCGATCGGGACACCACCTATTTTAACAGTGTTTATGTTATTAATGTAACATTAACAGTCTTCAGAAATTTTTCACACACACAGTAGGTTGGCTTTACAGCCAGCACTAAGCACGACAAGACATTCAAAGTTCCACGAAAGTCCCACATACAACACTCTTTGCACGTACTTCTGTGTTCCATGCAAGGACCACTTCGTCTCAACTACCACGTTTTCCACGGGACGTAAACCCCTAATCTTTCTTCTTTCTCTTCGTCTCAAACATCGAACACAACAGACGTCAAAAAAGTAACTAAACAGTGTACCATGAGAGTAACAAAGACATAAGATTTGATCATGACAGAGGTAAAAGTTATAGTGCATATATTAATACCTAGTGACGCGCAAGGAAGGAGTAAAAGGCACCATACAGCAGCCTGAAGTAGAGGTTCTATACTGAGGTCTAGTCAGTAGCCTTCTTTCATGGTCATTACAGCAAATTAGATACTATGTTTACCACATAGTGAAAGTAGCCTCAGAAAATAATGTCAAATATTTCCGGACATACTCCTCAATCCTACACCGAGAGCTCCATTTTGTGCTCAGCATTGCAGCAAACCCTAAGAAGACGAACTTACCATGTACCTTGATGAATCCACTCCTTAATCCTATTAACATGTTGGCTGTCAAGATCGAAATAACGTAAGAAACTGATACCAATTGACATCCAGGTGTAAAAATTAAAGACAGCATAGACACAAACGAGGCACCAATCGACATCTAGGTGAAACATAAAGACAGCAGTGACACATACGATATTCCATATAAGAGCACCAGTTGAAGGCTAAAGACCGAAATGAGCTAATTGTGATTTATAAATAATAACAGCAAGTATAAAGGAGTGTTTTTGGTGTATCATTATAATAATCATGTCATTACATGACATATTTTACACTGCGGGCCCCAAAGAACGGATAAAAGTAGCAAGGGTTTTTGAGAGCCCTTGTCTCTAGGTGGTGTTGCTGTAGGCACGGCCTCACAGCTGGCCGTGCTTACGTCACGCCTAAAGGCCGCGAACGAAAGCGGACTAGCCGGTCGCTATGAAGCGGTGGGCGTGACCCAGCGGCCGGCCAGTCAGCTTGGGTCGCAGCCTTTAGGTGTGACGTAGGCACGGCCAGCTGTGAGGCCTTGTCTTCTAGGTGTAGTTGCTCTAGCGCGCCTCTGACGTCAGTGCGGTAGTCACCGTGTTCTCGTCAGCTCATCTTGAAAATACCGGGTGATCAAAAAGTCAGTATAAATTTGAAAATAAATCACGGAATAATGTAGATAGACAGGTAGAAATACACACACATGCTTGGAATTATTTATTAGAACCGAAAAAAAAGTATTGCTAGACGCGTGAAAGATCTCTTGGGCGCTTCGTTTGATGATGATCGTGTGCTCAACCGCCACTTTCGTCATGTTTGGCTCCCAGGTCCCCAGACCTCATTCCGTGCGATAATTGGCTTTGTGGTTACCTCAAGTCGCAAGTGTATCGTGATCGACCGACATCTCTAGGGATGCTGAAAGATAGCATCCGACGCCAATGCCTCATCATAACTCTGGACATGCTGTACAGTGCTGTTCACAACATTATTCCTCGACTACTGGTATTGTTGAGGAATGATGGTGAACATATTGAGTATTTCCTGTAAAGAACATCATCTTTGCTTTGTATTAATTTGTTATGCTAATTATTGCATCTGTCGGACATTTTTGTTTTGTTTTCTGTTCTAATAAAACCGCATGTCATTCCAAGCATGTGTGTCAATTTTTACCTATCTACATTATTCCTTGAGTTATTAAGTTTTCAAATTTATACTGATTTTTTGATCACCTGGTATTTTAACCACAAGATCGAAGAGCAGTTTGCATCAGAATGATATTAATTTATTTTCCACTCACAGCGTCTAGTCTATAATGATTTCGTTGTGGACATAACTTATACGTGGTAAACATCAACACCTGAACACACACAAATTGACATTACAACGTCCCTCGTGCTAGCCTGCTCTTACTCGTGGGTCCGAGTCCTCCATCTAGCGCGCGCGTGTGTGTGTGCGTGTGTGTTTTGTTCTTAGCATAAATTAAATTTAGGAACTGATTACTACTGAAGTTACGTCCCATAGCTTTCCAAACATTTATGTGACCCCAAAAAAAGTGTGATAATTATGTTGATGGCTAAATATTTGCGATTCCATGTCATTACGTATTCTTGATAATGTCTTCTTCCAGATTCTGGTAGCAATTAGTAATACTCCAAATTCATGCATACGATTTCTTTAAGTCTAATGGTGCTGTTTTGTGATGTAATGCCCGCTTTTTAAATATCATACTAAGGCTAATAATCACATACAAGGAACAATAATTTTAAAATTAATTTTTATGTCATATTTTAATGACAACCAATTACTTTCATTTATTTTAATAGTCTTACTACCTTTAAGAAGATTTCATTAACAGGTAATATAACCGTAGTTCCTCTACTGACGACACAGTTGAAACGAAGGATCTCATGTTGTCGAGACTGAATCTGTACATCCGCAAAGAAAACCTGCTGCCTAACACAAAAATGACAGGGCAGTTATTTATTAAAAACGTAATGCAAGGAATAAAAGTTTTATTACTGGAAATCGTTGCCCACCGAGGTTTTACAACGTCGTCAAAATTAATCAGACTGCCCAGTCGTACGCCTTTTTGACGACGGAAACAAATCCATTTCTTTTTATATGGTACTGTCTCTGATCTCTTCATAGTCTGATTCGGTTTAACGTCGTCCTGCGAAGATTTGTTTATGGGGTAATAGAAATAGAAAAAACTCCTGATCATTTCAGTACGTACTAGGTCATAAACCACCGGTTTTATTATATCACAAGATTTATGCATATGCACTGAACCAAAGTAGTAATAATTAATGAAACAGTAATTATGAGAATACTAGTAATAATTATAATAATAACAAAACATTAATAATTTAAACTCATAATCTTCTCTCTCTCTCTCTCTCTCTCTCTCTCTCTATATATATATATATATATATATATAAAACCGTTTGGCTAATTTTAGGCTTGAAATATTCGTGTAAGTCCAGGAAACGTTTAAACGGTGATAAAACATGGAAAAGTTGTCCGCAAAAGAAGAAAATCGGGAAAACTGAAAGCTTTTTCCAGTGATCTATCAATACCGTTCATCCATTTGCGATAAAATTTTGTACATTTCATGTTGAAAGCAAGAGGAATGTTCGCATAAAATAAAAATTTGCAAAAGTCGCCCGGAAAGTAGGAAAACATTGGAACAAACGAAACAATTTTTTTCTATGAATAAAAATCAATAGCCACTTGAGTACGGCTTGACAGGACAAGATTTGTATAAAATAATTTTTTTGGAAAATCTACCGGAAAATTGGAAAAGTTGAGAAAAACTGAATGTGCGTTTTTCATGTGTTTTTGATTGAATTCAGCACTACAACTCAAAAATGTTCAGATGTTTGTAAATCTATAGGACCAAACTGCGTAGTCATCAATCCATAGCTTACAAACTATTTACACTAAGTTAAACTAACCTGAGGACAAACACACACACCCATGCACCAGGGAGGACTCGAACCTCCCACGGCGAGCACCCGCACGCTCCGTAGCGAAGCGTCTTAGACCGCTCTACACTATGTCTATTCGTACGACGGAGAGGGGTAATTCTTTTTTTATTTTGTTCAAAATGACCTTAGAAAAGTTTTCAGTAAAGAAAAATAGGGACAGTTAAAAAAGAAAGTCGCAAAATTCGAACCAAGTTCCTTTTTCAATGTGTCTCTAAATGTACTCAACACTATAAGTTGAGAACCGTTCATCCAATTGCGATAAGATTTTTATCGCTTGACGTTCAACGAAAGGTAAACGTTCTTATGAACTAACGACGTTCAAAGCGAGAGGAAGGTTTGAGTGAAGTAAAAGTTTGGAAAATGTTTAAATGTTCAAATGTTTGTATAGCTAATGGGACCTAACTACGGGGTCATCAGTCCCTAAACTTACAAACTACTTATGAACTACTTACGAACTAAGACGACACAAATATCCATGCCCGAGGGGGGATTCGAACCCCCGACCGTAGAGGCCGTGCAGACCATGACTGAAGCGCCTCAGTCCCCTCGGCCACCGCGGTCGGCTTCATTTTTATCTTTGACAGTTCATATACGGGTTCAAATCGTGTAAAAGCGAACTTTACTCTTTCCTACTATATTTCTGAACGCACCTAACACAACAACCAAGTCATTATTTTACATGTTGTAAATCTAAATTTTCCTCGCAATGTTTCCATATTTTATCACCGTTCAAATCTTTCCTGAATTTCCATGAATGTGACATGAACATTATCATGGACATGTGTGCGTGATTTGCCCACTCTTTCCGCCCACTATCGAGTCGATTCTTTGACCACCTGATGATGCCTTTATAAAGCTAATGGGTCTAAAATACATATGAATTACATTAATATGGTTATATTAAGAGGTAAGTGATACGAAGTTCTCCGGGCCATTCAGTGAGATAATAAATGACCAACAGTTAGTCATTGTGGGAGATTTTATCTTTCTTCTGTTTTGAGTCGTAACAGCAAAAACTGTTGAAAATTCTTAACTTTTACGTTTACACATAGTGGCTTTTATGAAGCCCGTAAATATTACACACATAATATAAAGAGTGTTCCTTTCTTGTTCTAATTTTATTGTGTACACACACAATGCAAAAATCGTGCCCCTCCCTATCCCATCATAATATTTATCTGGTAGTGCAAAAGAAATTTACTTGTAGTTCTTTTTTCAGTATTAGTTTTGATAAACATTTGTTTACAATACTTCAACTATTAAGGCAGTAAATTATGAATCAGCAAATCATAATTACAAACATCCAAGCATTTCATTTTGAGTCTGAATAGTTACTACATTCTTAAAATCATCCCAAATGTGTTGTTGACACTATTGCAGCTTCGTGCCATTCTGTCTTTCCTTTTGCCGTTAACTGTTTCCATATGATTGCCACCATTTTGTCTCATCACTATTCACATCTTAGTTTCCGCTATAATCAAGGTCGCCGGCCGCGGTGGCCGAGGAGACTGAGGCGCTCCAGTCACGGTCTACACGGCCACTACGGTCGGGGGTTTGAATCCCCCCTCGGGCATGGATATTTGTGCCGTCCTTAGTATAAGGTAGTTGATAAGTAGTTTATAAGTTCAGGGACTGATAACCCCGTAGTTAAGTCCCATAAGCTTAACAAACATTTGAATTTTTTAATCAAGGTCCCACTATCTCTTAAGTGTTCTACTGCAAACAGCGAAAAATTTGTAAAGCGACATTATGGTGATAAACTACAAGTCATTCGTTATAACACATAACCAATAATTATTAATTATGTACCTACAGTAATTTAATGTGTCATCAAACATTACTTTAATGTATGGACAAAGAACAGTTAGTCCCTCTTTAGCCAATCCCGACCAAAAAATGCCATAATATTAACTATAAGAGGTATTTTATCTGCCGTCTGCAATTAAGACATTTTACAACAGATGCGTTTCGCTTTTTATTTTAAAATAACATCTTTTGTCGTCTGTAAATGATACAATTGATATAAAGTGTTTTTTATATTCATGTTAAGTTTACTCATTGCTGTTTATCCATCTATCACAAATGAAACAGAAGAAACGACACAAGAAGAGACAAAAAGTGCCGTACTCAACCTAAAAACACGCGTTAGGAACCACCCAACTCCAGCCACCAAGACGGACAGTTTTCGATCAATATATCAAAACAAATTGTAAATATCTATGATTACAGACCACTGAAGATATTTTACTATCATCAAAATGAAACGCCTCTGGTAAAAAATCTCTTATGTTATTTCTAATTGCATAGACGAAGAAACATTCCCCTTTACAAGAAAAGATTACAATTACATTTTTTCAATTGAGTTTTGTTACTTTGTAAACACAATGGGTCGATACTGAATTTAAGGAGCGACACTGAATTACAATTTTTGCTGTGTCCGGGATTTGAACCCGGGACTTCCTGCTTATTAGACACACGCTTCAAGTGCTTAGCTAACACAGCCTTACGAATAATGCGGCCACACAGACTGTCTTAAGGCCCGTCTCCCTCCACAACAGACACACAATTCCGCCTTATACCTTAGGCAGAAGTGATATGAACATCAACAGTATTCATTTCTTCTTGGGAACAATCACGCCTTGACCAGGTTAAGGGTGCCACCCTGGGAAATCACGTCACCCCAGTTATATGACGAACGTTGGCATTATGAGTACGCTTGCCAGTGTTCTCTCTCCGTTACCTACTGCAGAACTGATTACTGTGGTCGCCGTCCGTGATAGTTGATACTTATTAATCATGTGAAAAAATTATTACTTTCGACGTTTTGGATCTAATTTTCGAGCCTGTATTTTATTAAAATAAGTACCTCTATAGGCTGTCAGTACTTTTTAATACTTGTACTAACGTAATCTGTAGATATTTAGCTTCGATTTCGTGACTCTAACCTAACTGTTTCGCAAAATCGTAGGCTTGAAATTGACGTTCTTAGTCATATTTTGCAACTGGGGTATTGACGTTATGGTGGAGAATTTACGCAAAATGAAGAGCAATACAGATGCATAGATTTTGTGAAATGGGAACTTGCAGAATGTAGTAATTTTTAAGTGCGAAAAACTATATTTCTCACTTTTGCGGTGTCTTAATCAAGCCTAAATTATGAAATGTATTTTTATTCAAATTTTACATCGACAAGTACTTGAAGCCTTCTAAATGTCTGATACAGAAGAGCGATAAGGATGAATTACAACAGTTGTAACGCTTATTTACTACTACTCATTCATCTTGTAGGTTTATCCTTGATTTTCAAATGTTTGGGCCGCGGTAGAGTAGCCGAGCGCTCAAAGACGCCTCGCTGCGGCGCGCGGTTCCTCGACGTCGGAGGATCGCGTCCTCCCAGGGGCATGGGTGCGTTTCACCTTAAGTTAGTTTACCTTAGATTAAGTAGTTTGTAAGCTACGGACTGATGACCACGCAGTTTGGTCCGATAGATTAACAAACATTTGAACTTTTTTTATGTTTGGCATCATTTGCCCGGAACCCAGGGTAATGGGGCCACTGCGTATACTTTCACAATATACTTTTTAACAATAAAACTCGTTAAGATACTTGGCTGAAAAAAATTATTATAAAATGGTATTAGCTGGCGAAGCTGTAGTATTATTCTCGACGAAAAAGACACACATTTAATAAGGAAGAAAAAACTGGTTTCCCTTAAGTTGGCGCCATTCCCCTGGTCTCCCCTACCTCGTGCAGAGGTGATATAAATGTCAAAAATTAATTTTCTCTGATATAATGAGACAGTGTATGTCTCAAGAAAATGAATTGTTGTTGATATTTACAATGGGTAGAATTTCCACCAGAAGCAATACTTTTATAGATTGAAAGTTCATATTAACTAAGTAAAGTAGTTACTAAGTGAATACTGAAATTGCAGTAAACGACTAACGCTTTACCTTTCGCTAGTTTGTGGAGTGTCAGCTAGGAAAAACTCTGGAATATGTGAAAGTTTGTTGAGAGTCGTTACGTACTGGCCAGTTTGCACACTGTGAGTCACGCTACTTCAGGTATAGTTCAGTATAGTTCGTAACTGTAACACGAAGCCGGCCGAGGTGGCCGAGGAGATAGTCGGCATTTAACCGTGGTCGTGAGCGGGTCGGCTCGGCTTGCCGAGTTGCTCCGCTAGCGCGTGTTTGTTTACTTCCGCGTCGCGTCGAGCCGTAGCGTATTAAGTCTTGTGTCCGTCTTCCGCGAACAACATGGCGCATACATATCGCCGAGCGACCCTTAAAGTTTCCTTTCTTGCCGATCACGTGCGACCCCGTGCTCATGAAGTTGAAACGTTCATACGTGAAGATATTCGTTTAGATCCTCGTGATGTTGTTGGTATCCACTTTTCGATCACGAGCAGTGTCGTTTATATTAAAATGACGAATGCCGAGGTGTGTCAGGACGTTATTCGCAGACATGCCAATGGTCTTAAGTTCAAATATTCTGATGGACACGTAGGAGAGGTGTCACTCGAACTTGCAGAGTACGGTCTTCGTACGATTCGAGTATTTGAACTTCCTTTTGAACTCCCACAGGAAGTCGTCGTCTCGGCTTTCGAACCATACGGTAAAGTTGTCGGTTACCTAGAAGAAAAATGGCAAACCTTCAGCACATACCGTGTTCTCAATGGTGTGCGACAGGTAAAAATTGAATTAAAGAAACACGTGCCGTCGTACTTAACAATTGGTGGAGTGCGAGCCATAATTATGTACGATGGTCAACCCCGAACTTGTTCCGGCTGCGGCCAGGAAGGCCACGTCAGATCAGAATGCATGCAACGGCGCATTGTACAGACGCCGATCGGAGAAGAAGTATCCCCAGCTGTGACCACACCACTCCCTGTCACCTATGCCAAAGTCGTCCATGATGCGGGTGCTACTTCTCAAGTAATTTCTGATCTGTCAACGACATCCACACGGGATACGGCAGATACCGAAGAGAAAACTTCCTCAACGCCGCCAATGTCAGATCTTGCACAGTCGACTCTTCCGAGTACAGTGGACACTCCTGTGGCTCCGATGCAAGTTGATCCGGGAGTTGTGCCTACCTCTGCCTTCCTAGAGACTGGTCCGGTGACTGATGACAGCCGCCCATCGTCGGATTCTGAACAACACGTTCGTAAACAACGATCGCCAAGGAGGAGGAAGAAACGCAGCCGTATTTCTTCTGATGACTCTCCTTTTAGAATGGATACCAGAAATGCTGATGAGGAAGACATCGAGCAGCTGACCGATGGAAAAATGTCTGATGCAGATGGCGCGCCCCAGGCGCTTTCCATGTACGCTCCCTCGTCCGTACAGCAGCTGACTCCAGCACAGGTGGCTGATGACGTACATCACTCCGAGGCAATGACAGATCCCTGTCATCAACCGGCCGATGCATATGGCAGCTGTCTTTCCACCGCCTCTGCATCCTGGGCAGAAGATACAGAGATAGAGACGATGGGAGTGGATGGTGCTGCTAATGGGGCATCCCCGTCAGCTGCGCCTGCCACTGAACATTCCCTGTAATGGCCACTGCTTCAGCAATCCCAGATGGTCAGCGACGCGTGTCTGCAGAAGGCGAAGCCCGTCCTGTACCATCCAGAACACCTTGTCAGCATTATCGTATTGCCACGATTAACGTCGCCACCATTCGTGCCCAACACAAACTGGAGCTACTCCGCGATATGATTTATGGTGCAGATATTGACGTCGCACTACTTCAGGAAGTGCACGTCGCCGATTTTTCCGCGCCATATGGGTTCACGACTTATATCTCACATGCCTCGGACAACGGTAGTGGTGTGGCTATCATACTTCGCGACGGTCTCCCAGCTGAAGATGTTATGTACCTCCCCAACGCCAGAGGTATGGCTCTCACACTCTTTGGTGTACGCATTGTGAATGTATATGCACCATCAGGTTCCAGCCACCGCCAGGAACGAAATACTTTCTTCGCAGAAGAGGTTACGCCACTATTTTAGGGCCACATGCTGATATGGTACTAGGTGGTGACTTCAACTCTACGCAGCGACCTCAGGACCAATTACCACACCACTCACCGTGCGCGGCTCTTGAACCTATCCTCAATCGCCTATCACTTATCGACACATGGCGCCACGTCCACGGTGATCGTCTGGGTTTTACCTATTACACCGCACATTCCTCGAGCCGACTGGATCGCATTTACATCTCGCGACCCCTAATAGGGGGAACTCGACAGGCAGAAATATGGCCTGTTGCTTTCTCCGATCATGAGGCTTATTTTTGTGATGTAGTTCTCAGTCGGCAGGCTGTGTGGCACGGAAGAGGATTATGGAAATTGAACGTAGCACTTCTTGCTTCGCCAGAATGTCGTCGGATAGTAGAAGACACATGGACCACATGTCAACGTCGCCTACAAATGTATCCGTCAACCATATCTTGGTGGGTCCAGTGTGCAAAACCCGCTATCCGCAAAACTCTGATGCGATATGGTAAAGATGTTGCAAATTGGAGAAAAAGCACGATGGACTTTTACTACAGGATCCTACGGGACTGTTCATTGATGCCTATCTCCCCAGAGCGCCAGATAATGATGAAACGTGCTAAAGCCCAGATATCTATTCTCATGCGAAGGCATTTGGACGGACTGGTAGTACGATCTCGTAGTACTGATAGTATGCCTCACGAACACCCATCGATGTACCATATACTCAAGGACCGACGATATCGACGGAGGAAGTTGATTTATGCCCTAACGGACGAGCAAGGGAGACGATACGATACACAGTCTACCATCGGACATGCGCTTTATACTCACTACCAACAGCTCTATGCAGAAGTTCCACATTCGTCAGAGCTGATTGAGGAAGTATCACATCTCACCTTCGGTGCTGTTCCAGGAGATGAGGCAATGGAACTGGTTGCGGACGTAACTTCTGATGAAGTCCTCAATTCGATACGGGCAGGATCCGTTAATCGCTTCCCAGGACCTGACGGTCTTCCGCTTGAATTTTATCGTACGTTCTGCAATCTTCTTATACCCACCTTCACTTCCATTTGTCAAGAGCTGATGTCTCCAGAGGTGAGCATTCCAGATGCCTTTACGGAAGGGATCATTGTTCCTGTCCACAAGCCCCAAGGCGGGATCGGCATCAGCGATTATCGCCCCATCACGCTCCTTAACAGTGATATGAAGATCTTCACTCGCCTTTTGGCCGCGCGCCTCAAACGCGCTGCTCGATATGTCGTGTCGTCAGACCAAGCATCCTTGGGAGGAGACAATAATATCCGTACCGCTTTATGTCGATACAGGGATATGATCGCCGTGGCACGGGCACAACGCCTCTCTGGTGCACTTGCGTCGTTGGATTTCAGCCAGGCTTTTGATCGAGTAGATCAATCCTTTCTTACGACTGTCCTACGTCATATGGGATTCCCAGACGTGATAATTACGGTGGTGATGCGCCTACTGAGGGGTGCTTCATCCAGAGTCCTTTACAATGGCAGACTAACCCCACCGATCGTAATTGGTCGCTCTATACGACAGGGTTGCCCGCTTTCGGCGCTCCTGTATGCCTTCGCCTTGGAACCCTTGCTTTGTGGCCTTCGGCAACGTTTGATGGGGTTACCCATTGATGGCTACCGATTCTGTTGTACAGCCTATGCTGACGATTTAGTCATCTATATACGTGATGTTGATGAAGTCCGGGCAGCCTTGACGTGGATCGCGACATATGGCGAGGCTTCGGGTAGCTTTCTCAATGTCCGTAAGTCGCACGCTATGTTTATCGGCACAGGTTTCGCTGCTGGGTGCACTGCGCCCCTCGTCACCCAAGATACCATCCGCTGTTTAGGCATTGACTTTTCGGCTGATCTCCGGCGTTCGGCTGCTTCCAACTGCCGACGTCTACTTCAGCAAATGAGGGCTGGTCTTATTGATCATCGGCTAAGATCCCTGGATATTCTTCAGCGAGTCCGATATGTCAATGTCTATATCGCATCCCGCGTTCCCCATGTCGCACAGGTTTTCCCCTTTCCACTTACCATTGCCCATCGAATGTTAGCAGCGATGGCCTCATTCGTCAGCAATGGCTTGTTGTTCAAAGTTAATTATGAATCGCTCACCCTTCCCCGCGACCGTGGTGGGCTCGGTCTGTATCATGAACCGGATAGAGCTCGTGCCCTCTTTATTAGCTCCCAGATGACGATATGGACACGTTGCCCGACGAGCCTTACTGGTCTTCTATTGTCGACTTATACGCCGGCCTCACTGTCAGCTCCGGTCATGCTGTCGGTTATTCCAGTTCCTTTCCATTATATCAGATATTTTATTCTCGAGCTTAGTTATCTCCACCTCAACTTGTCCAACCCGTACTTACGCAAAACTAAAGCTGTCTACGATGTTCTACAAAGAAGTCTACCATCAAACCCAATTGAACAAAAATTTCCCCATTTTGACTGGCGCTCCATCTGGCGTTCTATATCTGCTTCTTTTCTTGATTCTGATGTACAGTCGGTCTGGTACCTTACTGTCAATCGTAATCATGTTTGCAGATTTCGCCTTCATCGCATCCACCTCGCCGAATCACCTCTCTGTCCCAGGTGTGGGGTGGCTGACACTGACGAACATCGTTTTGTTTGCGGTACTGCTGCTGACGTTTGGCAACTGATTCGCCGTATTATAGCTTTCCTCACGAGAACTATTCCAGAGAGTGTTACTCCTCTTTCGTTCTTATTTCCGGACCGAGTGTATTTTCCAAAGGCTAAGACCAATGCGGTGAATTGGATTCGCGGGCATGCCATACATTATCTTTTTGGACACAACGCAAAATCGAAACTTGATTTTTGGACTTATCTCACGGATCGCCATTACAGAGTTGTACGACATCCTAAATACAGACAATACTTTTCCAACTTCCTTGGGAGTACTTTCAACGACCCTCCCCGCAGCTGGAATGTGTTCAGTCAATAGAGAAGAATTTTAAATGTTTGAACTGCTGCCCTCCTTGAACTGATCAACGGAATGCACATTCTACGAGAAGCCGTGACTGAACTTACTAGCCGCAGGGAAACGAGATCTTCTGAACTATACAACGAACATCAAGATCTATTAAATAAAAATAAATAAATAAAAATAATGAAATAAAATCATAGTAATGTGAATAAAGAGAATTTATTTGTTTGTCTCCTACACATTCCCCTTCCTTTTCTTTCTTTTTGTTTCCTTATATAGTTAGTCTCCAGGGGTAGTTTTAGTTAGGCGCCAACGCCTAAAGAGGTTGAGGTTCTCTTTTTTTTTATTAGGGTCAAAGTGGCGGTGGCACTTTAGTTTCCTTTCCTTTTGTGGTCCCTTCCCCCCCCCCCCCCAAAAAAAGGGGGTCTAAGAAAAAAAAAAAAAGGAGACTGAATTAAAAAAAAAAAGTAAGCAAAAAAAAAAAAAATAATAAATAAAAAAAAAAAACAGGAAAAAAAAAGGAGACTGAGGCGCTCCAGTCACGGCCTGCATGGCCACTACGGTTGGGGGTTCGAATCCCCCCTCGGGCATGGATATTTGTGCCGTTCTTAGTTGTAGGTAGTTCATAAGTAGTTTGTAAGTTTAGGGACTGATGACCACGTAGTTAAGTCCCATAGACTCTACAAACATTTCAACATTTCATTTTGTAACACGAAAATGTAATAAAAAAGTCATGAAGATATTATGCAAATCGTTCGCACATTATATTCGTATGGCATCGACGGTTAATGCAAAATTTTACAGTTTCCCAGCCGATGGCTGAACGTGTGACGCTGCCTCGCGAATTCATCACGTCGCTGGCAACGACGCTAAACATACTAGCGCTTCGAATTAAGCTGCGATGAAGACCTCCCCCCGTTCCGGACAGTAGTGGAATAACAACCTGACTGTCGCCCTTCATACGGCTCGAAAATCAGGAGTAATCGTCTGGACTGTAATTTCATTTCATAGCAGGCCCATTTCGTTGTCATCGGCGGCTCCCGTATATTTCAGCAGGGTGTCAGCTATACGACCAATTTCGTTGCCTTCATGGCACGCCATCAACGCCTTATATTTCAGATAATGCCCGCCCTCGCACGGTGAGAATTGTTCGTCTTCGTGCTTGCCGTACCGTGGTCGTACCTTGCCGTAGATCGTTTGCAGTATTAGACGAGCTCTCCAATCTGCTCAATATTTTGAAAACCTCTTCCGAGTAATGGCATTCATAAAGGCCGAATGTGGAACATATGGAATTTCTCCATTTTTGATGCTCCTTGCCTTTAAATCATCTACATTTTCTGAATTTGTAAGTATTTGTTTTTCGCACATTTACATGAAATTTACATTGGGGTTTTATGCATTCCATTTTTTTATGTTATCAGTATATTGGAAAGAGAGATTCCACACATAATTTCTTCTGGTCTGTATTCCCCAGGACGGCAGTCTTTAACAACAAACTTTTTTTACACATTTCCCACTCCCTAAAACCACCTGACAAAGTTTCCGGTTCAGCGGTTAGAAGTCCAAACACATCATCCACAAGAAAATGCTCGGAGAGGAGATTGAGGAGAAAGATAGCAGTGTGTGAAAAAAAATGTAAATAAATAAAAAGACAGGGGCAGCGGAAGAAAAATAGGATATAGACAATGGCAGAAACACAGTAGAAGTGGTAGAAAAAGTGACAGTGGACAGATAGAGAAAGAATAACGAAGTGAGAGTGGGAGACGAGAAACTGCTAATGAGAAAAGGCGTATGTAGACCGTGGCAACGAGAGGGAGATAGTCTGTATGAAGAAAGGCGATGGGAGACTTGGTAACATGATTAAGCAATCTGGGCGTTAAACGAGCGTGAATATTGCCGCGAGAGACCGCGAACACCAACTACCGGCGTGGCGCAGGGGATAGCGTCACGGACTGCGGAGCAGAAGGTCGCCGGTTCAATCCCGTCCACTAGCAAAAACTTATTTCTTTGTAATTTACAATTCCAGAAGGTTCTACATCTTTCTTATGTTCACTTGTAAATTCTACTTGTTTCTTATGTTAACTGTTCTTCTAATTTCTGGTAAATTCTGTCTGTGTATAAATAGCAGAGCACTCTGCCTGAGAGGCAGTCAGTGCTGCGTGTATGCTGAGTTCGTAATAAACGTGATTTGAGTATAAGTGCTGTGTTCAGTTGCCGTCGAAGTCAAGCCTGCTCCCATTGCAACGCGACAATATCTTCGTACGCCATAGTCTTTGATGAAGCAGGCAGTATCAGGAGGAGCTGATTACCCACTTTTCTGTGAGAGTCATATAAACAGGTAAATATTTACCTTTTATGTGCTGTAACAGGAGCAGTTTCCAGATGGTGTATGATATTCTCTTAGTCAACCTGCAGCTGCGACCCTGTGTTTAGCAGTATAGTCCTTATTTTGCCCTAGAAAGTACTTCGTCAGTTAACTATCAATATATCACAGTATTAGCGCTATTTTATATCTGTCCCACCAACTTAGGTTAAAATATACGCGTCATCATTTTCCACTTTGCAAGATGGAACTCCCACATTACCGCGCCCATCCTCTTATGAAACCCACATCAGGCTGTTCGTAAATTTCCATGTTCGTTTTTTTTCCGCTTCTCTTCGTGTTTTAACAGTGATATTTACAAATATCTGATAGTGTAGTTTTACTGAAAACTGTATCGACAATTACTTGATCGCGTTTTTATTTACAGGCGATACGATATTTTCTTCAAACCTTCAGGAATGAATGGTGTTTATACACTGTGTTATAGTCAGTTTTAAACTTGCCAGAATGAAACTTTCACTCTGCAGCGGAGTGTGCGCTGATATGAAACTTCCTGGCAGATTAAAATTGTGTGCCGGAACCGGGACTCGAACCTGGGACCTTTGCCTTTCGCGGGCAAGCGCACAACCGACTGTGCTATCCCGACACGACTCACGATGCCGCCCCACAACTTTACTTCCGCCAGTACCTCGCCTCCTACTTTCCATGGAAAGTAGGAGGCGAGGTACTGGCGGAAGTAAAGTTGTGGGGCGGCATCGTGAGTCGTGAGCCGCGAAAGGCAAAGGTCCCAGGTTCGAGTCCCGGTTCCGGAACACAATTTTAATCTGCCAGGAAGTTTCAGTTTTAAACTTGTATTCAGCTTGGCCAGGCAGACATATGGAACTTTTTACACAGAGGAAGCACTATCGAGAAAAATTGCTTAACATTTATGCTAGATTGGAACAATGTTACTATAAGGTTGAATAGGTCTGACCACTCTAAAGCGCAGGTTATTGTACAACTTGGTCGAAAAACTAGTGTTGTCCACAATGATACTTTACAGGATCATATTTCTTAACATTCTTCAGACCATTTTCATAAATGTAATGTATCCTACTTTATATTTCTGTCTTAACCTCTATTTTTATAAATCTTCCTTACTGTGGTTGATTTTAGCAATGATGAGCACTTGAGAATGACGGCATCGTACGTCGAAACTAGTTGTGCATTAAATTTGAGGTCATTAATAGAGTTTTTAAGGAGCAACTGTGACTTGTAATACATTTTGTGTTTTCCATTTTAAATAATTTAACCAGTTGCACTCCTTACTGCCATTATGGCAGATTATAAGATCCGTTACTATACGCAGTATGCGTCGATACGATGCCGAATCAAGATGTTTCTGAGGAGTGCGTTGAACCGTAATGGAAGCGACGTAATTGATTTACACTAGTCGACAGCAAAACACGTTACCTCTGTCGCATCGTCCGGCGCAATATTGAGGCTATAGCCGTATAAAATGTATTTAATAATACAATACTTAATTCTAATGTACTGACAAAACAGAAAACAACACGAAATACTCTGACAAATATGAAACTATGGAGCTATTAAAATAATAATAAAATGCTGTTGCCGCCCGCGGTGGCCGAGGGGACTGAGACGCTCCAGTCACGGTCTGCACGGCCACTACGGTCGGGGGTTCGAATCCCCCCTCGGGCATGGATATTTGTGCCGTCCTTAGTATAAGGTAGTTCGTAAGTAGTTTGTAAGTTTAGGGACTGGTGACCCCGTAGTTAAGTCCCATAAGCTATACAAACATTTGAACATTTTTGAAAATGCTGTTAGTTGATAACCGCATAAATAGAATAGCTGGACCGCTATGCGAATTATATGTAACTGTTTGTAACAGTACAATCAATAATAACTAAAATGGTTGCGAGGATATGGGAAAATTCATTAAAAAACTGTTCTTTTCATTTCCTATGCGAGTTCTGAACCAACTCAAAACCATAACTCACAAACAGGTTTTTGTTTTGTTCGTTATGGTCCTAGAAAAATGTTGTGGAAAAAAAAAATTCTGAACAGTTATAAAGGAAAGTATGAAAATTTGCATAAGAAGAAAAAATCACAATTTTTCTAGCGATCTTAACTAATGATCGAAACGATATTTGTTTGAGAAACTACCTCGACATTTGCCATTTCAACGATCAAAATGGAACTTCGTAGGTATATGTAAATTTTCGGGGTATGCAGAAGTAGTGGACTGAAGGAATGGAGGAAGAAGAAGAGACGGAAAGGAGGTGGACAGGGAAGAGGAGGAAATTGATGAATGGTGGAAGGGCGAGGGAAGGATTTCAAGGAACAGGAGGAGATGGGCAGAGAGAGAGGAAGGATCCAACGTATAGCAGATTTTTAGCATGCCCCTCGGGCATGGATGTTTGTGCCGTCTTTAGTATAAGATAGTTCATAAGTAGTTTGTTAGTTTAGGGATTGATAACCCCGCTGTTGGGCCCCTTAAGCTTAACAAACATTTGAACATGTTGAATATGTCATGAGAGAAAAGGGCATGCTGGGTTTCACACGATCGATGTTTCCTAAAGTCGTGCTGATGCATGGATCGAAGCTCTTCCATCTCAAGGAAATTTACTACATCAGAACTGACAAGGAAACATCATCAACTCGGCCTCATATTTTCTTGAGAAGAAAATGGATGAGCTAGATATCAACTACAGAAATCAATATCACGTGACAATTTGGGCCATTATTCAGATAGTACGCAGTTACGGCTTTTAAACATTCGCGCGGTCCGGTTGTTCGTCACTCGTCCCGCTTCACTGCGGCTGCTTAATGCCCGAACGCGAAGTGCCGTGCAATGAAGGAACAACGACAAAAGCGAGTCCCCCGAAATGTGAAATTCGAAGAGCTAGGGAAGTGGAGGCGGAAATAATATCATAAAATGAAACATATGTACTGCAACTCTTTCAAGTTTACTCCATTCCAATAGTGTCATCTTTACATATAACAAAATGATGTGCGTAAATGGTATTGAACATTAAATTACGTTGCACTGCTTGTTGAAAAACCATCTCATTTCCACTGCAGTTGTGACGAGCTGTACAAAACGCAAATGGCTCGTTGCATATATTCTTCTGTTAAGGAGACGCGCAAAGTGGAATTCGACGATTTAAAATCATGAGAGCAGTTTTCATCATCCCACGCCCAAGCTACGTTGAAGCAATGAAGTCCTCGAAGATTCTGACGGTAGTGAAATGTCAGCGTCGTTATCATCAAAGTCATATTCTTGTAAATGTGCACCGAACGTCAACCCGATATTACCTTCTAGATCCAGCATTTCTTCGTCAGAGCAGCTGTTAATGATATCTGCAACGCAATTGAAGGATATAAGGAAAAGCATAAAGAAAATGTTCAAATGTTTGTAGAACTTATGGGACTTAACTACGGGCTCATCAGTCCCTAAGCTTACAAACTACTTATGAACTAGCTAAAACTAAGGACGGCACTAATATCCATGCCCGAGGGTGGATTGGTACCCCCGACCGTAGTGGCCGTGCAGACCGTGACTGGAGCTTCTCAGTCCCCTCGGTCACCGCGGCCGGCTCTACCCTAGGTCTTCAGATTTCACATTTCGGGTGACTCGCTGTTGTTCCTTCATTGCACAGCACTTCGAGTTCGGGCATTAAGCGGCCGCAGAGAAGCGGGACGAGTGACGAACAACCCGAGCGGGTGAATGTTTGAACGCTGTACTTTGCGGAGTATCTGAATAATGGCCAAAATTTTCACGTGAAAGCGCCTCAGTCCCCTCGGCCACCGCGGCCGGCAATCATAAAGAAAGCGCCACGTATTTTCTTTTACCGTGTATAGTACGTCTAATAACTGCAAATGATAATGCTTACTGGTGACGACTTTAAAGAACTCTAAATCTTTGACTTAATGGTTGCATGTCATCATTCCACACCGCTCATGCAGATGTCGCATGACAGCCTGTGGGTTAATTTACATCGCGAACACAAAACTCTTACTAGATTCTTCTCACAGTACCAGCGGCCGCAGTGAAGCGGGTCGAGTGAGGAACAACCCGAGCGCGCGTATGTTATAAGCTGAACTTTGCGGAGGCCGTAACTACATAGTGTGATGATACTGCCGCCGTCTTACCTCAGTGTTATCGTACGATACCGTCTGCGTCGGGCCCGGAATCGTGTGGTTCAATAGTGATACATGTTGCGTGTGAAGTTACAAACGAAATATCCAGCCTAGAAATCAGTGTAGGACAGTGTTTCGGTGATACTGTGATTAAAACAAGTGATAGATTTCATCAATTACGAGATTTGTTTAGATGCTTTCCAGACAGTTCTATAAACAACAGTTTTGTCATTGTATGTTATTTCAATAGACAGACAGGCGAATGGTAAAAACGTTTGTATCCACATAAAGACATTAAAATAAATAGCATGGTATATATGTCAGGGTCATAAACAAGTTGTGTTGACCAGCTAATTGTGTTAATTAATGTAAAAGTCGAAATTCCAATATTGTAATTCTTTGTATACATTGACTGACGTGAGATTTTGAACCTATTTTCAGATTTCTGAAGATATTGGATAGTTCAATATATGTTAGGAACATGTATGATGTACTCATTAACTAATTAATTTACATTTAACATTATCGTTTGTTATCAACAGAAAGATCAGAGATTTCGACTTAAAAAAATACGTGCCATGTAAAATTATTGTATGTATAGTTTTCATTCTATATTGCGATTATTTTTGTGTACATGAAATGTTTTCTTTGTGTGTTCCTTAATTGTAAATTAGTATATTCAATTGTTATGAACAATGGATAATGTAACGTCATTATTGTCGAAGTTATATATTTGCCTCACCGCCTTGCGTGGGGGAGTTCGAGTTTTAGTTGTTTGTCATGTGCTCTGGAAGCTATGTCACTCTGTGTTTTGAAAATGGAAGTACTACCAGCTAAGTTCTGATGTATTTTGGATGTTTTGAATTTGTAATGTTTTGGTGGAGAAGCAGTTGGTTTCAAATTAAAGAAGAAGTGAAAAACTGTACATAACGAGTATTTATTTCTACCACGGCGCCCCAGGAGAATAATGTTGCAGCGAGCAGAACCCCCATACATCGTAATGTTGATAATCTTAGTATTCTGTTTTAAAGTGGTAGAATGAAATGTAATTACTTATATAGCATATGAATGTTTCAGTAGTATCTGAATAATGGCCCCAATTTTCATGTGATATCTATTTCTGGGGTTGATATCTGGCTCATGTATTTTTTCTCTCAAAAAAATATGAGATGATTATGGACAGCGATGCGTATCTGTAGATTCATAACATTCTCAAACTCAAGCGGAAATCTGCGGAAAGCAGTTAGTGGACATGGTCAGTACGTCAGTGGTGTGTGCGTAAGCTGACGCAGCTGCTGTTGGAGTGGCTTCAGTAGCGCCGCGCTCTGACGTAAGCAAGTTTCATGCAGCAGCGGCGTACGGAACTTCTTGAGAGCGTGTCTTTGTGTCTGTGTTCCGTCGTGAGGTACCAACTTTATCGTGGGACCTCACTGTCTGGACAACATCACACATATTGCGCAAAACTGAACTGTAGGAGAAATACTTTGTTAAATTGTAACAGTTCTGCAGATGTGTACCACATTGAACAGCATACCGTACTAAGTGGTCGGCCTAAAATAACTGTTACTAATGGTACTTTTAACGACACTAAAACACCTGCATCAACTTGATAGCTGTTGGGGTGAAAATATGAAGCATTTGTATTCTGTCCAAACATCCTTTCCTTTTCTTGTTCCTTTACGTTTTCTGTACGTGTGAGAAGAGGGTTCATCAAATGATACTATTTATCTACCAACCCATTCTCGAACAGCGCGCGGTAAGATAAAAAACATAAAAAAATAAATAAAATAAAATAAAAATAAAAAAAGCACCTCAAACTCTCCGTTCTAGCTCTGATTTCCTTTATTATGAAGATCAATTTCTTTCTATGTAGCTGGGAGTCAACAATACATTCCCACTTTCGGAGGAGAAAGTTGCTAATCAAAATTTCGTTGGTAGATCACGCGGTATCGAAAGACTCGTCATTGTAACGATTCCCACCCAAACACCCCAACTTTTCCTCGTACATCGCGACAGTGCAAAACGTGTTCCATTTCGATGTCGTCCTTCAGTCCCAGCTGATACGTGTCCAAAATGGCGCAGCAATACTCGAAATCAGGAGAGACAAGGGTAGCGTTGGCAATCTCTCAAGTACTTCTATTGTATATTCTACGTGTCCTACCAGTAAAATGCAATCTATGGTAAGCCCTCACAACAGTAGTTGTAATAGTAATTCGTAGGCTTCAAAGTTTGTTTATGTTGTAAATAAAATTCAACGTATTACTTTTACTACTCACATAGAAGACCAAAAAATTTTCATCAGGACTGTTGACAAATTTTACAGAATCTTAATCGTCCTGCTGTTGTTTTTGATCTGTTGATTTTAGTAGTCGATAACTGACGAGAGAACAGACGTCACTTCTGATCCTGCAGTAGTTGTTATTCAACATTCATAGAATATATGACATCAACTGCGATTGGGCAAAGCTGAAAATGTGTACCCAGCCGGAATTCGAACCAGGGTCTCCTGCTTTCTAGGCAGTTGCGCTGACCCCTACACCACTGGGGACACAGTGATCACCGCACCTGCAAGGACTACCTAAGCACGCCTCCCGTCAGATACAACTGCCTAGAAAGCAGGAGACCCGGGTTCGAATCCCGGCTGGGTACACATTTTCAGCTTTGCCCAATCGCAGTTGATGTCATATATTCTATGAATGTTGAATTTATATATATATATATATATATATATATATATATATGAACTAAAGCACCGCTCCTGAGAACGGCAAATTTCACTTCTATTTTGGTGACTGTCTTTTCATCAATCAGCTATAACAATAATTTATAGTAACCTTGTATTTTATGGCAGCTGCAACTAATGCCCACTACAACACTCGTCCACAAAAGGCGCCAAGCACTAGGTAAGCCACGCAGACGTATGACGTACTACGTTAAGAACGTAATCCATGACTCACTGGTTCTTCACAGCGACAAAGATATTTTACCGGAGTGTCAAGATGGACGATTATACTGCATCGAACCTATACTACAGCGCACCGTGTGGCTGGTTGTTAGTAATAAACAGGGCGATAATATGTCGACGCGAGTGCGCTGGAGGAAGCAAACAGGTGCATAGTTCGTTAATTGTCCTGAGCAGCCACTTACGAGGAGCTCTCTCTCTCTCTCTCTCTCTCTCTCTCTCTCTCTCTCTCTCTCTCTCTCTCTGTCTCTCTCTCTCTCTCTCTTTCTCGTCTCCTTATTTCCTTAAGTGCGCCGAGAAACCTGCAAATGCCTCTCTTCAAACGGCCATATAAACAACATCGCGGGGAAGCAACCTGTTCAGTCCCTGACAAAACGAAGTACGCCGTTTTATCGTCACATAGAGCTTGCTTTCACTGTTAAGAAAAAATTATCTGGGTACGTAGATGGAAATGTCTGGAGTTGCGACTTCTATTCCGCATCCGTTGAGCCCAACATGTCGTTTGCCAGAGTTAAGAGTCCGGGTTCAGTATGCAACTGTAATCGAATTTGAAAGACAGTAATCCATATTACGTCTTTCTGTTCAAGGTTTTTTCTCTTCGGCTGCAGGAAGATGTGCAATACTGAAAATGCAAATCCGTTTTTTCGTTACGTTATGATGGGTTTCGACTGTGTGCGTCGATTCTTTATCGAGGTAAATTTTATTCGCAAAGTATTTATTTATTCCAAATTTCAACACTTTCCGAAATAATAATTATTAGAACTTGTTATAGTTCTCCAGTTTACTCAAGACTAGTTGACCCGTGCAAATAATTCGCATTCTGTCGTGATAGTCACAGTTAAGATAGTAATGCATAAGTGGCAGATGTAAGTACATTAAAAGATAAGAACATAGTAGTAACAAATATTAGTCTCATTGTAAGAAAAGTTATATAATTAAATACAATATGATTAATTGTGAAATATATAAAAATCTGTTATTAACTTTTTCATGTTTATTTTATACTTTGAACATTGTTTACTTTACAAAATTCAGTTCATTCCCGCAGTGCACAACGTTTGCTTGAACAAAGTGAACAATTCCAACAGCTGTTGTGGATCGACGTGTGAAATCTCGTGATAAACTACGCAGTCGTAAAGAATCTAAACAACTGCAAGAGCTGACGTGCCTGTTAGTTAAATTGAATTATTTGTGTATTTTTCGTCGTTACATCGACATGTATAACCGATATATGCTTGCATCAAAGAAGGTCTTTGGGTTGCATAAAGAATCTGAACAACCCGAAGATCTGTCTGTCCTGTTAGTTAAGCAGATTGTCAATAGATGGCACTTTCTACATTTGCTTTTATATCGACCGCGGAAACAAAGTTGATAATCGGGGCGGTGGCTGATGGAAGCAAACGTAAAGACATGTCCCCTTTTGTGTCCCAGCCTCGTCGCCGCTTTTGTGTCTCGTTTCCGTCGTAGGTGTCGGTGGCCGAGTAGACAGACCGACACAGGAATAAAGGACGCACGCTTGTGCAGGTACGAAGGTGAGCAGCCAGTGGGGCAGCAGAAACTAGAAACACTAAATTAGAACGAGATATATATTGCACAGGATTTATACAATACTTAACTTTTACATAGTCCAGTACTGCAGAATGCTGATACATAGTGGAGCTAGAGGCCTGCCTAGTGCCTATCCGATAGCCAAGTCTTCACTGGTGCCTATCTGATTCCGAAGTGTTAACTGGTTCCTATCTCAGTCCCAAGTGAACGATGTCGTTCAGTGGTGGACACGAGCGGAGTTGTAGCAGAGGGCGCTCGTGGCAGACGTCGTAAGATCGCCGCGCCGTGCGTGCATGGCGGCGCGCGGTGAAAGTAGGTGGCGCGCACTTTGGACTTGTGCGACACCACATCCCCATTTGCAGGTTTTTACATTTTTCGCTTCTATATACTCCAAATTGAGCATCATTTCACAATAAAATACAATTTATTTCCACAGCTTCTAAACATCGGAATGAACAGAGAATTTGCAGTAAGCGCCCAAAGTCAGATAAAGTACGGATTCCGCCGCTTTCTGGTGTTGTCTGAATGCAAAATCATTATTGACGCTAAACATTATGTGCAGAATCCTACATATCTCATTCAGTGTCTCACACCTTCAAAATTACATTCCCCTGTAATATTTCATCGCGTGTTAAACTTTCATAGCTGCACCCACCTTAATCTTTCCTGACAAAACCAAGCAAAACCAGAAAGTAACACCACATAAGAGTTACCCAACAATAAAAGAAAAAAAAAAGAGCAGTTCATTGACATTTTAATCGACTATTAGTGCCCAGTTTTCCCCATTGATAGACATCGTACAAATCTCATTAATTAAAATCACTAGGATCAAGTACGTACATTGCACACATCAATAACACGAATATACACAGTTAGTCTGTGGAATACTAAAAGTCCGAGATGTACAATGTGGCACAAATATGTTTTAATCACTGTAGATATAGTTTCTATACGCCTAACATTGAAGAACTTCTACATGATTGTTCACAATTAAAGTTCAAAGTTACGTGAGTTGTGCTTCAGACATCACGATACAATAACAATACTCGAAACTGGCGCGGATTATGCATCAGATCGAGAATTAAACAATACTACTAACACTATTTGGCGCTAAAACATTCCATTTATATCATCCAAATAATGTCACTGAAAATTACGTATTGTTAGTAGCGTTTATTACATTAATTATAATGGAAAAGTCAACAATTACATACAACTGGCTATAGTAAAAGGTAGCGTAAATAATACTGAGTAAATTACTGTAAAATGCTGAGAAAGGCATTACAAACGATTAGGCGGAAACCAGTCTATTGACTGAAGTCAGTGAAGACTACCCTATGACCAATGACGAGGAAGATGTAATAGCCACAAAAGATAACTTCGCAAACGCATCTACTATAAATGACAGGTCTTCAATGAGACCTCCTGCTGACAAGGCAGACGTTTTAAACCGCTCAGCTAACACAGCGTTACGAATAATGCTGCTACACCAGACTGTCTTCAGGTACGTCTTCCTCCACGCCACACACTTTAATTCTGCCTCAATGTATCGAATTGTCAAGGCTCTCCCAAGGAGGGAGTTGACGTTATCTATGCCGAGCACATACGACAGTTTAAGCCTGTCCGCCGTCTTGGTAAGTTATGGAAAGGTATTTCTCCGTTAAGACTATGCGTCAAGTCGACCCTCTTAATGCATTAAATTGACAGCCAGTACAAAGCATGCACTTTCAAACAATATAATTTGTTGAGTAAACACTCGTCGTCGCCGGTTGCCCTGGGTGGCCGAGTAGATAGATAGACCGACACAGGGAAGTAGGGTGCCCTGGGTGGCCGAGTAGATAGATAGACCGACACAGGGAAGTAGGGTGCACGTGTGTGCGGGTACAAAATCTGAGGTGACCAGCCAGTGGGACAGCAGAAACTAGAAACACTAAGCTAGATTAAACAAGATATATTTCGTAGAGATAGTACAATACTTGGTTAGCTGAAGACTAGTGGCCGGCCGCGGTGGCCGAGGAGACTGAGGCGTTTCAATCACGGTCTACACGGCCGCTGCGGTCGGGGGTTCGAATCCCCCCTCGGGCATGGATATTTGTGCCGTCCTTAGTTGTAGGTAGTCCATAAGTAGTTTGTAAGTTTAGGGACTGATGACCCCGTAGTTAAGTCTCTTAAGCTTGACAAACATTTGCACATTTACATTTGAAGACTAGTGGAATGCAGATACATAGTTTAACTTGCCTATTGCCAAGTGACCGATACAGTTCAGTGATGGCTGCAAGCGGGGTTGCAGCAGAGGGCGCTCGTGGCTGACGTCTTAAGAACGCCGCGCCGTGCTTGCATGGCGGCACGCGGCCAGTACGTGGCGCGCACTTCAAGCTTGTGCGACACCACAAGAAGACAGTTCAAAAATTAATTTTTAACACTAGTTTTCACTCTTTTTACACGTTGTATATCAAAGCCAAACCGCTGGTCGTATTATTCCTGTTTCAAGCGACATAAAATATCAGCTCTACAATTGTAACACTTCTACCAGACTTAGTAATATGGTGGAGACAGGCTTGATTTTGGCCCACTTCAGGTTACGGTAGTAACACTAAAAGTGGGCGTTTGCGATCGTCTTTTGACAGCTCGAAATTTAAATGAAAATAACGGCTTACCATTCATCTGATACGAAAACTGAATAACCTAATTGGTAGAGAGGAAAATTCTCTGCACCTTCGCTCTATTATGATTTTTTTTCTTGCATCTTTGCAGAGATATTTGCAAACATAACGGCGATTTGACGATGTCTGTCAGTCTGTAACGTGTTCCCAATTTTTAGGTCGAACCGTTCAACCGATCGGCACCAACTTTTACAGACAATTGTTGTCTACTAGAGACGAGAACCTCGCTTTTTCAAATATTTCGGACAAGAAATACGTTAGTAATACAAAAAAAGCCGTTTGTAATGTAATTTTAACTGCAAATAAACTGTTCATCTGACGCGAAAATTGAAAAACCGAATTTGTAGAGGAGATAATTCTCTACCACTTTGTTCCGTTATGTTTTTTTTATTTTTTTTCTCCATATCTCGTATCGTTTGCAAAAATAACGGAGATTAGACACCCTCTATTGAATTAATGAAAACCAGCCGTTCGGAGATGTCACGTGACATTCCTCGCCCGGAACTCTCTCTGGCATACACCATCTTGCGTTGCGTATTTAGTGATTTTCTTATTGTAACTTATACGTTGTCATTTCAAAGCAATGTTTGGGCTGTCCTATGTTGGGGTAGCACCTAAGCAAAGATCGTGAACGAGAACAATCCCGCCTTGTTCCTAAGGCAAAGGCGATATATCAACAATAATTTAATTCATTGATTCATACAGTGTCTGATTATACCAAAAGTGTTGCCTATTAGGCTAGGCGGGGAATTAGAATTTGTGCTTTGGCCGGAATTCGAAGCCAGGACCTCTTACTTAGTAGGTAGACGCTTTAAAACGCTCAACTGACACAGCGTTACGACATACATTAATTCTGCGTGAATGTTCCCTGTGAAATACGTATCAAACTGCGAGGGCTCTCCTATGTTGGAATGGCACCCCGGCAATGAACTAGAATTGAGGCGGAATTAAAGTTTGTGGTGTGGAGGGAGACATGGTTGATGACAGTGCGAGTAGCCGCATTATTGGTGACGCTGTGTAAACCGAGTGGTTTAACCTCTTATCTCCTAGGATGAAAAAAAAATTTTCTTTCCATATTTTCCAACAAAATAGTATTAAAGCATGAAACATTTAAAAACAAAAATTGGTGATTCACTAAGGCACAAATGGAGGTCCACATGTGTACTAAAGCATGAAACAATGCAAAAAAAAAAAAAGAAAAAAAAAAAAAAAAAAATGTTGAGTCACTAAGGCACAAATGGAGGTCCACTTGTGTGGACTCCGGGTCACACTTACCGCGTTAAGGTACTTGTCTTAAATTGCATTTTTCGCTCTTTTCTTCAATAAAAACACCCTTTTTCAACAAAATAATACGTTGATTCCAGTACAGGTTTCTGTTGATACTCGTTGACAGTTCCACAAATGAATGACAATACAAAAAAGCAATTAATTCTGTCAAATAATAACTTGATATTGCAAGTAAATGAATCTTCACCTTTTGTGATAGACTTCAAAACAATTATTTTTCATGTCTCACAAATACATTTCACAGTTGATACAGATGACCCTTGTCTTGGAATTGCAGTCAGGTTTCCTGCATCTTGAGACATTCTTTACCTCAATAAATTTTAGTAAATGTCCTACATTGTCAAATCTAACTTCTGCAATTGGATGTGGCATAGCTCTTTTTGGCTTTCATCCATACTTTGCACATCTACATCTTCACTATCACAAAAAATCACTACACTAGGGCGCCCTCTTCTTCTGGCTACAGAATCAACATATTTATAGTTAATTATAACTTAGCCTACATCCATTTTGTAATCCATGAGTGAAACTGAACACCATCCACGTTACATCACCCAACAATTGACAATCACAAGATCTATAAGCATAATTCCACAGTTCTGTCATTAATGAGCGCTTCCTATTGCTCATAAGTTAATATTTCATTCATATTGGTAAAGTATAAAAGGAGAGTTATTTCAGTACTCTACTTTCGAAGACGAAATTGAAGTCGCCATGTTATTATGACCTGAGGTCCACATAGGAGGACCGTCAGATAATTAGTTACATCGTAGTAATAAACAAAATATATTCAAATCGGAACTAACTCTCAACATCTAGAAGGGTTAACACACTATAGAAAAAAAATCTCAGCATTTTAGGCTAATATTTGAACCTATTAATAACTTACATACCATTCCGACTTCTAGCAGCAGCCATTTTGGGTGCACGACCAACTGTAAACAAATGCATCAGTTGTTCCTTTCGAAGTGCTGCGGTATATTGTTCGAGAAATAAAAGTCCACACTTGTGCTCCAACGGTCTGTAAGAGGAAAAGTAGATGTATTTGCGGAGAAAAAAAAATAACGAACGTAGGTCCACATTTGTGGACCGCCGGAACGAAGAGGTTAAAGCGTCTGCCTAGCAAGAAAGAGAGCCCATGTTCGAATACGGGTCACAGCACAATTTTAATTCAAGCTACGTATAGTTCCGAACATTGTATTTTCATTTCTGTTAATCATACATCTGTTGATGTCAGTTGGCGAAACGTCGTAATAAATAAAGACAGTTTTAAGTATAGAGAGAGAGAGAGAGAGAGAGAGAGAGAGAGAGAGAGAGAAGAGAGAGAGGTGTTTGTGCCTATATTTGACTCTGCAGACATACATATCGCATACACTTCGCAAACGAATAGTGTTTGTGTGTAGTAGTAGGTATCAGTCTCCCATTTGGCAGTATGGTGGTAGAGGGTTGATAACGAAAAGAGGGTGGAAGATATGAGAGTTGAAAGTTACCGACTTATATAAAATTCACAGTGTGGGTGTCAATATTTTGCTCTTCAACAAAAACCACACATTGGGGACGAACGATCTCTGTGTTGTTGTAATACAAAGTCTCCCGTTGTACACCATAGCAGTTCCGTGTCGATAACTATAAAAGGCTGGAAGATGTAGTGGTTGAAAGTCGTATGATTCTATAAAATTCCGAATAAAGACGAGCGATGACTTTTGATACTATAATAGCAAAGAGGTTATATACAGCGAAACGTGATACACATTCTTCAGCTGTTTTTCTGCAAGAAGCGTACGAAAAAAAGAGAAAAAAGCTTCATAGTGCATTTTGAAAAGTAAAATTACCAAGAAAAATGCCAAAGCGTAAGAAATTTCGCGTTCTCGATCCGTTTCTAAAAGACAGAAAACGGCGCTGAAAAGTGAATCTAGACTATAGAAACTTGAAATTTGCAGACGTTGTTTATCTTTTACTGTAGGCATCAGCGATTTTTCGATATTCCCGTACCTAAGGGGGTTAAACAGGGGATGAATGGTGTTTTGAAAATACTTTGCTACTCAGGGAATTTTGAAGCAAGAAATGCAAAACTTCGGATTTAGATTTTTGATCGGAATTTTAAAAACACGTGTATCGATATTTTTGGAAATTCAACCATTAACCCTCGCATGGTCTCAGCTCTAGAAAAACTTATTGTATGCCTGGGGTCTTTTTTGTCCCCAGAGTGATTCAAGCTACTTTATGGAGATAAAATATGTCCCTAAAAAGTAAACATACTTTATTGAGAAACATATGTACAAAGTTGATGTAACAACTTCACAATTTCATCATATAATTAAGTTACATAAAAGTTGTAATTATTTACTATATTTGTTTCAAATATGAAAACATGTTTTATTTAGTTTGTTTGGTTCCAAAACGTATTATAAAACACACAATATTCCTAACCCACAGACTGTGTACTATTACTGTAATTTATTAGTACTATGCGTAAAGATCATTTACATGGAATATTATTAAAAATACACTCCTAATTGCTTTCAGTGACAATGCAGTTCAATCCAGCATTCAAGAGTTAGGTCCATAAATTTATTATCTTTTGCATGAATATTGGTATGCATTCCTATTACTCTCTGCACGTGATTGGTGATGAAAAATCTGAAACTGTCTGCCCTTTGTAATTGTGGTCTAAGGTGACGTGGAATATGCGCAGTTTCACGTAATACATTCCTTGAAACCTGCTTGCGCACTTCAGGTGGTACTGTGTTATATGTTATCTGGCCACTGCTTGACACTAAAGTAGATGCACTAGTTACGTGAATGCCATTCATTCTCCACAGTCTCACAAATCCATTTCACCTGCGACCTGCACATCTTCATCTGTCATATCTCAATCAGAATCACTATCATCCTTGTTTCCAAAAATAGATTCATTATCATTATCAGTCTTCTGTAAATCTGTCAAGTGCTGTTTAACACCGTAGCCCCTTGCAAAACGCATATCACCATCCATTTCGAATAAACAATAACACCACGTCTTCTTTGCACAAAGCTCAAATCCAAACTGTGAATTTGTCGTAACAGTCAACGTAATTGCATTTTCTATCCATTGTTTACAACAATGTACAAATGAATGTCGGTTTATAAGGTACATTGTTGCCAAATTTATTTTCGTAACAAAACTTATATATGACACTGAAAATCACTTATTTTATACCAGGGGTATTTTCTGACCGCACTGCAAAAATTTCAAATTGTTGTTCTGCAAAATGAGGCTTAACCATAAATATTTTACCTAGTTATAATAAAAAGTCCTCGGATAGCATAGCTGAAGGATGAGTTATGTACACTCACATTAAAACTGTCTATTTATAGTTACATGAGTCTTGTGGTCTAAAAAGACCCCAGGCATCATGCGAGGGTTAAGTTGGTGAAATAAGAGAAAATCTTTTAAGGGTGCTACTAAGACTATTTTGATGCTAGAAATGCGAAAATTTGGATTGGGAACCATGGTTAGAATTAAAAAAAAATGTGTTTCGGGATCTTTTGAATGCTGCCATCAATGGTGGAATAGGGGGTGGCTAGTTGTATCGAAATACTTGATTTGGAAAGCATTTTTAAAGCTAAATCTATGAAAACGTATATCTAGAAGTAGAAACAACCAATGCAGACCATCCAGTTTACGGGTGCGAAGCAACGGGAATTAAGCTAGTATTGTATGTAACGATATTTCGTTGGAGTAGCGTGGCTCTCCTGTGAGAGTCGTGGCAGGGTAAGCTAAACGGGCCACTGGGTTGGCGACCGGCAGAGAATCGCGTCGCGGCAGCACAATGGCCGGCGATGAAGGCTGGCGGTGGCGACGGAGCAATTTGCAGCAATTACTGGCCGCCAGGCGAGATTAAGCGCCGGGGTCGACACCGCCGCAGCCGCAGCCGCAGCCGCAGGTAGAGGCCGCGCAGGACAAGGTGGCCGATGCGCGGAGGCGAGTTTTCGTCCGAAGCCCCGGGCGAGTTCATTCCTTCTTTCGTAAGAGGAGGCCATTACACCTTTGGGTCAAGATCGAGGCAGCGGCTGGTGCACACAGACTCAAAACTGGCAACAACTGGAGCTCTTTGGGATATCCAGAATCACACACTATAATACTGAGTGAGGTAAATATAGGAAAGGTTGGGGAAATGCCAGCCGACTATATTATAACCCCATACTGCTTCAACAAAACTTTCAATATAATAAAATTCAAATGTTCAAATGTTTGTTAAGCTTATGGGACTTAAAAAAGGGGTCATCAGTCCCTAAACTTACAAACTACTTATGAACTAAGGACGGCACAAATATCCATGCCCGAGGGGGGATTCGAAACCCCGACCGTAGTGGCCGTGCAGACCGTGACTGGAGCGCCTCAGTCCCCTCGGCCACCGCGGCCGGCTTTCAATATAACAATTGGAAGTAGGGAGCAGTGGGAGAAAATAGTTCGACACCGTACGGGGGCTATTGTCTGGTTCACTGACGGGTCAAAATCAGACCAAGGCGTTGGGGCTGGGGTATACAGGGTGCAGCCAAGACTGGAGGGCGTCATCTCTCTAGGGAAACAAGCCTCAGTGTTCCAGGCCGAAATCACTGCCACCAGGGCGTGTGTGGAGGAGAATTTGCGTAGGTGCTACAAAGATCGTAGCATCTATATCTATTCAGACAGCCAGGCAGCCCTGAGATCACTGGCAGCTACTGCAACAAGGTCTAAAATTGTTGCAGAATGTCACAGGGTTCTGTTGGAGCTAGGGCAAAGCAATAGAGTAAACCTATTGTGGATCCCTGGCCACTCGGGGATCAGTGGCAACGAACATGCCGACAGATTAGCCAGGATGGGGGGCAGAGACTGCATTTATTGGACCGGAACCTGTCCTGACAATCACCAAGGCAATGATCAAATTGGAGTTACGTAACTGGCTCAGAAACCAGCACATAGAATATTGGACCAAAGTCTATCGACTAAAACATGGCAAGGTAATGCTGCCAAAGCCATGTTTTAAAAGAAGCTCTGCAATCCTGGGCCTGAACAGGAGAGAGATTAAACTCATGGTTGGATTGTTGACCGGCCATGGGAATTTCAAAAAACGCCTACCTACAATGGGTATAACAGAAGAGGATTGACGGTGATGAAACTGCATCACATCTAATCTTCGAATGCATTGCATTGGTGAGTAAAAGGCACAGAACATTTGAGACAATCAGACACGAAGAAATTGTGTCTAATAAAGAACTCCTTGCACTGTTCAAGAGCATTGGTTGGCTTTATTAGATATACAGGGAGCGATACTGCACAATAAACTTGTTTTCGGTGCGGGAAGTGGCGGGTTGGACCAAGACTGTCTTGACTTCCCTAAAAAAAAAAAAAATCAAATCAAATCAAATCAAGGGGAGGCCGCGTCAGTCCACTTCCGCCTGCCAGCCACTGCTAATCGAGGGAGCGCACCGCTACATACCAGAGACCTTGTAAAAATAACTGGATTCACTAACGGCGCTGCTGTCGCGGGATAATTTGAACCTTCGCCCAGCCGTCCCCAATGTGTAGTTTTTGTTGAAGAGCAAAATATTGACACCCACACTTTGAATTTTGTATAAGTGGCAAGCGTCACATAAATTCGGGTGTGTGAGAAGGTAAATCGTGTATTAAATAGCTACTGCGGGATATATCACAATTGATAGCCACGTCTGTATTGCAGTCCATGAAGCACAACGGTGAAGATCTGCTCAGAGTTTACATGCATAAATGAGTTTAAGAAAGGAATAAAAAGGACGAATACTGTATTTCCATTTATATTTCTCAGGAATACAAGTAGCCCTACTACTTGTGTTCAGAGATAGCTATTTTTGCTTAACAGTTAGTCAAGACAATATAGGATTGAATGAAATAAATAACAGGCTTTTTACAATACTGGTAGCTCTTAACACGGAGCTACTTTAGACAGTGCTGGTGGACAGGTGTAAAATAACTATTGGGATCACGAAATTAGCTGCCTCACTGCAGTTCGAATTTTTGTACAAATGCTTGTACAGCTTATGGGACTTAACTACGGGGTCATCAGTCCCTAAACTTATAAACTACTTATGAACTAGCTAATACTAAAGTCGGCACAAATTTCCATGCCCGAGGGGGGGGGGGATTCGAATCCCCGACCGTAGTGGCCGTGCAGACCGTGACTGACACGCCGCAGACCGCTTGGCCACTGTGCCCGGCCGAAGTTTTGTTTATGAAATTAATATTAGCAACTTGTAATGCAGAATTTAAAGGTAATCTGCTTTACATATAGATAAAACAACTGAAAGGGATTTGCAGAACTGTGTATTGTTCCACATATGAATGACACATAGCCACACTGGATACACTTTGTGAAGTTGAACCCTATGACAATAGTTGTTGACTTTTGAGCAGTTCACGCTACTACAAGGTATTTGGCTTACAACATTAAAGATGCTAATATTCTTGCCTGGTACCCTAATGCTAATGTTAGATGCATTAGTTAAGAAAACGTTATGACATACTTCACCTTCTTAAAAGAATTTGGTAGTGGCTGGTTGCTGTATTCACAAGGTAAGAATCTATTTTTCAGTCATGTATCTGATGGCATATTTCACTTTGCAATTGATTTTTAACATTGGCTGTTTCAGGCAGCCCTGTTTGATTTTTTGATGCTATGAAATATATAAATATTGGAGAGTACAGCACTAAAGCAAAGACTTAAAGTGTGAAACTCTTCCGAAATTAATGTTTGTATGAAGTTTCACAATCGTAGAATATACTGAGAAAGAGCTAAAAATCGTTTCTGACGATAAATTCCGTTCATATGCAGCACTTAGAACGCTACAAAAAACCACATGTTATAGTTCGGTTTCGCTAAGAAGAGGAAACTCTGTTGGCGGGTTTCTACACCAAATGTGAAAAAAAAAAACGATAGTTGCTGTATATTCAAGGTGTCTAAAACTGTTGTAGTTATATGTTTCAATTAGACATATTTTTTGCGATTTAAACGAATACTCTCTCTTATCAAAAGAATGTTACGCACTTTTAAAGTTCGCACGGAAGTTTGCCACCACAATGGCCGCCGAGGCGCTCTTCAATTTGTCCGCTTTCCGCAGTCCACTGCTTACGTGATTTTGGGGGCTTGCTACAAAAGGCGTGGCAGCACAGTCTCCAAACGCTATAGGTGCAGCGAGATTTCTGCGTAGCGGGGCACGAGAGATTGTTTTCAGTGTAATTCAATTGATGTCGGAACAGGAAAAAGAGGGGATAAAAATACTATTAAAAGTCCTTGCTGTCTACATTAGACATCTGTGAGACGTGGTGGCCGTTTAGATGCACTTATTGCAATTTATTAAGGCATTATGCGTTTAGACATGTTTTCATTATCAAAGGGTATAAGAAGACAATGGTATTAATATTCATTCAACACTTTGATAAAACATAACAAATGAGAAACACTATATTTACACTCACCATATCTTAAAATTATTAAACATTCCTTTTTAAACTATTACTCTCATAGACATATGTCATATATAAAAAAAGTTTAAAATTCCCCCCAGAACATCCCTGTATGAGGGTCAAGTGCATACTGAGATCTGTTTAACAGTTACTATGTGGAAAATCCGCCAGATGGTGGTACTGTCTTTCTGCTTCCCTCTCTCTTACACACTCACACTCATTCACTCCCCCTGTGGCCCTTTTAAAATACCGTTTTAAATATCTTAGTGCTGTACAAAATTTATTTTCTGTTAAGTTATACAGTTTTGAAATGTAAGACATTTAAAATCATTAACTACTGTATAAAAATAATTTCTCTTACAGTGTATAATTTTATATGTGTGCTACACAAAATATTTTTCTGACACACTATAATTTGACATCTTAAGACCAGATAGTGTTACGTAACACATTGCTGCACCATAATGAAAGAATCTTTACAGTATTCCACATTTTCCCTCTCCACGGTACTCTAAGAGAAAAAAAATTGTGTAGTATTGAATCATTTTAAATTAAAAGTTTGATAGTTTAAAACTGTATAACTTAACAGAAAACAAATTTTGTACAGCACTAAGATATTTAAAACTGTATTTAAAAAAACCACAGAGTGAGTGAATGAATGTGTGTGTGTGTGTGTGTGAGAGAGAGAGAGAGAGAGAGAGAGAGAGAGAGAGAGAGAGAGGGAAATAGGGAAGCAGGAAGACAGTACCGCCATCTGGCGAATTTTGAACTTACTACCTGACTATTAAGCAGACTGTTGAACAGATGGGCATAAAAGCTTTGAGATAATTGCAGAACGACATATTGGCCATAGCTGCTTATTTTTTCTCAATGCTCCCGGTTTCGGTCATTTACCATTATCAAGCGTTATAATTGTTATAATTTTGAATTCATGTATAACGACATGTTAAGCTATTAGCTAATATCTGCTAACGCTTGATAATGGTTAATGGCCGAAACCGGTAGCATTGAGAAAAAATAAACAGCTATGGCCAATATGTCGTTCTGCAATTATTAAGCAGACCTCAGTATGCACTGGCCCATCCTGCGGGGATGTTCTGGGGGGAATTTTAAACTTCCTTTTATGTATCAAATATGTCTATGGCAGCAATAGTTTTAAAGGGAATTTTTTAGTTTTACTTTTTAGTAACTTTTAAGATATGGTGAGTGTACAGATAGTGTTATTCATTTGTTAGCTTTATCAAAGTGTTGAATGAATATTAACACCATTGTCTTGTTATAGCCTTTGATAATGACGACATGCCGAAACGCATAAGGCCTTACTAAATTGCAATATTGGTCAAAACAGTTAAGTTATTTCAGGTCCATTAAAAGTCTCCCTGAAAGAGTGCAGGCTGCTACTAGTGTTTCACTTCGGAAAGGAAAAAAATAGTTGCCGGTAGTTCTGAAGGTCTCTTTAGTCCTGGCAACCTCTGCCTAATGGTGCTTTAGTACTAAAATGTGTCGTGCGTTTTTTTTCGTCCCTTTGGCTATTAAATTGTATTAAACCCATGCGTCTCCTGCCATACTATGTCTCTGAAGAAGCATCTCCTTAAGCGATGCAAAAATAAGCGTCTACAGGCCACTATATCTATTCATGCCGGAAACCAGGCTCATGAAGACAATTTTCAAATGACAACCTACTTCTATTCAACAACTCTTCCACTCTGAGGCTGAAAAGAGGTTTATTTAAGAGTTTTTGGTTAACAGTTTTGTATGAAAATGTGAAATAATATTTTTGTCATGTATATGAATTTCCAATTTAAATTTATGTAAAGATGATAACCCTTAAACACATGACTTTTTATTTGAAGCTATAAGAACTGCCACGATTAGTATATATTGAATATTTATTGAATTCATTTGAAAGTGCTTGTATACATAGTGTTCCATATGCTAGCAGCTCGTCCAAGAAATTATAAGTTATAGTGTGCTACTGAATAATTTCGACAGTTATCTGCATCGAGTTACTCCTAAAATGTGCGATGGTTAACTTTAGTATTCCTCCTTTGCCATGTAAAAGTAGTCAATCACATACCAATGTTGCATTAGAGTTACTTTCTGGAAAGATGGGACACTTAATAGTGACATTTACTGCCTCAGGTACATCATGGAAGCGCTTATAGCTGATCAGATAGGATACTTTTGTTGTTAGTACTACATAATAATTTTAAGGAAATTTTTTTCAGTATTTTCCTCAGTATATACGCAATATATACTGAGGAAAATATTGGAAAATACAACTGAATTTGTAGTAAAATGTTGTTCAGTTTGAGAGATAATGGAAAAAATAAAGAATGTAGCTGATCAGCTACACTATGCATTAAAGGGTTAAATAATTTAGGGTTAAGTATATAAATTACTGAGAGTGTATATTAAAATAAATTAATCTTTCTCTACGGTGTTAAATTTCGGTGAATGCACCCATTGGTAAAAGCAGAAAATAATCCACATAGTTATTCATACAATTAGGCCTATATCTGACTTCATGCACTTGTCAGAATGCCACGTAAACACGTCGTGCTAAGTGGCTGAAGCAGTTAAAATCATCATCATCATCATCATGATTAGAGATTGATTATGCCTTTCAGCTTTCAGTCTGGAGCAAAGTACCTCTAATAAAATTCCTCCATGATCCCCTATTCAATGCTAACATTGATGCCTCGTCTGATGTTATGCATTTTACTTCAAAATCATTCTGCACCGAATCTAAGTACTTTCTTCTCGGTCTACCTCGACTCCTCTTACACTCTGCTGCCGAGATCATGAGTCTCTTAGGTAACCTTGCTTCTCCCATGCGTGTAACAGACCCCCACCATCTCAGTCTGTTCGCTCTAACTGATTCATCTATGGTGTTCATTCCCAGTTTTTCTTTGATTTCTTAATTATGGACACCCTCCTTCCATTGTTCCCATCTATTAGTACCTGCAATCATTCTTGCTACTTACCTCTACCTTATGAATAAGGTAACCTGTATCCATCCAACTTTCACTCCCATACAACAAAGTTGGTCGAAAGATAGAGCGGTGCACTGCTAACTTAGTCTTGATACTTACTTCCTTCTTGCAAAAGAGAATAGATCTTAGCTTTCAAACTGTGGTTTCGCACAAGTATGAAGTGCGCGACACGTACTTACGCCGCGCGCCGCCATGCACGCGCGGCGCGGCGTTCTTACGACGTCAGCCACGAGCGCCCTCTGCTGCAACTCCGCTCGTGGCCACGACTGCTGCATCGGCCACTTGGGACTGAGATAGGAACCACTTAACACTTGGGTATCAGATAGGCACCAGTTAAGACTTGGCTATCGGATAGGCACTAGAAATCATCAGTAGGCAGGCCTCTCTCTATATAAACTATGTATCAGCATTCTGCAGTCAAGAACTACGTAAAAGTTAAGTATTACCAAGACTCCATGAAATATATATCTAATATTCATAGAATATATGACTTCAACTGCGATTGGGCAAAGCTGAAAATGTGTACCCAGCCGGGATCCGAACCCGGGTCTCCTGCTTTCTAGGCAGTTGCGCTGACCCCTACACCACTGGGGACACAGTGATCACCGCACCTGCAAGGACTACCCATGCACTCCTCCCGTCAGATACAAATTCCCAGCTTCGCCCTGCCCATAGTACTCAAACTCGTAGTTTAACTAATTCCCGTAAGAGTAAGGGCTTCAAACTTGCCCACCCCTCCCCACTAACGATAGGATCATTGCCCGTCACCGGCATATTATATATATACATGTGGCGTCTGTTTGGAAAGAACAGACGTCACATTCTGATCCTGCAGCTGTTATTATTTAATATTCATAGAATATATGACTTCAACTGCGATTGGGCAAAGCTGAAAATGTGTACCCAGCCGGGATCCGAACCCGGGTCTCCTGCTTTCTAGGCAGTTGCGCTGACCCCTACACCACTGGGGACACAGTGATCACCGCACCTGCAAGGACTACCCATGCACGCCTCCCGTCAGATACAAATTCCCAGGGGTCAGCGCAACTGCCTAGAAAGCAGGAGACCCGGTTCGGATCCCGGCTGGGTACACATTTTCAGCTTTGCCCAATCGCAGTTGAAGTCATATATTCTATGAATATTAAATAATAACAGCTGCAGGATCAGAATGTGACGTCTGTTCTTTCCAAACAGACGCCACATGTATATATAAATATATATCTCTTTCTAATCTACTCTAGTGTTTCTAGTTTCTGCTGTCCCACTGGCTGGTCACCTCCGTACCTGCACAAGCGTGCATTCTTTATTCCTGTGTCGGTCTCTCTTTCTACTCGGCCACCGACACCTACGACAACCGGCGGACGAGACACAAAAGCGGCGACGAGGATGGGATACAAAACAAACAATATGGCCAGCCGTCATATGCATGTCTAAGCGTCTACGCTTTTCGCCTGATCCATACTGAGCTACGGTTCACGTCATTCATTCTGATCAGTGACAGCCAAAACTGCCCCTTGATTGACTTGCCATTGTCTCTGACCTTCACTATTCAAACCCGAGAAGCACTCAATATTTACATGCGAATGACGCGGACACGTCCAGGACGTAGATGGGAGCGACAAGGAGAGCCTAGCTGTGGGTTCGGCGGTGAGACAATGTTATCTGGGAGACGCGGGCATTAATATGCAGAGGGGGCTGCGGAGCGGTCGGTGGACGTGGCCGGTCTACTGCGACAGACGTGACCTGCGACAGAAGCAGCCGCCCTGACCAACAGAGCACTGCACTTGCTCCCACTGGGCACTTAGAAGCCAGCCATGTGGACAGTCGTATCCCTGCAATGAACGAATAGCAAGTGGGAGTTCATTTTCACGCAGGATAAAACATATCAATAGAATTTTCTTGGGCTTCTAGTCACGTCACGTGGTAAAAAAAAAAAAAAAAAAAAAAAAAAAAAAAAAAAAAAAAAGGTTTCAACGAGCCCTCCCGGCTGTTTTCGTGTGGTTATGTGGTGAAATCTACATCTATATCTACATGGGATACTCTGCAAATCACATTTAAGTGCCTGGCAGGGGATTCATGGAACCACATACTATTTTATCAAAAATGTTCAAATGTCTGTAAATCTATCGGACCAAACTGCGTGGTCATCAGTCCGTAGCTTGCAAACTACTTAAACCTAGGTAAACTAACCTAAGGACAAACACCTACACCCATGCCCCAGGGAGGACTCGAACCTCCACGGCGAGCAACCTTGCGCTCCGTAGCGAGACGCTTTAGACCGCTCGGCTACTCCACCGCGGCTACTATTTTTTTTTTTTTTTTATCTTCCATTCCATTCTCGAATAGCGCGCGGGAAGAAAGAGCACCTGAATCTCTCCGTTCAGGCTCTGATTTCTCGTATTTTATTCTGATGATCATTCCTACCAATATAAGTGGGAGTCAACAATATATTTGTGCATTTGGAGGAGAATGTTGGCGATTGGAGTTTCGTAAGTAGCCCACGCCGCAGCGATAAGCGCCGTTGTTGTAATGATTCCCATCCCAGATCCAGTATGATTTCCGTAACGCTGTCTCCCCTGTATCGTGACAATACGAAACGAGCTGCCCTTCTTTGGACCTTTTCGATGTCCTCCGTCAAACCCACCTGATAAGGCTCCCACACTGGGCAGCAATACTCCATAAAAGGAAGGACAAATGTAGTGTATACAGTTTCTTTAGTAATTCTTTTGCATCTTTTAAGGGTTCTACCAATAAAACGCAGTCTCTGGTTCGCCTTTCCCACGACATTATCTACGTGTTCTTTCCAATTTAAGTCAGAAGTAATTGTAATTCATAGGTATTTTGTGGAGTTTACGGCCTTCATATTTGATTGATTTATCATGTTATCAAATGTTAACGGATTTCTTTTCGTACTCATGAGGACGACTTCACACGTATCATTATTTAGAATCAACTTCCAATTTTTACACCATACTGATATCTTATTCAAATAATTCTGCAGTTGGTTTTGATATTTAGATGATTTTACTAGATGGTAAATGACGGCGTCATCTGCAAACAACCTAAGAGAGCTACTTAGATTTTCCCCTAAATCGTTTATGTTAACAAGGAACAGCAGAGGACCAATAACACTACCATGTGGAACGCCCGATTTCACCTCAGTTTTAGTCGATGCCTTACCATCAATTACTACGCACTGTGTCGTCTCTGAGAGGAAATCCCATATTCAGTCGCAAATTTGGAGCGATATACCGTAACCACGCAATTTGAGTAAAAGCCGTTACAATGAACGTATAACAAGTGCAAGTTCATTTTCACGCAGGATAAAACATATCAATAGTTCTCGGACTTCTAGTCACGTCACGTCGTTAAAATCCCACGAGCTTTCAACGAGCCCTGCTGGCTGTTTTGTGTGGTTATGTGGTGAAATGATAGACGTGTCGATGGAGACAACGCGTTATACATAGCCGCCTACTGGCTGTGACGCCACTGATACTCGCATCCGCATCAAATATGGTAAATACTTTCAGTATCTTTATTTACGTCAATGATCACAATTTTTTTTCATCGTTATGACGACCGGTTTCGGTCAGTGATGACCATTTTCAAGTCTACAGCAAATCAGAAAAAGGACACATTTAGTAATAATCTACCTTATAATATATAAATAATGTAAAAAAAAGTTTAAAAATATTATACAGCATACGTGTTGTTACATTCCTTAACGTGATATAGCCATAATGGCATATTCACAGCATAAGTGTATCTTCATTAACTGGTTGTGATGCAACTTCAAAATAAATATAGAAATGCGCCACAGAGTTGGTGACATGTTTACTACGCTACTGTGCAGAACAAACTGTAGTTCAGCAGCTGTTTACTAGTAATTTGGTCGTACAACCGCTAGGTGTCGTTGCTGTCGTCCTTAACATATTCAGCTATTATTTAATTATAATACAGGGAAAAATATTTTACGAGAAAGGATCTCTTATGTTAGTTTATAAAAATGTGCAACTGAGAACTGCAATAAACTTAAGTATAAAATTGTGTACATGTCTGAAATCTGAACAGGACATGCTGCATCATAAACGGATGTCACATGCTTACATGAGGTGCCTTCTTTTAAAACGTTAACACAGGCAATAAACATCGTACAAACAGAGGAGTGTTAGTCAAATCTGAGAGTGCCCTCAGTTATATCAGAAAATTAAAGATCTTGATCACGACAAGGCCAATTATATATAAGCGAGGAAACTTGTGCTTAAAGCGGGATGTTGTCAAACAAAGCAAAGTAGGCATTCGGTACCATTGAGCAATTCGTCTGCCTCTAGTATTTTAGCTTCATAAATTGCAAGCTCTTCTAAAAGGTCGAGAGTACGGCCTTTTTGTGCGACGTCGATAATGGGATTACAAGGTAGCTCCGATTGTTGCCATCAACATATCGAACTACTTGGAAAGCAGGTAGCTAGCCATACTTACCAAGGGTCCCTTTGGGTTTTACCCTTAACGGTTGACGGACTAACCAGTGGACATGGCAGTCTTTGACGTCTGAGCACAAAAAAGGTGACCACGTCACTAGCCGGTATCCCAACTGTCAAGATACTTGGTCACTCATTAATTGCCTGTGGTTCATGAACTAGGACATGACTACAGGAACCCAAACCATGAACCACAGATGGAGGGAATATTTTCAAGAATTGCTCAATGTAGGTGAAAGCTTCAACCATGTGCGATTTTGAGGAAGAATGGGATAGGAATGATGATGGAAACAGGATTACATTTGAGAAGTGAATGATCAATAGTTTGCAGTGCAATAAAACGGTTGGGATAGCCTAGATTAAATTAAGTCGGAACTCGTCAAGAGGAATATGGGACCTCAAATGGTTACACAGGGTAATTGGAAATGTCTGGTAGTCGGGACAGTTTTCGTCTGACTGGACGAACGCAGTACTCACGCCAATTTCCAAACAAGAAAACAGAGAAGATTGTAACAACTACAGAGGTATCTCTTTAACCAGCGTTGTGGGGAAAATATTCTCAGGTAGTTTTGAAAGTAGGGTCAGACTATTAGTTGAAAAGTTGGATGAAAATCAGTATGGGTTTAGGACTCTTAGAAACTGTTTGGACCTGATCTTTAGCTTGCGGCAGTTAATGGAGATGTGATAAAGTGTAACAGGGAATTATATCTATGTTTTATAGATTTATTTAAGGCTTAAAAGAGCGTGTTCCTAGTCGGAAGCTGTTGGCAGTTCTACATGATTATGGAATAAAAGGCAAACTTCTGCAGGTAATTAAAGGTGTTTATGTAGACTGTCAGGTAGCAGTTAGAAAGTATTGAGTTCTTGGTTCATGGTAGTTTCAGGGGTAAGACCAGGCTGTACATATCACCGCTGTTTTTCATATTATTCATGAATTAGACTGGCAGGGTCGGAATAAAATAAGTGAAAACAAAATAAATAGTCTTGCATATTGAGACGACTTAGTTGTGATGGGAGAATCGACTGAAAGGTTGCAATCAAATATTTCAGAGCTCGATCAGACGCGTATGGGTTATGACATGACGATCAGCATCTCAAAAACATAAGTAATGTCTTTAGGAAAGAGATTTAAACAGATTGAGTGCCAAACAGGAGGAACAAAGAACAGGGAAACTCACTTGTCGTGAAACTCTTTTGGATAAAGACAGAAAAGCTGCAGACTACAGGAGCTGTACTGTCTGTATGTAGTGTGGATGACAAGTTTCAGAAAAAAGAACAAAATATAGAAATGCAGAGATTCTGCGCTGTTCCCCCTCCCCAGCTCCTACTCGATTACAAAAACACAACAAACTGCTAATAATGATAACTGTTCGTGTCATTAACTGAGTATCCTGGTGGTTTATGCTACGGAACTAACTGCTTTTGTAACGTTATAACGAATACACATCTGTATAATTATTTTAAACAAACATGCGGGTACAAATGCAGTACTTATTTTATGTTAATGAAGTGGACTTATCAACTTGTCCTAAAAACCACTCACATTATACTATCAGTCTAAAAGGTATAAACGGCAATTACAATTTTGTCACTAAATGATATTTAGATGCGTCAGCTACAGCCCTAACCGTAACCTCAGGAGAAAGCGGCCACAGAATGGCGCCTTAGACCCCGGCATGGCGCTTGTGGGCAAGAGCAACAGGTGAAACGTGGCATTATTTGGTGGCGGGAGGGGGAGGTATTGGCAACTATCACCGAAGGCGCGCGGGTACCTGTGGCAGAGGCTGCAACAGGTCTGTCCGGGGGCCAACCAGCCGTGCCCTCTGCAGCCCTGACTGCCCGCTTCCACCTGTGGGTAGCGGAGCGGCTCACCACAGGCGGCTGCGGCAGGGGGACTGGCTATCGCTCACCTACGACTACACACTGCTTCACCATCACGGCTTAAACAAAATTATGTAAACAGCTATCATAGAAAAACCTCCAACAGCTGCTACAAAAATGAAAAATTACACCAGACGCTGCCTTGTCATACTACTGGCCATTAAAATTGCTACACCAAGAAGAAATGCAGATGATAAACGGGTATTCATTGGTCAAATATATCATACTAGAACTGACATACAATTTGAGTGCATAGATCCTGAAAAAAATCAGTACCCAGAACAACCACCTCCGGCCTTGATCACCTGGGCACTGAGTCAGAGCTTGGATGGCGTGTACAGGTACTGATGCCTATGCAAATTAAACACGAATCCATAGTTCATCAAGAGTAGAGACTGGCGTTTTGCGACGAGCCAGTTGCTCGACCACCATTGACCAGTCGTTTTCAATTGGTGAGAGATCTGGAGACTGTGCTGGTCAGGGCAGCAGTCCAACATTTTCCGTATCCAGAAAAGCCCAGGATCTGCAACATGCGGTCGTTCACTAGCCTGTTGAAATGTAGGGTTTCCCAGGGACCGAATGACGTTTAGAGCTACGGGTCATAACACATCTAAAATGTAACGGTCACTGTTCAAAGTGCCGTCTATGCGAACAAGAGGTGACCGAGACGTGTAGCCAGTGGCACCCCATATCGTCACGCAGGCTGATACGCCGGTATGGCCATGACGATTACACGCTTCCAATGTGTGTTCACCGCGATGTCGCCAACCACGGATGCGACCATAATGATGCTGTAAACAGAACCTGGATTCAACAGAAAAAATGATGTTTTGCCATTCGTGTACCGAAGTTCGTCGTTGCGTACACCATTGCAGGCGCTCCTATCTGTGGTGCAGTGTCAAGGGTAACCGCAGCCATGGTCTCCGAGCTGATAGTCCGAACTGTTCGTACAGATGGTTGTTGTCTTTCTAACGTCCCCATGTGCTGACTCAGGGATCGAGACGTGACTGCACGATCCGTTGCAGCCATGCGGATAAGATGCCTGTAATCTCGATTGCTAGTGATACGAGCCTGTTGGAATCCACCACGTATTGCCCTCCTGAACCCATCGAGTCCATATTCTGCTAACAGTCATTGCATTGCGACCAACGCAAGCAGCAATGTCGCGATACGATAAATCGGAATAGCGATAGGCTACAATCAGACCTTTATCAAAGGCGAAAACGTGCTGTTACGCATTTCTCCTCCTTACAAGAGGCATCACAACGACGTTTCACCAGGCAACGCCGCTCAACTGCTGTTTGTGTTTGAGAAATCGGTCGCCACCGGCGCCAACCTTTTGTGAATACTCTGAAAAGCTATTAATTTGCATATCACAGCATCTTCTTCCTGTCGGTTAAATTTCGCGTCTGTAGCACGTCATATTCGTGGTGTAAAATTTTTAATGGCCAGGAGTGCAGTAATGAGTCGGCCCATTACTGGATTTGAGAACTGCGTTACCAGTTTGTTATCTGCAAGTATGTGGCACTTTCATACAAAATTGTTTTATACCATATATTGTGAAAAATCGAACCTCTCCTTGAATATACCCCAGTCTGCAGTAAAATAAAAATGTAATAAGTAAATATAGAACTATACTGGAAGGAAAATTTGATTCAAGGTTTGAAGGGATCGATTTGAGAGTAGAACAGATTGCACAGAGGATTACCATATGAAATTTAGTTTTATTTATAACAAGACTTACAACACAATAATTTCACGGGCCGGTTTGAGCACAACTCAGATATGAAAGGGGAAGGGAGAGGTAATCTGCTATGTCACCAACATTGACTTGTGGGCGTCAAGCGTTGGATCGGCGCCACAGCCGACGCGCGCGCACACCGCACTGCTCCGATCCAACGCCTGCTCTGCGTTGCATGGCTCTGCAGTTGTGTGGCGCAGCGCGGCCTGATCCCCGAGCGAAGGCGTCACACTCAAAGTGCCGCGTCTGCCAATGTAGGGGCTGCCTGTATGTCTACATCTACATAGATACTCTGCAAATCACATTCAAGTGTCAGAGGGTTCATTAACCACTTTCATAACTTTTCTCTACCGTTCCATTCTCTAATAGCGCGCGGGAAGGAAGAACACCTAAATCGTTCCGCTTTCGATCTGATTTCTCTTTTTTATTGGGATGGTCATGTCTCCCTAAGTAGGTGGGTGCCAGTAAAATATTTTCACATTCAGAACTAAAAGTCGGTGAATGAAACTTCGCAAACAGATCACGCCGCAATGAATAACGTCTTTCTTTTAATGATTTCCACCCCAATTCGTGCAACATTTCCGTGACGCTCCCCCTCCTCCCCTTAACGTGATAAAACGAGCTGCTCTTCTCTGCCGGCCGCGGTGGCCGAGGGGACTGAGGCGCTTCAGTCACGGTCTGCACGGCCACCACGGTCGGGGGTACGAATCCCCCTTCGGGCGTGGATATTTGTGTCGTCCTAGTTCGTAAGTAGTTCATAAGTAGTTTGTAAGTTTAGGGACTGATGGCCCCGTAGTTAAGTCCCATAAGATTTACAAACATTTGAACATTTTGCTCTTCTCTGAACCTTCTCAATGTCTTCCGTCAGTCCCTACTGGTGAGTGTCCCACAAGTGGCAACAGTACTCCAGGAGAGGACACTCAAGTGTGATGTAGGCAGTCTCTTTGGTGGAGCTGGCGCATCTTCGAAGCGTTCTGCCAATGAAACGTAGCCTTTGGTTCGCCTTCCCCACAATATTTTCTGTGTTCTCTCCAGTCAAATTTGTTCGTAATTGTAACTCCTAGGTATTTGGTAGAATCTACGATCTTAAGGTTTGACTGATTTATCGCGTAATTGAAGTTCAGCGGATTTCTTTTAGTGCTCTTGTGTTTTACTTCACACTTTTCTTTATTTAGTGTCAATTGCCGATTTTCGCACCAATGTCTTCCCGCTTCTCCGTCATCGGTCCAAGTCTCTTCCTCGGCAGTTTCTCACCCAGCCCATTCCCTCTCCAGCCACAACTTCTCCTCGACTTTGGCGTCTGTTTGGCTCTGTGATTGGTGGGTTGGTTTTACAATTCATCCAACAACTCATCGCTGTTTTCACAACCAAGTCTCTCAGTCCCCGGTAGAGACTTGCGAAATGACTTTGGAGGGGAAAAAAAAGACACCTTTCATTCCGACAGCTGTCTGTGTTAGGCCTGTCCATTTATCAGGGTCTTTTTCCCTAGCCAGTGGTGAAACCACTTTATCTATTCTGCAAGACAGGCTTTCGCCCACTCACGCAAGTGTGCAATGCAGGGGTTTGGTTGTCTTTTACCTGTCTGCAGGAGCCTACAGTTTATCTGCGATTCCGTCGCTTTTTTGGGAACGACTCCTCTGCAGATTAGATTAGATGAGAATAGATTAGATCATGAATAAGACACTTCGTAATGAAGTGGAATGTGTCAGGTTAATGAAAGGTGTCTTTACACATTATTACTTTGTACTAAATATTACATGAAACAATTTTTTTTAATTTTCTTTTTTTTCAGATATACTAATTTATATCTAAAAATTGATCTATAGTGTAGAAGGCCATTCAGAAATTCTTTTAATTTATTTTTGAATGCTACTTGACTATATGTCAGGGTTTTGATGCTGTTTGGTACGTGATCAAAGACTTTTCTGGCAGTATAATTCATCCCTTTCTGTACCAAAGCTCGATTTAACCTTGAATAGTGAAGATCATTCTTTCTCCTAGTATTGTAGTTATGTACACTGCTACTGCTTTTGAATGCGGTGAGATTGGTAATAACGAATTTCATAAGTGAATATATATAATGTGAAGCTACTGTGAAGATCCCTAGCTCTTTAAATGTCTGCAGGATGATCTTGGATGGGCTCCAGCAATTATTCTGATTACACGCTTTTGTGCAACGAATACTTTTTTACTCAATGATGAATTACTCCAGAAAATGATGCCATACGAAAGCAGAGAATGAAAATAGGCATAGTAAGCTAATTTACTGAGATGTATATCACCAAAATTTGCAATTACCCTAATAGCAGAAGTAGCTGAACTAAAACGTTTCAGCAGACCTTCAATGTGTTTTTCCCAGTTTAACCCCTCATCAATGCATAAACCTAAAAAATTTTAATATTCTACCTTTGCTACAGATTTCTGATCAAAGTCTATATTTATTAATGGTGTCATTCCATTTACTGTACGGAACTGTATGTACAAGGACTTTCTCTGCACGCACGCTATTGTCTCCATTCTGTTGTAATGACGTCTCTTCCCTGCGTCTGCTGTCGCCATTTATCTGTACATTTCTCAAAGTCAGGTTGGATTCGCTTCTATATTCTTACGAGAAAGCCACGGCAATTCGCCTGGAGCGACAGAAGTAGCGCGGCGGCCCGGGTTGAAGGTGAAAGTTGGGGGTGCCTCCTGCTGGCTTCGGGCACATACCAAAATTTAATTACTCTGTGCTTCGGGTAGGCTACATCGTCCACAGTTAAAAGTCCACAATAATAGGAGCTAAGTTGTCCCAAGACGGAGTTCGAATTGTCTTCCTTGTATGTGGATGCAATACTGTGCTAGTGTCTGCTATGAGTTTCGAATTCTTTCGAAAACCCCTCGATCGTTTCGAAATCCTTGACAAGCATCTACATCTCTCCTTTTCAGACCGTCAACTGTGTTAATGGGTGAGCTGTACATTTCGCTTTTGAGGTGATCCCAGACACAAAAAGCCATACATCTAGTAATTACGGAGTCCAATGTACAGTGCCGGAGTTACTAGCACAATGTGAACTAAATGCCACGTAAATATTAACAGTGAAGTCTAAATTTCAAGTTAAAGTGTACTAACAAGAATGAATGTTGTTTTTTTGTAAATCTATGGGACCAAACAGCTTGGTCATCAGTCCGTAGCCTACAGACTACTTAAACCTAGGTAAAGTAACCTAAGGACAACACACACACCCATGCCCCAGGGAGGACTCGAACCTCCAAGGCGAGCAACCGCTCCGCAGCGAGACGCTTTAGACCGCTCGGCTACTCCACCGCGGCAAGAATGAAGTTTACTTTGATGTTAGTGGCAGTTTGGAATTATACATTAGTAATCATCTCGAAAACGGCTGTTTTGCAGATTCATATTTACTGAGACACTTTTGCTTCTGTTATCGTGAACATTAAACTGTCTAAGTATGCGTCATCCTTTTTGATACATCCTAAATACAGAGTGTCATAAATGAGGAAAAATATTTCGTACAAATTGCCACACACTGAGCTACAAATATAAATTCGTTTCCGGCATCTTCCTATGTCAACAAATGACAATGCAATTGAAAGGTAAAATACTAGAAATATGGAGTGGCCAAGAGTTACAGATCGGCACCAGAACAACAGGACACAAGCTCCTTTCACTTCGACAACTAGCCACGATACATAATACCGCCCAGCGAAAATGGTACAAGAAAGATGTGACGTCTCTCATTGCTCGCAATGTCATGCAGACCGTCTTTTGACGCCGCATGCCTCGCCTTTTCGTGAGCGGCTAGACTACCGCTAGACATTCGTATGTTGTACCCTGTTGACAATCTGTCCCCTAGGCCAATGTCGGCGCCCAAAAGTCCACTTTATGTTTCCAGATTTTTAACATTCAATCCACTGTCATTTGTTGACATAGTAACATACAGAAATCGAATTTATGTTTGTAGCTCAGTGTGTGACAATTTGCACGAAATATTTTTCCTCATTCATGATTATATGTGCCATATAGTTGCAGATAACAAACTGTCAATGGCTGATGTGTAGGAAAATAGTTAACCAAAATGTTCAAATGTTTATATAGTCCTTGGGACTTAACTACGGGATCATCAGTCCCTAAACTTACAAACTACTTATGAACTAACTAAGACTAAGGACGGCACAAATATCCATGCCCGAGGGGGGATTCGAACCCCTGACCGTAGTGGCCGTGCAGACCGTGACTGAAGCGCCTCAGTCCCCTCGGCAACCGCGGCCGGCAATAGTTAACTACTTCAACATGTAAAACGAGGTATAAATGCATATATAAAATTCTGATACAAATTTATAATTAACAGTACGATCTTGTAAAAACGTATAAACCTAAAAGATATATTTTTTGTTTCTTGGAGGAATGGATTCGTTAAGTGTCTTTATAGTTTCTAACAGAATATTATCGATCGACCAACGATGTTGTAGCTATAAAATTAGTCCCTGCTCTCGGCTCTGGAACTCTACATATAGTTTAATGTTGTTAAAACAGCGTACCTGTGCAGACCTGGGGAAATTTTCTGCTGCTGCACAAAGCCCGCTTGAACCATTTTGACTGCGTTTTTGGACGCATTATCATTAGGAAACATGGCAGTGTTTGTTATACATTAGTTAATTTAAACTTTTTATTGTAAACGGTGGTGAGCTACTCAAACACAGTTTATAAACACCTTGTATTAAAACTCGGCGGTTTCAACTTACAACATAATGTAGTACATTGCATCGTGTTCATATTATTTCCTGCTCCCGCTAAAGATACATGTACACTAAAAATGTTCAAATGTTTGTGAAGCTTATGGGACTTAACTACGGGGTCATCAGTCCCTAAACTTACAAACTACTTATGAACTACTTACGAACTAGGACGGTACAAATATCCATGCCCGAGGGGGGATTCGAACCCCCGACCGTAGTGGCCTTGCTGACCGTGACTGGAGCGCCACAGTCACCTCGGCCACCGCGGCCGGCGCATGTACACTAAAGCTTTTAGTGAACACATGTTAAATGAGCCAGACAAGGTAGCCGCTTTCATCTGAACTTTTTAGTTTTTACGTTGAAACACGAATGAGAAGTCACTTCAGACCGTACATTACAAATTTATTCCTCAAAATTTAAATATTTCATCAACATTGTTCACTGACGAAGACGTACGACACAGTGACAAGCAGGAGATACGAAACGGAACTTCATAACAGTAAAGTACGTTACAGAATGGAGTGCAATTACACAAGTCAGCGCTGACACAACAAAGGCATTTCTAGTGAGACAGAACTACCCATATCTCTTTGATCTGTGATGGATGTGCCAGTTAAAAGTTTGAAAAAAGACTCAGCATGGAACAAGATGCTTGCCGATGACGCTGTAATCTATGAAACTATCAAGAGGAACTTCAGTCACGCTTAAAGAGTGGAGGAAAGGCCTACAAGAATGAGCAATGCAGGTGAACGGGATGAAAGCAGAACTTATGCATACAATGAATGCAGTAGAACTATACCGGGTGATCTTATCCACTGCGTAGAAACTCTTGAGATTGATAGACGAGAGCATACGGAACAAAAAAACAGCTACTTTGTTAATGAGACTGCAATGCAATACGCGCTATAACATGCAGTCGCATTTTATCAGGCATGGATTCTTCACAGAGGGCGCTTCTGTCCATCATACGCCATGCCCTTGCCCCACCTCACGCCATAGTAAATAGGTAATGATGTGTCCGATTCACTTCTCTTGCTGATTTACCTCGTAATGGGTGTGATACAGAGTAGTACACAATGATTCAGTATTGGACTTGAGAGCTTGCATACATGTTGTTTACTTAGAGACAGGTAAATGGAATCGGGTGGCGGTAGCAAGGAGTAGGTTATATCGGAGACCTATCCGCGTCGACAACAGCAACCGCACTATTCAATCTTGATAGTCCCTCCGGGTATGCTGTCGGATACTAAGAACAAACTGGTCCGATATTTCGGCGATCCAGCTGTCCGCCATCCTCAGGAACGCTGCTGAGTCCCTTCGAGTACTGAGGTTCGAGCCGTATTCTCCGTCCTATATAGGCGTCGCGCGTGTGTGCGGCGCATGCGCCACCTTCCAAAGTTGCTACAATCTGTCCGCACTGTCAAAGATACATGCGTAGATGAAAAATCTGCTGTGGCAGAACATTGTTTAACTGAGCGACACAGGATGGAATTTGGCGAGACCCTCATACTTGCTAACATCTCCGGTTTTTGGGACAGTGTCTACAAAGAAGCAATTGAAATTAGATTGGCGGACAATCTTATTAACCGAGAAAAGGGTTTTCCTCTGAGCAGATCGTGGAATCCGCTTTTAAAAACATCAAATTGCAAATTTCTGTGACAAGTCAGCGCCATATCATTGCACCGATGTCCCAATAGGGGCGGCGCCACTAGTACACGTCCCGTATGTAGCAACTTTGGAAGGTGGCGCATGCGCCCATACACGCGCGACGCCTATATAGAACGGAGAATACGGCTCTGCCCTCAGTACTCGACGGGACTCAGCAGCAACAGCGTTCCTGAGGATGGCGGACAATTGGATCGCCGAAATATCGGACCAGTTTGTTCTTAGTATCCGGCAGCATACCCGGAAGGACTATCAAAATTTACTACGCCGGGAAAGACTTAGGTGCCACACACTATTCAATGTTTTCAACAGTGTTTCGCCGGTTATGTCAGACGGGTTTGTTTAAGGAAGGAGAAAATAATGGAGTACGTATCCGAAAGGTCCGAACACTAAAGGAAAATGGGATTAATCTGGAAGGTGCCCCCCCCCCCCTCCCGAGTCGGTAAAAGGAAGTTGTCACGCCAGTAAAAATGTTCAAATATTTGTAAATCGCCGCGGCGGAGTGGCCGAGCGCATTGAGACCCTATGTTCCGAGGCGCGAGGCCATTACCCGTCGGGGATTCGAACCCTCCCTCGGGAATGGATGTTTGTGTTGTCTTTAGTATAAGTTATAAGTAGTTTGTGAGTTTAGGAACTTGATCCCGCAGTTAAGTCCCATAAGCATAACAAACATCATATTTATGTATTTATTTATTTATTTGATAAATAGCGATTTTCCGCAACGGGAGCAATTTCTTTTAGTCCGTTCATTCGCCAGGCAACCACTATGTTGGGATGTGTATCATCCATCCTATTAACAGATGAGATCACCTATACAGATGATATCAACTTTCATAACAGTTATCTGCGAATTATATGGTGACAACGAATCATTAGCATCGGCACAGCCGCAGTGTGTGGGCCGGGAAAATTAGCGATCGTATTTTGGAACGTATTCCTTCCATGTCGCCTGACAGGCTGGAACAGCCGACGTTTCTTGCGGGTGACTTTGCTTTCCCTGCTGGGAGAAGTGCCATTAATGATTAGAAGGGTTATGTGGCTGCAACGCGATGGTGCTGAGGTCCATTTCGTCTTTAACGTCCGAATGCTGCCAATCATGTCCTGCTTGATGAATCACGCGCGGTTGTACAAAAAGCTGACCTCTTCGTTCACAGGATTCCAGACATCTCAAAAGCACCACGTATGCAGAATGCATTTTAAATGCAGAGGTACTGGTTCAGCGTATTCACGCTGCCTTTGTTTGGATACATCCTGTCCGAACGTCTGACACAGAATATGCTACAGCGTGTACATGCATTCGTTGAGACCATGAAAATCTTTTTTATCACATACTATCTGAAATCCCGGCGTTTATTTATTCCTGCCATGAGTTAGTACTTCTCCTATCCCTTCTCTCTCAGTCCATCTTCCTTTTTTTATTATCATCATCGGAGAGTATATAAGAAATAATGACGCTTTCCTTTTCCGAGGTAAGTTGTCTGAATGTGATCTATTAAAAGTAGATGTACTGTTGTAATACATGTAAAGTAACGTAATGTCCATCTACGAAGTTTAAATAACAATTAAATTAATGTAAATAATTTCACTCATTTTTGAGGAAACGTCGCTGATAAAGCGGAACTGAAAAATATTCCTATCAGATTGCAGAAGTCTATGCACTTACCGTTTATCAGGAAAGTTACACGTAAAAATGCACTCGTTTCGAAGAATCCAATCACGAAAATCAACAATAATGATTCTAATAATATCACAGATCGATCACTTGATGTAATGCGCGAAACAACAAATCGATTTTTTTAAGAGATGCATGAAAAGAAATTTTTTTTTTACCACTTTATTTATTTATTCTTGTATTTCCTTATTCGTATGCTTATCCTTACAGAGAAAGAGCTGAAGACATTGTAGCACGCATAGACCAAAAATATGGTCTGTGGCATCATGTTTCGCTGTATGTAACCTCCTTGCTATAGAGTCGCAAACGTCATCGCTGCCCTTCAGTCCGAATTTTTTTTTATAATTTGACGACTTTCAACCACCATATCTTCTACCCCCTTATAGCTATCGGCATGGAACTGCTATGGTGTACAACGGGAGACTTCGGACAACAATTACACACAGACCATTCGTTTGGGTTCTGTAGTTTTCGCTGCAGAGCCAAATATTAACACACACACACATACACACACACACACACACACACACACACACACACACACACACACACACACACACACACACACGTAGAATTTTATATACACCGATAACTTTCCATCCCAATATACTCCACCCTTTTATCATTTTCAACCCTCAAACAACAATGCATCCTATAAAACCATTTTCAACGCGAAAATATAATTTTCTAAGAGGAATTATTGTTCCGCATTTCGCGTTATATTCTTCAAAACTAAATATCTATCAGGTCGCTATAAAACCGTGCCTAAAACCTTCCTCAGGTATAAATTAGTAACTGTACAAATATTTAAGTCTCTGCATCTTGTCGTTCGGACGTGATAAGCGTACACAGAACAGACAGTCACATTAATATATATAGATAAATATCTATCCGATCGCCATAAAACCGTGCCTAAAGCCTTCCACGAAAAGACTTTAGTATTTGTAAAAATGTTTAGTTCTTTATGTCTTGTGGTTCAGACGTGATAAACGTACACCGAACAGACATTCACATTTATAGACTATAGACTATAACTGTGGCGTATTTCATCAAGATCTTAGTAAGTCGTATTGGACAGTCCCTAGAATGGAAATAATACATTCTCGGACGTAAGTTCACTTGAGTGCTTTGTTCCGTGTCCTATACGCGATCAATCCCCAGAGTTGGTACACGGTGGAAGAAAGAATCATCCTTATACTAACTTGCAAGAAGAACGACAGTGGTCAGGAATTTTAAATATCTGGATTGAGGATAGATGAAATAGAATAAATTGTGTATTATTGTGTGATATGAAGGATAGCTCTAAATGTATGTGGTGTAGCCCAAGAAAGAAAGATTGAAGTGGCAGAAATGAGAACGTTAATGTGAATAAGCAGAATTATAAGTAATGAGGACATCAGAAGAACAGTGAAAGTGGGACAGGGATTCAAGAAAACACATTAGGATCGTTTGGGCATGTGCAGCGAAGAAGCAGTGGTCAGAAGGTTTGTAAATCTGAAAATCGGAGGGTCAAGGAGAAGACAACGTAGAAGATAGTTTACTGACAATTAGACCGTAATTGGTAATGCTGAAACTGAAATACCGGTAGCTGTAGATAAGTAAGCCAAGTTACTACTACATATCTAATAATGATTTCCACCAGTGAAACTAAAGTGTTGCCCTAGAACTATAGGCGTAAAACTTTTAATAAATAGACAACTAATGAAAACACTGAAACTTCCTGGCAGATTTAAATTGTGTGCCGAAACAGGGACACGAACCTTGGACCTTTGTCTTTCGCTGGCAAGCGCTCTTTCACTAAGCTATCCCGACACGACTCACGGTCCGTCCTTACATTTCACAATTTTAATTTGCCAGGAAGTTTCATAACAGCGCACACTCCGCTGCAAAGTTTCATGATTAATGAAAACACTAATTGAAATTCAATACCTAGGGTATTGTAGCAAGTATAAAAAATCATATATGGAAGGGAAGCTTGAAATTGTTGCACATTTGCGGTACATTGTGATTATCAGTAAAACGTAACGTTGTAAACGAAAGTCTACTCAAAATTTTACGGTTGTGCGCATGCGAAATCTGGACTGTAACATCTGACCATATAAAAAGCACCGAATTATGAAACATAACACTACGCAGCGAGCGAGATACGCTTTAACCCTTTGCGTACAACTGGTTTCACAGAGACCACCGTAAATTTAATGTCCAAAAGCGGTTCATTGGCTGCTCTGTAATACCACCACGTCACTGGAGTATGCTAACCTCTGTCGCCAAGAAAAACAGCTCTCTGCCGGCTCGGAGACTACGTTTGCGTGGAAAGGCAACAAAGGCATTCAGCTGCGTAGTGTATGCCGTTGCTGAAGATCATGTGGTTACATATAATGTGTTTTCCGCTGAATTATTTTCTGACTTGGCGTAGTTCTGGAAAGTTACTAAAGGTTATGCATTGTAGAGTAGACTAATATTTCAGTTTGATACATATCTTTCATAGTTTTTATGTAAACACAAAAAATATGTATGGTTTCACTACAAAACCACTGTGACACATTGGTTAGTGAGTGCTGTTCTTTGTTGTAGGTGTAGTACTATTGTGTTTGATCATGGCTCCTACAGGAAGATTCAGAGCAAGTGAACTGAATACCGAAATGCTGATTCAAATACTTGATGGCATGCCAAGTGATACTGAGTCTTGCATATCAGATAGTGAAAGTGATGACAACGAAATACAAATTTCTTAATCACCAAACCGAATTTGTTTTGATGATGAAGCTTTACCACCTTCTGCAACTGAATGTGACTTTCCAACAGTTTCCAATTTACAAGGGTCGAAAACAGTTTTGTGGTGATACAACCAGTAATATTGAAGAGGACAGAGAAACATCAACAAAGTTTTTCTAACACTATTCCCTCCAGAGCTATTACAAATGATAATGTGAAAAACTGTTTTGCTTTGTACCACAAAACCTTTTGAGTACCGTGTGGCAGAACTTTATGTACTGGACCAGTGGTTTCACTGCATAGCCATGTGTAGACACTCGAGTACTTTTCTCACTTTGTATATTAGTTTTATCCATCACTGGTTCAGTGCGCCTAGGTTGCGCAGTGGTAGAGTACCAGACTACAAATCCAAAGATCGCGGGTTCGATCCCCACCACGTCCTGGAGCTTTATGTCACTTGTTTCACCTCTGGCAGTATTTCTCATGTGAAAACTACCGAGTAGCACCGTGGTTCGGAATCCACGTTAAACTGTAGGTCCCCCTATAACTGGCTGTGTACGTCAGGTCGGAGGAAGGCAACGGCATACCACCTCCAAACAGGACCATGCCTGATAAACAAATCTTCGGATTGTTGTCTGCTTTACCTTTACATCACTTGTAATGAACATTCAGAAAAAAAGAGGAGCAATCATGTTAAACGCATAAAAGCTAAGAATCTCTGAGGTTACTCTGAAATTTAACCCCGAGAAAATCAAAACATATCCACCTTCTCAATAGATTCTAGAACAGTTCTGAGGCTCATCAAGACAGTAGGTTTCATTACTGATGTCCATAATCAAAAATGTAGCAGCTCATGTGAGTTTCGATCAATTTAGTTTTACTCTGCTGCTATCGTACTCATGGAGTAGCTCACACCTGAAGACGTGGCTGTCTCGCCAAATTTTTCGTGGTATCGATCACGTTGATCGACCGTGAGACCATTTACAGGTATTCAATCTAAATCACGCCAAACGAAAGGAACAGGTTCTCACTCCCAGTCGAACTTCCATTAATGGAAGTACGACTCGCCAGGTTACGCTGCTAGTATGAAGTACTATCCTCTCAAACCATCACATTTCTTTTCACCAAGACCGCTTCTGACGCGGCTCAACTCTGCATTCTAATATTCAGAACCGGATTTTCGAACCAGCAAGATTCCTTTTAGGTGTAAGAAGACACCAAATAAATAACCGATCCGACGCTATCCACGTCCTGTGTGTGTGTGTGTGTGTGTGTGTGTGTGTGTACGTGATTCAGACATCATGGGCACAGTAATGGTGTTATGGATTGTTATCGCAGTTATTGCACACTTTTTAATGCGATTTACGTGGTGCATTTTAGCTGCAGGGTTAATGGAGGAAAGAGAACTGCATAACTGAAGATCTGTTTCCCACAGCAGCAGACGCTCAACTCAGTTAAGGTATTCCACTTAAATTGCAATTTAGTGGCTACAGCAATTACCTTTGCTGTGTAAATCTTCATCCTACAGGCGTAATAACGAAAAATTATGTACGCAGAAATGTAAAGTGTGAGGGATGCGAAGAAACACATCATGAAATAAAGATGTTTTCCAGCAAAAATTTGAATTGACTATCTCAACTTTACTACTAAGTGTAAAAGTTGTGCTCCAGCTTGTTTATAGAAGACATTTCTATGCACACTAATGCGCAGCTCCTAAAATCTGTATTATGAGCCAACTAATTTCGACTATGTACGCTATTTCCTGGCATAACTGCACATTATACGTAATAATGGCGTACACCTTTCTAAAGGGAGAGACAAATGTTATACTACGTATCATAAAGAAGTTGGGAATGTAATATGAAGTATAGTACTTGCGTATCTACTGCGGATCTCAGTGGCAACCGGTTGGACATTTAAAAGCCACTCTCCACCGCCATCTACACTAAGGTACCAAGAAACGCTATGTGCTTTTAACGTGCGGCCGAAAGTCCAACGAACATACGAGAATATTACGATGACCGTAAGTAGATAACATTATATACACGTTGTAGCACTTTACCTGAAAAGTAATCCTCGTTAATTGTTGTTTGCTTGTATTAATAACATATTTTTCTAAAGATCATTGATGTGTAACTAAGGTCTAGTACCTAAAATGTCTTTCACTACACATGGGTAGAAATACCAACGCAGGGACTAATGACCTAGATGTTTAGTCCCCTCAAAACAACATAAACCAACACACTTTTGATAAAACGTATTAAAACAAGGGGCACATTCGCATAGCGTAGATCAGGGGTCTCTAAATTATTACACCGCTTGGGCTATATCTCAAGTTTCGATTCTCAATGGGCCCGAATACCATAGTTTAGGATTACAGAAAATTGCAATACCAGCCGTATAATTTGACTGTAATGTTATGAAGATGTTGGTCACCCATACTTTAATCTTATACAATATGACCACCACGATATCTTTCATTCCAGCGTCAAAGAAACATAAAATACATACGAATCATTTAACTCCACCAAATACTTCAATGTAACTACAAAGACGATCTGTGAAATCCCAACTTTTATTTGACCACACCTTTCTTTGTAAACAAGGAAATTTAATTTTTTTAAGACGGGCGCATTATTCAGTGATAACGTCAATTTGTCTGTATTACTCTTTAGATAATAAATTACAAGCAGCAAGTATTTTCTGTGATTTAACAAAGGCATTGATTGTGTGAACCATAACATCATTTTAAGTAGATTAGAATTCTATGGTGTCACGTGAATTGCTGCGAAATGGTTCAAGTCGTACGTTGCTAACAGGAAACAAAGGGTGTCAGTGCAAGGGACTAGTGAATTAAGCCAACAGTCATCATCAGATGTCCCACAAGGATCCATCTTTGGACCATTGCTTTTTCTTGTGTACATTAATGACCTCTCATCAGTTACACTGCCAGAAGCAGAGTTGATTTTGTTTGCGGATGATAGAAGTATTGTAATAAATAGCATGTTGAGCTTAGTTTTAGAAAGGTCTGTTTATGATAGTTTCATTAACATTAATAAATGGTTTAAAGCCAACTCATTGACATTAAACTTTGAAAATACTTACCACATGCAGTTCAGAACCTGTAAGAGATTCCCATCCATAATATGCAAAAGTACGAAGAAGTGCAGATAGAAGAGGTTGACAGTATAAAATTCTTGGGATTACAGCTTGATAATAAATTCAGTTAGGAGGAGCACACTATGGATCTACATAAACGACTTAACAAATCTGTATTTGCAATACGTGTGGTATCAGACGTAGGAGACATAAAAATAAAAATGTTCCCATAATTTGCTTACTTTAATCCCATAATGTTACATGGTATAATATTTTAAGGTAATTCTTGAAGTCAAGCAAAAGTTTTCAGAGACCAAAAACGTGTAATACGTATTATTTGTGGTGTAAATTCACGGACATCCTGCAGAAGCCTCTTCATGAACTGGGTATAGTAACTACTGCCCCTCAATATATTTATTCCTTAATGAAATTTGTCATAAATAATATATCCCATTTCCCAACAAACAGCTCAGTTCATGCCTACAATACCAGGAACAAAAATGATCTACACAAGGACTTAAAAGCACTTACTTTAGTTCAAAAAGGGGTCCACTAATTAGGAATACATATTTTCAATAATTTACCAACAACCATAAAAAATTTAGCTACAAATAAAGATTAGTTTAAAAGAGCGTAAAAGACTTTCTAGTGGCCAGCTTCTACTCAACTGACGAATTCCTAAATAGAACCAAATGATGCACGTATTCATAATATTAGCATTATTATATTATCAGCCTGTAAAAAGTATTTGTACCTATATTACTAATGTTATATTATTGATTTGCACTTCAACACGGATGTGTGGAACGAACAAACTAATCTAAACTTGATGTGAGGTACAGAATTTGCCTTTGAAGGAAGTAAGGAAGCTCAGAGTTTAACGTCCGGTCGACAGCTTGGTCATCAGAGACGTTTTGCCTTTGAATATACGGTCCATGTTTTCACGAGTTCACGTACATTGTCATTGAATTCATCGAACTGTCTTAATGACGACGAATGTTATATTCCTCGAGCACACAATAGCGTCATTACACAGCTCAGACGTTGTTTTGTTGCTCAAAAATGTTCAAATGTTTGTAAATCTATCGGACCAAACTGCATGGTCAGCAGTCCGTAGCTTACAAACTACTTAAACCTAGGTAAAGTAACCTAAGGACAAAACACACACACACACACACACACACACACCCATGCCCAAGGGAGGACTCGAACCTCTGACGATGAGCAACCGCGCGCTCCGCAGCGAGTGTTTTGTTGCCTTTCTCTGTTGTTTTGTTGCCTTTGTCTATAACGAAGCAAATCGCACGCTCAGTGTTTGGTTGCGTACACGATCTCAGTATGGAGTGTTCTCTTTTTAGCTTCAGCCGACATATTTGCACAAGTACTTTGAAGAAGGATCGTATAAATATTTCTAACAAATAGCCTATATAATGAAATAACAACTTCCCACTTAAAAAAAGCAACAATATTATGCAACAAAACAGCCTGGAACGAGAAGTCACCGTCACCTGCAGAAAAAGCTTCTAGTGGTGTCTCTCTTACTGATGAACAAGTGGAGGCGATTTTGAAAGTACATTGTATCCTGCTATGCTCCTAGCAATATCTCTGAGTTAATCGAGCGAAAGTCGCGCGCTTAGTTACAAAAAGCTGAGATTCAAACTCGGGCCGGATTACATCCCTTCTCTGGACGCATCTGGCCCGCGGGCCGTTTGGAGACCCCTGCCATAGACGGTAGTAGAGGAGGCTTTCCTTTGACGAGGGACCGTACGATGTGTGCTCGGACGTAGCAGTGCTTGGATACCAACTCCGCCTACAGCTCCACCAGCTTGTTTTCTCTCTGTCTGCCTGTTTACTCATTGCCGTATCTCGCCTTTCCAACAGGCTTACTTCAGATTTATTAGTTTGCAAGTTAATTACACATCTGAGTCGCTAAAACCATACATACACGGAAAAGCCGAAGAAACTTGTACAGGCACGCATATGCAAACACATAAACACTAGAGGACTACGCTGCAATCATCCTTGACTGTGCACCACGACCCTCAAGGCGCAGTCCGTTTGGCCCAATGGGGTCGAGAGCAGTCTTGAGGCGATTTCGTGTGCCGCAAAGGCATGTTTATAAGTCCGAAGGATTAGTGGTATCAAATCCATCGGCCAATCGAAAAACACACCCACATCGTCAGCAAATGCTACATAACGGAAACGTGTGTTGAGGAGGCGTATTCCATTGACTGTACTGCCTAATGGCTTCAGGAGGGGATCCAACGCGATGACGAGAAGGAATATGGACGAAGGACATCCGTGGCGAAATGATCGTCTGAGGACAACCATTGACAGTCACTACTGAAGAGGCCCCAGTGAGAATATTGTTCATCATGTGGATAAAATTATGCAATCCAGTTTCGTCATGACACACCACAGGTAGTCATGGCTTACCCTGTCAAATGCATTGGAAAATGGAGAGGACGCCTGCCCCCACGTGATTTTATTTAGACCCCAGCTGGGATCGTGTTCGGCCTGCCTGGTGCAAGTATTATTTGGCGCCTCTGGGGCGACTTGCGTGTCGATGATAATAAAATGATGATACGAACAATACCCAATTCTCGAGTGGAGAAAATCTCCAACTCGACCGGGAATAGTACCAGGGCTACCTGCATGGCATTTGTTGTTCTTCACGGGTTTGCGGCCGGATTAAGTCGATCTTCTGATACGATATTTCGGCGGTCCACCTGGCCGCCATCTTCAGGTATGACTGGTGCACAATCACGCCGGAACTGAGGACATATCAGTTACGGCGGCTCCTTTATACCGCGGGAACAGGCCAGTGCGCATGTGCAAGAAGTGGAAGAACGCCTTCTGGGACGTGAAGAGTACTGCAGCGCCACCAGCGGTGGAAGTTAGCCAAAGCAAGTAATCGAAAATTAAGAAGAAGCTGGTCGAAAACTAGACCGTTGTTTTTTAATATTAGATAAAATGGGATTCCACGTTGTACTCAATGGAAAACCTTTTTCCCTATTAATAGGATTATCTGATTTATTTCGATCGCTTCCTTAAGAACACAATCCCAAAAACGAGAGGCTGGAGCAATAATTTGCGTGTCTTTAAATGACATGTTATGCCCTTCATTAATACAATGTTCAGCTACTGCAGACTTTTCAGGTTGGAACAGACGTGTGTGCCTTTGATGTTCCACACAACGGTCGTGAATTGTACGAATAGTCTGCCCAATATATACCTTTCCACAGTGGCAGGGGATTTTATATACTCCAGGCTTTCTTAAACCCAAATCATCTTTTACCGAACCTAGAAGAGCTCTGGTTTTAGACAAAGGCAATAATATGATTTTGGTGTCGTGTGTTTGAAGGATCCTTGATATCTTTGATAAAATACTTCCCGCATAAGGTAAAAATGCAACTGATTTTGAAGTGTCCGTGGGTGGTTCACATGGTGGTCCAAATTGGAAAGCTCGACTGATTTGATGATTGGGATAGCCATTCTGCCTAAAAACAACCTTAAGATGATCCAATTCTTACGTCAAATATTCAGAATCAGAAATGGCATAAGCTCTTTTGACGAGTGTGCGTAGAACACCCACACGCCATTTCTGATTCTGAATATTTGGATCACCTTAAGGTTGCTTTTAGGCAGAATGGCTATCCCAATCATCAAATCAGTCGAGCTTTCCAATTTGGACCACCACGTGAACCACCCACGGACACTTCAAAATCAGTTGCATTTTTACCTTATGCGGAAAGTATTTCATCAAAGATATCAAGGATCCTTCAAAAACACGACATCAAAAGCATATTATTGCCTTTGTCTAAAACCAGAGATCTTCTAGGTTCCGGAAAAGATGATTTGGGTTTAAGAAAGCCTGGAGTATATAAAATCCCCTGCCACTGTGGAAAGGTATATATTGGGCAGACTATTCGTACAATTCACGACCGTTGTGTGGAACATCAAAGGCACACACGTCTGTTCCAACCTGAAAAGTCTGCAGTAGCTGAACATTGTATTAATGAAGGGCATAACATGTCATTTAAAGACACGCAAATTATTGCTCCAGCCTCTCGTTATTGGGATTGTGTCCTTAAGGAAGCAAGTTTCAAGTTCAAGTGTTTGTATAGCTTATGGGACTTAACTACGTGGTCATCAGTCCCTAAACTTACAAATTACTTACGAACTAGCTAACACTAAGGACGGCACAAATATCCATGCCCGAGGGGGAATTCGAACCCCCGACAGTAGTGGCTGTGCAGACCGTGACTGTAGCGCCTCAGTCCCCTCGGCCACCGCGGCCGGCCCTTAAGGAAGCGATCGAAATAAGATTATCAGATAATCTTATTAATACGGAAAAAGGTTTTCCATAGAGTAAAACGTGGAATCCCACTTTATCTAATATTGAAAAACAAGGGTCTAGTTTTCGACCAGCTTCTTCTTAATTTTCGATTACTCGCTTTGGCTAACTTCTATCGCTGTTGGCGCTGCAGTACTCTTCACGTCCCAGAAGGCGTTCTTCCACTTCTTGCACATGCGCACTGGCCTGTTCCCGCGGTATAAAGGAGCCGCCGTAACTGATGTGTTCTCTCTCTCTCAATCGCGCCTGTCTTTCCTTCTCCCCACCTTCTCCCCCCCCCTCTCTCTCTTTTCGACCCTCCCCCGCGCTTCCTCGCTTCCTCCCTCTCCTTGCCCTGCGGGGGCTGCAGCGTCGCCTTTTAACAACAGTGTATTCTCGTGTCAAGTGCATCGTCATCGCCGTGTGTTCACCTCCAGTGCGTCGCAACTCATGTCGTCACCACCTATATCATCGTGTGCCTTCGTGTGTCCAGTGTTGTATCTCCATGTGATTTTATCGCCACCGTGGCACAGACTGTTTTTAATCTGCTTATGTGTGTCAGTCTCTCTTGTTCATGTGTCTTAAGTCTGCAGTATTGTCTCCGATGTCCAGTTTGTAAGTCTTCCATTTTTCCTCCGTACCATGTTTTTATACTCATTGTTTTTAACTTCATGTCTTTGTTCCTTTTATCTCGCTTGTCATGTGTCTGTTCTCTCGGCTGAAGAGCAGCGCTGATGCTGCTGCCAGCCCGCCGACGAAAGTCGGAGTGACATTAACAATAAAGGAAAAAAAAAAAAAAAAAATGATGTGTTCTCAGTTCCGGCGTGATTGGGCACCAGTCATACCTGAAGATGGCGGCCAGGTGGACCGCCGAAATATCGTATCAGAAGATCGACTTAATCCGGCCGCAAACCCGTGAAGAACAAGAAATATTATTACGCCGGGAAAATCTATGGAATTATACCTGCATGGCAGTCTACCAAGCTGTCCACTAGACTAAGGAAGCGGACGCCCCAACATCGGCCACGGTGACGTGCACTACTGCATCCATATAGGCGGAGGCAGCATGGAAAATATTACGCGCGGCAACGCCACACGATTGATATGGGTCCATCACGTTCTTCAGTCTGCTCGCGACTCGCCGAGCCAGCAGTTTATAGTCGCAATTCAATAATGTAGTCGTAGGTCATGTTTTCGTCAGGGACCCTGTATTTTCGGTATGAGGGCGATTCTACCCGTGAGGATGTGGTGTGGGATCGCCATACCATTCAGGACCTCATTAATAATAGTTGTCATCTTTTGACCTACAGTGTCCCAGACTCAATACATATTATGAAATACACTGTATGTGGGTATGTATGTAAGTTCCACATTTCCTCCTAAACTACTGGAACGATTTTAACCAGACATGGTGTACATGTTCCTTACTATCGGGCAATGATCGCATCGCGATAAGAACCACCTACGGCACACACGTGAGGAGATATGGCGTCATACACAATGACAGTCGTGAGAAACGCCCTGATTATACCATAATATACTACATCTGATCCTAAAAATATGGACCGCTTTCAACCAAAATTGAAACAAATATTCTGTTACAATTATATATTTTTGACGACGTTACAGTGTTCAATGTATGAAATAAATTGCAATTTGCGAACAGTTACGGCTTCACTGTACTAGCTTTAGATGGAGTACCAAAGTGCGGCGAATGAATAGGCTGTGGTAATAGGAAAGAGACAGCGTGGCGAATGGAGATTTGGGTGTGGCGGGAGACGTGCAGGAAAGAGTCCTCTGCAGTAGAGCTGGTCACTGTGTCCTCGGTGGTGGAGTGGTCAGCGCGTCTGCCTAGTAAGCAGGAGATCCCAGGTTCGAATCCCGGCTGAAATTTGGTATTCCATCTAAATCTAGTGCACTGAATCCATAACTGATAAGCAAATTGCGATTTTATTCAATATTATGTTAGGTCAGGAATCATTTGCTATGGTTGCGATACCTAGTTAATCAGATATTACGTCATAAACAGTGAAAACTGCCCCATCTTGCGGCGCATGATTTTATTCGTCAACTATTTCACAATCGAAGCACTTAGCGACTTGCAGATGCATGGTTAAGCCGGTATTTTCTTTTAAATTTCGAGCTGTCAATAGACGATCGCAAAGGCTCACTTTTAGTGTTACTACCGTAACCTAAAGTGGGCCATAAATGTATTCACCGTGATAGTTATTAATTCAATGGGATCGGGAGGGCGGGAAGAGAAGAGTGCCGTGTTTACATGAGTCGGAAAAAAAAATCTGGTGCCTAAGCAATATGTAAAGTGGGGAAAGCGTAAGCTCCATTTCTTGAAAAACTATGTACTCGTCATCGCTTGCCAACTACATTTTATTGACAAAACTTGTACAGTGTGAAATTTTTGTTAGCTCTTGGAAATATATAAAACCCATTCCTTCAGAACTAAAAAATAATGTTAAAAACTTGTTCTAAACATTTTTCGTTTAAGACTTCAGAAAAAAAACTGGCTTACTAAGATACATGGGGCTCCCTGTATTTTTATTCCAGATCCATTTTAAAAATAGCAGTTTATTTATTTCGGTCAGTAATGGCCAACTTCAGACCGCCACTTTATAATAAGTGATACTCAAGATGGTAGCTAACGATGTTTTGATTGCATCAATGTCAAGTGTTATTTCTGTGGACTGCGTTACTTTATCGATATGGCCACTAAGAGATAAGAAGCGACAGCGCGGCCGTCGCGCTCGCATATTAGTTTTCCGGTTGAGAGATAGGAGATTAGTGGACGCTTGCTATAGGCAGTGCATGAGCTGGATGCAGTGGGTAGCAAATAACCAAGTTACACTGTGAAATAAGACTATTGCTCAAGTCACTTGTTTACTGAAATTAAAAACTAAACAAATGCCGCAGACGCTTTGGTTAATTAAATTCCTTCCCTTATTTAGAAATGCACGCTAATCATTGTTTTTTGAAGAGATGCGCAAGCTGGACATTGCTCTAATGATTTAGGACCACGAACCTCAAAAATAGCAAACTTAAATTAAAAAGCTCTACATCCTTTAGAGACACTACAAAAAATGCGTGTGTAATTTTGTCACTTTCTTCCTCCATTTTTATTAGCATATGCCAAAACACTGTGCACAGTAATATCAGTATACTGGTAAACATTTTCCGATGGATCGTTTCCATTTTGTGCCAAGAAATTGTCAAATGTTTGTAAAGCTTATTGCACTTAACTGCGGGGTCATCAGTCCCTAAACTTATGAACTAACTTATACTAAAGACGACACAAACATTAATGCCCGAGGGAGAAATCTCCGACGCGGGAGGCCGCGCGATCCGCAAAGTGGTGCTCCAGGCCGCTCGGCTACTCCCGCGTGGCTTGTGCTAAGACTGGCAATATTTTCTATTATTTTACGTTTAGATTTGCATCTTATTTTTTCCTACACTAAATTGCTTGTTTTGTTTACGTGGTAAATGAATGTCAAACCAAATGATCGTGTTGAGACTGGAATTTCACAAATACGCAAAACCGCTTATATTGATCCGGCATTACGATCATTCACAAAATTGTTCACTTCAGCAATCTAAACCTTTTCATTCTCATGAGTGTTTTCATTGCCTACTTGCCGGCCGCGGTGGCCAAGGGGACTGAGGCGCTTCAGTCACGGTCAGCACGGCCACTACGGTCGGGGGTTCGAATCCCCCCTCGGGCATGGATATTTGTGCCGTCCTTAGTGTAAGCTAGTTCATAAGTAGTTTGTAAGTTTAGGGACTGATGACCCCGTAGTTAAGTCCCATAGACTATACAAACATTTGAACATTTCATTGCCTACTTATATAGTTGCATTGTCATACCCTCTATATAGACACACAATTTTGATTTAGAGCGTCACAAGGACCATGCATCATATGTTTTGCAACAGTTATATACCTGCATTGTGTTCAAATATCTGTAATTTCTTGACATACTGCTTTATCAGTATCCGAAATTTTTACTTTCTTATCAATTTCTCAAAATGTGGTCAAAATGTGGACATGTGTAGTCCCTTTTTTGAAATTCTTTTGTGCGAATGATTGCTTGAACTTTATCACAAATTTTTTGTTACTACTACAAAAATTACTCTTAATGTTCAGATGTTTGGCAAGTTTATGGGACTTAACTGCGGGGTCATTAGTCCCTAAACTTAAAAACTACTTGTACACTAACTTACACTAAAGACCTCGTATATCGGAGCATAGCGCCTCAATGCGCCCAGCCACTCCCCTGCGGCAATCTTAATTTAACCTTATCATTCGTACCCTATTTAAAGTCGGAAATTTAGCAGATTCATGTGGATCAATATTGTTAATAATTAAAAATTAAATGTTTGTACAGCTTATGGGACTTAACTACGGGGTCATCAGTCCCTAAACTTACAAACTACTTATCAACTACTTACGAACTAGGACAGCACAAATATCCATGTCCGAGGGGGGATTCGAAAGCCTGACTGTAGTGGCCGTGCAGACCGTGACTGAAGCGCTTCAGTCCCCTCGGCCACCGCGGCCGGCTGTTAATAATTACTCGACAGTTAGGATTGCGCGACATTGTAACAAATAAAGGTTTTTCGAAATGATGAACAGTGCATCCAAATAATTTCCATACATATTTCTAGGAGAACTATTAAATGAAGTAGCCAAAGGAACTTTAGTTTCAATATTTCAGTAGGGCTATGTTCCGGGTTTTGTTGAAAACGATTACATAAGTTATTACCAATTTCTGATTCTATCATAGACTGTTTTTGCCTTATGAAATGATGTCTCGAACCCTTGTCATTTACGGAGTCGGCAGCGTAGTGTTCTCACGTTGGCAACGTCCTTCCATTGCCCTTTGAAAACTTGGTGACATAGAATGGAGGGAATAATGTTTCGTGTTGGTGGTGAAATAAATAATTAATGCTGCTCTTGCTCTGAGGTTGACAGATTCTTGTATGTACCCTTCTCCGGTCAGTAAATTAATTAGCCTCGTTAGCGAACATTATTTTGCCAACCTCAGTAAATACACCGCTGACGTACAAAGTAAAATTTTAAAACGCACATTCAATACCAACATGTATATCAACAATCCACTTCGAAAATAATTTTAGGGTAAGAAGATAGCATGCATACAGCAACGTAAACTTTTTATTTCTAGGCTGTCTGGTGTAGTGGTATGTATGAAAAACATTCCGTGCCATCCTGTGTCTCCGATGGATATGCTAATGGATTCAGTGATAAAAGTAAAACCGAAAATGTTTTTGACTGCACCAGTGTTAAAAGATAACCTACACACACCGTATTTCTTTCTAATGGTAGCTCACCATCAGTCTTGAGAAAAACAGCTGCCAGATCAGTTTGATTTGCATCATTATAAAGCCGGAGGTCTCAATTTTTATAAACAGTAATAACCATACAAATTTCTCTATTTTCATTTTCGACTCTTTCACAATCTTTCATTGCAATGAAAGAACCCACAAAAGCATGATCTCGTTATAGTAGTAATTTCACGCATTAAAGTTTTTATCTGAATTGCACGACTAATTTGAGTGTTCATTTAGTCTATACAGCAGTGTTCGTTGCGATGCCATAAATATAACTGCGCGTAACATAGTGAAAATACGTACGTAGAAATTATTGCACCCGACATGTGATAAAAAAAAGTTACAAACACCACGTAAACTTTTTGAAATTTTAGCTTCAGAACTGACCGTAGTAAACGCGTTTTATCTACGAATGTTATTGAAGTAATTCTTTGATTTCTCTTGTATTGTTGGGTCATGCGATGTGCGTCATTTATGTAGTACATTGAAAAATAAATTTGGTGATAACGTCAGCAAATTAACCTTTCCCTTACGCCAAGACAACGTGAATGCTGTTGTATCACTTACATTAAGTGCAGATGCGAAATGTTTGCGTTAGTAAACCTACGCTGTAAAATTCATTAACCACACATACGTGACTATAAAAGTCAGTCGTAAACGCGTTCAAGGCTCATTTAAACGAATCGATCAACAAAATAGTATTATTATCGTTATTAATGTCGCCATTCCTTTTAAGTTTATTACGCACAACTTGTGTCTCTCTCCCTCACTTTGCATTTATCACTCCACCACGTTAGCGTTATGCTCTAGGGCCGCGGCGGAGTGGCCGAGCGAAATGAAGCGCTACGCTTCGATGCGCGAGGCCGTTCCCCGTCAGGGGTTCGAATCCCCGCTCGGGCATGGATGTTTGTGTTGTGATTAGTACAAGGTAGTTCATAAGAAGGGACTGATGACCCCGCAGTTAAGTCCCATTAGCTTAAGAAACATTTGAACATTTTCTTGTTCTAGGCACAGTCGATAACAAAAATAGTTACCGTATAGTAAGGGACGTAGGAAATTTTGGATATTAAAAATGAAGTAGGCTACTTAAAATTACGAATTTAGTGAAATTGTTTGGTACCGCCACTAGATGACTACAGAGATTCATCAAATTGCCTTCCAGAAAGATTTATTGCGGCCACGACTGTATATGATTTCCAAAATAGATGATTTTCAGCCATCAGTCCTTCATTACAAACTGCTTTATTTTGCAGATCTAGGTTACGGCAAGTGGCTTGCCATTCTCAGTACAATGATAATGGCAAACCACTTGCTAAAATCTAGCTCTACAAAATACAGGAGTTTGTTACAAAATCGCCTGTTTTGGATCACAGAGTTTTGATGACAGTACGCGAAATAGTGGTGCTTATAAATGCTGTTATTTCGTTACCTCGATGTTTTAATTTCCGCTGCTGTCAAAGTGGCTGACCCAGTAGTTGTGTTACTGTAGCTACCCGACTATTTTAACCGCAAATTATCCACTTAAACATTAACGGTTCCAGAATTCGATTATAAAAACTTTTCCACATTAGAGTGACGTAGTACCCGAGCGGTACGCAGTGCGGAAGTTGGTAGCAGCTCAATTTTCGTTGTCCATTTATTATTATGATAAGGTTATGAGATTTTACTATATGGTAGATTTGATAAATCCAGTCCCTTTAACCATTATTAACGGCTATTTTGACAATTTTTTATATTAGTCAACCGGTTGCGTAATTTTTGGGTTCTTGACCTAGGTTTCGTTGCCACTAAGGACAACTTCATCAGAAGAATAAAATATTACGCAACAGGCTGGCTGATATACAAAATTGTTAAAAAATTGGCTTACGGTTGCTGTTAAACAGCCATGTTGAAAATTCAACAAAATTTTTGTTTTGTGCGCAACTGTGGCAAAATCTATTTTATACAGGGTGAATAAGGAGGAAACATACATGCTTTGAGTGATGTAACTACTGGAGATTCTCAACAAACACGTTCAATAATGTCATTTCCTAACCGTTTTCGTGTAGACAACTGTTTCCAACCTTAAAATATGAGACCCCCATCCAAGTAAAAATACTCTGGCGATCCCCTTTCAAACAAAAATATTGTGTTGACAAGAGCCCCCCTCACGAACCGTAATAAAACGATGTTATCTCAAAGGAAACAAATTTTACCTTCTTTCTTTTGCTTCACCTTACTTTAAAACTGGTGAACGAAGTTGTTTTGTGTATTTCTCGGAATCCTATTTTTACGTGATATCCGACAGAAAAATATACTTTGTTAACGAGCATCGAATTTCAGGCAAGAATGAGAAGCGAATCATGGTCATTAAGAAAGATCCGACTGTATAGACAATTTATACAGAAGTAGATAATTTCTTCGAATTTTTCAGAATTAGTTATGGTATAAAATTATTTTCTTGGAAGTAGTTTTCAGACTTTGTGTTTATTCATTATTAACACATTGCAATGTAAAACAATCTCTGATCTATTCAATTCATAATGCGTATTGCACATGGAACAAATACTTGGTAGGAAGTATAACCATAGCAATGATGATAAATTTCAAATATTGATAACCCCAAGACTTGCATCAAGAAGAATTATTACGCAAAAATAGTTTCAAGACATTATAGCCACATCACCGGGTAAGAAAGAGTAGACAATGAGCCCTGAAACGTCAACAGCTTGTTACCTGAAGATGTGACTAATTGTAATTGTTGTAACTATTAAATAATTTTCACGAAGAATTTGCGCGATTACCATTTGAACTACTTCTTCTGTTAAGAAGAAAGTCTGTTCACACGTAATAATAAAAAAAAAAAAAAAAATGTTGTATGAGTACAGTCTGTAAGAAGTATTACTCTGAATCAAAATATCTATAAGAATATACGGAAAAGCAAAATAAGAGGAAGGACTGTTGTTGGAACTATAGATGTTCTGTATAATTCCCGAGAACAATTGCCACCTCGCCTGGCGAACCTCCTCCGCTGCAAAACCGGCACTGACGCAGAGAGAGCCCTTTGGCAGTCCTCCTAGGCAAACATCCATTAGGTCCAGTACGTGCACCCGCGCTTGTTTTGACACTCTGCAACCGCCCGAGGGCCAAAGAAAAACTGACTACGTCGTCGAGGGCGTGACGTTGTGCGACTAGAATCAGACAGGAAACACACACACACACACAGGGCAAAGCAAGATACATGCGGAAAACATTCGCACTTCTCAATAGTCTCCACTTACCAGTTTTTTATCCTAGATATAGCCATCATCTTTACCTAATTCACCATGGACACAACGACTATCAGTAATTTCTCACGTAACTATCTAAAACGGACACTTATTTAACAGTGACAAAGCGGCATATATTTCCGTCATAAAGGACACGATACGTAACAGCAATCTTTTTCTGAATCAGAAGCGATTAAATTACTTTCAGGTGAAAACTCAAGACCAGCGAATCTTCCAAGTCTAGGAAATAAAATGTACATCCCTCGAAATTGTTGGCTTGAGAAAGTAATTTTGGTTCAGATTCGTGCGCTTTGGTGTTCTATATCAGTAGACCTCCAAAGCAAACTTTCTCTCCCCAGTGGAGCGAGTGCGTATTTCAAACATCCTGTGTGTAGAACTCAGAAACGTTTTCCTTTTGAAGATAAATGTGTTATTGACCTAGGCTGATTAGTCTGGAAAGCTTTTACTCTCGAGTGGCAAAGATTTTGGAATCGAGACTCAGTCGTGCACACGGATTTAATCTGCAAGGAAGTGTCAGAACGCTACTTGCGGGTAATGAACTCCCTCCTTTCCTAACTCTTTTAATATGTATTGCATCCCTGTTTGTGGTCAAGGTCGATTCCGCAGATGGGTCGGACTCCTGCTGATGTATTGTTCCCTTGCAACGTAAAGAATATAAACGGAGTCTAGATTATTTTGCAGCAAAAAATGTGTCCGAATTTTTGCCTACCATTTATAAGTCTCCTGAATTTTATTTTGCCTGAAAACTATTTCAGGTTCATAATGAAGAAACGAATATATTATCCACCATCTAAATTGTGGCTCACGGTCTAGAGTTAATAAAAATATATAAAAAACTAGAAGAATGCACTTTCAGATTTTCCAGACTATTAAAATTTTTCAGAGTAACTTTTCCAATATTTTTTCATACAAATCCTGGCTTGACCGTTAGGAACACGAAAAATAAGCCTAATACGTCGACTTATATATTTCATAATGAGGCATTTGTTTCTTTCATATTTCAAGACTTTGTTATTAATTATTATATTTAATATGTACCCATATCTGAAACAACACTCATTGAAAAATATTTGCGAACTTTTTCTTTTCATTGTAATGTTTTACCCTTTCTTGGCGTAATAAGATTTCTGTTACGTAGCTACAATTCTTATTGTTGGCCGCCATTGTTGTCGGACCAAGTAGCTTGCTGAAATACGACTCTCTAGCGTCCCTTTATTTAAAGGCAGCAAATCTTTTACTGTTCTGTGGCCGGACGCGGTGGCCGAGGAGACTGAGGCGCTCCAGTCACGGTCTGCACGGCCACTGCGGTCGGGGGTTCGAGTCCCCTCTCGGGCATGGATATTTGTGCCGTCCTAGTTCGTAAGTGGTTCATAAGTAGTTTGTAAGTTTAGGGACTGATGACGCCGTAGTTGGGTCCCATAGACTATACAAACATTTTGAACTGTTCTGTGTAGGAATTTGTTTGATTTTTCAGTAAAATGTGGATCATACCGAAATACGTTGTCTAGTATATTCGTCTAAAATTATCCACCATTAAATCAACGGGAAATTCATAATTAAAAATACAGACATTGAAGCTCCCGCAGGAATATCAACAACGACTGTGTAATGCCTTTACGTTCGAATGAACCCTCTATTTGCATACAAAACCTGCCATCTGTTTCATGCTTTACTGTAATTATTTCTCTGTTGTTAGAAAAAAGGGAATCACGAAAACTTATACATGCGAAAGATCAGTGACAGTAGTTTACATCGGAATGTTGATGGCCTCATAATTATGTCCAGAAGTTAATACGGATAGCTTTATTTTTTCCTTAAAGACAGTATCGTTTTGAATGCTAAGAGAAAATATAATGAATATAACTTTCATTTTCATTCAACGTATTCCTTGCGATATTTTATGTCACAACACAGTACACTAAAATGGACACGAGACACATGACAGTCTACCAGATGTGAAAATCACGTAGCGCTAGGAGAAAGCCACTTTCGACTTTCGACAGCATGGCAATTATTGTAGTCCGGAATCGGTACTGTGCGCGAGCTCCGATAGCTGAGTGTAGGGGAATTCCGGATTCGAGATCCAGTCTGGAAGAAATTTTCATGTGTCACAAACTGATCGTGTATCTTTCTTAGTGGAGCTGACGTCAAAATATTTCGAAATTTACTTATAAATTTGTACTAATTTGTTTCCAGTCATGGACGACAGGCGCCGATATTTGTGTTGTTGCACATGTAGTACTACTATTAATAATAGAGAATCGAATTTCCACGTATACAACTGTTTTGAGAAACATGGTTACGATACTTGTGAGTTAATAAGCCGAATTTTAAAAATTGTATAAAATTGTGTTGAAAGCTTCTTCGAAGTCAATGAGTTCTCTCTGAATGATTGTAAAGTTTATTATTTTACGCCTCTCAGTGTTCATGATGTCAATCTCCTGATATTCGTGCGTGCATGACATGAGTTTTACAGTAAATTCAGTGATACGTGTGGATAATTTGTATAAACTATAAAACTAATACATGAAAAGTAAGATTTGTTTGTTTGTCTTTTTATTCGTATTTTAAGCACCGCAATACCATACATCCGATTGCGATAAAACATTGTTAACTCATTGCTTGCACTCGCACGAAGGTTACAGGCATACTTAACTTCGTATGGTGCTTTACAATTAGTTAATTCGTTTCTTACACCTTCAGGGTGAAATTGCTAGACGATTTTGAATGAAATTTGGAACAGAGATAACTCATACCATGGTTATTACATAATACATGGGGTACCTTTCGTAAGTCACCGTACGGTGCGTGAGGGGGGGGGGGGTACCTTACAATGGGTTAACATGTTTGCTACTCCTTCGTGTTGAAAGGGATGGTCAGATTTGAATGAAATTTGGAGTGGAGGTATCTTATATCCCGAATTAATACATGGGATACCTTCCTTAATCCTCGCGGTAGGTGCATGGTGGAGGGTACGTTGCAACAAATATCCAAATTTTTTGACTGGTCATCATGAAAATCAGTACATAAATATATGTTTCCACGAAGGAGATTTCTATAATCTGCAAGCCCGTGAATGTAGCATGGCGGAGGATACCTTGGGACTTTCACGCCATCTGATTAGTCACCATGAAACTTGTCGTGTATATGTATGTTTTCATAATAGGAGGAAGAGGAGTAGGTGGAGGGAGGAAACGCATACACACACACACACACACACACACACACAGACAGAGAGAGAGAGAGAGAGAGAGAGAGAGAGAGACAGAGAGAGACGAGTGAGGAGACGATCAGAGATGGGGCGAAGGTGGACAAGGAGAGAAAAGGAAAGGAGGAATGGATTAAGAGGGGAATAAATAAGTATGCGGACAGTGCTGGGTTTTCAGCCTGTACGTAAGAAATAAAAGTAACGCGTGAATTTACATGTTACGGGACGTTAGAGTAAGCTGCAGGGAGATTTGCGGCAGCTTTGTTTTCCATTATTTAGTATGTTACGAATTATGTTCGTGCTGTGATAAACACTATTTCCCACACAAAATGCAGCACTAAAATCAGAACTGTTACTTACAGTTTTATTTGGAAGCCAGCACTTGGTACAAATATCACATGTTGATTTCTTGAACTTGATGGAAACAGTACTAAACGTTTGTGCCGTTGCTGGTTATACACATCCTGGCATTGAATGAAAAAAGTTGGATTTGTTAGTTTATAGCATATATGCTTCTTCCATAAACTACCGAAGTTTATCTGTTGTACCAGCGGTTGGTGTATCCCGGAGTATTCCTTTCGCAATCGAGGACCATACGTTTCCGGTAGGCAAGATGTATGGAGAAGAGGGAGGTCACGGTAGCAATGTTTTCCGGTAGACGACGATGTAGTCTTGAGCACTGCATGTCACGTATGATTGCGTATCATTCTGTACCAATGGTTTCGTCGATAAGCTCCGGAGGTATTGGAGGAACATAGTCTCTAACACTATACAGATGTAACACTGACAAGTTAATGTAAACCGGCATTGCACACTGGGGGGGGGGGGGGGGAGGAGGGGCAAGTGTGCTAACTATCTAAAACCACAGGACGAGTTCGGAACTAGTATGTCGATCCATCATAAACAACATTAACGCAGTCTGTTAACAGGTAGTCTCTAGACTTAGATTAGACTATACAACACTGGTCAAAACAATTACGAGATCACTTGAGATATCTAGGTTCTGAAGTACTGTCAGCGGCAGAACGAACTAAAATAGTTAGAGGTTCTTCCGTCCGTTCCACGGAGTGAAGACAACAACATTACAGCAACCGAGATAGTGGTAATAACAAATTGTTGCTGCAGAGGGGTTTGGTGATGATTTGAGTTTACTCTCAAAAACGAATTACACAAGCAGTTGGATTTAGTTACGGTAATATGGAAGAAGTACAATGCAACAACTACGTGACTTACCCGAAACTGTGGCATAGAGGGCGTTAGTTCACTTGGAAACAGGAGAAAAAGACACACACACACACACACACACACACACAGAGAGAGAGAGAGAGAGAGAGAGAGAGAGAGAGAGAGGGGGGGGGGGGAAGGGGGGGGGGCTGCAGCAAATTTTCAGGACCTCGACGCGATTTCACAGAGTCCATGGGTAACATCAGCAAGAGATGACCGTTAACAGCTCGTCAAGGCAGGAGGCTGAATGACATTCAACTGCAAAACACCGTACAGGCAGCAACAGGACCCGCAATATCAACAGAAACAGTCGAAATCGCTTTCTGGAACGTGTCCTCTACGTATAGAGAGGCCCATTGAAACCACGTCACGTTTACCCCATAGAAACTGGTCGGAGGAACATCAGGTTTGAAGTCATAACGAATGACACCGGAACCTGCTCACAGATGAGTGCCGGCCGCGGTGGCCGAGCGTTCTGCGGCGCGCCAGTCACAGTCTGCACGGCCACTACGGTCGAAGGTTCGAATCCGCCCCCTCCCCTCTGGCATGGATATTTGTGCCGTCCTTAGTATTGGCTAGTTCATAAGTAATTTGTCAGTTTAGGGACTGATAACCCAGTAGATAAGTCCCATAAGCTCTACAAACATCTGAACATCTGAGGTACTGGCGGAAGTAGAGTTGTGAGGCGGCATCGTGAGTCGTGTCGGGATAGCACAGTCGGTAGTGCGCTTGCCCGCGAAAGGCAAAGGTCCCAGGTTCGAGTTCCGGTTCCGGCACACAATTTTAATCTGCCAGAAAGTTTCATATCAGCGTACACTCCGCTGCAGAGTGAAAGTTTCAATCTGAACATCTGATCACAGATGAGTCAAGATTTGGTTTTCATTTGGACAATCCTCGTTCCATCGTCTGGAGAGAACGTGGAACTCGGAACAATCCTGCTTATGTGAAGGAGACACGACCATGTCATGGTGATGGACGAATGTTACTATTGGAAGACGTACGGATCTCCATTTTTCTTTATTTTTTATTTTATTTATTTATTTTTTTATTTTTTTATTTTTATTTATTTATTTATTTATTTATTTATTTATTTTTTTTTTTTTTGTGGTTTTAGGTCGCACAAATTCTACGGTCATTAGCGCCCAGACAAGAACATAGATTCGCTAGATCTAAAAAAAAAAAAAAGTTGGTGACTGTCAGTTAGAACATCAAGAAGAGGCTAAAAACGAAAGATAAAAGACAAAATGGTTAAATATCATTCGATAAGTTGGCCAAGTTGATAAAACGCAAAACTCGAGCAGCTGCTCGTTGTCATCAGCTAAAAGTTCCTCCAGAGTAGACGGAAAGTGAAGGGCTACACGGAGACGATTAAAATTTACACAAGACAGTAAAACAAGTCGCACTGTCAGTTCACCGCAGGAGCACAGCGGTGCAGGGTCGGCGGATAGCAAGTGACGGTGGCTGAAACGGCAGTGACCGATCCGCAACCGCTGGGCCAGGATGACCTCCTCCCGCCGAGAGGGGCGTGAGGAGGTCCTCCAAGCGGTCGGGATCGGTTTTACAGTTCTCAATTTATTGTTGTACAGTGAAAACCACGCACTGTGCCATGACGACACGATACTACGGCGAAGAGCCCGTTGAACATCGTCCGATGGGACGCAACAGGTAGCCATGCGAGGCAAAAGAGCTGCGGACTTGGCTGCTATGTCGGCGGTCTCATTCCCGGGCACACCCACGTGGCCAGGGACCCACAGGAAAGAAACGTGACAGCTGTCATCTGCTAGAAACTGGAGGGAGCGTTGGATCCGATACACGAGAGGATGGTTCGAGAAAGGGTCCTTAAGACTCTGCAGGGCACTAAGGGATTCCGAACATATGGCATAGAAAGGTTGGCGGTGGCGGCAGGTGTACAAAACGGCCTGGTGGAGGGCAAAAAGCTCTGCCGTGAAATTCGAGCACCGGTCAGGGAGCTTGTATTGGAAACGGTTGTCCCCGACGACGAAGGCAGATCCGACACGGGCAGTGCTCTTGGAACCATCAGTGTAAAGAAATATGGCATTATCGAACCGCGAACGGAGTTCGACAAGCCTCGAGTGGTATACCAAATCCGGAGTGCTCTCCTTGGGGAGCGAACTAAGTTCAAGGTGAGTGTGAACCTGGGCCTGATGCCACGGTGGCAACGGGCTTTCGCTCAACCGAAGGGTGGAAGGAAGGGTAAAATCGAGCCGCTGAAGCAGGCGGCGAAACCGAACTCCAGGTGGAAGCAAGGCAATCGCAGATAACTGATATTGGCAATCGAGTGAGTCGTCAAAAAATAATCGGTAAGATAGATGGTTGGGCATCGACCGCAAGCGGCATGCGTACCTACACAAGAGTATGTCACGCCGAGTGGTCAAGGGTAATACAGCAGCCTCGGAATACAGACTTTCAACAGGGCTGGTATAAAATACACCGGTCGCCAGACGTAATCCCCGATGGTGAATAGAGTTGAGACGGCGGAGAATCGACGGCCGTGCAGAAGAGTATACAAGGCTTCCGTAGTCGAGCTTCGACTGAACAATGGCCTGGTAAAGGTGAAGCAGTACGGATCTCCATGTCGTTCAGAATGGCGGTTTGAATGCTCGGAGGTATAGAGAAGAGATCCTCCGACCTTGTGCCCTACGCCGCTACCACATGAATGGGTTCCTTCTGGTGGATGATAACGCTCGTTCCCACAGAGTTGCACTGGTGGACAACATGCTTCAAGCTGAGGGAATAGAAGGAATGGAAGGCCCGCATGATCCCCTGACTTAAACCAGACTGAGTATGTCCGGGATGCACTTGGCAGATGCATTGTAGCCAGACCAGCACCTCCCCTTAATGATTGGTTATTGAACTCATTGAAGAATGGCCAAATATCCCTCAAGAGCTGACTGATAACGTCATATGCGCACGGCCAGCAGATTTGAAACTGTGTTGGCCGTCCGACGAGATTACACATCATATGAGAGGGTAACGAGAATGACTGTTCCACTATTATGGTACCCCATGGTGCCTCGCTCTAACTAAACGCCATGTGTCGTGCTGGTTATAGGCAGAAACAGTGGCAGCGCTCAGTCCTGATTTCACCATCGCCCTTCACGCAGGACTGTATTATGAATGACTTGTGCAATTTGTTGTCTCCAAAATAAATTTTGCTGCGACATCTCTGATCCTTCTTGGTATTGAATTTTGTGTGTATGTAGATACGGTCTACAAAATGTATTGCGAACAACTGGTTAAAACTAATACATTAAGATGAGAAACCTAATATTTAGTAAGCAAAGAATCTTTCGTCGTTATTGTTGTTGTTGTTGTTGGGTTTTGGAAGGGACTAAACAGCGACGTCGTCATTATTGGTGGATGTTAAAGAGAAAACGGTTTCTTTAAGTAGCGAAATGTAATCTTTTTTATCTTTTTTTAGTAATGGTATAAAAGAAATTTGAGCACCATAAGCTTTAAGAAAGTACATACAGTTTCTTATTGCAATACACATTTTTCGTGTTATACATAAGATTATATATTCAAAGACTATGATAGTATTTTATATTTTAAAAATTGGTCCATAGCCAAGAGAACTGTTGAAAATGAAATTTTCTTCGCGGTAAAAGTTGTAACATAGTTGACGTATTACAGATGCGCGCCGTGTCCCGAGATAGTTGTTTGGTAATAAAGATTTTCAGTGTGGTGCGAAAATAAAGGTCGGTAAAAAACCTGAACAGGCTGCTGCCGCTCTGAAACGGCCTACTGTTAAGCACACGACTTCTGAGCCTAAATAATCAAACAGAATTCTTGCACTACCTCAAATTTTCGATGCTGTGTATCGATTCACTCTCTTTGCCGTGAAACGCAAAACGCTTCTAATTATTGTAATAGAAAACAAGTAATATATCTGTATTACCAAGACAGCAGTGCGCAATATTGTTCAAGCAAACTGCTCGTTCGCTGTGTGCGTGGAACTGTACACACACAACGATACGGTGTGGCTGAAAAAGCTAAGCCACTCTTTTTCCGTGTCAAGAAACCAAAAAAACATTTGCGACGAACGACTGCCGGAGGAAAACCAATCAGATACGCCTGTTAAGCGGCACAAAAGCTCCAGATATCTCTCTAGCGAACACACACACACACACACACACACACACACACACACACACACACATACACAGAGAGAGAGAGAGAGAGAGAGAGAGAGAGAACGAGAGAGGGACGAACTACAAGAGCACCACTGAATGCAGTCACAGCAGGCTACCGGCGGTGCGTCTTTGATCATTCACCAGACGCAGCAAAACACACACACTGCAACGTGTCGCTTGACCAGTGGTTTTCCGTAAGTGAAATTTCCTACTGACTCGCAATAAGAAATATTCATTGCGTTCGGAATTCCTTTATTTTCTTCTGTAAAAGCAAGGAAGCAAAGAAGAGACGTACATTTGACCTCAAATTTCATAATTACCACAGAAAGAAGAAGATATAAAAATGCAGTCAACGAGACAGGTAAAATGGAGTACAGACGACTAAGGAATGTGATTGACAGGAAATGCAGAATGGCTAAGTAGGAGTGGCTAGAGGCCAAATGTATGTCTGTAGAAGAATGTATAACTGGGAGAAAACAGATACAGCATACAGGAAAATAAAAGGAGACATCTGGAGACAAGAAAAATAGCTGTATGAATATCAGGAACTCACATGGAAAATCAGTTCTGAGTAAGAAAAGTAAAACTGAAAGGAGTAAAGAGTACATAGAGGAGCTCTACAAAGGAAACGAACTTGCAGAGAATATTGTAAGAAGGAAAAAGGATGTAGATGAAAATGAAATAGGAGATGCTATACTGAGAGATCAATTTGGCAGAGATTGAAAGATTTGAGTAGAAACAAGGCCCCTGGAGTAGATGACATACGCTCCGAGCTACTGCAGTCTCTGAGAGAACCAGCCATGACAAAACTATGTCACCTGGTGCTTAAGATGTATGAGAGAGGCGAAATACCGCCAGACTTCAATCCCCATTCCACATAAAGCAGGGGCAGACAAGTGCGAAAATTACAGAACCATCAGTTTAACAAGTCATGGTTGAAAACTTATAACACGAATTATTTACAGAATGATGAAGAAGCTGACAGACTTTAACATCGGGAAGATCAGTAGGAACACGGAGGCAAACTCTCTTTACGACTTGTCTTAGAAGATAGGTTAAGGAAAGGCAAACCTACATTTCTAGCTTTTGTAGATTTGGAAAAAGCGTTTGACTATGTTGATTGGAATAAATTCTCTCAAGTCAGCAGGGATAAATTATATAAAAAGGAAGATTATTTACAACTTTTACGTCAACCAAACAGTAGTTCTTAGAGTTGAAGGGTATGAAAGAGGCGCTGTGGTTGGGAAGGGAGTAAAACAGGGTTGTAGTCTTTCTCCAGCGTTATTCAAGCTGTGAAGGAAAGCAAAGAGAAATTTGGAGAAGGAATCAGAGTTCATGGTGAAGAAATAAAAACATTGCGATTTGCTGATGGCATTGTAATTCTATCAGAGACAGCAAAGGACCTGGAAGAGCAATTGAACGGAATGGACAGTGTGTTGAAAGGAGTGTATAAGATGAACATAAACAAGAACAAAACAAGGATAACAGAATGTATTCTTAGAAAAATCAGGCGATGCTGAAGGAATTGGATTAGGTAACGAAACAATAAAGGTGGTAGATGAATTTTGTTACTTGGGAGGGTAAAATAACATATAATGGTCGCAGTACAGAGGAAATAAAATGAAGAATGGCAATGGGAAGAAAACCGTTTTTGAAAAAGAGAAATTTGCTAACATCGCATTAATCTAAATGTAAAGATGTCTTTTCTGAAGGCATTTGTATGGCATGTTGCCTTGTACGGAAGTGAAACATGGACGATAAATAGTTCAGACAGGAAGAGTGGAGACGCTTTTGAATTGTGGTGCTACAGAATAATGTTCAAGATTAGGTGGGTAGATCGCGAAACTAATAAAGAGGTACTGATTAGAATTGGGGAGGAAAGGAGGCTTGACCTTGACAAAAAGAAGGGATAGATAGGTAGAACACACTCTTATACACTAAGGAATAGTAAATATAGTATTGGCTGCATCGTGATGGTGTCGGGTTAGCACAGTCGGTAGTGCGCTTGCCCGCGAAAGGCAAAGGTCCCAGGTTCGAGTCCCGGTTCCGGCACAAATTTTAATCTGCCAGGAAGTTTCATTTCTCCACCTCTTCAGCAGTAAAAACCTGAATCTGATGACCAAAAAAGCATTTCACGAAACAACGGTGGTACCTACCATGACTCACGGCTGCACCTCATGGGACACGACTAGCAATACCACCAAACATGGACCCCAACTCATGTAAAATGTCGTAGGCTGCAGCCTAGAAGCAACATATTGGACTAGGAACACTGAACAACACGAGGCCATGGACACAATAGAGAACACCATTAAGAAAAGGTAGCTAATAGCCTATACCAGAAGCTAAAATTCAGTATCAAAAGGAGGGACATGTAAACCAAAACTTTGGCACAGACAAAAAGTGCCAAGAAGCTTAATTGAGACTACCGAAAACCGGCAAATAACAGTAACTAGAAAATTATAGAGGAAGTAAATGTAGCATAATAATTACATCTTCTAGATCATAATGAATTAGTGCAGCAGCCCGGCTAAACAAAATTCAATAGTAAAAAATCTATAGGAATCAATTATTACTATTAGGCCATCAGCCATAAGAGTTGACAACAACAAATAAGACACAACCCAGTGACAAACGCTTACGCCGAAAAGAAAACAAAATACAAGAAAGAAGAACCACCACCACAAGGAAGAGGATTGGCGGACATTTCCGAAACAAAATAACGATTCTTATCCCAATGTCAAATAAATTGTGCCCCAACAACACAAACATCCTACATTCCACAACAATAAATGGAAAGTCGGCGAAGTCGACAAGGCCTTCACTCCACACTGACACAACACACAGACAAAAACAGCATTAATTTGTACTCCTGTGATTCATGCGAAAGTCTTCCGACGTTATATGTGGCCGCACGACGGGAATTAATAGACATCGAACGCCGCGCGGGAGAGGCCGCGTGCCCTAAGGCACCATGCTACGTACTGGGCGGTCGCTCCCGCCGGAATATCGATCCTCCCTCGGGCATCGGTGTGTTTATTGTCGTTAGAGTAATTTAGTTTATGTTGGTTGTAAGTGTACGGACTGTTAAGTTTACAAAGAATTGAACACTGAGACTTGGAACGTGGAATGATAACTGGTCCTAGATGCATGGGAACGCCATTTGAGAAACCTTAGGAAATTCGATATTCAGAGGCACATAGTGGCAAGAGTTAGCCAGAAAACGTAGGACATAACTTCTCACTACAGGCAAAGCAATGGCCGACGGCCTGCTCTAGATAAGTAATAGCAGAAGCGTTTACGTAAAGATGTCTGCGCTAACATGCTGTGAATGTAAGGCGAACGGCAATTTGGCGTTAGTAGGATAAGGCGGGAAACAATTGACCGGCATAGGTATGTCAACAGCGTGTGCAATCAGCGACGATAGTAGATTGGTTTTTTTTTGTTGGTTGGTTTTTGAGTCCAGTTTTTGCATTTATAATGTGCTTGAAGTCTTGGTAGGTGTGGACTATGTTGTCGATATTCTTATAATAAATGGTGCGAAACGGAAATTATACTAAGGGTTTTTGAAGTATTTATTTGTTCTTAGGAACATCTGCCAAGGAAACCATTGCACGAAAGCTGATATCCCCAAAGCTTCGGAGAGATCAAAATTGTAATAATTTCTAGTGTGAGCATTTTATTTATGATTACGATCAGTGTACTACATTAGTGCCAGCGAATTATCTGGATGTCCACACACGAATCCCTACGCAGCGGCGGAGTGGCCGAGGCAATGAGGAGCTATGATCCGATGCGCGAGGCCGTTCCCCGTCGGGTGTTCGAAACCTTCCTCGGGGATGGATGTTTGTGTTGTCCTTAGTATAATTTAATTTATAAGTAGTTTGTAAGTTTAGGGAGTGATGACCCCGCAGTCAAGTCCCATAAGCTTAACAACATTAAACATTAAATCCCATAGAACATTTACGAAACATATTCGAGAGGTCAGTTATTGCACAAAATCGTGCACTGGCGACACCTTCTAAATTTTTTCTGCATAGAGTTTCCAACGATTTGCTGGATCCGTGACACGTCCCGTTGCTCCACTTTGCCGGCCGGGGAAAAGGATGTCCGACACCATATTAGCAGTCATGGCATGACTTTTGTCAGCTTTGTCTAATTTATGTTTTGTCGCAGTGAGATGGGTAATCGGAGCACCAATTTTTAATATCAGTTCTGAATTCCACGAATAGTTGATCTGGTTACACTCAATCTTTGCAGGTTAGCAAATCTAAGTTAAACACCCGAAAAGAACAAATAAGAAGAAAACTGCTACAGTACAGTACTAAAGTTAGAAACATGAGACCAACAGTTCTGCGCTCTTATTCAAAGGCAATAAAAACGATTATAACACTATTTATGTCGATACCATTGAGTTTTGAAAGGTAGGACACAGTTCTTAACAGGGAACATCATCACCACGAACGGAATGTTAAGTCTGTAAAGATTTCTTGTGGTAGGACATTCCATTCACTATCAGCGTGCTTGACACCTTTTAAATAGTCTTTGGATGTGGAAATGCTGCAACAGGTGTCCCAACACAACCCGAACATTATAGACGGAACTTCAGTACGTGAAACGGGAAGGCTGGACCATGGCGAATGTAGTTCTAAGAGCTCCTCTCCCTGTGATGATCGATATATTGTTTCAATTTGGACATACTCATGTCAGCCGGCCGCGGTGGCTGAGGGGACTGAGGCTCTCCAGTCACGGTCTCCACGGCCACTACGGTCGGGGGTTCGAATCCCCCCTCGGGCATGGATATTTGTGCCGACCTTAGGGTTAGGTAGTTCATAAGTAGTTTGTAAGTTTAGGGACTGATGACCCCGTAGTTAAGTCCCATAAGCTATACAAATATTTGAACATTTTACTCATGTCAAAGGCAAGACTGTTGAAGTATTAAGAGACATGAAAACAGAAACATAGAGTTATATCATTATAATTCAAGAAGGTTTGTTGAAAGATACATTTGCTAATCTGCTTATAGAGATTCTCAATACAAACGCTTATATCGCGCCCCCGGCTGTAGAATCTCAAACACCAAGAATATATAGTTCCGAAAGTTTTTGAAGTCTGAGCAGATTTATCGTAGGACGCCTCCCTCCTGAGTCCAGATTTGGTATGAGGAGGTAAGCGTGCCAAGATGAAAATCCGTGAGATTGTGCGAAGCCACGATGGCAGAGAAGCTTAGGAGGAGCGTAACTGCCTAATGCGCAGAAGACCCGAGTCCAAATCTCTGTATATATTCGCATGGCGGACACACGGTATTCAGTGTGGTAGCAGACATTTATTTCATCACTAGTTATTCGGAATTTTCGATGCTCTACAGTCTATACGTGTTACACGGGTGAAAGGTATTTCATATTTTAGAATGAACAGTGTTGTATCAACCATTCTGCACTAAGTTATAAATGACTTGGCCCCTTCCGCTTACAGATCCCGCAACATGAAATGATTTCCACAGTTTCACCCGAGTAGGCGACTCTTTTTTCCTTCTAAATGCAGTTTTCTTAGTAGCAATGACAGCCATCTTGAAATATGATAAAAAATATGACGACAGTGTAATACCCCTTTTTAGCGTCCCGTCGAAGGCTTACAACGAAAAAAACTACGAACTTTTGATGATATTTTTATATCAAAGTTTGATCAAATATTTGACCTTGTAATAGCGGCCTTAGCGCCTCGGACTGTTTGGTGATTTGTCGTATTTTGGAGTACTGTTGCGTATTGTGGGATCCACAGCAGGTGGGACTGACGGAGGATTTAGAGAACAAAATGTTCAAATGTTTGTCATTCTATCGGACCAAATTGCGTGGTCATCAGCCCGTAGCTTGCAAACTACTTAAACCTAGGTAAACTAACCTAAGGACAACACACACACCCATGCCCCAGGGAGGACTCGAACCTCCATGGCGAGCAACCGCGTGCTCCGCAGCGAGCGCTTTAGACCGCTCGGATACTCCACCGCGGCGATTTAGAGAACAGAGAAGGGCAATTCGTTTTGTATTATAGGAACATAGGGGAGAGAGTACCTGAAAATAATGCACGATCTGGAGTGGAAATCATTGAAAGAAAGGCGTTATTAACTGCGGCGAGATCTATTTGCGAAATTTCTTTCACCAACCTTCTCTTCCGAACGCGAACGTAGCACCCACCTACGTAGGGAAACAGGATCATCATAATAAGAAAAATCACATCGAAAAAAGAACGGTTTAGGTGTTTCCTTTTCCCGTGAGCTATTAGAATCATAAAAGTGGTTCCACGAACCCTCTGCCATGCACTTCATCGTGACTTGCAGAGTATTTAAGTGGGTGTATATGAAAGGGGCTAAACTGGAACGATCATCAGTCCATAGTACCTCAGATGCGCGGCGATTCCCGCGAGACGAAAGCACAGAGGGAAAAAAACGTCGTTTACGACAAGGTGACTGAGCCCATCCTGCACGATGTATCAGCCAACAGTGTCATACGACATTAGCATTTTTATTGAAACCCCTCCATTTACTCTCTTCCGATACATACGATAAAAGCAAACACTCCCTACCAACACATCGCCCCTTTGATGGAAGGAAAGACTGTGATATCCAGCGTTGAGCCAACGAAGTTTTTTATGGGTGGCCGAGGAAAGCAGTCCAGATATACGGCTGCGGAAAGGCGTTAGCACGTGGCATAAAGGGCGTCAATAAAGTACCCTTCCTTTAGAGCACTGGTCGCCCGTAGGCAGTTTCCCCAAAACTGTTCACACGTTTGTAATTCTATGAGACCAAACTGCTTTGGTCATAAGTCCCTAGACTTACAAACTACTTCAGCTAACAAGGGAATGGTCAGCCTTGTCATGTCTAAACCTGTATTGCTATTTTTACCACTGTGAGTTAACATTGAAGGAAGTCTGTATGCAGACTGTTCGCGGATGATGCTGTCGTTTATCGGTTAGTGAAGTCAATTGAGGATCAAAAGCAACTGCAAAGAGATTTAGTCAAAATTTCTGCATGGTGCGAAAATTGGCAATTGACAATAAAGAAAAGTGTGAAGTAATACACATGACCACTAAAAGAAATCCTCTGAACTTTAATTACGCGATAAATCAGTCAAACCTTAAGGTCGTAGATTCTACCAAATACCTAGGAGTTACAATTACGAACAACTTTTACTGGAGAGAACACACAGAAAATATCGTGGGGAAGGCAAACCAAAGGTTACGTTTCATCGGCTGAACGCTTCGAAGTTGCACCAGCTCGACCAAAGAGACTGCCTACATCACACTTGTGCGTCCTCTCCTGGAGTACTGTTGCCCCTTGTGGGACCCTCACCAGGTGGGACTGACGGAAGACATTGAGAAGGTTCAGAGAAGGGCAGCTCGTTTTGTTTTATCACGTTACGGGGGGAAAGCGTCACGGAAATGTTGCAAGAATTGGGGTGGAAATCATTAAAAGAAAGACGTTATACATTGCGGCGTGATCTGTTGGCGAAGTTTCAATCACCGACTTTTAGTTCTGAATGTGAAAATATTTTGCTAGTACCCACCTACTTAGGGTGACATGACCATCCCAATAAAATAAGAGAAATCAGGTCGAAAACGGAACGATTTAGGTGTTCTTTCTTCCCGCGCGCTATTAGAGAATGGAACGGTAGAGAAAAGTTATGAAATTGGTTTATGAACCCTCTGCCAGGCACTTGAATGTGATTTGCAGAGTATCTATGTGGATGTAGATCTATGTAGATGTTAGCTGCTGACATGACCTGGAAGTCTGTAAGAACTTTCATGAAGTATGACATTATTTTCGCATGGTTTCCGCGCTTATAACTGCATGTTGTGCAACCCTGACCTCTCTCGCTATGTTATACCAACGCCATCTAGGGACAAGGTAGCGTTAGCTACGCGCCGCTCTTCTGCCACAGCAGTGAGTGAGCTGATTCGCCCAGTGAAAGCGATCGTACGATAATTAATAAATACGATAATAATAAATTAGTTGACAAATGTAGCTGATAAGTTATCTACAACATTCTTTCCAAATAGCTATGAAATAGACACAAATACATATAAGGTTTAGAACACGTCAAACTTTTATTTGTTGTAATTTCCGCAAAAATGCGAAATATTCATACACTGTTCAAAACATAGGTTTTTTGTGCACCAAGAACATACAAACAAAGTCGACATATGACAGCCCTGCGAATCACAGCCGTTGTTAGACGGCCGTAGACAAACCTCGGCCTAATATCAGTATATTTCGAGGCGTGCCACGCATATTTAATCACACTTTGACCCCGTGGGGAGGAAAATTGATAATGTACGACTGATTGCAACTTGAGAATATCATCACGGTGATAGGAAACTGCAGTGATTTGAACACATTAATTTTCTCTGTTAGTTTTCTGTAAAATGCCTTCCACTGGCGGAAAAATTCTCTGTCTAACGGTTGAATTACGTTCGTCGTGCCGGGTGGAATCTGAAGTATCTCTACTTCTTTGTCAGGGTGAGCTTGAAATACAGCTTTTATGACCTGACAACGAATCTAGAAGGAGAAGAGATTTTATTCCCGCAGAACGGAAGAAAAGCATGACGCATGAAAAGTGTAACGTTATCATTTCCCATTTTTCCAGACTTCGATGCGTCTACCACAAGATTTTCTGCGTAAACCATTGTTTGTTTGACATGTCGTCCAAAACTTCCAGTTGGTTCTTGAAGACATACATATAGTTTAGGCGGCCATGAAGCATACAGACTAATTATGGGCATTATAGTGTATGAACGGGTGAGTGCAGTCGTGGACTGCGCAATTGCCTCAATATTTTTCCCCCTTTCAATGGCAGTGTTCTTTTCACACGTATTTCTTTTTGAAAACCTGACTGATCTCCGTTGTAAATGTAAGATTCACTAAAACTGGCGATCTTAATTTTTTCAGTCGTAAGAAAAGCTTCTATCATTTCCATTTCAGTCACTTCAACTTCCGACCTTTTTCTCGATACAAATTTTGTTATTTTCCGGGACACAATTTTATGTGATCTTTTGAAGCGACTAATCCAACTTTGAGAATCTGCAAATTCCTTAGCGCCCAATCACGCAAAGTTGTGTCGCTCACCTCAATGACTGTCATGTGACATCAGTAAATTGCTCGAAAAGTCGCGCATTTATCTCCGTCGCAATTTGCAGCCGACTCTTACGTCGTCCAGCGACTTCCATTTTCCATCTATACATTTCACGTTCAGAACGGACAAAGCGACACCTATTTTGAACAGTACTGACACGTAGGCGTTTCTTACCACTTTTGTTCTACCAATACTTCATCGCTTTTTCTTTGTCTAATAATGTAATTTTAGTTGCTGGTGTTGCTTTCGGAGATAATTGATGAAAGTACGTGGCACTCGAAGAGTCTTCATGTTTGCAACTTTCTTCCGTTTCTTCGGCGTCTATAGAATCACAGTCTGCAATATCGAATGTTTCAGTCGTTTGTAGCCACATTTCTGCACTATTTACATGTTCGTCTATGCGTTTAACTACAATGTCGCACATCACATAGTCTTCATGCGTGTTTTCTGTTGATTGCTTCATTTGGCGTTTGTGGTATATCTCCATGGCAAGCAGCAAATTTACAGGGTTTGCCATCACCTGCAAGGGAGATTGAATTTTCTCCGTAAAGTGCCTTGCGGAGTATAGATGTAGATGTACAGAATATCTTTCACATCTCTATCCAGTTTCAGGACGGTATGTTTCGAAATACGTACCAGAAATAATAAGGTAGTGCGTTCCACAGAAACGAATATTCGTTTCCCCTTTCCACCAAACCCGTGCAACGATATTCGTCTTTAGTGAACGCTGCGATAAGACGGCCGCACCTCCCGACCATGCGCACAACGCTCACCATAGCAACAGCTCGCACTCGCGTCACCGCAAGCGCCAAGCAGGAAAAACAGCCATTTTCGTAATTTTTTAGGTGACTTCCAGGTCACGTCAGCAGCAACATTCTGCATACAGACTTCCTTCAGTGCTAATTAACAGTGCTAAAAAACATTCTCTTGTAAGTTAATGACACCTAAAGATAAAACACACGTTCATGTCCGAGGGAGGATTCGAAACTCCGACACGGAAGGCCGTGCGATCCGTAACGTGTCGCTCTAGACCGTTTTCTTTTAATTTTTCTATTTTATTTTCCTTCAGCTCTTTGCTGATATCGCTAGTAAGGCGCTGTATTGTTTTTGTTTCGCTTTTTATGATGACAAGTCGAAATGTGCTCTTTAAAAATAGGGTGTTGGCGATTGATGACAAAAATCTTTCTGGACGTCTACCAACTAGGGATTGCAATCCAGGACAGTTTTCAATCCAGCGGGAATTTTTTTCTGGATTGCCGTCAATCCAGCGGGGTCTCGCAAGGATATATATATATATACGTCTTTCTTGGTCGTTATTGAAAGAGAGGATACTGCAGCAGTATGCCCACTGAGCCATTTTGATGTTTCAATCAACTAATAGCAATAGACATAAAGGAATCGTAAGTTTAGCATTGGAGGGAAGTGTATGGAGTAAAAATCGCTGAGAGAGACCAAGATATGAATATAGTAAGCAAATTCAAATGGATGTACGTTGCCTTTCTTATGAGGAGATGAAGAGGCTTGCTCAGGATAGATTAGGGTGGTGAGCTGCATCAAACTAGTCTCCGGACTTAAGAGCACAACAACAACAACAACAACAACAACAATAGGAATAGTAAGTGAAATATTGACTTAGCGGTTTTTGCACCCGATATATGTAGTTAGCGGGTTTTGTAACCGAACGTTTGTTTCGTAATTGCGCTACGTTTGCAAAACCATCTAACTACATATATCGGGTGCAAAAACCGCTAAGTCACTATTTCACTTACTATTTTAACGTACAAAACATAATCACAGATTTCAGCCATTAATACAAAGTAACAATTATTATTATTATTATTTTTACTTATTTTTGAAAGAAAAAAATAAAGTCTTTATTAAGGTATCTCGAATGACAGCAGCCAGTCGTCTTTTATGTAAAATGTTTTTATTACATTTCTCCCATTACCGGTTTCGATATGCCTAGCATTGTGCATCTGTTATAATTACAAAAACAAAACAAGTAAACTATGTGGCGAGCATAACTGGCATAATAATATTGACTTAGGCCTAAATGTTGCTACTTACAATTTGTGTTATCCATAAACCCATTGTCACAAATGGTAGCATGCACACATTAATTGTGCTACTATGCACTTCACTCATATTACACAGCATAACTGGTGGCATGCACATATTTATTGTGTTGCTAAACACTTTATACATGTTACACCATACAGTTTCCACGCACTATACAAATGTAAACAAACCAAAGATCTTCGCTAAAGATGTTGCACAGTTCGAACACTCTTTAGTAGTTTCGATGAGATGAGTTTCTTCGCGATTATCTCAGTTTCTCTTATCATGCAGGCTGCTTTTGCATCAGGGCTATTCCTTTATAAAACCCTATAACACCATACAAATCAATCGAAATAAGATTAGAAATGTTAATTTGATGACAAGTAAACAAGCATTATACCGTACTGATTTTGTGTTGCGGATCGCCTTTAGAAGAAAAACGCAGAGGTCAATAGCAACTGGCTTGATTTAGCAGCTGACGCACAACGTGGGCTACTGTATGTACGGTGTGTAAACTTTTTGGTATCACGTGGCGAGGATAGTGGGTGGCAGCGCGGCGAACTGTGTTGCTGCAGTCTGCAGGTTAGTTGGGCCGGCAGGACTGTTGCGTGCTTGACTCATCGTCGCCGTGCCGTGCCGACTGTCAGCGAGCAGCCAACACCGTCTAGATACGAGGCCTGACAACAGGTTCGTGTCACGTCACACCGATAGGCTGCCGTCGCTAGCTGAGTGGCTGGCCGCTGGGGCACAGCCATGCCTCTTAGAGCCACCCAGTGAGCTTGCGATGGCCTATCGGTGTGACGTGACACGGAATTGTTGTGAGGCCTAGACTGTGATGGAGCAGCGCGCTAGCAGCATACACACGCCCACACTTCTTCCACTCCCACCTCATTCAGTTTACACATTATATGCGAGTGCATGCAATTCAAAATAAGATAAACGACAGAAAGGCAACGTCACGTCTATTCATATTGCAGGACGCGTTGCAAATTTAAGACAACGCGCTGCTAAGTGAGTTTAAGGTGGCAAATTTGAAAAATAAAATAAAATAATTGCGATTTTTAAGCTTCGGATCAGATGTTCCGGGATCCAGTAGTTCTAGTTCGTAAAATTATGCTGGATCCCGCTGTATTAAGGGATCCCACTTTGCTGGGTTGCAATCCCTACTATCAACAGTGTCAATCGACAATAACACTGAAAAAAATCATAGTTCTCTTTTATTCTTTCTTTTCACAGACCATCGATAGACAACTGATGGTCAGGAATGTGTGCGTTATCTAGGAGATCGGTTCAACGAATTAAGGATAGTGGTTCTTCCACCACGACAGTGCGACTGTACACATAGCCATCCTAGCCATCCTGGTTAGACATTTTTTGGCTAAGATGCCACACACGCACCTTAAGCCGTCGGCAAGAGTGTGGCCAACGTGACGAGTTTCTGACGTCACTACGTGCGAAACGCACATTGGCGAGGCTTTCCCAACGTGGCGGGCAGTGTTAAGCATGCCAGATATTCTCAACGTGCGTCTGATCCATCACCAATAAAGAGGGAGAACACTACCGACGTCACACCATGTGGCTATCCGGGGAGGGGAACAGCTCTTTTCGGTAGAGAGAGAATTTCATGGTTTTTATGTATATAACTAAGGTCTTGTGAATGTATGACATTTCACAGCAAGTAAAAGTAACTCAGTAAATTGAGAATCTCTCGAAAACCGGTCATTAGAGTTACTGTTTGTTGGAATAAATGACTGGAAACCTTTTATATGTAGTTAAAAAATTTCCGCATTACTGTAATCTGCCGTTTCAAGGCAAGGCGGATTGAAGATCTATCAACACGAATTGTTCTTTACATCATTTGTTGTAATTACATGGCGCTGATTCAAGGTTCCTCGGAAGCAAGCATTTTTGCTTCTTATTTTCGGTTTTTTTTATAAAGACAAGTGGGTATCCTCTGAGGAGTGAGTTTGTTGGATTCGTATTATGAACAGAAGTGTTTGCAGCTTACTTAGAGTAAAATATACTCTTTATTGTTTCACATATTGTATTTTACACGTTCCGAACATTCTTCTTCTGAACAGTAACATGACCGTGGAAGAACGACCTTTCAGTTTTACTGAAAAGCAAGACTGTTGCAATAACGTTTGCCTGGTGTGAAGACCTTTACTAATTTTACATATCACAGTTTGTCATGAAACTTTTATAATTCGCTCCACGTATTGACATAACAAGCAACTTTTATAAAATTCTTTATCTTCATAGATATTTTGTTACTTATGTAGGCCTATATCACAGTACATAACGAACATGTGCAAAAGCGCGGAAATAAGCGATTTAATAGAGGTAAAGCATTAATTCCATGCTTTTGACTTCTTAGTGTGATTTCAGAACCTGTTGTCGCCGACAACTGTCGCGTGTAGCTCGTTTGAGACACACGTCCCGTATGCACAAGTCGCGCCGTCTCCGAGCTTTCAGCCCCACGTTGGACCCGGCACGATGACCAAAATGTTCAAATGTTTGTAGAGATTATGGGACTTAACTATGGGGTCATCAGTCCCTAAACTTGCAAACTACTTATGAACTAGCTACTACTAAGGACGGCACTAATATACATGCCCAAGGGGGGATTCATACCCCCGACCGTAGTGGCCGTGCAGACCGTGACTGGCACGCTGCAGACCCCTCGGTCACCGCGGCCGGCGGCACGTTGACCACACACGTTCAGATACTTGCTTTGTGTGCCTTTGACTTTAATCTCCTGACCCGACTTTGTCCGACTATTCTTATTTCGACGCATGGAAAAGGGCGTGAAAGGACACTGATTTCGCAAAATTGAATAAATCAAGGGGGTAAAAACGAGAGGTGAGTGGCGATAGTAAAGAAGTGGCACCTAAACCTATGACCATTTTTCCTTACGTAGGCCACAGGATAGGTCGTATTTTGCGGAGATATTATGTGGTTTTTGACCACGTTCTAAGATAAAGGTCCTGTTGTGGTCCGTAAAGGATGATCTTGGGTTGCGTAAGGCTGGTGTCTATCATAGTCCTTGCAGTTGTGGCATGTCAAATATTGGTCAGACTATCAAGACTGTGGAAGGCCGGTGTATTGAACACAAGCGTCACACACGCTTATTACAGCCGAGAAAATCTGTCGCAGTACATTGCTTGACACCGGTCATCCTCTGGAATACAACAACACGGAGATTCTGGCATGTAGTTCCACCTACTGGCATAGTGTTATTAAAGAAGCTGTAGAAATTAAACTGGCAAGCAACCCTATAAATAGATGGTTTTGTTTAAATTCTGCTTGGAATCCTGTACTGTCTCTCGTCAAAAAACAGAGGGACAGAATTAATGCTGCCTCAAAAATGTTCAAATGTTTGTAAAACTTATGGGATTTAACTGCGGGGTCATCATTCCCTAACTTTACAAACTACAATAAAGGTGGTACATGAATTTTGTTATTTGGGCAGTAAAATAGCTTATGAAGGGTGGAATAGAGAATCTATAAAATGTTGTTGGACAAAGGAAAGAGAGGCATTTCTAGGGAAGAAAGTTTTGTTAAACTTTAAATAATACTTTAGTTCTTAGGAGGTCTTTTCTAAATACGTTTGTATGAAGTATTGACTTAAACGAGAGACGAGAGTGGAAGTTAGACGATAAGTAGTTCAGACAGCAAGAAGACAGCAACTTTTGGAATGTGATGCCGCCGAAAAATGATGATTGAAGGGGTACCGGGGACAACATAAAAGAAGAGAAAAATTTGTGCAATAACTAGACAAAAAGTGGGACCGGTAGGAGACATTTTGAGACACCAAAGTATTGGAGTGAAGTGTGGGTCATAAAATCCGCAGAGTGAGACTACGAGACGAGTAAATCAAGCAGGTTCATACGGAAGTGATTTGCTGTTGTTATTCTGACATGAAGAGGCTTCCACCTGCTAGCTTAGAGAACTGAATCAAACCGTCTTTGAACTAACGAACACGACAACAACGATTTTTGAGCCGTTTGTACTTTCAATATTCTATCTAAAGTGCGAGGTAACATCTCCACGCAACGTTTTGCGATACTTCTCATGAAGGACGTGATCGTCTTGGAGTGTTAAATTAATGCCTCTCTTCACCGATTCACTATCAGTTTTTGCTAACTGCTAAGTGGGTGCAGTCCACAGACTGGCTTGGAATGGCGATTATGTGAATTTGGGAGATTACTAGCATCTGCCGTCTTTATTCAGTGTTTTGAGCGTGTCTCTGTACTGTCAAATTCAGTTGTCTGGGAAAATTCTAAGACGGCGTGTTGATAATTCCTGTAGGTACTCAGGCAGAGCGTCACAGCGGCAGCCTATGGCTTTGTTTGGTGAGCGTCTTACTCTGTGCTGAAGTACGCCTGTTCTCGGCGGTTCTGCTCACCCGTTTCCAAGGTAGTGTTTACCCGTAGTGGCGTCCATGCTTTTGATTTGACCTGATAACATGCGCCTGTAGCGCTTGGTCCTTGTACACGATGCGCAGTTTACGAAGTTAGCGAGTTGTTGGCAACTTGTGTTCAGCGTGCGGGGAATCTCAACTTTGTTTGGTAACACTGAGGCGGTGTGCTTTTGACATGCATATTTATTAAATTGCATTATATGACTGAAGTTTAGCTGGTATAATTAGATCGGATCACAATACATGCATGATACGAGAATAGGGCTATACTCTCTATGCAGTAGATTTGTAAAAAAAAAAAAAAAAAAAAAAAAAAAAAAAAAAAAAAAAGGAACGTGATGAGCATTTGAGCCATACCTCTACGGAAATGAATTTTATGTCCCAGCAGTGTTAACCTGCAAGCTACGACTGGTGAGGGGTGATTTGCACTACTCTGTTCATGTGCTTCACGATTTGGTTGTGTTGTCAACGACTTCTTACATGTCTTTTGAAAATACATTCGATATGGTTCTTCTACGTAAATTTTGTCTTACTTCTGGATGAGAAATCGCATCCTCGTCTCAAGTGTGCAAATGTTTTACTTGTGGAAGCCAGCTGTATCTTTTGCTTTCAATGAAATATAGTTTGTAACATACCTAATTTAATGTTTGTTTTTTTTTTTTTTTTTTTTTTTTTTTTTTTTTTTTTTTTTTCGTTTGGGAAATTGGTTGCAAGTTTAATTCTAAAGTTGTACAAACTGTTATCATTCTTAATTTCTTAATTGTTTGGTTATCTGGGTCAAGTTAATTACTCTTTCTCATTCCCTGCAATGCAGTTACTATTGCTTCCCATTCACTTCTAAGTAATTTGAAATTATGTCTTTCTTTCGTGTTGGTTTTATTAGATGACCTAATGTTTGTTTCCATGATAAATTTATTCAATGATACGTTGTTACCGCAATTTCCGATATAAGAAGCACTGTACGATGCAGTATTAAACTGAAGAAGCCTCAGTTGCCTCAACGAATGTGTATTCAAGTTGCCTTTGTGAAAAGAGCGCTGAAATCGCAGCGGTGACAATGTTGCTTGAATACGCTTCTGCTCCAATGTACATCTGGAATGGGCTCTGCAAAATGTCTGTAAATCTAAAGAACTTAACTGCTGCGGTAGGCTTACAAACTACTTAAACTAACTTACGCTAAGTGTGACACACACACACACACACATGCCCGAGAAAGGGATCGAACGAGCGGAAGCGAGCAATCGTTCGCTCCGCATCTAGACGCCTTAGAGCTCTCGGCCACTCCACCGCGTCAGTGCTCTGCATACACGATACTTTTGACATGGACCAATAACCAGAAAACGCACGGGTTGAAATCCAGTGATCAGATCAGGCCATGCAACTAGACTTCATCGTGCTAAGTGGGCTGGAGCGCAGCATGCAACTCCGCGAATGGCACGATACAAGGAACAGACCCACATTCTAGTACTCACTTTAATTGTGGATGCTCGGTATAGCGCTTGTTGGACTGCAGTCACATTAACAAAGTAAACCTAAAGAAGTCAACACACACATACACGCACAGTGCTTACTAGGCATAGTCCCGTTTGGAGGACTTACCCTGTCAGTTATAGGGACACATGGAATTTAACGTGGTTTCCGAATCACGGTGCTACTCGATGTTTTTCACATCATCAACATTGACAAAGGTGAAAGAAGTGGAAAGTGACAGATAAAAATCCTGGCGGGGATCGAACCCGTGACCCCTGGCAGTCTACCACTGTGCTACCGAGAAAGTATGATTGAGTAAGTGGTCTCTAGTATGGAAATCATTCATTTTGAAATGTAGTTCAAAAATGTTCAAATGTTTGTAAAGCTATAGGACCAAACTGCAATGGACATCGGTCCATAGACTAACAAACTACAGAAGCTAACTTATGTTAGGAGCAACTCACACACCCATGCCCCGAGAGAGGACTCGAAACTCTGACGTAGAACGGCTGTGCACTCGGCAACAAGGCGCCTAGACCGCACGGCCATTTCCGCGCGGTCTTGGCATAGTTCATTAGAGTTTTCCTTTGTTCCGATCAGTCCCTAGACCTTACACACGGTGGAAGTAATCAACATATTTTAATAAAATTGCATCCCTCGGACAGATTCGAGAGGTGAATTTGATAGAGCACTGAAAGACCTAAGTCGAAATAACGGCCCTGGAGTTGGTGACATTCCCTCAGCGCTACCGAAGTCTCTGGTAGAGACAGCCATGACAAAACTGTTTCAACTAGTGTGGGAGATGTATGGGACAGGCGAAATACCCCCATACTTCAAGGAAAACGTAATAATCCCCATTCCAAAGAAATCAGGCGCAGACAGTTGTAAAAAAAATTCAGAACCATCAATTTAATAAGTCATGGGTGTAGAATTTTAACATTGATTATTTGCAGAAAAATGGAAAAGCTGGTAGAAACTAACCTAGCAGATGATCAGTTTCGATTCAGGAGAAATGTAGGTACACGGGAGGCAATACTCACCTTAGACTTATCTTAGATTAAGGAAAGGCAAACCTACATTTCTAGCTTTTTTAGATTTGGAGAAAGCTTTTGACAAGGTAGATTGGAATACACTCATTCATATTCTGAATTCATCAGGGGTAAAATATAGGGAACGAGAGGTTATTTACAACTTGTACAAAACCAGAACGCAGTTATTAAAACAGAAGGGTATGAAAGGAACGCAGTGGTCGCGAAAGGAGTAAGACAATGTTGTAGCCCTTGTCAATGTTATTCAATATATACGTTGAACAAGATGTGAACGAACGCAAGGAGAAATATTGAGAAGAAATAAAACTTGAGGGAGAAGAAATAAAGCCGCGCGGGAGTAGCCGAGCGGTCTGGAGCGCCATGTTACGGAGCGCGCGGCCTCCCGCGTCGGAGGTTCGAATCCTCCTTCGGGCATGGATGTGTGTGTTGTCCTTAGGTTAGTTTAACTTAGTTTATGTAGTTCGTAAGACTAGGGACTGATGACCAACGTAGTTTGGTCCCATAGGATTACACACATTTGAACATTTGAAGAAATAAAAACATTACAATTGGCCGATGACATTGTAATTCTGTCAGAGACAGCAAAGGATCTGGAAGAGTAATTGAACGGAATGGACAGTGTCTTGAAGTATATAAGATGAACAATAACAAGAGAAAAACAACAGTAATGCAATGCAATCTGAGAACATAAGGCAGTGCTTAACGAATTAGATTAGGTGGTAGATCAGATTCGATATTTGGGCAGTAAAATAACATGTGATGGTCGCAGTACAGAGGATATAAAATGCAGAATGGAAATGGGAAAGAAAGCGTTTTTCAAAAAGAAAACTTTTTAACATCGAATATTAATCTAAACGTAGTGGAGTGAAAGATTGGCGATAACTAGTTCCGTCAGGGAGAGGATTGAGGCTTCTGAAATGTGTGATATAGAATAATGATGAAGATTAGGTGTGTAGATGGCGTAACTAATTACGCGGTACAGAATATTATTGGGGAAAAGAGGAATTTTTGGCATACCTTGACTAAAAGAAGGGATCGATTGGTGGTACATATTCGTAGACATCTTGCAATCTCAGATTTAACTTTGAGTGAAATGTGTAAGGTAAAAATCGCAGAGGGAGACCAAGAGCCGGCCGCGGTGGCCGAGGGGATTGAGGCGCTCCAGTCGGGTCTGCACGGCCACTACGGTCGGGGGTTCGAATCCACCCTCGGGCATGGATATTTGTGCCGTACTTAGTATTAGCTAGTTTGTAAGTGGTTTGTAAGTTTAGGGACTGATGACCCCGTAGTTGGGTCCCATAATTACAGAACGACATGTTGACTATAGCTGTTTATTAATTCTCAATGCTACCGGTTTCGGTTATTTATCATTGTCAAGCGTTAGCAGAGATTAGCTAATAGCTTAACATGTCGGAATACAAAAATACAAAATTATAACACAAGTATTCGTTGTCATTGCTCAAGTTATTGTCACAGTGGCTGACTGCTATAGTCTATAGCAGACAGCCACTGTGACAATAACTTGAGCAATGACAACGAATATCGTTGTGCATCGCTGATATCGATATAAGGCTGCATATCTTAGATTGGCCCAAGATCGTATAAAAAATATTACATGTGACAGGATTTACTTGCCTTATTTGACAATTTTCTACTTGAACTGTGTTTTTCACCAGTTTCAGTAGCAGTTTATTTTTTTAATGAGGTGAGACCCCTATTTCACCTCATTTAAACGTACCCTTACGTACTTTTCACAGGTAATGATGTAGCTGGTGTTCGTACTTAGCAAACGATACGAAACTTGCTGCGTCCAATGTCGTCTGTCTTCTATTTTGTTTGCAGTGAATCAGTTCCAGTTCACAAACAAGTCTCTGCTACGGAGCGAGAAGTTACGTAAGGAGCGAGCGTTGAGTCTGCAATAATGAGGTCTGTCTCACTCGAAAGGAATACGACTGACGTGTAGCATTTCAGTAGCAGACGAAGACGCAAGATGGCTCATTATTTTCTTGCGTTACTGTTCAAATGGAAACTTCCCAAATGTCTACAGCGTTTGAAAACTGCACATAATCTTCTTTGGTACTATTGTTCTAGGTCATTAATTCCGGCAGTACCAAATTAGTTTCATAAGAAAACATAAATCACCAAATATGGTATCAAGTAACCCATTTTTAAAAGAATGTTGTATATGAACATCAAACTACACTTAATAATAGCAAACTGTAGACTACTTTCCGAGCTCTGTGCTAAGACAATTTAATAAAGCTAGATATTTTATTATACCAATACATTTCTTTACCGCCTTAGTGCTTTGAAGAAGCCGATCAACTTTAAATTTTAACCTGTACCCACTTCAACGAGATTGCTTTCCAAGTTAATTGTTTGATAAGGTACTTCTGGACCTTATCTGCCACATAGCTTTATCTCTTTAAGGGCCGGCTGAGGACGACCTGAGCTGTGTTGGTCAAATAACTGACTGCTTTCTCTGGTTAATGTTTAGGGCCCGCGTTCCAATCCCATTTCGGACCTTTCTGAGATATTTTCTTACAGGGCACAGATAGAACTATTGTTTAAAATAAGCTCAGTAAGTCACATCCAGCTCTGCTGAATCTCTCTGATATATTTCCAACTATTAGCAAATTTCGACCACGTCATTATCAAATATCGTGTTTATGTCATCACAAAAACTATATTCTGCTTAACGATGCATAACTGTTTTAAAATTTTTTAGTAATCTTTTGTTTTGTAGTTAAAGAACGGAATATACTCCAACTCACCTTATTACTGTTACTGATGTATATTTCAGGTTGAATGACTCGTGAAATTTAGTGTAACATACCACTTAAGGTCGGAGTTGACCCAAGTTGTATTTTGTTTACTATTGTAGTCGCTGTATGTCAAAGATTTTTAAGAAGAAATGGCAGTTGACGATCATATCATATAATGATATTAATTTTTTTCTTTTGATTAAGAGTAATTATATTCACAAAATATTTGTAATGGCCCCATTTAACACAAATAATTATATATATAGGTATTATATGAAGCGTAACATGCTACAACTATGAGATTTGTGTGTCACATGACATGACGTAGTTATGACATAAACTGTATTAATATATACACTGGTACAGCGAACGCTGTCTGTCTGTGTTTGTGTTGTGGAGCCGCGGCGAAGCGGCCGAGCACGTTGAGGCGCTATGCTACTATGCGCGAGGCCGTTCCCGTCGGCGGTTCGAATCCCCATTCGGGAATGGATGTTTGTGCCGTCTTTAGTATATGGTAGTTCATAAGTAGTTTGTAAATTTAGGGACTAATGACCCGCAGTTAAGTCCCATAAGCTTTACAAAATTTGACCATTTGTGTTGTGGAAGATTTATTTCGTCAGTATACGTGAGCTAAATTACATCTACATACATACTCCGCAATTCACCGTAAGGTGCGTGGCGGAGGGTACAATGTACCATTATTAGGCATTTCCTTTCCTATTCCACTCCCAAATGGAACGAGGAAAAAGAGAATGCCTATATGCCTCCGTACGAGCCCTAATTTCTCTTGTCTTTGTGATCTTTACGCGAAATGTAAGTAGGCGGAAGCAATATCGTACTACACTCAGCTTCAAATTCCGGCCCTCTAAATTTACTCAACAGAAATTCACGAAAAGAACGTCGTCTTTTTTCCAGCGATCCCCAATTGAGTTGCCGGAGCATTTCCGTGACACTCGCGTATTGGTCGAACCTACCGGTAACAAATCTAGCTGCTCGTCTCTGAACCGCCTCTATGTCTTCCTTTAAACTGATCTGCTGCGGGTCCCAAACACTTGAGCAATATTCAAGACGTGGTCGCACAAGCGTTTTATACGCGGTCTCCTTTACAGGTGAAGTACATCTTCCCAAAATTCTCCCAATAAACCGAAGTCGGCTGTCCGCCTTACTCACAACTGTCCTTACATGTTTGTTCCATTTCATATCGCTCTGCAATGTTACGCCTTGATATTTGAACGACGCAACAGCATCAAGAAGCTCAGTACTAATGCTGTATTCGAACATTATACGATTGTTTTTCCTACTCATACGCATCACATTACATTTTTCTACATTGAGAGCACCAACTAGAAATTTTGTCTAAGTCAATCTGTATGCTATTACAGTCAGTTAAAGACGACACCCTCCCATACACCACAGCATCATCAGCAAACAGCAGCAAATTACAACTTACTCTGCCCATCAGATCATTTATATAGATACAAAATAATAGCGGTCCTGTCACACTCCCCTGGGGCACACCTGACGATACACTCGTCTGTGATGAACACTCGCCGTCGAGAAAAACGTACTGCGTTCTATTACTTAGGAAGTCTTCCAGCCAGTCACAAATCTGTGAACCTATTCCATAAGCTCGTATCTTCGTTAGCAATCTGCAGTGTGGAACCGCGTCGAACGCCTTTTTGAAGTTAAGAAAAAATCCGCCTATTGCCCTTCATCTATGGCTCGCAAGATGTCATGTGAGAAAAGTGAGTTTCATATGAACGATGTTTCCAAAAAACCCGTGCTGATTCATGGAAAGAAGCTTTTCCGTTTCAAGGAAATTTACTATATTCGAACTGAGAATATGCTCTAAAATTCTACATGAAACTGATGTCAACGATATTGGCCTGTAATTGTGTGCGTCAGTTCTCTTTCCTTTCTTATAAACGGGAGTCACCTGCGCTTTTTTCCAATCACTAGGAACTTTGCGCTGAATTAAAGATTCGCGATAAATGCAAGCTAAGTAGGGGGCCAATGCCGCAGAATAGTCTTTGTAAAACCGCTGCAGAGTGAAAGTTTCATTCTGGAACATCCCTTAGGCTGTGGCTAAGCCATGTCTCCACCATATCCTTTCTTCCAGGAGTGCTAGTCTTACAAGTTTCTCAGGAGAACTTCTGTGAAGTTTGGAAAGTAGGAGGCGAGGTACTGGCGGAAGTAAAGTTGTGAGGCGGCGTCATGAGTCATGTCGGGATAGCTCAATCGGTAGAGCGCTTGCCCGCCAAAGGCAAAGTTCCCAGGTTCGAGTCCCGGTTCGGGCACACAATTTTAATCTGCCAGGAAGTTTCATATCAGTGCACACTCCGCTGCAGAGTGAAAGTTTCATTCTGGAATTGTAAGTATGTCAGTCTACGACTTCTGTAACACCATGATACCAATATATAACAAAATGAAGTTATGTTTGTTCTCCCTAAATTTACCTCCAACGAAAGCTTCTCATTGACTAGATAGTTCCTTTTTTTTACCTTTAAAAACGTTAAAGTAACAAAAACGTGTCCATTTAAGAACCAAACATTAGTATAAGTCCTGGGAGAAAGATTACCTTTATGCTGGTACGTTTGTTTTAACTTTTGGGCATGCCGTTTAAGATAGGCATTATAAAACTATTGATATAAATTCATTTGGATCAGTATAGAATTAGCTCCATATGTTACAGAATACCACTATTGAGTCACTGACAGGCGAGTAGGAATTTCTACGGACGCGACAGCGACGGCTCCGAATATAATCTGATACTTTCGGGGCACTCGTTTCGCAAAGCGTTTACGTACACGTGGTACCCGTACATTCAGAAATGCTACATAAATTGGTGGACGTTTATATATTGGTCGTTTTTTTTTCCAAAATATCCAATTTGACTTACGAACTGCAACTGTAATGAAAATTGACGAGTTATTTTGGTAATCAAATGTAACCAGCCGTTATTTATCAATTATTATTTTACGAACCACTGAAGGCTCATCGTCAGTGGAAATGTAACAAGAACCTTATAGTGTCTCGCACTGGTGTAGGTAGGCGCTGTTATGGTGATTTATGTTTTTGCTCTTGGTAAGTGCTTTTCCATATTGTGGCTTGGTCATTGCCAAAGTTTACAAATCATAGTATGCTACTACACCTGGCGCTATAATATTCCACATTACATTCTCTTCATCTCAGAGTAGCATTTGCATCCAAAGTCCTCAGTTATTTCTTGGATGTATTCCAATCCTATAGTTTTCACCATCTACAGTTCCCTCAAATTATTCCTTGACGGCTCTTCTCATTTGCCATTTCTCTTCCCCGATGATGTGGACAACCTTATCATTCCTTATCTTATCTGCCCACTTAATTTTGAACAGCTTTCTATAGCACCTCACCTGAAGCGCTTCGATTATTTTCCGATATTTCCACAGCCGAAGATTCACTATCACACAAAGGTGACCACAAAACAGACAATCTCAGAACTTTATTCGTGTGTCACCTTTGTATATTGAAAAGGAAATGTACTAAATATAGGGAGTTTAACTTGCGATACAAGAGCAGAGTGCGGTGACCGACAGGAAATGTTCAAATGTTTGTAGAGCTTATGGGACTTAACTACAGGTTCATCAGTCCCTAAGACTACTAATGAACTAGCTAATACTAAGGACGGCACAAATATGCCTGTCCAAGGAGAGATTCGAACCCTCGACCGTAGTGGCCGTGCAGGACATGACTGGCGCGCCGCAGACCGCTCGGCCACCGCGGCCGGCAGGAAATATTTGTAGGGAGAGGAGGCAATGGTAGCCTCATATATTCCGGCACTTTCCTCATCATTACACAGCGTATTGGTTTAAGTCGCCTCTCGTTTTCCTCCTTCCGCATTTCAGAAATGACTCAAACCTCGTTCATTATATCAGCAAATGGCTTTGCTGCAATAGAATATGTCAATGTAGAAAACAACTACTCAGAACCTGAAGATGGCGTAGTGGAATGCCGAAAATGGTTGTGATACAATAAATATTTTATAATACATAAGGCTGTTGGTATCTCAGTTCCTTCAGAGTCAAAGTAGTGTCATGCGCATACTGCATCGTCACCGCTTTCACCCGTTTCATGTGTCGCTACATCAGCAATTACATGGTGATGACTTTAATCATCGAGTGAAATTCTGTCAATGGGCCTTAACAGAGAATGCGTTGCAGCTCTACCTGTTTACTGATGAAGCGGGTTTCACAAATCACGGGGCAGTGAATCTACGGAACATGCATTCCTAGTCCGTGGACAATCCTCACTAGCTCCATCAGGTAGAGCGACAGCGACCGTGGATTGTAAATGTATGGTGCGGAATCACCTTGTTGGTCCTCACTTCATAGCAGGGGCCCAAACAGCTGCAACATACATCACGTTTCTACAGATTGATCTGCCAACGTTGCTCGAAAATGTCCCACTGGAAACGCATCGACGTATGTGGTATCAGCATGATGGTGCACCTGCACATTCCGCAATTAACACTAAGCTGACCCTTGATGGATGTTCGACGGGCGATTTATAGGACGTAGAGGACGCATAAATTGGCCAGTCCGTTCTCCTGATCTTACACTCTGCTCTTCTTTCTGTGGGGTACGTTAAAGGAGAATGTGTACCGTGATTTGCTTTCAACCCCAGAGAATATGAAACGTATTGTGGCAGCCTGCGGCGACATTACACCAGATGTACTGCGGCGTGTACGACACTCATAACGCCATAGATTGCAATTGTGTGCAGCAAATGATGGCAACCACTTTGAACATCTATTGGCCTGAAATGTCGGGACACACTCTATTCCACTCCGTAATTGAAAACTGAAACCATGTGTGTACGTGTACCTCACCCCCCCCCCCATGGTAATGTACATGTGCGTCAATGAAAAAGACCGATAAAGGTGTTAGCATGTGTACGTAATGTGCTGTTCTAGTCTCTTCTGTACCTAAGGTACATCACCGTTCCCTTTGGATACCTACTTAATTCGGTGCTCTCCGATACACACGATCGAACAGCGGAAGAGTGGTACTCAAGCGTCAACTTTACGTTACAATACCTCCGGATGTAATTAACATTTTACAATGCAACAAACGGCACTGCTAACAAAACTAACGGGGTTCCATTAAAAATACGTAAGTTTGTGTTAAAACAGATACTTCCGTGCATTTTTAATGGTTTGTATTAACCAATTACACTAGCCTCTCTCCTCACGTTCGCTCTGTGGAAACGATTCGTCAGTATTTGATGTGGTTTACGAAATATATCCAGCGGTAAAGTTAGTTGACTCACCCCCCGATATCATTCATAATAAAAGTATAATGAATAAATAGCAAGTTCTTTGTGGACCCTCCTTTTCTTACCGACGCGCATTTTTCGTAAAAGATTATCGGGTAAGTGCCCAATGAGTTATGTTTTGCTTACCTTCTTCAAATGAAGTAGTGATCTAGAAAGTATTAATGCTGCAGTAAACAAGGTCGCTTTTTTTTACCTTTATTTTATTACTGGTTTCTCGCATCCCATTTGCGTAAGATCTGAGAACAGCAACATAGCTTTCCCGAAACCGGTAACGAAATATAGGCAGATAAGCTATCATGGCTAGTCTTACTTCAAGAACTCATTTCATTCATTTTTCTGCCACTCCAGTTATCTCTTGCGATTCTTTTATAGAACTCCGTTTACGCAACTTTAGTGCGAGCTTTCGCCTGCTTCGCTGACGTTCTGATTTCGCAATGTGACCACACGATGTATAATTCAGTCATACATTTTTTATCATATTCTATGTGCATTATTGTGGGGAGCCACAGTTTTGTAGATTTTTTGAAGTGAAATTACTGCCTTGACTGTTTTGATAAATTTATTGCTAAACAAACAAAATTTCGGTCATGTAGCCTTTTTACAAGTGTCACATTCAAGGTTAAATGGTCTCACATACCTGATCTGCATGTGTTCGACACGTCAATATAAGTTATAAAACGAAACGTATGTTGATATGACCATGAAATGCAGCTTGGGTGTATGAGACAATTTTAAACTTTAATGTGACACTTGAAAATGATTACACGGCCGAAATCTTGATTGTACTGCAATAAATTAACGAAACCAGAGATATGGCGGTAATTTCGTTTAAAAATAACTGTAATTGTTGAAGTTGTTATTGCGTTCAGAAACCAATATTTCTATTATCAAGCGATAAAAAACAAAGAAAGTTACAGCTTGCTCAGGGCATATACGATCTAAGGGTAGAGGGATGCAGACTATTGTAGGTTAAAGTCACTATCTTGATAAAATTCAACGTTATTAAAACTAATTAATGATGTCAGCTTTGCAGCTATCATCTCTAATTAATTGTACTTCTAGAGCCATCGTCCAAATGCTGCTATAAGCCGACAGTATGTTGGTATGTCCCAGTAAACAAAACTACCGGAAGATGGCAAAGCACGAAACCTGTCGAAAATAATAAAACCATTTTCGCAATCGTGACTGAATTATTTCAACAAATTCTCAATCGGTTGCTACACCAGGTTTCAAGCATGGACTAGAACCTGTTTTTGGTCGGTTCGTTTACAAAATCATGCACTGGCGACACTTTCGCTGTTACAATCAACTGTGAAGGCCGCTTCGACTAGTATTCCTTCAGCTGACTTCCAACTACTCGTTGACTCCAAACCACATCGAGTTGTTGCACTTTGTCGGAAAAAAGAAGGTGTGAGATGACATTTCAGAGGTATTCTATGACATTCTTCAAATCTGCGAAGAACTGAATGCTCTCTTCGACTTCAGGTTGTTTTTGTAGTTGTTGCTGCTTTTTCGGGGACTAAACGGCTAGATCATCAGTCCCCTGTTCCTAGCTAAGAGTCCACTGTCAACGACTTTAGGTACATCACCCGTTTCAGAACACGACTGGTATGTTGACGAGCATAAATTAGTGGCTTTTTCCCAATTAGTTGCAAACTTAAAATTAGGAGAGGAATAAAGCTGTATCTTGCAAATTCGCATAATTAACGGCTTTTGAAAGGCCAGAACAAATAGCGAGTCGTAAACAATACAGGAGTAACAAAGCCTGAGGAAAGTTTATATGCTACTGAAACACTACTACGATGGAGATTTCTCCCTTACATTCACTAGTGTTTACAATTCAAAGCTACCATTGCATATCTTACATGCCGTGAAACTACTGTTCGTCATTCACATCTGTGAAACATGCAGGGACATAGAGGCAGCATATAGAAAATAACGCTCACTGCGCCAACGGAAAACTGTACCTCAAGCTGTGACGATGACGCTTAAAAAAGTTCTAGCTCGTAAAATTAGTAAATGATATCCGAAGGATGGGGAATGAAGTACAGTATGCATTATCTACCGTTGATCGCTAATGGCTTCTGGAATAGGGGTGGAATGTCGTAGTGAATCTCTTGGAAAAAGGTACCATACATTGAACATCTGTTTGTTCTTAATCGACATGCGTTATTATAAGTGGATTTGGAATATGCCGATAAATCACTGAAATTAATGGGTTTGATAAGTTGGCGATGTGTACTTCTGATTCGATGGCGGTCCAGTACAACAATTTATATATATGAAAACAGAAAATGATGTTGATTTGGCGAAATAACGGTCATTTTTATGCTACCCTAAATGGAAGTGAGAAATCGTTTTGCTTAAATACGTAACAGATAGAAAATTTCCATCATGAATAGAAAAAAGTTTTATAGGTACAAAATGAAATGCCAAGATTGCACATTAATAATTTATTCAATGACGACCGGTTTCGGTGAACTGTGTCACTATCATCTGGTCACATATATATTTCACAAACTGGTCATCTTGTTAAAAAAAAATGGGTATAAAATAACAAGTGCAACATCGCACTTAGTCACTATATAAAAAGCAAAAGTTAAAAATATGACAGTTTATAAACTACTCAAAGTTAGAAAAAAGTTTGTTTTGATTATGAGAGACTGTTCAAAATCTTTTGACTAACTGCTTTTGTAATGGCCCGCAATGGAATCAGCAGTACACCTCACTACCTTATCAACCCGATTAATATATGTGATTTATCGGCACATTCCAAATCCACTCATAATATCTGAAGGAAAAACGTATGTCGATTAAGGACAAACAGGTGTATAATGTATGGTACCCTTTTTCAAGAGATTACGCTATTCCATCCCTATTCCAGAAGCCATTAGCTATCAATGGTAGAGAATGCATACTGTACTTCATTTCTCGTCCATCGGGTCTCATTTACTAATTGTATGAGCACGAACTTCTTTAGGCGTCATCGTCGTTGCGTGAGGTACAGTTTTCCGTCGGTATAGAGAGCGTACAGTAATTTTTGCATGCTGTTGCTTTTTAATCCGTGAGATTGACTAACAGGTGTTGTTTTATGGCCGAACTATTTAGGGTGATAAAGTGTGCCGATACGCTGATGGTATTAGGGGTGTTTCTGTAAGACAGTACAAAGATTTAAGAGGACAGGATGATCCACCGAACACTTTGTGAGTCGGTTAAGCCTAGTGTGTGTTAAGCGCAGCAGGTAAGTTCCTTAGATTTACAAACATTTGAACAGCAAAAACATTTTGTTTGTTTCCTTAAGACCTTGTAACTAAGTATTTGTATTGCACTGAAAATATGTGCAGAATAATGCAAAAACCAACAATACGCAACGCGTGTCTTGTTACATCTTGTTTATTTAATGACACCATCACTGCCGGCCGCGGTGGCCGCGGGGACTAAGGCGCTCCAGTCACGGTCTTCACTGCCACTACGGTCGGGGGTTCGAATCCCCCCTCGGGCATGGATATTTGTGCCGTCCTAGTTCGTAAGTAGTTTGTAAGTTTAGGGACTGATGACCCGTAGTCAAGTCCCATAGACTATACAAACATTTGAACACCATCACTTTTTAATAAATCACTCATTACCAATGTGGGTCTCATCGGCCTTTTTAGACACTATAAAAAGCACATTAAAAGCGCGTGTTAAAATATGAAAGCAAGTGACAACTATGAACTAGGTTTCCTTTTGGGCAAAGTATAAGTCTGCCTGTAGATACAGTCAGTATCTCGTTGTTAAGAGTGGCATTTGGTTAACAATATAACGAAAATGAAGAGGAGTTATATAGATACAACAAGGCGTATCTTCCTTTGCATCAGTCTCTGCATTACATGTGCGCAACCTTTTGAAAACCATAACAATTGAAAATTATTTCTAAAATATTTCAATGACACACAAATCAAAGTATCTAGTGCAAAGACTACTGGAAGCAAGGTATTTTTTCTTGTTTCCCTTTTCCTTACAAGTTTAATTTCGACAATACATTGACGTTTGTTCTCTAAAAGCTGACTCCAGGAATGATCCACTTTAACAACATTCACTTGGTGCGCAATTACTCAAGTTTTAATGGCACTTTACTTGACGTACTAGAAGAACTAAATTAAACTTTTTGATTAGCATCCAGATTTTAAAATAAGCTGAAAAACAGTAATTAAATATAAAGTGTCCTCCCTTCTACTTTCTTTCTGTCCTCTCCCCCCTCCCTCCCCTCACTCTCACACTCACAAAAACGCAACACAACAGCAAAAGAACCACACACACATTCACACATACACATATACCTACACAGAGAACAACGCAAAAAAAAACAGAAAAAATAAACGTTGATACACTCATAGTAATCGAAACAAAAGACAGACGAAAAGCGACGGTTGGCAACACTACACACGGCAAACCAACACTCAAAAAAAGAGTAGACAGTGTAGTGACAATATAAATGTGTTCATCAAGAACGAAAATATACATACACCTAGAGAACACACAATCAGCTCCATGAAGACACACATGGACTAACACAAAAAACCGCGAGTAATACCGGCACTGAAAAATTAAATTAATTTCTCAACAGCTTGTGCTACAGAAGTTGTTTCTAATCTAGTACGTTAACATTTAAGAAATTGTAAGACAGCAAAGATTGAAAACTGTCACATAGTTAAACATATCAAAATAATATTTGTAACTGTACTGCTTTATTATACAAAAACCAAACATGTATTACTTGCCATTGATGATGCTTCACAAATAAAGAAGTGAAAGGGTATGACAAAAAAAGCACCTTTCATTTGGTTGGAATAGACAGAAACACACCTCCAGTAATTTTCTAAGCAACTAAGGACGACGTAAAAGGAAAAAAAAAAAGAAAGATTTTTATATCTTTTGTGGAGCATCTGAAGATGGTCAAAGTGCCAGAAACCGGTAATGATAGTTTCATTAAAAAGTGATTTTGTCGTCAAATAAAGAGTTAGTAAAGGTCCATCAATATCAACCGAAATAAATATTGTTTACCAGAAAATTTCTTGTTTCGAAACCTGCCCATTAGCTCACGGTACTTACGAATAATAATTAATACCGTTTTCTCTCATTGCCTTACAGCTTTCCTTCACTACTGATGTCTTCTGTCTCGGCTTTCATTTTCCGGCGTCGATAGCTGCACGTTACCAGCGATGCACAGCGATATGGGTAGCTTACTGCATATAAAAGTTGTAGATGCGCATCTTGATACGGCTTCAGTGAGTGCAAGAGGTTGAGAACTGTGGAACAACGTCGTCGCTACGGTGAGCTACTAGCGTTAATGACTGTGCAAATCACAGTGCTTTTGAATCTGTTCCGGGGTTACTACATTACTCTTAGCTTTGTGTTTTACATCCTAATGATGGCGAATTACACCCCTTATCATTGTCGTGACGCTGTTTTCAAGAAAACTGGGGTAAGTGGTCTAATAAAATGAATAAATGAATAAATCTTAATTACAAATTTGTCAGTTCGCGGTTTTATTGAACAGTGTGACATAAAAAAGCTACCAACCACTAAATTAGTGGTGACTAGCTATTTTACTCTAACAGAAATCGTAATTACATTATTAGTTTGTAACGAGTCACCGAAAACCAGGCACCTTCAAACCAGATCACTCAGAAAATTATTCATAAACAATTTTCGATATTTTTCGGTGGAGTTTTGGTTTCTAATTAAGACTTCAACTCACAGGACTCAAACTCGGGAGACGACGGTTCAAATCTTTGCCCGACTACCCACAGGTGAGAAAACATGCGTCCATTTCATGGTATGAACTATGGGACTTCGGATGGTCGAATTATAGCAGGAATACATTCCAATAGTCCTTTCATCGAGGTTATTTCATTATGCGACCAGTTTCGACATTTCTATTATCCTCAGACCCCATGAAGCGGTAACTACAGGACACTTCTTAAAATACTCAAATGTGGGACCTCACCGGCAAAACCCTTCGATACAGTGTATGCATTATGCATATGTACAAACAACATGGTCATTTGCGTACAAATATTCGGAGAAATGTTGGTAATCGATATTTGGGAAGTAGATCTCCCCGCAACGAAAATCAGTGTTGTTGTAATGATCCAGCCCCCAACTCTGTTAGTATTTTCGAGACAATGTTCAAAATGTTCAAATGTTTGTATAGTCTATGGGACTTAACTACGGGGTCATTAGTCCCTAAACTTACAAACTACTTATGAACTACTTACGAACTAGGGCGGCACAAATATCCATGCCCGAGGGGGGATTCGAACCCACGACCATAGTGGCCGTGTAGACCCGAGACAATATCTGCTTTGTATTGTGCTTATACAGAACGAGCTGTCCTTCTATGTAGTCCTTCGACGTCCTCACTCAATCCTACCTGATAACAATCCCACACCACGCAGCTATACTCCAGAAGTGGACGGACAAACATACTTCAAGTTTGTATGGCCTGCCATCATGGTGGTATCCAACTGAATCAATTTTAAGCGTTGTAATAGTTCTGGTGTGACTTGCGAATGTTTTTTTGGCAAAATACAGTATTTCGTTTGCCTTCCGCTCAAAATTTTATATGTTCTTTTTTCCCATTTAAGTCGGCCGGAAATGTAATTTCTTGATAATGCGTTGAATTTACGATACCAGATTTCATTTATTTATTTTGTAAACGACGATTAACGATTTCCTTCAGCACTTATGTGGATCTCACATTTTTCGTTATTTAGGATCATCTGACTGACGTTTTTCGCACCTAAACGATATACAGAGTGGTCAATTGATAGTGACCGGGTCAAATATCTCACGAAATAAGCATCAAACGAATAAAACTACAAAGAACAAAACTTTTCTAGCTTGAGGGGGGAAAACAGATGACGCTATGGTTGGCCCGCTAGATGACGCTGCCATAGGTCAAACGGATATCAACTTCATATTTTTAAAATAGGTACCACCATTTTTATTACATATTCTTCTAGTACGTAAATAAATATGAGTGTTTTATTTGGAACACTTTTTGACAGATAGCGCTGTAATATGCACAAACATATTGCTCACAATTTTAGACGAACAGTGGGTAACAGGTAGGTTTTCTAATTTAAAACAAAGAATGTATGTACGTTTGAACTTTATTTTCGTTGTTCCAAGGTGATACATGTACTTTTGTGAAATTATCATACATTTTGAGAACGCATAATGTTCTCATATGCATTGACAATGCGCTGACGCATGGTTTCAGGCGATGTCGGTGAATCACTGTAACAAATATCCTTCAATTTTCCCCACAGAAAGAAATCCGGGAATGTAAGATCCGGTGAACGTGTGAGCCATAGTATGGTGATTCTACGATTAACTCACCTGTCATTAAATATTCCATTTAAGACCGCTTCAACTGCACGTGAGCCATGTGCCGGACTTCCATCATGTTGAAAGTACATCGCCATTCTGTCATGCAGTGAAACATCTTGTAGTAAAATCGGTAGAACGTTACGTAAGGAAACAGCATACATTGCACCATTTAGATTGCCATCGATAAAATAGGGGCCAATTATCCTTCCTCCCATAATGACGCCCCATACATTAACTCGCCAAGGTCGCTGATATTCCACTCGTTGCAGCCATCGTGGATTTTCCGTTGCCCAATAGTGCATATTATGCCGGTTTACGTTACCTCTGTTTGTGAATGACGATTCGTCATTAAACAGAACGCGTGAAAAAATCTGTTATCGTCCCGTAATTTATTTTGCGCCCAGTGGCAAAACTGTTCATGACGTTCAAAGTCTTCACCTTGCAAATCCTGGTGCGTAGAAATATGATAGGGTGAAATTAATGTTGATGTAGAATTCTGAACACCGACGTTTTTGAGATTCCCGATTCTCGCTCAGTTTGTCTGCTACTGATGTGCGGATTAGGCGCAACTGCAGCTAAAACATTTACTTTGGCTTCATCATTTGTTGCAGGTCGTGTTTGACGTTTCACTTGTAGCTGAACACTGTGTCTCTTTAAATAACGTAACTATCCGACGAAAGGTCCAGACACTTGGATGATGTCTTCCAGAATAACGATCAACACACAGAGCACAGGCCCGTTTGACATTTTGATCACAATAGCCATACATAAATACCATATTGACCTTTTCTGCAATTGGTAAACGGTCCATTTTAGACGAGTAATGTATTACGAAGGGAATACCGTCCGCACTAGCGAAACGTTACGCGATACCACGTACTTATACGTCTGTGCCTATTACAGCATTATCTGTCACAAAGCGAAAAACAAAATAAAACATACATATTGATTTACGTACTAGACGAATATGTAATAAAAAATTTTAAAAAATTCAGTTCCTATCCGTTTGACGTATGTGAGCGCGATCTAGCGGGCCAACAATAGCGCCATCTGTTTTCCCCCTTCAAGAGTGAAAAGTTTTGTTCTTTGTAGTGTTTTCGTTTGATACTAACTTCGTGAGATATTTGGCCCGGTCACTATCAATGGACCACCCTGTATAGTTCTTTTTTTATGTTCTACTTACTCTACTAGATCCTAAATGGCAGAATAAACTGCAAAAAAATAAAGAGGAATGCACAAATTTTTTTCTCAAATAGTTTCTATAGGTAAGGCACATCAGAAGACTGGTAACACTACACTGGGGAAAGCCAGGTATCACTTCTCTTTCAGTCGATCCCTCCTCTTCAATTAATACCAATCTCTGACAGTAAGTCACTAATCCAGTCAGATAACTGAGACGTTGTTCCATAAGCATGCATAATGATTAAAAGCCGTTAGTGAGGTACTGTGTCAAAAGTCTACTGAAAATCTAGAAATACGAAATCAATGTCAGATGCCTCGTCGATAGCACTGAACACGTCTTGTGAGTAAAGAGGTAGTTGTGTTTCAGAAGAAAGATATGATCTCTAAATCAGCGTTGACTACGAATCAATGAATTGTTCTCTCTGCTTTCCATTTTATTTTTATTTATTTATTTATTTATTTTTATTATTATTATTATAATTTTTGGAAGTTTGTGTGGGCCTAAAGAAATAAGAAATGTTTAGTAAACAAGGCCTTTGAAACGCGTAAGAGCTTCATTGTACCGAATATCAGGAGTTGCGCATGCTTGCTACAGTTTATTTCTTGTTTTGGACCGTATTATCTTTCCCATAACATGAAAATCAAAGAACTTGCATTAGAAGATGTTTGTTTCACGGTGTCAAAGCAAAAGAAAGGTCATAGTGTCCTGGATGATGTTTCCGTACATCGATTCCTTGTCAGAGCATGTAATATTTCCTCTCCTCAAGTCCTTGAAGTTTGTACAAAGGATTTCCTAACACTCTGTTCAACTAACGATGTTTCCAAATGTCCTTCCCTGCCGCATGACCATCTATAAGCTTACGCACAACGGTTCAGACGAGAAACCGAAACTCGATAGTGACTGGGTACCATTTTGCCGCGTATATGTTCTGACTTAAAAAGTTTAATCTCAAAACAGTCTAGTTTTCATACAAATTTACTGGATGGTGACCGATTTCCACCTTTCCACGAACATCTTCAGACTCATTACTAGGGCAAGAAACGCTGAATGTTAAGCAAAGCCATTCAGTGTGTGTGTCTTGCTCCAGCCATGGATCTAAAGATATTTTAAAAATCGAAACCGGATGCCATTTAGTAAAAGTATATGCGATATCAGTTAATTTCAATTATTTTTTGGAGATCGCCAGATATTATCCAAAAATGTTTTCTAATATGATGACTAAAAAGTTGATCATGCTACTAAAACACTTTTAAAATGATCTCATACACCAATGGTCGGCAAATTCATTCGTCAAAGAGCCAAATTCCAGTAGTATAGGGATTGAAAATTTCCGGAGCCAGTTATTTTTACTTGATGTGGTGTACAAATGATGTGCTCATTTGTAATAACAGTGTGAATGAACTACACACGTTTGGTAGTAGATGTATGTGATCTGACGTCTTCCGAATTTTTCCGACAAGTACAGATCGGAAGCAGAGCTCGCATATGCCTTCGTCAAGTATTGACCACTGAACTAACTACCTCGTAGTATCTCGCCCACTGCAACCGTATGATAGACGCGCAAGACAGATGCCGTGCCATTATAGTTTTATTATTCTTGTCTAGATATATTATCCAGCTTGCTACCACAGGCATTGCTGTGCGCAGTAGGAGAGTTTAACATCGCGCTGTGTAGTAGACGACGGCGGCACGAATCTTTGGCGAAAAGTTGTGACGTGGGAGACCCTGTCATCTTTTGTGTTTACTGTGGAATAAGGGGTTTCTATTTAAAAAGTGGTAGTTCCGCTTGGAAAAATTTAAATACCGTAAAAAGCTAGCTTTCTGAAATGTCTCCGAAGTCTCCCATCTATTGTATACAATAATTTCAGTGTATCCAAAAGGGCCGTGAAATGATCCTAAATCGGTCGATGTCAAGAGAGAAGAAGGAAATTTTATGTACTATTCCTGAGGACGCATATATTTGAAACGACAAAAGTTAGGTCATATGGATAATTCTCATTCAAATAATGTATTACCTACATGTAGCACATAGAAGGTGAATGATGTTGGAAAAAAAAGCTTCGTGAGAAAGTTATAGAGCTTACTAAATTAATAGCGGAAGTACCTGACAGATTCGCAGCTAATTAAACGAGTGGCTCCAACCACTATACAGATATTTTCGCGTAGATTTTCCCGGCATAATAATTCGTGATATTCTTCATGGGTTTCCTGCACGTCATCTTGACACAATATTTCCGCTGTCCATCCGGCCGCCATCTTCAGGTGAGTTTGCTGCTTGACTAAATAGCGGGAACTAAGTGCAACTTGCGAGCAGGGACCCATATATATAGTCAGTTCCGGCAAGTTAGTTAATCAGCAAACTCGCCTGAAGATGGCAGCCGGCCGGCCGCGGTGGCCGAGGGGACTGAGGCGCTCTAGTCACGGTCTGCACGGCCCCTACGGTCGGGGGTTCGAATCCCCCCTCGGGCATGGATATTTGTGCCGTCCTAGTTCGTAAGTAGTTCATAAGTAGTTTGTAAGTTTAGGGGCTGATGACCCCGTAGTTAAGTCCCATAAGCTTTACAAACATTTGAACATTTTTGATGGCAGCCAGATGGACCGCCGAAATACGGTATTGTGTCAAGATGCCGACATTATCCGGCAGGTAACCAGTGAAGAGTATCATTAACAGATATTTGTTTATACACGAATCAGCCTTGAACAAAAAACTGTTTCATTAATAGAAGCACAGGGTTCCGCGCCCGTTATCACGCTAAATTTTTCATAAAGATTGACAATGCGGTCTCATACCCAGAAGCATTTTTGATAGTTTTTTTCCTTTATTCCCAAATATGTTTCGCTTAAGTTGTAGCATAATTAGTGGGTCTTTTACTCCACTAAATTAAACATTAAAAAAAGTATATCGTGTAGCGAAACATGCGCGGGTATAAAGCAGAAAAACGAATAAGCTCAAAAGCTCTATAAGGATAGAGAAAATAAAAAGATATAAAAAAAGACTAAATATAGTCAACAAGGGTCAGAAGAACTCAGACGTCAAGATGACTAGTAACTGGCTCCCTCCACCAGCGTGTATCGGGTGTCCCTTGCCTCTGCTCAGTCTGTGGCTTCAGACCAACAACACCAATTCGACCGAAATTAAGGACCGGTATGAATACAAAAACTTCAAGTGCTTTTTAATAAAACGGCATTCAAAATGGCATAAAGGATTCATCTTTTCACTGTTCTCCGCAAAATACACGATTGGTATGAAAGCAATGCCAAAACACCTAACGCTCTGCATACCTACCTTCTACTACATACTACATGGGATACTCTGCAAATCACATTTAAGTGCCTGGCAGAGGGTTCATCGAACCACCTGTATACTATTTATCTCCCTTTCCATTCTCGAATTGCGCGCGGGAGGAAAGAACATCTGGACGAGAATGTTGAAGATTGGAGTTTCGTAAGTAGCTCACGCCGTAGAGATAAACGGCTGTATCATTTCCGTCACGCTGTCTTCCCTGTATCGTGACTATACAAAACGAGCTGCCCATCACTGGACTCTTGCCATGTCTTCCGTCAAACCTACCTGATAAGGATCCCACACTGAGCAACAATACTCCAAAAAAGAACGGACAAGCGTGGTGTATGCATAGTACTTCTGTTGCATATTTTAAGGGTTCTGCGAATAAAACGCAGTCTTTGGGTCGCCTTTCCCACGACATTATCTACGTGTTCTTTCCAGTTTAAGTTTGAAGTAATAGGAATTCCTAGGTATTAAGTGGAGTTTGCAGCCTTCACTTTTGATTGATTTATCTTGTAAACAAAGTTTAGCGGATTTCGTTCCATACTCAAGTGGACGACTTCACACTTCTCATTATTTAGAGTCAATTGTTAATTTTTACACCATAGGGATATCTTATTTAGGGCGTTATGCAGTTGTTTTTGATTTTCAGATGATTTTACTAGACGGTAAATGACGGCGTTATCTGCAAACAACCTAAGAGAGCTACTTAGATTTTCCCCAAAATCGTTTATGTAAATAAGGAACAGCAGAGGACCAATAACACTACCCTGTTGAACGCCCGATATCACCTCTGTTTTAGTCGATGCCTTACCGTCGATTACTACAGTGTCTTCTCTGACAGGAAATCACCTATCCCGTCGCAAATTTGGGGCGATATACCATAACCACGCAATTTGATTAAAGACCTTTTTTGAGGTACGGTGACAAAAGCCTTCTGGAAATCAAGAAATACGGAATCAATTTGAGAACCCTTGTCGATAGCACTCATCACTTTGAGTAAAGAGCTTCATAAGTATAAGTGTATTGCAATCTAAATTATTAAAAGCTTTCTCCAAATTTACAAACACTACCCATCTTTTAAAATAGGTCGCAAGGTGACTATTACGTAGCGTATTCTCTGTATATACAAATGCGAAAGTTGAAGTCGACTTCATTGAATTTTCATTCTTTTGTAAATAAATCACGTTAGTACTTCGAATCCATGTTTTTTTTTTTTTTTTACTGATAGTTCTGTAGTACCAATAAAGTGTACTGTGCTGATTTTAGGAATGTGTATGATATATTCATAGTGACTTGGAAACAGGCAAGCAAAGCACTGGGAGAATGCGAGTGGCTGATGCAAGAGGAACGTTTCAGTTACAGCGCTACCTGCAATGTACAGTGCCGTACATTATCTCAAACTCGTTTTGCAAGGATTTTTTGACGCTGATGCCTCTAGGCATGGCGGTTAAAGGTTTTGTTTTCTTTCTTTCTTTCTTTTATTTATTTACTATTTTTTTCTTTTTTTATTTATTTTTTTTTCTTTCATCTCCAGTAATAACTTGCTGTAAAAACCGCTCAAAACGACCGGTTTTCGATTTTTTCTATTATTTCCAGTAACAAATATAGAACTCAAAAGTTGAAAATAAACTCCCTCATACTTTTTTTTCAAAATAGGTAGACCGAAAATATCTTGAAAAATAGCGAAATGAAACAGAATTCTATCGTTCGTTGTTTTTCTCGAGAAGTAATGCAGGATTGAAGAGTATATATATATATATATATATAATCTGCAGTTTTCTCGTATTGATTCTGAATTTCGACTGAAAAATCATGTTATAATCAGGGGTCACGTCCCCATTTGGGCATTGTTAATAGTCAGTACTAAAGAGTGAATTCTGAGTTTAGCGAGCTGTGTCTTTCGTGTTAAGTTGGCCGTTTTCAAGGATTACGACCAGATACAGATATATAGACACAGGCAACATATCAGCTTATTTTGCTGTTTAGATGGAGGGAAGAACGCTCTGTTCTCGATAAACCGATAGTAAAAATAGCCAAGATCACTGATGTCCCAAAAACAGCTATACTAATTCTTATGCCATGGGTTTATTGCTCGTATCCGATTCGAGATTTTTCTTATCAAATCAAATGTTCAAATGCTTGTAAATCTATCAGACTTGACTACTCTGGTCGTCAGTTCCTAGGCTTACAAACTAACTTATGCTAAGGACATCAAATAACCCTTGCCAGAGGGAGGGTTCAAACCTCCGACGGTGAGTAGCGGTGCGCTCTACAGCCAGGCGCCTTGGAACGCTCGGCCACTCTACCGCGGCTAAATTACCACTAAACGCATTTCATAGCATCTCTGATAACCTAATATTTCACAGCAGGGGAAAAAATTGTAGACGATCCGATTACGACTCAAGTATTGTGATAATATCTATGCAATCAACACGCAATGTTCCTTCTGACCGTATTTTAACAAACAATTAAAATTATTTGGAATTTGATTTATAAAATCAAGTACCAGTGTCAAATCGTCTTTATTTTTGCTAATACGAGGGCGAGTTGGAAAATAAGTTTCCCCTGTCGACTGTGGGCAAAGTTGTGTATGAAATGAAAAACATAGAATGAGACGTTAGGGATAAGGCAAATCTTTATTTTTTCTACATAATTCCCAAGTACATTGAAATTATAGTCGAGCCGCTTTATAAAGCTTCAGAAAGCCGTTCAGGAACAAAATCTGGGCGTTGCATACTAAAGAAGCGTTGAACGGCTATGGGAGAAAGACGACACAGCAGGTGAACGCGCACATGAAAGACAACGATATACCTTTGGGTAGAGGTCGACCGTGAACATGGCAGTGACTTCCTGTTTCGGATTGTGACGGGGGATGAAAAGTGGATCCAACATTACACGCCCGAATTGGAGGCCGCATCCATGGAGTGGAAACATCCATCATCACCTGTCCTAAAGAAGTTCAAAAGCACTCTGTCTGCAGGTAGAATGCTAAAAACCGCTTGTTGGGACACAATGCTTCCTCCGTATACAACGCCCGGATTTTTTTCCTGCAAGGCTCTTGTAGCTTATAGAGCGGTATGGTAAACGTCTCAGTGTACCTGAAAATTACGTAGAAAAATAAAGATTGTCTTATATTTAATGTCTCATTCTGTTACTGTGATACGCAACTCTGACCACAATCAACAGGGCAAACTTATTCTCCAGCTCTCCCACGTAAGTCTCAAAAAACAATGCGAGATTTGGGAAAAACACGAGAGAACAAAGTTGTAGAGAATTTTCTCTTCTACAAACTTTTATATTGAGTTTTAGTGACGGCTGAACGTTTAAGCCGTTATTTTCATTTAAATTTCGAGCTGTCCAAAGGCGATCTCAAAGGTCCATTTTTTTTGTTACTACCGTCACCTAAAGTAGCCCTAAAATAACGATTGTTTACAAAAATGTTTGTATAGCTTGTGGGACTTAACTATGGGGTCATCAGTCCCTAAACTTACAAACTACTTATGAACTAGCTTATACTAAAGACGGCACAAACATCCATGCCCGAGGGGAGATTCGAACCCCCGACCGCAACGAGCGTGCAGACCGTGACTGGCACGCCGCAGACCGCTCGGCCGGCCTGGCAAAGGAAGATTTACTGATTTCATGATAGGCCACATTAAGAATTGTAGGCAAAATACAGGCATTCTTGAAGAAATTAGGTCAGGTATACGGGCTTTGTATTTTTCTTCACCGGATCTACAGACGAGCATCCAGAACATGGTTTGTGTCCCAAAGGTGAAAGAGAAAGGGTCAGCATAACAGGGAACTAACTACTGTAGAGTAATACATTCATGACCACAGTCTACCATTAGCCATAATGAAAGAATTAAAGCTTATTTTCAGACATCTGGCTGAGAGAAGTCTTCTTATGAAATGTCTTCACGGAAAAACGCAGAATCCGAACGAGTGCTTCAATAGTGTGTTATGGCATCGTCTCCGAAAAACAGTGTTATAAATACACTACATTTTGGTGTGTATGATGGTGTTACAACCTTCAATATTGGGAATATAACTAAATGCCAGGTCCTTGAAATGTTGGGTTTACGTGTTGGTTTTCTAAGACTTGCTGACAATATAATGAAGGTATTAATGAAAAAAGCAAGACAGGGTTGTTAACTATAAATCAGGAATGTTTTAATCTTCTTTCTCCGCTTCCCGCAAGTTTACTTTTTACTTCTAGGAACATCATCTCAGGCACTGGTGAACCTAGATGTCTGAAATGTTTATGATTTAGTCACTTGGGTGTCTTTTACATATTGAAACAATTATTTTTTTAATTACTTGATTGAAAAAACACTTAGGGGCGTTAATCTAGAAAACGTGATGGAAAAATATTACTCTAAAATAAATGTGAAATATCTCTGCAAGAAAATACTTCGACTATCAACTGTTGTTTCAGTATTTGTATAACATATCATTGCACATCGGTAAAAAATTTATCTATCTCCAGTAGTTAGTGAGAAAATGTTCTCTATAATAGGCACATTTTAACATTGCGGGGATAGGCGACTACGTATCGCCTAAACCTACATTTGTAATTCGCACAGTGTTTGCTTCCTATGGGTGTGCCACTGACGACAGAGGGCATTCGCCCCGGTGAATTACTGTGTTTGTCGGCAACCGCGCAGCAGCCACGAGGTGCAGTGCTCACAAGAAGATCACATGGGTATCGGAATTTTAGAATTTCATTATATTGATGGTACGTGAAGTTCAGAACTTAAATAACATCAGTCAAAGCCATTCGACGCAACTCTCGAAAATCAGCTTTGAAGTTGTTAGTAGTAATAATTCAAATAATTGCAGCGTTTGTCGGTGTAGCTCAAGTGGTAGCTTTGTGGGCTCACAATCAGAGTTGGTGGTTCGAATCCCGCTATAACAATTATTTTTTCATTGTTGTCAAATTCAGTTGTATAAAACATTTTGGGATCTCTATTTCCAAGTGTTCTGTCATTTTTTGTCGTCACTTAAACAGTGGTTCAGTCAGTGGCGAACTAAGGCTGCTGGAGGCCCGGCGCGTCGGCGGAACGAAATGAGCCCCCCCCCCCCTCCCTACTAGGTATTACTATAAAAAAAGAATTTAAGCCCCCCCCCCCCTCAGGACGAGAGGCAGGGGACAGTCTGAAAAACTGAAAAAAATAAACCTTGCCCCCCAAGACCGGAGCGGTCCGCCCCCTCCGCCCCCCTCCACCATTAGTCCGCCACTGGGTTGAGTAGGTTAGCTGCTTAGAAAGCCATTAGTATCAATGGATATGACAGTCCAAAAACAGCGTCGTAGCTCTTCACAAACTGAACAGTCGAATACTACCGTCGTCAACGGATATTGAAGCCAAAAATGTAGGATGTAGGTTGCCGAACGTATTCTCAGGTGAAGAGACTTGCACAGGACAGGGTAGCGTGGAGAGTTGCATCAAATCAGTATGCGGAGTGGAGACCGCAAAAACAACAGTGTAAAAAATGAATTTTAGTTTTTTTGTACAGAAAATTACGAATAAACAAAAATAAGTGCATTTTTCGTAAAAATTACGATGTTAAAATTGGGTAAGTATCCGAACACAACGAAAATAAAGAAAAAAATCTGTTACTGCAGGATTCGAACCACCGCTCCTAAGTTTGTATGGACTGAGCTACACTGACAGATAGTGTAACTTTAAATTGGATTCCATTATATGGACGGGTGTGCTCAACGGCCACAAAATCACTTTTATCAATAATGAAATGAGCAACATTAGCCGTAAAATCTTTTTGCTTTATTTAGGCAAATCGATTTCGGTTTTCCAAGAAACCATCTTCAGTGTTGTGAACAAGTTCAAACCAGCATATTTGTGAAATGTACAATGACATTTACGTCTAACATATCCATTGATAACATAGCTGGATACATGTGATACTATACGGCGTCATACAAAGTCAAACTGCAGCTTGACTTTGTATGACGACAGATAGTATCACATGTATCTATGTTGTCAGTGGATATGTTAGTCATTGTACATTTCACAAATATGCTGTTTTGAACTTGCTGACAGCACTGAAGATGGTTCCTTGGAAAACCGAAATCGATTTGCCTAAATAAAGCAAAAAGATTTTACGACTAATGCTGCTCCTTTGATTATTGAGATAGTGTAACTGTTTTAATTATTTGCACTTAAAAGTCGATTTTTCCGAGAATTTGCGTTGAATGGTTTTGGCAGATCGTTATTTGCTTTTTGCACTTCACGCTCCATAAATATCAAAAAATTTCTAAACTCCGGTACCCTTGTGGCCTCCTTCTCTGTTCCGTTTCGTCTGTGAGTGAAAATGTCCAAAAACTCTGCAAATGTCGTTCCAGTGGATCATTTGGACAATGACTTGATGATAATCGAGGTGTAGTAATATCCCTATCTCTACAACATAAAATCGCAAGATTATGAAGATAATCTATTATGACGGACTACACATTATAATGCTACGGCAGATAAGTATTCAAGTTTTGGATGGCAGCTCATCACGAGTGGTGTCCCTCGTGGCTGGTTGCAACACAGCTGCAGAAGCCACCGATTTTTGTCGCTCGTGCGGCACCCAGGTAAGTACGGCGCGTTTATAATCGTTTGAAGTGTGGCACTTAAAGGCGACTATTTCAGCCGCGATTATTATCGAGAGGAGAAAATGGCCTGGTGTGGCATTAGCTTAATGTCGGTCCTGGCGCCACTGACGACGGAGGGCGTGGCGCCAGCGGATCACTGCGTTCGCCCATCGGCGGGAGAAACTCGGGTAGTAAGTGGACGTGTGTTGCGGCCTGTTGCTATGGCGGCGGTCGGCCGGCTGTGCAGCAGGTAGGTCATTAGACAGTAGGCCGGCCGGCGGTCCAGAGCGCAGAGAGAAAATACCTGTTGCACGCGCGCTGCCCGGGTATGGGCATGAGCGCGGCCGCCGTCGCCCACACCGCTCGGCGCCGCCTGTTGGCTGAGGTAATTCACGCCCAATTCCGCGGGCGCCGGCGCGCCACGCGTTCAATTTAGCGCGTTAGGACGAACCGGAGGGCCCGCTCGCACTTCTATCGCCACGTCTCTGCCGCGGTCGCCGGAGTCTCCGTTCGTGACCCGGGGCATTCCGGAACCCCCTGCTGTGAGTTCGGCCTGGGTAGCAGACACAGCGGAGGACTCGTCCCTCGAGAGACCGCTGCCAGCGCGCTCGGCCTCGAGCCACACTGACATGCCTCCCGGTCACAGACTGACAGCTGTCAAAACACCTGGCAGTTTGTCAACGGCAAACGGGAGCAGCGGTGCGTCGTTACGCAATGCTCGGCGCGTCGGGAACCGGGGGCAGAGCGACAGCGGTGACACACGGCCCCGGTTGTGCAACGTGTTTACACTCGCCGAGGTTCGCCGCGATGCCTCTCAGCCGGGGACTTTAAACGCAGCCTCTTACATTTTTCATCTTCCTTCTTTTTTTTTTATTTTATTTTTCTCTTTTACCTTTCATGCGCGGCCGCGTGGCTGTCGCTGCGGGTCCGGTGCGCGCGCCGCCCGTCGGATCGTCCCTGCGCGTCGATCTCCCGTTCGCGGAGGAGAGTCTTCTAAGCTAGGAGCCGCCTACAGCCCGCACGGACCAGCTACGTCGTGGCTGAGCGCCGCGGACAGACTGGCCGCCGCCGCCGGCCCCAGAGCGCAGCTCTGCGACGCGCGCGCGCTCTCGCGGCGAGCGCCGACTACAGCGCGCGCGCTCTCCCGGTTCAGCGAGGAACCACTCCCCCCGGAGCTGGGCGGTATGTTTCAGCCACAGGCATACATCTACTAGACTGGCAATGCCGTATACACAGGGGTGGCGCTAGACGAAAACTGGGCGTCGGCGAACTCGTCTTTGCGAGGCCCCTTTCAGTTTTTCAGTGAGGAAGAAAATGTTAAATAAAATGAGCTGAATTATGCATCAATGATCATTATACTTTTATAAGTATACAAGTATTACTGCAATGACAAAAATTACAATAAACAAACACAAATTAGGAAAACTTTTCGGTTTTTCGCCTCACTCATTCTTTTTAAGATCACATCATAATTAATACTAGCCACTATTTCGGATTCAATTGATAATACTGACAACGCAGATAGTATTTCTTGGCTCATTGTGCTTCTCAAGTAAGTCTTGATCAATTTTTAACTTTGTGAAGCTCCTCTCGGCCGAAGCTATACTGCCTGGAACTGTGAGCATGATTCTTATCGTTATTTAAACATTTGGATATACTTCTTCCAAATTGTTTTCTAAAATTTACTGAAGAAATTGTTTTGCAAGTATTTAACTAAAAATTGCATCACTGTTGCACTCATACGGAAATGAATACGGACAGCTAAATAACTTCCGGCCGGGAATGGCCGAGCGCACTAGGCGTCATACCACGGTGGGCGAGGTCGTCCTCGTCGGGGATCGAATCCCACCCTTGCTTACGGATGTTGTGTTCGTCCTCTTGTTAAGCTTGTGTAAGTTAGATGTAGGCCATCGCTACATAACCTAGCAGTTGAAAAGCGGCGTTAAATATCAAATATAAAAAAAGCTAAAATGTTAGCAATGTTTTGTGAGGCCCCCCACAGGCGCGAGGCCGTCGGCGGTTGCCGACGTCGCCGACGCCTAGCGCCGCCACTGCGTATACAGTATCATTGATGTCAGTGAAGTCTCGCCGCCATATTTCTATACTATAACGTGCGAGCAGCCGTGTGAGTTATTACAGAAAACAGTCGTAAAAAATACGGATGAACTGACGTAACTATGCTGTCCTTAGAGTTTTGACATGTAGAAAATTCTTGTTTTGTATATGGCTAAAATTTTTTAAGCTCGAGTAGGCTTCAACACTTACAGTAATGAGTTGAATTGATTTGGTGTTATTATTAATCATTTACCAATTTCATTCAACTTCGGATTTTCTTTCAGTAGTATGGTCATTATAAAAGTGTACTCTTATTCTTTGGAGAGTTCTTACGCAATCGATAGTCTGCTTTGACGCACACACTGATGAGTCGCGTTTCTTGTTTTTATTAATCTGTTTCCAGTTTCGATCAACTTCGGTTTTTCTTTTAATAGTATGACCGTTATAAATGTGTTATTTGTCGTGGACAACACATAACTTTATTCTTGTTAGTGTTTTTCAAATAACTACTTCTGCTTTAAATGTACATAACGGTAAAATTTTACCTATCATCTCGCCGACCTCTCATGATTTTTGTTGTGTTGCCAACATATGGTAGAAAGTCTTTACCTAGATGTTAATGTTAATATTTAATCGTACGTAACGATTCGAAAATGCGAAAGTATTAGGTCAAATGCAAACCATGTTCAAACCAACTAGTAAAGCATATAACGTCATATCGTGTCAGAAGATCATAGTAGTATGGTACGGAAACTTTTTGACGTTAGGTGAGCATAGGCGCAACTAAATATGGGCCCACCGGGCCCTGCCCCCCCCCCCCCCCCCCCCAAAAAAAAATAAAATGTCATAGGTATTTTTTTTTACAACAGGCTACACAATTGTGTGTGTATGTATATGTTAGTATGCATGTATGTATGCATGCAATATGTGTGTGCCTCGGCACTCAATGTCACAATATATCATTATATACGAGTGGGCCCTCCCCGAAAAAAAAAATCCTGGTTGCGCCACTGTAGGTGAGGCAAGATGGCGGCATCAGACTTCAGTCACAGATGCAAGTTTGCCAGTCTAGTAATGTATGTCTGTGGTTTCAGCTGAGTGATATCTTTACTACGTGGGATGTTCAGGTCAGTGATCTCAATGATTAACACTGGATATATTACTGACGTGACGGATATATTTACTAAAATTATGAATATCCACAGGAGAATATTTATTACAATTTTTATTTGGCTTTTCTTACGAACACACACTTTTGGTTATTTACAAAACAACTGAACACACAGAACTCAGAGATGTCATGTTGATATTTGAAATGAAGTTATTTACACAGTTATGGTCACTGTCCTGTACACTACTCTCCCACCAGTAACAAAGTTATGAAGTAACAGTGGCGTAACTAAGGGGGGGGGGATGAGGGATATAGAACCCCCCCCCCACAGAACCCGAAAAAAATAAAAAAATAAAAAAAATAAAGAAAAAAAGAAGAAAGAAATCTTATAACAGCAATCTGGTAAAGATTGGAAAATTGGGGTGTTTTACTAGTTACAATAAGCTTTCAACGGGAGTGGTAGATGGTAGTCTGTCTGGAAACTGACTAAAATTTTGCTCGTCAAGCAGATCTATTCCCCCCCCCCCCAAAGCCAAGTCTTAGTTACGCCACTGTGAAGTAATACAGGGTGGAGAAGAATGAAATTACATTAATTCAAAACAAACAATATCATATTAGAATAACAAAAGATGTGTTACAAAAACACAAGTGCAAATGGTATAAAAGTGATAAAGATATAACACAATTAAAAATCTCTATTTACAATGTCTAATGTGATTTCGTTTATTTTTCACAGAATTAACTCAGTCTAAGAATCGTGCTGGAACTCTTATAGGTCTTCCTGACTTTGATACTCTGTCAGCTGGACATGGTTCCTCTGCGGACTTCTGACAGAGTATCAAAGTCAGGAAGACCTATAAGAGTTCCAGCACGATTCTTAGACTGAGTTATTTCTGTGAAAAATAAATGAAGTCACATTAGACATTGTAAATAGGGATTTTTAATTGTGTTATATCTTTATCACTTTTATACCATTTGCACTTGTGTTTTTGTAACATATCTTTTGTTATTCTAATATGATATTGTTTGTTTTGAATTAATGTAATTTCAGACTTTGCCACCTGTATTACTTCATAACTTTGTTACTGGCGGCGGAGTAGTGTACAGGACAGTGACGTAACTGTGTAAACTGTAGCGTTTTGAATCTGTGAAAATAGTGACCCTCTATTTTTGTTAGGTTGGCAACTCCGTACGTATAAGTCGTGTTGTTCTTTTGTACTCTGCGTCCTTTGAAAATAAGATATCAATGATTAATTACTTTAATAAATACCTTATACTAAAGTTCGAGTCGTTTGTGCTTGAAGAGAACTCAAAGGACACGAAGTAGAGTTCATATCCATAGATGAACTATATTTTAGTCAGTTCCTATCACATTCTATTTAATGAATAAATTACACTGTTTTAGACGCTACTTCTCGTGTTCATTTCTCTATTTGCCTCTTGTTTATAATTTCCGTTTGAGCCCACCGACTGGAAATTACTGCATGAAAAATAACGCTTATGTCAGACACCTCGAATTGATCGTTTTTACACCTTCATTTATCTTTCTACAGAAAACAATTTAAACCATTTAACGCAATATGGTAGAAACACTACTTCTGAATAAAAATATAACTGACGTACACGTTTTTAAAAAACCCATGCCGTTTTCTGTTGTTTCGTATCATGAGTATACGGTTTATTCCAAGTCTCAACTATTTTGTGAATAGTATTAAAATGTTCATAGGTAGCTGCCGTGATATTTGAGTTACTTTGTTCGAAAATCAACTAGAACAAAAAATTACAGATGTCATAATGTTAAATTCGGTGTACGCAAATACTACTAACAGCTAGATAGAGACTGAGATACGTTCACAAACATGGCGTCGAGCGTCACGCTTTCGTAATACACAGTACTGACTCCAGATTATCTTTGAGCTCACTGGTTCAGGTCCAGCGAACGTTGCATGTACTCTTGTTCTGGGCCACTAAAGCTAGAATTGCCAGATTTCCCCATTTATTCGATCTCCGCATTTTCAACGTTTAATGTGGCGTTCGCATATACGAGGCGCGTCCAGAAAATAAGTTCCGTTTGGTTATATAAAACGAACGGGTACAGATACAGAAAAATATATTGATTGTACAAATATCTACAAGTGTTAAACTACTATTCTACATCCGAAATTTTGTAGGCAATTGTCATAGCATGGCACAAGGTTTTGTGTGACTTTTACATAGAATGTTTCTGCCTGTGTATTCAACCATGTGGTAACATGTTCTTTCAGCTCGTCATCATCGTTGAAGTGTTGTCCACCAAGGATAGATTTTAGGTGTAAGAAGAGGATTACTGTCAAAAGATTTTTTTTTTTCACGATAATGCCTGACCTCACACACCGAATATGACCAAACAATTCCTACGGAAATTTCAATGGGACCTGTTTGATCATCCTCCATAAAGCTCGGACCTCTCTCCTTATACCTACGGTGTGTGGCAGAGGGTACTTCGTGTACCATCGCCTTTTTCTCTTCCTACTCCAGTCGCGTACGGCTCGCGGAAAAAAGATTGCTGGTGTGCTTTCGTGTGGACTCAAATCTCTCTAAATTTAGCAATATGGCCGTTTCGAGATATATACGTAGGAGGAAACCACACTCCTCGACAAACGCATGCTCCCGCAACTTTGACAGAAGCTCGTTTACGACGGAGAAATCTCTCTTGCAGCGTCTGCCAAGTAAAATTGACAGAGTAAAGATCTTCATTAAAACTTGAAGTATGCTATGCTGATTTATTTATTTATTATTATTATTATTATTTTGTTCAAAGGCCGTGGTGAAGTGGTCGAGGGTTCTAAGGGCAACTTGCTGTGGAGGGGGCGGTTGTTTGGCATATGAGGTTAGAGTCCTCCCTTTGTCATTGGTGTGTGAGGGTGTTTGTGTTGTATTTAGCATAAGTTAGTTTCAGTTAGATTAAGTAGTTTTTAAGCCTAGGGACTAATAACCAAAGCAGGTAAGTCCCATATATTTACAAACATTAGAGAAGTAGGCCTACATTTGTTCAAAGTGCGATTACATAAATGTGCATTGTTTATTAATTATTTCCTAGAATTTTCTGAAGTTTTATTCTCATTCTCGCCCTGTTATGAAAATTAGCTGTTTACATATATTCATTAATTAAATTAAAGGAATTAAATGTTGCTGCTACGCGTGTAAAAATTAAATATTCTAGTATATTTAATCTTCGTTATTAAAAGTTTAACAAGGATTAATGTTACTCTAAAGAGCTAATATTGTAAGATCTTTCGCTAGCGTACTCTCTATTCCTACGGCCCACTGAGGCGAAATATCTTCGGATATTGAGAGGTTCATCTACCTGCTTCATCTCACACAATTGGACCAAATCGACGTGACAAATTGAAGCACGTAATAGGGATGTGACTTCGGACAGAGATAAATAGAAATACCGATAAGTGATCTCTATAACTGCAATTTATTTAAAATCTCGTTTGTTGGTGTTGTTACACAGTTATGTTTCTGATCTAACATCAAAATTGATCTACAATTCGTGATATTTATATACTCGACCCTTTGTTACAAAAATGTGATAAAAATGAATAATAACAAAATATTAATGAAACCGCCAAATACTATTTTTCATTCAATCCATTGCCGGTATCGTTATTTAGTGTGGCGATATCGATATTTTTATTTCGTGTCCTATTCCTAAAGGACTACATTCGCTTCGTCGACAAGAAAACAAAAGAGAAATCTCCCCTTTTTTCTGTTCCCCTCTGTTCACTGATAATTATTTACTACCCTTGCAGCATCTGAGCATCTGTCTCTGACCAGAGAGGAAGAGAGAATCGTCTTTTCTATTTTTATTTTTTTTAATTAATTATTTTTTCTCCTAGCCTGAAGAAACAGCACAGCCTATGTTCCGTTTTTTTTTTTTAATTAATAAGTGAATTTCACATGGCCTTGATCTTATTAAATCAAAATTACCCATTGCCCTCTCTTCTGATTTAAAATGTCATATCTTACTACACGCCCTCAGTAGTTCTCTATTGGAACCCATTTTGCGAATTTGTTTTGTGTCGCCATTACCATAAAATTAATCATTCCTTTTGTAATCTGCTTTTACATGGCACATTTTCATAGAACCTGCAGTCTTTTTGTTATTTCTATCAAGTCGGAATATTTAAGTGTGAGCGGTCACGATTTTAATTTCTTGTAACATACGGTCAATGTCACCAAACCAAGTTGTGCTGCAAGAGCGATGTGGTTTCTAAATCAGCAACTACGGTAGGATTTGTGCCTTATTTTACAGCCTCTTTTTTTCTTTTTAGAAGCAGAACCAACATTTTTTCGCGACAGCAACAACTAGATGCAACTATCAATAGGTATAGTTTTATGGGGTAAATTCGGGATACATAGCCATGATATTTTTCAAATGCCAGTATCACAAATTTAATATATAACAACAATCTGTAATATTTCATAAATTGCATCTTCATTTCATCAAGAACAAAAATCGACTTTGTTTACAAAGATATACTAAATTGTATGTACCCCTATAAACCACAGACATCGCTGAGGTGGGGTGGCTTGCGTACCTCAATGATACAAACAGCCGTACTGTAGGTGCAACCACAGTATCTGTGGAGAGGCCAGACAAACGTGTGGGGCAGCAGCCTTTTCAGTAGTTACAAGGGCAACAGTCTGGATGATTGACTGAGCTGGCCTTGTAACATCAGATAATGTGGCTTTGCCATACAGTTAATGCGAACAGCTAAAAACAAGGGGAAACTACAGCTTTTACTTTTCCCGAGGACATGCAGCTCTACTGTATGAATATATGATGATGGCATCCTCTCGAGTAAAATATTCCGGTGGTAAAATAGTCCTCCATTCGGATCTCCGGGTGTGGACTACTCAGGAGGATGGTATCATCAGGAAAGACAACACTGGCGTTCTACGGATTGGAGCGTGGAATTTTAGATACCTTAATCGGGGAGGAAAGTTAGAAAATTTAAAAAGAGAAATGGATAGCTCGAAGTTAGATATAGTGGGAATTAGTAAAGTTCGGTGGAAAGAGGAACAGGATTATAAATACAAAATCAGTTGGAATAGTAGTATCAGTAGTAGGTCTGATAATGAATAAGAAAATAGGAATGCGGGTAAACTACTATGAGCAACACAGTGGTCGCACTATCGTAGTCAGTATATATACGAAGCCAACACCGACCACAATAGTACAGGTTTATATGCGAACTAGCTCTGCCGATGATGAGGAGATCGAAGAAATCTATGAGGAGGTGAAGGGAATTTTTCAGACAATTAAGGTAGAGTAAAAATTAATTGTTATGGGAGACTGGAATTCGGTAGTAGGAAAAGGAAAGGAAGGAAAATAGTAGGTGAATATGGATTGGGCAAAAGGAATGAAAGAGGAACCCTCCTGGTAGAATTTTGCATGGAACATTATTTAACCATAACAAACACCTGAGTTATGAATCACGAAAGAAGGTTGTATACATGGAAGAGACCAGGAGACACCGGAAGGTACCAGATAGATATTATAATGGTAAAACAAAGGTTTTAAACTGTAACACATACCCAGGGGTAGATATACACTACGACTATATCTTATTGGTAATGAACTGAAGGTTGAAACAGAATAATCTGGAGAAAGGTAGGGAAATAAGGAGATGGGACATGGGAGGAATTTCAGAGCGAGCTTGAAGCAACAATTGACAGAAACGGAGGGATATAAAACAGTAGAAGAGGAATGGGTAGCACTGAGAGATAAAATAGTGAAGGCAGCGGAGGACCAAATAGGTAGAAAGGTCAGACCTACAAAAAAATCCTTGGGTATCATATGAAATACTAAATGTAATTGATGAAAGGAGAAGATATATAGATGCAATAACTGAAGCAAGTAAAATGGATTACAGACGACTGAGAAGTGAGATTGACAGGAAGTGCAAAACAGCCAAGCAGGACTGGCTAGAAGCCAAATGCAAGATGAAGAAGAATGTATAATCAGGGGAAAATAGATACCGCCTACAGGAAAATTAAAGAGAAGTTTGGAGGAAAAAATAGAAGCTGTATGAATATCAAGAAAGTAGATAACCAGTTCTCAACAAAGAATGGAAAGCTGAAAAGTAGAAAGCTTATATGGAGGGGCCTTGCAGAGAAAAATGACTTAGAGTCAATATTGTAGGAACCGAAAAGGAAGTAGATGAAATACTATGCTGAGAGAAGAATTTTACAGAGCACTAAAAGACCAAGCCGAAGGAAAGCCCCTGGAGTGGACGACATTCCCTCAGAACTACTGAAGTATCTGGGAGAGCCAGCCATTACAAAACTATTTCTCCTGGTGAGTAAGATGTATGTGACAGGTAATGTACCGTCGGACATAAAGAAACGAAATAATTTACATTACAAAAAAAAGCAGGAGCAGATAGATGTGAAAATTTCAGAACCATCAATTTAATAAGTCATGGTTGCAACATTTTGAAACGTATTATTTACAGAAGGATGGAAAAGCAGGTAGAAGCCGGCCTCGGGGAGGATCAGTTTGGATTCAGAATAAATGCAAAACACGGAAGGAAATGCTGTCTTTATGGCGTATCTTAGATTAAGGATAGGTGAGTCGTGTTGGGCTCAGATTTCTGGTGGTCACCTCCTCGCTTTCTAATGCGTAAGTTCTGCTTTGCCCCTCATCGACCTTGTTGTCTCTTTCATCCGTTGATGACGCTGTGACTGTGATTGCCCTATCTTTGCTTCCCCATGGGGTATGACGTGTGAGAGGGAGACAGTTGGTCTGAGAGCAGGGACGGCGACGCACCGGTTTCGGGGAAGGAGATTTCGATAGGCTCGGGCTGTGTGTGTGTGGTGGTCGCCGCGAGGACGCTGGGGCACGCCAGCGCTGCTTGGAGTGTCTCGGGTTAGCGCAGAGGTAGCTGTCGGTTGGAACCCGCCGTGCTCCACTGTGCGGATGAGAAGCAAGTCGACACAGCCGTGTTAATTGAGATCGAGTGCTTCTCGAGCTGCATGTTTGTAGTTCTCCTGGTTCTTACTAAGCCTTCAGTGCGGTTCCTCGTGCGTAAATTTAAAAGGGTTTCCTGGAGAGTAGCGTGTGCTTTTCCCGTCTCGTGGCATCCTGTTTTCTGTAGCCACCCACCGTAAGGTTTTACGGGTTCGTATGGCCCTGTTCCTTTCGTGTGTCTCTTTCTTCTACATCCCCCCCCCTCCCACTGCCCAAGGTCGTATCTTCAAGTTTCTGTTATTATATCGGCCTGGGCTTAGACTGTGTGTTTTATCCCCTTCTTTAACGGTGGTTTGATTGTACCGGTTGTTTAAAAGGGGGCGCACGCAGTTCCTTCAAGGCTCCTAAGTGGTTGCGTTCTGTGCATGCATGGAGGTGAACGATGTTTGTGGTTAACAGATTTCAAGATCAGTTTTGATTGTTCGAAAGGTTACCTCTCTAAAATTGTTAAAATTGATGGGCACAGAGGCTAGTGTATTTGATCGTGTCTGATAAATGTTCTCAAGCCTTGTTAAATATCAAATGTTAGGGCTAGTGAATTTTATAGTGTCCTTAGTAAAGGTCACCAGCAATAGTTAAATTTACTGATATTTGGAGGGCCTAAGATTTCTGGTAAATTCGTATTATAATTATATTTAACGTATTGAAGTGGTACATGGCATTTTAAATTCTCCGCCTGTTCCCCAGAAGTTTCCCACTTCTTTACGTATATTGAAACCACACCAACAAGCATTGAAAAAGGCAATCCTAAATAGCTTGTGTAGATTTAGAGAAAGCTTTTGACAATGTTATAATACACTCTTTCAAATTCTGAAGGAAGCAGGAGTACAAGATAGGCATCGGAAGGTTATTTACAACATGTACAAAGACCAGACGGTGGCTCTCGGAGTTGAAGGGCATGAAAGGGATGCAGAGGTTGGGAAGGGAATAAAACAGGGTTGTAGCCATTCTCCAGCTTTATCCAATTTGTATATTCAGAATTCCACAAAGGAAAGTAAGGAGAAATTTAGAGAAGGAAATAAAGTTAAGGGTGAAGAAATAAAAACCTTGCGTTTTGCTGATGACATTATAATTTTATCAGAGTCATCAAAGGACCTAGGAGAGTAGTAGAATGCAATCGACAGTGTGTTGACAGATGTGTTCAAAAATGTATGTATAGCTTACGGGACTTAACTACGGGATCATCAGTCCCTAAACTTACAAACTACTTATGAACTAGCTAACACTAAGGACGGCACAAATATCCATGCCCGAGGGGGATTCGGACCCCCGACCGTAGTGACCGTGCAGACCGTGACTGGAGCGCCTCAGTCCCATCAGCCACCGCGGTCGGCGACAGATGTGTGTAAGATGAACATTAACAAGAGTAAAACAAGGGTAATGGAGTGCAATCTAAGAAAATCAGGCGATGCTGAAGGAATTAGATTAGGTAACGAAACAATAAAGGTGGTAGATGAGTTTTGTTACTTGGGCAATAAATTAGCATATGACGGTCGCAGTACAGAGGATGTAAAATGCAGAATAGTAATGGGAAGAAAAGCGTTTTTGAAAAAGAGAAATATGGAATATTAATTTAAGCGTAAGGAAGTCCTTTCTGAAGGCATTTGTGTGGAATGTTGCGCCGTATGGGAGTAAAGCATGGACGATAAACTGTGCGGACAGGAAGATAGTAGAGGCTTTTGAAATGTGGTGCTACAGAAGAATACTGAAGATTAGGTGGGTGGATCGTGTAACTAATGAGGAGGTACTGAACAGAATTGAGGAACAAAGGAATTTCTGGCATACCTATATTAAAAGAAGGGATCGATTGGTGGGACACATTCATAGATATCAAGGAAACGTGAATTTAGCGTTGGAGGAAATTGTGTGAGGTAAAAATCACAGAAGGAGACAACGAGATGAATCAGTAAGCAGATTCAAGTGGATGTAGGTTGCCGTTCTTATGCAGAGGTTTTCTCAGGGTAGAGTAGGTTGGAGAGTTGCATCAAACCAGTCTCCGAACTGGAGACCACAAAAACAATCTACTGTAGATGGCAGCCATTGCCAAAACCGGTTGAGCATAGCAGAAAAATGATTTTGTCAAAGTATATCGCGGCTGTAAACTGCCACCTACAACAACATTTATTAATCTGACGAATAGGAAAAAAATCATGACGCCGTAAAAATTTAATACATAACACCTTTATAGGGTAGCCATCTACCGCTATGATGGTATGGCCGTGTCTTCCAATCGGCCGGGAGAGATGGCCGTAGCGCATAATCAGACATGATTGATGCAAACTCAAACATCACATACGTACCGATGTGCAGTTAGACCTAAACAAATCTTACATGTTAAGTTTCATAGCTACTCACAACCTAAGTTATGCTTAAATCGAAAGGTTATAACATACTACATAATTTCAAGGTATACTGAAAATTAAAATGATGAAAATTACTTACTTTTATTTAATATAAAGAATCATGCGTAAGAGCTACATTCTCTGGCGTTACGTAATCGCTACCAACTATTTTTGAAACCCTACGAAGGTAACACTTCCAGCACCTCATATTTCAGGAGCAGGTAAGGATTTGCAGGTATAAATTTCAGATGAAAATAAAGGAATAAGCGCTTAAGTGATAAAATTGAGGAAAAGTGCAGGTTTATTCAACTAATTCAACGATTTCTCTTCATTCTGCTATATTGAGTTACAGACAAGTACGCCCCGCGGGAATGGCCTTGTGGTTAAGGTGCAATGCCACAGACTGCGTGGCCGCATCCATCGGACGTTTGTGTTCTACCTCAGGTGTGGGTGTGTGTATGTATTTGCCTTAGCATAAGTTAGTTTAAGTCAGAGTAAGTTGTTTGAAATAATAGGAACTGATGGCCGCATCAGTTTGCTTACTTAGGTTTACAAACATTTGAGCAAACAAGTACATCAAACAATTACTCATCAAAAGCTAACAATTACATCAAATTATCACTCATCAAAAGATGGAAAAGTACTGAAACTCTTGTACTTCAAGCCTATAAGCACCTCTACGTTTTCAGAAGTAAGTCTGTTTCTATTATAATGTGTTAGTAGTGCTAATCCTTCGTTCGACATCTACAGAAAACAATGAGGCAAACATTGTATTTACCCGTAATGTGTAGCTCTACAGATGTGCCGAAATCATTTATGTACAGATTCTTCGGAAGACTAGATCCAAGTTTGGCAAAGCCACCTAACTGCTCCCTCAGAGAAGAAAAAGTATCCCTTAGCTTTTCCTTCTCCAAATCTTGTCTGGTAGTATAATAGCTTCAGATAGGCACTTATAACTATGGACGTAACACAGTTACCTCTGCATATTATGGATTTACCTCAGGTAACAAAAGTTGCTGAGCCTTAGAAATTATAAATGCGTCGGCTGAATAGAAAGAAAGCACAGACTAATTCTCTCAAAATTCTCATACAAGACAGCAGTATTTTCAAACTTGATACCAGTAGTCTAGAGTTTTTGGCCGAAATCCATAATTGATAGCATTATTGTAATGGCTTTCTGCAGCTCAACCATTTTAACAACATGGGCTTATCTTTCTTCCCTGCTAAGCTAAAAATTAAAATGTTCAAAATTTATTGTTTCACTGAGTCTAGGCTTTCATTCTCAACAATTCCCACAATTTTCTATGATTCGTTGCATGGTTTCTGGTAATTAGGCTCGGAGTATTTTTTCAGTCCCCTCATAGGCGTTGATATCTTTGTGCTTCTTGAAGATTTCCTTAAAGGCTGGATGGTTCACCTTATTGAGTCCAATTCGTGCTTGTATTTTGAAGAACTCTGTTGAAACACATTTCTTAAAAGACCTTGCCACGATTTCTTTGCGTGAATAGTCTTATTCCTTTGATTCTTAGACGTACAAAATGATGCGATCTCGTTCGTGTTTTCCATCTAACAAAATTCCTGATCGCAAATAGTATCTCGCATAACAGTTCCAGCAGTGACTATGATGTTTTAATTTTTGAGACAGAACAATAAACTGAACACTGGACACTTTTGGCACGGTAGAATCTGGTAACATATTGAGTAACGGAACAAAGAGCTAACACCAGTTCAGTTGCTTACTCATTGCAAGTCTCACAAACACTCTTACGCCCACTCACTCACTCTCTGTCCCCACTCTCTTCTGTAACACCGGCGACGTCACCAGAACGTTCTCATTCATTCTGGAATAGCAGTCTCGGTGATTTCTAGCAGCTTCCAGCAGAACCCAATCTCCATTCTCGGAACTACGTGGGTGCAGCTCTGTTGGCTGCGTGATCAGCCTCCGCTTCCGAGAAAATGAATAGCGTCTCTCACAGTAACAAACTCACATTTACGGACAGCACGATACTGTTAGTAGTGGGATGGAATTACTCACTGCCAACTGCTTTATTGCGGGCTACTTTATAGGGGTAAAGTGAGACAAAGGAGCAGTGGCGGACTAAGAGGGCAGTGGCGGGGGGGGGGGGGGCGGAGGGGCGGACCGCCAAGGGCCTCTCGTCGTGAGGAACCTCCAAATACCTTGAAAGCATGTTTTTTTTTCTCATAAGAAAAACGCGCTTGGCCTCTCGTTCAAATTCAAATTTCAAATGTTTGTATAGTCTATGGGACTTAACTGCGGGGTCATCAGTCCCTAAACCTACAAACTACTTATGAACTACTTACGAACTAGGACGGCACAAATACCCATGCCCGAGGGGGGATTCGAACCCCCGACCGTAGTGGCCGTGCAGACCGTGACTGGAGCGCCTCAGTCCCCTCGGCCACCGCGGCCGGCGCCTCTCGTTCTGGAGACTCTGAGTCTCGGAAGCTATTTTTCTTAGATTTTTCCGTTCCTCTGGCCCTGGGGGTGGGAGGGGGGGTTCCAAATCTCCAATTCTCAATAGTTACCTTCTAGCAATACATGTATTTGCAAGTGTTCTGCTGCCGTCCCGGGCATCCGAAAGCCTTAGTCCACCACTGAAAACGGGTATCGTTGAACACACTACTATTTTACATTGTTGCAGGCTTGATTTAAACTCTCGCGCGGCATTTAGTGAAAGAGGTAGGCTTACTATCGGCACGTATATAAAAAACTGAGTTGACCGTAATTGAAATATTTTATATTTGTTAGAAATCTTATAGGGAACGTTGGAATAAAAAGAAGGGTGTTAGGAGGTTTACGGGCAGGTTGGGGGAAAAAGATAAAGGTCTCAAAAAGGTATAAAGGTGCGTGAAAGGTGCACACCTAAAACTCCTAACCCTGGTGATGTTTATATACAGTACTAGCTAAAAACCCAGCGTTGCCCGAGTATTTATTTATTTATTCCTGCCATGGGAATCGAACCCGCGACCTTTGGATTTGTAGTCTGGCACTCTTGTGTATACTGTCTGTAAAATTTCCTGTCGCTACAATTTGTAGTGTTCAAATTATAAATTGTAACATCACACCGAGAGCCGTAGTTGTACTCCATGAACAGCGGAAAAGTAAGAAGCGAGAAACTTTTTTCCTTTCATCGTTTTACTATGGTTGCCAGCGAGAAAAGTTTAATAAAGGTTTGAAATTATGTTTAAAGTATGTTGCAAGTCGCTAAGTACTGTCATTCTCATACAGTTTTATTTGGAAAGTCTCGCCGCATTATATGACATTTTTTGCGATTTCAGTTGGTTATGACGTAATATCTTTTGAACCATGTGCCGTATGTGATTCTTAACCATGCAGCAATTATTACTTCACGGTAAGGAATGTGTGTACCAAATTTGGCTGAAATCGGTCCAATGGTTTAGAAGAAAATGAGCAGCATTGTCGCAAAATGCCGCAGTTTTTCGCGCATCTCATTGTTTATGACGTCATATCTCGTCAACTATGTATCGTACGTGATTCTTACACTTACGGCGACCGTTCTCATGGATTGAAGCTCACGTGTACAAAATTTCATAAAGATTTGAACAAAACTGTAGATTTGTATGCAACACGTACACACATACGGACACTCTGCGTTATATATTAGATATAACGTCAAGTAATGTTTGTAATTCTACGGGACCAAACTACTTTGGTCATAAGTCCCTAGACTTAAAGACTACGTACCTATGTTAAACTAACCTAAGGACAACACACATACATCCATGCCCGACGCGGGAGGCTGCACGATCCGTAACGTGGCGCTCCAGACCGCCCGACACATTTTACTAATGTATTTAGAACCTCATTTCCTTACGAATTCCAGGGAATCGTCAAGTCATCCTTTGAGATCCTCGCCCCCTCTGTACTGTGGGTAGAAGCGGTTTTGGTGCTGCTATAATGTGACAAAGACACACTGTTTCCCAACGAATCACTGCACAACAGAGAATCGCCAATAACTGACGTGACTAGGTTGTGATGGTCAATAGCAAATTTATTTTTTAACAAGTTAATTTTTTCAACAACATTCCTGACAACGTAGTAACATTACAGAATTCAGTGTTCTTTTAGAAAAACAAATTAATTTAATATCAGTGACAAGTTACATACAAAGTATTCCAGTTCCGTCGCAGTATATTACAATACTCATAAATCAGTTTCAAACTAAATTCAGAAACAATGTGGAAAACAACTCAGGTCGTGAGATGAACAGAAAATGTTCTAGTCTGTTTCGTAATCCTTTCTATTCGTTACCATATATATATATATATATATATATATATATATATATATATATATATATATATATATATTATTGATACGACAGTGTCGAGAAAACTAATGTACCCGAAGCTAGTCAAGCATATTCTTGATTTTGATAGCATAGACAATGCAATGCAAAACTAAAGGTGGATACATTTTGAACTGCTTCTCCAAGAACTCCAAGATTATGAGAAACTCTTTCCTCTTAGACCGTGAAATGGATTGTCTACAACAGTTATCGCTACTGCTTTTTCAATCAATAGAACCGTTATTGCTATTTCAAAATCACCTGGGTCCGATCCTGAATCAGAATCTTTTGATACAGCAAGCTTGACAATCCAGCCTCAGATTGTAAGTATGACGGAATTTGTAGTTTAGTTCAAATAATGGAAAAAGATAATTGACACTAGAGGGTACTACATTTCTGAAACCTTTTTGTGTCCGACGCAACTTTAAAATTTCTCTTCACTCTGAAAAGTTGCCAATACCGTTAACTTGAACTTATTTGATGGAGAATTATTTTCGGTTTGTATACTCTTCTAATGAGGGCGGTGCCCTGTGTAAGTTCTGTGCGTTTCTCGCTAAGACCGGGTAACGGTAGTAGTTGAAGTATTGGATGCTTGGAAGCATACTCAGGAGTTAAGAGTTGGCAGGAGGAAACGTGAGGTAGGGTGTGGGAGCTCTGGGAGGGATAGCAAGAGGAAGGAAGGAGAACGATCACAGATGGAAGGAAGGATAAATTTCAAGGTGGATGACATCATCCGGGAGGGGGAAGGTTCGAAAGTTTCCACGGGAGAGAATAAGGAGAGTGGGCAGGTAGAGGGCGGAGGAACAGAGTGAGGGAGCCGTGGCAACGAACCAAGATTGGTAGCGGAGGCCGTGGTGTTCAATGATCCAGGATCTCTAGGGATTTCTAGAAGGATGGGGGCAAAGATTCAGGTGGTTGCGCTATGCAAAGGATGATCCAGGATCTCGAAGGATTTTTAGAAGGATGGGGCAGAAATCAAGGCGGTATGGGCTATGCAAAGGATGGGGCAGGTGAAGGAATTATAGGGTAAACGCCAAGTTCGGCCAGTGGGGAGTTTCAGGAAGCGAGGAGGGATGATGCGGAGGTGGGAAGGCAAGGAGGGGGCATGGTCAGTGGTCAGCCTTAGTCATTTAAGGGTGGGGGTATGGAGGATTGGGCGACTGTGTTGGGTGAGGTAAAAACATGGGAACGGAAGGAGGGGATGGTTCGACCGGAAATGATCGCCTGAGTTTTGGCGGGATTGATAAAGATGGGGGCCGGCCGCGGTGGCCGAGGGGACTGAGGTGTTCCAGTCACGGTCTGTACGGCCACTACGGTCGGGGGTTCGAATCCCCCCTCGGGCATGGATATTTGTGCCGTCCTTAGGATAAGCTAGTTGATAAGTAGTTTGTAAGTTTAGGGACTGATGACCACGTAGTTAAGTCCCATAAGCTATACAAACATTTTTTCATAAAGATGGGGCCACTGGTTACACCATTTGTTAAAGACGTTGTTGATGAAGACGACGTTGGGACACTAACAGCCGTAAATTTGTGAATTTGAAAAATTTCCACGTTTCGGCTGTTTCAGGGCAAAGCATTAAATTCATGAACTGCTCTCATATTTCAGGTTACTTTATTATTATTTCATATTATACATTTATTTAAATATTTTGGTGAAACGATTATCATCAAGTAGGCAAAAGAAAAAAAGTATTGCGTCGTTGTATCTCATAAAAACCGATACAATACATGACTCGCCTTTTTGAGGTCAGATACGTCCACAGGTATTGACTCCTTTATCGCCGGCCGCGGTGGCCGAGGGGACTGCGGCGCGCCAGTCACGGTCTGCACGGCCACTACGGTCGTGGGTTCGTATCCCTACTTGGGAATGGATATTTGTGCCGTTCTTAGTGTTAGTTACTTCATAAGTTTAGGTAGTGATGACCCCGTAGTTAAGTGCCATAAGGTATACAAAAAGTTTTTGACTCCTTTATCAACGTCCTATGACCGTAAGCTTCGGCATGTTTTCAAAATTAGGCAAACACAAGAAATGCCTGTAAACATTTCACATGTATTGCTGAAAAGTAAAAAAAAAAAAGTCATATCTCCCAACACCAGTCCCCAGTAACAACGAAGTGCACAAAATAAACAACAGACACATCAAGGAAAGGAGGAATCAGGCCACAAGGAATTAAGATTGTCTAAGGGAAAACGGTAGTTTCGGTAAGAAAGGCCATTATGACTCCAGAAAAATCAAGTTTACCAAATGACCATTGCAGTTAAATATTTGTGATTGCGTGTCAAAAAAACAGTATCGACTACACATACCTGTGTCACTAACGACAATTCAGCGTAGGCGTTCATTGGTTACAATTAAATTGTCAGTAATTTGGCACCAAGAGGGCGCTAATCCACAGGGTAAATTGAGCTACTGCTATTGCTCCATACAACTTTCCACTAAACACTTACAAGAGTGTTAGCCCAGATATTTTGTCAGCAACTCGCTGCAATAACAGTTCGAGAGACAAAATATACATGGACACTGAGAGGGGGCTGCAATGTGACGTCAACCAACAAATGGCCGTCATTGATGTGATAGTGTCATTGTACAATTTAGAGACGACAGATGATGTGCGAACAGTAAATGCTAGAGTCAGCAAAAGGTCAGCAAGATATGCATGATCAAATGCGAACAACCGAAGAAGGGCAAGGTACAATGAATAGACTTAATAGCTGTTACCAAGACCACATCCCGCATTCTGCCACTGGGGTCAGGGCTATGTGGTTAGGAAGGCAGCACTGATGTTTTGTAATCGCACAGCCATGTATAACAGACCATCTGAATTAAGAGCTTATGCATCAGTTTTGTAGACAAAAGTGAGTGGCGTGGAAGGACGGAAATGTGACTCCATTAATCGAACAACGATTCGGTATCAGAAAAATTTTCTACTCCTTGAAACTTGCCAGCACAGTGCCTTTACAAAAAGTATCGTTTAAGATGGTTGTGAATGTGGAAACTAAGAGATGCAAAAATGTGAATAAAATTATTTCTGGAGTCCATTCGGACTGGGCGGTTTGTAGATGGGGTAAGGGTCAATAAAATTAAACACTTCATACTGAAAATACGCTAAAAACTCAAAATTAGGGTCAGGTGTAATTTTCCTACCTAAAGTCAATATATTAGTGTCAATAAACGGTTCCATGGCATTATTTGTTGTATGTAACTGTGCGTAGTACTGATGACCACCTGGGTCACCTCACATTGATTAGTCATCTAACGGCTACCAGATGCAACAAAGGCGTTATAAATGAGCGACGACAACGGATGTAATGTCGCAGCAGGTGGTTCAGCGATATCAGTTCTTTATCAAATACTGACCGTGTTTTCTACTCAATTTTCAACAATTTCCTTCTTTTTAAGCTTTAAGCAGTGGCAATTAAAACAAATGAAGTGCTTTTGTTCTAATGATTATTTATTCACTTCAAACTAGTTTTCGGCTTATTATTCCATCATCAGGAAATTGTTTTACCAAAAAATCGACGGAATAATCCATATAATGTCAATTTCCTTTTACCTGGCGAAATTCAGATATCCTCAATGGGACATCGCTAGCTTCTGCAATAAAGTGAATACTAAAATTGATGCGTCTTCTTAAAGTCTCTCGCTCTTGCAATACAATTTATATCAACAACTTAGGGATCTGCGGCTTAGCATAATCACACGCTGTCTCAAAAAGAGTGGCGGGGGTTAAAGGCTAAAGAACACAGGCAATTCTTTACTAATTAGTTTGGAAAAAATGGTTTCCTTATTTGGAAAAAACAGGGAACTCACAATTATTTAAAGATAAAAATAACAGTCTAGTTCGCAAAATTTTTACAATTTATTATTAGAGGCAATCGGTTTCGATCTAAGATTAGACCATCTTCAGACCTCTCGCTGTAGATGTTCTGGCGGTGAGCAGTAGCCGCACGCTCACCGCCTGAACATCTACAGCGAGAGGTCTGAAAATGGTGTAATCATAGATTATTACCTGTAGTAATAAACTGTAAAAAATTTGCGAACTAGACTGTTATTTTTATCTTTAAATTCTTTACTAGTCATTTCATCAATGGAGTGGAGCTATAAGCAATGTGAGACTCGTTTAGCGTCCACTGTGGATACCAGTTTTTATAGAATGTTAGTTGAAACAATAACGCAATGATTGTTAAAAGGTGCGGAATTACGTCAATTACGAATTTCATGGCGTAATACATCAGAGAGGTAAAAATCTGTCAAGTCTACTACAATAAGTCTCAGTAAAAACCGTGGATTTTACTAACATTTGAAACATCCAAACATATCTCAAAATGGATCATAGTAAATAACGTCATGTTTAAAATTATAGTGAGGAGACTGGTCAAAGGAACGTAACACAAGTTAAAATCACCACCTAAAAGAATATTTCTAGGATACTTAAACAAAAAACAAAACAGTTCCTGTCTGTGAAATTCTATCGCTCAACCATTTTGTTAGTGACACAGGGCGCGTAAATTACAACCATGTTAGGAGGAAAATGACGTAATCCATTTCAATGCTTGAATGAAGAATTTCAAAACCAGTAGGGTTTCCTACACGGTAAGGTAGTGCAGGCTAGTGTATTCGCAGTATATACCTTAAAATGTGTGTGAGAACTAGAGAGAGAATTGGAAAAGTACAATATCGGCATCTGAATAATAAATAAAATGACGAAGAACACCGAACCGTAATTCAGATTTGAAGTGATTTACTTTTGTTGTAACAAATGAATAATCTTTCGGCTCCTACCAGCTTAACAATAATTGTCTTCTACCAGCTTAATAATAATAATCTTGCTCCCTCCAAACATTTCCAAACATTTACAAAGTATAATATCTAAAAAGTTAATGGAAAAAATATTAAAACCATACCAAACTTGTTATAGAGTAACCTGTCCTGTGATGAACGAATGTTCACAGTCGCTACTAAAATATTGTAGCCCCATAACTCTTGCTTTGATAGAGAAGCTGGAAGCCAGTACGGGAGTGCTTATTTTGCAGCATCGCACCTGTAACAGAAGCAGTCTTCAATTTCAATGGTGGAAATACCTACTAAAAGACTCAAATGGAGGGCTGTATCACTATCGCATGATGCCTGATGCTGTCAAAAAGCAGTATCGGCCATTAGTTTATGTCGTAGGTGAAGAAAATTTTTCAGAATATGAACTACTTACATTAAACGAAAAGCTTCTTCTCACCACTATAAGTGACGTAAACACGATATCCACAAACCTGAATATGTGATGGAATGTTCTATGTAACGTGCATCTCCACGGAACGTATGCTGACGATAGTTTGGCATTCATGGGCATTACACCCCAAGTGGGATCGCGTTCAGCTTGCCTGGTGTTGACGCCACTTTGGCGACTTGCGTGTCAGTGATGATGAAATCATGATGAGGACGACACAGCACCCATTCCCCAAGCGGAAAAACTCTCCGACCGGATCGGGAGTTGCACCGGCAACCTCTGCGAGGCAACGCACCACGCTGTCCTCTGGACTTCGGACGCGGACAACGGAACGAATACCACGATAACACTGAAGCCGGGGCTCACTTGACCACCGTTCTCCCGAATGCCTTTAAAAGCACAAATAAAAGCAGTGCGTGATATTGAACAGCTTTTCTCCGGCAACACGTTGTAAACCCGCACAGTTGCGTATTCAACATGTCCCATCATGAGCTTCACTGCATGCCATACATCTTTACCCAGGGTGTACCACATGGAGGCTAAGGGCACTAAATTCACTAAAAATTAAGAGAGCTCAGGCTGTGACATGATCTTTGCAAATTTTCTGAAAAATCTTGGGCCAGTCGCACAGCACACTGTATGATCGCTCTTTAATAAAACTTGGAAGTTACAGTACCACTCTTAAAACCAAAGGAATCAGGAAAATCTTTCCCTAATTTGCGACCTGTTTCTCTCCAACTCTCTCCAAGACAATGGAAATAATAGTTAATAATAGATTTTCAAAATGTCTTGAAACTCATGAGATTATTTGTGGTCATCAGTAAAACTTTGCCCGTCTTTGTTGATTTTAAGGGTGCATGAGACACTGTGTGGAGACTAAAACTATTAGAAGAATCGTGAAATTATGTCATTACTGGTAAAATATTGAAATGACTGAATTTGTTTATTCACTAGCGATATCATGATAGTTGGGTTAATAATGTTATCTCAGGTTATAAACAACTGAAAAGTGGAGTACCCCAAGGAGGTGTTATCAGCCCAACACTTTTTAATAACATGATTAATGACTTACCAGGAGAGATACAAATAGTCTAGGGCATTAAAACAGCTCCTTGTTTAGTCATGTGGATTTCACTGCCAAAGAGAAAAATTGGCCAAATTCCGGCGAAAATGAACGAAGCCGTGACTATACTAGCAAACTGGTGAAGACAGTTAACACCGAAAACACGTTCTTTCATGTTTTCTCACTGTCCCATTCAATCCCTAATACAGATTTACAGTATCAGAATAAACAATTAACTCAATGTGATGATCCAAAGTACCTTGGTGTCAAATACAAAATACTGCAGCAGAAGTCAAGAAAAAACTGGACATCCTTATGAGATTAGCTGGAAAAATGTGGGGCAGCTCCCTGGAAGTTCTAAACTCTACTTATAAAATGTATATAAAACCAGTATCTTATATGGATGTGAAATATTACTCTCAGCGAATATATCTAAACAGGATGTTCTTTAAAATCAAGTTCTACGCCTGATTACAGGAGCAGTAAGAAAAAAAACATCAATTTTGGCTCTTCAAGCAGCGACTGGCATTACCTTGCAAAATCAGATATTATGTCTGGCACTACTCCAAAATGAAAAATTAACCAGATTACCCAATGGCACATACTGGACCAACTACCAAAGTCATGATAGCCGGCTGAAAACACAGAAAAATCTTATTCAATGAATTGATGCAGTAAGAATAGACTGTCCACCAATCAGTAAAGAAGACATCACTCCACTAATCTTATACTACGCCTACTCATATTCAGACTTCAACTGAATGAAAAGGTTGTTAAAAGAGAAATGAATAAAGAATTTCTTAAAAATATGGTTTTAGAAATGATAATCTATATCTATAAATGTGAATGTCTTTTCGGTGTACGTTTATCACGCCTGAACCACAAGACATAAAGAGCTAAAAATATGAAAATATGTACAGTTACTAATGTATACCCGGGGAAGGCTTTAGGTACGGTTTTATGGCGATCGTATATCTACTTGCCGGCCGCGGTGGCCGAGGGGACTGAGGCGCTTCAGTCACGGTCTGCACGGCCACTACGGTTGGGGGTTCGAATCCTCCCTCGGGCATGGATATTTGTGCCGTCCTAGTTCGTAAGTAGTTCATAAGTAGTTTGTAAGTTTAGGGACTGATGACCCCGTAATGAAGTCCCATAAGATTTACAAACATTTGAAATTTTTTTTTCGTATAGCTACTTATCTATATATCTTAACTTGAATATATGTTCGGTGTACGCTTATAGTACCATGTCCGAATGACAAGACGTAGAGACTTCAATATTTGTACAGTTACTCATTTCTACCTGAGGAAGATTTTAGGCACGGTTTTATAGCGATCTGATAGATATTTAGTAATTTGAAGAATATAACGGGAAATGCGGGACAATAATTATTGTTTGGAAATTATATTTATTCTTTGAAAATGGTTTTATTGGTTGCATTGTTGCTTGAGGGTTGATAATGCTAAAAGGGCGGAGTATATTGGGATGGAAAGTTATCGGTGTGTGAGTGTGTGTTAATATTTCGCTCTGCAGCGAAAACTACAGAACGCAAACGAATGGTCTGTGTGTAATTGTTGTCCGAAGTCTCCCGTTGTACGCAATAGGAGTTCCATGCCGATAGCTATAAGGGGGTGGAAGATATGGTGGTTGAAAGTCGTCATATTATATTAAAAAAAAAAATCGGACTGAAGGCCAGCGATTACGTTTGCGACTCTATAGCAAGGAGGTTACATACAACGAAACGTGATAAAAAAAATGTTTGCGAACTTCTGGGACTTAACTACGGGGTCATCAGTCTCTAAGCTTACAAACTACTTATGAACTAGCTAAGATTAAGGACGGCACAAATATCCATGCCCGAGGGGGGATTCGAACCCCTGACCGTAGTGGCCGTGCAGACTGTGACTGGAGCGCCTCAGTCACCGCGGCCGGCCGAAACGTGATGCCACAGGCCATATCTTTGGTCTATGCGTGCTACAATGTCTTCAGCTCTTTCTCTGTAAGAATAATCATACGGATAAGGAAATATAAGAATAAATAAATAAAGCAGTAAAAAAAGAAATTTCTTTTAATACATTTAAAAAAATCGATTTGACGTTTCGCGCATTACATCAAGTGATCGATCTGTGACATTATTCCAGTCATTGTTGAATTCCGTTATTTGATTCTGAAACGAGTGCATTTTTACGTGTCATTTGATCTACACTACTTACTTTTCTGATAAACGGTAAGTGAATAGACTTCTGCAATCTGATAGGAATATTTTTCAGTTCCTTCAAAACCAGTCTCATAGCACACTACTGAACGATAGCTTATCTGTCATAATCAACCAACACGCGAGCGGAGCCGCGGGTTTAGGCTAGTACTACATAGTACTACATATACGCAAACAGAATGGCTTTATAAATATATATATATATATATATATATATATATATATATATATATATATATATATATATATATATTATCCTTGACTGACCGAGGTGAATGGTATCGCTGGTGAAATACTTCGTTTTTACAAAGTTGTAGGATAGTATTGTTCCCATTTTGATGGAGAGTTGGAAGCAATAAACCTTGAACTAATAAAACTTTTTTCCGCCTTAAAAGCTCACAAAAAGGTTTATGTAGTTTGTGATTCGACTTCTGCAATATAGCCAACAGTTCCTTTCAAACAACTCTGTTTGCATAAATGAAATAAAATACTCTATTTTCTCAACCACCGAAGCTGTAATTGAAATAGTTTTTTAATGAATACCATCACATATAGGTATCCATGGGAATCAAATGACAGACTTCTTAGCCAAAAAAGGAACCAAGATCTCTCAAACAGGTTGCCTAAAATCATCATACATCTCCATTAAAAGACTTATTAAAAATAGATGACAACACAAGGACATGAAAAAATATGGCTTCTGCTGTTAGAAGAAAAGAACGCACTTCCTACACACCCACGAAGGGAAACGGTGGCATCATTTTGAAGAATTACTGGTCACGACTGGTTGCGGAGCACCTGCACAGGATTGGAATCTTCCTCTCACTGAAGTGTGTTATATGTGAAAAAGTAAACACCAATATGAATTGGGAGCATCTAAGAACCTGTGAAAGACTGAAATATTGTAACGTGATGTCAGATGGTCAGTTGTATTGGGAAGGTATAAGACTAATGACTATGTATCAAATGTCTGAGCATTAAATAAATAAAATAAATAAGCAGTAGCAAAACGATCGACACTAAATGATCCATCCTTGTGGCGAAAGGAAACCTTGGACCGTGTTTAATGAACTGAAAACCTATTGTCAACGGTTCAGAATAACTGAAGACTGAACGTGTACATGTAACAGAGATATCCAAACTGTTGGTCAACTGCTTTTCGACTGCTGTAACTTACTGAAAGAGAAGGACAGTCTCAGGTATAATAATTGTAAAGCAGTAGGACGGCCCGTCAGTAATTTCGATTGGGTTTATAAACTCACTACACATTTTTAAAATTTCTGTAAATTAATGAGGTTTCCTGTTGTATAAAACTCGTTTGGTTTCTTTCTCTAAAGCGATAAATCTTCTACAGCTAAAAGTCTTCTTTTTAAATCCTTCAATCTTCTGTATTGTTTGGATTTGCTAAAGTACGGCCTGAATTGAACCTTCAAACATGTAATATTACTATGTGAAGAGGCATGTCAAATAAATAATAATAAGTAACAGAGTCTGTACTTCAAGAGGTTTCATGAATTTTACATAAAATAATTATGGTTCATTGTTGAAATACGTCGCGAGGACCTAATCTGAAGAAACAGCGAAAACTTCTTCGAGCCAGTCATGGATTTCAAAAGAGCTTGTCTGCACATTTCGTGTGGACGTATCGAGTGCAAAACTAACTATACGCGGAAACCTCCTGGAAGCCATGCACTCAAGCGGGAAAAAAAAGGCAGTTAAAGGAGACGGACGAACCAACCGCCAACAACGAAACACTACAAAAAGAAGAAAAAATAGAGCCAGCTAGACAACAACGACGCTGTAAATCAGAAACACAAGTGAACACACTCCACGACAGTTCTAATTGATCAAACTGCGTGCGCTGCGGCGAACGTTGTAAGTAATACTTATTCTCGCTATCGCCTCTCAAGTGGAACTACATACCATTAGCTTCTCATCTTGCCCAAGTACTGAACTTAGAGCACACTATCTTAAGCACGCGTGGGACGTGTGTTGTAGAGTGCTATGAGATTGGTTTTGAAGAAAGAAGTGAAATGCAATACCTTCTTTAACAATAAACATTTTAATCAACAGTCAAATGAAAAAAATAAAAGTATGTCAAGCGCTCAATTATTTACAATAAATAATACATACAATGTACCTTACAGCCTGTGTTACATTATCTCAACATGTATGCTGCGAGTATTGTCCAAATTGATTTTCATTTCAAGACATTTTGCTGAACAATTGTTATTTTTTGTGTTGTTTGGAGCTTATAGATTTTTTCTATTGCGACATAAACAGGAGGCCTCTAAATGGATTGCAGTGACGTTTAATGATTGTCATTGTGCTTTGTTATTCAGATGTTTTTCTATATTTCACTCTGCAGCCAAAACGTTAGTGACCGATGTAATTGAAATTTTGACACAATGTGGCATTGGAATACGTCCGTGCTGTGCATTTTTTTTTTAATACGTTTCGGAAACATGTTGCAAATAAATATAACTCCATGAATATGTTGTAGCTTATGTCATAGAATCAGTGATATTCAACAGTTCTACATTTGTTTCATGATCATTCATATCTCTTCACAATTTACTGAGGGTTGGAAAGCAAATACTCCGCTACTTTCCCTCCAAGTGCTCGATATAATCCGCGGCGGAGCGGCCGAGCGCATTGAGGCGCTATGCTACGATGCGCGAGGCTGTTCCCCGTCGGGGACTCAAATCCCCCCCTCGGGCATGGATGTTTGTGTCGTCTTTAGTATAAGGTAGTTCATAAATAGTTTGTAAGTTTAGATACTGATGACCCCGCAGTTAAGTCCCTTAAGCTTCACAAACATTTAAACATTTTGTTCGACGTAAACTTTCATAAGTGTCACTGTCGCCGCTGTACGTATATCTCAGATTGTGATATATCTCAGATTGTGTATATAAATATGGATTAAATACACCGAGGATTTCATAAGCATTGTAGTCATTGCTTTGCATCATATTTCGCAGAACAAAGTAATATAGAAGAATTGCAAAAGCAACAACGAAGACTGCCATCAATAAATATAAAAATCTATTGCAGTGTGTTTGTCTTGTATGAGCATCACCACTTCCGATTATATTCGTTTTTTGTGCTGTTCCATGGCGTTCATTCGATTAGGATAAAATGTTGCAGACGTCACCAATCAAAACTATAGGAACTTCACAATCTACATAATACTTCATACGCTCCAAGGATGACGGTACACTCCACACCTTTTCACCGACTGCACTGAAAGTTAACAGATACATACAAATAATTTTTCAAACAAAGGAGTAGGAGGCGATGGACTGACGAGCTGAAGGAAGAGACATAAAGAGAGATAGTAGGGAGAGATCGACAGTAAGATAAAGGAGGAAATGAACAGAGGTAGAGGAGGAGGTGGACAGAGATAATTGGAGAAGTAGCAACACAAGACTGGGATCAGTAAATACACCAGCAATGCCGGGTTTTCAGATAGTCTCTCATAAAACAGAGACCATGGTTATGCAAGAACATGCTCCTTCGGAGCTATATCTTGAATGTTCGAGTGTGTGCAGACGGGTGACAAACTCTACGGCGGCCAATATTTCGACAGGAGTACGTCTTGCCATTGTCAAGGCACATTTCCACGAGAATTTAATATGTCTGAGGTATTAAATTCTCGTGCAGGGTGCTTCCTCTCTGCAGTTGTGCCTTGAAAGTGGGAGGATGTATCCCTGCCGAAATATCGACGGCCGTAGACGTTATCAGCTGGCTGCACAACATTAGGCTATTGGAACATTCAGTATGCCGAAAGCAGCTCAGGATTCATCTATGTTGGAATTTGATCCGAGATACAATTTGCAAGATTAAGAAGCTCGAGCGCATTGTTTTCGCGAAGTAATACAGGATGAATCACCTAAAACGTGCACCGCAAATATTGCGGATATGGAAAGTGCGATTGATTTGCGGTTTTCACAGAATGGATTGGTAGTCAGGGGCTCTATTTTTAGCCAACAAACAGATTGTAATATTACTTAGAAAGTGTATTTCTTATGCAAGCATACAGTTTTTTAAATGGAACAATGGTTGTTTCTATCATGCACTAGGATTCTTGACACCAACTTTGTGTAAAGAATCTTAAATGACATTTTTGTCACGTTTACTTTGGCAGCTAAAACAATTCAAAGTATTTGGGACGGAGGCTGCGATAACGTACCTGACTGCCCGAGTGGCTAGCCCCTGGGGCACGGCCCACTGTCTCATGACCACCAGCCAGTCAGCTACTCTGTCGTAGGCTCCACCCCCAAAACTTTGAATGGTTGTAGCTGCCAAACTAAACGTGATTAAAATGTAATTCAAAATTCTTTGTACACAGTGCATGAAAGAAACAACCATTGTTCCATTTTAAAAATTGTATGTTTGCATAAAACAATACACTTTCTAGGTATTTTTACAGTCTTTTTGTAGGCTAAAAATACGAGTCCTTGACTACCAATCCATTCTGTGAATGCACATATCAATCGCACTTTCCGTTTCCCCGATATTTGCGGTGCAAGTGTTAGGTGATTCACCCTGTATATGAGTCACATCTCAAACACTACGTTGTCGAGTTATATGATACATTAATGAGACAGGCGTAATCGGTCTACAGTTCTCTGTTCATTTCTTGTGATATGATACAGTTACACTGTTCTCGTTTATGGGATTTTTCAGAAATTCTGAAAATTTTAGGTTTTTTTTTATTTGCTCTCCATATCTTCAACAATGATCAGAGCGCAAATCGTACGATGAAGAATAAATTAAGATCTCGTGAGAGAGAACAAGCTCCATGTTTTGAGTTACAGAAAGACCAGTTACATATCAAAACATTTTCTGAAACTTTAAAACTTCGCACCGGATCGAAATATAGATGTTGGCATTACTTTTCTCAGTTGTCATTCTTTCCGAATACCCTACAGTGGCACGACACACGGGCCACCTCCATAACCTGTTCCATCCACTTTCCACTCTCCAGAAAAGCTTTCTTGTGTACCTCGCTGGACTAACAAAATCTGATATCGAGGAGGAAGTGTTTAGCCGCAGCCTAGAACTTCTTTTCAAAACAAATACGTCATTCTTCATGGTGAAATGAGATATAATGGAACGCTGTGAATGTTATACACTGTAAGCCAAGCAGCAGTTTATATTCTGACCTTAGCACTTTCTAGGCAATAAATAGCTCATTCGATAAGGATATTGTTTGTAAATGGCAACATTCTTCAGTATGTTGTGGCACGGCACAGTATCTAATGCTGTCACAAAGCCTGACCTAAGAGTGCCTCGACAGTGAAAGGATAAATCTGTGAGTTAAACAGCCTTCTTCACACACGAACGTAGGTTACCTCTGTGAATTAATACCGGACATAAAGAAATGGAGTAAGGGAAACTAGAGCCTACACAGTAATATTTAGGAGACACGTTTTTCGTTTTCTTCCCGAACAGCGAATTTTTGTTACAGACGTCATCCCTCTTTTTAATTGTAGCATAGTGTAATTAATGATGTGTGCGTCGTTAATACGATCCATGCGCTGTGTTATTTGATTTTTAACAGAACTTTTCGTCTAGTAAAGTATACAAATAACTTGAATCGAGTATCTCAAACTCAATACTGACGAAACAATATGCTCATACCAAACACACAAAACCTAGAGCTCTGAAATAAAGCGAATCTAAATTTTATAATCACTCCCGACTGAATCCGTGCTTATTGAACGAATGTTTTCTAATATTGTAGTTAATAAATGCTACAACGAACTATACCTTCGTATAAATCCGTTTATTGCACTGTTACTAGTTCAGGTCTGAGCCCAACATCAGACGTTAATTTTGATTTCGTTTGGATTTACATCGGTGCCCTTAAAAAACGAACATTTTGCGAGTATAGAGATTATAAACTATTTATTTTCCTATCCTAAATATAATAAAATTTTATACTTAACTAGTTTATACGTGACTAAAAATTATCAGGGTGGTCCATTGATAGTGACCGGGCCAAATATCTCACGAAATAAGGAACAAACGAAACAACTACAAAGAACAAAACCGTACTATCTTGAAGGGGGGAAACAGATGGCGCTATGGTTGCCCCGCTAGATGGCACTGCCATAGGTCAAACGTGTATCAACTACATTTTTTAAAAATAGGTACTCCCATTTTTATTACATATTCATCCTGCGCCGCTCCACACCATCTTCGTGCAACACCCTGAAGATGGCGCATTGTGTTGAAACTAGTTGAAAATAGATAACCAATCGTCCGTTCTAGACTGTTTTGATACATAAAATTATTTTAAGGGCATCGTTATTCGTCAAAAAATAAAATGGTTCCAAATATATATTAATGAAATGTTTCTAGGTTTTCTTCGGTGATTAACTTCGGTCACATGAACTGTAAAATTTGATTTTCACAGTTACCTCAGTCCGAGGGCATCCTTGTGATCTCGATACTAGATTCTGAAACTCCTTCCAGTACGGTCAATGTCAAATTTGAGAAGCACCGAACAATTTAGTTTATAAATGTCAATCCTATGATGTACATCCTAATAAAATGATAATAACTACAGGATCAAAAGTGGGAACTGTTAGTTCGGACATGTACAACTTATGTAACATGTACTTACTCTTTTAAATTAAGGTATGACGTCCTTTTTCTTTCAACTTAACATTTGTGGAAAAACTAATGATATTTTTGCCACGAAGCAGGTTTGTGAACTAATACGACACCTTACCTAAAGTGCTGTTTAATGTGGACTTCGTGCTTTGTTACTGGATTATTTCAAATGTTTGTAAATCTATGGGACTTAACTACTGTTGTTATCAGTCCGTAGGCTTACAAACTAGTTAAACTAACCTAAGGACAATACACACACCCATGCCCCAGGGAAGACTAGAACCTCTGACGACGAGCAACGGCGTGCTCCGCAGCAAAGCCACTCCACCGCTGTACTGAATTACTTATTAATGCTGTTATGAAGGTTATTGACAGTATCAGAACTTTATAACCACTGTTGTGTGCTATTAGCTTGATTGTTTTCAGTTCTTATTTACTTACTGTCCAATGGAATTTTCCCATTATGTTGGGTGTTGTCCTATGACATGCCACCAAGCGAAGCTCTCTGGGACAGGGTAAAAAGGAACCCTCAAGATGAGGTAAGGTACGCCTACATACTGTGGAGTATTGCTGAGACTTCCCATCAATGATGAGAGTTAGGGATTTTTCCAATGGAGTTAAGCGTGATGATACGTTATCGGTAGTGTAATGAAATTAATCTGCAGTCTGCAGTCAACAATTGTTCGTCCCTAAAATTTCAATCTCCGAGCACTGTCGCATGCGTTATCATGTTCCATACACTGATGCAGAAAGCTTGCTAATAACGAATACATAGTCCGCATCTCACATAATTCTTGTAATTCTGGAATTTTATGGAGGCCATGGTGACACTCGTGCAAGCAGGCGAAACGAGCTGCTTCCATTTGCAGCGTCATACCAGTCATTTGGTAGCCGGTTTCGCCCCAACAACTGCTTAAGACCGCTTACGACGCGCACTGGCGAACCGAGGGAAATACATAAACCCATACAAGGGAAGATGAGGCCGTAGGCTATAATAGATGCTCTGATGTTTAAAAGATGGACTCTCTCTTAACTGAAAAGTAAGTTGTGTTCCCATCAATTCTGAGACATGTTAGAAAAATTTGGAGGATCTCATGAGCTAAAATATTTTTAATATCTTGGTTACTACAAAAGTTAATGTTCACAATATCTGAAATTAATCTTTAAATCATCAACTTTTGAATGCATCTTGCGATTTAAACGAAGTATGTCTTAGATGATAGCTTATGGCTTTCGACCATACAGAGGAACATCTGATTAAATATTTATGATAAATGGTGAAAAAGTTTTATGAATGAGATATAGATCTGCATCTCATCTTCATTGACTTCAAATAAGCCTTTGACAGAATAAATGGAAAAGAACTATATAGAAGAATGGAAGAAATTGGCATACGTGCCAAACTAGTAAGACTAATTAGAATGACGATAATTGAGACAACAGCGAAATTAAAAGATCCTTAGCGCAAGTGAAAAAATTTACTTGAATATTTACTGGTATAAATAATATAACACCGCATAGCACAGTAAATAAAATAGGCTCGATATTAATGGAAACTAGCCTGCTATATTCATATGCTGATGACATTACTGTAGTAGGAAGAAATATCAGTACAAGACACTTACGGACAACGAAAACAGACGCATTAAGAATCGACCCACAGAAAAATGAAAACAAAATAAGTATATGACAGTACAGAGGACGCAAGAGACCCTCCTATTAATTACATGGGAGCCTTAATAACAATGACTACATTAAATGCAAACGTAGGCTTCTGCGGCTGTTGTCACTATCAATAAAATTCTTCCGGGTATGAGACCACGTCGTCATTTTATAAATTCTACCGACGTTTCGGCCACTGTTGCAGGCGGCCTTCATCAGGGTCTGACTGCAGAGACAGACCCTGATGAAGGCCGCCTGCAACAGTGGCCGAAACGTCGGTGGAATTTATAAAATGACGACACGGTCTCATACCCGGAAGAATTTTATTGATAATGACTACATTATTGGAAAGGCTATAAGAGAAAGAGCTTAAATTGCAAATGTACAAGTTTTCAGAAACAGCCTTGTTACAAGAAAAGTAAATCTACTAATATATAGCTCCACAGTACTCCCTGTGGTCACATATGGATTGGAGGAATGGACGATGGCAGAACACGACAAAAATTAATGCAGAGCCCTTGTGCAAAAAATGCTACCCAAAAGCTATTACCCAATAAGGGAGGAGGAGAACTGGAAATTCCATTAGAACACAGAATCACAACAATTAAACCTTAGAGGCAGGTTTTAAAAAAATTAAAATCGACCTCTTATTTTGACCAAAATTTATACTAAAAAATTGAATTAATCATTTTATTCCCCCTTTATAATTAAAAACAAAACAAAAATCATTCCTTTTACCAATGTTGATTTAAACTGCTGTGATTGTGAAAGTAATTTGTTACTGAAATTCCAATGGCAGGCTGAAAGAGAAAGGGATTATAATTTCTTACAGCTACTAGCTTCCTCGACGTGTGGGTTGATGCACAGAGCAAACGACGGCAGTAAGTCAGTGCTGCTAACTGTTGAATCTGTAATTATTATCTGGAACTTCTTCTTTTACGTTGGTCGTACGTCGGGACGTTCACCTCTTTCAGAGAATCGTAGGTGAACACTATCAAATCTGGAAGCAGCAGTCATAATTGTGTTTGATTTTCTGAAAATCATTGACCGTGTTTGCACGTTTGTACCGCTTCAGTCTGATAGGTCCCTCCGTTATACGTCATTCACGTCGAGGTAATAAATTTCTGAAAGAAAAATATGGACATACTTTTATTTACAGTATGATTATTATTTCTTCCATTAATTACAATTATGGACTTCTAAACCTCGTAAACATCTAAACATTCGTAGGTCTTTTCAATTATTTCTTCTATTAATTACAATTGTGGTCTTCTAAACCTTGTAAATATCTAAACATCGCAAGTCTTTTCAATCCACAAACTACAACATCCAAAACCATCCATACATTGACAATATAATGTCTCTGGTATCTATTTTCCCTGGAGTATTTATAACATCAAAGAGTATCTATTATGAATCCGCTTCTTTGCTTTGAAGTTTTTGATAATGGTAAATGTCCTTTTAATTCTATACAATGAGAAATCAAATAAATTACAAATTCTTGATTGAAAATACACAATTTTTAACCTGTGTGAAAGGTGCTCGATTTATCGACAGTCCCCGGCCGCAACGTTTCTTGATGTAAGGTTACTGGACGCTGGTAAAAATGGTCCTGATTATTTGTCCAGACAGCCGCGGCGGAGTTTCCTAGCGCATTCAGGCGCTATGGTCCGATGCGCGAGGCCGTTCCCCGTCAGGGTTTCAAATCCTCCCTCGCGCATGGATATTTGTGTTGTCTTTAGTAAATGTTAATTTATAAGTAGTTTGTAAGTTTAGGGACCGATGAGCCCGCAGTTAAGTCCCATAAGCTATTCAAACATTTGAACAGTTTGAATTTTTGTCCAGACAGTGACTCGAACTCTGTACCAATCCCTCGGCCGACTCAAGAGGTACACCGTTGGCGAAAATAAGATCGAAATTGCTTGGCTAGGAAACAGGACCTCCAATCTAGCCCTTGGTACGGCGCTAGCTGGATTCAGCATACTTTTCCAGGACAAAGATTCTGAACCATTCAGGGGTAATGTAAAGTGAGCTACAAGCCGTATATACCTACTGTCGAGCCAAGCCATGCATGGAGGGCAGATTTGTCAGAAATAAGGACCCAAGAAGTTGAAAGGCTGACACAGAATTTACGTCGGTACCCATGGTGAGTACCACCTTTGGGATTATCGGCGTGAACCACTTGCCCATGTGAGGTCATGTTTTCCATGTTGTTTTCTGAATTGCACAATCCCAGCAATAGGTCACGATCTTGATAGATCTACTGTCGCATTTCTTATCAGCGAAGACCGACGCTTAGTGTATTTCACTCAGTCTGATTTCCACTACTCATCCACCCTCTTCAGCCACAGGCATTTCTGAGGTGTGGTGTCTTTCTTGCCTCAACGACACAGATAGCTACACCTCAGGTGCAACTACAGCGGAGGGATATCTGTGGAAAGGACAGACTAACATGTGGTTCCTGAAGAGGGGCAGCAGCGTTTACAGTAGTTTTAGGGCAACGGTTTGACTAATTGACTGAGCTGGCCTTGTAACATCAGGAAACGTGGCTTTGCCATGCAGTTACTGCGAACGACTGAAAGCAAGGGGAAACAACAGTCGTTACTTATCCCAAAGACTTGCAGCTCTACACTATGAATATATGATGATGGAGTCTTATTGGCAAAAATATTCCGAAGGTAAAATAGTCCCCTATTAGGATCTCTAGATGGGGACTACTCAAGAGAATGTCAAGAGAAACTAAACAGGAATTCTGCTGACTAGACCGTGGAATTTTCTAATCCTTAATAGGGAAGGTGAAGCTGAAATTTTCAAAAGAGAAATGCATAATATGGTTTGTACGTCTTCAGGACGCGATCTGCTATGATAGAGAAATGATGTCAAAAGTCGCTCTTTGGTAATTGTTTACTATTGCATAAGTAGTTTCTGCAGTCTAGCTGACATTTTCAGGTGGCTCTATAAATATACAAACAATAATATAACAACTGCATACAAAATTTTACAAAAGGTCTGACTTACCTAATATTATGTATGTTCCATGTACATAAAATAAGTACAAACACGTGTTACCTTACAGAGGGTGCTCTAATTTAAAAATGGCTTCTTTCATATTACATTTTATATAAATATAAATTATATAATATCAACTCTTGAGACGTTGTCAAAATAAGGAAGAGACGCTGTTTAAGAGGTTCTGTGCCATTAGATGGCAATACAGTGTTAATTCAGCGGATTGTCATTAGATGGCGTTTCAATCTTACTGCATTGATTGGTACGACGACGATCCCTCCTCCAACTTCTACTGATCATTCCAGTTTTGTTAATACTCTCAACACGTGTTAAAGTTAACCACAGGATACCACTGTAATAATTATTTCATAAACCATTTAGAAAACGTCACATATTCTAGTTATTCATTTGCCATACAATTAAAATTTGGCCATAAATATTTACACAAAATTTGTAAAGGATGTATTTAAAAAACACGTGTCTCACTCACATATTCACATTCTGTATTACTACGGCATTTAGGTTCAAGGAACTTCTAATTTTAACTGATTTGGGAAAATCATATTTTTCATTTCCCCATATTTTTCTTTTCTATTGACATACCCTCTACACTATTTAGAAGAATGTTTGGGGTCATTTTCCTGCTGCAGAACAAACCCCTCTTGCCAGGTGGAACTGCATTGTTGATCAGTATCCTCTGATATCCTTTATTCATCAATGTTCCATTAATTCGCACGAGACCACCGACTTTATCACTAGCAAAACAACCCTACACCGTAACTGACTCTTCACCATACTTCACCGTAGGTGTCACACACTAACTCTTCAAACGTTCTCCATGAAGTCGATGAACAAACATTCGACGATGGCTCCCAAATAGTTCAAACTTCTATTAATCCGTGAATAACACCTTGTACTATAGCTTCAGGCTCCAGTTTTTATGTTACTGTAACCATTGCATTCTTTTCACCTTATTAAGTGTCCGTAATAAAGGTTTTTACCTGCTATTTTCCCCTTTAAACCTCGTTCACGAAGACGGCGTTGCACTATTGAGACAGACATTGGAGCAGCTCGCATATTATTGACTTCGTCGCGAATTTAGGAGCCGTACGAGTCCTCTGACGTTTACTCTGTACACATATGAACTGATCTTCCCTGTATGATGTTACACGGGGTCTTACATATTGCGATACACTTGCATTGACACTTTGCTTGAACAGCTGCAATGTATACACCACTGAAGATTGGGTTACGCCAAATTGCTATTGTCCTACTAGAATAGCCTTCGTGATGCAGAGCTACACTTTCAGCACGTTTTTCAATTCCAATCTCCTGATTCCGTTCCATTTAGATGTAATGCGGTTTGCACCTGATCAGATACACAAACACACTGCTATCTGCACACAGTGTACTGAAAACTAATGTGGACTGCTTGCCACAAACACAGCTGAAGGAGTGAGACCTATTCTAGTGGACACGTCTTGGGTAAAGACACGTCAGTGTTGTTGTGGTTACTCATCAGTGACCCACCACACGGAGAACCCATTAAATACAGGTGTCGTTCCGTCTTTACATGTTTATGCTTGTTTTAGTATCAGAACAGGTCTGTGATGAATTAATTAAAACTACATTTCTATTTTAAGCACAAATTCATAGTAAAAAGCACATACATGTAGCCGAGGATTTTTCCTCTACGACGCAAATGTTATTTGGATATCAACCTCACTACAGTTTTACAGATCCCTCCAAATCCTCGAACACCATGCAATATGCCTTGCCTTCCGCATCCGCTTATCCTCTCCCTCGTGAATGCTCTGCCATGCCATTGATTTCCATCACCTTCTCAGACATAGCGCGCTATATCGCATATACTATGCGCAAAGTGATAAGTGATCGAAAACTTTTGACCGGCAGTCTAGTTGTTTCAGCTCCCATTAGATGACACTAGCATACTTACATTCTAAATGCAGTGAATCAAAACGTAGATTTACGTTTGCGGAACATCATTTTACTAAAATGTTATGTATTTTATTAGTCGTTACTGATTTATGTGTGTTAATTACTCGAGTGAATGAAGTGTGAATGTGAAATTAAAATTCTAAGAAGTAATTGAACTATTGATTCTATATGTCGATGGTTCCGGAAAGAACGAGTAATTCTTATTTGCCGATTTCAAGGTATGCTGATCGGTGACGGTTTTGTTTTCAGCCAATGAGAATTAAATCAAGTCGCGCGTATGTTCTGGAAGAACCAAGCATGGTCTAGGAGAGAAAGTGTTGGGTTACAGGAGTGAGTGTCGGACAGAATCAGGGACGCTGACGTAAGCGTAGAAAAGTGTTTTGTTAATTTAGCTTAAAACTGAAAGCGTAGATCAAGATGTATGCGAATCTGTCGTGTATTGGTTGTGTATTGCTTATGTATGGTGAAGAGATAACAAAAATTGCGATTTTTACCAGTGAACTGTGTTATAATGAATAACCTTAAATCCACGTGGCTTGTTGTGCAATCGTACATTGAAAACAATCTCCTAGTAGTGATTCAAGTGCACGATACTCGAGCTAGCAAATTTTGAGAAAACTGCTTGTTTACTTGGTGACTGGTTAGTTACATTTATCAACATGCAATGGTGACTGTGCGAATGTGTGTCCAGAAAAGTGTTTTTACATACTACGGACTTGGTAGTAATATGTGTCATTTGCTGACTAAGGTGAATAATAACTCATTTATTAAGACAAATCCTTCACTGTTTCGTATATTCTGAGGACCTGTTACAAGAATCTTATATTTCAACGCAACCTGTGGAATGTGTGCACTGCGGCCAGTTTTCCAATACAGCTTTTTTGTGACCTAAGAACGTAGTACATCCTTTACAGTGCTGATGTGGACTATTCCGTCAGTAAAGGTCAGCTGCGATGCAGGCATTGCGATTTTTTAAAATAATCGGAGGCATTACTTTAATCCCATAGTAGTACTGTCTGTATTGAAAACAAAATTAGGCTACAATTTATTTTTACCTTATTTTCCAGATAGTTCAGATGTTATTTAGCTTGGGAATAACATCAGAAAACTTACATTATGCTGTTTAACGGTATAGTAACATTACTTTATAGACATTTTGTTTTACTGTCACTGCAGTATTCTTTATGTACCATGTTTAACCTGCCCAAACTCTCACAGGATAGGCAATGAAGGCACGTCATCCATAAACGAATCAGAATTTTGATACTTAATTGAATTAAAAAATGCCCTCTCCTTGACCAATGGAGACTGGTGACCTTGTCAGAGGGCTTTTATTGGGTTGTTCATTATGACATGCAATTATGATTGGGTGTAGTGTACTTTTGTAATATGGTGCTCCTCTCCTCCACATGCTCTGATTGGACATAGTGTACTTGGACAGCATAATACCCCTCCTCTCCCCTTGCCATGTGGAGACCAGTGGCCTTGTCAGAGTGTACTGATTGGACGTAACGCACTTGTGTAATCTGGTACCAATCTTCCTTCCCTTCTCCTTGACACATGGAGACGTTTCACCTCGTCGTCTATTATGAAATACCGGTAATCTCTAATTGCGCCAGTCCATACCTGACCTCCAATACTACTAATAATGTCAGATGAACATTACACATTGATGATGAAGTATAATTCCCTCTCTCGCCAGAGTCCAGAACATGAGACCTATGTGTGCAAAAAATGGTTGTTAATTTAAATAAAAATACTTTTGCAGCTCTGTGTGACTTTCGTCTGTTTGACCATTAATAGAGTGTTTGATAAATATATTAATTATTATGCACAGTGGAACTGCGAATTTTCAAATAACGCAACGACAGCTGCTATTAACAATTACAGTGAATTTTTTTTCATGGAGCGTTACTTTTAGCTGATTTGGTTCTAAATGTTGTATAATACTGTACTTAGCTAAATCTAAGACCGCTATGAAAGAAGGAAACAGATTTCTAGGAAGTAAATTGTAATTTAATCGATGTTCATAAAAGGAGAAACAGGTTGACATAAATGCTGCTACATTTGTTTCAGTAGTGACATTGCTTGTTAGTTAGGTGGAGACACTTCGGCAATACACGTGAATTATACTATAGAGGCGGATTTATTTTAATTTACTTCACTTGTGACTTACAATTTGCGTACGCATCGATTATATTGTCAAGCAATAAAAGTAACAATATAACTGTAATTTACTATCAGCTATGTGAGTGATGTGGAAAGTACGTTTATCAGTGCAAAGGCTTGGCCACATGGACTGTAGTTCCTTCTCTCCCCAGGGTCCAGAATAAGATTCATATGTGTGCCAAAAATTAAAATTAAAAACAATGTGATTCCAGGTTGACTTGTGGGGTGGCAGGGTGGGTTTTGGTCGGAACTTCTCCTAATCTGTTTTAATTGTTTCCACAGTCTGCACCATATGTGGGGTGGCAGATTGGTTTCTAAAAGGTCCCTAATACCACCTACCCTTAGCCGAGCACACGAGTTCGCGAAGTATGTCCTTGAAAAGCGGAAAGCGATGGAGAAGTTGCTGTTCTATATTCCGCAGTCTCTGTACCCACTTTATTACCGACTACCTGTAATAAAACTGTCACTTGCTCTACTTTAACAAAAGAGAGCAGAATCGACGTTTACAAATAAAAGTTTGTTATTTTAATTGTCATAGAACACGTACTTTACAAGTCTGATCACCGCATGTGAATTCATCTAACGTGATCAGCCATAGACGCAGTTCAAAGTAAATGATTATACCAAGTTCCAAGTAAACTAATCACGACAGTTATTTAGTTATGCTCGCCTTTAAAGTGAGGAATTATCAACCCACTTCCCACGCAATTTTGTTCAAACACCTATACCAACAGCACATGAAACTGGTACTTCAGTCAATTAGGCGATCCAGAGCGGTGTACAGTCGTCGCGAAATCATTTCTTTTCACTGTACGTGCACGCGTGCTTCCGTCCTTCAACTGTCGTGTCGGTTCAGGAAAACTATCACTTCTAAAAAATGTTCAAATGTTTGTTAAGCTTATGGGACTGAACTACGGGGTCATCAGTCGCTAAACTTACAAACTACTTATGAACTAGCTAATCCTAAGGACGACACAAATATCCATGCCCGAGGGGGGATTCGAACCCCCGGCCGTAGTGGCCGTGCAGACCGTGACTGGAGCCCCTCAATCCCCTCGGCCACCGCGGCCGGTACTATCACTTCTAAGGCTAAACGCGCTACGCTGTCAAGTTGCCAAGCATTCCGCAGAGCGATTGGATTCGGCGTAGCTTGGTCGCACAGTGACCCTCATCTGCCACAGTAGTGGGCTTTTTATACCCCCGCCACTGTCGCCACGCAGTTCCTCGCCAAAAAATCTCGACTCAGCCCTCAGCTGGCCCATACTTCGACTACTTAAAAAATTTATTATATCTTTCCTATACAACATACAAGTGTGACAATTTTCTTGAAATAGGTCTTAAAACTTTTCCTTCTAAAATTTTGAAATTGGAACAACTAGTCTGGGGTAGCCTCTGAATTTCTTCATTTCTGGCATCTGTACTTTTTGTCATTTATCAGATCACTTTCAAAAATTGGCACATCTACCTTATTTATTATGTTGATTGTAATATAGACATTTTAATATTGTACAGTAATTATTAACTGTACTTAATCTAGAACATTCTGGAAGATTTTAGGCCAAAAGCCGCTTTTCTTGAATAATCAGAAAACTATTAGAGATATCTCTAACTTCCCCCTGTGTAAAAACAAATTTCCAGGTTTGTACCCTTCATATCATGCCGACTAAAAACATCGATAATCTTGGATTTAAGGCCAAAATATCAGGGGTGCCGTCTCAAAACTTTACCACAGCACCTCTTGCTTACATCTCTATCCATCTCCAAACTTTTATGAAGTTACAATAACGTTTACAGATATAGATAACATTGTGCAATCGCCAGAGACTGTACCACTTTAAACGTTCTTCTCAACAAATAAATCTCAATGGTATGTGGCAGAAGACGTACTGTGAACTCGCAAAAGGAGCACCAAGTATGATACAAATGAATTTTGATGGGTCGCAGGTATGTTGTGCGGGAACTCCTCCAGACCACCAAGCTAAAAGGATTTGTTCCACTGCGTCTTGGTTTCTACGAAAATCGAGATCAAAGTCCAGCATGTAACGGCTATACGTGTACTAAGTCACCATCTGCACATGAATCGGCGCGGTGTAATTACCAAGTCGCTGGACTGTCACACAGACAACCCGAGTTCAAGTCCTGCTCTGGTTTATTTCTTCCGACGATTGGTTGTGTATAATTATATTTCTTTTTCCCACTTTAACAGTTCTTATTGCAAAGATAAAGTCATAACAGGTAATTGCAGTTATATGTGAACGATTCGCTACGAATGACTAGCCGCCTGGCCGCAGCATAATAATCCGCCGGGACGCGTCAGGTGGGCACACACTGCAAAATTTTCAAATGTTCAAATGTTTGTACAGCTTATGGGACTTAACTACGGGGTCATCAGTCCCTAAACTTACAAACTACTTATGAACTACTTACGAACTAGGACGGCACAAATATCCATGCCCGAGGGGGGGATTCGAACTCCCGACCGTAGTGGCCGTGCAGACCCCTAGGCCACCGTGGCCGGCCACGCACTGCATACGACGGTATAACAACAGTGGGGCCGACGACTGTAAAAGCAGCTGGCAAATGCTGCACAAATGTTATCAGTGATAACTACAGACAGTTTACTGATCTTTCAATCGCCCTAAACGTATGCTTCGAAATAACGAATTAAATAACACAATCGTCGCGCAATACATAACATATTGATCAATTAACATGAGTTATTATCGTGACCAATAATTGGTAATTATTACTCAAGCGTTAACAAAACAGTGGCTATGAAAGCATATAATTATGCACAACCGTTCGTTGGACAAGTGTATAAAATATTAAGAAAAGTAGGTGCCGAGTAGGATTTGAACGCGAGTCGTCTGTGTGGCAGGCAGGCGCTTGCTAATTACACCGCTCCGACTCACATACCGACAGTGATTTAGTACAAGTATAGTTGTTACACGCTTGGCTTTTATCTCGATTTTAATGGAAGCCAAGACGCATTGGAACAACTCGTTTTAGCTTGGTTGTCTGGAGGAATTCCCGCACAACATAAAGCCATCAAAATTCGTTTGTACCATACTTTGTATTCCCTTTGTCAGCGTCTGTGCACTGCCTATTAATGGTCATTGTGGTCACTGAAGCATTTCCGATCGATGATAATGACGTACATGTGACTCTAAGTGCCTCTTCGAAGATCTCTCGTGTTGCTAGTTTGACCCATTCCTACCCATTCCTGCCTCAACATCGTAGAGTGGATTCCTCTTCAACTGTTCAGCGACTCAATAGCCTTTATACATGTCCCCTTTCGAATGATATTTTTATATGATTCAAGTAATTGTCTGCGAGACGTAGTTAATTTCCTATTGAGTTCACGTAATGAAATTCACGAGGACTTTATCCAATTTATCGACATATCCCAATTTACGACACAAAAGTGTTGGGAAATCGTTATTCAGCTTCACGCATTCATCCGTCGACCGCCCAAGTTAACACTTTGCATTTTTCTGTATGAATATGAATTTGTGATCAATTTGCATCGGTGCTTCGTAGTGCGTCCCTTTTTTTAACGGCAGTGTAATGTTTTCCTTTATGCATAATTATAAATGTAAATGTCGTTATCGCTTTCCCTGTTTTATCAATGTGACTGTATTACATTCTTGGCAGACAAAATGGGGCAATGTAATTGGAATTTTAATGCTCAGTTTGTGGCCATTCAATTCCATTCATCGCCGAACGTAGAACTGTGTCATTTCCATTTCTATTCTCTTTCCCAGTTTATTGCATTTGGCCTGCAACGCGAATCCGATTTCGTTGCAGCCTCAGTTTATTGACAGTGTGATTTAGACGTCCATAGACACGACACGGAAATATTTACTTCGCATAGCAGTAGACAAAACGATAATTCTTTTTGTGTACAGTTTTCCCTCGCTGATGATGTGTGGGTTTTACTGAAGACTTATATGCAATCTTTATATATACAGCTAGCGTCTGTTCAAAAAACAGCTTAGATATAACATTGTGCTTAGTGCAGAAGTTGCAGCTTGTTGCTGCACACCAACATTGACATCAGTGCTGTTTTAGATCTACCGTCTTCTTCTGTCAGTCACTTTGCGCTTTTCGTGCAACTATGATTAACAAAGTGAACTAGCCAAGTGATTGTTGAGTGTGCACATTAGTTGATTTTTCCGCATGCATTGCAGAAAAATAATTACAATTATGGATTTCGTTGTGGAAGCAACATTATGAGATATGAGGACTATACGAAATAGAGGACACAAAGTACGAACTCTTTCACGTTGAATTTACATTTTCCTTCATGCATACCGCCAATCATTTTCAGATTTTAAAATTTTCAGTTATGTTTGGTGTAATTTCCAATGCCATTTAATTATCTTTTTCTTATAGCTTGTGATCAGGTGTACTGACCGTCTTTCACTGCCTGATACAATTTTACATAAAATATAAGGAATTTGATGACAGTTTATAAACTGCCACAATTCCATCTGTATTTTAGTGCCGTGAGAGCTGACGCGTGTTAAATAAGTCACCAGCTCAAAAATTAGGACTGTTTCAAAATGATGGATTATCACTTGAAGCACTGCAATCTGTCTGCTATCATTGGTGCTCTCATTCGACCCGCTCATGTAATGCAGTTTCCTAATTTGTCATGAAATAGTAAAATAAAGAACATTAACTGCGTTATTTGGATTTTTGTTACTAATTAATCGTATGACTCATGATCATAATGCAAATAACGATGAAACATTTAAGGAAGACATAGAGTTTAAAGGAAGACATAGAGGCTGTTGAGAGGCGAGCAGCTAGATTTGTTACCGGTAAGTTCGACCAATGCGCGAGTGTCACGGAAATGCTCCGGCAACTCAATTGGGGATCTCTGGAAGAAAGACGACGTTCTTTTCGTTAATTTCTGTTAAGTAAATTTAGTGGGCTGGAATTTGAAGCTGAGTGTAGTACGATCTTGCTGCCGCTTACTTACATTTCGCGTAAAGATCACAAAGACAAGATAATTGAAATTAGGGCTCGTACGGAGCCATATAGGCATTTTTTTCCTCAATAGGAAAGGAAATGCCTATTAGTGGTACAGTGTACCCTCCGCCACGCACCTTACGGTTAATTGCGGAGTATGTATGTAGATGTAGATGTAGATGTGTACGTTTCAATAAATTACACAGATTTTCTCAGGTATTTTGAAAGGTGTGTATTATAAAAAGCAAAGTGGGATTTATTCGATATTGAATTTCTGTGATCGCGTAATTTTGCTGTACTGCTTTGGTACGTACGCACACTTCGTCAGAGGTATTGCCCTGATGGTTATATGATAATCTGTACGGAGACGGGATAATTGAATACTGAAGTAGTTATTGAGCAGTAAGTAGTAAAAGGTTGTCTAAAATATTTGGAGAACAGATATTGAAATTTTAAACTGCGATAAATGGAAAATATAATAAAATGAAAACTTTGAAGATATTAAAGAGATAGGAATAAGCTCATGACAATAACTCTGAACACAAGGAAATTTTTATTCTCTTTGCTTTTGTTGCCGCTTCGCGTAGCTTGATAAAATCTTAGTTTTATAGGCATTCAATACGAAATACATACGAAAAACATTTGTTTGTGGGGATTATCTTTTTCTTTCTGTATAATGCGTGTTAAATATTAGTCTCTGATTTTATTCTTTCGACGTCATTTTAGTAATAAAAGTTTTGCTACATAACAGATAGGAATTGTCAAATTAATGTTGTATGTTCAAGGTTACTTTAAGTCTTGAAAATTCATGCATGTTATGATTTTAATTATTTTAAGAAAGAGAATCAAGATAAATATTTTGATTCTTATTGCTTCACGGCGAATCTAGTAATTAGTAATTTTCAGCATTTCGGCTCTTTAATAGTTAGAGAGCAGTGTCACAATGACTCACAGACAGGCCGGAAAAGCAACTTTTGACTGTCTCATTCTTTTCTTTCAAACAAACTGTAAGCCAATTAAATTTTATTTCACGATGTTGTAAATTTTCATTCACATAAAAACCAGTCAGATGCGTTCACTTTTAATTTAATTTCTGTCTGCCCAGATTATAATTGCCAATGCTAATGAAAATATTTGTTATGATTCAAATTAATTTCGTAATGTATGCAGACTGCTACAATCGAACAATAATACAATCGAGGATTAAAACATACCGCAATCAACTACACTCCATCACAATTTTTTTTTCTAAGGGAACTTTCAATTTTATGTTCAGATGAAACGTTTATTTCCCAGTGTTTACGGAATATAAATAGCCAAAACATTTCCACGTAAACGTTTATGAACTCTGAGATGCAAAAGAACTTTCTTGCTTATTTTAGCCAAACACTATGAAAGCACAAGCATTAAACTTGTTTAGTTTTAGTGCTCAAATTAAAATGTTATGTGACAGCTTCATGTATGAATAACTACCGCTTACAGGGTACATCACTAGGTCACAATCTACAATTTTCATCCTACCCTGTAATCTTCAGAATTCTGATAAAGCACCATATTTCAAAAGTTTGAATTCTCTTCTTGTATGAAATGTTTATCGTGAGTGTCTCATTTCCATACAAGGCTGAACACCACTCAGTAACATCTCCATCCAGATCTACATAATTTTTCGGTAAATCACATTTTAGTGCAATTCAGAAAGTTCATCGGTTCGCTTTCATGACATTTCTCTACCTTTACATTCTCTAATAGGACACGGGAATAAAGAACACAAAAATCTTTTCGTTTAGATCTGATTTTTAAAAATTTTATTATGATAATCATATCTCCCTATGTGGTAGGTACTAACAAAGTAAGTTCGCATTCGGAGGAGAACGTTGGTGACAGGAATTTCGTAAATAAATCTCACCGCAACGAATACCACCTTTCTTTCAATGATTTTAACCTTAACTCTCGCATCACTGTTAATCATAGCCAGTGTTCTCTGTACGTCATTTCTACTTAAAGTTTCACCATTTATTTTAGTTGCCAATAACAAGACGCATTAACTGCTTTTCTTGAGTCAATTCTTATTCTAATTTCCCAAATTAATTCGACTACATTCAATTACTCTTGTTTAATGTTCGTTTTATATCCTCCTTTCAAGTACTGTCCATCTCGCGCGACTACATTTCCAGATATTTTTCCGTCTTTGCCAAAATTACAATGCCATCGACAAACTGCAAAGTTTTTATTTCTTCTCCCTGAACTTTCCCTTTATTTACAAATTTCTGTGTGGTTTCCTTTGTAGCTTGCTCAATGCAGACGCTGAAAAACACTGGAGATAGGCAACAACTGTTTATTATTGTTGACGGTCATAACGTTCACCGAAACGCGAGAAGGGGTGTAAACACACCGTCGTTCGTGACTAAAGGTACACAAAATGGGTGTTTTCACTCAGCGTCGCCGCATCCGTTTCAGCTGTAAGGTCGTTGGGTATGTAGTTCAAAAGCTGTGGTACTAGAACCTGACAACTAACTTAGGCCGCGGCAGAATAGCCGTGCGCACTAAAGCGCCATGCTGCGGTGCGCGCTATAACACCACATCGTGACCATAGCATTAGAATCACCATATTCCAACATTTTTCATCGTTACGTAGTTTTAATTATTTTTTTAGAGGCAGAAATTTCTCATTTTTCAAAATTTTTAGTAAATTCAAATTAGATCAGAGTAACTCAGAATAACAGTATCCAGGGAATACGTAGGTCAAAACACCTGGTATATCAAAGATCATTTGTCTGGTTGCTATTGTGAATAGTACCCGCAGTTGAATTAATCTCTCTCTACGTTACTTGCTCTTTGTGGTACTAGATCTCAAAGTGTTTAACACCCTATGTGATAGCTCTCCGTGATTAGTTTCAAAGTATCATCCGCGGTTTATTTCCAAGGTAGGAAGGAACCAGAAAAAAATTATTTATTTATTAATATAAATTTTCATATCGTGATCATACGCGAATGCGTACATTATCTTTGGACTTTGATCGGGATAGGCTACGAAGGAAGAATTAGAAACTTCTGCCTCCCGTAATAAAATAATTAAATTCGTGATTTTGGAATTTGAACTTATTGTCAAGTTTAATGAAATAACTTTTAAAAGACGTATCTGGAAGAGATAAAGTTCGTAAGCAATGTAACAGGATCCACAGACTTTAATATAAATGAGACTTTGACGAAAATAATCACGCATTGTGAAACCATAAATTGTTTTCTGTGAAAGTGATTTTGTTGTAAATACTAAATTCAAAATAGAGAATCTGTGATACTTAAACAATTATTCAAGTATTTAGTTCCCTAATATAGTCAAAAAGGATTCTAAAAGTTAACATACATCTGTGAAATTTGTAATGAATCAGTTAATATATGAAAGAAAATATCTAACAGTTTTGATTAGAAGAAACTTCTAATGAAATTTTTTCTAAAGAATAATTCGATAGAAAGGAATCAGGTACAAATAATATCTTTTGTGACGGGCTTCAAACTGTATGAACTACCGAGACACAATGATTCGAATTTTTCATTTTATTAAATATCAGCCCCTGAGAAACAGAATTTCATGCTCAAACATTAAAAAAGTCTTCATTTTAAATGATACGCGGAACCAATATTTACAGTATAACAAATTCAACAAAGACATAAATTTTATTAATTACTAAGAAGTACCAGGTCTACAAACTTAAATTTCACACTGAGGTAACAAATAAAATTTTGAACCCATCCATACACTACAACTGTGAAAGTCAAGCAGACTACAAGTCACAAGCTAAAACCAAAATACAAGAAAACCAACGTAAAGCCCCTCTACGAGTCACAGCGAGGCCGTTCGCCATCTTGGGCTCGAGTTTCCCCTAGGGCATGTTCAAATGTTTGTAAAGGTTATGGGACTTAATTACCGGGGTGATCAGTCCGTAACTTACAAACTACGTATGAATTAACAAACATCCATGCCCGAGGGAGGCCGCGCGATCCGCAACGTGGCGCTCCAGACCGCTCGGCAAATCCCGCGCGGCTGTCCTTAGGATAACTTACTTTAAGTAGTTTGTAACCCTCGCGACTAATGACCATGTAGTTAAGTCCCTTAGATTTACAAACATTTGAACATTTTGAACAAACTTAAAATAACACTTGGTGTTTGTAATGACATTCAGCTTTCATTGTCTCTATGCCAGTTCAACAGTATTCTCTATTATCTTTATCTCTCTCATTAGTAACACGTAGGAGTGAACTCATTACGTCATAATCCAAAACGAACTAGGTCGCCATTCCTAGTTTGAGTTCCCCAAGAAGCGATCAGAGAAGGAATCATTAACTCATTCAGAGAAACACCTGTTGTTAATGTGTACGAAATGGAGCTTTTGCGTATAGACAGTCTATGAAGACATTGTTATGAAAACAGTTGCATCTGCTGGTATTAGTCGTTCCTCAGTGCATCGTGTGGTGAGTACAAGGGAACACATTCCTAGATGTCTCTCAAAAATAGAATGGAAGACCTTTCAGAGGATGTTGATTCGTTTCACAAATTTAGGATACGAAGAAAAGTACATCATTTCGAAACGTGTTTCCAACGATTGACAAAGTACTTGTCATAAATGAAGACTCAGATTAGGGAAATTTTCTGAGGAGTTCATTTTATGCTAATAGGATTGTGGAGGTGGCGTTATCTGTAAATTAGTAAAATGTTCAGAGATACGGTTAAAAACTGAACAAATCCGAAGTAACATCGTGGCAATGAGTCTACTGCTACATGAGACTAATGAGGGGTAAATAGAGAATAACGATACTATTAGACGGGCTCAGAGAGACTTACAAACATTAATATTTGCGCTAGTCTTCAGCAACTTGTCCTTAAAGATGAAGTTCACAATCAGCTTCTAGTATCACTGCTACGTGACAACACACACGACGACCTCATGCCTCTAACGCATGTGGAAACACTGAGCGAAAGCCACTGTTTTTAATATTCACACAATATATGACATCAACTGCGATTGGGCAAAGCTGAAAATGTGTACCCAACCGGGATTCGAACCTGGGTCTCCTGCTTTCTAGGCAGTTGCGCTGACCCCTACACCACTGGGGACACAGTGATCAGCGCACCTGCAAGGACTACCTAAGCACGCCTCCCGTCAGATACAAATTCCCAGCTTCACCCTGCCCACAGTACTTAAACTCGTAGTTATGAAACTAATTCCCGTAAGAGTAAGGGCTTTCAAACGTGCCCACCCCTCCCTCACTGTTTTGTCCAGCCCTGGTCACGCGCCTCTGTTTACAGTTCATCTCTCATTTCGGCGAACGGAGTATAGTTTCCTATCACGCCCTTCGGCCGATAACTGCTGTCCGATTTCAGTGTAAGTAGTATATGGCATTTTTCTACGTGAAATTTACCCCAGATACTGTTATAAATTAAATCATATTCCTGTCTACATCAACATCTACATAAATACTCTGCAAGCCACATTGAAATGCATGGCAGAGTTGACGACGGTCGGCCCCAGCGCAACGCCACCGGACCAGAGAAAGTTGGGTAGTCTAGTACACTGAGAGATAAAAATATGAAATAACTTACAACCCTGATGATGTGGCTCTAATGCCACGAAACTAGTTGGTTAATAAAAGAATACCATACATGTGAAGTGGTTTGCATCATTATGACTCAAGTCTACAGCTGCGGATGCCCACAATACATGGCAGAGAGTTCATCGAAAATTGTGGAATGCGTTGTCTACGAGTACGAGGGTAAGTCAATTGTTACCCGCAATTTATAAAAAATGTGTTTAAATGTTTGTAATTCTTAACTACGTTGGTCGTGAGTCCCTATAGTTACAAACTACTTAAATTAAGTTAAATTAACATAAGGACAACACACACTTCCATGTCCGACCGATGATTCGAACGTCCGAAGCGGGACGCAGTGTGATTCGCTCCAGACCGCTCGACTACTCCCGCGTGACCCGCAATTTATAGTTTTGTTCATTTTCGTAGTACTGTCGTTTTACGTTGATAACCCATGGTTTATTTATTTGTTGTTATATCTTTGCAATTTTCAAGCTGCTCGGTTGGTTTCGTTATCGCTGCCTTTCTGTTAATCGTGGCTGATAGGTCGCAATAATTCAAGGCCACACTTGAGGCACAGTATTACTATAATATGACGCGTTACGGAAATTTCCTTCATCGGGTATTCATATGTTTGTTGAGCGACAAAACACGAAACAAATTTTTGAACATGGATATTAAAAAAATGTGTTTAATATACCAACATACGCAAATTACCAGTCTGAACAGTGAATACATTTTTAATACATACGTGGAGCTGTCGCTCATAAAACAGTTTAACAAGTCATAATTGCGAAATACTAACATTATTTACAGACGAATGAAACACTAGGCCGCGGCGAAGCGACCGAGCGCATTGAGGCGCTATGCTACGACGCGTGAGGTCGTTCCCCGTCGGGAGTTCGAATCCTTCCTCGGGCATGGCTGTTTGTGTCGTCTTTAGTATAAGTTCATAAGTAGTTTGTAAATTTAGGGACTGAGGACCCCGCAGTTAAGTCCTTTAAGGTTAACAAACATTTGGATAACATATTTGAAAAACTACTGGAATCCGACCTCGGAGACGATCACGTTAGATTTAGGAGAAATGTACGAAGACGTGAGGCAATATTCAATTTACGAGCTATCGCAGAAGATGGATTAAAGAAATAGAAAGCTGCATTTTTAACTTATGTAAGTTTAGAGAAAGCTTTTGGTATTATATTATTGACTAAAATGTACTCTTTAAAATTATGAAGGTAGCAGGGGTAATATATAGGGAATGAAGTTACATACAACTTGTACAAAAACCAGACAGCAAATATGTCGAAGGGCATGAAAGGGACGCAGTGATTGGGAAGAGAGTAAGACAGGATTGTATCAATTCCACGACGTTATTCAAATGTTCAAATGTTTGTAGAGCTTATGGCACTTAACTACGGGGTTATCAGTCCCTATACTTACAAACTACTTATGAACTACTTAAGACTAAGGCGGTACAAATATCCATGCCCTAGGGGGGATTCGAACCCCCGACCGTAGTGGCCATGCAGACCGTGACTGGCGCGCCTCAGTCAGCTCGGCCACCGCGGCCGGCGACGTTATTCAGTCTGTACTTTGAACAAGCTTTGAAGGAAAGCAAATTTGGAGAAGGAAGGTTTGCCGATGATACTATGATTCTGTCAGAGACAGCAGAGGAACTAAAGATAAATCGAATGTAATTGACAGTGTCTTGAAAAGAGATTATACGAACATTAACGAGAGAAAAACGAGGGTAATGGTTGGTGGTGCTGAAGGAATGAGATTAGACAATGAGACAAAACTAGTAGATGAGTATTGTGATTTCATTGTCATCATCTCGACGTTTTTCCACGTCATGTGGGGTCGGCGTTGCTTTGCTGGATACTTCTCCGCCATAAATGTCTATCCAATGCTTCTTACCTGAGCCATCCCCAGCGGCTTCGTCCTTCCATCTTAGTTTCGGTCTTCCTTGATCCTTCGATTTCCAGGTCTCAAACTCTTCTCCCCACCTACTACTCCCCTCTTCTCTGCACATGTCCGTACCATCTTAGCCACTTTCTTGCATCTGGTTCTTATAAGCCCCACTTTCACTGTTCCTCTAATATACTCATTCCTTAGTCTATCCTTTCGTGTCACCCCACTCATTCACGTTAACATTGTCATTTCTGCCACTTCCATATTTTTCTCTTGGGCTTTTGTAATTGGGCAACTTTCTGCAACGTACAGCATCGCAGGCCTCACCACAGACTTGTTAACCTTTCCTTTCGTTCTACATGTAACCTTATTATCACACAGTATTCCGCTCATTTTCCTCCATTTCCTTCATCCACTATTTATCCTGTGCTTCATTCCGGTCTCCAGTCCTCCATCACTTTATCACTTTCCATGTAAGGGCCTAGGTATTTAAATTTCTTGACCAGTGTCCGTTGTTCTCCTTGCAGGTTAATATATAGATCTTTGGCATTCTTTGTACACATATACTCTGTTCTCACCCTGCTAATTCTCATTCCCCTTTCCCCTACAGTTTTATACACTGTCAAGCTTCTCTTGAACTGCTTCCTGGGCGGGTCACAGATTACAACTTCATCGGCAAACATCATACTCCGAGGTTCCTCTTTTTTCACGTCGTTGACTAGAACATCCCTGACAAGGTCAAAGAGGTACCTGATGTAGTCCTACTCTCACTGGTTATAGCTTTGTTTCACCTGCACTACTCCTGACTTGTGTCATTGCACCTCCATACATGTCTTCTACCACCCCGAGATGCTTCGGTGGCAGGTATTTACTTCTCATATATCTCTTGCGTTGTGTGATGTATTTAGCCAGGAGGGTCTCGTTTGTTTGTAATATTGAAGTATTCGATACCATAGTTGGTCGTGGTATTGTGCCCTAATTTTCCATATTTATATTATATAAGCATCTTGTGGCACTTCTGGCAAGTCACATTTATTATCATTTGCATTACTAGGGTCTTCTAATAAACTAAATTAATTGATTAATTGTTGAGTTGTAAGCTTAATGTTGAACAAAAATGTAAACATATATTAACACTGCGCTAATTGTTGTTTACTTACGATCTTTTGTATTGTTTGTTCTAATAGGAAAAACTTATTATTACATTTGTCATGATTTTGTGTGTTTTTACGTAAAGAAAGATTTATGTACCTTTCATGAACAAATTGTTAAATATTAAATATTGTAACTTCCGTGTTCTAGAAGGTTCTAGAAATTAAACTAGGTATTAATACGCGCGAATTGGCACGAACGTGGTCTAAAGCAGTTAGTTGTTCAGCTGTAAAGTAGTAATAACTTGTCCTTCAGTCACTTTAAAGTCAGTACGGAAATGAGTTGTGAAGCAGCTTTAAAGATGTATTTCTGCTGTGTTTGTGTTTCATCAAGAATATAAATAAATACGTTAAAAATGAAACGTGTCACATTTATGGTTAATCCTATGACTTGGAAGAATCCGACGTCCTAATATAATTTTGTGATGTATTAATGGCAGGCGAGCTACGAGATCTATGAGACCACTGAACAACCGAAGGTGATGCATTAAAAACGTGGCTTTAGTTTTTTGTCCATTAAAAAGCACCACACTCAGCACTCAATCATATGCCTTCTCAAGATCATTAAAGGCCATATACAGATCGGCTTGTACTTCTCTGTACATCTTCATCAGTTGGTTGAGCGAAAATATTGCGTCGGTTGATCCTCTTCCGTGCATAAATTCAAAATGTTCTTCACACACTTCAGTAAAATGAGTATTGTTATTTGTCTACCAAAATAATTTCTGATGGACGAACTAAAGAACATATAAAATGGAGAATGGCATTGGGAAGAAGAGCGTTTTTGAAAAAGAAATTTGTTGACATCCAATATTAATTTAAATCTTAGGAAGTCCTTTCTTTAGTCATCTGTCTGGAGTCTGAAACGAGACAATAAGGAACCCAGAAAAAATAAGCTTTTGAAATGTGATGTTACAGACTTATGCTGAATATTAGATGGGTAGATCATTAATGAAGAGGTCCTGAACAGTTTTGGGACGAAAAATAATTCTGGCATATCTTGACTAAGAGAACAGATCTATTGATGGACACATTCTGAGGTGTCAAGGAGTTGTCTTTATCATTGGAGAAAAGTGTGTGGAGTAAAAATTGCAGAGGGAGACCGAGAGATGAATACAGTAAGCAGTTTCAAATGTGGTAGCCGTTCTTATGACGAGCTGAAGTGGCTTGCACGGAATAGACTAGTGTGGATAGCTGGAACAAACCAGTTTTCGGTCCAAAAACTGCAACAAAAAATCAAACGCAACATTATATGTTCCTGATGACAGCATTGAAGTGATAACTTGCTGTGACGTAATTGGATAGGCAAAACCTGCAATGCCAAGCTACGTTAAGCGCCTTGGCTCTCCGCAACACGCAATACACATTAGTTCAGCGGGAATGCCGAGTACTTTGATCCAAGAATGTTGCGAAAGCGACATGGTAGACTTAACAGAAGCAAGCGCCTTGGTCGTTCGCAACACGCAAAACGCACTAGTTGAGAGGGCTGCCGTTATGCTAGCTCAGTTGTTAGTCTTTCACTTGGTTATGTGAGACGATTTCAGCGAAAACCCTTCGAATGACAAGAGATTGGAAAGATATATGAGTAAGGGAATTAATGTAGAACAAAGTACTATGTCACACGTTTATTAAAGCATTATATACCTAACGTTTCTTTTAAAACATAAACATATACAATTTCGTTCATCACGTTTAAGTACTTCTTCTCTGTTTCCCTGTAATAGGAATCTATTACATTATGTGATATCATTACTTCCCAAATGGAGAGACGGAAAATTAATTTGAAAACGACATTCTTCCCAGGCATTCCATGCATACGAAGCGCCAGAGGCTTTCAAACTGAACTCCATAAATTATTTAACAGTTGTTAAATATGATGATGGCATCCTCTCGGGTAAAATATTCCAGAGGTAAAATAGTCCCCCACTCCGATCTCCGGGCGGGGACTACTGAGGAGGATGTTGTCATCAGGAAAGACAATACTGGCATTCTACGGATCGGAGCGTGGAATGTTCGATCCATTAATCGGGTAGGAAAATTAGAAAATTTAAAAAGAGAAATGGATAGGTTGAAGCTAGATATAGTGCGGATTAGTGAAGTTCGGTGGTAGGATTAAAAGGATTTCTGGTCAGGTGAGTACAGTATTATAAATACAAAACCAGTTGGGGTATCACAGGAGTAGGACTGGTAATTAATAAGAAGATAAGATTGCGGGTAAACTACTATGAGCAGCACAGTGATCGCATTATCATTGTCAAGATAGATGCGAAGCCAACACCGACAACAGTGGTACAGGTTTATATGCCTACTAGCTCTGCTGATTATAAGGGGATTGAAGAAATGTATGAGGAGCTAGAGGAAGTTATTCAGACAATTAAGGAAGAGGGAAAACTTAATTGTGTTGGGAGACTGCAATTCGGTAGTAGCAAAAGGAAGAGAAGGAAAAATAGTAGGTGAATATGGACTAGGCAGAAGAAATGAAAGAGGAAGACGCCTGGTAGAATTTTGCACGTAACATGATTCAATCATAACAAACACCTGGCTTAAGAACGACGAAAGAAGTCGTATTTGTGGAAGAGACCAGGAGACACCGGAAGATATTAGATAGATTTTGTAATGCTAAAACATATATTCCGGAACCAGATTTTAACTGGAAGACATACCCAGGGGCAGATATAGACTCTGACCACATTGGTCATGAAGTGTAGGCTAAAACTAAAGAAACTTCAGAAAGGTAGGAAAATAAGGAGATGGGACTTGGATGAACTGAGGGAACCTGGAGTTATTAAGAATTTCAGAGAGAGCGTTAGGCAACAATTGACAGAAACTGGGGGGAATAAAACAGTAGAAGAGGAATGGGCAGCATCGAGAGATGAAATAATGAAGGCAGCAGAGGACAAAATAAGTAGAAAGGCAAGACCTATAAAAAATCCTTGGATATCACAGGAAATACTAAAGTTAACTGATGAAAGGAGGAAATATAAAATGGCAAAATGGAGTATAGACGACTAAGAAATGAGATTGACAGAAAGTGCAAAATGGCTAAGCAGGAGTGGCTAGAACTCAAATGCAAATCTGTAGAAGAATGTATAAGAAGGGGAATAGTAGATACTGCCTACAGGAAAATAAGAGAGACATTTGGGGACAAGAAAAACATCTCTACGAACATCAAGAACTCTGATGGAAAACCAGTTCTCAGCAAAGAAGGGAAAGCTGAAAGGTGGAAATAGTACATATAAGAGCTCTACAAAGGAAATGAACTATCAGAATATGTTGTAGGAAGAAAAGAGGAAGTAAATGAAGATGAAACAGGAGATACTGAGAGATGAATCTGATAGAGCCCTGAAAGACCTAGATACGAACAAGGCCCCAGGAGTAGATGACATTCCCTCAGAGCTCCTAAAGTCTATGGGAGTGTCAGCCATGACAAAACTGTTTCACCTGGTGTGTAAGCTGTATGAGACAGGTGAAATACTCTCAACTTTAAGAAAAATGTTTGATAAGTCATCGTTGCAAAATTTTAACACGAATTATCTACAGGAGAATGGAAAAGCTAGTAGAAGCTGACCTCAGGGAAGATCAGTTTGGATTCAGAAGGAACGTAGGAACACGGAAGGCAATACTCACTTTAGGACTTATGTTGGAAGATAGATTGATGAAAGGAAAATCTACTTTTCTAGCTTTTGTAGATTTCTAGAAACCTTTTTATAATGTTGATTGGAATACACTCTTTCAGATTCTGAAGTCAGCAGGGGTAAATACAGGGAAAGGAGAGTTATTTACAACTTATACAAAAGCCAGACCACAGTTATTAGACTCGAAGGGCATGAAAGGGAAGCATTAGTTGGGAAGGGAGTGAGACTGGGTTGTAGCCTTTCTCAGATGTTATTCAATTTGTACATGGAGCAGGCGGTGAAGGAAAGCAAGGAAAAATTTGGAATAGTGATTAACGTTCAGGGTGAAGAAATAAAAACAATGCTTTTGCTGATGACATTGTAATTCTGACAGAGATAGCAAAGGACCTGGAAGAGCAGTTGAATGGAACGGACAGTGTGTTGAAGAGAGCGTATAAAATGAACATAAGAGCAAAATATAATGGAATGCAGTCTTCGAAAATCAGGCGATGTTGAAGGAATTAGAGTAGGTAACGAAACAATGAAGGTGGTAGTTGAGTTTTGTTACTTGGGTAGTAAACTAACATATTACGGTCGCAGTACAGAGGATATAAAATGCAGAATGGCAATGGGAAGAAAAGCATGTTTGAAAAAGAGATATTTGCTAACATCGATTATTAATTTTAGTGTAAGGACGTCTTTTCTGAAGGAATTTGTGTTGAGTGTTGCCCTGCATGGGAGTGAAACATGGACGACAAACAGTGCGGACAGGAAGAAAATAGAGGGTTCTGAAATGTGGTGCTACGGAAGAATGCTGAAGATTAGGAGGGTAGATCGCGTAACTAATGAAGAGGTACTAAACATAATTGGTGAGAAAAGGAATTTATGGCATACCTTGACTAAAAGAAGGCATCGCTTGGTAGGACACATTCTTAGACATCGAGAAATCGTAAATTTAGTATTGGGGGGAAGTGTCTGGGGGAAAAAAACGCAGAGAGAGACCAAGAGATGAATACACTAAGCAGATTCAAAGGGATGTATGTTGCCGTTCTTATGAGGAGATGAAAAGACTTGCTCAGGATACAGGAGGGTTGAGAGCTGCATCAAACCAGTCTCCGGACTGAATACCATAACAACTACAACACCATTTGATTTTATGACTGTTTGCCGTGTAATTTTCGCACAATTTTAGAAGTTTTGAAGCTGAAGGATGGAGGAAAACTTAGCTGTATTCGACGATGTTGAAAGACCACGACGCGTTTTTCGTGTTAGAACACAACCATTTGAAAGAAAAAAATATATAAAAAAGGTGACGAATGACGTCATTGTCGGTGTCATACATAACAGGAAAAAACGCGGAAAACAACATACCGGGTTAAATTTTACATCGTGGTCGGCGGTCGCGAGATATAATATTGGCAACGGGTGACCTATGCATCAGCAGCAGCTCCCTCACGATTGGTCAAGCAACATCTCGACACTGACCAACAGTGGACAACATTATCTCTCTCGATCGCCGATGTGGATGTAAAATTTTATCACATTCCGAATCACAAAACCATCCTCTCATAATAAAGCTTTCAATTGACCATGAAGATACTCCCCTTTGCTACAGTGTTGCCATTACGATCGATCAATTTTTCAAGTGATTAGTGATATTCATTAAAAGATGAGTGGATGGGTGGACGTAAATTGATCAGCTGGTAGTGTAAAAAGTATTGTCACATTCTGCTGACAACAGAAAAAATACATTTCTATTACTAACCCAATCTTTGTTGTTTGTCCTGGATTTCCTTTTTAAAACAGAATGCAGCTCTTTGAGCTGCCTTACCGTTCTCTCTCCTGATTTAAGGAATTGTGCAGTTTTGTGACATCTTCCAAGGCGTGTTGCTCTTCCAACATAGTCGAAAAATCTGTATTTTTATTTTCTATAACTGATATCCTTTCTAAAACTAGGTCGTTCAAAAGTTTTTTTTTTTGTTTTCTAAATAAACAGAAGCACAAAACTCTGGCGTTTTCGAATTTACCCTAATAATCGATACAATTCGAGTAATTGCGAGTTTGGTTAGCAGTGGCATCTGTTGAGACGAACTGTTAGCATCGACAGAAGGAGTAGTACGTCATATTTAACAAATGGTCGTTGAAATCAGGAAGTTATCTGGCCTGTTAAATTATAACATGACAGTAGCTAACGGCACGGCTTTCCAGAAACCGGGCATTAGTGATGTGTGTATAGACTGAACCTTGTGAGACGAAGATGAAGGCGATAATCAGACCACGTGTTTTGCCTGTGCGCGTGTCTGTACGTCAGTCGAATAAGAAGGAAGGAAGGTCAGCCTTAAACATGCTGTGGACATCGAGGTCATTATAGACGAAGCAGATGCTCGCATTGATTTTTCGATAAGTATGGAGAAAAATATCAACCGAGCCCTTTGATAGGGACTACCCAGGTATTTCCTAGAATGATGTAGCAAAATAAAGGATAAACGAAAACTCGATGGCCTGAGGAGAGTTTGAATCGCCGTTCTTCCGAATGAGAATCCAGTGAACTAGCTACCACTGCCCCACCTCGTTCGAGGTCTCGAATTAGTGATGACGCATATACATGAACTGAAGATTTACACGTTATATATATAAAAAATAATTTATTAATGAGAAAATTTATTTCTTTGTTGTGATAGGCCTCTATAACAGGGATTGTTCAAGAAAAAGTATAGAAACATGGAGGATTTTTAGAGGAGAGTGGGTATTTAATGTATTTAATTTGAATCCATGTCTGTATTATCGTATAACGACTGTATGAGAACTTATTCACCTATTTTTAATCAGCCTCCATATTTTGTACATTTTATACACAAAAACGGGTAAGTATAATACAGTACCAAAAAGTGATCATTCGACTAATATTACCGTTGTTACTATTAAAGGTGTCAAACTATTATTAAATAACACCACCTTCGACACAGCAGTTTCCTCTCCTCAAAATAAAGATAGAGGTGCAGTCATATAAGTTACCTGAACCGAATATATTTCAGTATCATAAAACAATATTTCCCTAGTCTCCTTTTCTGGTTTATTTTTAAATAATTTACGAGATATTTCGGCATTATTCCTCAGTTGCTACTTCAGATATGTCATACTTTTATATAAAACCAAATCCATATTTGGCAATTTAAATATTTATTTTCTCATTGCTCACATATTCAGTAATTGATATTAGACATCATGAGTGATTTATGACAAAAAATATAAAATACTTACGCATATTTGTTAGGAGATATGTAGAGTTTCCTGTCAACATTGTTATATTATCTATCTAGATAATACGGAATTAATACTGTAGGAACATCCAGTCCCCAAGAATCATTCAGTTGGAAAAGTGAACTTTGTTCGTAAAACCACGACAAATACAGCAGAAACAGGACATTTACTTCCAGGTCATAACGTTACACGTAAATCGTATGGATGCTCCATAGTAGTTTTTTCAAATTTTTACTCAAAAATCACGTAAAAGTTTCATTTCCGTATCCGTAGCTATATCCAGACTTCTTAATGCGAAGAGGATCACAGTCGTGACACTGGCTCAGGCTACTGAATGCACCGAAATAATTTAATTTCGAACTATTCTCATAGAAACAGGTAGTAGTGGTCTCTAGAAATCGGAATGTCTAATGGATTGCTATTTGCTAGTAGAAGAAAGTCAGGTAAGATGACGACATTAACGTTTATTATATTTTTCTGGCTCTTACGCTATAATCAAATATTTTATTTACGTAAAAACACTTGCTTAATGTATCTCCTTTGTAATAAAGCTCTTAAACTTTTCCTAAGACTGAAGATTTTTTTGGCTAGACCTGTTTTTGTTAGTGACAGTACCATTCGTTGACTTGCCCTACATGGAGGGTAAGATGACGAAATGAACATTTTATTTAGAAAACAAGACTTTTATTGATGCTTATCTACTTATCAAAAGAGACACAGACATAACATTCCTCCTTTGCATCCCTGTAATTTAAGCCCGTACACTTAGCAAAACATTTTGGATTCGGACTTATACATGCACACAGTCTTACACAATAAACTCATTAAACCGTTATTAAAACATCAGTAAATCGACAAGGTTGAAGAGGTATCAACCGATATTCGTTAAAACAAAAGTATTACTTGCATGAAACGTATTTAAACCACAGGAAAAATTGTTTCTAAAACAGCATCCACTTCGTAGCCTGTTTTCAACAAACCAAAATGACCGAGATGTTCTATTTCAAGAGACACGACTGCAGAACGCGCTAAGGAAGCGGTAACATAGTGCACGTTAAACAATCTTTAGATTTATCGGAGAAATTCAGAATTTCGTCTCTCGATGCTAATAGTTCGTTTCAGTAGATCACATATGCCACTACTAACCAAACTTGCAATTACTCGAATTTTATCGTTTATTAAGGGAAATTCGAAGACTCATAATAGTTTGTATAGTTGTCAGAAGTTTTCTGCTTCTGTTTAAAATAAAACGCAATGGGCGGCAAGCGAGGAAAACATTTTACTCTATTTGAAAAAAAAAAAAAATAATAATAATAAAAAAAAATTTAAAAAAATTGAACGACCAAGATAGGAAGTCAATTATAGTAAATAAAAAGACATTGCTCGACTATTTTGGAAGAGCAAGTCGCCTTGGAAGATGTCACAAAACTGCACAATTCCTTAAATCAGGAGAGAGAACGGTAAGGCAGCTCAAAGAGCTGCATTCTGTTGTAAAAAGGAAAGCCAGGACAAACTACTAAGATAGGGTTAGTAACACGTCAACTTTCCCGACCTTCCCCTATCCATAATGTTCGTGAGCGTTAAGTTACGCGGTTTGAGGTGTTACATGATAACCTTAAACACGCACAGCACTGGAGGAATCAACTGCAGGTATTTTCTTTCGAGCGCCTTGATCGCCTGTTCGGATAGAAAGACCTCCAGAGGGCTGTATCGCTTCTTCCTTTGCGGCAGCTCCGCCGAGCGCCTCTCCTTTGTTTCTCGGAAGGCGCGCGTCGCGTGGCTCTTCCTGGAAAGACACGGGATCCGCACCTCATTTCTGCGCTGATCCACGTCCAAGCCTGTAAACCCCACAGCGTCCTCGCGTGTTGAATTCCTTCGGATACTGAGACATACACGAACAAGAAATCTAATCTGGTAAAGCTTTGATACTTATCAAAGAATTCAAAACAAATTTATAGCGTACGTATACAGGGTGAGTAAATTTCCAGTACACCGCTTTATTTCAAAAACTCTGCAGGACTTGGAAATTCTGAATATTCCGCTAAGGTACGGGTGAGGTGGCCATTTAAATTCTGCCTTCTTGAATCTAACAAGGAGACCACATGGGGTATCGAATTTTAGAATTTTTTTTATATTTATGGTACGCGAAGTTCAGAACTCAAATAAGAATCAGGCAAAGGCACTCGACGCAACCCTCAAAAATACTCGAGAAAATCGACTTTCAAGTTTTGCAAGTACTCCTAAGAACCAACAAATAAAAAGGTTGCAGCGTCTGTCGGTATAGCTCAGGTGCTGGCGTTCTGGTCTCACAACCGTAGGGTCGGTGGTTCGAAACCTGCTGTGACAATTTTTCTTTTCCGTTGGGTTCGAATACTTACACAATTTTAATATCTAATGATAGTTTTTAAGAAAATGCATATATTTTTGTTTGTTATTTTCTATATTTTATAACATTTTGTTAATAATGATGGTTTCATTGAAAGAACATAGCAAGTTACATTTTTTACAGTATTAGCTTGACTATTGGTTGACAACGGTTGTCTTTGATTGTTCAGGATCATTTGGATAGAAAGCTGAAAAATTGGTGGATGAGTATAAAAATACACAAACGTCACATTACCGAAATCTGGCAAGTTGATTTCATAGCTATATAAAACGTTATTATTCAATGCTGTTGCTGTTGTTGTGGTCTTCAGGCCGCAGACTGGTTTGATGCAGCACTCAAAAATGTTCAAATGTTTGTAGAGTCTATGGGACTTAACTACGGGGTCATCAGTCCCTAAACTTACAAACTACTTATGAACTAGCTAATCCTAAGGACGGCACAAATATCCATGCCCGAGGGGGGATTCGAAACCCCGAGCGTAGTGGCCGTGCAGACCGTGACTGGAGCGCCTCAGTCCTCTCGGCCACCGCGGCCGGCGATGCAGATCTCCACACTTTTCTGAGAATACGTTCGGCAACCTACATCCTTTTGAATCTGCTTACTGTATTCGTTCCTTGGTCTCCCTCTAAGATATCTACGCCACATGCTTCCTTCTAATGCTAAGTTGACGATTCCTTGATGTCTCACAACGTGTCCCACCAACCTATCGCTTCTCTTAAGCCCACCAACCTATCGCTTCTCTTAGTCAGGATATGACAGAAACTCCTTTTCTCCCCAATTTGGTTAAGCACCTCATTAGTTACGTGATCTACATATCTAATTTTCATCATTCGTCTGTAGTACCACATTTCAAAAGTTTCTATCATCGTTTTGTCTGAACTCCTTGTTGTCCACGTTTCACTCCTATACAATGCCACACTCAAGACAAATGCTTTCAGAGATGACTTTCTAACATTTAAATTAATATTAGATGTCAACAAATTTCGTTTCTTTAGAAACGCTTTTCTTCCCATAGCAATCCTGCATTTTATATCTTCTTTACTTCGGCCATCAGAATTATGTTGCTACCCAAAAAACAAAACTCATCTACTACTTTTATTGTCTCATTATCAAATCTAATTCCTTCAGCATCGCCTGACTTTCTGACGCTACATTCCGTTATCCGTGTTTGACTCTTGTTGATGTTCATTTTATACCCTCTTTTCAAGACACTGTCCATTCCAATATTGGAAAGGCATATGTTTCTTTTACTCGGTCATTCTTGGAGTGGAAGAACCGATCCTATGTTGCACCGTGCAACTAATTCCCCAATGTTGAAGCTTTTGATATCTACCGTGAAGTAAAAAAACTGTGCCTACCTGATCGAACGAGGACGTGAAGAGAAGATTGCATCAAACTTCATTCAGTTATCCATCCCTAGCTGTCCTCTACAATCTTCGGTAAAAAGATCAGGTATGCGTGGATCGCTTCAAAACTGTATGGTACAAGAGATATCTTCATGAACTTAAATGAAGTTTGCTTTCCAGTTGCCACATCAAAGAAAAATTTCGAGTGTAAAAATGCAGCAGTTGTACGTTGTTCTAGATGCCTTGAAAATGATTTTTCCCATGAAACTTCCTGGCAGATTAAAATTGTGTGCCGGAACTGGAACTCGAACCTGGGACCTTTGCCTTTCGCGGACGAGCGGACTACCGACTGTGCTATCCCGACACGACTCACGATGCCCCCTCACAACTTTACTTCCGCCAGTAACTCGCCTCCCACTTTCCAAACTTCACAGAAGCTCTCCTGCGAACCATGCAAGACTAGCACTCCTGGAAGAAAGGATATGGTGGAAACATGGCTTAGCCACAGCCTAAAGGATGTTTCCAGAATGAAACTTTCACTCTACAGCGGAGTGTGCACTGATATGAAACTTCCTGGCAGATTAAAATTTTCAGTTGTGAAGCGGCATCGAGAGTCGTGTCGGGATAGCACAGTCGGTAGTGCGCTTGCCCGCGAAAGGCAAAGATGCCAGGTTCGAGTCCCGGTTCCGGCACACAATTTTAATCTGCCAGGAAGTTTCATATCAGCGTACACTCCGCTGCAGAGTGAAAGTTTCATTCTGGATTTTTTCCCATGTTTTTACGATGTTTGTCACTCTGGAGTGTGTGAGACTACATCGAAATGAAGGATTGTTTTATTTTTCAGTATTTCCACAAGTATGGAATTTAGGAAATTACAATGGTTTTTTTTTCCATTGTTTAATTTAAATGATCATTATCTACGACCTTTTATATAACATAGAAAATTACGAATAAATAAAAATACGTGCACTGTTCATAAAAATTAGTATTAGATATTAAAATGGTGTAAGTATTCGAAAACGACGAAAGAACGTATGTGTGACAGCGGGATTCGAAACACCGACAAGTTCTGAAATTCACGTAACACAAATATAAAAAAAATATAAAATGCGATACCCAAGTGGTTTCCTTGGTAGTCAATTTTTTGGCCCACTGTTATTTAGCAAAACTAAAGCTTCTGACAGCTTGAAATTTACCTATAAATAACTCCTTAACCGTTTCTCTGAGACAATATCTGAATAAACAGATTAGTAGAGGAGAAAATTCTAAACAAATCTGTACTGATATAATTCATACATATTTGCAAACATTACCACGATTACTCTTTGTGTCTGTCTCTAACCTGATTCCCACTTAAGGAGACACGACGTTGAGCACATCGGATCCGGCTTTTACTGATGTTTTTTGTTGAGCGCCATCTACCAGAACGTCCCACCGGCGGTATAACCGTACGCCACTATATGGCAGTATTATGCCCTATTTCGGCTATTATGCATCGATCAAAATCATCGCTAATAGCAGTCATTCAGAATTTTCTATCGAGTAATTTGTTTGAAATAACTATTGTTATATTTACTGTGAAAATTGGTACACACGTTTAAAGATATAATTCATCATATATAGCTCTGCAGTCATAACAAAAATTGAGATATGCTTCATAAATAACGACAAGTATCGTGAATGTATACTGAAGGATTTTTGAACTATAAAAAACCGAAAAAAATATTGTACATAACTACGACACATGTTTAATCAAATACAAGAGCAAAAAAGATAAAACAAAAGAGGAAGACGCTGCACCAAATAATATTAATATTATTTTTGAAATAAGACACCAGGTGATTTTAACGTTGGTGTTTTATATAAAAGAAACGTGGTTCTGTTTTGCGCAGCATAACTAAAGTGTGGACCCAGAATGAGACCTGCACTTTCATGCAGCATAAAGTGCAAGATTAATACACTACTGGCCATTAAAATTGCTACACCAAGAAGATATTCAGATGATAAACGAGTATTCAATGGACAAATATGTTATACTACAACTGACATTTGATTACATTTTCACTCAATTTGGGTGCACACATCCTGAGAAATCAGTACCGAGAACAACCACCTCTGGCCGTAATAACGGCCATGATACTCCCGGCCATTGGGTCAAACAGAGCTTACATGGCGTGTACAGGTACAGATGCCCATGCAGCTTCAACACGATACCACAGTTCATCAAGAGTAGTGATTCGCGTATTGTGACGAGCCAGTTGCTCGGCCACCATTGACCAGACGTTTTCAGTTGATAAGAGATCTGAAGAATGTGCTGGACAAGGCAGCAGTCGAACATTTTCCGTACCCAGAAAGGCCGAAAGGAACTGCAAAATGCGGTCGTGCATTATCCTGCTGACATAAAGGGTTTTGCAAGGATCGAATGAAGTTAGAGCCACGGGTCGTAACACATCTGAAATGTACTGACAACTGTTCAAAGTGCCGTCGATGCAAACAAGTCGTGACAGAGACGTGTAACCAATAGCACCCCATACCATCACGTCGGGCGATACGCCATATCGCGATGACAAATACACGCTTCCAATGTGCGTTCAAACACGGATGCGACCAACACGATGCTGTAAACAGAACCTGGATTCTTCCGGAAAAAAAAGACGTTTTGCCATTCGTGCACCCAGGTTCGTCGTTGCGTACATCATCGCAGGCGCTCCTGTCCGTGATTCAGCGTCATGGGTAACCGCAGCCATGGTCTTCGAGCTGATAGACCATTCTGCAGCAAACGTCGTCGAATTGTTCGTGCATATGGTTGTTGTCTTGCAAACGTCCCCATATTTTGAGTCAGGGATTGAGACGAGGTTGCACGATCCGTTATAGCCATGCGGATAAAATGCCTGTCATCTCGACTAGTGATGCGAAGCCGTTGGGATCCAGCACGGCGTTCCGTATTGCTCTCCTGAACCCACCGATTCCATATTCTACTAAAATGATAAACCGCAGTCATGATAGGCTACAATACGACCTTTATCAAAGCCGGAAACGTGATGGTACGCATTTCTCCTCCTTACATGAGGCATCACAACAACGTCTCACCAGGTATCCTCTGAAAAGCTAATGGATTTGCATATCACAGCATCTTCTACCTGTCGGATAAATTTCGCGTCTGTAGCACGTCAACGTCGCGGTGTAGTAATTTTAATGGCTCAATTTAACACACTTTTGATAGTTACAATTAAAATTAAAAAAAAAAAAAAAACGCTTTTTTTTCAAAACCGGTTTCGGTTTGTGGCAGACTTTCTTCAGATGGATACCACAGGCTGTGCAGACACAGCAATGCAAGTCAGTGCGGCCTGCTATGTCACCGCCACTGCCTGCGATCGTGGTAGTATCCATCTAAAAAAGATAAAACGTAGTTCTGCCTTTCCTTAAACTAGTATTTAAGATAAGTCACGTGAGTATTGTCTCTGGTATTGTTACATTTCTCTTAAAACTGATCTCCGCCGAGGTCGAATTATATCTGTCTTATTAATCTAAGCCGCTGCAGAATAGCCGTGCGCACTAAGGCTCCCAGCTGCGGTGAGCGCGGCCGTTCACCATCGAGGGTTCGAGTCCTCCCTCCGGCATGGGTGTTTGTGTTGTCATTAGTATAAGTTACTGTAACTTAGAGGAAGTAGTTTGTAAGCTTAGGAACTAATAACCACCGTAGTTAAGTCTCTTAGATTTACAAACTTTTGAACATTTTTAAAATTAATCTGATGGTTCTGTAAATTGCACATTTGTCTGCTCGTTTCTTCCCTTATATAGATCTTCTAAAAATTAATCCCACTTGGGTATCTCTCTAAGATCTTGGTATTCATGCAGCTTCTTTTCTCGTCTCCAAACGTCTCCTTTATTTTCCTGAAGGCAGTATTTATCGTTCTCCGCAGTTATAAATTCTTCTACGGACTTGCATTCGTCTTACAGCCAATTCTTAGCCAGTCTGCACTCCCAGTCAGTCTCATTTTGCAGACTTCTGTACCCCCTGATTCACTTGCTGACTTTCTGTATTCTCTCTTTTCATCAGTTAAGTACAGTATCCCTTGAGTTATCGAAGGATTTCTATTAGGCCTTCTCCCTCTACTTACAAAATCCTCTACAACCTTCACTACTTTATCTCTCATAGCTGCCCATTCTTCCTGTACTCTGTTACTTTCCCCAGTTCCTCTTATTCCTTGCCTACCTCTGCCTCTGAACCTCTTCCTTCAGTTTAATAAGGTTTCATCTCTTTATCTTTTACCTTTTTGCCGTTTCGTAAGTTTTAATCTACAGTTCATAACCAATAAGTAGTGGTAAGAGTGTACATTTGCCAATGGATATGTCATACATTTTAAAACACAGCAGAAATCCATGACTTGCCATTATAAAATCAATCTGAAACTTTTCGGTGTCACCTGGTCTGTTACCTGATTCTTCGTGATTCTTAAACCAAGTATTTGTGATGATTAAATTGTGCTCTGTGCAATATTTCACCAGTACATATTCACCAAATAATTTGCCTTCTCTTCCTTTACCTACTACCGACTTCCAGTCCGCAATTACAATCAAGTTTTCTTCTCCCTTAACTGTTTCAATAATTACTTTCATATCATCATTTTTTTCTTCTGTATCCTACACATCGGCAGAACTTGCGGGCATGTATATTTTTGTAGCACCGTGGTCGGTGTTGATCTTCGCTATGATAACTTATTCACGAAGCTGTTCATGGTAAATTAGCCGAATTCCTAATTTCTTATGCATTATTAGAGCTACTGCTGCATTTCATTCAACTGATTTTGTATTTATAAAACGTGACCAGAAAACCTGTTCACTCCGCTACCGAACTTCACTAATCTCTATCATGTCTACATTCACCTATCCTTTTCTCTTTATAAATTTTCTAACTTACCTAAACCATTAAGGGATAAAAAATTCATCAAAACTAGACATGTGTCTTGAGGTGGTTTCTGCGAGCGTCATATTAATAAGATTCTAGAATATCCGTCTGCCGATCGCTTTTATTTTCTATAACATGACTGGTTTCAGGACAGCACGTGATGAAGGAGAGATCACTGTGAATAAACGTTCTTCGTGCGACTGGTTACTCCGTAACTTCATAGATTTGATCTAAGACGGGCAGCTGTCCCGAATACGGTCATGTTACAGAAAATAAAAGCTATCTGCAGACGGATATTTAAGAATTTTATAAAAGATTCACGCTCCGATATGCAAAATTCCAGGGGTTTTTATTTCTGATGACACCATCCTGCTGAGTAGTTCCTACCTAGAGATCTGAATGGGGTCTAACTCCGGAACATTTTACCCAAAAGAATGACGTCTTATATTCATGCAATAGTGCTGGATGTCCTTACTCTCACCCGTTTGCAGTACTTGTAAGGCAAAGCCACGTTAGGTGATGTTACAACGCCAGCTCAGTCAATCATCCACACTGTTGCCCCTCCACTACTGAAAACGCTGCTACCCTTCTTCAGGAACCGAAAACTTGTGTATCCTCTCCAATGGTAGTCAACTGCTTTGGTTGCATGGCGGCCTGTATCGTTGAGGCATGCAAGCCACTCGGCTTGTCAATGTCTGAGTTTCATAGGTATGGCTGAATGTAGTTTTAGTTAACAGAACGATGCATTACTTGTTTACACCACATTGTCAGGAATAAATTCTTTTTTTCGTCCGGTCCTGAAGGTTCTCTGAACCAGTTGCGCTACTATTAACAAAAGAGACTACATTGACAAATTATTGTTCTAAAGCCTGTATATTGTATAAATATGCTAGGGAACTAATTTTTTGTCGATCCTGGGCATTAGGGAATGAATGTCTATGTCGACATTGGGATTTGTTGCGGCCGCGGAAGGCAAGCGCCTACCGTAACCGCAACTGGAACAACACAGAGGCCGGCACGGTTGCCAAAACGTAAGGCGCACAACTCGGGCCTTGACAGCACAAACAAATAAATAGCACTGACAGTATCAAATAAGACAAACCTAACCAGAGAGGTACAACGCCCATCGATACTAACGGTGAACTATTTCTTGTAAATGGAGCTGTACCTGCGAATATTAGACAACGCACTATAATTGGTCCCAGTGCGCTGTGACCATTGCAGTTCCGTCCAACCTGTTTGCAAACATTTAAACATTTTTACACCGATTTCATGGACTTGTTTTTTCATCAGGTGTAGGACAAGTGGCTAATTTTCACGCATCACTGCAACTCAATCGTCCCGGCTATGCTACCGTTGCGCAAGGACAGACCCAGTCGCCATCAGATCGAATTTGGTGCTTCAACACCGATGGTGTCCTGGAGCCTACACGTCACATCCAATGGGCTACGCCGCTGCTGGTTTTCAAGAAGCCTTCCGGGAGCCTTCGAATATGTGGAGGCTACAAGTGTACTGTTAACGCGAATATCCACATTATTATTATTATTATGCCAGACGACCTCGCTAGTTTTCAAAAATAGAAACCTAATTACAAATTCCAGTACACAATGCCTCAGCTGAAATTCTTACGATTAACACTCCCTTTGGAGGCTCATTTTTAAGCAGCGCCACCACCAAATTCCAACGTTTTCTTGAACATATTCTTTACTGCATCAATTATCTGGATGACATCGCCATTACTAGTGCCATCCCAGAGGATCAAATCAAAAACCTTCGTTTATTCTTCCAGTGCTTGTGTACAGTAGGTTTAAACGCTGGGTTCGATGAATGTGTATTTTCCCAAGAAACTATTATATACATCGGTCATATCTTTCCTAGGGACGGGGGTACGTCCTACACCTTCCCATGTCTTAGGAATTAAACAGTTGCCACATCCCAGGAACGTCACCCAAATCATTTTTCAGGGAAGCTGCATATTATCGAATTTTCAGTTTCAATGCTGCCTCCATTGCCAAACCCCTATACACTTTGTGCCATAAAAGAGCGGACTCCACAATCGCTCGCTCAGCGAACGTTCCGAACTCAAAGTCTAGAAAAAGGCAATAGGAGTGATCCGCAAAATTACAGGCCTATATCACTGAGTCGGTTTGCAGTATATTAGAACATATACTTTCCTCGAATGTTATGAACTACCTCGAAGAGGACATCTATTGTCCCGAAGTCAACACGGATTCAGAAAATATCGTTCCTGTGAAACACAGTTAACTCTTTACTCACATGATGTGATGAGTACTATCGACAACGGATGTCAAATAGATTCCGTATTTCTAGATTTCCGGAAAGCTCTTGACGCTGTACCTCACAAGGATCTTCTAAACAAACTACGTGCATATTGAATGTCGCCACAGTTGTGCGACCGGATTTGTGATTTCCTGTCAGAAAAGACACAATGCGCTGCGATTGACGGAACGTCATCGAGCAGAAGTGATATCTGGCGTACCACATAGAATTGTTATAGGGCTCCTATTGTTCCTTATTTTTAAAAACGATTTGAAAACAATCTGAGTAGCTCTCTTAGATTTTCCGCCGATGATGCCGTCACTCATCGGTTAGTAAAGATACCAGAAGATCAAAAGCAACTGCAAAATGATATAGATATCTACATGGTACAAAAATTCGCAATTAACCCTTGATAAGTGTGAGGTCATCCATTTGACCACTAAAACAAATCCGTTATACTACAGTTACACAATAAATTAGTTAAACCTAGAGGCCCTAAATTCAACTAAATACCTAGGAGAAACAATTAAGAACAACTTAAATTGGAAAGAACACATAGAAAATATTGTAGGGGAGACAAATCAAAGACTATCTTTCATTGGCAGAGCACTCAGGAAAACAGTTCTACTAAAGAAACTGCCTACACTACATATTTTCGAGTATTGCCGCGCATTTTGGGACTCAGGTGGGACTAAGAGGGAGCGCCACGGAAATGATGCACGAGTTGGGGTGTAAATCATTAAATGAAAGGTGTTATTGGTTGCAACGAGATCTATTTGCGAAATTACTATCTCCACATTCCTCTTCGAACATATTTTGTTAGCACTAACCTACATAGCAAAACATTATCATCATAATAAAATAAGAGAAATCAGAAAGAAAACAAAGATTTGTGTGTTACTTTTTCTAGCGAGCTATTAGAGAACGGAACTACATAGAAATAACATAAAATGGTTCGATGAACCCTCTGCCATGCAATTCAAAGTTACTTGCAGATTATCAATGCAGATGTAGATGTAGACTGCTTTCCAGACGCTGAAATACAGCCTTACGGCTTACATACTTGTTCTCTCATTTGTCTTGGCCTGCGATGCATCAGACTATGGCATCGGCGCTATTCTGTTGCAGCTTCTGCCTTTTGAAGACCACGAATTTGTCACGACTTTGTCACTAGCCGAAATAAAATAATCAAAAATTGAAAAGAAGGCACTTGCTATCGTCTTCGCCTGCTTGCATTATGTCTATGACATCTCCGTCATGCTTATCACAGATCTTTCGCCCCTTCAAAGTCTGTTTTCTGCGACGGTACCTTTGCTAACGAGGACCTCTCTTAGAGTCCAGAGATGGGGCCTCTTTTTATTCCGATTTCGTTTCCAAATATTTTCCCGGACAACAACATAGCATGCAAATGCTGGCGCGTTCTTCAAACTACCGATAAGTCCGGATCCCAATTTTGATCATGCCGAGCCGCACATACTCCAAGTTGACCACGATATGGACTCGTCCTTTCCCGTCACCGCCGATCACCTCAAAATCCGACCACCGTCAATCGAACACTCGCACAGGTGCGATGGTGTATTTTGGAAGGATGGCCAACGACCGCACTATCCCGAGTATCTTCGGAACCACCGCAATTTCATTTCAGTTCGCCACCAAATCGTTATAGTACAGGAATGACGTCAAGGCCTACCACGTGTAGTAATTGCAGTCTCTTTCAGCAAAACCATATACTTCACCAGCGCAATTTGGAGATTTTTATAACTAAAGCACTAACACGTAGACTTATGTTTTGGCTCGGGATGAGGTAGACATTGAACATCTTATGAAAGACTGTCAAACGTGTGCTGTACATCAAGTGAAACCATGTCAGACTTTTCAAACATGCAAACGTAGGCTTCCGCGGCTGTTGTCACTACCAATAAAATTCTTCTGGGTATGAAACCGCGTCGTCATTTTATAAATTCCACCGACGTTTCGGCCGCTGTTGCAGGTGGCCTTCATCAGGGTCTGTGTCTGACTGACAGACCCTGATGAAGGCCGCCTGCAACAGCGGCCGAAACGTCGGTGGAATTTATAAAATGACGACGCGGTTTCATACCCAGAAGAATTTTATTGATAGTTTTCAAACATGGTCTGAAGCAACGCTCCCCTTAAGCTGATCCATATCGTTTCTTGCAGGATCGTTCCTTGGTACACAATGGCTCGTAGTGCCCGACGCATTCTCCACTATAATTACGGCAACGACAAGGGTTTTCCAATACCGTTTGTCTTTGACTAAGGTCCTCAATTCAGAAGCCAGAAATTCTCAATATTACTAAAATGTTCCGGGCTGTTATGCCGTGGTCTAGTGGATTTATTATTAAAACCCACCGTTTCGTCTCCGACTGCGGAGGACATTCTCAAGGGGGATCGTGGTACTTTTGGATGTCCGATTCACACCCTGGCTCGCTACTGAATCGGACATCCAAAAGTGCCACGATCCCCCTTGAGAATGTCCTCCGCAGTCGGGGACGAAACGTTGGGTTTTAATAATAAATCCACTAGACCACGGCATAACAGCCCGAAAATTTTTAGTAATTTTGACCATTCCGGCCGTGAAAGTTTACATTTTACAATAAAACGCCTTCACAACATTATGTCAACAAAATTGCCTTCTTCACGTACTAATGGCACCATTCCACCCTCAGTCCATTCAGGAAGCAGGAACGATTCAGGCAACAGATTCAAGCAACTGATGAGGAAGTATAATGACGACTGCACTGCCGATGAAATTTTGATCTTATTACTCTCGACTTATCGCTCAATCCGTATCGGCGATAAAAGTCCAGCCGAGATTTTGCGCGGCACCCGGTCACATTGCATATGGGACCTCTTGTTCCCCAACCTTCTGTCCACCCCCACAAAATTCCATCCTGGTGATCCTGCACAGCTAAGAGTGGATGCCTTACTTAGTCAGATTCCGGGACTGCAAGCCATACGACATCGGAACCGTTACTGATATCCGGATACAATGCTACCAAAGGCCATGCCAGCACAACCGTCTCCCTGTGCCCTCAGCCAAGCCTCCTTCCCTCTCAAAAATCCGGATCAACTATAGCACAGTCTTCTACGGATGAGAATGAACCAATGCCTCTTGCTTCACCTCCACCACAGCTTATTCGTAGATCGCAGCGACTCCGGGGTGCACAAGCATATCCAGCCGTTCGGGGCAGCCGAGTGATAAAGGAAATGGACGACCATGACATCCAACAGCAGCTGTGGTCTACATGACATCCCACGGGGCCCGACTACATTGATGTCATTGACGGCCGCCCTAACGGGCGTCAATTTGCAACGGGAGGGGAGGGGGAGGAGGAGGTGTTGCTGCCGCGGTTCAACAACTACAGCGGAAGGCAAGCGCCTGCCTTAACCGCAACCACAATTGCACAGTGGTCGGCACGGTTGCCGAAGCCTAAGGTGCATAAGTCTGACATCGCCTGTACAGACATATAAACAGCGCTGACTTGCACCAAAGACGGCACACCTAACCAGAGAGATACAACATCTACCGATACCAGATGACTTCAAATCTTCAAATGTAGCCGCACGCACCGCGGCAACGCGCTTTAGAGAGCTTGGCCACTCCACCGCAGCTAGCAGAGAACTATTTCTTGCTCTTGGCGCTGTACCTTCCAGTATTACCACCCCGCAGTGTATGATTGGTTCGAGCACGCTGTACACGCGCCGCGACGGCGTGGCCGAGTGCATTGAGGCGCTATGCTGCAAAGCGCGAGGCCAACCCCCCTCTGGTGTTCAAATCCTTGGGCATGGATGTCTGTGCTGTCTTTAGTATAAGCACAGTCTATCACAGACAGTCGCGAAACTCTGTAGGAAAAAAATTGCAGCTGAAGCGATACTAGCGCTCCAAGCGGGCAGTAGGGAATAACAGTGGAATGGCATGATGGAAACGTTGCCGTTTTTAATGCTGTTACTTTCATATTTCTTGGTAACTGAACGTTGCTGTGAAGTTTCTAATACAAATACGAAAACATCATTAAAGTAATATCACTGTTTCTGTTAATGGTAGTCTATAACTTAACAAACTGCCAGTGGAGTGTAATTCATACAGTTCACAATACTCTAGTAATATTAATATCGCCTGAAACCTTTAGAAAGCCGAAATGAATTTCAACCTGATGTGCTGAAGTATATAAAAGGACTGATTATGATTATGTTCGCATTCTCGATGCGTACTGACATGTTGCACGAGTTTTGTTTTAGCGAATTTCGGACATTGTAATGTTTTGAAAAGTACACACGATTTTTATATTGTAGAAGACTAGATTCTACATTGTCGTTTAAACCATCTTTTTACCTCGTCCTTGCTTCTGTGCCTTTCTTGTACCTATCACAATTTTTTAGCTACTTCGCAGATATCAAACTGAATATCTTCAAGAATGAGACGTGCTAACATTAACAGCTTATATTTGAACATATTTATTTGTAACTACGTATTCACTTTACCAAACTAGTAGGTAACCAACAAAATATGTTAGTATACAGGGTTATCATTTTTATGAAGCTGAGGTACGAGCGTAAGTAGTCATTTATACATTACTTTTTATTCAGCAGTAATATTATGAAATAGTGGTCAAGTATTGGCACGATTCTCATTAACAGCAAAATTTTGGACGTGAATGAATTGTTAAAGATTTACTTCTATGCCTAAAAGTATAACCACAGTAAACGAACACCTCCATAACATTATTCTGTTACTTCTGAGCATCCTTTGCAAATGAGAGATTTCTGAATTATGTCTTTGACAGTTGCTACAATTTATAGCTCCACAAAATCTCGTAAATACGAAGTTATTTTGAAAATGCTGCTTCAGTCCAAATACACAGTCATTACTCAATCGCTTCGTGGAGTGATTTTACGACCCGGCCGCTTGGCAGCGCTGCTGTCGCGAAGTTGCAGAAAATCACTGGGAGTTTCGCGAGTCTTTATGTTCGACTCTGGTATAAGCTAGTTTATAGAAATTTGTAAGTTTAGGGACCGATGACCCAGCAGTTAAGTCCCATAAGCTGTACAAACATTTGAAGGCTGCATACGCTCGTGCTGCGGCGCACATGAACAGTCTGCCTTCACTTTCGATACTCTCCTTTTCGACAACGAATGGGCCGACCACTACTGCTGCTCCTGCTCACGGATATGTTTGTTTTATTCTTGGTTACGTAATGCTTGCCGCTAGGTTACTTACCTCGCCTACCTTCGGACTTGTAACCATGTGCCCCAGTGGACCTGTACTCGGGGTCTCAGAGAAATCTTTTCCTATCAGGGATGTTAAGCGATGTTAGCAATTCCAATTGTAGAGAGAATGTGTTTCCCGACTTGGAACCGTGTGCATCTACCATTCCGTTAGTGTGAAACTAATTTTCATCATCGTCATCATCATTAGTGACTGATTATGCCTTTCAGCGTTCAGTCTGGAGCATAATACCTCTAACTAATTTTGTGTCAATAAAATCCGACGTCATAAATTATCATTGTGTTCAGTCACTACAGTGTTCAGTCACTACAGGATCATAAACGTTTGATTGCTTACACAATTGACACATTGTACAGAGAACACTGTCTTCGGTGCCTGGGACTTGATAGATAGCAGCGGGCAAGGCGTTTCTCAATTCTGATGCAGAAAAATAATATATATTCCCACGATTTTTCCGAACACACAGTATGGCATGTTTACTGAATCAAATACGAATTTTATGAAGTACTTTTTTTCTATAGGTTGGTAATCGGGATACAAAGTTTCCATCAATCATAGTGGCCAAGTCCATACAATGGAATAATTCCAGAAAAAAATCATTTTGTAACTACAAAGATTCTTCATTAAAAATTATAACGTTTTGATAATAATTCTTTGTAAATATTCCTGGTTACACCATTTTCAGACAGAATGCATGGTTATTTGTATACCTTCGGTTTCAGCAGACGAAAAATGCTGCTAGACATAAATATGAAGGACAGTGGCCCATTTTGTGAAATAAGTCATCTAAGAAAACAACAAAATTGAAATGGAATAGAGAAAAATTTGACACACCTTTGTACGATTCTCGAAATCATGTACAGCAAATGAGTTGCGTCTGATGTTCTCTATTCTTATACAACGTGTTTTACAGAAGTTTTCACCATTCGTTTTATATTAACGTTTTTTTCTGTAAGGATGAAATAAAATGCAAAAATCGTTGACTATTTCATTAACTTATTTTACACTGTGGATCTAGAGGAAACAAAGAATGTGGCCGTTCTAGTGGAACGGCAATGTGTAGTAGTTGACGGTGGGGGGGGGGGGGGTAGGAGGGGCGTGCAGTGGAATCCATTTCTACCACAAACAATAACATCGGGTGCTCGACCAGTATAGCGACGTGTAAACCAACATTTTCTCTCACCGCGTCGGCTCCAGGCTGTCATGTGACCATCGCGATGGTACAGTTAGAATAGAGATTCAACTCCAAAAAGAATGCCCCCCATTAGGTTGTCAATCATCGTCGTTCATCGCACCACTGATGGCAAAGATCCTGTATTATTGATTCAGTGGTAGACGCAGCAACAGATACTTTAACGACGGTGTACTTTGCTGTAAACGAAATTGCTCGTTGTACAGTCTACGTCTATATGTTTATTCTGCGTATCACATTTAATAGGCTAACATTTATTTTATTATAACGATCATGCTTTCCTATGTAGAAGGGTGATGATAATGATTTCGTGTGGCATTTATGGCCGTTAGACCATACAGTAAGCAGATTCAAAAGGATGTAGTTTGCCGTTCGTATTCTCAGATGAAGAGGCTTGCACAGGGCCGGGGGCCGCGGGCCGCGGGCCGCGGGCCGCGGGCCGCGGGCCGCGGGCCGCGGTGGAGTAGCCGAGCGGTCTAAAGCGTCTTGCTGCGGAGCGCGCAGTTGCTCGCCGTGGAGGTTCGAGTCCTCCCTGGGGCATGGGTGTGTGTGTTTGTCCGTAGGTTACTTTACCTAGGTTTAAGTAGTTTGTAAGCTACGGACTGATGACCACGCAGTTTGGTCCGATAGGTTTACAAACATTTGAACGTTTTTGAACAGGGCCGCGGTGGAGTAGCCGAGCGGTCTAAGGCGCCTCACTGCGGAGCGCGCGGTTGCTCGGCGACGGAGGTTCAATTCCTCCCTGGGGCACGGGTGTATTTGTTTGTTCTTAGGTTAGTATACCTTAGTTTAGGTAGTTTGTAAGCTACTGACTGATGACCACGCAGTTTGGTCCGATAGATTTACAAACATTTCAACATTTGATTTGCTTGCACAGGACAGGGTAGCGTGGAAAGCTGCATCAAACCAGTCTGCGGACTGAAGACCACACCAACAACAGACCCAAACTTCGCTCGTGTTCGGCCTACATAATGCTTCTTATCTGACGCCACCTCGGCTACTTGCGAGTAAATGACGATGAAACAATGATGAGGACGACATAACACCCAGTCACCGAGTGAAGAAAATCTCCAACCCGACTAGACTACGGAGGCGGACAGGTGGGTGATAAAGTATGTTTGCATTCGGAGTAGAAAGTTAGTGAAAGAAATTTCTCAAATAGACCTCGCCGCGACAAATAACCTCCTTCTGTAGACCGAATTTGTTTGTGATATGGCCGCGCGGGAATGGCCGCATGGTCTGTGTCATTCCAGGTACTCTGCTGCTGATAGGATCGGAGGCGCATGTCATCCCCCTGGAAAGACGACCGTCTGACGTCTTCCATATATTTTTGCTTATTTCTGTAAAGTTATAATTTATTTAATGTCGCTAGATTATATTTTGTTAAAAGTTGAACTGCACTCTTTTCAAGGCTTGAAGAATAACATTTTTTTATTTGATGTGTTAAAATATTAGTTAATATTGCAAGGTTTTCCTTATTTTGTTATGTTACATTACTATATTAATTAATGTGACATAAGTACGGCTTCTCCGCTACGCCACTGTCCCTGTGAGAGTTGTTGTACTTTTAAGTGTGTGCGAGCATCTATGGCTGTTTGAATGTGGGGATCAGTGATCTCTATACAAACTGGATGTATAACTCTGGTGTCTGAGCATAGAACTCAGCGTGCCTGTACATTCATATGTTTTGCACGCGATTTCGCATTGTCCGCCATGTTTAAATTGGGCAAACGAGTTTTCATCAGTTATTATGTGACAAAGAATTGCTTGCTTACCTCTTGATTTGGAATTTAATTCAATATTCGATGTTGTAGGCTGATATGGAAGCGGATTCGAAACATATTTTCTTCTCTTTTTCTTGAAATGCTTCTAAGCAGCCATGTTTGAATTTGGCAAGAAACTAAATATGAACATCTATGGCTGGCACGCTAATACAGCTGCAGTTCAACATCCAGAGTGTATAGAGATCAATGTTGGGGATTGATAGCTCGCTTTGCACCGTTCTCTCTGGCTCAGAGTCGATAGCTACTGAGGTTACCAAAGAGGTTTCTAAACCCTTTGCTTGCCTCCAGCGTGAGTCTGGCTGTCTGTCCCCACCACTTCTGTTTCTTGGATTTTCCAGCTTCCGGTGACTTCCCGTGTTTTCCCGCTCCCCGGTGGCCGCTCGGCTGATCGTTCTGGGCTGGTTGTCTCCTGAGGTAAAGTTGGTTCTGCTGTTGTTTCTGGAGATGGTAGCGTTTCATTGACTAGCACGTTTAACTTAGATTCATTTTTTTGGAATATTTACTCCAATAGGGTTTTTTCACTTCAGTGACTTCCAATATATAAACGCGGTGTATGTGATTCTAGTTGCAGTTTGATAACGGCCTGGTATGTTAAAACCTTTTGTGATCATATGGCGGTGTGTGAGCTCTCTGCACATATTTTCTAGCTTTGTGGGGCCCGATTTCTAACAGGTCATGTGTTCATTTTTGTACAGTTTCCTTCCGTGAGTGATATGTGTTCCACGTGGTTGGTTCATAGAACAAAGCCTTCAGCTTCCACTCTTGTTTGTTCAATGCCCATCAGGCAAGTAACTATGCGGGTATACCTATGATTTCCAGTAATATTTCACGATCTTCTCTCCCGCCTATTTTGATTTCGCTGTTTCTTGCCCGATTTGTAGTACGCACTCTGTCTTTGTCAGTAATTCTCTCTGAGCCTTGTACAACCTTCTTCAATAGTTTCCTTATGTAGTTATAAACATTTCTATTGGTTGCATGCTGTAATTCTTAATTTTATTTTCCGACTTTGTAATTACTTCACTTTTACGAGTTTATTGAGACTGTACTTCATCCGTCTCTGTAAGCGTTCCCTATCGCGTGTAGCTGAATTTATTTCGCTTCTTCATGTAATTCTAAACATTTCTTTGAGTTGTATGCCGTAATTCTTACTTTTATTTTTTAGACATTGTAATTATTTCATTTTTGTGGTTTTCCTGAGACAGGACCTCAACCGTCTCTGTAATCGCCCCCTATCGCGTGTAGCTGTATTTCATTCGCTTCCTTACATAATTCTAAGCATTTCTATGGGTTGCATGCTGTAGTTAATTTTCTTTATTTTTCTGAATCTCAATTTATTCAATTTTACCGGTATTTCGGAACCACGTGGGTTCGATCTCCGACTTCCGGGGTTTGCAGCTAGTCGCCTGAGTTCACGCCACTTCTCATATAAAACTAGTACTTAGATCGATTGCTGACAGATTGCAATTTAAGAATCCACCGTGATTTAGTATAATGAATCCGATTTTCAACCACTTCACCTTCAGTGGAGTGCGTTCATATGACGTAGCCGTGCGTCGCCGTTAGCGTGTTTGCTCGCGGTCCAATTCAGATGTAATTTAACTTGGCTATACACACGCACCATCTCAAAACAGGCACGACAGACCAGAGCCAGCTTCAAAGTGTTTTTGTATACTATGTTTTGCGCTACCTCCGACTTGCTGAATTTCGCCTACGATAGCTGCGCCTGCTTCCGCCTCGTCTCAGCACGCTGATTTTGGTGAGTTTCGCTGTGGCATTGCGTGTGTGAGAGAGAACGAGTGTTGTTTGTGAATCCTTCCCCCACAGCAGCGTTAAATCGTGTATAATTAACCTGGTCACCGACCGCATTAATCCATGTAAAAGATAAATTTTTTATTGTATTAACAAAATTGGTTCCCCATTTTGCTTATTTCTATCTGAATAAACAACTTTAAGTTCATCATAATCCGTAAGTTACCTATGAATTGTAGTTTTGGTGCACCTTCCCTCTTTTATTTAATATAGTGCTTCACAAGTGCTGAGAACAAGATTGGATGCAACTTATTTACGACTAAATTCCGTTGCCCCGTAAATGTTTTCTTAGCCACCTTTATAAGATAACTTTAATTGTGGTGGCTTGCTTATTAATGTCTGTGTGAAATAACGTGTGAGCTGCTATGTGTATTGACCACTGTAGTATTAACTTCCTGTCATTGGAGTAATTTGAAACGAGTCAGTTCTCAGTTTGGGCCAGGGAACAAGGCTCTGTAGCATGGAGTAACCAGTAGTTCACACGGACCTTATTTGCTAATTTTCAGTGATAAAACAAGGCTCTTGCTTCGTACAGTGGTCGACTTTTACCCTTCATGGGTGTGTGTGCTGTCTTTAGTTACTTCAAGTTATTTTAAGTAGTTTGTAAGTCTAGGTACCTAATTATTTTGGTGCTTTAGGTTTACAAACATTGGGACACTTTGTTGTGCTACGGTTCGTCACATCGCAGTATGATCTACCACTACTACGCGCACACGCACTGGTGGGTCAATCGGCTTCGTCAATTTTTCGTTCCCTCCTGTATCCAGCGGATACAGAACCACACCAGCTGCTTGGTTACGTCCCACACGATACCATTTTCTATGAGTGATAATCCGCAATCGCTATGGGCTTCTTGTTTGAGCTCCAAATAATGCTCAAGAGACCCTCTGTTTTCTACGAGGAATACTGAAGCTTCTTATGCAAAATAACCGCACGAAATAAAAATTCCAGTACATTCTCACTGCTGTCTGCTTTCCCTTTATATACGGCTTGCATGTGGCCCTACTGGCGCGTGTGATGAGCCCTTGCGCTGCGAAGCTATTCGTGTGCGTTTATTATCTACGCCAACGCAGGTGGCAAATTTGATCTAATTTGTATTCTTCGTCCAGAGTGGTCCATTTTGGATGTATCATAACAAACAACTCTCAAATAAGAATCCGGCCATTCCTTAGCATTCTGGCTACATGTCATTTAACAGAGTCACGCGCTGCCTTTATTTATTCGTCTTGGAATACCGGACTTTTGTTATTTCAGAAACATCTATCCAAACGGATGAAGAACATAGCCTCTGATGCAGTTTCCGTCCTGCCAGGGGTGTTTGTAAGAGTGTGGCAACAACTCAAGCGTCGTTAGAGGACTCGCATTCATGCACTAGGGAGTAATTTGGATCAGTCTGTTTCCAAATAAATATCATGAAAACCCAGCCTTACCTCAAAGAAAAAAATGTTGCCTACATACGTGCTACCATGTCGGTCCGTATGTCGGGTTGCATGCCTACCCTTCAGGCGACGAATATCGCTGTTAAATGATGCCTTGCGCAGAACAGATGTGCAGGACATGGGTTCCTGTGCGAAAGTCGCATTTCATAACCTACTAGACTAGCTCCGTAAACACATACATTCATTTTAATAAATATCATATATTACAAAAAATTATGTTGAATGAATATATCTCAGTCTCTTTCTTTCCTTGCGGGCGAGCCTCTCTCTCTCTCTCTCTCTCTCTCTCTCTCTCTCTCTCTCTCTGTGTGTGTGTGTGTGTGTGTGTGTGTGTTTCACAGTTCGTCATAAACTACTGGACCTATTACAACCAAACGTAGTACAATTATTCCTTACAAGTGAGAACCAGATTTAGTCATCCACTGCTCTCAATAACTTTTAACGATCTTTACATTGAAACTTCCTGGCAGATTAAAATTGTTTGCCGGAACCGGGAACTGGGACTCGAACAAGGGACCTTTGCCTTTCGCGGGCAGAGCGCTTTCCCGGGAAAGGCAAAGGTCGCAGGTTCGAGTCCCGGTTCCGGCACACAATTTTAATCTGCCAGGAAGTTACATAACAGAGAACACTCCGCAGAAGAGTGAAAGTTTCGTTCTGGAATCTTTACATTGTTTCAGAGTTTTGTGATTAACAACCGCTGAGAAAATGATGAATGGAGATCGGGTTATCACTATTTCTTTTTGTTCATGAAGTAAAACTGTGGCAATGGTAATGGCGTTACTATTTACTACTTACTGCAGACGCTGTACATGTGGTATGAGCCTACATCGCTTGATTTTCGTACATATAACACTACCTCATGATACGACATAGAGTTCAGTAAATATTATGTAGAAACAGTTACGCGTGAGAAAGTGCAGCATTATGTGATACGTGGAGGAGACAGTGACTGGTTTTATATACCCTGGATATCCTGCAGCAGATCCTTGTATTATTATTATTATAGGAACGTAGTGGAGGCTCCATTTTTTTGAAAAGGCAGTGTTCAACCACTCTTGCATACCCTCTTGATTATTTCAGCGCCTCAGAATCGGTTCAGACGATCTTCCCATCACGACTTCATCATATTTTCCTCTGTATACACGCTGTCTAGTTACCGGCTGCACCTTACTGAAGTTTTGGCCGATTTATTTCATTTGACTTCGTGGGTGGATGCCCATCTTCCGCAGCAGTCAGTCCGACACTTGTCTACACGGGGAACCGAAAACAAACCGTTAGTTCACCAGGCACTATCGTCAGTCCGCAGGGCGGATTCTATCTGACGCAGGTTCTTGTTTTCCTAGCCATCACGCTGGGCCCAATAAGTACTGAAGAATTTAAAATTAATGAGTATTCATGGAGAACACACAAGGATGAAGAGCCTCTTCAGCTTTGTGGAAGAGAAAAATGTATAGCATTTTAAAACTTTCTTTGTTAAATACAGGCATTTAATATTCAGATATCACTGCTGTAGATCTAGTATTAAGCGATGTTTGATAAAAAAAAGAGAGTAAATAAAAAAATTTAAAAAAAACTTTTCGCAGTGTTTAATAATCAGAAAATTCTAAGTGCTTGAGTATACATTCAAAACTTTACGTACTTTTCCTACTGTAAATTTTTCCCTGATAACCTACTTGTTAAATAAATAAACGTGACGTCTTTAAAATTTTATTTTTTGCATCTGGGCGTCGCAAACATATGTATTCCTAGAAATCGAGAAAAGTATGTTTTACGATTGACAATTATGCCCTCATATAGTAAACTTCTCTGATAACGTAAACCACGCGGAATGGCCGCGTGGTCTAAGGCGTTATACTGCGGTTTGGGCGGCTGTTGTCGAAGGTTCGAGTCTTTCCTGGGCCTTTGGTTTGTGTGTTGTCCTTGGTATGTAAGATAGTTGAAGTAGTTTGTAAGTCTACGGACTGATAACCATAGCAGTTTGCTCCAATAGGTCTACAAACATTTGAACATTTGGTAAGGTAAACACTAATGTTGAAAAATGTTTAAATGTTTGTATAGCTTATGGGATATAACTACGGGATCATCAGTCCCTAAACTTACAAACTACTTATGAACTAACTAATCCTAAGGACGGCACAAATATCCATGCCCGAGGGGGGATTCGAACCCCCGACCGTAGTGGCCGTGCAGACCGTGACTGGCGCGCCGCAGTCCCCACGGCCATCGCGGCCGGCTAAACACTAACGATGTACCGACAATGGCATCTGGCTACGGAACAGTTTACCTTTGTGTCAATTTCCCAATACATTCCGCAGCTTCCTTTTTTTCCATTTGTGTTTCGTTACGCATCGAACCTGATTGGACTAAGGGAGTTAAAAAGTTAAGTAACTCAATAATGCAAACGACTTGCATTAGAAAACAGATTAATTATGGAAAGTAACTCTTTCGATTGGCATACATACCGTAAGTGCGGGACATACCCACTATTAAAGTTCATAGCTCTGATATAACAAAGAAACAACGACGCTAACATAATTGTCACTTTTTGTATTGTATTCCGCGTCTTCTTGTAAACAAGTATCACGTGGTTGTCAGTTTGTCGTTCCTCGTGACAAATTCGCATCAGTAATACTAGGAATAATCGGTATACGACAAGGTTTTAAAATTGTAAGCCTTTAACAGTCAAAATCATTTGGTAAATTTATTTTCCCGCTGTCTCAAAGATAGGAGAGTGTTTACGGCCTTTTAGATTTAACATTTCAGGTGAGGCGTGAAAGAGTCGGAGTATGACGTATGAATTCTAGACCACGTCGAGCTGTGTGCGGACAAGCATTATCAAAACCGTCTAGGACTTTCTTGGCCTTTTTAAACCTAACTGGACGGTTAAGAAATTCAAAATCTAATCAGAAATACATACACCAATAACACTTTCGAGGAGGTAGAAAAGCGCTCGTATCACAAAAGAAAAAAACGGCGATTGTATGTAAGTATAATAACTGTTCTACTAAAATAAGGCACTAAGACAGCAATTGTAAAACTTGCATGGAGCAGATAAGGCCTAATGATACTTAGCGCCAAGTTGCCGACCAAGAGAAACTGATTTCGTAGATTCTCAACTTCTCATCCTCGCAACTGCTATGAACAGTGCGTTGACACGAAGTAATAAATGACCTTTCAACCCCGAAATTTCATTTGCCGAACTAGATGGAAATATAACGTTGTTTTTTATTTATTATGGTGTTCCCCATAAAAAGCCCTCATACGTGACATTAAATCGTGCGATGCACTGTGTTACACTAAGGTATATTATGATATATCAAGGAGTAGAGAACGAAATGTCAAATGTCGCATCGGAATGTGGCAAAATGTAACATCCAATGGAACATATGCTCCTGATGTCCTACGTTACACGGCATTAGGTGAAGTGACAAGACTTTCTTAGGGCCTCATGCATCATCATGATGTATACGGTGCACGGCTGAGTAACATGGCGTGTAGGAAACGACATAATAAGAGGTACAAATTAAAATCTGACATGGGTAACAGTACTAACAATTAAAAAATCGCGAACGTGTACAGATGTTTTGATTTAACCTTTTTTTTTTTTTTTTTTTCTTTAAGTTTGTAAGATGCCAGTTCGTTTTACATGTATGATTGTAGGCATAATATATTCGCCTATATTGTGCTGTATACGAGCAGCTTTCATTCTGGTTCCTTTTATACTACCGTAGTTCGGATAGCTGTCTTAGTGTACAGGGTTTTTGAACTAGGTCTTCAAACTTTCTACCCGAAAAATATTGCGTCATCAGCTGAACATTATATTCAATCAAATTAAAATACCTAACAAATCTAATTAACCCATTCTAACATTTTCTTCTGCGGACCAGTTCTGGTTCATTCTTCAACAACGACTTATTAAATTTAACCTAACTAGACAATGAAAGATGTAATTGTACACAAAATGTTGTTTTGACTTTATCCATTTATCTACCTTCCTGCAAAGTCTGAAGGGATTCATAGAAGGTTAAAGAAGTTACGCTTCAAAAACCTCTAGAAATAACCGTTGTTTGCACATAAAATCCAACAGCGCATATATAATAGTGCCATTGGCAAAGGAATAATTTCAACTCAAATGACATCTTATGCAAAATCAATTAATAGGTTCGCCCAATTATCTTGGACGGCAGCTCCGATTCGGGTTATACATCGTTACTCAGCTACAGCAAATAAACGTTCTACTGGATACATAAATGATCGCTGGTTCGACCTAAACCCTAAGATCAAAGTTCAGTTTGTAATGGAAACGCTCCATATGGTTCAGTTTAAATTGCATTTTCTGCGCTCTGCCTATCGCCTACAGCGATGCTACTAACTATCACATAACAAGAAGTAGAAGGTACTTCAACGAGCGGTAACGTTCATGATAGGTTGGCGAGGAACGTAGATGTAAGGCAATCATGTTGGGATACACTTTCTTTGGCACCTGAAAACTGAACGATTATCAAAGCCACTAATGAAGAGATCACTCCACGATCGTCGGCAGCACGCTAATTAGCTAAAGTGAACGTGATGGTATCTCTTTGCCGCGGTGGAGCAGCCGAGCGGTCTAAAGCGTCTCGCTGCGGAGCGCGCGGTTGCTCGCCGTGGAGGTTCGAGTCCTACCTGGGGCATGCGTGTGTGTCTTTGTCCTTAGGTTAGTTTACCTAGGTTTAAGTAGTTTGTAAGCTACAGACTGATGACCACGCAGTTTGGTCCGATAGATTTACAAACATTTACATTTATAGGTCTCTCTTTCAGTAAATGGGTAAGAGATGGCGCTGTAAGGATAAGAGCAGCCGCAGGTTGCGAAGCAAAGGATTTGCTACGATTATCAAGACTACTGTTGTCTTATAATGCGTAAAAGAGAACGTGAAATTTTAAGTCATTTTCTCATCTGTTTACCAACGTCTGTCAGCCAATGGAGAAATTTGTGATGTTAAATCACGATCACAAGCTCCAATAGAATTTACTGAAATGTACACAAATTTCTAGAACAAAGGTATCCCACATGTCTAATCAAAAATGTAGCTTCAACCCATTCTTTTCTTCTGTAAATGAATTCATAAGGTATGCGAACTCTTGGATTTCATCAATGGGTTCCCTCTTCAGTAGACATACTACAAATTCTTCCTATCTGTTTCTCAGTGGCGGCTGGTGCTTCAAATGACTGAGGGTTCACTTCTCCTCCCGCGTCGGAGGTTCGAATCCTCCCTCGGGCATGGATGTTTGTGTATTCTTTGGTATTAGCTAGTTCATAAGTAGTTTGTAAGTTCCATAAGCTTTACAAACATTTGGACATTTGATTTTGGTTCACTTCTTTGAGTAACGTCACCTCCCCCCCCCCCCCTCGTTAGGGGTCCAAAGAGACAATTTGGCGCACCTCTGCGAGTGGCGCCGAGAAAAGCGTCCCGGTTTGTTCCCCCCTCCCCCTTTAGATATATTTTCGTTAAAAGATCTGCAGAATGTCTTACGTCGGGGTGTTTGCGCTTGCTTCAACTCGAGCGGAGACGTCGACCTACCAAGCTACTTTATTTCACACTTTTGATCCAAATTTAAAGCTGAGTTATTCGTTTCCAAAAGATACTGAACGTTGTTCATTTTTCTTTGATAATAAACACCAAGAATATATTAATATGCACATGAACAGTAAAACACAGTGACTGTAACAAAATGAACGATGAAGAGACAAGCTACCTGTAAGCAGCACCTCCTCCTAACCTTACACATGCGCAAAGGCTGCTCTCCCCCACATCTTTACCGCGGCGGATTAGCCGCGCGTACTGGAGCGCCGTGTTGCAGTGCGCGCGGCTGTCCGCCGTCGGAGGTTCGAATCCCCCCTCGGGCATGAATGTTTGTTTTGTCTTTAGTGTAAGGAGTTGATAATTTGTAAGTTTAGAGACTGATGACCCCGCAGTTAAGTCCCTTAAGCTACAAAAACATTTGAACATGCCGGCCGCGGTGGCCGAGGGGACTGAGGCGCTCCAGTCACGGTCTGCACGGCCACTACGGTCGGGGGTTCGAATCCCCCCTTGGGCATGGATATTTCTGCCGTCCTTAGTGTTAGCTAGTTCGTAAGTAGTTTGTAAGTTTAGGGACTGATGACCCCGTAGTTAAGTCCCATAACCTATACAAACATTTGAACATTTGATTTGAACATTTCTTTTTCCACATCTTTTCAAACGGTTAAATATTTGTTACAACGAAGAGTTTAAAGGTCATTTACCCTCAAAACTGCGACACATTTATTCAAACTTCAAAAGGTAGGTGGCAAGTAACGATACTGAAGTCATTGTTGTTCCTGTATCTATTTAAAAAAATGCGTTTAAAAAAACTGCTTGCATTCGGTCTCGAACCCACTACCTTCGACTGCGCAACACGTTGCCAGTAACCTCACGGCTATTCTTGCTAGGTGGAGAGTGCTGACTTCATTATTATTCATCATCGGATCTTCTGAAGGCTTTTACAGTTGATGTGCCTTTAATTTATATTTTACCAGATATGACGTATTTTTGATTAATTTTAAGTTCGCCAACAACTAATATGAAGAACGGATTTTGCCTTAATAGAGGATTTGCTGATACGCAAGGCGAGGTGCGCAGTAGCTCCATTGTCTTTGCTTCCGGACTACTCGTGCATAAGTACGGACCACTCGAGTATCCACGGGCTGGCGTCTATATCAGCTGCAAAAGCGGCGTTTCCCCTCGCCCCTCCCTGCCGCGGGAGCGCCCTTACGCTGCCTCCAGGACGTTCAGAAGAGAATTTGAACCTCAGCCGCGCATGCGCATTGCGAGACCTAAAATTTGAACATTTATTTGACAAATATCGACGACTGTCCGTCAATCAACGCGCTCTTACTTCCCAGCTCTCTTACAACACTGTTTGTTACTCCTCATTTTGAATTATTACCTCTGGCACAGTCATTGTCGTCATAAGAGCTTATAAAATTTGTCGGGATCGTCAAACCACTACTAATCATATACTTCGACTTTACTTTCGCGACAAACAATTTACTACAACATTACCATTAATATTGGTTTAAAACGTTTTCAAGATGTAATACGCAATACCCTTTCATTTAGCTCTTTTTTGTATGTTCTTAAGATGTTTTCCTAACGCGTAACATTCGTTAAATGTGCTGTTATATTTCCCTACCAATAGATAGGCTATTACATATCATATGAAATTACTCAACATTATTTAGTGCGTCAACTGTGTTCTCATATTTTGTATTTGGTACTTCGTTTACATTCGAAAAAATACATGTATCATCAGACCAATCAGCATTTGTATACACGTTTGAAAAGAACATTACGCCGCACGCCGTTGTCACACCGATGTCTTTCACATGTTCTAAAGCATCATTTTTGTTACAATTCTTCTCATTAATCACTCTTGCTATGTTGTCTCATGAGAGGATGCGTGTTTCATTTGACGAAATACGATCTTTCCAGTCGCGCACACAACACATATTTTTTGTCCTTAGTCCAGATAAATTAAGTTCCTCTCCTTCCGTTAGTGTGTGGAGAATCAAATGCCCATTCACTGCTTTATGTGATCGTCTGTCAGTCAACGGCAGACGTAGAATCAACGTTCGTGCAGTATAAAACCTGTTTTTGTTGGTCTGTCCTGATCAGTGTTACTGGTGTCTTTCAACGGCAACAAAAACTGATTTTCATTATTTCTCTTAATCATCGACCAAATTTAAAAATTAAAATGAAGTCAAACCACAAGATGGAAAATCAATGTGTGTTGTCTTAATGCTGATGACGCTCAAACATTCCAAATATCTTCACTTACTAAGACTACTCCAAATCGATAACACATGGCGACCTGCAAGAAACTTCACATATCATCTCAAATCTTACGAAATATTTTTCTCGCTGAAAGCCCTCACAAAATGATGAAAGGGCAAACGTTCATCGCTTGTTACACACCTTTGTTCATGTAGTCAAATTCATATTCTGCTATGACGTTTTAATTGGTTAATTTTTCACTACTGACTATCTGAAATGAGACGGGGAGCCATTAATATCAACAGGGGCTCTATCGAGAAGGAGTTGGAGCTGCCAGAGGCTTCAAGTAAAATAGTTATATGATTTAGCTGTTAGTGACGTTCTGTGATGGGAAAGAAAGAACATGAAGTGTGAGAATACAAGGTCTACCTTTCAGGAGTCCAGGAAAAGCACTCTGGGGTGTAGAGTATTACATCAGGAGAGAAACGGAACCCGTCGAAATTGCAATGAGGGTATGAAAGAGTTATGGGTACATTCGGAGAGGATGTAGAAGTCAACAGGAGCGGAAAAGAACTCTTGGGTTTCTGTGCCAGTATGGGCTTAGTTATAACAAACATCTTTTCAGCACAAGAACATTCACAGGTATACTTGGAATGGTAGGGCAACTACATCTGTCACCATCTATATAATAACAAATCAGGAATTCAGGAAGGCAACCAGGGACACACGTGTTTTCAAAAGGTTTTTGATTATACTGATCATTGTTTAATCTGCAGTGAAATTGGTTTTGTGATGCCCAAAGTGCCGAGCGTCATGTAGAAGGATAGGGTGTAGATCAGGCACAAGAGCGTAAACATGATCTCACAAAGGAACCATTTAGTTGAATGTACTCATTTAGTCATTGGGAGAGGAATGGAAAAGATACGACGACAACTACTACAAGTGGCTAAGAGAATGTCTTAGACCGGTAGTGTGTAAAGGCAGAAAGAAGCAGACAGCTTGGTGAAATGACACAGCAAAGGCAGCCTGTAAAAAGATTTATTTCTGCGATCAAGACTGTTTTTGTAGTATTAATCATACCAAATAGATCGCTGTTTTCCTCCTCTGACAATGTTGTCAAAATTAATGTGACAGGAAAGTGTTGTGGAAAGAAACAAAGCCAAACAAATAATTGCAAAATCCAAGCAGGAATCATGGGAAGACTTCGGAAATAGTTTGAAAACCGCGGGAAAACCAATCGGGAGCGTAATTAGCAGTCTTCGAAAGAGAGGGGCGAAAAGGAATTGACAAATGTTTTGGCCATGTTAGGAAAATTAAAAATGAGTCCTATGGATGCCTTGGGCAGGTATAGAGAACATTTTGAAGAGTTCCTCAATGTAGGTGTGACGTTCAGTGATATGACAGATTTTGAAATACAATGGATTATGAATGACGATGGAAACAGGAGAGAATGGTCTATGGATTGCAGTGAAATAAAGCGATTGGGTTAGATGAAATTAAGTCGGAACTCATGAAATACAATGGAACGTCAGATCTCAAATGGTTACATAGGATAATTGAAATGGCGTAGGAGTCGGGGCATGTTCCATGTTAATGGACTAAAGCAGTAATCACGCCAATTTTCAAGCATGGAAACAGAAAAGAGTGTAACATCTTCAGAGGTACTCTTTGATTAGCTTTGTGAGCAAAATCATCAGGTATTGTTGAAATGAGAGTACGAGTATTAGTGAAAGACAAGATGGATGAATATCTGTGTGAATTTTGGCCTCTTAGGGCTTCTTAGGATCAGATTTACCTTTCGGCAGATAATGGGGAAGTGCTATTAGCGTTACAAGGAACTGTATCTACGTTTTTTAGATCTAGAAAATGCTTATGGCTGCGTTCCTTGGAGGAGCTATTGCCATTTCTACAAGATTATGGAATAGGAGGCAAACTTCGGCAGGCAATTAAGGGTCTTTATGTAGATTGTCAGGCAGCAGGTAGAGTTGACGGCAAATTGAGTCCATGGTAGTTTCAGGGGTAAGACAAGAGGGTAGACACTGTTGCTCATACTGCTAATGGACGATATGTTAAAAAAATAGACTGGCAAGGTGAGATTAAAATAGGCGAAAGCAAAATCAGCAGTCTCGCACATGCGGACGACTTGGTTGTAACAGAAGATTCGATTGAATTTAATTGTTCAAATGTTTTTAAAGTTATGAGACATAAATTCAGTGGTCATCGGTCCCTAAAGTTACAAACTAATGAAATTAACTTATCCTAAAAACAATACAAACACTCATGCCCGAGGGGGTCTCGAACGTCCGACGTGGAACGATCGAGCGCCCCGTGCGCTTGGCCTTAGCGCCTTAGTGCGCATGGCCATACCACCGCGGCGATTCAATTGAATGGTTGTAATTTAATATTTCAGAGCTAGATCAGATATGTGTTATAGTATGAAGATCAGTATTTCCAAAACGAAATTAATGTCTGTGGGACAGATGTTAACATAATGACTGCCAAACAGGAGAAACAAAGTTAGCACAGGGAAATATTTCAAGTACTTAGGGTGTATTTTCTCACAGGTGATTCAGATTTAATGCTGTGAGTACTCAGAAAGGAACTACTCTCTTCTGCAAGAAGGAATTCAGCAGCAAGACTAAGTTAGCAAGGCACCTTTCTATTTTTCGACCAACTTTGTTGCACAGGAGTGAAAGCTGGGTGGATAAAAATTAACTTATTAATCAGTTTGATGTTACAAGTATGAAACTAGCAAGGATGTTGTAGGTACTAATAGATGGTAACAATGACAGGAAGGTGTCCATAGTGAAAAAATCAAGCAAAAACTGGGAATTGACACTACAGATGAAGCGGTTAGAGCGAACAGGCTGAGATGAAGGGGTCATGTTACACCCTTGGGAGAAGCAAGGTTATATGAGAGAGCCATCGGGTTCGGCAGTAGAGGGTAACAGCAGTGGAGGTAGACCAAAGAGAAAGAACTTGGTATAGACCAAGTCAGATTTTTAAGTAAGAGGTTTCACATCAAACGGGACATCAATGTTAGCATTGAATAGGGGATCATGGAGGAATTTTATTAAGGGGATTATGCTCCAGGCAGGACGCTATAAGACATAATTTACACACATCCTTGTATTTACTTGCAAATCACTCTGCAGTCAATAGTTTAGGGTAGATGTCGTGATAGATACTAGGTCGAGTGAAAATTAGCTGCTGCTTACACTGGCACGCAAAAAAAAAAAAAAAAAAAAAAAAAAAAAAAAAAAAAAAAAAAAAAAAAAGTTCAAATGTTTGTATAGTCTATGAGACTTAACTATGGGGTCATCAGTCCCTAAACTTACAAACTACTTACGAACTAGGGCGACACAAATATCCATGCCCGAGGGGGGATTCGAACCCCCGACCGTAGTGGCCCTGCTGACCGTGACTGGAGCGCCTCAGCCACCTCGGCCACCGCGGCCGGCCACTGGCACGCAGGAAACTTCAAAATTAGGCGTATTAATACCACCTAACTCTCCTCGACCTGTTTATACCAAAGTTCTAGTTAGCTACAGTCTTGCTACGGTCTTACATATCGCGGATGTTGGTGTCCTATGCAACGATAAAACACACATATATTTCCCTAGTGGACATGTAATTAAGAAGTCCTTTGCTCCTTGGGAGAAGCAAGGTTATATAAGAGAGTCATGGGTTTCGGTAGTAGAGGGTAAGAGCAGTCGATATAGACCAAAGAGAAAGAACTTGGATTCGGCCAAGTCAGATTAGAGTCAGATTACGAGTGCCCAATGGCTTCTTTATGTGATCGTGTATCAGCTAATATGAGGTCTTTTTGAAAATCCATTGTGTTTTACCATAAGCTGTTTATTTATTTAGCCAAATGCTACCGGTTTTGGGCATAAGACCATTATCAACGGCAGCAGAGCATAAACAGATCGCTATAGTAACGTATCACAATGTTGAAAATATATGTTACCATAGCCATCTGTTAATACGCTGCTGGCGCTTGATAATAATAAAAAATAATAATAATAAAAATAAACAAACAGCTTATGGTCAAACATAATGAATTTTCAAAAATATGTAGCAGCTGTAAAACACCTGTCCAGCATGCAGTTGGCTAAATTGTAAAGTCACCGATGAAATTTAAATATATTTGTGAATATACGGGTTTTCTAAATAAGGCAGCGCAATCGAGAATTAATTTTTTGCCGTACAGCGCATTGCATGTACTTCGACATTTCTTGGGGCGCTAAACTGTGTGCCAGTCCCCAACACGGCCCCGGAACCTTACTTTGCAAAGTCACGGCATGTACTTCCAGTCACGCACACAGTTTTAACCTGCCAATCAGAATTGCACTGAGCTGCCTGAGCTCAGTAATCTTCCCTTCTTAAGGGAACCTGCACATGAACAAGCTGCATTTCCGTACCTTGCTTTCAGTGCACGTTACTCTGGATCTACAATGCGGAGGAAGCGATTTTGTACCAACACTGAATGACATTAACTCAAGCTGTAGGAGGAAATGTATTGAAATATCTGTTACAGTTTAAGAATTACAATATTTTGCCTAATAGATGTTTTTATAACACATGTTCGCATTCTGGAACCATTTTCTGGTGCATCGTCAAATACCATTTAGACTGTATCAGACTGCTGTCAATATTCGTAGGAACACATTATGCCTCTTGTTTTATAGTTTGGAGTATATCTGAAGAAATAGAAAAACCCTTATTATTCTTCATTACTATTTTGACTAAAGATTACCGTTAAAATTATATACAGAGTGACAAGCTCTTCAAATGGAAGAAATTTGTTGAACATAGGTAAAACCATCATGAATATACAGGGCGGTCCATTGATAAGTGACCGGGCTAAATATCTCATGAAATAAGCATCAAACGAAAAATCTACAAGAGCAAAACTGTTCTAGCTTGAAGGGGAAAGCAGATTGGCGCTATGGTTAGCCCGCTAGATGGCGCTGCCCTAGGTCATCCGGATATCAACTGCAGTTTTTAAATAGGTACTCCCATTATTATTACATATACGTCTAGTACATAAATAAATATGAAAGTTTTATTTGGTACACTTTTGTTGCTTTGTGATAGATGGCGCTGTAATATTCACAAATATATTGCCCACAATTTTAGACGAACAGTGGGCAACAGGTATGTTTTTTAAATTAAAACTCAAAAAGTAGGTACGTATGAACTTTATTTCGGTTGTTCCAATGTGATACATGTACCTTTGTGAAATTATCATACATTATGAGAACGCATGCTGTTACTGCGTGATTATCTGTAATTACCTCATGACTTGCTTAAAATGATGTCGCCGGCCGCGGTGGCCGAGGTGACTGAGGCGCTTCAGTCACGGTCAGCACGGCCACTACGGTCGGGGGTTCGAATCCCCCCTCGGGCATGGATATTTGTGCCGTCCTAGTTCGTAAGTAGTTCATAAGTAGTTTGTAAGTTTAGGGACTGATGACCCCGTAGTTAAGTCCCATAAGCTTAACAAACATTTGAACAAGCTTAAAATGATGTCCTTCAACTGCAGTGCATTTGGCAATTCGCGTAACGAAATTCCTCTCAACAGGGGTTAGTTTGCCTTCAGTAATGTTCTCACATGCACTAAAAATGCGCTGAGGCATGTGTTCCTTCAATTTTCCCCACAGAAAGAAATCCGGGGATGTACGATCCGGTGGGCCATGGTATGGTGCTTCAACGACCAATCCACATGTCACGAAATATTCCATTTAAGACCGCTTCAACTGCACGCGAGCCATGTGCCAGACATCCAACATTTTCAAAGTACATCGCCAATCTGTCATGCAGTGAAACGTCTTCTAGTAAAATCGATAGAACATTACGTAAGAAATCAGCATACATTACACCTTTTAGAATGCCGTCCATAAAATAGCGGCGAATTATCCTTCCTCCCATAATGCCTCACCAAGGTCGCTTATGTTCCACTTGTCGCAGCCATCGTGGATTTTCCGTTGCCCAGTAGTGCATATTATGTTGGGTTACGTTACCTCTGTTTGTGAATGACGCTTCGTCACGAAACAGCACGCGTGAAAAAAGTCTGTTATCGTCCCGTAATTTGTTTGGTGCCCAGTGGCAAAACTGTACACGTCGTTCAAACACTTGGCCATGCAAATCCTGGTGCAGAGAAATATAGTATGTGTGAAATTGTTGATGTATACTTCTCAACACCGAAGTTTGTCTGCTACTGATATGCGGATTAGCCGCAACTGCAGCTAAAACAGTTACTTGAGCATCATCATTTGTTGCAGGTCGTGTTCGACGTTTCACTTGTGGCTGAACATTTCCTGTCTCTTTAAATAACGTAACTATCGGACGAAAGATCCGGACACTTGGATGATGACTTCCAGTATAACGATCAACACACTTATCACAGGCCCGATGGGCATTTTGATCACAATAGCCACACAAAAATAACATATCGACGGTTTTCTGAAATTGGCAAACGGCCCATTTTCAACACGAGTAATGAATCACGCCGGCCGCACTGGGCGAGGGGACTGACGCGCTTCAGTCACGGTCCGCACGGCCACTACGGTCGGGGGTTCGAATCCCCCCTCGGGCATGGAATTTGTGCCGTCCGTAGTCTTAGTTAGTTCATAAGTAGTTTGTAAGTTAGGGACTGATGACCCCCGTAGTTAAGTCCCATAAGCAATACAAACATTGGAACATTTTTTAATGGATCACGAAGTAAATACCGTCTGCACTGGCGAAATGTTACGCGATACCACGTTCTTATACGCTTGTGACTGTTACAGCGCCATCAATCACAAAGCGAAAAATGCGTTCCAAATAAAACATTCATATTTATTTACGTACTAGACGAATACGTAATAAAAATGGGGGTACCTATTTAGAAAAATGCAGGTGATATCCGTTTGACCTATGGCGGCGCCATCTAGCGGGCCAACCATAGCGCCATCTGTTTTCCCCCTTTAAGCTAGAAAAGTTTTGTTCTATGTAGTTTTTTCGTTTGATGCTTATTTAATGAGATATTTGGCCCGGTCACTGTCAATGGACCACCCTGTATATGTAACTAATGTTCTAAAAATGTAGTTTCGAGAAAATGAGACAAGAATGTTCAGAACTTTCCAGTGGCATTATCTTGCTGGCTAGGTGTTTCTTTATATTCTGCAGACTTTTTCAGGAGTCTTTTCCTTACTGTGGACTCTTTAGTGGTGACTTCTGCAGCCCTTGCAGCTTCAACTAGTCGCTGACGATGTATGGCAGTCAAAGCAGCAATCAGTTTACCTCCTGTTAAGGTACACCATCATTGAAACAGATAAGAGTATTGATCACACCTATTTTGTGTGCTGTCCATCCAACAAACACTGTTTTTAGTACTCACTGACACATGCAGCTGTTGAAACTCCCATTAGGGTTTTGTGTACGGCCATGTGGACATTTACTAATTTTTTATCTGCAAGGTCCCGGTATATTAGCTTTATTGTTTCCATGGCTGTTGGCAGGCGTGGAATCTTTATGGTGATATTCCTTGCCTGAAGCATCAGCGTGGCCAGTGTGCAACATTTATTTAAATAGCTTTTAAGACTACAATAACTATTTAAAAGTAAATAATACTCGGGAGAAATTTGTCTTGCAGAGGGAGGCAATAAGTTGTTTCCGATTTTTCAGTTACTTTCACGCCCAGGTCCCCTTAAGAGACTCTTTAAACGCGTCCGTCAATACAAAAGATAACCTTTGTGTTCCTGAACATATGCTTCAAGTTATTTCTCGCTTCGTTGAACTAACACACCCACGTCTTGTTTACTCCCTCGACTTTGATTATGTGACCGGACTTTCATACGTTCCGAGCGTATGATTTGCTGGCACCTCTAGCAGGCACATCTGTGTGGAGCCTCTTAAGTTTAAGCGGGAGGTTTAAAGTAATTGCAATATCGCTATTTCATAAACTGCAAGTGGGTCATAGTTATCAGAAAACGGCCGTTTTCTTCGACAGCTGTCTCCTCTCGCACAAACTGAAGTGAGTCAATCGTGGTTGTAGCTAATGTTATATTCCGCGGAACAATCTGTTTATTTTGCTGGTTGCTACATTTATTAAAATAATAAGTGGAAACTATATGGACATACTTTTTCACACATCAAAATTCCAAATTTATGAGACTGATTTTACTGGGGAAAACACTGCCATGTAGCAGAAATATCTCTCTAAATACTTAACAGAAAGCGACCCCACCTGATAACAAAACACGAATTGCTCTCTCTGACAATCGTATCCTTTCAGTGTTATTCAATTATTTGGCTGGACGTAATCTTTGCTTTTACCATCTGAAGCTAGCCCTATTCCTTGATGTCTTTGCACATGTTCTTTCATAGTGCCCCTCCTTATTGGCAATGTTCTCAATATAGGTTTCATTCTTCGACAAATCTGCGAAGAACTTGCCCATTTCTTAACACATAAGTTCATTTGCTTTTAAGACTTTTCCATATGACCACATCGCACATGCTTCGAGTTTCTTCATCTTTTCTCACTGTCCATTATTCACAAAAATGTTCAATAGTTTGTAAATCTAAGTGACTTAACTACGTTGGTCATTTGTCTCTAGGCTTACAAACTACTTACACTAACTTAAAGTAACTTATGCTCAGGGCAACACAAACACCCATGCCCGAAGGAGGACTTCAACCCCCGAAGGTTAACGGCCACGCGCACCGCAGAATGGGGCCTTAGTGCGCACGGCTATTCTGCCGCTGCCATGATTCAACACCATACAATACTAATTATTTTTTCCAAAATAAAATTCTCAGAAATTTCGTCCTCAAATTAAATTCAGTGGTTGCAAAAGAATTCTCATGACTAGGAATGACCGCATTGCTTCGTTCAGTCATGTATTATTTGGCTTTCATTGTAGCAGAATCCCTTAAATTTCCTACGTCTTGTTCATTAAATTTGATGTTAAGTCATTCACTATTTTCATTTTTGCACTTTTCCTGTGTACTCTCAATCTGCAATCATTTCGACGATTCATTGCGTTCAACAGATCCTTTAGTGCTTTGCCACATTCACTTTCAGTGAAACTTATCATTGATATCCCTTCATGCTAAACTTTTGCCACACTTTGTAACCTTTTATTTGGTCGTTACTTCTTCGATGTATATATTGAACAGCATGGAGCGAAAACTGCAGCCCTTACACAATTTTTCAATCAGAGTACGACGTTCTTCGTTCCGTAGTATTATTATTCCTGTTTGGTTGTTGTAAATACTGAATATTGCCTGAGTTTCCCTATAACATACTCCTACTGTTTTCAGACATTCGAACATCTTGCATTACTTTACGTTGTTGAAAGCTGTTTCTAGTTCAACAACTCCTTTGATTTTTCTGGACTCTAGTTTCCAGTATCAAGTACAGAGCCAAGACTGCTTGGTGCAAAGTCATTTTCCAATTTCACCATATAACCAGGAATAGCTTTGTAAGTGACGGTTTCAGTGAAGACAGTTCATCTAATCTTCAAAACAGTCTGTTGGTTTTAATGAGCAGCATCGAGTAATTAGAGAAAGCAGCTCCAAGAGTGAAATTGCTTCAGACTGCTTCCAAGGGCGTGAAGACCTGGAAGCCTAAGAGAAACCTTCCATAGTCTCGTATTACGCCCATTAGTCATTATTTCCACTATTCTACCTCATTATTGTACATAGTGTATAACAAAGGATGGTGCAAACCTACACTGTTGAAAGTACACGATAATAGAAGCAAAAATGTACCATAAACACAGGTCCACAAACGAGTCGTTTGCCAGATAATTACGAATGTATGGCTCCAAGCCGCCACTGACGTCATTGTAAATATCGTCCTAATCAGTGCACATTAATTTAAAATTAGGACTTTACTATTAAGATTTACATCGCATTTAACTCTCATTTCGTCCTCATGAGTAAAAATTCATTTGAAATGTAGACTTTACTATTAGGTTTTACAACGCATTTAATTCACATTTCACGAATGAGTTACCTGCTAACGATGTGTCTTCCTTGCATCTGGATGAAATTCTGTGGTCGTCTCCACAATGAATTTCGATTTCTTTGGAAACTCCCTGGATCATGTCGCAATTCTTGACAAATCTTGACAAATCTTCGTCTTCAACGGTGCTTTTGAGGTGACACCAAACACAAAAATTCAAAGGATTTAGATCAGGTGATCTTGGAGGTCCGCCTCGATCTATCTACCTTCGGCTGTATAGTGCGTTAGATGCCGTCTCACAGGAGCAGCAAAAAGTGCCGGAGTTCCACCACACATGTATCACATACACAGACGTTGCTGAAGTGGAACATCCTCAAGCAATCCTAGAAGACAGTAAAGTCTGAGTTTCAAATTAATGTGCACTAACTAGGACGTTGTTTACAATGACGACAGTGGTGGCTTGGAACCATTCATTCGTAAATATCTCGCAAATGGCTCGTTTACAGACCCATGTTTACTGATACATTTTTGCCTCTATTATCGTGTACTTTCAATCGTGTAAGTTGTACCATCATTTTTGATACACCTTGTATAGTGTCAGGTTGAGACACGTTAAGATGCTGTATCTGTTATATGCTGGGGTAACACTGAGCAGCAACAGGTACGTAGTCAGCAAGAAACCTAACAAGTTTTGGGTCCACGTGCAAGAGAGAATAGAGGAATTGTTACCTTGCAAGTAAAATTCTCACGATTAGCGACGAGTGGAAAACGTGCCACACCATCAAAGGCACATAGAACATGCCTCGCCAATGATATCCAATAGATTAAGACACATTTAATTTGAGAAAGAAATTTCTCAGTGTACATCTGGAGAAATCAGTACCCAGAACAACCACATCTGGCCGTAATAACGGCCTTGATACGCCTGGGCATTGCGTCAAACAGAGCTTCGATGGCGTGTACAGGTACAGATGCCCATGCAGATTCAATACGATACCACAGTTCATCAAGAGTCGTAACTGGCGTATTGTGACGAGCTAGTTATTTGGCCACCATTGATCAGACGTTTTCAATCGTTGAGATATCTGGAGAATGTGCTGACCAGGGAAGCAATAGAACATTTTACCTATCCAGAAAGGCCCGTACAGAACCTGCAACATGCGGTAGTGCATTATCCTGCTGAAATGTACGGTTTTTCAGGGATCGAATGAAGGGTAGAGCCGCGGGTCGTAACGCATCTGAAATGTAACAGCCACTGTTCAAAGTGCCGTCTATGCGAACAAGAGGTGAGCTAGATGTATAACCAATGGCACACCATACCATCAAGCCGGATGATACGCCAGGATGGCGATGACGAATACACGCTTCCGATGTGCATTCACCTCGATGTCGCTAAACACGGATCCGACCATAATGATTCTATAAACAGACCCTGGATTCAACCGAAAAAATGACGTTTTGTCATTCGTGCACCCAGGTTTCTCATTGCGTACACTTCGCAGGCGCTCCTGTCTGTGATGCAGCGTCAGTGTTAACCGCAGCCATGGTCTCCGAGCTGATAGTCCATGCTGTTGTAAACATTGTTGAACTGTTCGTGCATATGGTTGTTGTATTGCAGACGTCCCCATCTGTTGATTCAGAGATCGAGACGTGGCTGCACGATCCGTTACAACTAAGAAGATACGATGCCTGCCATCTCGACTGCTAGTGATACGACGCCGTTGGAATCCAGCATGGCATTCCGTATTGAATCGACCGATTCCATATTCTGCTAACAGTCATTGGATCGCGACCAACGCGAGCAGCAATGTAGCGATACGATAAACCGCATAGGACCTTTATCAAAGTCGGAAACGTGATGGTACGCATTACTCCTTCTTACACGCATTATATACAGAAGGATGGAAAAGCTGGTAGAAGCCGACCTCGGGGAAGATCAGTTTGGGTTCAGGAGAAATGTAGGAACACGGGAGGCAATACTCACTTTACGGCTTATCCTAGAAGATAGATTAAGAAAAGGCAAACCTACATTTCTAGCTTTTGTAGATTTGGAGAAGGCTTTTGACAATGTTGATTGGAATAAACTCTTTCAAGTTATGAAGCAAGCAGGAGTAAAATATAGGGAGCGTAAGGTTATTTACAACTTGTACAAAAACCAGACAGCGGTTGTCAGAGTTGAAGGGCATGAAAGGGATGCAGTGGTTGGAAAGGGAGTAAGACAGGGTTGTAGTCTTTCTCCATTGTTGTTCAATTTGTACATTGAGCAAGCTATAAAGGAAAGCAAGGAGAAATTTGGAGAAGGAATTAAAGTTCAAGGCGAAGAATTAAAAACATTGCGTTTTGCCGACGACATAGTAATTCTGTCAGATACAGCAAAGGACCTGGAAGAGCAATTGAACGGAATGGACAGTGTGCTGAAAGGTGAACATTAACAAAAGCAAAACTAGGGTAATGGAGTGCAGTGTAAGAAAATCAGGTGATGCTGAAGGAATTAGATTGGGAAACGAAGCAATAAAGGAGGTAGATGAGTTTTGTTACTTGGGCAGTAAAATAACAAATGATGGTCGCAGTAAAGAGGATATAAAATGCAGAATGGCAATGGGTAGAAAAGCGTTCTTGAAAAAGAGAAATTTGTTAACATCGAATATTGATTTAAACCTAAGGAAGTCCTTTCTGAAGGCATTTGTATGGAGTGTTGCCTTGTATGGGCGTGAGACATGGACGATAAACAGTGCGGACAGGAAGAGGATTGAGGCTTTTGAAATATAGTGTTACAGCAGAATGCTGAAGATTAGGTGGGTGGATCGCCTAACTAATGAGGAGGTACTGAACAGAATTGGGGAGAAAAGAATTTCTGGCATACCTTGACTAAAAGAAGGGATAGATTGGTAGGACACATTCTTAGACATCAAGGAATTATGAATTTAGCGTTAGAGGGAAGTGTATGGGGAAAAAATCGCAAGAGATGGATACAGTAAGCAGATTCAGACAGATGTAGGTTGTCGTTCTTATGTGGAGATGAAGAGGCTTGCTCAGGATAGGGTATTGTGGAGAGCTGCATCAAACCAGTCTCCGGACTGAAGACCACAACAACAACAACAGTTCGTAAGTAGTTCGTAACTAGTTCGTAAGTAGTTCATAAGTAGTTAAGTCCCGTAGACTATACAAACATTGGTCGACCCGTCTCTCATACATATACCAAACCCCACTTGCAACCGATTTCGTATACATCAGCATTATTTAGTGAGTTCACACTACTGCATCTTTCCTGGAGCTAAGGACTCCTTGTGGTTGCTTCTGTAGATTGGCTTGATGCCTGCCCGACGGGGAATTTTTCCTACACGTTCGGTGACCCTTTTTACATACGTAACAGGATAGGGCGAAGCTGCTGTTTTGCTTCTCCCTGCTCTTCCCTATTCCCTGCATCATTTGTCGGCATAGTTTTACTTATCTCTCTCACCTCATAGCCATTGACAGCAAAGGTGGATCTGAGATTATGTAGTTCCATCCAATAATCGAATTAAATCAGGCCATGTTGAGAGAATTAGGAAATGAGAAAAAAACGTACATGAGATTTGTTATCTTGGCAGTACATAGTTTATAATGGGCAACTAAGAGAAATTTGTTTCTTGTAGTATTTATAATGGGTGATGTACGGGGAGTACCAAATATTAACTAATGTGTTAGGACACGTTTTATGAAGCAAAGTACGGTAGTAAAAAGTGGCTGTGCGGGAGTAGCCGAGCTTTATGCCGAGCGCCGTGGCTCAGCGCGCTCGGTCAGGGGGCTAAACGCTCTCAAAAAAGCTGAGCCAAATATTCAACGAACAAACAAGAAGGAACTGAATCAACGACCGCAAAGGATAGATCTACCTGAAAAAAGAAGGCGGTATGGAGCTACAAGTTACGAATCACGTGGCCCCCGGCCTCCGCGTCGGAGGTTTGAATCCTCCCTTAGGTTAGTTTAACTTGGTTTAAATAGTTTGTAAGTCTAGGGACTGATGACCAACGTAGTATGGTCCAACAGAATTAAAAACATTTGAAATTTTTTCATAAAACGTCGATGAGCAATTCAGAAATTTCCAATGTTTGTAGCGCTTATGGGACTTCACTACGGGGTCATCAGTCCATAAACTTGCAAACTACTTATGAACTAGCTAATAATACTAAGGACGGCACAAATATCCACGCCCGAGGGGGGAATTCGAACCCCCGACCGTAGTGGCCGCAGACCGCTCGGCTACCGCGGCCGGCAGCAATTCAGACAGAAAAAGGACAGAAGCTTCTGAAATTTCTGGTACAGAAGATTGACGAAGATTTGATGTGAAGATCAAATAACTAATTAGATGAGAAGTACTGAACCAAACAGAAAAGCAATTTCTAATACTAATGGACTAAATGATGGACCGATTGACAGGACACATTTTGAAACAACAAGGAATTGTTAATATTAGAGGATGGTATGAGAATAGGGGGGAGGGAGGAGGTGGAAATCTCAGAGGGAGCCTAAGAGAAGAGTACCAGAAATGGGCTGCAGTTGTTATTCAGAGATGAAGAGGCTAGCAAAGGATGGAGTAAAATGGAGACCTGCCTCACACCTGAAGACCAAAACAGCTCGTTCTATGACCAGAAACAGATTTAATTTTAAAAAATTCAGCAATCCACAATTACAAGTATGAACTATAAATGATAAATTGTGACTCTCTTTTGTGGTTGACGATACAGCCGATAAAATATAATCAGTTGCAGATGAGTTAAACAAAATGCACTACAAGACTGACTTCAGAGTTCAGCACTAAAACAATAACATTAAAATAATAACAGACCTAAGGCGAGAAGTTGCAATTCAGGAGGTATCATGTAATCCAAATCAACAAGAAAGACTTCCTCAAATGGATACTAAACCGGATGTCTTAACCTTAACGAAAATAAAATGTAACACTGGAATGTCTTAGTCTGCAGTGGACTTTATGCTGTCTTGTAACTTCCTGGCACATTACACTTTTATGTCACTCCGAGACTGGGCTCCGTGAACTTCCCTTTGGCGGGCAGTGACGTTGTCCTCTGGTTTTAGGGAGGCGACAGAGAACCAGAGTACATTTCACAGTGTGCTAAACACAGGGCGTGTCCGGAAGCTCTAAGGCCATCAAGTTGACCGACAAGGTCGCAACGTGCGTCATTTTTCACACGGCCACCTGCGGAGCAGTAATGAGAACTGCAGTGAACAGCTGCAAAAATCTGCATTATGAAAACTACGAAACAGCAATTAACCTTTTTTTCGTACATGTAATTGAGGTATGATGGCTGGTAAACAACCTTTGGGCGTGGAGGCAGGGGCTTTTAAGGTTTAAGGAGCTTTGGAATATTGATCAGCAATTCCAGGTTGAGGTATATTTCAATAAAATCATTGGGTTACATCAAACTCACAGAACCGACGGTTCAAGCAAAAGTATGATAATTACGTTAATGTCTTACGGCAGTACCATTACGACATGCCATTTCTAAAATAATTTCTGAAATAGTTCTTTGATACAATATGCTTATTAGCAAATTATCAACAGGGCAGTCTACAGAGCATTCGCAACTGCGCGTTTCTAGAATGATTTGTAGGAAATACCGGAACTTACAATTTATTCACAGTGTATACTTAGTTCGAAGGTCGGAGGGAGGCAACGGTATATCACCTCAAACAGTACCATGCCGATTAAAGCACTGTGGTGTTCAACCAATCTTCGGATTTTTGACTGCTTCGCGTTTGTATCCTTAAGAAATTTTACTGATAATGAGACAGCAATGGAACGATAATGCCGGCCGCGGTGGTCGAGGGGACTAAGGCACTCCAGTCACTGTCTGCACGGCCACAACGGTCGGGGGTTCGAATCCCCCCCTCGGGCATGGATATTTGTGCCGTCCTAGTTCGTAAGTAGTTCATAAGTAGTTTGTAAGTTTAGGGACTGATGACCCCGTAGTTAAGTCCCATAGACTATACAGACATTTGAACATTTGAACATTTGGAACGATAATCGCCTAATTGAAATATGACACATCGGATTATCTTGAGCAAATGCTGCAGTGTTTCTACCGGGTAATCAAATTTTCAAATGTTTGTAGAGCTTATGGGACTTAACTACGGGGTCATCAGTCCTTAAACGTACAAACTACTTATAAACTAGCTTATACGAAAGACGGCACAAAACATCCATGCCCGAGGGGGGATTCGAACCCCCGAATGCAGCGGCCGTGCAGACCGTGACTGGCACGCCGCAGACCGCTCGGCCACTGCGGCCGGCCCGGGTAATCATGTGAACCACAAACACATATTTATAAGAGATAAGCAGTATTTACACAGTCAGACCAAAGGTGTCCGGATGGACACCCATTAGTGATTATAAGGAAATTATTCATCTTGTTCTTCATTTCAGAATTTTCCCACGTAACATGAGGGTCGGCGCTGTTTTGTTGGATTCATCTCTTCCACAAGTCTATTTAATGGTTCTTCTCTTAGATCCCCTGTAATCTTTTTTTGCGATCTTAATTTTGGTCAAACATTTCTTGTATCATTTTTCCTAGGGGTCCCACTTTCGCTATTCATCTGATGTAACCATTCCATTCTTTCTTGTAACACCACTCCTTCACCTTAATAGCCTCATTTCAGCCACTTATACTTTTCTCTCTTGAGCATTTGTGATTGTTTAGAGTTGCTGATCTGAATATGACAACTAAGATTGTCGAAACCGGTCCTCTAAACTAAAATAATGTAGTCAACAAGCGATCTTGGCACATACATTAACAAATAATTTACATCATACCAATAAAACTATATCTATACGGCTTTCTGTGTGTTTGTCAACTACATAAAATTCCATAATCACATAATAAAAACCATTCATGGCCCCCACAACATACACGGCCGTCTCACCACATTAAGATGGGTTAATGTCCTGAGACAGATTCATGTCGACGGTTGTGTTTATTTTGGGGGCCACGAATGGCTTTTATATATGACTACGGAATTTTATGTATTTAACAAACTCACGCCGTATAGACAGAGCTACGTAGTTTTACTGGTAGGTCTAAATTCACCACAGTTCCACAGTTCTGATGATGACTGCAAGCTCTGGTTAATGTGGTAAATAGAAAAGCGATCTTGCCAAAACAATAACAACGTTCCGCATAAAAAGATATCGCACCCAGCAACATTTGTAAACTATTTAAGAGGACTGCTGCATCATCTAAATGTTCTGCCAACAAGACGCAACGTTTGGTTCGTCTTCCCCACATTTCTACATGTTTTGCACTCGTCATTCTTAAATGTTAATCTAGTCATTCGGCCTATAGACAATGATGAAGACACAAGTCAAACATTACGAAAATGAAATCTGGTTTGTTTCCCATTCCGATACCGTGCGCCCTTCACCCGCCACCAACAGTTCCCATTCCCAGGACAAGCGTTCATCCTGACTCACTTTCCACTGTGTTGACGTCAGACTGTTTCGTCAGAGAGAATGTTCGGTTGCCTCTTTGCGTCCCATGTTAGCAGAGAAGTCGTCCTTATCAAGAGAAGGATCTCCCACTCAGAATGTAAATGCTTCACCAGAGGCTAATTTCTTTCTTCCGCGTGCAGATGTTTCCTTATGGCTGAAATGTCCTGCCTTTCTACGTGTTCTTGCCATATTTCCCAATTTTGAGAACCTCTGTTCGGTACACATATTTCCCTCATTTGACTAATTGTTGTGTTTGTAGACCATCGAATATCGTTCAGCAATTGTAACACCAGTCAGGTACATATCTCTTCACTGTAAGAAGTACGCAGATAATTCTCGAAGGTATTGTGTGTGACTTTGTGTATAAACTACTTTGCATTCATCTACATCTGACGCAAGTAGTTTCCACGTCTACATATACATACCGCAATTCAGCGTAAAGTACTTAATGCCATGTGCCTTGTATCACTTCTAGTCACTTCCGTTCAAGTCGCAAACAGAATGTAAACTACCTTCTCCTATCTTTTCATATCTTCTGCCGGTTGTAAAATCGTTCTGCTGTCAGCTTCGAATTCCGGTCTTCTACATTTCCTCAGATGTGTCACTCTAAAAGAAATTCGCCTTCATTCCGTCGTTCCAGAAGCTTTTCTGTAACATTCTTGCATTGATCGAACCCACCAGTAAGGAAGCTATCAGCCCATGTCTCCCCATTTGTTCGCAGTCTAATTGTATTCCCGCCGGAGTTCACACAATACAATCCATCCATATTGACCGACTGGCACGTTTGTATGCATGTTATCTGTTATTTCGAACATTTTGTTGAAAAAGGAACCTTCATTTAGTAGTTCTATAATCTGAATACAATATGTACGTGGTGTGTCTAAAAAGTTCGGTGAATGGTGTTTTCTGAATGGCAGCTTGGTGCATGTATGCGTACTTGCGCATGGGTCTTCAGAGACTTGAGGAGAATCGATACACTTCACCGCATGCACTGTATATCCTGTCAATGTAAACAGGCTAGGACCAGTTTAACGTAGTCAGTGTGAGTGGAAGTGTCACAGTGCATCATCGTCACGAGAGATGAGACCTGGTGCTGCCTGTTTGATCCGGAATTAAAACGGCAATCGATGTCATGGTCTCAACCGTCTACCACGCGTCAAATAAATAAATAAATAAAAATTAAAAAGCCATCTGAAAAATTGCAAGGTGAAGCGGGAAAACACTGTTGATCGCCATCTGAGACAACAATGGCATCAACCACAAGAAATTTGTTCCTGCAGGTCAAACTTCTGATTGCTCCATTTTACCAGTCCGTTTTGTACCGTTTGTTATAGGTTATTCGACGGGTTAGGCCAGAGTTGCCAGGAGTGGCAAATGTTTTATAGACGTTCACGTTTACAGACGAACCACATATTCACGAAATTCTCCCAATAAACCACCATCCTTTCCCGTTGCTGTGTAGCTGTAGTGACTTTCGTTACGGTATTCGTCAAGGAACGAAGTTGCTTGAATTAATCAACCTGCCTATCTTCCGCTCCCCATTTAACAGGTAGGCTTACCTGAGTGTCTTATGCTGCTATGACCATTTCCAGCATCGAACCACCTCTATTCCAGCAGTTTTTTTTCCGTTTGTTATTCAACGGATAGCAACAGGAAAAGACTACAGGCCAGAAGCCTGACAGTTCAGTTAATATAATCGGTATTTATATTCTACAGTTGTCATATTGAAAGGTGAGGTAGCCTGATATACTTGTTGCTGTTGTTGTGGTCTTCAGTCTGGAGACTGGTTTGATGCAGCTCTCCAACCTACTCTATCCTGAGCAAGTCTCTTCATCTCCTTATAAAATCGGCAACCTACATCTGTCTGAATTTGCTTATTATATTGATCTCTTGGTCTCCCTCTGCGATTTTTACCCCACACACTTCCCTCCAACGCTAAATTCACAATTCCTTGATGTCTAAGAATGTGTCCTACTAATCGATCCTTTATTTTAGTCAAGGTATGCCAGAAATTCCTTTTCTCCCCAACTCTGTTCAGTACTTCCTCATTAGTTACACGATCCACCCACCTAATCTTCAGAATTCTTCTGTAACACCACATTTCAAAAGCCTCTATCCTCTTCTTGTCCGCACTGTTTATCGTCCATGTTTCACTCCCATACAAAGCAACACCCCACACAAATGCCTTCAGGAAGGACTTCCTTAGGTTCAAATTAGTGTTAGATGTTAACCAATTTCTCTTTTTCAAAAGCGCTTTTCTTCTCATTGCCATTCTGCATTTTATATCCTCTGTACTGCGATCATCTTTTGTTATTTTACTGCCCAAGTAACAAAACTCATCTACCTCCTTTATTACTTCGTTACCTAATCTAATTCCTTCAGCATCACCTGATTTTCTTAGGCTGCACTCCATTACCCTTGTTTTGCTCTTGTTAATGTTCATCTTATATGCACCTTTCAGCACACAGTCCATTCCGTTCAACTGCTCTTCCAGGTCCTTTGCTGTCTCTGACAGAATTACAATGTCATCGACAAAACGCAATGTTTTTATGTCTTCATCCTGAACTCTAATTACTTCTTCAAATTTCTCCTTGCTTTCCTTAATAGCTTGCTCAATGTACAAATTGAACAACATTGGAGAAAGGCTATAACGCTGTCTTACACCCTTCCCAACCTCTGCATCTTTCGTGCCCTTCAATTCTGATAACTGCTGTCTGGTTTTTGTACAAGTTGTAAATAACCTTCCGTTCCCTATATTTTACTCCTGCTGATTTCAAGATCTGAAAGAGTGTATTCCAATCAACATTATCAAAAGCTTTCTCCGAATCTACAAAAGCTAGAAATGTAGGTTTGCCTTTCCTTTATCTTCTAAGATAAGCCGTAAAGTCAAGATTGCCTCCCGAGTTCCTACATTTCTCCTGAATCCAAATTGATCTTCCCCAAGGTCGGTCTCACCTGTCTGCACCTGCTTTCTTTGTAATGAGGATTATTAAATTTTTCTTACAGTCTGAGGGTATTTCCCCCGTCTCATACATCGTACGCACCAGCTGAAATAGTTTTGTCATGGCTGGCTCTCCTAGAGACTTCAGTAGTTCTGCGTGAATGTCGTCCACTCCAGGGTTTTTGTTTCGACTTAGGTCTTTCAGTGGTCTGTCAAATTCTTCTCTCAGTATACCATCTCCTATTTCATCTTCATCTACATCCTCTTCCCTTCCTACAATATTGTTCCTTTCCTTTGTATAGTACCTCTATATATTCTTTCCACCTTTTAGCTTTCCCTTCTTTGCTGAGAACTGGTTTTCCAACTGAGTTTTTTATATTCATACAGTTGCTTTTCATGTCTCCAAATGTATCTTTTATTTTCCTGTAGGCGGTATCTATTCTTCCCCTATTTATACATTCTTCTACTGACTTGTCTTTGTCTTCTAGCCACTTCTGCTTAGCTATTTTACACTTTCTGTGAATCTCATTTCTTAGTCGCTTGTACTCCTTTTTGACTGTTTCATTTACAGCATTTTTATATTTTATCCTTTCATCAATTAAATTTAGTATTTTCTGTGATATCCAAGGATTTTTTGCAGGTCTTGCCTTTCTACCTACTTTGTCCTCTGCTGCCTTCTCTATTTCGTATCTCAATGCTACCCATTCTTCTTCTACTGTTTTATTTTCCCCCGTTTCTGTCAATTGTTGTCTAAAGCACCCTCTGAAATTCTCCTTATTTTCCTACCTTTTTGCAGTTTTATCAGTTTCAGCCTACAGTTCATGACCAATAACTTATGGTCAGTCTATATACATGATAATGCAGTTAAACAACCAGATATAAAACACAACCCGAAATTGAGAACGTCTTGCTGCAAGACAAGATAAAAGTGAAAACACTTATTTAAGTATGAAAAAAAGACAGTCTAGTTAGCAAAATTTAACAATTTATTAGTCCAGGTAACCGGTTTCGATCTCAAGTGAGATCATCTTCAGACCTAGTTGTCTCGCTGTTGATGTTCAGGCGAACTAATAAATTGTTAAATTTTGCGAACTAGACTGTGTTTTTTATCTTTAAAACATTATTAGTTTCGCTGTCTTTGCAAATAAGGGCCGGTCGCGGTGGCTAAGCGGTCTGCGGCGCGCCAGTCACGTTCTGCACGGCCACTACGGTCGGGGATATTTGTGTCGTTCTTAGTATTAGCTAGTTCATACGTAGTTTGTTAGATTAGGGACTGATGAACCCGTAGTTAAGTCCCATAAGCTCTACAAACTTTTTTTTTTATTTATTTATTTTTACATAAGGAAACCATGTTTTCAAATCTGATTAATATATTTAAGTAAATGATGGTTCTGTTAACTCGTTCAGTCCTTAATGAGAGAGAGAGAGAGAGAGAGAGAGAGAGAGAGAGAGAGAGAGAGAGAGAGAGAGAGAGAGTACTTAGAGAGAATATAGAAGCTTTTAGCCAAGAGAATGAAAAAATGAGGTCCGGGCAGGAGCAGATCGAGTACTACAGTGAGAACATACTTAAAGGTTGCACATTGGCACCTTTGTCTTCGCCTGGGAAAAGTCTCAGCTCCACTACCGCCCCATTCAGGGATCTGAGCGAACAGACAGACATAATTGAGGGTACGGAAACCTTCAGTACACTTTCTGTTTTGAGATAAATAGTAAATAGTCGAAACGTGACTGACACCACTGAAGTCGCAACCATTCATCCAATAAAAATATTGTAGGCTTCAGGATTACCTCAGTATTACAACAAAATTTACATTAAATATAGACATTATGAAGTACTGTCTCAGAAATAGTGACGGCTGTCATTGCGAAGATGCCTTACAAAAATTATCTTTACATAGCTCTGCTCGAGTTGGAGACTTTCCTGCTCTTCTGAGCCTTTTGTGTCTCACCACTTTCGGTGCACCAACCCACCCCCTGCTGGCCCTATCCTTTATTCAGGAGCTTTCACTCTCGGAGGAAAAGGCAAGGATTTGTATCTTGCAAAGGCCGTTCTCCTGGGGTAGATGGTGTGTTTCTGTTTGCGCGGAACTCCGACTACCTGGGCAAGGGGCTTAGCGTCTTAACTGAAACAAGTTCTTGGTGCTCCAGACATTGACCCCAGAGATTACTTCTTAGTAACCAGCTATTGTCATTGAAAATTCGGCAGTGAATAGTTATGATGGCTCAACTAAGAAAGAATATCTCTTAGAGCCCCTGGATTTCATCAGAATTGTTAATACTAATCTAATACAAATATATAAACTCTGACTTGATACTAAATATGACATAATTATTTTAATTTTAGTTATTATTTCTGGTGGTTGCCTCTCTACATTGTTGGTACCAATTATTCTTGTCGAGAATTCATACAGCTGGTGACTTCCTTTATTTTCACATTTAGTTTCCCATGCAATGTCTCTTATTGTCCCTCATCAGTAGACACCAATACATTCTCAAACAATATTATAAAAGTGTACATTAGTTTACAATACAATAAATTTCATTTTTCTTTTCAACTTTACCGTAAGTTTCTTCCTTCCTTTCCTCCTTCTTTTTACTAGCGAGTCTCATCCCTATTTTTCAGGTGATCTGCTGTTACACAAACCCTTAAGTCCCTTCCCTCGGAATCCATAAGAAGTATCCGTGGGTTCCCTGCATTCCTGATCGTCATTGGTCACGACTAATGGAATAATTATACCGCAGAGTAATTAATCGCGATCTCAGTTATCCACTGTACCTCCGCAATTTAAATCTTATCAATGGTGGTATTTCCACAAAAATTTTCAAATGTTTGTTAAGTTTAACTGCGGAGTCATCAGTCCCTAAACTTACAAACTACTTATGAACTACCTTATACTAAAGACAGTAAACATCCATGCCCGATGGAGGATTCGAACCCCCGACGGGGAGCGGCCTCGCGCATCGGAGTGGTATTTACCCTCCTCGCATAATACATATACACCGTCCCACATATAAACAACGTTGATATCCTGTTTCTAAATGAGAAATCCGCTTCATAAGATTACCTGTATACAGAATGATGAAAACGTTACTTAAGAAGCTTACCATTAAATGATGAACATGTATCGGAAGATGGGGGCACTTGTGTATGATACTTCTTTATTAAGAAGTCGTAATTTTCTTCTACTTTTTTCAAAACTTGCAAATTTATGTAGAGCTGTCCAATGGGACCCAGTGTTACAGCTTGTTGTGAAGCACACTGTTCCAGTGGTTTGGACTGTGCAGCCCCTTTTGTAGGAGCCACCAACAATATGAGAGACCGCTGATGATCACATTTTAATAGAATTCCTTGGCACTTTGATTCTGAGACATCAAGGAATTATCAACTTAGCGTGTGGGGTAAAAATCGTAGAGGGAGACCGAGGAACGAATATAGTAAGCAGATTCAAAAGGATGTAGGTTGCCGAACGTATTCTCAGATGAAGAGACTTGCACAGATCGGGGTAGCGTGGAGAGCTGCATCAAACCAGTCTGCGGACTGAAGACCACAACAACAACAACAACCTTGGCAAAATGGGAATAGTGGTGACATAATCATGTACAAAGATGACGGTGATTTCTTTGGAGTGACATTTCTCTGCAGGGTGACCAAAAGTCAAAATGACTTTCTACATCCATAAAAACAGCTGGACAACAGACGCCAGAAAAGGAATTTTTAATGAAATAATCTGGATTATTGCGCCATAGGCTGATAAATTATTTATGGTTGGTTTTCAATAACAAAATTCCTCTGATTACACAACAATAAACAGGAATATTTTAACTGTGATATTTCCTAGATTCCTAGATTCTTTAAATTATGTCGCTCTACAGTATTTCAAATTAAATGAACATTGTAAAAACTGAATTATTTTTCAACATTTCAAATTTAAACTTTCTCTAGCATTTTTAAGTATGTATTCGTAAACAATTAAATAAGTCAAGCTATGGGAGTATGAACGCCTGTCACACTGCACCTTTTGATGTGTTACACTCTGCCCTGTACTGGGGCACACTGTAACAATTTATACTTGAAGATATAAAATGTGAATGGGTATGGGAATAAAAGCGTTTCTGACGAAGCGAAATTTGTTGACATCCAGAATTAAAATGTTAAGAAGTCATTTCTGAAAGCATTTGTCTCGACTGTAGAATTGTATGGGAGTGAAACGTGAACGATGAAGTTCAGACAAAAATGTATACAAGCATTTGAAATGTGGTGCTACAAACAAATGATGAAAATTAGATGGGTCGATCACGTAACTAATGAAGTCGTGCTTGACATAAATGAGAAGAAGTTTCTGGCATATCCTGACTAAGAGAACGATTCATTTGTGGGGCACATTCTGAGAAATCAAGGAATCGTCAACTTAGCATTAGAAGAAAGCGTGTGGGGTAAAATCGTGCAGATAAATAGAGGAACGAATACAGTAATCAGATTCAAAAGAATGTAGGTTGCCATTCTTATTCTCAGATGGAGAGGCTTGCACAGGACAGGGTAACGTGGAGAGCAGCATCAAACCATTCTGCGGACTGAAGGCCACAACAACAACAACTACTTCAACACTTTATATTCTCAATAACTGGTAACTTTAAATAACCGCTCAAAGATCCAACGTTTTCGCAATTATATTTTTGAAACTTTAAGAGATACCATTTCTGTTACACTGTACCCTTCCTTTTCCTCCGTAGCATGTAGTACACTTCATGTTAGTTTTACGTTTGTTGCATGCTGCCGTCTGAGCTTTGTAGTTTCAGTGGCCTGTTGTGTGCTTTGATCAGAAGACAGTGTAATTAAAAGTGTGCGTCCTTAAAGTCAAGGTGCAGTTTTACCCAGCCACAGAAAGGTAACAAAACAATTTGGAACTTTGTAAGCTTCACGTAATTAAAGACAAACTCAGAAAGTTTTTCTTACGTAATTTAAACTGCGCTCACAAGTAATAACGAAACATTGAAGTGAAGCTAATTACGTAGCTGTAGTGGGTGCACGATGTTGCCACAGAGAAGTAATGAAATAAAACACAAACGTGAAAACGTCGCCAAATAAAAGCTCACCAGGTTTGCATACCTGTCCATTGGAGTTCGATGGGGCTGCCACGTGTCGCTATGAACATGTCTAAACGATGTTCTACTTTATTCCACACACGTTGCAGGACATCATCTGTAATAGAGATCGTGTTGGCAGATCGAGTGCGAGGCAAATTAATAACATTTGCGCTAATTTTTATTCAAAATTTAATCAATGGCTGGATTTAGATTACCAACCAAGGGCATACACATTTTCGCAGTCTGTTCCGTCGTACAGACGTTGAACCGTGGCTGTTCGATCGATCGATGCTTTGTTGTTAGCGTGCCACGTGACTGCGGGTGACGTTTTCGCCGTTACCTGGGGTCGTAAGCAGATTTTCGATGTGCAGAGGAAGACTGGACTGAAAGATAACGCCTGTTCCCTTATGTTTGTGGATTTAGGAGGAAGACTGCTATTGATTCCTTTGCTTGTTTGGTTCTGAGCGAAAGAGCCTGCGGAATTGAGAGTGACTGCTCTCATTCAGACGTCTGTATTTATTTATTTGTATTAGTGATCGATTAGTACATTACAAACGGCAGATATCTTGTATACTTAGCTGTGTACGTATTTCACACTGGTATTTAGCTGAAGTAACTCAGAACTTCATAAGAGTACTTAATAATCTGATTGTAAGCGGAAAGATTGCACTTGACGTTACGTCTGCTATTGGTCAAAGTTAAAATTGATTTTTATTACAGCTGTCTTGTGTTTTACCATTTGTTACTATTATATTGTCTGGATTTGATGTTTTATTTGATGTGTTATTAATGTCGTTTGATCTGTCTGTTACATGTGCCCACCCAGAGCTTAGCTTGAGGGAAGCGGAACGCATCGGACGGACGGTGGGCCGCACGGAGTTTTCGGGCGAGGTGTGGTGCGCTTCCTGCCGCCTGGGTTTCCTCTAAGTTACGTTTTCCTCCTGCGGCGTTCGGACAACCGTACTCAGAGTAAAAAAAGGGATTTGGTTAGCTTCTTAAAATCGTGTCATCTTGGAACAGAAATCCTATTTATCAGACTGTGTATTCTGTTTGAATTTTGGCTATTACTATTGACTTTTCTTTCCTTTTAAATTGGTAGATGGTCAGTGGTTTGGAAAGCTACTAATTGTAAAGGTTGTGGCAAAGTTAAAGAGTGTGTCAAAATATGAATGTGTCTTTTCACGGATATCTTTGAGAAGCGGTAAATGTATGTTTCCTTTGAAAACTAGATTCCATAGATGGTGAAAATTTAAAATATCTGCATGAACTGTGATGGCTAGTAATTGTAGATTTTCCTAAGTTCAGATTTTAAAATGCCTTTCTCGGGAAATAAAATTGTTTCATTGTTGTATCGTTGTTAAACGCAAAAAAAGAATAAACGCAAACACTGAATGTGATGATAGATGAGCCCTCCGCTTCCTGAGGTTAGTAAATTTCTTTAACCGTAACCACCAGAAGTGAACGTCGTTCGGCTGTTCGTGCATCACTGATGCTGCGTTTCATCATCGGCGTCGGTGGTTCGTCGGCGTGTAATCTTGCGGACGATTGCTCCTGCCTGGGTAATTTGACGACCGGGGAGGAAACAGGTTCCTAGGCCGGTGAGCGACGGCACACAATACCTGCTTAAATTCCGCATTGTTCTCTTGATCACGTTTTAATCCCGCGGCCCGTAATGAGTGTGAAAGTAAGAGCGAGTGAGTGTGCTGAAGCACACCACACAGCGCCCCCACTGGCGAAAAAATAACAGCCCCATTAAGGGGAGGTACTTCACTTTCTCGCTGCTGTTTCTCTTTTTCGTCTCGTTATTTCCTTCCCATGCGGAAAGTGTTGTGTTTAATTCGGGCGTTGATAAACAATTTTTAATATGGGACGACATCCCTGATATCTCTTCCTTCCATTTTCCATTCCGTGGAGTGGAGCGGTCTGTTTGAGATCCGGCTAATAAAGAGTCGCGGGTTGTGTTCAGCCAATTATCAGACAAGCTGATAGTGGGGCAAAGGGGGATCCCAACGGGGACTAAGTGGGAGGGGCTTAACAGTTCCGGCATACGCCTTACAACCAAGGAAAACTTCCCGGAAACCTTGGTCGGAACCGGGGCATTGGAGCCAATTTAATTTATTTCTGGAACATTGTCCCAGACTAAAAACAGATTATCAGGCGAGCACTAGTGGTCCTCCGACAACCAAAAAGCTGACGCCTGAGGTACACTTGTAAACTCGCGGGGATCAGCTCGACCAAATAACAATGGACATTCTTCTCTCTAGAGGAACCATAAGCAGAGCACGGTATGAAAAGATTTTTTTAATTCCTCATATAAATTAAATTGGTTCCAGTCCCCCGGTTCCGACGAAGGTTTAAGGCGTATGACGGAGCTGGTAAGCCCCTCCCACTTATTCCCAGCCGGGATCCACTTTTCCCCACTATCAGCATGTCTGATAACTGGCTGAATGGGCAGGATCTCAGACAGTCCGCTCCACTCCTCGGGGTGGAAAATGCAAAGAATAATTTTTTATTTATTTTTTAAATTTTCAAATTATTTTTTATCTCTACAATTTTCTTATTTTTAATGTTTGATCATAGATTCCGGACGAGATGGATGCAAACACCGATCAAGCTATCGTCACTTAGATATTTTCTGATATCTTTCATTCGGTCGATGAAATGGTGGCGTGTTACCTTCATAGGCTGTAGAATGTCAAATTTTTTAACCTCGATTTTTCAAAAGTATTCTCAATTTGTAGCACACATACATAAAAAACATGTTTGTTTTAGGAAATCTGTTGTGTACCAGGGTGCGCGTCACGTATCTTCGAAACAGCATTTCTCTGTCAAACTATTACTTTCTTTCTCTCCGTCGAATTGATACGTCTAATTTTTTTCCTCCAGTATTGACATAAATGAAACAAGGAAATATCGATACGCTGTGGCACCTAAAAAACCTAAAAGTTTGGACATTACCCTCAACATACGTGTTGAGGAACCTTGTTATTGATTTGCCAAGATCACTTTTTTATCTAACACAATTACCGGTTTCAACTGAGCCTACAGTCACCATCAGATCTGTGGAAATGTGGTGAATCTAATCATAGCAGTAACATGTAGCGCTGTCGATACGGCGTTCTGTGAGTTTGTCAAATACACAAAATTGCATTAGATCACCACAGTTCCACAGATTTGATGATGACTGCAGTCTCAGTCGAAAACGGTAATTGTGGTATATAAAAAAGCAATCTTGGCAAAACAGCGTGGTTTTGGCGGTGCAAGTGGAAGGAAGGAGTACGAGGAAGTGCGCGCTGTGTTGATAGTGGCACTCAGCCGGGCAGTAGGTAGGGCCGGGCCACGCACCGACGTCTGGTCAATGTGGTGACGTCTACCCATAGACTTACTAAATAAAAACTAGACCGCTCACTGGCCCGTACTGAACGTGACTGAAGCCGCCATTTGCAGGGAAACAGTGCGTAAACATTGTTCGTTCGTGTGTTGCGTATAATTGTAACAGTAAGAATGGTAGCAAAGTCGAAGTCGGAGACAGTGTTACATTTCACATGTGTCATTACTTGTACACCGTATAGTATTTTCGTGGAGAAATAGAAAATCATGACCGTTTGATTTTGTTTAGGTTTCCTCTTACACATGATTCTCTAGAACTGATAAAAATACTTTGTTGCATGACAAGTACTTACATTTTATTTTCATATAAATTACCGAAAATATTAACAAGATTTATGTACTAAGTTGAGCGGAATGCAGAACTAGACTTATAAGAGGTATTTACATTTCAATCATATATATAACTATGATGCAGAAGTAGGTCGAATAATTTCTTTTAGATATTTAACAGGTGGTGATTCTACTTCGTAAATGGCCAGATATTTAAACGAATATTGCACACTCAGCCACTTTGAAATGTGCGAATGAAATGCCTATTTAAAGTTGTATGGGTTATTATAATTATTCATACCCAAATTCGAGTAAATTAAAAGAAAAAATCTATGTAATATGGAAAGAAATGTAGACAAAACTATGCTATGCAAAAATAAGCGTGCCAAACGTACAGAGAAGTCGGCAAGAAGTAAACAGGGCCTTACAGAAAATTACGTGGATCAAATAATAATCGCACTCTCTGCTAATTTACAAGTTTCATGGAATCATATTATGCAAATGTCTCGATTTATGAATAAAGAACAGTCTAGAATGCAAAATTTATTTCATTCAACTAGTTTCAGTCTTATTTAGACCATCTTCAGGAATTTTGACTCCATCGATGTTGCGGAGCTGGCAGGTAGCTGGGAGCCTTCCAGTGACGCACTGGAAGGCTCCCCACTACCTGCCAGCTCCACAATATCGATTCAGTCAAAATTCCTGAAGATGGTCTAAATAAGACTGAAACTAGTTGAATGAAATAAATTATTGCATTCTAGACTGTTCTTTATTAATAAATTTAAATAAGAGTTGCTGTTGTGAAACGAAAATGTTTCCAAAAATATGAAATATCTCGATGCCAAATCGCTCCACCTTCTCAGAAAAGAACCTTACATCCTTAAACTTCGTGTCTCTATGCAGACGTATTTCGGAAATTTGGAAACTTCATTCATTTAAGAATACTTACTAAACAGACTGCAGTACTCAGTAATATTTTTAACCAAAATGCGTTTTTTGGTTACTCTTGAAATCACAACCGCAGTACCTGAATTCTTCCCTGCAAATGGCGGCGGTCAGTTGCTTCAATTCTGGGACAGTTGCCTCGCTTCTTCGCTACGACTGGGCTGCGGGTGTTTATCCGGAACAGTAGTGCCAATCGTCACCGAGCACCGGCTTTGGGATTCAGTACTGGTGAACTGCGTCTCTCCAGGAAGGCTGAATATAATGGATGGATGCATGATGTTGGAGTTGTTCACCTATCTCGCCTGTCTACAAAGTTCTGGGGAGGTAGCGGCTTTTTTAACTCCCGCGACACATTTGAGATACGTACTACAGTCGAACATATACAGTCGCGACATTCACTGCTGTGAAAGTTACTAACGACTGACAGTTGCAACAACACTAGCGCTCCTAGCGGTGGGCAAGCCGACATAGGAGTGATGATTGTTTATAATTATTTTTGTACGTAAGTAACGAAATAGTTCGCATAATTTTTGCGTTCCAAACATTAATAAAATATAATACGGAAATTAATGTATAAACAGTCGAATTCAACTGATTCATTGGCATAAAGAACAACTTCGTCATGAACAAAAACTCACGAATATCTGTATATTCGCAGCTTATTCCGCTGAAAGTAAGTCGTATAACAACATGCGTCAAACAAATTTGTAATAGGGTCTGTTTTTACTATGACAGTTTTTTTGACGCGTATCAATTCGATATGGACTGGAGTGTAATGATTCGAACATTTTTACACCTTGCTCGTCTTTCATATACAGGCATATTATTTTGTGTGTGATTACTTCAGCTTAAAAAGCCACTGTTTTGAAGTTTCTTGCCGTTTTTGGTTCAGCTGTAGCAACAGTGCCGGCCGAGGTGGCCGACTGGACCAAGGCGCTCCAGTCACGGTCTGCACGGCCTCTACGGTCGGGGGTTCGAATCCCCCCTCCGGCATGGATATTTGTGCCGTCCTTAGTATTAGTTAGATCATAAGTAGTTTGTAAGTTTAGGGACTGATGACCCCATAGTTAAGTCCCATAAGCTATACAAACAGTTGATCTTTTTTTTTTTTCTGTAGCAACAGTTGTGAATTGGGTTCTTTTTTGTTGGAAAACGGTCTGATTACATTTGCCGTTTTCTTGCCACGTCTGTAACGTTTATCCTTCAGTTATAGCAGTGGTGACTTATTTGACACGTCAAATACTGTAGTTATTGCACTCTATATTCGTTTCCTAAGTTTCACCCTCACCGATTTTACCGGAATTGTGGTGAAGAAACCCTAACTTTCCTGAATAGAAAAGCGACGTCTTTCTGCCAAAGACCAGGTCTTCTGATGTTTCCTAGCCACTTTTCATTTCTAATAGGAAATGAAATTATGCATTTAAACACTGTAGGTTACAAGGGAATTAAAAATAAACTGTCGTGTAATATATCGTTTCGTATCTTGTCAGGGATCTTAAGAAACCCAAGAAAGACAAATGAGCAGTTATGAAACTTCCTGGCAGATTAGAAATTGTGTGTCGGAACCGGGACTCGAACCTGGGACCTTTGCCTTTCGCGGGCAAGCACACTACCGACTGTGCTATCCCGACACGACTCACGATGCCGCCTCACAACTTACTTCCGTCAGTACCTCGCCCCCTACTTGGAGGTACTGGCGGAAGTAAAGTTGTGAGGCGGCATCGTGAGTCGTGTTGGGATATAACATAGTCGGTAGTGCGCTTGCCCGCGAAAGGCAAAGGTCCCAAGTTCGAGTCCCGGTTCCGGCACACAATTTTAATCTGCCAGGAAGTTTCATATCAGCGCACACTCCGCTGCAGAAAGTTTCATTCTGAAATGAGCAGCAATTTTTAAGTCATTGCCCACTTTTATGGCGCTACATAGGTTTCCTAATGTAAAAAGTTTGTAAAAATCAATATAACGGATACTATTCGCATTCATATCATATACAGAAATGTAGCTTGCCGATAGCTTGGAGCGCTGCTGTCTCTGAGGGAGTGTCGCGACTGCATATGTTAGACTGTGTAAGTGCCTTCCACACGCTGTCCACCTGGCTGTTGTCTACTCCATTTGCTGTTGTCTCGTGTTGAAGTTTTCCCCTGTCTGGTGCCGCGATTTTGGTGTTGTGTTTGCATTAGGGTTTGTACGGCAGAACCCCAACTGTTGACTTGCCTTAACGTCTACGTCATATTTGTATTGTTAACGATTCAAATTTGATAGTGATTGAAATGTCTTATCCATTATCAATCGTCTGCTTCAAATTGCTAAAATATTAACCGTTTAGTCTCTAAGGGTGTCTGGGGTGTTAACTGAGTGTGCCCGTCTTCTACTCCGTTGCCTACCCGGGAGGGTGGGGGGGGGGGGACATGACTTAAGGCAGTGGGGAATTCTGCTTACCCCGCGTTGTATTGCGGCAGTCCCTGAAAGCGTTATGTTTTCTATGTAACCTTCATCCTTTCCGTTCTTTCTTGCATCCCGTTTGGTGGTGACCTAGTAAGTGTTATTACCATCAAGACATTTTTATAATCTGCTCCCTTAGGTGAGATCAATTACATTATAGACAATAGCGTCATGTAACATCACATCTGAATACAAAGCTCCACATGAACATCTAAATTTAAACTTCCTAGTGATACCTTGAACATTTGTTATCCACTGCCTGTATGTTTGATTTTGGCTTTTCTTACATCGAAAGAACTGATACCTAGCGGCCACCATTTTGATTTGCTGTTCATAATACGACGTGAGGGTTCCTATCACTGAGTCATAAGAAAGTTCAGACGGCTCCATGTGGGGAAACAGTTTTTCCACAAGACACAACGCTGGGGGGCCTACACACGATAACAGAAGCCGGCCGCGGTGGCCGAGGGGACTGAGGCGCTTCAGTCACGGTCTGCCCCCTCGGGCATGGATATTTGTGCCGTCCTTAGTATAAGGTAGTTGATAAGTAGTTTGTAAGTTTAGGGACTGATGACCCCGTAGTTAAGTCCCATAAGCTTAACAAACATTTGAACATTTCGATAACAGAAAATGAAGTTTGAAAGTACCTTGTATCCTGTGCACTGTGGCGTAGGCTTCAAACTGTTGCAACCAATCTTCCCATTCTTCCTTTGGTTCGTCATACTGTCGGAGGTGGCTGCTGCAGTGGGACTTGAGTATTTTGATGCACAGGTGCGGCCAGAAGATGTTGTACAGTTGATAGTAGGGAGGCGATTTGTTGGCTCTGAAACTGAAACATCTGCATTAGTTGCTGTGCATCGAGCGCAGGAAGCTACGGGGCAGTGGCAGTGAGATTCTTAGTGGGGTTTGACATCGTGCAAAAACAGCAATAAGAAGAAACAAGGCAAATATATAGAAATTCACAAAAGATTATATACGGGTTTCGCCGAAACCTGTAATAAAGGAAAATAACAGCGCAGCTTACTTTCAGACATTAACATATTACCGCACTGTGGTTCGTTGTTCTCATCATCGCCATTTGTTGTATCCCATCCTCGTCGCCATTTGTTGTATTATCCTCGCTCCCATTTGTTGAGTACTCATCCCGGTCTAGTTCTCAGGAAAGCTATGGTGCAGGATCGTAGTCAGCTATGACAGTTCTATGGAGATAAGTATTAAAAGTTTTATTGACTGAAGAATACAATACTCAACTTGAGAACATATGTCTGTTTCTTCTCTCTTCTATCTTCTCGCGGAGCCGTCTTCTGTACGATGCTAGCTGCGAGGTGACGAAGTTACTGCCTAGATATAGTAGCTTGTAGAGGGCGCGCGTCTACGGTTACTCCCTCCATGAGGCGCGATGCCGGCTTTCGGTCGACCGCTGCCGTCGTTACGATCGTTTTCTTGCGTCTGGCGTGTGGCACTGACTGTACACCACAAGAGGAGGTAGAGAAATGTTCAAATGTTTGTAAATCTATCAGTCCGTAGCTTACAAACTACTTAAACTAAGGTAAACTAACCTAAAGACAACACACACACACACACACACACACACACACACACACATGTCCCAGGGAGGACTCGAACCTCCGACGGCGAGCAACCGTCCGCTCTGCAGCGAGGCGCCTTAGACCGCTCGGCTACTGCACCGCGGCAGGAGGTAGAGAAGATCCAACGGAGAGCAGCGCGCTTCGTTACAGGATCGTTCAGTAATCGTGAAAGCGTTAGTGAAATTATCGATAACTCCAATGGAAGACTGCAAGAGAGACGCTCTGTATTTAGGTACGGGCTTTTGTCGAAGTTTCGAGAACATACCTTTACGAAGAGTCCAGCAGTGTATTGCTCCCTCCTACGTATATCTCGCGAAGAGATCATGAGGATAAAATCAGAGATTAGAACCCACAGAGAGGCATAGCGACAATCTTTCTTTCCTCGAACAACACGAGACTGAAATAGAAGGGAGAAACAATTGTGGTACTCAAGGTATGAAAGCTTTGTATGCGACAGACAAAATAATTAAAATTGCGTCTTAGGAAAAAAGATGATGTAAAAAATAAAGAGCTTCCTTATGGTGCTGTGCGGCTCTAGAAGAATGCAAAATCTAATCTTCAATTTAAAGGTTCAAATTTCAAATGTTTGTTAAGCTTATGGGACATAACTACGGGGTCATCAGTCCCTAAACTTACAAACTACTTATGAACTACTTACGAACTAGGACGGCGCAAATATCCATGCCCGAGGGGGGATTCGAACCCCCGACCGTAGTGGCCCTGCTGACCGTGACTGGAGCGCGTCACCTCGGCCGGCCTCAATTTAAAGGAAATTTTCTGCAAAACTAAATTTAGTACATGGGTACAAGTCCAACTACTGCGTCTACGTAATAGTGTAGAGTATCAAAATTCAAGCTTTCATTGGCATTTAATTATGACGTCACAAACAATATGCAAGATTTCAACTTAAACAGATATCAGAACATTCTGGAGGGTTGCGATTGACGGAGCGATGGCGAGTCAAAATGCATACGAGGAGAGTAAATAAAAACATAGCAAAGAGGTGACTGCGAGAAAAAACGTATCAAAGTGAGTTGATGTACGTTGCCTCGCCAATCTCTAACGAACTCTAATAGAATAACACGTAATTGAAACTGAATTCAGAAGTAAACAGATGGCAAACAGCTAAAAGGTAAAATAACTAGCACAGCTTTGGTCATTACGAACCGAGTTTCTAGTCAGAGCCTCCTATCTAGTTTATATAAATACTCCAGCATTTGCAGATTAATAGCACTCGAGTCATGATTACGAAACTGTGAGTTTCTAGATGATCCACTAGAGGCTGGTGTATCTGTCAGAGTCTTCGAGGTACTGGTCCCTCGTCGAGAAGCTGCTGTGTTTTGCTACAAGTTGATGGTAAATCATGTTCTCTTCCCACAACGCGGCGTCTTCCGACAACACGGCATCACGGTGGGTTGCACGCCCTAAGACCAAAGCGGAAATCGATGGCAGAACCTTCGAGCTCCAGTCGCTTATCACCTCCAGGATTTCGAGCGTTATATCTTCCGGTAGGAAGATCGACTGACCACGCGTCTACGCGGCTAACAGTAGCAGATACTTTTGTCCGAAAATTATCTCGAGCAATTAGTTCATGAACCACTGGATAGTAAATAGTTGTGAAAATATACTTGACCGCTTAACAACAAATACGGAGGTAATAAAGAGCATCAAAACAGCCATTGTGATTAGTGAACACAGAGTTGTAGCGAAAATCAACATCGGATTAAATGAACGAAAAATATATCTATTCAGAAGAGCACATAAAAATTCGATTAACGCTTTCCTGAGTGAGAATCTCCAGTCTTTCTAAACTAACAATATTATTATTAATTATATGTGGCTTACATTCAAAGAAATATCGACAGCTATTGACAGATTTATACCGAACAAATCAACAAAACATATGTTTAGATTACACCTGCAGTATAACCCAATAATTCGCTGTTTGATCTGCGAGTTCCCACACTACTCAAAATAAATAGATCGGGTGATATGTCATACACAATACACATATGGTAACGTATTTTATTGAGTATCTAATGTGTGATACAGTGCGATGTTTTGCTGTCTCAACACTATTTGAGGTTTACATCGCGATTACTTACAGTGAGAGAGACCACAGGGCTACCAGAAAAGTGAAAATCCATATTCGTTTCCCTCCAATATGGTGTTCGATCACTTCGGACGGTCAGTACATTTGCACACCTGCGTCGCATGGACAGTATGAAGTTATCAAGCCGCGGTGGAGTGGCCGAGCATTCCAAGGCGCCTCGATGCAGAGGGCGCCCCTGCTCGCCGTCAGAGGTTTGAGTCTGTAATGTTACTTTTTTTTATTTTTTATTTTATTTTATTTTATTTTTTTTATTTTATCGCTGGTATTGTCACAGGATCAAAGTTGAAAACCGGAATTGAAATTTAACTAACCGTAAGATCAGCAATGAATATTAATTTTTGAAATGGTTCATACACTGAAAGGACCACAAAATATTCCGCCGTCAGTTCTCAGTAGCAATGTAAGTTAAAAATTACGACATCACCAGAAAGCACCATTACATAAGAAAATAGCAGAATCAGTTACCTGGTACGCATTCATTGGTGGAAGCCGTGAACCTGTATGAACTGATTAATATCTTCGTTCTCGTAAACTGATGCTTGGTTTCATGACTATTGATTATTAAAGTTTTAAGACCGTGTGCAATTTTGATCACTATGGTTATCGAAAGTTAAAGAAATTATCGGACTTCGCTTTTAACAGAATGAAGATTTCCTGCAGGCATTCAATTCAATGTTTAATATAAAATGAGAGTAAATAAATTTTGCATCGAGAATGTTCTTTTGTCATCATGAGACAATAGGCAACAATGACCAAGCATCAATTTACTAATATTGCTGAAAATGAATCAATTAAATGAAAGATGGGGAGAAATAGTCATTATTTAAATAAAATAGGAATTCCAAATGAAAGTTAAAGTTTATTACGTAAAGGGTGCTAACCAGAGCTCACACATGATTATCGAGGTCGAGTAAGATACGTCCGCTCAGTATAAAGGTAGAAAAACGAAAGACGACAAGCGATTCCGTTTTCTCTCCTGATCGTTTGACATAGTTGAATGTCATATTTAAAACAAGGATAATCAGAGATTTATTGGCCGAGAGAACGGATGCTAGCGACAAGCGTCGCAGATATAATTTTCAATAAAAAAAAATATTAATGTATTGCTACAAGTCCTCCATAGGCCATGAGTGTATTTGTTGTCCTTAGCATAAGTTAAAGTAGATTTTAAGCCTAGGGACTGATAACCAGAGTAGTTAAGTCCCATAGATTTACAAACATTTGATTTTTGATCAATCAGCTGGTGAAGGACATTTGGCCATTCTTCCACGAGTGAATATTCAGGTCTGCAGCCGTTGTGGAAGACGCTGATCTGGCTGCAGTGCGTCTGCCACATGAATCCCAGACATGCTCAACCGGGTATAAGTCCGTTGATCAAGCTGGCCACTCCATTCGTTTCATTTCCTCAGCTTCAAACATGAGGTCCACTAGTGCAAGCTGTATGGGGACGAGCGTTATCGTCCACCAGAAGGACACGACTTCTACGGTACCAGCATAGGACACAACGAACAGTCGAAGAATCTCGTCGCTGTACCTCTGAACAGCCAAAGAGCCATTCTGAGTGACATACAGGTCCGTATGTCCACCAATACTGACTCTTGCCCACACCATTCGTCGACCACTATGACATGATGATGTTTCCTGCACATAAGAAGTACTTTTCCCAAGTTCCACGTTCTCTAGAGATCAGGGAACGACGATTATCCGGATGAACACTAACATTGACACATTTGGTAACAATAAACGGGGCCATTTCTTACGACTTCAATGCTAGTGTTCCTCCGCTCAGTTTCTGTGGGCTAAAGAAGTCGTCGTTTTTACGGGAGTCACACCATGGGCCTCCGTGCCTTAAGTCCACAATCCTGAAGGCGATTTCGTACTGTTTGTGTTGATATTGCTCGTCCTGTTGCTACTGCCTGGAGGGTACGTTGTAGCTGAGTTGCATACAGTCTCCTGTCTCGGCGGGCTGTTAACCGGAGATAACGGTGATTTCTTGCTAATGTAACTCGTAGACTACCTTGACCGTACGCGTTTTAACGGTTCCTGTTGTCTGATATCTCGTCCAGGTCCTGGGAATTACACTTTGAGACACTGCAACAGCTGCAACCACCAACCTCTGTGTCTGCCCCGCTTCCAGGCTTCCTATGGCTCTCCTTGCAATAGTTTCGGGTAAGCCGGCCGCGGTGGCCGAGGGGAGTGAAGCGCTCCAGTCACGGTCTGCACGGCCACTACGGTCGGGGGTTCGAATCCCCCCTCGGGCATGAATATTTGTTCCGTCCTTAGTCTTAGCTAGTTCATAAGTATTTTGTAAGCTTAGGGACTGATGACCCTGTAGTTAAGTCCCATAAGTTTTACAAACATTTGAACATTTTTGAGCTTCGGGTAAGTCACGTTGTTGTTGCACTGCATTGCATTACCTGCTCACTACACTGTCTGAACCCAACTGCTTGTGCAGTTAGATTGGTAAAGTAAATACAAGGCAACGCCAACCCACTCTACACGAATTATTACTATTATCACTAACTCTGTGGGCGTAATATTGTTTTCTCCAGTCCGTAAATCAGACAGAAAGACGTCGAACCATTTTGGTTTAGTCTTTCGATGAAAATACTTCAGAACCTAGATATCTCATCTGATCCCGTAATTGTTTTATCATGTAGCCCCTCACGGAACGTAATCTTAAAAAAAACCATGCCAAAAATTAGAAGCGGTGATCCTACAACATGTATTTTCGGTATCAGGAGTCATGGTTTTCCAATACATTCTCAGGAATAAACTAAGGCCGACCCCAGATAGAGCCTCAAGTACAATGTGCCTTGGGGGTGGGTGGAGGAAATGAGTAATGTTTAAATTTTCAGCCTGTACTGTGGGATGATTACAGAATGCCCATATTTACAAACTATCACTATGACAACGGCTATTTAAAATCTCACCCCTTAACTTTGTGATCAATAGGACCCGCTCTATGACTTCGTGACATGGCGCCTTTGACCGCGTGGCCATCGCCGCATGGCAACATTATCACCTTTTTCATTGGATCCCTACCACTACTTATAAACGGTGTGTGTACATTATCGCCTACTAACTTGGACTTGAACACCAGAGTTAGAATGATTGTTTCCTTTTTATTATATAAGTGGTCAGAAGCACGGGATTTGACAACATAAAGAGATAATAATGGTCCTTGAGTCTTAAAAGTCATTGTGTATCCGAAGGATATACGACCTATAGTAGCCTCTCGGGTTTCGGACATCGGACAGGTATGCTTTTTCCAAATAACAATATTTTCTGATGGTAGTATTCAACCGTCTTCAATTTAAACAATAATGTGATAAGTGTAAAGTAAAAATAGTATTTTTGCTGGGACGCAGTTTTTTCTGCTTTCTGGCCACCATCCCACGAAGAAGAAATTATGTATTTCAAAAAAAAAAAAAAAAAAAAAAAAAAAAAAAAAAAAAAAAAAAAGTGTCTTCTTTGTTTGAAATTAAGAAATAATTCAAAACAGTATCCCGAAACAGTGGTAGATGAACTATAATGAAGTGTTTCAAAGCTTGCAGCTGTACCAAAGGCTGTATTGTGGCGGCTACAAAAAAGTGAATGAATAAATTCAATCTTTATGAACTTAGACTTGTCCATTAGATATTCCAATTAGTTAAACTGTTCGTTATTAAAACCCGCTGCTCTCTGCAAACTCATGGAATCTGCTGTCGTCACCATTAAGTCTTCACTTTTCGTAAAAGATGGTTAAATTATTTGTCGTTTGCATTTCTGTCTCGATGGATATACGTTTTTAATATGATAGCACACGACACTACAACTCCCTTTTCAAGACTGATTGTTCTGAAAAGAATAATTACTTTTCCAAAAGAGGGTTTCTAATCACATCAGTGTTCCCGTAAATTTTTAGTTGATTTTGCATAATAAACTTCTTATTTTGCTTTCTTCTCATTCGCTGCCTTATTTGTGATTTCAAGAAATCTGACTTTCTCTACGATTTCCTTCACCTAATTTTCATTTCATCTTTGCCTGTTAAACAAACAGTAAAAAAACTAAGGTTTTTTTTTCTTTTTCATGGTCATAAACAAACGTGTCTAGATATTTTCAGAGATTATAATATAGAGAATAATATCAATTGTAACTTGGGCTTAAATATCACTTATTTGAAAACAAAACACACTATTATATTGCTGTACCGAAAAAGGCGCTAGGAAGAGATAACATAATACCATTCTGTAGCACAGCAATTTAATTTAATACAAAATCGCGTTCAGGGACGGTGTCACCGGTGGTGAAAATGAGAAGCGGCTCCTATACGGTACGACCTTTGCACAGATACTAGACGCAGCGGAATAGCCGTGCGCACTAAGGCGCCTTTCTGCGGTGCGCGCGGCCGTTCGCCATTGGAGGTTCGAGTCCTACCTCGGGCATTGGTGTATGTACTGTTCTTAGGATACGTTAGTTTAAGTAGTTCGTAAGTTTAGCGACCCATTAGCACTACAGTTAGGTCCCATAACTTCACAAACATTTGAAAATTTTGACAGATACTATCCCAGCAGGCTGTGGATTACCTAATTAGTTTTGTATGGGACTGTCCGAAATTCTCTTGTGGAATATGTATTCTGAGATACACGTTTGTAAGAGAATGTCTTATGCGGAAAGTGACGGCTAATCTACCAAATAATTTGATGAGATGGATACCAAGAGTCGCGGTGGAGTGGTGTTCCAAAGCGCCTAGCTGCGGAGCGCGCCGCTGCTCGCCGACGGAAGTTCGAGTCCTCCCTCGGGAATGGGTGTATTGTCATAAGCATAAGTTAAAGTAGATCGTAAGCCTAGACTGATGACCAGAGTAGTTAAGTCCCATAGATTTACAACCATCTGAACATTTGGAAACACAAGAGGGGCTTGTAATGCAAGACGCGCCTTGCAAGATTGTAATCACAGCCGGTGTCGTGGCTGTCAGCCTAACACAGGCATTCCACGACAACGCCGGCTCCTACGGACGCTGCCTGCAGCCTACGCCTGCTGCATACTAATGCCCATCCACCGTCATTCACAAAAATGAAAGCGGTTACCAAATATTTCTATTACATATCAGCACACGAGGCATCTGACGTTGTAGCCTATACTTAGTCTACAGCGTTAATATCCCAAGACCATTTCTCCCATTACAAAAAAAAAAAAAAAAAAAAAAAAAAAAAAAAAAAAAAAAAAATAATAATAATAATAATAATTTTAGTCATCAATCCTTCTTGTGCTAATCCCTTCATATTCGAGCAGCACTAGGTCCCTACGTCAACGTGTCTTTTTGGATGTATTCCAATATTTGCCAAAATGTTCAAATGTTTGTAAAGCTATAGGACCAACCTACAGCGGTCATCAGTCCCTAGACTTACAAACTAATCAAACTAAGGGCATAAACAAAGGACTACACACAGGCACGCATGCCAGAGGGACGACTCGAACCTCCGACGGGAGGGGAGCAGACGCGCACTCCGCAGCAAGGCGCCTTAGAGCATAGGCCACTCTCTCGTGGCACAATATTTGTCTTCCGCTACAGCTCCTTCCCTCTATTACCATGCAAGTTTTTCTCTGATGTCTCATGTTTCACAATCGTGTGCCTTCTTTCGTCAATGTTGTCCCCATTTTCATTCATCGCCGAATCTACGGAGAACCTCCTCATTCGTTATTTTCAGAATTCTTCCGTAGCACCAAACTAAAACGCTTCCATTCGCTTCTGTTCTAGTTTTGCTACTGTTAATATTTGACTTCCTTACAAAGCTAGCCTCCAAACTGGCGTTCTCATAAATTTCATCCTCTCATTAAGGGCAGTGTTTTATACCGTTCTTGGCCATGAATGCCTCATTGCCTGTGACTATTTATGTCGTTCGTGCCTCGTCCGTCGTGAGGTAATTTGCATCCAAAGTAGCACATTCTATGTGATCTCCAGTCTTTTGGGAAGTTTCTCTCTATTTTCATTTTTACAATTTTTCATTACGTTTTTTTTTTCCTTTTTTTTGGGGGGGGGGGGGGTTCTCGCAATCCATATTCTGTACTCATTATTAATTCCATTCAACAGAGTCTGAAATTAATTTTTACCTTCACCAAGGAAGGCAACCTCATCACTTGACGTCCTGTCACCCTGAATTTATTTCGCAGTCCTCAACCTTTCTTTTATTTCCGACACTGCTTCGTTGATGTATAAATTGAACAGTAGAGACAAAGTGACTGAATTGTTACAAACGAAATGGCTTTTTGAAGGATAAAAGAATATTATTCTTAATTTGATTATTTAAACGACTTACAAAAATGATATCAAGAGAAATATGATTTTGAGGATTTTTTTACGTCATCAATAGAGGTGGATCCTATTTACAGAATAAAGATATTTCGTCACAGTGATTACTATTTCTTTTTAAGAATATCTGCCCTTTTCTTTAAAACGACTTTGACAATCTTCCTCCTTTCCGTTGTCATTTAACGACATTCTCATTTTTCCCGATTCTTCTTCTTCTTCTTCTTCTTCTTCTTCTTCTTCCGCGTCCGGTTACGCCAATTATATCCTTCCTTTCCAGTAATCAACAACATAGGTTGTTTTGTTGTTTACTTTAAGAATATCGTCAATAGTACATGTTATTGACCTATTTGGACAAATCAGAAGATGGTTAAAATCCTGTATACCCTGCATTCACAACTGTTATCATCACTATATCCCGATTTTAATAGGTCTGATTTGCTTCTAGTTACTCCTATGCGCAGCCGGTTTACTCTTCAAAGTTGGATGTTCAAATCCTGCAGATCCTTCCTCACGGAGGTCCATCACGAAGTGAGGCACCGTTTCTTTCTACAAAGATATAAGCCTTATGCTGGGCTTGGTTAAAAGCTCTTGAGTTGTGTCATATGTTAAATATACTCGGGGCAAATCACAAGCAATACCTTCACTACGTGATAGTAATGGCGATCCTGCCGATGACAGCGCTACTAAAACAGAGTTACTAAACTTAGCTTTTAGAAACCCATTCACCAAAGAAGACGATTTCCAGATTTCGAATTACGAACAGATGCCGTAATGAGTAACGTAGAAGTAGATATCATCGGAGTAGTGCAGCAACTAAAATCACTTAACAAGTCTTCTGGTCCGGATTCTATACGCATTAGATTTCTATCTGATTATGCTGAAGCGATAGCTCCTTACTTAAGTCATATACAACCGCTCTCTCATAGAAGGATCTGTACCAAAAGATTGGAAAGTTGCCTAGGTCACACCTATATTCAAGAAAGACAGTAGGAGTAACCCACTAAACTACAGGCCTATTTCATTGACGTCAATTTGCAACAGGGTTTTGGAACATATCCTGTATTCAAATATTATGAATTATCTCGAGCAGAACACTCTATTGACCCAAGGTCAACACGGATTTAGAAAATATCGTTCATGCGAAACACAACTAGCTCTTTATTCACACAAAGTGGTGGGTGCTATCGACAAAGGTTCGCAAATCGATTCCGTATTTCTTGATTACCAGAAAGCTTTTGACACCGTACCTCACAAACGGCTTTTAATCAAATTGCGTGGTTATGGTACATCGCCCCATCGCGATTGGATAGGGGATTTCTTGTCAGAGAGGACACAGTTCGTAGTAATCGATGGTAAGGCATCGACTAAAACAGAGGTGATATCGGGCGTTCCACAGGGTAGTGTTATTGGTCCTCTGCTATTCCTTATTTACATAAACGATTTAGGGGAAAATCTAAGTAGATCTCTTAGGTTGTTTGCAGATGACGCCGTCATTTACCGTCTAGTAAAATCATCTGAAGATCAAAAACAACTGCAGAACGATCTGAATAAAATATCACTATGGAGTAAAAATTGGCAATTGACTGTAAATAATGAGAAGTGTAAAGTCGTCCACATGAGTACGAAAAGAAATCCGTTAAACTTTGTTTACAATAAATCAATCAAATGTGAAGGCCGTAAACTCCACAAAATACCTAGGAATTACTATTACTTCAGACCTAAACTGGAAAGGACACGTAGATAATATCGTGGGAAAGGCGAACCAGAGACTGCGTTTTATTGGCAGAACCCTTAAAAAATGCAACAGAACTACTAAAGAAACTGCATCACTACGCTCGTCCGTCCATTTTTAAAGTATTGCAGCCCAGTGTGGGATCCTTATCAGGTGGGTTTGAAGGAGGACATCGAAAGAGTCCAAAGAAGGGCAGCTCGTTTCGTATTGTCACGATACAGGGGAGACAGCGTTACGGAAATGATACAGGATCTGGGATGGGAATCATTACAACAACGGCGCTTATCGCTGCGGCGTGGGTTACTTGCGAAACTCCAATCGCCAACATTCTCCTCCGAATGCGAAAATATATTGTTGACTCCCACTTACATAGGTAGAAATGATCACCAGAATAAAATAAGAGAAATCAGAGCTCGAACAGAGAGATTCAGGTGTTCTTTCTTCCCGCGCGCTATTCGAGAATGGAATGGGAGATAAATAGTATAATTTTGGTTCGATGAACCCTCTGCCAGGCACTTAAATGTGATTTGCAGAGTATCCCATGTAGATGTAGATGTAGATGTAGAATGAAACTCTTGCGGAACTTCAACCGGACCCCTTGTTTGCGGTGCAAATGCATCGGATTTCGCGGATCATTCTTTAGTTTTGATATTTCTATCTCTGTGGAGACTTTCCTTCGAACAGCGGATGGTGCTATGCCTTGATGGGATAAATTTTATCTGTGGGAGTTGGCTTGAGGCATCCTGTGGCGATGCGTACTGTTTCATTCACAGCGTTGTCAACTTGTTTAGCGTGCGCCGAGTTCTGGCACAACATATTCCGCTGCTGAAATACTGAACGCTTGTCCGGTGGTGCGCAAAACATGTAGCTGAGCATCCCACGAGGGAACCTGTCAGTCTCCGCAGTATGCTGTTCCTGGCACCGACCTTTTTCTTGGTGTTGTGACAGTGCTGCTTGAAAGTACGGGCTCTGTCCAATGTCACTCCGAGGTACCTCGGACTATTTGTTAGCTGCAGCTCTTCCTCTTTCCACGTGACGTGGAGTTTCTGTTCAGCTTGTTTGTTCCTAAGATGGAAAGTGGACACTTGCTACTTACTGAGGTTCGGTTTTAGGTTGCTTTCTACAGAGAAGGTCGCTAATTCTGTTAAGGCTCCGATGAGATCGTTTGTGTAAATGTTAAAAAGTATTGGACCCATAACACTGCCTTGTGGAAGTAATTTTTTTTTAATTTTTTATAAGTTGTTTTCCTCAATCGGCTGTTTTCGGTTTGCAAGATTACATAGAAAAGTCTCTTCTGTCACATACATTGCACGATCATAGGAAGTTGTCTAAATGTTCAAATGTTTGTAAATCTATCAGACCAAACTGCGTAATCATCAGTCCGTAGCTTACAACTTAAACTAAGGTAAACTAACCTAACGACAACACACACACACACACACACACACACACACACAGGACGCCCACAGCTCTTTTGTGGGTACGTGTGTGGCGCGCACAGGGCCCTGAGCCGAAGTAGCATTTCTTCCTCCCCAGGCTGCTTCACTCCCCCCCCCCCCTCCCCCCGGTTCATGCCTAGCCCGGAGACGGGTGTGTGAGTAAATGCAGGTCATCTTTTCTACGCTTTCCTTTTCCTACTGGTTCTTCCCTCCTTTCACTCGCTTACTCTGTTGGAGCCATCCATACCATCTCCGCTTCGGCGTTTGAGATTCTCCCTTTTCTATCTCCTTGTTTTATCCTCTCTTCTTTCGTCTTCCCTGTGCGTGTCTGAAGGACGACCCACGCATTCCCGTGCTTAGCAGGTGACGGGGTAATGCGTAATTCCCCGCCCCGGGAAGACAAGTAGGGCACGTACGTACCCCCTGGTAGGCCCGGGGAGGGGTGATTACCCGAGCTGGTACCTTCCGACTATGCCGATTGGTCCCTCCGCCCGTTTCTCGGGAGGTGTGACCTGAGGTGTGAACCATCACCTAAGGCGGGGTAGCCCTCAGTGAGGGTCCCCAATAGGAAGAAGCGCGCCATCGGAGACGCCATTAATCATGGGGGACACTTTCGCAATGACCTCTCTCTCTTCACTTTTGACTTCGACCCAAACAAAGAAAATACTACCAAACGTTGCTAAGTTCCTGATTGTTACCCGTACTGATGGTCATGATTTCTCTAAGGTCGATCCCTTCATAGGGTGTAGATGCCGTTGTAGCTCCGCTGAAGAAATGTTCTCAACAACGTAAAGGGGGTTTGCTGTTAGAAACAGACAATGCGTTTCAGGCTCAAAAACTGACCCGAGCCACGCTTTTGCACATCTTCCCGGTAAAAATCGAAGCCCACCATACCCTCGTCACGTGGGGTGGTCTACTCTCGATCCCTCGACGGGTTATCGGACGAAGAAATAAAGGACTACTTGACTGATCAGGGCGTCATAGCTGTCCATAGGGTTATGAAACAGGCTGATACAGGTTTGATACCAATTTTGACATTTGACAAGGTGGATTTCCCTTCCAAAATCAAAGCAGGCTACGAAATCATATCAGTTCGCCCCTATACCCCGAATCCCACACGTTATTACCAGTGCCACAGGTATAATTATACCCGTGAGTCCTGCCCTCATGCAATCAAATGCGTCACCTGCGGCAGGGACGCTCATGGGGGGGACTGTCGGCCTCCATCCCCTCGCTGAATCAACTGCATGGGCGACCATGCTGCTTCATCCAGAGACTGCCCGGTTTACAAGGAGGAGCGGGTAATCCAAGAAATAAGAGTACGCGAAAAAGTTTCGACCTCTGCTGCGCGGAAGATACTAGCCGGTCAAAAGCCCGCTGAGCTTCCAGCGGGTAAATACAGCGCTGTCCTTGCCTCTCCTCGTCCTACTAAGGAGGTTGGCATAGAAACATGTGATCTTACTTTTAGCGACACTGTTGTCAGATCGTCCAGCCCAAAGATTGCCCGATCAACCTCTCACTTCCTCTCACCGAAAACCACAGTCATCAGCAGCTCCTCCCAAATCACGGGCGTCTAAATCGGATGCCCGGACTTCCAAGAAAGAGCCTGTCCATTAAGATTTCTTAAGATCTGAGCCTGCACAACCTATGTTTGCACACACATCTCATCGTATTTCCTCTAAGAAGGCACACAGAAGAAAGAGTTCCTCTCCTTCCCCGCCACGACGTGACTCAACTGTCACGACATCTAGCAGTGGCACCACCCGATCTTCCTCTGTCTCGCTGGGGCGTGCTACTGCTAGCCGATCATCTGGCCCTTAACTGGCGGAGGAAGCTGCCCCTTCCGATAAATCCAGGCAGGTGGTGGAAACTCCAGATGAAGCGATGGAACATGACCCTTTACCTGTAGATTCCAGTAGCAGCGTTCTCTCGAAGTCAGACCCCCAGTGGCCAGCGAGGTGATCTCTAGCTTTTTCTTCTCTTTCTATCTCCTCACCTTATGGATCTCCTTCAATGGTATATTCGCGGCATTCGTTCCAACAGAGAAGAATTGAAACTCCTACTCAGACTGCACCGTCCATTCGTGGTCGGACTTCAAAAAACGAAGTTACGCCCGTGCGCTTTAACCTGCCCCCTATGGAGAGTATTGCAGCCCATGGAGAGGTTATGTTGCTCATTAGAGATGACATCTACTACCATCCTATTCCACTGCACACTCAACTACAGACAGTTGCCGTCCGCATCATCTTCACACCTTTTCCTTCTCCCTTTGTAACATCAATACCCCATCGTCTTCTGCCTTTACTAGGGCAGATGTGCTGCACCTTGTTGCCTAACTTCCTCCCCCCTTTTTGTTGATAGGCGATTTCAACGCCCACCCCCTATGGGGTTCTCCGGCCTTTTCCCAGAGAGGCTCCCTTTTAGCGGACATTCTCAACCATCTTAATCTTGTCTCCCTAAACCCAGGTGCACCAACCTTTCTTTCAGGCACGACGCATACTTACTCTCACTTGGACCTCTCGATATGTACTGCTCAACTAGCGCGTCGGTTTGAGTCGTATGCTCCCTCTGATACGTATTCGAGCGACCATTTCCCCTGTATAATTCATCTCCTTCATCATACCCTACCTCCGGGTTCCACTAGTTGGAACATCTCGAAAGCTGACTGGGGACTGTTCTCCTCCATGGCGGTTTTCCATGATGGGAACTTCCCCACCTGTGACAGTTAGTTCGAATACCTCACGGAAGTCATTCTGAATGCTGCCGAATATTCCATTCCACGTACTTCGTCTTCTCCACGTCGAGTCCCAGTCCCCTGGTGGACTGCGGCATGTCGCGATGCTATTAGAGCCCGGAGACGTGCTCTACGCACCGTCCGCTGCCACTCAACGTGGGCGAACTGTATCAATTACAAACGTCTAAGAGCGCAATGCCGTCATCAAGGAAAGCAGACGGGTCTGCTGGATTGCTTTTACTAGTTCATTTAACAGACTTATTCTTCTATTGTCTGGGAGGCCTGCGCCGGTTATCCGGCACTGAGGTCCTCCCCAATTCCTGGCTTGACCGTCGCAAATGAAGTCTTTGTGGACGCAGCCGATATATCCAACGCCTTAGGTCAATCTTTTGCAGAGGTCTCGAGCTCCTCACATTACCACCCAGCCTTTCTCCCTCGAAAGCAAGCAGAAGAGGCACGGCCACCTTCCTTCCAATCTCTCAATCGGTAAAGTTACAATGCCACCTTCACCATGCAGGAGCTTGAACGTGCTGTGTCCCGATCTTCTGCTCCAGGGCCTGACGCAATTCATATACAGATGCTGAAGAACCTTTCTCTTGCGGTTAAATGTTTTCTCCTCCGCACTTATAATCGCATATGGATTGAAGGTCAGGTCCCCACACGTTGGCGTGAAGCAATTGTTGTCCCCATACCAAAACCAGGGAAGGACAAACATCTTCCTTCGAGTTATCGCACCATTTCTCTTACCAGCTGCGTTTTCAAGGTGATGGAACGCATGGTTAATGCTCGGCTGATTTGGCTACTCGAATCTCGCCGTCTCCTTACCAACGTCCAATGCGGATTTCGTAGGCATCGTCTTTCTAACGACCTCCTCGTTACCTTGTCGACCTATATTGTCGATAACTTTTTGCGTAAGCGCCAGACGGTGGCTGTTTTTTTTTTTTTTTTTTTTTTTTTTTTTTTTTTTTTTTTTTTTTTTTTTTTTTTTTGTAGAAGGCTTATGACATCTGTTGGAGGGCGGGTATTCTCCGCATGCTCCATACATGGGCTGTCGCGGTCGCCTCCCCATTGTTATTCAAGCACTTTTACTAGATCAAAGGTTCCGGGTACGAGTGGTCTCTATTTTGTCGGACACCTTTCGCCAGGAGAATGGGGTGCCACAAGGATCTGTGTTGAGCGTGGCACTCTTCGCCATAGCAATCAACCCAGTTATGGATTGTCTTCCTACTGACGTATCTGGCTCCCTTTTTGTGGATGACTTTGCGATTTACTGCAGTGCCCAGAAAACGTGTCTCCTGGAACGCTGTCTTCAGCGTTGTCTCGACCGTCGTTACGGTTGGAGGTTCGCCAATGGCTCCCGGTTCTCCAGTGAGAAAACAATTTGTATAAATTTCTGGAGATACAAAGAGTTCCTTCCACCGTCTCTCCATCTTGGCCCCGTTACTCTGCCTTTCGTGGACACGACGAAATTTTTAGTGCTTATATTGGACAGGAAACTCTGCTGGTCCCCGCATGTGTCCTATCTGGCTGGCCGGTGTACTCGTTCCCTTAACGTCCTCCGTCTTCTTAGCGGCACGTCATGGGGAGCGGATCGAACCATCCTACTTCACCTCTACCGGTCCACTGTCCGCTCAAAATTGGATTACGGAAGCTTCGTTTACTCTTCCGCACGGCCGTCCACTTTACGGCGCCTAAACTCGATTCACCATCGGGGGTTACGCCTGGCGATAGGAGCTTTTTACACAAGCCCTGTTGACAGCCTCTATGTCAAAGCTGCCGAATTACCTTTACCCTATCGACGCGACATATTACTGTGTCGGTATGCAAGCCGTTTGGTTTCGATGCCGCATCATCCTTCTTATCATTCTTTAACGACTCTCTCGATAGCCCTACTCCCTCCTGGAGTCCGTTTTCGTCGCTTGCTTCGGCAGCTCGATTTTACTCTCCTTTCCACATTTCAAATAGGTGAGAGCCTAGTGCCACCTTGGCTTCAGGCTCAAGTTCGCGATACCTCAAACTCCTCTCACTACCGAAGGAGAGTACTTCGGTTGCTTTTTACTGCTCGCGGTTTCTTGAGCTTCGTGCACGGCTCGAAAACTCCGTTTTCATATATACGAATGGCTCAAAGACCAATGACGGTGTCGGATGTGTGTTTGTCGTCGGGGATGACTGTTTTCAGTACAGGCTTAAGGCCCACTGCTCGAATTTCACAGCTGAGCTTTTTGCTCTCTATCAAGCTGTAGTATTTATCCGCCGACACCGTTCTCCTTCCTATGTCGTCTGCTTCCTCAGCGCCATCCAGAGTCTGAGCGACCCATTTTCGGCCATCCTGTTGTGCACCGAATCAACAGCTCCCTTCAGTTATTTGCTGCCGACGGCCCTCGCGTACACCTCCTGTGGGTACCCGGCCACGCAGGCGTGCCTGGTAACGAGGCTGCTGATGCCGCTGCCAAGGCTGCAACTCTCATACGTCTGACAGCTACGTACTGTGTTCCATCGCATGATATTCAAGGGGCTCTTTCGTTGCGCCTTATATCGTCGTGACATAATGTGTGGTCTTCGCTTACAAATAATAAGCTTCGGACTATTAAACCGCTCCCGGTGGCTTGGAGGACCTCGTCACTCCGCTAGAGACGAGAAGAGACCATCTTGGCCCGGTTGCGGATCGGACATTGCCGGTTCAGCCACCGCCACCTGCTCACTGGTGAACCTGCACCGTTATGTTCCTGTGGTCACCCGCTGTCAGTGCGCCATGTTTTATTGTCGTGTTCCAATTTTACTCCTATTCGGCTTGCACTACATCTGCCGAACAGCTGATGACGCGCGGGCTGTTGCTCGAGTATTGAATTTTATCACCTTGACAAATTTGTCAAAGGATATTTTAAGATTAGTCTTCTATACGTCACATGTAAAACTACGAAAAAACTATTTGCAACTGGAAACATTCACACAGACACTTCATGTCTGTTTCTCTTAATTAACAGTTGTAACGAACATATTTTTTAGTCGCCTGTACTCCCTGTTTCATTCACTGCATTTTTATATTTTCTCCAATTAAATTTTGTATTTACTGTGATATTCAAGAACTTTTTTCGCTCTTTTTTCTACCTACTGAACCCCCATTTTAGATTTTCCAACACTGTTGACACTTCAAACGTTTGACGTAAAGCGCATTAAGTCGTAAACTGATACCCTTTCATCACAGGAGATTCCCCCCCTTTTTTTTTTTTTTTTTTTATTTTTTTTTTTTTTTTTTTTTTTTTTTTTTGTCTAGGTCGTCTCCCTCTGGGCCATCTCCTACGGGAGAACCGAATGGGGGACTAGCCCGGAACGTTTTTTCCAGTGGAGATGGTATCGTGGCACTATTACAGTTGGAGGCTATAGTGTCTTACAGATAAACATTTGTATTTATTGCAATGGTTCCATTGCCAGCCTCACCGTCACGTCTTTGATCATTGTACATTCTTCCTTCGTTGAACTTATGTCCCTAACCTGCCTAGACAATGTCGTTGGAAAACGAGGGTGACTTCTTGTGTCAAAAGTTTTTTGTCGCGTTCTTGATTATTTTTATTCACATTTCGAATTAGTAATTGATCAGCTGTCAAACACACTACCTCTAGACCAGCAGCAAAACGTCCCTAAACAGTCTTGATCACGATGCACTCCACCTCGCCTTAAATTTTATACGAATTCTCCGCTTCCCCGCTGTGTTTTTTGACATCCAACAGCGAATCCACCGAATCGTTTTATCCGTGTTTACCATCTCTCTTACACGTTCCTTCTATTAGCTCCGAATAATTTTAAACCTGCACAACCATCTAATTCCCTACTTTAAATGCGACACAAAATTGCGATAGAGGCAGGAGACCATACTTAACAACTGTTAGTGTTGCGGATATGACACAAACAGCTTATAACATCCATCTGAAGGTGTCTTGTGTGAGAGTAGCTGAAGTCACCAGCAGATACAAATCTGAATATGGAATCTCCGAAACGCGTCATTTAAGAATAATTTCTATTAACGCTTTGCGACCTATTCAGCATATTCGCCGCACTACCGATTACATCCTATTCCAGCAAAAGCAAAGCCACCTCCCCGTACCTTTCCACTAAATCCTCCTACTGTCGTCTTTTCAACTACGTGAAAGAATACACCGTCTGCTTCCATTTTCAACAGCTTTGTTCAAGTCTTTCGTGCATCTCGCATCATGTTCCTAACACCTTCCCACAAAAACGTACCTGAACTAATGCTTAGTTCTTATAATTTAATACTCTGAAAAGTTAAAAAGATTTAAAGTATTCGATGTAAAACCGCCCTTAAAGGCAGATTTTTTTTATTACTCTTTTTTTTTTTTACTTTTATTTTATAAAACTTTGCTTGTATCTTTAATAAACGGTGTCGGTTGTATACACTGATGAATGCGAGGCAAAATGTTCTACTATCAAGTATAGTTTAACTAATACTCTTTTCTCTTTGTTAGAAAGAACGTAATTGTACGATAACACTGTCCTTCAACGCATTTTCTCATTTTCGCCACTAACGCATTGTTTCCCTTTGAAGCATTTCTGATATTCAGAAAAGTATTGTTTTCTTTTTTGTTTAGGAAGACAAACACGACAACTTCAGCAATCACAATTTATTGAGTCAATAAAGTTCTGCTACCAATATTTGACAACTGAAATATTTCATCAACGCTATTATTTGTAAACCATATTAATTCCGCTATTATAATCTGTTGCTAAAAATGATAATCTGATTTGTTTACTTACATGTCTGATTTTGGGTACCAGGAATTAAGTAGAACATTTTGTCTCTTCTGTTTACCAGTAAAACGGCGTAGCATTACTCATTGAATATTAGCCAACACTCATTGCTAGGAGTACAATGGCTCAGAACATTAGCGGCGGTTTTTTACGCCAGGAGAAGCTCCCAATTACCTCACGGTCCTTTCCCTCGGCTTTTCTGCGCGGCGACGCAGAACATCTAGATTTAATGACATTGTTCGTTGACAATGACAGGCGTATACGCCTTAAAAGAAAGCGATGTCTACAAGATAGAGATTCGATGCCAGATTTTTTGAGACGTTTCGACTATATTTACGTTACACCTGTTTAAATAAAACAATTTAGTGAAACTTAAGTTCACATGTGTTCTTCAGCGAACACTTCGTGAAAACCACGCTCGTTTTTTATGAGTGTGTCATAGCTAGGTACGCTCAGATCAGTTTGATAAATAAGTGTCTCGTGTCCCAATGTGAGACACTGTAGAGAATAATGAAGTGCAAAGGTTCTTGTAAGCAGTAGTGGGACTAGCGAGCATTTAAATGTCACATATATCCAAAAATCTGTTATCTCGCATCTTTAACTGCTGACTGTAGAAATAATTTGAAGGACGGAGTGTATGAATCCACGTTTGGACGATGAAAAATGAAGACGATGAAAATAAAAAGAACGTGTTGTTATTGTCCAGACAGTTAAATTCAACGAAGGCAAGGATGATTTTAAAAACATTCTTGGCAACACTTACTTATTTTCCGTGTCCAGATTAAACAGCAAACTTTCAATAATCAGTGAAAGTTATCGGCTTGTCGTTGACCAGTATTATATCTGCCTGGCAGAACGTTTTGCCAGCCTTAGGGCGTAGCAAAAGATGCGCTGAATCGTGAAATGTGTCACAGTCGCAAGAGGCACCCATACCAGCTTCAGTCATTCCCCAACACTGCAAGTTACCCCTACATATCGTTACGCCCGCCCTTAGCCTGTTCAATGTTTTCCAAAGAGACTATGGAAGTTTTTTCCAGCGGCTGGCTCTTCTTTCAGTGCTAATGGTGGTTCAGATACTTTTGCTTCCCATTTTCTGATACGAAAAATTTCTGTGGATCTTGTCAAGGCTGTTGCCTTTCTTAGGAAACCACAGTCTAAAACAACAGTCGCGACACTCACGGCTGTAAAACTTGTTACCAACTGACAGTTGCAACGACACTAGCGCTCCTAGCGGTGGGGAAGCCGCCGAAGTAGTGATGTTTGTTTATAATTATGTTTGTATGTTATTAATGAAATAGCTAGTATATTTTTTGTGTTACAAGCATTAGTAAAATATTAAGGGACATACATAATTCGGAAATTAATGTAAAAACAGCCGCATTTAAGTGATTCAGTGGTATATGGAACAGCTTCGTCTTGAACAAATACTTAACGAATATGTGTGTATTTCAAGTTTATTCCGCTGAAAGTAACACTATAAACGTAAGAGGACAATAAATGTCTATTATGGTATTTCCTTAGTATAACAGGCAGCTTTTTGACGTGTATGAATTTGGTGCGGAGTCTAAAGATTAGCACATTTTTACACCTCACTCGGCTTTCTTACATATTATTTTGAGTGCAATTACTTTAGCTTAAAAAGGCAATGTTTTGATGATTTTTGCCGTTTGTGATTCAGCTGCAGCAACAATTGTGGAGCTGGCTTCTTCTCTGTTGGAAAACAGATTCATTGGTTTTGTCTTTTTATTGCCACGTTTGTGACGTTTATCCTTCAGCTACAACTATCATAGCTGATTTGGTGCGTGAAATACTGTGGTTATTCCATTCTTTATACGTGTGCTGCGTTCATCACTCACTTATTCGCGTGCAATTGTAGTGAAGAAATCTCAACGGTCCTGAGTAGAAAAGCGACGTCTTTCTGCCAAAGGGAAGGTCTTTTGGTGTTTCCTAGCCATTTTTTATTTTTAATAGAAAATTAACTTATTTAGCAGAAGCATGTAGGTTACAAGATAACTGTAAATAAACTGTACTTTAATGCACCTTTTCGTACTTCAGGAAACATACGAAAGACAAATATGGAGCTATTTGAAGTTATAACCTATTTTTATGGCATTAAATACGTTTTATAAAGTGAAAAGTATGTTGAAATGTTCAAATGTTTGTATAGTCTATGGGACTTAACTACGGGGTCATCAGTCCCTAAACTTACAAACTACTTATGAACTTCTTACGAACTAGGACGGCACAAATATCCATGCCCGAGGGGGGATTCGAACCCCCGACCATAGTGGCCGTGCAGACCGTGACTGGAGCGCCTCAGTCCCCTCGGCCAAAAAGTATGTTAAAATCAATATGACGATACTATTCACACTCTCCAATTTCGTCTTCATAAATGTAGCTTTCCGGCCGCTTGGAGCGCTGCTATCGTGGCGTATCACAAAAATCTGTGGGAGTGTCTTGACTGTGTATGTTAGACTGTGTGGCGGAACTTCAACGTCGGGCAGGGTGATCGCCATACTCTGGGTGACGAGTGCCAAGTTCCTGTCTGCTTCTCTCTGTGGCTACAGCCACCTCTCTTATATGTCGAGGGGCGATCCCTATAAGGGGGTACGGCTTGGCTGCTGGGGTGGCTTGAGGCATCCTGTAACAATGCGGGCAGTCTTACTGAGAGCTGTATCAACCTCCCTTGCATGGACAAACGAGGTCCAAACCGGTGCTACGTGTTCTGCCGCTGAGAAGCATAGGCCAAGCGCAGACGTTCTGAGAGTTGAAGGTTGCGGTCCCCATCTTGTGTTTGTCAGCTTCCTGATGTTCGTGCATGGACTTTACCTTTTACCTCTGTGCAGTGTTTTTTTTTTTTTTTTTTTTTTTTTAAGTGATGGATAGGTCTAAAGTAATGCCAAGAAATTTGGGCTCAGGACAGTGTCCGAGGGTTTGTCCTTCTCAGGTTATGTATACGGCTTGCCTTTCTTTCATATTTCGAATGTGAAATGCACATATTTGTATTTTGCAAGAATTAGGTTGAAGGTGGTTCCTGTCCTCGAAAGCTCTGGAGATTTTTTCTTTCACTATATAGAAAGTGGAACCTTGTACTGCCACTCCGGTAACATCAGCATGTGCGAAACGTTTCGTTTGGGGAGAGAGAGGTTGGTCGTTGGTGTACATGTTATATAAGATAGAGGCCACGACGTTTCACTGTGGCAGTTCATTATTTTTTCGTCTAAATCTGCTGCCTTTATTTCGCAACGTAACCTGGAAAGTTCTGTTCTGTAGGAGTACACAAATTAAAGACGTGAGCCGGAAGTCCTTCGGTAGTTCATAGATTATCTCCCTTAATTTCCTGTGATTAATAGTGTCATATGTTGATGGTAGGTCTATGAAAGCGACACCGGTGATCTGGTGGTTTTTCCGTGTTAACTTCATGGTCTGTCCACAACAAGGTTTTCCTGGACTGAACCCGGCTTGCTCTGTAATGAGATTATCATCCACATAGTCAGCGCTTCAATTCAGAATCATTCGCTTCAACAACCCTCCCTTTCAGACAGATCTTTAGAAATTTAAGTATAGCGCAGCAGTTGTTCATTAGATTTAGAACCTACTGAACCGCGGAGGGTCAGTTTTTAATCTGTTCTGGGGTTAGGTCATCCAGACCTGCTGCTTTATTTGGTTTCATTTCTTGGATAGCACATTAGATTTCGTCCATAGTAAAATTATTTCCGAGGTGGTCTCCTTCTTCCGACTCACGTCTGGTTAATTTCGTCTTTTCCCCCTTCCCTGATGTCTTCCCATTAAGGAGTAGATGAGTGGCTATGTGGCTATGTGGCTATGTGGCTGTGAAATTTTTTGGTGCACTAGTTGGATCTTCACTTAAGGTCTCGGGTAAAAAGAATAATTTAACTTTAACTGCAGCAGAAAAACTATAACCGCTGCTATACGCCTCAACATTAAAAGAAGTTCTTGTTGCGTTGTTGGATTATATCATTCCATACTGGGAATATGTATAATCTGGCTAGTGTACCGACAGTGGGGAGGGGGGAGGGCTATGGGGCTGCGGCAAAGCCTCCAGAGGGTTTTCATTTTTATTTATTTATTTAGAAATCAGGTCAATTATTTTATGTCTCTTCTGAAAATGGCATAACCAAGCGTGGATCAGACGATCCAACAATTTTTTTTTTTTTCAAATTTTTACTGAGGTGTGTGATAACAGCCTTAATATACTTAAAAATTCTTATTGCTATCCATCAGCTGTTTATTATATTTATAACTTTACTGCTTTTGGTTCTGAACCTTCATCAGAAAAGTAAATTAGATTGATTGCGTTGGTACATTCTTTACCACCTTATCCATGTCATTCAATAAGATGTTTGTAAAATGTCAGTTGACATTAGGTATTGATGATAAATTTACCATCATTACCTAATGTCAACTGACATTTTACGAATCTTTTATTCAATGACATGGATAAGGTGGCAAACAACGTACCAACGTAATCAATCTGTTCAATTTACATTTTTGATGGAGGATCATAACCGAAACTGGAAAAGTTCTAAATGCTGATGGTTGGCAATATGCATTTTTAAACTTATTTTTTTATTAGTTTGGGGTACGAAATTTCTATGTGCTCAGCTCCCCCTTGCAGACAAAAATCACGGATTCGTCACTGTGTACCGGAAATAGTGTACAGGCAGTTCGTAGTATCCCCAATGATAATACCAAATGCATGACCAATTGCCGTTGCACGCAGCCACGGTTTAACGGTCTCCAACCATGGTGTACCCGGACTTTAATCCAACCATCTGGTGATTCAGGCACAATCGACATTCGTTGGAAAAAAGCAACAATTGTGATCAGATCGATTGCTCATGGCCGTCATTGGGCTCACCATTATCGGTACAAACACCTGTGGCGTTGACGCTGTGATAAGTGCAGCACTGGTCGCCTTACGGACCATCCACTCCGGTGGAGACGTCATACCGGTAAGTTTGGACACTGCTTGTAGAACAAAATTGAGAGAATTTGTAGTGATATTTGAACCGTGGGGCTCTGGTTGGCATGTTCTGGGCCACTGGCACCAGTTTTGTCCTCGCTATCGATAGTGGTTACCGTGTTATCTTTGGTGTGTGTGTATGTAGCCTCGGTACCTCGTGAACGTCGGAGGTGGGGAGTCTCTTAGTGGGCAGCAGGTGGAGAGGAAGAGTGGTGCGCAGCGAAGGGCAGTTGACAGTTCTGTTGTCGTTTGCGCTATCCTGGTCGTATGATTCTAGTCTGCGGCCGAACGACGGTTATGACGATGGAATGGCCATCAGTGAGCACCCGGGTTGGAAAAGCAGTCACTGGGAGCCCTGGATCGTGATGGTTTCCTCCGTTCGTCCGCCTACAGCTCTGAAACTTGAGTGTGTTTTTCCGTTCGGTTATTAAATGTCTGCATATTAATCTGTGTAGGTTTTGTTTGTTTAGCAGCTTTAAGTGTACATGCTGGAGCTTGACTATAGTGAATTTTTCTCCGGTTACCTGTCGCTAAGTTAGTGACTGCTAATTTGGTTGTTACGGCTTATCTTTTATTAAGTGCACGCTTTGCCGCATGTGTTAACGCTCATTGTGGAAGTGTGCTGCACGTGTTTTAAAGGAGCACGTGAGCAGGATGGCGGAAATGTGCGGGAATGGCAACATATGCACTGATGGCGCTTTTGTTAACCAATCTGTCGGTATGTCAATGATGTGTGTACTGAGTTACAGTCAGTGCCCATAGAGTTGCAGTGACTGTGATACGTCCGAAGGAAATTCATTAGCTAGCAGCTGGTTGCTTCAAGGAGCCATCAGCTCCGTTTGGTTACCTGAAGAACCGTTTTCTCCAGTATTCTTGTGGTTCAATTTTCATATGCAGGTTGACGAGACGGTTAAACACTTTTGCGTTACATGTGACATTAGACGGCACAGTAACTAAATAGCACGGAAGCTGTGCTTCCTGTTGTTTCTATTGTTTAGTTTCCAGTTTAACTTACCCGGTTGTTAAATTTGAGAATTGCGCAGGAGTTTATGTAATTAATTATTTTGCCGCACGGGAGAGCCATATTACGGATCGCACAGCCTCCCGCGTCGGAGATTCGAATCCTCCCTCGGGCATGGATGTGTGTGTTGCACTTGGGTTAGTTTAACTTAGTTTACGTAGTTTGTAAGACTAGGGACTGATGACCGCCGTGGTGGAGTGGCCAAGCGGTCTAAGGTACCTCGCTGGGAGCGCGCGGTTGCTCGCCGTCGGAGGTTCGAGTCGTCCCTGGGGCATGCGTGTGTGTGTTTGTGTGTTGTCCTTAGGTTACTTTACATAGTTTTAAGTAGTTTGTAAGTTACGGACTGATGACCACGCAGTTTGGTCCGGTAGATTTACAAACATTTGACTGATGACCAACGTAGTTTGGTCCCATAGAATTACAATCATTTGAACATTTGAATTAATTGTTTTTCATTCCTGCTATCTTGGGCTTTGTTAATCATGACTTTAAATTTTAGTTTAGAGTATGGAAGACGTATTCTGGCTTGGGGAATCCGATTCTGGTCCTGTGTTTTGTGTTCACAGGTAACTTTTGGAGAGAGGAGTGCGTGGCTTCGCGGATTCGAGTTACGTACGTTGGCCGTCGATTTCGACGGCAATTCTTGATACCGCTCGAGGCCTAGGGCGTCCTCAACAGAGCACGTCATTGCTTGCTTGCTCTAGAGATCTTGATTAAGTATTCCTTGACGTAGTTCTGCGCGGCAGAATGCCGTGAAGTCAAAGGATCCTCTCCTGTTAACTTGTATTAAACTTCAAGTCTGCTTGTTTTGGTGTGAATTTCATTTTAGTCGTGTGTACCTTGCAATAAAAAAAAATTCCGAGGCGACTCTGTGATTGACATTGTTAACTTGTACCTCGGGGTAAAATATTCTTAATTTTCATGTTCAAAGTGATTTCATGGGAATGTTTTCTTTGAAATCAATGTACTTGTTATTTTAATTTTCTCCTGCCTGACGTGTGTGATTCAAACTGTTGCTTTCCTAAAATTGTTAATCTATAATATGTAATTTAAGGCCTTATATGGCGTAATATTGTGTTGGCACAAGTCGTGAGTATATGTTATAGAGTTGACACAATGATAACAATTTATAAATTTTACGATGATTGTTAATGAATAGCCGGCCGCGGTGGCCGAGGGGACTGAGGCGCTTCAGTCACGGTCTGCACGGTCACTACGGTCGGGGGTTCGAATCCCCCCTCGGTCATGGATATTTGTGCCGTCCTTAGTCTTAGCTAGTTCATAAGTAGTTTGTAGGCTTAGGGACTGATGACCCCGTAGTTAAGTCCCATAAGTTCTACAAACATTTGAAAATTACTGTTAATAAATATAAGTACGTTACTTCTTTAAACCAAACAGCTAATGACGTCTATTGATGGGCCACTCTTCCATGTGGTTTTCCTTAAGTAAATCCCGATCCTGTGATGTGACAGAGCGATGCATCACTTCAAGGCGCACAACACACACGGCATCACATAAAATGTAGGACAACAAAAATATACGTTACTCCAAAGTTCGTTGGCCGGTTGTAGCAACAGTGAATACATATTTGAATTGAAAAGTCGTCTCTGCTGCAATTTACAATATTTATTTCTTTTTAACGCGTTTCACGCTGTTGGCGCATCATCAGAACACTGTAACAGGAAAAATATACAAATGCCAGTTTCATGCGGCGGATCTATCCACTACAATATTAGGAAACAATGAATTGGGGGGCGATAACATACCTCAGAAACAATTACGAAATTTCTTAAATCATCAGACCATCTCAGTCTCAATGGCCAACTGACAAGTAAAAATCAGTACTATTATGAGATAATGATGTCATCCCTACAAAATGGTACCTGATGTTCTTATTGAAAAGTCGCAACCCCTCTCCCCCCCTTTAATAAGCCCTTCCCCCTCTTCTTCGCCACCCCAAATTGTCGTCTTAGCTTGAGCTCGATTCTTAGCTTGAGCTTAATCACATCTGGTTCACACTATTTAATGTTTCTGCATTTTAACCATATTTGTTTTTAGTGTTCTATGACTGCATAGGTTATTATTAATCATACATTATTATTAATTTCCATATAGAGGACTATATAATTTTGTGGTTGTTTTACTAACATACATAATCAATATTACTGTCATCCAATCTGATTTACAAGTACTTTTACACTTCATTACTACCATCCATTGTTATTAATTTCGTACTTTAATAATTTGCAACCATGTTGATCGATTTTATCATTCAAATTTAACCGTCCAAATCTTAGTTACGCATATCGACGTTTATCAGCGCCGCCTAGCGGCGTTTGCTATAATCCGGTACCTCACGTCACATGACTATCAGCTGTCCGCGCAGTGAACGCGGACCTATCCAACACAACGCTGCTGATGTGGTACGTTACACATCTTCACACTCGCTCTGCTTACCACTGTCCATTCACGATTGTTTTTCAAATTCTCTAACTTCCATTTTAGGAACTCTTTATCCCGCCTCTTATAACTCTTGATGATGCTTTTGATTAAATCCTCAGATTTTATCCAGTCCAAAATGCTGAGCATCGTGTGTTTTTACGACAACTAATGCCATCCAGTTGTTTCTGAGGTATGTTCACGCCCCCAATTCATTATTTCCTAATATTGTAATGAATAGGTCCGCGGCATGAAACTGACATTCGTATATTTTCCCTGTTACAGTGTTTTGATGATGCGCCAAAAGCGCAAACAACAAAAATAGTTTATTATATTGTGGGATTAATCAATAAAAAATCTATGCCCTTGATCAGGTTTAGTACGTTACAACAGAAAAATGTTTCTTAAACTGTGGTCGGAACGCCGTGACAGACCATGACAGCTACCTGGACGGAGTACGACTCTGTGAAAGTGACGCCGGACGGTTCGGCACTTCCGCCGTCTTAAACGACACGGCGGCGGCGGCTGCGGCGGCGGCGGCGCCAGTCAGAATAATAAGCCCTCGTTTCTCGAACCATTTCCGGGACGAAGCATTTTCTCCTGTCTTTTCAGTTCCTCGTCCAATTTGCCGTCGGCTACGTAACTGTGCAATATGAGATTTTCATTTCTACTTGGACTTCTTGTGCCCTCTTTCTTGTGGATTAAAAAAATCAACATCTCGGTGCACGACCCAGGAAAGTTTGGCTTTCGACTTTATGATGAGCTTTGCTACAGGTGTCTTTCTTGGAATACAGACGGCAAAAGAAAGTCACGATTTTCATCACATTTCTGGGGAATCCGTATTCATTTGAGCCAAACAACTATATTTAGGGCCTATACACAGTCTAAGAAGACAAAATGATCCCGTCAAAGTAGCAGATTAATGCTCGTGGAAATATTTTCTCGTTCATAGCCAGAAACATTGAGATAACAAAAGTTAATTCGTACGCTGATCAAGAATGACAGCCCAAAATGATCATCTAATATCACTAGGAGTCTAAAGACCGATGACTGTAGGATCCGCGTTATGTGAAATCTTAATTGTACGGAAATATCATGGTGCAGCACCTACATTAATCAAAGTGACTTATTATATATTAGGAATTATTGAACAAACACACACTACATAGGCTTCAGACCGTTTTAACATTATGTTATGAGACTGCAGCATATCCTCGCTTATTACGACACACGATATTGACATTGGCCGCGCTTTAAATGACCTGACGACAGCTTACATTATTTGCCACAGATATCCAAATAAAAAAGGGCGAATATTCATTACAGCGGGAAACTTTCAAGATTCACATTTAATCTCCTTGATTATACCTGTGTGAGACAGGCAACGTACTCTCACACTATAAAAAGAGCGTAATATTTACAATCAAAGCTAGTGCTTACAAGATACCAACACGAATTATTTACGGAATATTAGGAAAACTAAATACGACACTAGGTTTTAAAGTGCAAGAGAAATCCAGAGGCAGTTATTAAACTAATAGAGAACGGATCAGTAGAGAGATATTATGAAAGAGGTTTAATGAACCCTGTAAAATGCACATATATGTGATTTGCTGAGTAAATTTGCTCTGAAAGTCGAATTCGAAACAAGTTCCTTAAAGTAGAAGACAACCCCTCAGAGCTACTGATCTGAGAGTGTCAGTCTAGAAAAAATTATTGCACCTGATGTACAACGGTTGGAACTTTAATAGTGACAACTATTTATTCACAACTGATACAAATGGTTACACGTTTTGCATCTCCTGTTCCTGTCCTTCAAAGTAGTTAACAGCGTTGTGTAGAACCCGTTGCCAGGCCAGCAATGTGGAAGTCGTAATACACCGTTAGTAGAGCCTGTTCTGTTGAAGGTGCGAATGGAGCGTTCTACAGCCGTCGAATTTCTGGAAGTTCTATGTGAATGCCACGAAGTGGTTCCTTCATATTTTAAATCAAACAAAAGTCAGAAGGACTTACGTACGGAGAGTATGGTGCATGGTACAGTGTTTCCCAGTCCCATCGACCGAACAGAGCAGCCACATCTTACACTGTATGTGCCCGTACATTGTCGTGCAAAATGATGGGTGGGTTGCACAGAAAGTGTTGCCGATTTTTTCGCAAATCTTAAGAAATTGTGAATTTGATTTTATTCTGAAGATGAAATAACCACTTCGTGGGATTCGCTTCAGAGCTGTTTCAGAAATTTGACAGGCATTAGACCGCCCCATTCGCACCATCAACAGGAAAAGCTCTGGTAACGACAAACTACACCTTCCACGTCGCTGGCAATGGGTTCTACACAACGCTGGTGACTACTTTGAAGGACAGCAACAGGTGCAAACGTGTAACGCTTTTGTATCGGTTGTTAATACATAGTTGGCACTATTTAAGTTCCAACCCTCGTATAAGATATACGAAACATGCGAAATACCCTCAGACTTCAAGAAAAATGTCAGAATCTCAGTCCAATAAAAAGTAGGTGGACACAATGTGTAATTACAGAACCATCATTCATGGTCGCAAAATTATGACACGAATTATTTACAGACGAGTGGAAAAAATAGTGAAATCCGACCACGTCGAAGATCAATCTTGGATTTTGGAAATATGTAGGCGCGTTTGAGGCAATCCTCACAGTACAACTTTTCTCAGAAGTATATTAAGTAAAAGCAAACCTACGTCTTTAGATTTTGTAGCCAACCGCGGTGGCCGAGGGGACTGCGGCGCGTCAGTCGCGGTCTGCACGGCCACTACGGTCGGGGATTCGAATCCGCCCTCGGACATGGAAATTTGTGCCGTCCTTATTGTTAGCTAGTTCATAAGTAGTTCGTAAGTTTAGGGACTGATGACTCCGTAGTTAAGTTCAAATGTTTATTAAGCTTATGGGACTTAACTACGGGGTCATCAGTCCCTAAACTTACAAACTACTTATCAACTACCTTATACTAAGGACGGCACAAATATCCCTGCCCGAGGGGAGATCCGAACCCCCGATCGTAGTGGTCGTGCAGACCGTGACTGGAGCGCCTCAGTCCCCTCGGCCACCGCGGCCGGCTTTATATTAGGGACTGCGTTTGTTTGGTGAAGTGAACTTCCGTATACTATATGTAACAGAAGGTTTACATATGTACAATTACGAATATATTGACATATTATCACAATACGAAAATAGTATGTCTTACTGTTAAGTTTGCTGTCTGGATCATTTTGTTAAATTACTTCTGTTCGTAAAAACTTTGTAATAACAAACAGTTGTAGTACTTTGCAATTATCCATGTTTTTTAACAAATTTCATTACTAAAATTTCCTGATGATTTTGTGATCCACTTAACATTTTTTCATGGTCCGATTATCTCAAAGTTTTGTTAGTGTTATAAAATTACTGCTCTAATCGTAATTTGCATATACACCTAATTTCTGTTTTGGTTTGGTGCGGTAACACTTTTAAAATTACTTTTGGTTTATATTAGATAAGTTACTATACATTTTTTGTGTTAGATTTATTTATGTTTAGCAAGTAATGAAATTCAGTAAGTAAAAAGTAACAAATTTTTTTCCGGAATATACGACATTCCAAAATTATGTATAAATACGCGCGCGTGATTGCACGCAAGTCACTCTAGCCAGTAACGTTCTGACACTAAAATTATGTAGTCATGTAGTAAAGTTTTGTAGTGATAATTTCATTCTGCTAAAACAAAAGAAATCAACTTATCATGGAATCACAAATCCTGTTTCCTTAGAGATAGAGAAAAGTTTAATGGCAGGCGAGCTAACGACGTGGCAGAACAACAGGTGATGTGTTTTATAATGTAGCAATATAAATAAATACATTAGAACTAGAGAACACTCTTACAAATGCTGAAAATAATAGGGGTAAAATATAAGAAACACGGCTGATAGTAGAGTCGAAGGGCATTAAAGGGACGAAGTGGTGGGGAAGGGAGTACAATCCAAAGGCGCGATCTATGAGTACCTTTTAATTGGGGAATTTTTACCACCATACGGCTCAGTGGGATTTTAACGTGTGGAGGAAATACACGCCATTGCGTGGAGAAGCACTCGTGTTCACTACATCCAACACAGTGAGTTTGAAAGGGGTCGCATTGTGGCTTCCCAAATGGCAGGGTGGTCTTCTCGGAGAATCACCACACGGGTTGGACGCGCTGCGTCCGTTCAACAATTACGATTACGTGAACATTGTCGCACACGTCGACGAGTTTCTAGACGTCCACGCAGAACAGACGTCCGCCACGTTCAGCTGTCACAAGGAACGAGGGTTCGTTAGGCCGGAAGTAGTGTTGCATACCGGTTGATGGCGGTAGACTGCAGGCGCGCACACCCCTACACCGTCTTCTGCTGACGCTACAGCCTCGACGCGCACGGATCGACAGCTGCTGTCAATCACTTGGAGGATGGAGTGGCGGGCCGTCGTCTTCAGCGATGAAAGAAGATTCTACCTGCGCACAAGTGACGGTCGTCTGCGTTTATGACGTACACTTGGTGAGTGCTGTCTTTTTTAGTGTATTCGTTCAAGATACACTGGCACCTTGACTTTCCACACTTTGGGGTCTGAAGTGCAATAAACATTAACTCTTGTTCACCTTTCTGGAGCAAACGGTGACTAGCGGTCGGTACGTGCAGAATGTTGTAAGAACCATCTAATCTACATTTAACCCTCCGTCGGGCGCACCTCCAGATGAAACAAAATCAGGCGCACCCGGCCTGAGAGGCCACCCACATATTTTGTGGACTAGCTCCGCCATGTTAAATCAAATTCAAAATGCGTGTTGGCTAGTCTTGAAGAGGATCTAAAGGAAGGAATTACAGCAAACTTAAAGCATAATAATGGACTTATTGAACACAATACACCTTAAACTAAAGTGACCAAAATGATCAATTTCCCACAAAGAGCATTAAAAATTGGCCGAACAGACATCCATAAAAGAAATGAAGTTATTTTTAAAGGACATTAGGCAATCTATTCTGAAATGGAATCATCTTTTCTCGCAACATTTGCAGCCAAAAACCGATGCTATAGCTCCCAAATCAACAGATGAAACACAGGTATGGCACAGAACGTATACGTCACTCAAGCAGATTGGTTGATGACAAGCTGAACATTCGTGATTCTTCATCCTCCTAACTCTTGTTTCAGCCACGCATGGTCGACGTTTTAGCCATTTGCGAGGTAATGTGGGAGAACTTTCCCGTTCCTTGTGGGGTAAAAATTTTTTCAGTCGAGTTCGCAGCCGAATCGACATTCCACATATATTCATAGCATACACAGGCTAAATTGTCCAGTTGATGACACAAGGTTTTGCAATTGTTGGCGTCATTTGTAGCAATATCTTTTACACTGGATGTTGTGTAATAATGATGTGACTCTTCACACTATGAATAGTAAAAGGTATCTACTTAGACTACTTCGTCGCCTTATCGTTTCCAAAATAAAAACTCCTCACATATTTTCTTCTCTTCTTCATATTCCCGAGCTGTTCCCTAAACTTCCTGTTCAGTTGCTGAGTCCTCCTTGCCTTCTCCTACCTCATCCTGAGAGTGGGTGTCACTCTCATCGACTAAATCTTCGAGCGCGGCTCGATCTTCAGCCGTTTCGTCCTCGAGGAGGCGCATTATTTCCACAAGATCGTTGGCTTAGAGGCATAATATACTGTTCTGGACATTTCAGCAGAAAATATGTATGTGATAACGTAGGAAAAGAAAGGAAAACTGAAATTAGAACTCGATCAGGCGCACTCAGTCTGAAGGGCCAGGGTCGTCAAAGTCTTCTTTTTTTCCGAAGGTAACGGTGAAAAGCACAGAGGACAGACTTATTTTGATTGAAACGAAGTAATAAAATAAAAATATCTTGAAAAATCTCACCTTAAAAACTATAACGTAATCGGGCGCAGACGGCCTGTGAGGCCCAAGGAGTTCCCCGTGATCCGCGTGGAAATCGATGGCAGCCTGCGGATCGGCACTGTGTGAGGTTCCCAAAGTTACGCGAGTAAACGGAGAGGCGGGCCGTTGGGCCACCACTGTTAAACACGGAAATCAAAAAAGTGTTTTGCTGGCCTGTGAGGCCAACTGCGCCCGACGGAGGGTTAAGTGCCTGGCAGAGGGTTCTTCGAACCACCTTTATACTATTCGTCTACCATTCCACTGTCGAACAGTGCGCGGGAAGAAAGAACATCTGAATCTCTCCGTTCGAGCTCTGATTTCTCGTATTTTATTCTGATGATCATTTCTACCTATGTAGGTGGGAGTCAACAATATATTTTCGCATTCGGAGGAGAATGTTGGTGATTGGAGTTCCGTAAGTAGATCACACGGCAGCGATAAACGCAGTTGTTGTAATGACTCCCATCCCAGGTCGTGTATCATTTCCGTGACGCTGTCTCCCCTGTAACGTGACAATACAAAACGAGCGGCTCTTCTTTGGACTCTTTCGATGGCTTTCGTCAAAGCCACTTAGTAAGGAACCCTCACTGGGCAGCAATACTCCAAATAAGGACGGACAAGCGTGGTGTATACAGTCTCTTTAGTAGTTCTGTTGCATCTTTTAATCGTTCTGCTAGTAAAACGCAGTCTCTGGTTCGCCTTTCCTACGACATTATCTACCTGTTCTTTCCAGTTTAAGTCTGATGTAATAACAATTCCTAGGTATTTATTGGAGTTTACGCCCTTCAGATTTGACTGATTTGTCTTATAAACAAAGTTTTTACGCTTTTCTTTTCGTATTCATGTGGCCCATCAATTTGCCATTCTTATAACAAAAAGGTGATGTGTTCTACCGACAACACTTGTCCATACACTACGCGTGAAATGCAACATGCCCTGCAAGACGTGCAGCAACTTCGATGGGCATCCCGATCCCCGGAGTTGTCTCAAACTGAACAACTGACATGTTCGACTTGTCAACGCATAACTCTTGGCAGAACTGCGTCGACAGGACGAGTGGCCCGGAATAATGTACTACGCTCTATACAGTCATTTGTTTTGTTCAGAGATAACTTTTACTCACTAGCTATTGACAATCCAGTATGAGTCACAAGATAATAAATTATAATTAATACAATACGTAGCAAAGTTACACGTACATATACAATATACAATATAAGTATTTACAATAAAAACATATGAAAATACGGATAAACTGAAAGTTTCCCATTGATATGAAATGCCAGTGTGAAGTCACCGTAAATGACAGTTATTATTATTTTTTTTATAATTTTTAAATTAATATTTTCTTAAAAATGTAATTTGCGAAATATTTTGCAACATTGCTTTCTTTATGGTTGCACAATATGATTTTTAAAACACTCTATTTCCATAACGCGTACTTTCGTTTGGACACAACTGCGTTTTATGAGTTACATCTCATTAATCAATACAAACATCATTGCCAGACATCCGTTTAATTGTTTGTAAATCTATCGGACTGAACTGCTTCTTTATTAGTCCGTAGCTTGCAAACTATTTAAACTAAACTAAACTAACCTAACGACAACACACACATCCATAGCCGAGGGAGGATTCGAACTTCCAACGAGGGAGGCCTCGCGATCCGCAACGTGGCGCTCCTGACCGCTCGGCTACTTCCGCTCTGCCTAGACATCCGTGAAGCGATAACAAGAAAAGAAGTATCGGACCGAGAAATTTTTTTTTTATCTCTACATTTTTATCTGCTGAACTCCTTTACGATCTACAATCTAAAAGTATGCAAGTGTGGAGATAGTCACTAATTAAATAAAGAAAAGTTTGTCGATCGTTGAGATGTGTGAATGTGTTTGTCTATTCTACGTGCCTGCCTGCGTCTCAGGGATCAACTTGATGATGAGCTGTTATCTATCCTCAATTGACATTCAAACCTGACTTTCGATTGTTAAAAAAAGAAAGGATAGTAATGAAATCTTGAAAAACTAAACTTCTACGAAGACGACTAACACTCAACCCTTGGTCTGTGAGCAGATTGGTGCACACGATTCTTTATTTCATAATAAATCTGTAACACGAATTGTTGAAACGTTACTTATCAAACGGTTATTCATGATGTAGCACATCTAAGACAAAAATTATTGTAATTACATGTTGTTAATGGATGGGTATTCAGCTGTATATATAAATAGTATGAATTGCTCCAACAGCTGTAATATCAGTTTTTTATTATTGGCAACCAGTTTCGGTGGCCATGCCACCATCTTCAGACTCTTTACGACACAGAGTCGGTATACTCTTATAAATATTTTTACAATGTAACAAAGTAACTGGTTCGGACCTTCATGTGCCTCGTTAAACGCATTATCGAAAAGTTTCATTTAAAGTACCTGTATATCAGTTAACTTGATAAACTATTAAATAGTATTGCGTAAAGAAATTTTAGATACTGCGTTATATTTTTAGTCTGTATACGATGTACTGCATTCATAAACTTAGACTGACGAAATTCATGCTATTATATCCTGAAGCAGTTGCCAGATCTCCGTGCACAGACCTTGGTCTATCGCTATGTGCGCTTACCCGCTTACAGCATCGACCCACCGCGACGTTAGGTCCTGTTCTGCGCTATCACATTTCCTACCGCAACACTGCCGTCTTCTGTCTGAGCGCTCAGGTAGAAATTACCAAGGCTGCAGAAATTACCAAGGCTGTATCCAGGCAGAGCGCTGATACGAAAATGTTTACATGACGAGCAACGAGTAGCTCTTCATTTAGATTTGTTATGTAATAACAGGAATCCACTCATCATTAGTTACTTAATCTTCGACGATAGTTTTTATCAGAACACAGAAAGAGGACAGTTCAGTCTTAAACTTATCCACTGGTTTGATGTATTGAGAAACAAACTACTATTTCATAATTTTGTTGTGGTGGGTGTTCAGTTTTCATGTGCCTGCTCTTGAGTATAGAATTCATCAGACAGTCACGATTCTATACTTAGCTCAAACAAGTACAATTTTTGAGACAAGTACAAAGTACATAAAAGTGTATAGAAATTAGAACCAGGCATTCAACATGTAACGATACATAATTAAATTAATTTTTTTTATGAATCAGCGACGCTTGTCACCGTGTTTCCCTACTTCTCGAAATATTTTATCTATGGAAAGGTTTTTTCGCTCGTCTTTCGTTTCTTCCGCCGTGTCAAGAGGACGGAACCGTGATCATTCACTCTCTCTTGTTTGAGCTTATTAAGTGTAGACAAGTACGCAGACTGCTTTGTGATGTAATTATGAGTGGTGTTAAATTTTACTTTAAAATATACCCTCTTTTGTTTAGAGCCAAGGCTCCACCCTGCTTTCATTTAATAATGTCCCATCCTTCCTTAATTATTCATTTTCTTTGAGATTTTCAGATCCTCAATATTCCGTCGTAACATGATGTTCACTTTCGTTTCGTGTATTGCCTTGATTAAATCCCTATCAGTTACTTTAAATCATTACCTTTCTTCCTTTATTAAGTTTCGCGAAGTCCTATAGATGTTTTTTCTGCTTGTTATTTGCGTAATCAAACTTTAGTACACGGTCCGTCAACAATGACTTACGAGGCGAACAGTCAGAATATTATTTTACTGCGGAAAGTATCATAAAGTTTATCTAAATCATTCAACAGCTTAACAGTTTCAGCTGCTATGATCAACATTTCTAGAAAGTGCAATGGGTACTTTACGTAAGTTTTCTCTGTGACGTTATTTTTGTGTGTTGCCTCAACCCCAATCACTATTCCGCCATTTCATCTATTCAATCATTCCGTATATTAATTTGATCCACCCTTGTCAAAAGTATTTAATGAAATTTTTATCCGATTTTTCTATGATAGAAATTTTAACAAAAACCCTTAATCTTTTAATCGCAGAGACTAACATTAATGCGTACAGTCAACAACACAAAAGTAATGTTTCAAACATTTGCAGAATTCCTCAGAAAAGAAGAACACCACTCTATCACTATAGAAATGGAGATGAAAGTAATCGAATTTTCCAATAAGAAACATCTAATTTTACAAACGAAATTTGGAATACAAAAAGAAATAATTAAAAAGAAAAAATATTTAATAATAAAGTAAACCTCAGCAACCAGACAGTATTTAGAGTAATAAAACATGTAGTGGACTGAGACTACCATGCCCACCAAACACACCACATAATATGACCACATAAGCAAAGCATACCTTCCCCCCACCCACAGCTCCCCACCATAACACACGCACGCGCGTGCGCTGAAAAGAACATCGAACAAGGGAGAGTAGAGCTTAACGTCCCGTCCGCACCGAGCCGAGAAAAGCTTATTTATAAACAAAAAACCGATCAATTTAATGATAAGATCCACAGACACAAAATACTCTTTCTTCATAGAGTTTTAGTCCTGGAACGTTCAGAGGAGAACTTCTCCGCCACGGTGGTGTGGCCGAGCGTTCTAAGGCACCTTACTGTGAGCGCGCGGTTGCTCGTCGTCGGATGTTAGAGTCCTCCCTAAGGCATAGGTAGGTATGCTGTCTTTGCGTAAGCGTAAGTACTTTGTAAGCCTAGGGACAGATAACCGCAGCAGTAAAGTCCCTTAGCTTTACAAACATTTGAACAATTTTTGGAAAACTTCTGTGAAGTTTAGGTCAGAGAGGGCGAACAGGTGGTACTAAATCTAATAGGACGAGCCGTGAGGCTTCCACAAGTAGATCAATCGATAGAGCGGTTACCTAGCAAACGCAAAGATTTTGGGTTCGAATCCCGGTCTGACACACCGCTTTAAATCGCCAGGAAGTTTCGCACAAACAGAGACTAGCAGACGATCTATTTACTACAAACTGATGAAAAGAAACGCATAGCCGCACGGAATCGCCGCGTGGTCTAGACGCCATGCTACGTACCGGAAGGTTAGTCATCCCTCGGCCATGGATATCTGTGTTGTCCTTAGTGTAAGTTAAAGTAGTTTGTAAGCCTATGGGCTCGTGACCAGAGTAGTTTGGTCGAATAGGTGTACAAACATATGAACAGTTGTGACAAACGCATTTAACAACATCAAAACAGAACACCACGAAATGTTGAGTTTCTAGCGGTTTTCAAAAGCAGAATAATCTAAAATATTTAATGCTGGTATTTGTTAAGCGAAAAATATGAAGAATGAGGAGAAATACATAGGAAAAAAGTGATTATTCTTAATAGTTAATAATATTTGGAATAAAGCAAAGCCAAAGCATTGTAACTATGACATTTCGTGAAATCGGGTGAACTGCTGGTGATCCGCGTCTTCCATACACGATATTTCGACACCGTAATTCGGCGTTTTCTTCAGCTGTTTCCTGAGACTGAACGACAAGCCTTTTTATTATTATTATTATTATTATTATTATTATTATTATTATTATTAGCACTTTTCATTCTCTCCCCTGACGGGAGGAGAGCGGGCCTTCTCAGAGCTTGCTGTGCGCACTTTATCGGCCTGTGGTTATACATAACTTTATTTGGAACTACTTTTATTTATTACATCGTGTGCATAGTGCTTAATAATTATTAGTTGTATAGGAAATTTTTTAACACTTTTAATGAAAATTAACGAAGAAAAATTATAATTTAGTGAGGGTAAATTATTGAATAGTTAAAAATATTTGAGGAATATTTACAACTTTTTTGTATTATAGATTTTGGCTATATCTTTGGCGTTTTTCATAGATATCTTCATTTGGAGGGTCGCCGTAATCCTCCTGCAGATGGTGTGGCGTCCCCCTCGTCCATTCTTTCCAGTTTGGTTCCTGGAATACCCCGCGACGCGGCCACATTCCTTCCGCCTTCTCCTTATAGTAATTCTCCTTCAAGTTGGTCCAGACGTACTCGCTCGTGAGCTTGCCCTTTCAGTCCAGGATATCCTCCGTCATTACCACCTGTTCTTTGGTGTTCTTCACTTCGGTCGGGGGTTCGAATCCCCCCTCGGGCATGGATATTTGTGCCGTCCTAGTTCGTAAGTAGTTCATAAGTAGTTTGTAAGTTTAGGGACTGATAACCCCGTAGTTAAGTCCCATAAGCTTTACAAACATTTGAACTTTTTTTTTTTTGTGTTCTTAAAGTTGGCGGGAGGCGTCGTGTCTTCTGTTTGTGTTTCCTTCTCTCTGACGTCGGCAGCGGGCGACTGCTCTGCCTGCGTCTCTCCTTCCGCCGCTCTTTCGGCAGTAGGAACGATCGAGTCCCATATTTATGCCTAGGCGGCGTCTGGTGCTTTCTATGTGGCCGGCGCCCAATGTGCTCCAGTCTGGAGGTGGTGTCTGACGTATGATAATACATCGTCGGTCCGCGCCCAGTGGCGGTCGTCTCCGGCTCATGGCGTTCCATAGGTGGGCCGCGCCCGCCACGCGCTTTCCTAACATTATAAGGGTGATCCTCCTGCTTTTGGTGACCATTACAGAATGTTATTGTGGCCACGCTACTCTCCTGGGCTTCGGAGTTTGGTGTGCGCCTGCGAGGTCTGCTTCGCGTCATATCAGGCTGTTGCTTTAAATTCTTCTTTATTTTGGCTTTTGGTTATAGTGACCGTACAGCCAGCGGTTATTACAGTGGCAACATTACAGTAGAATTGAAACTCTTAGAATGTATAGCACAATATTAATAGGTATCTCACATCATACAGCCTTAGAATAAAAATAGAAAAATCATATGTAAAAGATATAGAACAATACATATTTAACAGTACTAGTGACAGATGTAATACAACGAAAGTGCAAACAGCATAAGACCAAATGAGAGTTGCAAAGACATATAAAAGTCAAAATATAATATAAAATTACTTCTGCAGTTACAAGCTGTGCATGTTAAAGTTACATAGCAGCTCTTAAATTAGAGCTTTATGACGGTTACTTTGAGGAAGTCCTTCAGTAAACTGTACATAAACTTGTCTAATCCATGAAGAAAGACAGCCAGCTTTCTGTAGAAGATACTTTGTGCGGCCGTGTACTTGGTGCATGCCAGTATAAAGTGGCTGAAATCCACCATTACCTTTGGATCTTCCTCGCAATGCCGAGAAGTGATGATTTTCAAACGATGTAGGCGGGCAGGGTAAAATCCATGTCCCAGTCTCATCCAAATGGGAGACGTTGCATGACGTCTACTAAGCTTCATCGACGAAAACCATGATCGAGAGGAGATATTTGGCTGTATAGCTGCCAGGTGTCTTCTCTTAAACGCTTGAGAGAGGTGCCATTCCTGGTCCCAAGTGCGTTAGGCAGCTTTCCGAATCGTCGATCGGAAGTCTGTATATGGAATCGGCGTGGGAATGTGTTGTCCTTCCGTAATACTTGTTTTGGCGAGGCGGTCTACTGTTTCGTTATAGTGTATACCTTGATGTCCTTTAATCCAAAGTAAGTGGATGTCGATGCCCACTGTCTGTGCATTTGTTATGGTCTCAAAGATGTCCAAAATATATATGTTCGTTTGTTTGTCAAACGTCGGATGTTGTAATCAGGCTGTTGTCGGAGTGTCACGCCGCCGGAATTACTTGGGGCTCTCTCCCAGGTTCTTTGGAGGGCGTGCCTTTCATCCGTTGCTTCTGCAGCAGTACTAGAGCCGGATTCCATGCAGAAATATCGTGTATGTAAGACGCGGATCACCGGCAGTACACCCGATTTCATGAGATATGAACGAATCTCCGGGAAAGCCTACGAGATTACATTATAACTATTCATGATTGAAGCCAAATATTATTGCAATTAATCTGCCTCCCTCTCTTACCATTCCCCCCTCCGCTTTTCTCACTCCATGTTCTCCTTGATACTTCTGGGCGTCATTCTCCACCTTCATCTCTATACACCGTCAACTCATACTGCTGCTTCTGCTCTTCCTCAATCGTCATCTCCTCCACCTCCTCCTTCCTCATGATCCTCCCCTGTTCTCTGCACCTCCTCCTGCCCTCCTCCTGTTATAAACGATGGAATATGTAATTTATTTTTCAAAAGCTTATGGGACATAACTAGGGGGTCATCAGCCCCTAAACTTAAAAACTACTTATGAACTAGCTTACGTAAAGACGGCACAAACATCCATGTCCGAGGGGAGGTTTGAACCCCTATGGTGAACGGCCGCGCGCATCGTAGCATAGCGCCTCAAAGCGCTCGGCCGCTCCGCCGCGGCGAATATGTAATTCACAACAACATTTCCCACACTATTACAATTTTTAAATGTTCCTCATTTCCATCCTCGCTCTGTTCACCCGTTCGTCTACATTTACTCTCCCCTATCTCTGTTCATCTACTCCTTCCCCTCCCTCGGTTCATCTACACCTCCCCCTCCAAAACCATGCGCCAATCTACTCGCCATGTCTATGAAAAATTACATATACACTCCTGGAAAATGAAAAACGAACACCATGAATTCGTCAATGCAGCAGAGGGAAATTTTATTGACATATTATTCAGGATGTATACAACACACGATCACCCAGACAAAATGTTCAAATGTTTGTAGAGTTTATGGGACTTAACTACGTGGTCATCAGTCCCTAATCTTACAAATTACTTATGAACTACCTTACACTAAAGACGGGACAATCATCCATGCCCGAGGGGGGATTCGAACCCCGACGGGCAACGGCCTCGCGCATCGTTGCATAGCGCCTCAGTGTGCTCGGCCGCTTCGCCGCAGCGAGCACCCAGACAGAGCCATACACACGTGAGTACAAACATCATAACGTGCGAAAAGTCGACGTAGTATCATGTAGCGACGCAAGCTGCAATTCATCCATGGAGACGATCGTAGAGGTGCCTTTGGAAATGGACTGCCATGCAGTTTTCATCTAGGGACTCACCTGGGTCAGGTTTCGTGCTGGTTAGGCAGACCGCGCAACATGTTTCATTCAGTCCGAAACATGTTTAGTGGAGGACAGATCTGGGGATCATACTGGCCAGGGTAGTTGTTGAACACCTTGAAGAGCACGTTGGGTGGTACGGAATACATTAGGCTATACATTGTCCTGTTGTAAAAGCGTATCATTTATTGGTATATGAATGGTAGCAAGGTAGGTTGGATGATACTTTCGATGAACTGTGCACTATTCCATTTTCTCCTGACGATCACCAGACGAGAATGGCATATGCCTCTTTACAGCCTGGTGCTGGTTGTCGGCACCGTGTGACTGTCGTATACACTCCAGATTTTCACACTACCCTGCATGATGACACACAGGCTTACAACCATCATCGGCACCAAATTAGAAGCAGCTTTCATCACTGAAGACGAAACGTCTGTATTCGTCCTTCCATAAGCGCCTATCGCCACACCAATGGAGGGGGGCTGACCGATGTTGGGCGTGAGGGGAAGATGCTGTAACGGGACGCATGATCTTGCCTCATGGTGTGGGTAACTATGTCCTACAATCGGCGTCCCCGTCTGGTAATCATCGAGGGAACACTGAACAGTGCACGGTACATTGAAATCATCATTTTACCCTACTTGCTACTGTTCATGCATCAAGAAGGTGATATGCTTTTTCAACACGACAATGCACGTCCACTTGTGCCACGTAGCACGCAACATGCTCTTAAAAATGTACGTCAACCACCCTGGCCAGTACGATCCACTGATATGACTCCCACTGAGCATATCCGGGACCAGATGGAACTTCATCTTGCATGGTCTGCACGACCAGCATAAATCTGGCCCAACTGAAGCACTAGGTGGAAACTGAATGGCATGCCATTGCCTAAGACTACACTCATAAAGTCTACGATCGTCTGCATAGAAAAACTGAGGCTCGTATTGCTGCAGAAGGACAGTATCCATAGTATTAGCGTTGCCGTTGCGCACGTTCTGGTGACTGTACACGTAGGTATGGCACCGTCTGTGTGATCAACAGATTCATGGTGTTCTTTTTACATTTTCCAGGAGTGTATGATTCATCATTCAAGGTGATTTGTAAAACAGAGTAAGATTACTGTAAGCCATGGTGTTTCGTGCAGCATAAAAACCATCTCCACGAAAATCTTCATGCATGTGCCAACTTTCATGGTGGCGGCTCGAACAGTGTAGAAGTCTGAATAATTTCAACTGCAAAAATATAATTTTCCAAGTATGTAATGTGCAGTATTAGGAATCTGTGAATAGCGTAAATAGCGAAGTAATAAATCGAAACCTCGTGCGTCTTGACGTAGTTTCTAAATGATATTATTGTTTATGACCTCATATCTCACAAACTACAAGTCATAGTATGATATAATTTCGAAGATACATTAAGTAATACATCTGTATAGAGCCTACAACGCGAATAATATTAGTAGCGTAGGACGCCATGTCCAATATGTTAGTTTTATTGAATGAATATCAGATTTGAGTTTTTCCTTTTCACCAATAATGTCAGGATTTTCAGGCAGAAAAATATTCTAAAAGGTTTAAATTACGTATACAGTTGCAAAATTGACATTTGGTTCTATTCCTGTGCCAAGTATCGTAGTTTCTTTTTACCCCACAGCGTTTGTTGCTAAAATGTTTGGTTTCAATCGTTTGATTTAAATCGTAACAGTAGTGTTCTTATATTGTTTGTATCAAGTATTGTTTATTTTCGTTTCTATGAGTTTTATTAATGTGTGCAAATTACTGTAAATGAAATTAAAATTTAATCTTATCAGTATTTGACTATTACAATACTGGTAATCGATTCCACCCTATTTCTACTCTATGAGCAATTCCGTAGATATCTGTATGTGACAAGAATGACAACCCCTTTGTAATATTCTGCTTGGACATGATACTATATGGCGAAGGACATTGCGACCCCTCACTCCAATTCATATCACGAACACCTTTCGGATTTTTCAGATACCTGACTGACCTGATCCGTAACCCACATAATATATTTTGTAATCAACCCGGCCGAAATCCGAGCGCATTAAAGCGCCGCTTTCAGGATTCCCCACATAGAATCCGGCCGACGGAATAACCACGATGATTGGTTGGAACTTGACTTTTTATGTTTTCCTAGATAAATAACTGTCTGGTTGCCACGTCCCGCCTAAGTAAATGATATCACGCTCCAGACGCAGCCAGAATCGGTACATTAATTCTGGTAGGAGAGAGGAGGAAAGAAAGAGAATCTCGCCACATACTGTTGCAAACGTTGCTTCAACCACTATAACAATACCGACTAAGAAGCGTAGAGGTACAGTTCAAGGATCAGAAAGATGAAGATAAGAAGAGCTGGTCTGGGAAGCGATGAGAAGATGTATACTTCGGTACCAGCCTTTAACAAATGTGACAATTAGTAACCCAAAAGCACCACCTCAAAACAAGCAAATTTTCAACTTGAAGGTCTATAGAATGAAACTTTTACTCTGCAGTGGAGTGTCCGCTGATATGAAATTCCTGGCAAATTAAAACTGCGTGCCGGAACCGGGACTCGAACCCGGGAAAATATGAGGCGTGGCACTGGCAGAATTGAAGTTGTGAGGACGGGATAGCTCAGTGGTAGAGCGCTTGCCTGCGATAGACAAAGGTCCGAGGTTAGAGTCCCGGTTCCGCCACACAATTTTAATCTGCCAAGAAGTTTAATGAAGGTCTATAATTTTACTTGTGTAAATCAGAGACTAATAACTACTTCCAAAACGCCTCTTTGGTATGCTTCTAAAGCCCAGTTTTAATGCAGGAATACTCTCTCATATTACTATCTGGCTTAATATTGGTTTACCGTTGCGGAATCCGTTTTACACACACACACACAGTAACTCTTCATCGACAGAACTATAATCTCCACTCTGTTTTTATTTCCCTTTCTTCCTTCTACCACTCCGCTCAGATTAGAGCGCCTGTAGAGACTTAATTATGACATTTCGTAACGTGGAACATCTTTCTTCTCACACTTATTCAAACTGTAAACATTCGTTCGAAGAAGACAGAATAATTCCACTATTTGTAAAAATCTATATTAATTTCAGAAATTCATTACATTGTTCACATTTTCTTTTCGCTTACGAATTCCTTCAGTAAGGTCTCACACAATGCAGGCATAAGTTTCGTTTGTATCAATTCGCTACAGTCATTAATAAATGATAAAAATGCTTAAGGACGTAAATATGATCTGTTGTAAGAAAAATGACGTTATTGCTGCCGGTTCTCAGCTGTGTAAATATGCAGAGAACTGATACTTGAGGTAGACCTCCCAACAATTCTGCTCCAGATATCTACGTCTCACTTACAGATCGCGAGGCTGAACGAACGGAGCAGAACGGGAGGGGGACAATAGCAGTGTGGAATGTTCAATGTCATGCAAAGAAAACTGATTGGCTGATATTATATATTTGGGGTAGACAAGAGAATCTTAAAGCGAAATCGAACCTTCAGTGGTATATACTGACAACCAAGTATCCTATAAAAATAAACAAATTCACCGCGGTTGAGTAGCCGAGTGTTCTAAGGCGCCTGACTGCAGGGCTCGCCGTAGGAGGTTCGAGTGTGTGCGTGTTTGTGTGTCTTGTCCTTAGGTTGGTTTAAGTAGTTTGTATGTCTAGGGAGTTATGACCGTAGCAGTATGGTCCGATATGTTTACAAACATTTGAAAACTTGTACTCGACTTCATAATAATGAGGGAAGAAGCTCTTTTCCTTACGCGTCGCTTAAGGGCCCGGCGATAGTTGTCCAAATAAATCATTTTCAACACCTCCTCATACCACATACCATATCCTTGAAAGAGATTAAGCATCCAGATAAACAGATTTACCGAGTTCTATGTTTTAAATCTCTCCTCTTGGCAGGAAAGTGTAACTCAGCAGAATGATTGTAATTTGACAGTGTCTAAGATATGAATTTGAAAACAGCAGGGTTGATATACATTACAACAGGTACACCCAACCACTGAAACATGCTTTTCGCTTAACCTGTAAAGTAATTCTGATACCTCATTCTGGCTGGTCAGCAAGCAAAAGTTTGGGTTTATCCATTTGTTTCCTTTACTTTTAACATTTTGCCTCTCTCTCTCTCTCTCTCTCTCTCTCTCTCTCTCTCTCTCTCTCACTCTCTCTCTCTCTCTCTCTCTTTCTCATTTTATTTATTTACTAGCTGCAAATTCGGCGTTACCAGGGGTTTATTTATTCAAGCTTTCAGTTAGTACTTCTCATATCCCTTCTCTTTCTCTGTTCATCTCCTTATTTTTAGTAACACATCATATTTATGGGAGAGTATTCAAGAAATAAGACTGTCTTGCTTAATGTATCAAATAATGACTGCAGTATACAAACAAACTAAGGTAGTCATCAAGATGCAATACATTCATTTAATTCAAAACTTGATTATAACAATATTTTTGATCACTTGTCCAATATATAATATGAATAAATTCTACAATATGGAACATAGCTGTTAAATACAGCAACCATTCGTCAAAATATAAAATAATCACTTGAGAAACAGCTCTTCGGTTGCAGAAGTTTTGGTAAAATATTTACTTTACCATGGTTTCGGCTTCACTAAGGGAGCCTTCATCATAAGTAAAACAGTTGTTAACGTCAGCAGATGGTCTCGAGCGATATGTGTCACGTTAAACATTAAGAAGTTTGCACATTGCAATTTTTTTTAAACAGATAAGACAACCCTTTGTGGCGCGTGGTCTTATTTGTTTCTAAAAAATGCAAATTGCAAACTTCTTAATTTTTAAGGTGAGCCATAACGCTCGAGACCATCTGCTGACGTTGCATTCATATGTAAAAAAAAAAAAAAACTGATTTACTTCTGATGAAGGCTCCCCTAGTGAAGCCGAAACCATGGTAAAGTAAATATTTATCAAAACTTCTGCTACCAAAGAGCTATCTATAAGAATAAATTCTTTGGAGGGCCCATCCCTGAGCAAGCGGCATGTAGTTGTCCGTGTGAGAAACATGGAGATGTCAAAATCACTCTGCAGTATTTAATGGGTTGCCCTGCGATTTATTAATCTCAATAGAAAATGCAAGTCTCATTGACAACTACAGAGACTTTCCCTATAGCTCTATAGAAGTCACTTTCTTTCGCTTAAGCCGACCGCGCTTCACCGTTGGTTGACATTTGTCAACAGCACTGTCAGCTTTCAGGAATTTCTTTCGACTGACTGGAATACAGGAGTGTCTTAGTAGTATATACGTAAATGTATTAAATCGTTATGCGTGATGTGAAAGGATTTTACCCATCGCAGTACATGCGATATCATATTTATTGAATTATATATTGTAAAATTGTGTAAATTAGTAGTTATATATTCATTTGTATAAGTGTTACATGTCGGTAAAATCTGTTAAGAATACAGTTAGTAGTAAAGATGTAATATATTAAAAGTTGGTACGCTACGGACGGCTTCCCATGAACGTTACTATTTATGTCCTCCTATCTCATGAACGTGTCCTACTGTGATACAATTTCGAACACATATTCCGCTACATGTTTGTTTACTGACTGTAAAATTTCCTCTGGCTACAATTCTAGCATAGAAATTATAAATTGTAACGTCATACCAAATGTCCATGAACAGCGGAAAAGTAGTAAACGAGAAACCTTCTTTCCTTTCATCATTTTGCTGTGGTTGTCAGCGAGAAAAAGTGCTATAAAGGTTTGAAATTATGTTTAATGTGTGTTGCATGTCGGTAAGCACTTTCATTCTCATAAAGTGTATGAATAAAACCTCATCACACGATGTGGCTGTTTTTTGCGATACCTATTGTTTATGACGTCATATCTCATGGGCCATGCGTGTATGTGGTTCTTAGCTCTACAATTATTATGCAACGGTAATGAATATGTGTACCAAATTTGGTTGACATCGCTTTAGGAGAAAATGAGCAGCATTGTCGCTTAATGCAGCAGTGCCTCGCGCCACCATTGTTTATGATGTCATATTTCGTGAACTATATGTTGTACGTGATTCTCACACTTACGGCGACAGTCCTCATGGATTGAAACTTACGTGTGCAAAATTTCATAAAGATGGAACAAAACTGTATACTCGAATACTATACGTACACACAAACACACGGACACTCTGCTTTATATATTAAGATTTATTTTCTATTCAAATGGCATCTCGGCTTTGTCACCGACTTGTTTCAGCCGCAGATTTTTTATTTTTCTCCGCCCACTGACAACTAATACTTTACGCAGGTAATAATTTCTGTCAATGTTGACCATCTTCAGAGCTGTAGTATACTTCAAAATTCAGATGGTGTATGAAGAGAGTCCGGTCGTACTAATTCGGTGTAGAAGATTCTTCGTAAGTACAAACTTTCAATTTTTTTTCGAAAGTATATGAGTGCCACCAGAGACCACACAAATTCTCGATTCCTGAACAGAAGCAGCGCTCTCTGAAGTAGTCCCAGGGTAACAGTCTAGATGGTTGACTGATTCGGCCCTGTAAACATTGGCTAATCTGGCCTTAATGTGCTGGTACTGCGAACGGCTGAAAGTAAGGGGAAACTACAGCCGTGTTTTCGTTTTTTTTCCCTCGAGCGTGCAGCTTCACTGTCTGGCTTAATGATGATGGCATCTTTCGTGGTCAGGGACCTTTCAAGATGATGTGGTCATCAGAAAAACAAGATTCACACAGAACATGCGGAGTGTGAAACGTTGGATCCTCAAATCGGTTAGGTGGACTAGAGGGATTAAAACAAAATAGTTATTTTAAAAATATAAGGAATTAGTGACGTGCGACGGCAAGAGGTCCGTTCAAGCAGCCGTCAGAGCGCTACTTTCGAGCGCTAGAAAACAGTTTGCTGCGCAATCGCAGCTACGATAACGAAGAAATCCGTATTTAGTGTTTGCTCTGCTTGACCATTTGTCGTCCCATTTCTGGTTGTATTCTCGTATTAGTGGTGCATCATCACCTTTCCACTTATCTAATGCTTTATTATATTTTCGGTATTAATATGTAATGTCAATTAAATATGCAGAGTAGTAACAGTGCTAAAATAACGGTATATTTTTTAAAAAATTTTATTAGTGTGACTATCTGATTCAAAATAAATGTAAGAAATACAACGGCATATAAAATATTGTTCAGATAATATAAGCAGCAATAAAGGAAAATGTTTCCAATGACGAAACACCCTATGACATGTTTCCAGAACTACTTTGCCTTAAAATAAAACAGTACAACGAAGACATAAACAACACAGATTAAGAAACAATGTACAGCCAAGAGAATATTCCAAATATACTACTAGCCAGTAAAATTGCTACAGCAAGAAGAAATGCAGATGATAAACGGATATTCATTGGACAAATATATTATACTAGAATTGACATGTGAGTACATTTTCACGCAATTTGGATGCATAGATCCTGAGAAATCAAGACCCAGAACAACCATTTCTGGCCGTAATAACGTCCTTGATACTCCTGGGCATTCAGTCAAGCCGGCCGCGGTGGCCGAGGGGACTGAGGCGCTGCAGTCACGGTTTGCACGGCCACTACGGTCGGGGGTTCGAATCCCCCCTCGAGCATGGATATTTGTGCCGTCCTAGTTCGTAAGTAGTTCATAAGTAGTTTGTAAGTTTAGGGACTGATGACCCCGTAGTTAAGTCCCATAAGCTGTACAAACATTTGAACATTGAGTCAAACAGAGCTTGGATGGCGTCTTCAGGTAAAGATGCCCATGCAGCTTCAACATGATACAACAGTTCATCAAGAGTAGTGAGTGGCGTATTGTGACGAGCTCGTTGCTCGGCTACCATTGACCAGACGTTTTCATTTGATGAGAGATCTGAAGAATGTGCTGGCCAGAGCAGCAGTCGAACATTTTCCGTATCCAGAAATGCCCGTACAGGACCTCCAACATGCGGTCGTGCATTATCCTACTGAAGTGTAGGTGTTCGCTGGGATCGCATAAAGGGTAGAGCCACAGGTCGTAAAACATCTGATATGTAACGGCCAATGTTCAAAGTGCCGTCGATGCGAAGAAGAGGTGACCGAGACGTGTAAGCAATGGCACCCATACAATCATGTTGGGTAATATGCCAGTATGGCGATGACGAATACACGCTTCCAATGTGCGTTCACCGTGATGTAGCCAAACACGGATGCGACCATTATGATGCTGTAAAAAAGAACCTGGATTCATGCGAAAAAATGACATTTTGCCATTCGTGCACCCAGGTTCGTCGTCGCGCCTTCGCAGGCACTCCTGTCTGTGATGCAGCTGAAATCCATGCTACTGCAAACGTGGTCGAACTGTTCGTGCAGATGGTTGTTGCCTTGCAAACGTCCCCATCTGTTGACTCAGGGATCGAGACGTGGCTGCACGATCCGTTACAGCCATGCGTATAAGATGCCTGTCATCTCGACTGCTAGTGATACGAGGCCGTTGGGATCCAGCACGGCGTTCCGTATTGCCCTCCTGAACCCGCCGATTCCATATTCTGCTAACAGTCATTGGATCGTGACTAACGCGTGCACAATGTCGCTATACCCTAAACCGCAATCGCGACAGGCTACAATCCGACATTTATCAAATTCGGAAACGTGATGGTACGCATTTCTCCTTCTTAAACGAGGTATCACAGCAACGTTTCACCACTCAACGCCGGTCAACTGCTCTTTTTGTGTATGAGAAATCGGTTGGAAACTTTCCTCTTGTCAGCACCTTGTAGGTGTCGCCACCGGCGCCAGCCTTGTGTGAATGCTGTGGAAAGCTAATCATTTTCATATCCAAGCATCTTCTTCCTGTCGGTTAAATGTAGCGTCTGTAGCACGTCATCTTCATGGTGTAGCAATTTTAATGGTCTTGTATTTGAAAAACATTATTTAGTGGAAGTAAGATGCGTAAAAGAAAACATTTTTTCTCCTAAAACCTAGTATATCTTAAACAAATCATCTATTACAAACTAATGATAAAATTTGCCTGCTTAGGCAGCTTTAAGTGAACCTTTACGAATATTGCTAAGCATGAAATAAACTATTGCTACATTCTCTCAAAATAAAAACCACATCATAAAATTTCTTAAATGCCATTAAAAGCATAACACGGCTTAAAGAGCACGTCCTTATCTCCAGATTCACACTGAAGTACATGGTTTTAAGTTTCCGATGTGTTTTTCAAAATGCCAAGTATTTTCGCGAGTCTGGTTCTTCAGTATAGTATATTGTGTGCTCTCTTAATGGTGTGCGCACGAAAGAATGAATATTTAATCATCAAATCTCATTAGCAGTTAAAACAAACCAAGTGAAGTATTTTTCAAGTAAATTGTCTGCCTCTTCGGAAAAGTTTGTTGTAGCTGAGTAATAAATGTTTAACTTGGCAAATTCTAAAAGCCGGCCGCGGTGGCCGAGGAGACTGAGGCGCTCCAGTCACGGTCTGCACGGCCACTACGGTCGGGGGTTCGAAACCCCCCTCGGGCATGGATATTTGTGCCGTCCTAGTTCGTAAGTGGTTCATAAGTAGTTTGTAAGTTTAGGGACTGATGACCCCGTAGTTAAGTCCCATAAGATGTACAAACATTTGAACATTTGAAAACCGAAAATCAACAGATATAACTTCAGTGTTCTACAAGACGATTAATACATTACTCAGTTTATAACGTTAAATTAAAATTAAAAATCTGACACTATTATGTTATTATTTTAAGGTTCCGTAATAACGTGGATAATTCACTTTAAAAACCAGTAACTTTCATTTGGTGACAGCTGTACTTAAAAACTCATGAGACTTAAGTACCGACCACGTGGAAATTATCTCTTCCAACCTACCACTAGAACTCAGACAGCTCTGTGCATACACGTATCTGCGCCTTGAGAGAGCCAGAAATAATTTTCAGGGTAGAGTCTGCCTGCTTGCTCTCACTGATTATGCAGAAAGCACCCACACTCCATGTAGACAGCCACGGATCAAGTCGTAGCTTATTAGCGATTACTGTTCTGTGCATGAGCGTGAGCACGTTGGCAGCTTCCTCAACGACCAAAAAATACCACTTCTGGTCAGTTCAATACGTTGTTTTTGTCTTCAGTCCAGAGACTGGTATGATGAAAATCCCCACCCTAATCTGTCCTGTGCAAGCCTGTTCATCTCATCATAAGAACGGTAACGCACATTCATTTGAACCTTAAACTGTATTAGTCTTTTGGTCTCCTTGAACGGGCGCAACCTGTCGGAGGGTCGCGATCGCATCCTTTCGTGTATAGTTGCCTGTATTTAGACAGTTTCAGTAGATTGTTAGTTAAGGGACGGATGATCACAGCAGTTTGGCTGCATATGTTTACAAACATTTTAAAAGTGACTAGCTGCAAGTACCCGGCCTTTCCCGGTTTTAAAATAAGGTTTTCCAACAAATGCGTCTTATATGTATAGAGAATGCAATCTAAGACTCCACCATGCACCAAACGAAATTTTATGTAGACAGTAACCTTCATCTTGTTTTCAAGGTCAAGTGTACAAATTTCATCAAGATCGGAGCAAAACTGTGCATTTTTGGCGAAATAAGTATCCTCCACCATGCACTGAACGAAATTTTATATATACAGTGCTCTTCGTCATGTTTTTAAAGTCAATTTTGCAAAATTTAATCGAGACCAGTATGAAGATATAGATTTACACGAACACATTGAAAACGCACATTCACTTTTTCTCAAATTTTCCGGTTGCTTTTCCAAAAAATGAAACGATGTCTGTTAAAGAACCTTTCCCATGTCATTTTGTGTACGTGTACCAAATTTCACGTTATTTGCTTGTCTGGATCTTGAGTTATAAGAGAAAAGACAGGCAGATAACAAATGCCTCTCATAAGTATAGAGATATTCTCCCAATGCGATTTTTCCCTACATACTTCCCTCCAATACTACATTGCCGACTCCTTGTGATAACAATGTTTCCTACCAATAGACGCCTTCTTCTGGTCAAGATACGCCTGAAATTTCTTTTCTAACCAGTTCTGTTCAGTACCTCCTCATTAAGTAGAATCAGTCTAGTGGCTTTACACAAATGATGTTCGTAGAGTCGTGCACTTAGTATAAGTAATGGAATTGTTTGGAAAGATAAAGGGTCGACAATGGACCACAGCAAGCGGTTGGGGCAGCGGCCAGACAGGCCAGGGTTCAAGCAGCCGGCTGGAGGTTTCTCCATTCCGGCAGAAATCTGTGAAAGGCCCTTGCTTTGTACTCAAAACTAATGAGAGTGTTAGCAGAGCATTTCTTGCATGCCTGGAGGACATCTGTGAGTTACACACTACAGTAATTCAGAATAAAATAAATAATCTATAAAATCGTTTACTGTCAACATTCAAGACATTTACGATGTCAGAATAATTACGCACATCTCATGATTCTAAAAATAATTCCAATATCTCAAAAATTACAAATGTTTATGACTACAAGCTTAAAATAACCATTTGAATGCGCCATGCAATTTCAACAAACTCGCTTTAAATGATAGTTTATTGTCTCTTAACATCATCTTGAAAGCGACATATTTACATATAAACTTTTAATGCCTGATTTCAAATGATATAAATTGATAATGTAAATATAAACAGATCAACATATTCTCCACAGTAACACTGAAAATGCGAGCAACATTATTTACTTCTTGTGTATTTAAAATAGTGTGTCGATTTATTGTACAATTCGCCATCAATTTACTTAAATATTGTGTGGCATTAGAGGTCAAGCTCATGAAAACTGGTTTGTCCACTTGTTTATTTAATATTTGATGTAATACTTGGACGATAAGGAGTTCAGACAAAAAGATGATAGGAGCTTTTGAAATGTGGTGCTACAGACAAATGATGAAAATTAGATGGGTAGATCACGTAACTAATGAGGAGGTGTTCAACATAATTGTGGAGAAAAGGAGTTTCTGGCATGTCCTGACTAAGAGAAGGGATAGGTTGGTGGGACACATTATGACACATCAAGGAATCGTCAACTTAGCATTAGAAGGAAGTGTAAGCAGATTCAAAGGGATGTAGGTTGCCGAAAGTATTCTCAGATGAAGAGACTTGCACAGGACAGGTTAGCGTGGAGAGCTGCATCAAACCAGTCTGCGGACTGTAATACTAATTAACAGTCTTACTTTAGTTAAATAAATTTATATTAGTAAGGAAATGGTTTCAGATGGTCAGTTTTTACTTAAAGAAATATCACATGTTAAGATGTATACGGTTTTGGAAGGAATGGCGATCGGACAATAAGAAAGCGGCTTAGGGACAGAACTGGTGGGAGTGAGTGAGTGTTTGAGAGGGAGGTGAGTGAAGGAGTGCACGGAAAGAGATACCCCATGTCTATACTTGGCACGGGAAAGACCCTCCTGAATGATAAGAGTGATTTGGGCAGAGTGTTAAGATTTACGCAGCGAACCGTCACTTCTCGGGACTCTACATTTGGCGAGAACAAATATTATTTTCCCCGGTTTCCGTCAATTGTCGCCTAAAGCTACCTCTGAAATTCTCAAGAAATTCAGCTGCCTTCAATTTATCCCGATCCTATCTCCTTACACTTCTATCTCTCTGCAGTTTCTTCAGTTTCAGTCTACAGTTCATAACCAATGAGATATGGTCAGAGTGCATATCTGCCCTGGATATGTCATACAGTTTAAAACCTGGTTCTGAAATCTATGACTTATCATAGTTGTCTAGTACCTTCAGGTGTCTCCTGGTCTCTTTCATGTTTCTTGAACCAAGCGTTTGTTATGATTAAATTATGTTACCGTACAAAATTCTACCAGACGGCTTCCTCTTCCATTCCTTTTTCCCAGTCCACATTCACCTACTATTTTTCATTCCCTTCCTTTTCCTACTACCGAATTCTAGTCCCCCATCACAATTAAATTCTCCCCCAACCCCTTAATTGTCTGAATAGTTTCTTTTATTTCTTCATACATTTCTTCGATCTCCTCGTCATTGGCAGAGCTAGTGAGCATATAAACTTGTACTACTGTGGTCAGTGTTGGCTTCATATATATCATGACTACGATAACGCGATCACTGCGCTGCTCATAGAAGTTTACCCGCATTCCTATTTCTTATTCATTATTAGATCTACTCCTGTAATACCCCCAACATATTTTGTAGTTATAATCCTGTACTCGCCTGATCAGAAATCATGTACCTCTTTTCACCAAACTTCACTAATCCCCGAGATATCTCCACAGATACCTCTCTGCTGTGGTTGCACCTACGGTACGGCTATCTGTATCGTTGAGGGAAGCAAGCCACCCACCTCGGCAATGTCTGTGGTTCATGGGGGTAGTAAAAAAAGATGCCAGAAATTAGAAACAACGTGGTCGCGAGGGCTAGTAGGAGGGTCAGACCAGAAGAAAGTACTCACGGAACGAGATGCAAGAGCCGCCACGACTCACCAGGGATATTTCTAAATTACCCATTGCTCGGGATCAGGAGGACTGGACGCAGCCATTCACCGAACAAGACGTCTAGTTTAAGTTAGAATAGATGTCTCTGTAGATAACACACGCACATGCACAACACTCCCTAAGTATCTGCAGTGGTAAGGGCCAGCCCTGTGCCAGGGGCACGTCTGCTAGATTTAGTTCAGCAGACAGAGGCCAACAAAGTAGGTTTATACATTTCTGGCACATTTGTAACACTGCAAAGGGAGAAAACACATTCACATGAACAACACACACACACACTGAATCTCACAACAAAAGACGCAAACACAAACAAGTTAACACCTCCACAAACACAAAACCAAGTAAATATATTTAGTTAACAAAATAACAACTGCTAGATAAAAAAAAATTATAACAAAGATTTGTAAGTTAAAAATTGAACTAGGACATTAGAACCCATTTAGAAATAGGTAATGGGTAACTGTATTAATTAAAGAATAGAGGAATTAAAAAAAATTACCCATGCTGGAAGCTGTACTTAATTCGAATTCTGAAGTATTTGCTTCATCCTCTTCGCTGAAAGAATTTCTGAAAGCTGTGTTTAGCAATTCTGATTTAGCACAACTGTCATCAGTAGCAGGAAAATAGGATTAAAACATCACGAAATTTGCATGAATATACTTGAGAGTGACACCAGATGTTACATAAGCACGTCAGTACAACGTGGACACGCTTGATTATGGCAATCTGACAAATCAGCTGCTGTGAGCACAAACGTATGATCAGCGGTGTTGGACCTCTCGGTACAAGATGTGAAAAGTCTTCAAAAAATGTTCAAATGGTTGTAATTCTATCGGACCAAACTGCGTGGTCATCAGTCCGTAGCTTACAAACTACTTAAACCTAGTTAAACTAACCTAAGGACAACATACACACCCATGCCCCAGGGAGGACTCGAACCTCCACGGCGAGCAACCGCGCGTTCCGCAGCAAGACGCTGAAAAGTCTTCTGGATAGCTAAAAGTGTGGAGTTAATTTGAAATCCCTCGTCGACAACTATTATCACTTCGCGTGAGTAAACAAAGATAGATTATAATTCATGTTGTTTGAACACAGTATACGTTCCAAAACCCTATTGCAAATCGATGTCACTATATAGGCTGCCGGCCGCAGTGGCCGAGCGGTTTGCGGTGCGCCAGTCACAGTCTGCTTGGCCGTTACGGTCGTGGGTTCGAATCCCTCCCCTCCCCCCCTCGGGCATGGATGTTTGTGCTGTTTTTAACATAAGGTAGTTCATAACTAGTATATAAGTTTAGGGACTGATGACCCCGCAGTTAAGTCTTTTAAGCTTATCAAACATTTGAGCATTTTATATACGCTGTAATTTAGTGTCACAACATTCTACATATTTCTATTAAGAGTGATTTAAAAAAATAAAGTTACACTTACCAATAAGGGAAGGACATGTTGTGACACGAGAGTTGTTTCATGCCATATTTGGCCAGTTTTCAGTACTAGTACGCTAACTATAATTGACATGAAACACAGCATCGAGTTCTTTGTCTTCGTGCTGTATTTAAAATCCACAGGAGGCGAAGTAATGACACGAAGCTACAACAACTCTGTAACGAGACTGCAGCGTCCCGCTATCTCGTTTCACAGTGGATTTCCATTTCCATGTAATGCCACTTAATTGCTGGCGCGGGGTTTCTCTCGTTTCAGAGAATTTAGGCCACCGTTGCTGTTCAACAGCAGCGTGCAGTGACAACAGGCGGATGCCAGCCACGGTCCATCACCTGTGCCGGCTGCACTTAGTGGCTGCACCGAGCGTATATTCTGCAACGTGCCAGTTATCCAATTACCGAGTGCGCTGGAAACCAGCCGACGAGCAAGCGTTCGGGGAACTATGCACGTAATCCGTCATATCATCAACGGATAGAACATCGATATATTTCAGCGAGAAGAGGCACAATATTACGTTGAAATTGAAATTGTAAATGTGTATCTGATTCGATGCGCTTGTGTTTGTAAATATTTATTCATGTTGGCAACATGTGGGCAAAACATACAGATCGTACATTTTTTACACAGCCGCGTTATCCTCCCTTAAACAGCTGCTATGCTTGCTCACACGTTGTGTTGATTTCTTTTCATTTAATAAGTGATTGAGGGTTGTTTTTTTTTCATCTAGAAACTTCGTAAGTTCTTCAGTTATGAAAAATTTATAACGTTCACGTCTATCCTATATTGAACGTCCTTAAAATTTTTATGAAATACAGAGGAACAAATGGAAAATTCGTCTATTCAAACGTAAGTTTGATATTCAATAATACACTTAGAAATCAACATGATTTTTATAATTTATTGCAATGAATATCACAAGATGAGCAATACTAATTACTAGAATGAAACTTTCACTCTGCAGCGGAGTGTGCGCTGATATGAAACTTCCTGGAAGATTAAAATAGTTAGCTGAACCGGGACTCGAACCTGGGACCTTTGCCTTTCGCTGGCAAGCGCTCTACCGAGCTACCCCGACACGACTCACGATGCCGTTTCGCCGGCTGCGGTGGCCGAGGGGACTAAGGCGTTCCAGTCACGGTCTGCACGGCCACTACGGTCGGGGGTTCGAATCCCCCCTCGGGCATGGATATTTGTGCCGTCCTAGTTCGTAAGTAGTTCATTGATGCCGTTTCACAACTTTACTTCCGCCAGTACCTCGACTCCTACTTTCCAAACTTCACAGAAGCTCTCCTGCGAAACTTGCAACACTAGCACTCCTGGAAGAAAGGATATGGTGGAGACATGGCTTAGCCACAGTCTAAGGGACGTTTCCAGAATGAAACTTTCACTCTGCAGCGGAGTGTACGCTGATATGAAACTTTCTGAAGTGCTAGTCTTGCAAGGTTCACAGGAGAGCTTCAGTGTGGAAAGTAGGAGGCGAGGTACTGGCGGAAGTAAAGTTGTGAGGCGGCATCGTGAGTCGTGTCGGGATAGCTCAGTCGGTAGAGCGCTTGTCCGCGAAAGGCAACGGTCCCAGGTCCGAGTCCCGGTTCCGGCACACAGTTTTAATCTGCCAGAAAGTTTAACACTAATTCTAAACATGATTTCATAATTTTGTTCATTTATTACAGTTGGGGGTTTGTATTCGAAAGATGAGAGTTAATCAGAAGAATACGACTCAGGTACGCCAGTGGGTTTATGGTATCACAATATCATCACAGACTGCAGCTTTGTAAGATGAATTAATCAGCAAAAAATATGCACAAATTATTCTACACAAAGATTATAATTTTATGGAACGAAATCCCTCCGCGTGCATAGAAACTATTACGTCAAAAGAGGGGACGGCTACATTGATCTTCTGAAGATCATGTATGTATGCTTAATATCCTCATGATGATATCCAATGTCGATCTTAATCCACTTGAGAAAAGATATTTCTTTGCCATATCGGTTAAAGACTTATTTATACGACCGATTTCAATAGACTCAGTTATCAACATCATGGTATAACGTTATAACCGTAAATTGGCATGTCAAATCTAATTGAAACGATACTGTAGTATCATTCCATTAAATCCTTGTATACTACAGTGTACGTTACTTTCATCTGATTATCATTTCGTAAAAGTGTGCTTGGCCTTTAGTGCCACTATAATGGGAGATGTACTAGGTGGAGACAAGAATGCTCTATTATTCATTAAAATTGTTATTGCAGGACAAATAGGTGAGCGCCGCTCACATAAGGAGCTTTGCTCCACAGTACCCAACTCATCTTATACCTTATGTGATTGTGTATGTGAGGGTCTGTAAGTGTGCATGAAGCCGCGGCTGGGAAGCCAGAGATGCAGAACACTCGGTAGGTTTGCCAACTTTAGTTTTGGGGTGTGGCAGAGAGGTTTCCTTGGGGATGAGATGGTAAAGTGGCTGCCACTTGCGAGTTCCTTCAGAATTCGGAGGTTGGCAGAAGATCCCGTTAGATCACAAGCCAATGAGGGCGCGGCTACTCGCGAACGGGAACGGGGGGATCGGTTAGGACGGGGAGCGGCCACGGGAAGGAAGAACGTTTCCGGGTGACGAAGAGGAAGGATGTGAGTATGGTGGCCTCCGTGGTAAAGTATGAGGAACTGTGTTGGTTGTTAATTCTGTCTCTATTTCAGCGGGGAAATGATTTTGTCTAATGGGAATGTTGTGCATAGCTACGTGGGTGCAGTATGAGAGAGTAAAGAATGTACGGTATGAATGTAAGGTTACGATCCTTGTCTCAATCCATTGGTGATACATTTAGGGAATGAATATTTTGTATTTTGGCTTTAAAATGATGATAGGGAGATATACAGTGAATTTAATAAACTTATGTAAATAGTATACATTTCGTCTCTAGTTGTTTTTATTAAATTCTGAGTCCCAATTTTGCTTAATGATTAAATGGGGGAATTTCAACTAGTAAGGGAACTGCCACCGGTATGCTATCAGTTGCTGCAGTCTTTTGTGTGTAAAAAAAAGTCGTTATCCTTTGCAATGCAATTTTATCAGGGCAATAACATCTGCATTTAAGACCGAAAATAATCACTGAGCAAGGCGGCAACTGGTAGGAAGCGGAGGGTGGTTAACTTACATAATATGTACCATAAAATCACCATAACTTGACGATCCATGTTGAAGTTGCCGACGCACAACAACAAAAGTGCCTCACAACTTTGACTTGCGACAATAATGTAATGAGGCTGATTTTCTTTGCAAGATGTTGCAACCCGGCAGTTTTGCGTAGGAACAATATCTTTGGCCTTGGTATATACGCTTCTTCTAGTCCAAGTGGCACATCGATGCAACTACTCAGTCGTGAATTGTGCTGTAATAAGTTAGCACGTTTTTGTGTCTCTCGTCACAGAAATAGAACCGCAAAATATTCCACAATGGTACGCCTTTTCTTATTGCATTAAATTGGGTGAAAACGCGACAACTTACGGTAAGTTTCTGAAGGCGTTTGGAGAGGAGGTTATGTCAACAGCTCAAGTTTTTCTTTGGCTTAAAATGTTTAGTGAAGGCAGAACGAATGATTAACATGAAGACAACAGTGGACGACCATCATCCTCACCGACAGCTGTGAACTTGGCCAGGCTGCGTGAACTGGTATGATCCGATCAAAGATTATCCATGAAAATGAATGCAGAAGAACTAAACATCAATGGAGAAACGGTTCCTCAATTTTTTTTCCAATACGATCCGGAGATGAAACGCCAAAGTTCGGAATGGTGTTAAAGGGATCATCCAGACAAAAAAGAAGGTCACATGTCAAAGTCAAAAGTGAAATGCATGCTTGTATGCTTCCTTGATTCTAAGGGATTCTCATAAAGACTGGGTGCCTCGTGGACAAACAGTTAACCAATATTACTACAAAGAAATTATAGAAAGACTTAATAAGAGAGTTCTTCGTGTCCGTGGCAACATTGCTGATAATTGGATTCTGTATCACGATAATGCGCCATCCCATACTGATGTCGGTACAGCAACATTTAACCTCAAAACAAATTTCAGTACTGCCGCAGCCACCTTATTCACCAGATTTCTCCCCGTGTGACTTTTTTTTTCTATTTCCAAGAGTCAAAACGGCGGTCAAGGGACACCATTTTCAAACAACACAAGATGTCCAAAAAGCTGTGACGAGTGTCTTGGAAGATATTACAGAAGATGAGTTCAAGAAATGTTACCATCAATGGCAGAAGCGCTGGAAAAAGTGTTTGCAATCTGAAAGGAACTACTTTGAAGGAGACTTGCCTGAAACGGTAAGCAACATTTTTTTCACATTAGTTTCATTACTTTATTGTCGCACCTCGTATATTTAAATTTGATATGTCATTTTACGTAAGTATTTGACGATATAGTTAGATGTCTAACACATTTATTCCTATGGCTGGACAAATTTATTAACTTCAACAGAGCAGATGAAGGTAACTGAGTGTACCGAAAGCGGTCGTCGATATAAAATTTCATTCGTGATTATAGAAAAGGATTATTACTTTTCTCGGAGTATCGTATGTAGGTTGTAGACCTCTATCATGAAAGGAAGCACCAAAACGAAGAGTTTACACGACAAAAATAACAGCGCAATTGCAGCATTTCCATAAATGGCTGCACAAATATGGAAAGTGGAAAGCGACGGAGAAGTTGAGTGGGTGGGAGTGGGGGGAAGTATAGAAGACATAAGTTGTGTGCAGAAACGTCGCACATGTCAGCAGAAATAACGAAAATTTCTCTCCGCTATTCAAAATATTGACTGAGAGGCTATTTCGCCGTCCCGTCTCTAATGCCCATGCCCTAGGCTGGACGTTGAACCCCAATCTTCCGTCTTTCTTATTTTGTCGTCCTTTCCGCAAGAAGCAGTGCAAATATTTACACACCACACTAACCAAAGTGTATAAGATAATCGGGTAAGTAAACTACATCCAGTTCGGAAACGGAGATATTTCGGGCGCGTAAAAGTTAAGGTAGACTTCACGAGAGTGAAATGGGAGACAAGATAGCGAAAGAAACGGCTATTATGGGCGGGCAGCAATATGACAAGTTGGCAAGTCAGCTTCTCCATTAATAAGTAACTCATTTGTATTGTCAATATAACTGTATTTTTGTGTCGTATGAGAAATTTGGTTTCACACATCAAAAGCTCTATCGTGTAGTTTGTTAACGTTTAATAAAAATTGCTCTTCAGTTTTTCAGTACATGGAAGATGATTGGGTACGTAGCTCCACTTCGGCAATATAATCAAAGGCTTTCTACTTAATAAATGATCATTTTTCAGATTACTTGACACATTTGTAATTATTTTCATCTTTTTCTTCACATGAAATTTTGAAGCGAAGTTCTTTCTTCCAATTTCCACCAGATTCCAAGACTAAGATATTTTCCTATTATTTATAGAAATATGTGAATCATATCAGCCGCAGCGGAGCGGCCGAGAGCGTTGGGGCGCTATGCTACGATGCGCGGTGCCGTTGCCCGTCGGGGGTTCAAATCCCCCCTCGGACATGGATGTTTGTGCCGTCTTTAGTATAAGCTAGTTCATAAGTAGTTTGTAGACGTAGGGACTGATGACCCCGTAGTTAAGTCCAATGGGCTCTACAAACATTTGAACATTTGAATCATATCAGTTTCTAAATTTAATTTTTAAGTAAGGTAAACAGACTAAATTCAGAGTAGGGTTACTTGCCGAGATTCATTCACAGCTCTAGCTGACGTCACGGGGATCGAACCTATTATAGATTTCTTTGTTTCAGCTTACTTTCAAAATGAGTACTGAAGAATGCTATTCAAATAAACTTCATAAGTTTTAGAAGTCTAAAAATTAATTTGTTTTGTTAAATTAAAAATAAAATAAAATAAAATAAAACAAGGATAATCTCAGTAACCTCATTCGAATTTCACCGGTATGTACAAATTCGTTGTAGTTCTTCAAAGTATTTTATTATTAAGTTTGAAAGGGTGATTTCCAATTTTTATGATCATGTTCAGGAAATATCCTTGTGTGGTGAGAGGAGGTGACAGGTGGAGTAGCTCAGTCGTAACCGACCTCCACCCACGCAGATTGTCTGAACATCATAGAAGATCGAAACCGATCTCCTGAATACAGGCATGTCAAACTCATCCAAGAAGTTGACCATTAAAGGCAACTGGTGAGATACACGGGGACCACATCACACTTATAAAATTTCTTAAAAGTATAAATTACAGTTATAATTTAGGAACATATAATTCTTAAATGCTCTAAAGTAATTTACTGAATTCCGTACAATAATATATAATCATACACACCCATTATATATAAGCATTTAGATTATTTCATATAAGCTTACATATTTACAAATTTATTTATTTTTTCCTAAAACTTCCTTGCGCATTTCTCCTACCAGTTTTCCAGTATCTGGGTTCAAAGGCTAAGATATGGATGTTTATCAGTCGATCAAGATCTGTAAGGAGTTTTATTTCATTTTATGCATGGAAACTTTCTCCCTCTAGTATGTACTCCCGATATGCATAAAACCTGTGAAGCAAATATTTTTAATTTCAGAGTATCTTTCACCTAAATAAGAATACATTTTAGGAATCCCTACTTCAGGATAGTTATCTTTTAAAACTGAATCGTTCTGTAAATAAATTAATTACAGTTGCATCGGTTCATTTTCAATCTCAAAGCACATATGTAGTATAGTGAAAAGTGAATTTCCTGTAATTTCTTCAAATCAACGAACATTTATCGTATTCTTTTTTCATCTATTTTTCAGAGTTGATTTTGTGGTCTTAAATGCTCACAGGGAGGATAGTGTGTCAAAATGTTCTTTTGTATATGATTTTTAAACAAAGTTAGTTTATTTACTAAGCCTGCAGCTGCATGCTACTTATTCGGTTACTAAATGGACATGACCTTACAATGTTATATTAATTAAGATTAATCAAAGAGCTGCAAAATTTGAAAAAAAAAAACGAAACAAATACAAAAAAAAAAAAACAAAAAAAAAAAAAAACAGGTAGGTTTTGCATTTACAATGGGTATTTTATGACATATAATTTGTTGTCTTCGACTTTCATTTTCAGAAATAATATTATTTTCTCCAAAACCAGATACAATCTCTTTAATACTTTGTGGTTGGACGACCAACGAACTTCGATGTAATAAGGACGGTCTTCAAATTATTATTCTAAATCTTTATGAAATGAAGGAAATTGGCAATGGTTAATTACTTGAAACTATCTTTGTAATTGTTTAACAAAGTTGGACCATATTTTTTAACAATTTCAAATATAAATAAGGCAATAAAATGCTCTAATTTTCGGTTTATCTGGATACCTCATCGTAATTTTCTAGTTAGTCGTGTGAAAAATTTTATTTCACCTATCATCGATTTAGTTCCATCAGTCACTACAGGAATGAGTCTGTCAATAGCCAAGTTATATTTTTTTCTAAAATACTCTGCACTGCTTCAAAAACATCTTCGTCAGTTGTTGTTTCATGAATGGGGATAAAGTCAAATAGTTCTGTGATATTCAAGTTTTTATCGCTTCCCCGAAAAAATAGCAACATCTCTTATATCCGTGCTTTTATCAACAGCAAGTAAAATGACCTGAAGTGCTCTGCAGTATGAACTGGATGTCATCTGCCATTTCAGTAATTTTTTCTGTCACCGAATTCTTTGCTAATGAAATGTCTGGACAGACAGTTCTACAGATTTTGTTACAAACTCTCTAATTAAAACACCATCGGAAAACTTCGCTAATAAATAACTTTCTCGTGACTTGCTCTTGTATCGGATGCGTTACTCTTTACGATTTTTGTAAGCACTCGTGTTTGGTTACCTAATGAACTATTCATCGATTCATCGTTTTTAATTTTTCTTCTCTTATTTCCCCGTCAAGGTAAAAAAAAAAAAAAAAACCCCTGACCCTCATTTATTCTTCAGCTACACTGGTTTTTTAAGTAAACGCTTATTCTTCCACACAAGAATAATTGAGCTCCCACCTGTCATGAAAGTATTTTGCCTCTTCATTAACCTTTCGTTCTTTTATTTGGAACTGAAATTGCCATCTTTATATTTCAATCCATCGTCGCTGTGAAGTTTGTGGAAGAATCAAGTATGAGTTTGCATTGAAGAACAGTCACTTAAGATTTAAGATATCTTTCATTTCGTTAGCGGTTACACATATCTGTCGAATGAAGTTATGAAACTTGTACCATTATATTATAATTACTCGTTTCATATCTGAGTGAATACCAAAACTATTATTAGCTGTACTCTCAGTCTACTGTTATTTGCCAAAAATTTTGTTTAGACGTATGAAAATGTGTAAGAAATACTTCAGTAACTCACGCTGCAATTCTACATCTAGAAATTTGTGTCCATGCTTACCTGCTTGATATTCTTCTACAATCCAAAACGACAACGGAATGGTGAAAACTGAAAGCTACTGCCGAGAGCCTGAACTACTAAAGTCCGATTAAAATTACTTGCTGCTTCACACTTCACGCTGCTTTCCTCCAGTGAGAGCGCCCAGCGCCACGACCGAACTATGCGCCTTTGCCATACTGCCAGTGCCGGTCAATTCCCTTACAACTCCTTATCGGGCCTTCTTTCTTGATATGTTTTGATTCAGACCAGGAGTTCGCAAACTTTCTTGTCTCGTAGACCCCTTGTCAACTTTTTCTGCACTGTGTTCTCCCCCTGCCATATGTATACTTAAATTTTTACGAATTCCTAACTTCAAATTTGTTTTGCGACTGATACAATGCTACTGCTTTGATAACATTAACTGTAAAAGAGTGAAGTGAAAAACAAGAAAAAAGGGAAAGAAAGATGTTAAGTACTATAAATTTATCGATTTAAATGGCACAAATGTATATTTAACAGAACAGATACATGCAGGCTTTTAATGGAAGGGATGTGGCTGATGCTTTTCTAGTAAATTATCAACATTTGATTTCAGTTTTCTTAGGTTTAACCTTAAGTCTCCTCTTTCAGTCATTTGCAGCCTTTTCTTCTTTTTATAAGAAGTTTGGCAACATTGCTGATATCTCTTTGCACCATCTATGAAGTTGGGAAAGCTGTTGTTGTTGTTGTTGTTGTTGTGGTCTTCAGTACGCAGACTGGTTTGATGCAGCTCTCCACGCTACACTGTCCTGTGCAGGTCTCTTCATCAGAGAATAAGTTCGGCAACGTACATCCTTTTGAATCTGCTTACTGTATTCGTCCCTCGGTCCTCCTCTACGATTTTTACCCCACACACCTCCCTCTAAAGCTAAGTTGACGATTCCTTGATAGAATGTGCCGCACCAACCTATGCCCCCTCTTAGTCAGGATATGCCGGAAACTACTTTTCTTCCCAATTCGGTTAAGCACTTCCTCATTAGTTACGTGATCTATCCACCTAATTTTCATCATTCGTCTGTAGCATCGCATTTCAAAAGCTATCATCTTTTTGTCTGAACTCCTTATCGTCCACCTTTCACTCCCATCCAATGCTACACTCCAGATAAATGCTTACAGAAAGGACGTCCTAACATTTACATTAATACCGGAAGTCAACAAGTTTCGCTTCTTCGGAAACGCTTTTCTTCCCATAGCCATTCTGCATTTTGTCTTCTTTCTTTGGCCATCAGAAGTAATCTTGCTACCCGCGTAACAAAACCCATCTACAATTTTTATTGTCTCATTACCTAATATAATTCTTTCAGCATCGCCTGATATTTTGACCTCTTTCAAGACACTGTCCATTACATTCAATTGTTCTTGCAGATCCTTTGCGGTCTCTGACAGAATTACTATGTCATCGGCAAACCACAAAGTTTTCATTTCTTCTCCCTGAACTTTAATTCCCTCCCCAAATATCTCCATGCATTCCTTCACTGCCTGCCCATTGTACAGATTGAACAACATTGAGGAAAGGCTATAACCCTGTCTTACTCCCTTCCTAACCTCAGCGTCCCTTTCATGGGCGTCGACTCAAATAACCGCTGTCTGGTTCTTGTACAAGTTGAATATAACTCTTCGCTCCCTACATTTTATCACTGTTACCTTCAGAATTTGAAAGAGGTTATTCTAGTCGACATTGTCAACAGCTTTCACCAAATCTACAAATGCTAAAAATGTAGGTTTGCCTTTCTTATCCTATCTTCTAAGAGAAGTCGTAATGTGAGTATTGCCTCCCGTGTCCCTACATTTCTCCTAAATCCAAACTGATCTTCTCCAAGGTTGGATTCCACAAATTTTCCATTCGTCTGTAAATAATTCTTGTTAGTATTTTGCAACTATGTCTGATCTGTAATTTTCAGATTTGTCTGCACTTGTTTTCTTTGGAATTTGAATTACTATATTCTCCTTGAAGTCGGAGGGTATTTCCCCTGTAGTTCAGACGGAATATCATCTATTCCAGGGGCCTTGTTTCGACCCAAATCTTTCAGCTTTCATCTTTGACTGCTCTTTCAAGTGTGATAAGTGACTTAAATTCTGTGCAGTAGGAACTGCTACACAAAATGCATAAAAACTGAAGAAGCCCGCATTCACCGAGTCCACAATATGTTAATACACCCCTCCATGGGCAGCGTGCGATACTCGTCCCACTCCTCGGAAAAGGGCAAGGGGTAGTAGTTCGTAGTGGAGCTATGAAAATTATCAATAACGTAGCTGAAGCTGATGGCATCGCAAGTATGCTCAAGTTCCTCTTTGGAGTTTTGCATTTAATAAAATGTAATATTATCTGTATTGAAACACATGTGCGCCTTTAGATTTACTTACGTTGTAATGCTTTACAACTAAGAATATATACGTCATAATTGTCTTATCTCTCCCCCCCCCCCCCCGTCCCACGCGAAAAAAAAATCTATAGGCTTGCAGGAGGAGACAGAAAATACAGAATTCGTCCTCTCTCTCGCTTACCCAATGAAGCAAACCGTGGCAAAGAATCAAGCTTGAGCATTGTGAGAATAATTCTGAATTTTGGTTGCGACCTTTCTAAAAGTGAACCACTAACGTGGTCGCCCATTTACAATAAATAGACCCCTAAATTATTTTTCCGCTAACGTGGATCCCTTGCAGGTTAGAGTAGACCCCTGTGGGGTCGGCTTACATTACGTGAACTTCGTACAACGTGAAACCGAACTTTCCAAAGCTACAGTTGTTCGTTGTGAATACCTGTCAGCGTCTTGGCGTAGCGCAATAGCCACAGTAGTAGACTCTCGAGTTCAAGGTCGCAGTTCCAATCTTGTCTATACAATGACTTTATTTTTTTTATTTTTTTAACCTAATGTAAATGACTCGTTGTTATTTTCACTCAATTAATTAAATGAATTGTTTATTCATAATACTTCACCAAGACATTTTCATAATCGCACTGATTTTTCTGTTTGCTATTATTTTTATGCTATTCTTCTATTTTTTCTCTACACATAAAAATGCGTACACATGAACTTAAAATGACTGTTACGAATCAAGAAAAGGTTATTGAAGCTAAGAAGTCGTAATACCAAGTGTCAAAAAATCAGATCTCTGCTTTCTTCAAAACAGAGTGAGAACCGTCATGAAACTAAAAACTCACGCAGAATGAAAGTTAGGCTTTTCGATTTTCACAAGCAATGGAAAACATGTAAGGAAAAAATGAGTTGATAAAATGATGTGGTGGTGTCCTCTATACCGTCAACAGTTTTTACAGCGTGAAAATCGGATAGTGATTTTCCCCTTTTTTACCAGCCCGACTGTACCGTGAGTGGCAGTTCCCGCGCGGCTCAAAAAAAAAAAAAAAAAAAAAAAAAAAAAAAAAAAAAAAAAAAAAAAAAAAAAAAAAAAAAAAAAAAAAATTAAACTTTTTTTTTTTTTTGAGCCGCGCGGGAACTGCCACTCACGGTACTGCCCTCTCCACCCCTTTAGCCCGGCCTTGCACTCACCAGTGTTCTTCGGCGTCGGCTTCATATGCCATAAACAGAACATTCCTCTGCTGTAGGTACCAGTGTTGTAAAACAAATCAATTACGTCTTCCCTTCAAATCTTAATACAAAACTAAAATGATGCTCTATGGAAAGAATTAGAACTGCCCCCTCTTCGCGTAGCAAGAAGGAAAAAATAAGCTTGTAATTAAAACAAATGAAAATGCTATTCAATACGTAAGTGAAACCTTTAAAAAGTTTTGGAACAAATTCCTGTATTTGGAACGCTTTTGTAGAACGTAATGCTGGTCGTTAATAAAGAGTATGAAATCTTGTATGGTAGGAGCTTTCCGGTTAATCGCATAATAAATAAACTGTCCAAGAAGCCATGTGTAACTATTATGCTTGGCGTCAGGGTAATATTTCCAATCATGGCGCAGTATGTCATGTACAGTAATGTTCAGTCCGGTCGTGCGAGACATAAGAGCTAGTCTTCTTCTAGTCCACGTCCAGATTTCAGTCTGATCTCGACAGACAAATGCGTGCGCTAACGTGTCCAGCAGCTGGCACCGAGTGCATTACGGCGTGGCTTTTAATTTTATATTGTACATCTTTTCGCCAGTAGGGATGACTTCATTTACAACGTCATACCAGGTCGATCTAACATCCGTACTGAGTACTGAATTATGGATGTTTTTCCATATAGCACTCCAGTTATAAAGCGGATATTTCAGCTCGATTGTATTCTGTGGCACTATGTCAGTGAATGTGCAATATAGTGATGCAGTATCGTAAGTCCATTGATGTGCTCGTATATAGCAAACTCTTAGGTAAAATTTTCTGACGTGTTCCTGTTTCGGATTGATACGAGCGAGGTTGACCGGCACAGCCTTGTCCGCGGGTTCTAAGCGGACAAACAAATTTTTGGTGATCGTATTGTAATCGGCCTGCAAAATTTTGATGGTTCTACTGACAATAGTAAACTGCGCTTCCAAATTTTTGAGCCCGAGGCCTCCCTTACTGCAGCTAAGAGACCCTGTACGAAAAGCAACTTTAAAAATGTAACCTCTCCACAAGTACCAACTTGCACTGGCTGTCATTTTCTGAGCTATGGTGTTGGGGATAAGTAAAGTTGCAGCTACGTGGTAAATTTTACTGTAGACATAACCATTGATGAATAAGGCTTTTTGAATGCGGTCTAAGCTTCTTGTAGAATTATCCCTTAGAGTCGCACGTATGATGTTAAGTTTTTCTTGCCAGTTGAGCTGTACCATGATACGGGGATTAGCCGTGAGAATCAGTCCCAACTACTTTCTGGTCTCGGCTATAGAAAGCCACGTAGATGCAATATAGTCTTTATGCGGTTCTAATAATAGCAACTGAGACTTCCGCTCGTTCACCCTGGCAGCACAAGCATGAGTATACTCTTGAACTATCCTCTTGGTGGTATCGAGTTCTTCGCTGGAGCTGACGTCGGCGACGTAGGCTTGGCATACTGTTCTTGTATTGAAAATCTGTAACCCTTGCAAGTTGATGTATAACGTTCGGAGGAGTGGTTCCGCAGCTATCGCATACTGAGTCGTAGACAGTGGACATCCCTGTCGGATACCCCGCTGCTGTGTAATAGAAGAAGTGATTTGGCCATTAATTTTGGATCTGAATGTCGTATGGCAAATGCAATGCCTGATGATTGAAATAAATCGATCGCTGAAGCCCATAGTCCTCATAACTTGAAATAAGAAATTGTGGTCGACTCTGTCAAACGCTTTATGGAAGTCGAGGAATGCCAGTGCCATTTTGCTTCTACACATCCAGGTGAGGTAAATTAAGCTCTCTATTCGGCGCGTATGGTCAACATTGAACGCCCAGTAACCGCACTTTTCTGGCAATGACCAGTAATCTTGCGAAGGAACGGTTTCATCCTCGTGTTCAAGAGACGAGTCAATATCTTAAAATCCGTATTCAGAAGCGTGATTGGTCTAAAATTCTGCAGTCCGCCAGCATGCGGCGTTTTCGGGATGAGACCGAGGATGCCTTCAGTGAAGTTCGAAGGAAAGTCATTGCCGGACATTAACTCGTTATACATTTCCGTGAGTTCAGGTCCGAGTAAATACCAAAACCGGTCGTAGAATTCTATAGGCAGACCGTCTGAACCAGGCTTTGTTTCGCGCCGCTTCTGCGATAACATCTGCAATTTCTGCACAAGTTATATTCTCCAGTAACTCTGCGCTATCCTCGTCCGCTATTCCTTGCGTGGTATTTGATAAAAACGTCCGCATTACGTTCAAGTCCGTCGCCGATGCAGCGAAGAGGTTCGTAAAATATCTTGCAACGTATGCCTTGATTTCACCTTGATTTGTATACTCCTGTCCCTGATCATCCGTTAGCTTGTGTAACATTTGTCGCCTGGCTCTTTTCGTTTCCTTTATTACGTGGAAGATGGAAACATTTTCGTCTGCTATGTCGCTGACATTTCTGGCTCGTATTCTGATGCCTTCCAAGAATTATCTCGTAAGCGCCACTATTTTTGCTTTAGTCTTTTTGATTTTGATTACGTCCGTAGCCGTGGATGTCGGTTTGTTATATAAATCACGAAGGAGCGCAAAGAAGTATTCGAGTGATCGTTTCTTCCAATGAGCTCTATCCTTAGCGAACTGAATAATACATTTTCTTAGTTGTGGTTTGGCGCACTCCAGCCACCATTCAATACGTCTGGCGTAACGCGGTATTCGCTGAAGACATCGTTGCCAGGTGTTCTCGATCGCTTGTTGGAGAGAGTCGTCATTAATGAGGGAGACATTAAGTTGCCACAGTCCGCGTCCCAAAAAAGGTCTTCTGTGGTGTGTGTCTCAGGACTACTTGAAAGGCACTGTGATCATTAAAACATAGCGGCCACATCTCACAGGCCATAATACTGGTTTTAAAATCCTCGCTGACATAAATTCTGTCGATTCTACTTTCAGACACACTGATGATGTATGTGTAGGCAACGGCGTGTGGCCGGAGATGTATCTAAGTGTCCGTGACTTGAAGGCCACTAACAAGCTGTTGCAGCTCCTCGCAAAAGTTAAAATTTGGAGCTTGATCTTGCTTACGTAAAACACAATTGAAATCTCCAGCTAAAATTAGTTTGCAACGTTGTCTCGTGAAGAGTGTGACTATTTCGTCTCGGAAAAAATCACATCTCTGTCGTCTATTGTTGCTTCCTGATGGCGCGTAAATATTGACCAGTAACAAATCTTGTATACTGATGGAGATTCCTCTACCAGAGCTTAAGAGGGCTTCTGCCTTCCTTACATAAAATCGCGGTACCAGCTTCGGGTCCAATATTAATTATGAAAGTGTAACCAAATATCTGTCCTATTTTGGTGGAGACCACTTCCTGTACTAACGCGATATCTATTTCTGCAGCTTGTAGATACTCCTTAAGGCACTGGAATTTGACGTCGGACTCTATTCTATTCATGTTTAAAGTGGCTAACTTAAAGTCTTGCATTATTGTAGGGGTTGCAATTAATCACCAACTTCGTCCGCCCAATTGATCTTTGGGAGTGTCCATAAGCGCGGAGTCTTGCACATCGACATTCATCAGAGTGCCCTCCGTCTCCGGGCACAAAGGTTGTGAACGGTCTTGCTCGTGAGATGGCTCATCATACTCATCCCTTTTGAGTATTTTCCTCAGGCGCTGTGGTTTCGTGTCCAGTTCCTGAGTTTCGCCGTGACTTTGTGTCCTCAGTGGTCGTTTGGTTTTTAGACGACTTCTGTTTTAGGTTTCCTACTTCGCTGACTGGATTCTGTGGACTTTCTAAGCGTCTGTCATCACCACTAGGGCTCCCTGTAGGCACTGAGACAGATTGTAAAGGCTGCAACGTGACTGGAGCTTCAGACTGTTGCAATACTTCCGTCGCCATGGTGTAGTGATAGTGATACATTCTCACTGCTAGTATCCCTGTTGAACAAGCTGGTTTCAAACAAGGCCGTAATTGATGTGACCAGGTCCTAGCACTGACATATTTCATTGAGACTGGTTTCGAAAAGAAGTGTACCACTTCCGTTGCTTTTCTGGATCTCTCGGAAGCTTATGATACCGTGTGGAAGAAGGGCCTCCTAGTGAAGCTTTACAATCTCATTCCTTGCCCTATTTTATTGCGACTTGTGAACTCAATGCTAAGTGGCCGTCTGATCAAGATCTATCTCGGCAACACAGAAAGTGGGTTTAGACAGCTTCATGATGGCCTCCCCCAGGGTTCGGGTCTTGCTCCCATTCTTTTTAATGTTTACACCGCTGATATTCCACCTACGCAATCTAGAAAATTCATTTATGCCGATGATATTGCCATAGCGTCACAACACAACAGAAACATCCATGTGACGGAAACTACTTTAACATCTGACCTAACTCTCCTCAGAAATTACTTCGCAATGTGGAAACTAAAACCAAACCCAAATAAAACGGAAGTAGCTTGTTTCCATCTCAATAATAGGATGGCCGACTATAAACTTAATATCTCATTTGATGGTGTTCAACTTGAACATAATGAACATCCAAAATACCTGGGAGTCATTTTGTATAGATCTCTTACTTTTAAGTACCACCTTCATAAAACAGCAGACAAAGTTAAAACTAGGAATAATATATTACAGCACTTAGCAGGATCATCTTGGGGAGCCAGTGCTAAGGTTTTGCGTACAACAGCTTTGTCCCTAGTTTACTCTGCAGCTGAATACTGTTCTCCTGTCTGGCTCAACAGCGTACATATATATATACTATATACTATGTACTATGGTATAGGATGGTATATGATGTACAATTAAATAGAGCTATGAGATTGATCAGTGGCACTCTGATGGCTACACCACTTCAATGGGTCCCAATATTATGCAACATTGTTCCCCCAGATCTAAGACGGAAGGAAGCCTTAATGAGAGAGTATTATAAGATCTTGTTCACTCCTGAGCTTCCTATCCTGCAAGACCTTCCACCACCGGTAAGCCGGCTGAAATCACGTAAACCACCTCTTAAAACAGCTGTGCAACTACATGAGAGTGGCTTCTCGCCTAAATCAAACTGGGCAAGAATTTGGGATTCGTTTAATGGAAAAAACAGCATCTGGATAGACGATCCCTCTAAGCAGCTCCAAGGAATGGACCTTCCCAGGAGAGAATGGTCTTTGATCAACCGTTTCCGAACTGGTGTTGGTCGCTGTAACTATTGGAAGTTCAAATGGGGACAGACAGACGACCAGTCATGTGACTGTGGAGCAGACATACAAACGATGACCCACATAATTACTAATTGCCCATTAAGATCATTCTCAGGAGGGATGACCGAACTCCATATAGTCAGTCAAGAAGCTGTCCAGTGGTTAAAGGAGTTGGACTTGGCTCTGTGACAGAGATACGTTTTATCTTATTAATTAGACACTAGTATATCTTACTAAAGTGTTATATGTAGCTGACATTATACCATACGATATATATATATATATATATATATATATATAAATTCTCCGACTCCGTCGCGGAGGAGTGTTCCGGCACGCAGGTGATGGGTGCGGGATCGTTTGACGCAGCATCGGAGGGAACACTACGAGTCTCGGCCGACACGCCTTCCTGTTCGGAAGTCTGCTCCTGGTGTTCGTCACCGTATTCGGAAAGAGCAGCTCTGTCCTTGTCTGAAACCAAAGTGACTCGTGCGTATGTTCTAGTACCCATAGGCGGTGCCCGGTCGGTGGTAACTACCACGCGAGGCAATTTTCACGGTCTTGCTTGTGGACATGCTGCTTTCATGTGTTCTGACGATCCACAATGAGTGCATGTACGAGGTTGTCCGTCGTATGTGACAAGACCTTTGAACCCCTGTACTATGGTATAGGATGGTATATGTTTATTCAAATCAATCTTCACGATTTTTACGCCGTTGTCAACGTTAAAATGCCTGAGACCTGTCCACGTTTCTCGTTGAATTTGAAGCACCGACCCGTAAGGGGAGAGGGCCTCTCGTATACGATCTAAGTTGACTTCAAACGGTAGGTTGTAAATACCTACCAACTTGAGGCCAAGTCCATAACAAGTTATTGTAACCTCACTAATTGCGCCATTTGAGTGAGCGAACGATGCCTTTCCGTCAGTTTGAGTCATAGTTCTAAGGCAGATATCGTCATTACGAACATGCACATATACGGCATTGACTACGAAATCATAAGCAAAGCCTACAACGTCGTCGTCTTCTAGGTGAATCTTGTCATGTAACCAATCGTCGAGTTCCGAAATTGTCGGTCGCACGTATCCGTATTTAAATGCGAACTTCGGGGTGCGTGTTCGAACTAGAGTTTCCATACTGCAGTCTGAGAGCAATACTCACAAGAACCGTCAACAGGCTGCGGCTCCGCCGGCGCGCACGCTGGCGTAATCCACCCAGCGGTGTCCACTCGACCGCGTCCGCGGCGAGACTCGAATTGTTTAACCACTGAGCTACCCCAACACGACTCACGACACCGCCCCACGTACTCTCAATTTTTTGAGAGTGTACAGCTAGCGTGGAACCTACGTCAACCACCGGGCCTGACCAGACTCGGACATGCCCTCTTTTTGTAACCTAATATTGGTCCGCGTTGATTCTTAGCAAAGTGGGGAAATATATTGTTAAATAATTGAAAAATATTATACAACTGCTTCAGTTTGATTGTGCAGAAATACATTTGTACTCTAAACAGTTTAGTGCTGAAATGAAACTCTTTGAACTCAAAAGAATTTAACCTTTCTTCCGACGGTGTAATATTTTTTGTATACCATTCTGTTTTATGACGTCACCCTGCATAAAAGAAATTACGATTTCAGATAAATTGAAGTAACTAGGATGGAAATTATCGTTATAAGCACGTTATTAATTGCGGAACACTCATTACTGCACAATAAACTAGACGTGGAGGTCGCCATTGACTGTTTCAAAATATATTGAAGGAGACTGTCATGCTTTAAAGATATTGACAGTCGGTCAATACATTCCGTCACCTAGATCTATCATACCTTGGAAGTGTGGCATCCTGCAATAAACAGCAGTTCCGACCGATAGCGATTAGAACTCAACTGAATTTTGACTTTTTTTTTCATAAACCACAAAAGATGAGGATGTTTGCAGCGAAAGTATCATGCAGTACGGTAGTTTGAGAAATGAAATTACCGACTGCCAAATACTTCGTTATCTACAACAGCAGAGGAAAATGAAGATCGTGGTATCGTGTAATACTTGCCACAGTACAAACATATGGTCACATAATCTAACGATTATTAATTAGTATTTGCTGCATTTCCTGCAGGTGATAAATACAAAGAAAACGTCACTTGTAGCGGTACATGTTTAACTAGCCAGTTCAATTCTTTAATTTGTAACTAGTTGTGGTTTACAGGCATATTTCTGCTTGCTTTGCGAGGCAAGCAACTGAATCGTCACAATTACGAGTTCCACATTAAAGAGCGCAGACGTGTTCTATCCAACCGACGCATCCCTGGACCACTCATAAATATTGCGCAATAAATATTGCCGTTCTTGTCCTGACACTTACTTCAATGAATATATGCAACAATACGAGATACAAAATAACTCGCATTCTAATAATTTCAAATTAGAATCATAAGACTTCATGTAGGACTCTAGATGTATCTTCTTCTTTTGAAGACTGACACCTGGTAAAATCATTGATCACTTGAATGAGGTGTCTCAGCCCCAACTTTACCCCCCTTTGTAGCTTCTAACGTTGTTTCACATTACATATTAACAATGTGTCGCCCATAACCGAGAGGTAGTCGACAATTCTGTAGCACCACGTAACAAACGACAAGTAGAATTTCAATCGGATTATATAGTACTTAAATCGCGATAATTTACTAGATAGTTTCAGTAGATTTCAAGAAACGGGTGTGGGGGGGGTTGGGAGAGGGAGAAATCTGTATAGATTTTTCAGTGTTGACAACTGAGGCCTATATTTGTAGCTGAATGGAAATGACAAAGTTTCTAGCCACGACGGTGAACTCGAAAGGCTTGGTTGGTAGCAGTCGCCTGTACGTCTCATTTGACCCGCAGTTTGATCAGAATTACTGGAGCTGTCTGACATCTCTACATGAACAAACGACCAATAGCACTGGATAACTAACACTTCTCCCACATACGGTGCACGTTGCTAAATATTTATCGCCATATAAACGTGTCCTAAGAAATATTTACGTTATGAATCCGTTTGAGTGGAGAACCTTGTGACTACGGGCGACGAATAATCGCTTTGGACGCCGCATGCTGCTCACAGGCCGCATTTCTGACAACCCTTCAAAAAAGACAGTGAACATGAAAAGGAGGTAGCGGGCACCTTAAAGTTAATAACATAACCTTCTGTGCGATCTATTCATAGAAGTATTTACTTTTAAACAGTTGTTCCTGAAGTGAAGCCTTTCGTGTTTATCTATCAATCGTTATTTACTTTTACTGCCGTTGTACTACTGTGAGAGTATAAATAATCATACCCCCTCTATTATAAAATAAATCAAAGGTTTTTTATATTTCTGCAGCAACTACACTTCATTAAAAATCTATTGTTAGTTTAAGTATTGTTGATTAAAATTATTCTATTTGGATCCCACTAACTCCATTTAATTGACGCCAAACTTACAGGAAAAAAATTATATATACATGTGGCGTCTGTTCGGAAAGAACAGACGTCACATTCTGATCCTGCAGCTGTTATTATTTAATATTCATAGAATATATGACTTCAACTGCTATTGGGCAAAGCTGAAAATGTGTACCCAGCCGGGATTCGAACCCGGGTCTCCTGCTTTCTAGGCAGTTGCGCTGACCCCTACACCACTGGGGACACAGTGATCACCGCACCTGCAAGGACTACCCATGCACGCCTCCCGTCAGATACAAATTCCCAGCTTCGCCCTGCCCATAGTACTCAAACTCGTAGTTTAACTAATTCCCGTAAGAGTAAGGGCTTCAAACTTGCCCACCCCTCCCCACTAACGATAGGATCATTGCCCGTCACCGGCATATTATATATATACATGTGGCGTCTGTTCGGAAAGAACAGACGTCACATTCTGATCCTGCAGCTGTTATTATTTAATATTCATAGAATATATGACTTCAACTGCTATTGGGCAAAGCTGAAAATGTGTACCCAGCCGGGATTCGAACCCGGGTCTCCTGCTTTCTAGGCAGTTGCGCTGACCCCTACACCACTGGGGACACAGTGATCACCGCACCTGCAAGGACTACCCATGCACGCCTCCCGTCAGATACAAATTCCCAGCTTCGCCCTGCCCATAGTACTCAAACTCGTAGTTTAACTAATTCCCGTAAGAGTAAGGGCTTCAAACTTGCCCACCCCTCCCCACTAACGATAGGATCATTGCCCGTCACCGGCATATTATATATATACATGTGGCGTCTGTTCGGAAAGAACAGACGTCACATTCTGATCCTGCAGCTGTTATTATTTAATATTCATAGAATATATGACTTCAACTGCTATTGGGCAAAGCTGAAAATGTGTACCCAGCCGGGATTCGAACCCGGGTCTCCTGCTTTCTAGGCAGTTGCGCTGACCCCTACACCACTGGGGACACAGTGATCACCGCACCTGCAAGGACTACCCATGCACGCCTCCCGTCAAATTCCCAGCTTCGCCCTGCCCATAGTACTCAAACTCGTAGTTTAACTAATTCCCGTAAGAGTAAGGGCTTCAAACTTGCCCACCCCTCCCCACTAACGACGGGAGGCGTGCATGGGTAGTCCTTGCAGGTGCGGTGATCACTGTGTCCCCAGTGGTGTAGGGGTCAGCGCAACTGCCTAGAAAGCAGGAGACCCGGGTTCGAATCCCGGCTGGGTACACATTTTCAGCTTTGCCCAATAGCAGTTGAAGTCATATATTCTATGAATATTAAATAATAACAGCTGCAGGATCAGAATGTGACGTCTGTTCTTTCCGAACAGACGCCACATGTATATATATAATATGCCGGTGACGGGCAATGATCCTATCGTTAGTGGGGAGGGGTGGGCAAGTTTGAAGCCCTTACTCTTACGGGAATTAGTTAAACTACGAGTTTGAGTACTATGGGCAGGGCGAAGCTGGGAATTTGTATCTGACGGGAGGCGTGCATGGGTAGTCCTTGCAGGTGCGGTGATCACTGTGTCCCCAGTGGTGTAGGGGTCAGCGCAACTGCCTAGAAAGCAGGAGACCCGGGTTCGAATCCCGGCTGGGTACACATTTTCAGCTTTGCCCAATAGCAGTTGAAGTCATATATTCTATGAATATTAAATAATAACAGCTGCAGGATCAGAATGTGACGTCTGTTCTTTCCGAACAGACGCCACATGTATATATATAATATGCCGGTGACGGGCAATGATCCTATCGTTAGTGGGGAGGGGTGGGCAAGTTTGAAGCCCTTACTCTTACGGGAATTAGTTAAACTACGAGTTTGAGTACTATGGGCAGGGCGAAGCTGGGAATTTGTATCTGACGGGAGGCGTGCATGGGTAGTCCTTGCAGGTGCGGTGATCACTGTGTCCCCAGTGGTGTAGGGGTCAGCGCAACTGCCTAGAAAGCAGGAGACCCGGGTTCGAATCCCGGCTGGGTACACATTTTCAGCTTTGCCCAATAGCAGTTGAAGTCATATATTCTATGAATATTAAGGAAAAAAATTACTCTCGATTTATTCAAAAGTGGAACCTCAGTACTTAGTACACACAATAGACTTGAAACTCCCCCCCCCTCCCTTTATGCTCTTCCTGAATCTGCCAACCAAATGCGCCTGTCTCCTATCTCACTTCCCATTCTTCGGCTGTGCTCTCATTGCCCAGTTCATCGACAATGTTTTCGCTTTGAGCGCCCACAAAGAGCTCTAATCTGTTGTATACAGCGTTACGTTTGTTCTAACCTTTGTCGACCTCTCTCTGAAACATTGTGTTTTAAGTAGTTTAATGAACGGTTACTCTTTAGTAACGAATGCGGCAATGCTTCACAGTTGCAAGGGAATAAAATATACATCCTACACTCCTTTCCTTCATCTCTCTGTCCATCACGTCCTCTATGTCTATTTCTTACCTACCTCTCTGTCCTCTCAGGCTTCCCTCTCTATTTCCTAGCTGAAAACCCGGCGTTGCTCGGTTTTTTCGCAATATTCGGGTTCTTCAAATACTCTCTCTCTCTCTCTCTCTCTCTCTCTCTCTCTATTTCCTCAACCTCCCTCTCTCTGTCTTTCTACTTCTCTATTTCTGCCATTTTCCCCTACATTTCCCCCTCCTCCTCCCCTTCCTCTTCCTTCCACCCCCTCTTCCTCTTCCTTCCTCCCCCTCTACCCATACATCCATGACCCATCCTCTGTCTTTACTCCCCCGTCCTCTGTAAATCTCCTCCTATCCCATCTCTGTTCATTTCCTCTCTCCACTGTATATCTTCCAAATTTCATGGGGAAGGGTAAAATGGTCTCAAAGACGGGAGCAAGGTATCCTCCGTTGAGAAGCGTACGAAATCTTATGAATACAGAGACCTTCCCTTTCTTTTGAATGTCAGGAGAGCAAAATTTCTTCAAGATTTGAATAAAACTGTAGGTTGATGTGGGAATCTGTTGCAAAATACTGTCCATTATGCACCGTCCGAATTATTATGTAGGCAGTTCCATCATCTTGCTCTGAAGGTCAAGCGTACAAATTTTATCGCCATCGGATGAACGATATGTCATCGCATAAGATACAAATATAATCGAAAGTGGCGATGCACCTACAATATTACAGTTTCGATTTTTTTCAGTTGTTCCTTTGGGTTTTTTCCATGTTCTTCTTCCTGAAGAAGGTATTAGTGTAGAAGATGAATCATTTGCATCGTATCTTTTATGGTACAGAAATATGAACATAAGTTAGATACTGTTGTTACAAACTCATAATAATAATAATAGGGATGATAATGACGAACAACTCATTGCAAATGGTAGTGCTACGGTAAGTGCGGGAAGAGGCGATGGAAGCAGTGGCAGTGAATACCAACAGTCTTTCGGGAAGAAGATTGAAGTTGCAACTATCATCACGTCTTTTGATGACAATTCACTAGAGAACATGTACGATGATTATTACATAAGTTATAGTTCAGATATCTGCATTAGTATGGCGTCTACAATTACATCTGCAGTGCTATCTAGAGCATGGTTGCAGAGCTTTGCAGAAAAACGACACCCACCAACACATTGAGGTGTATGTAGAGATCCTGTAACCAAACGTTCATACAGATATGTCTGTTCGAGCCCATGTACTTTCCTTGTTAGTACTGAAAGATATAGATAGGGAAGTGAGACAATAAAAGTAATATCGGAGTTTTCTTGTTTGGGCAACAAAACAGCAGATGCTGATAAAATGCAGACTGTCAGTAGCAGGAACGGATAACTTAAATTGAGATATTTGCCAAAGTTCTATGAAATCTTTGCAGCAAGTATAAATTATAGAGGCTAACTATAATACATGTAGCCTGAACGTTAAACATTTTACACGAGAATGGGATAAAATTTTTAAAATATGGCGATACTGAAGAATGCTGAAAATTAAATAGACAGATCGAAAAAAAACTATTAAAGTGGAACGAAACTGAGATTTGCATTATACTTTGCATTATCCACTCTCAGGAGTGGAACCAGCGGTTTGATATCTGAACCATTAAGTCCTGCTTGTATTCAGACAGTTACCAAACTGATAGTGGGACAATAACCGAAAGTTGATGTAGAGAGGCTTGGTATTGGCTTGTATTTACTCTACCAAACGAATTACAATTGCGGTTGTGTTCAGATAGTGTAGTGAGCAGGTAGCGAAATGCAACAACAACGCTATGGCACGGGAAGCCATAGGAATATTGGAAGCGTAACAGACACAGATGGACATAGGTGCAGCTATTGCAGTGTAATTTCCAGAACCTGCACGAAATTTGAGACAAAAGGCACCGTTAAAAGAAGGCTAGGCCAAGGCCTTCCACTGGTAATATCAGCAAGAGACGGCTGTTATCTGTAGTTAACAGACCGTCGAGACAGAAGGCTGAATGCATTTCTTCTGCAACGCACCCTATAGACGGCAACAGGACGCGCAATATCAACACAAACAGTCCGGAATCACCTTCTGGTATGTGGCCTCTATGCACTGGGGACAATGTTGTGTCTCCTATTAAAACCATGACTCTATTTAGCCTCCAAAAACTGGGCGGAGGAACATAGGGATAATGAAGGCAACGATTTTGTGTTCAGCCTAACGATGGTCGTTCTCTCATCTAAAAAGAACGTGGAACTAAGAACAATCCTACTTATATGAAAGAACATCATGATGGTAGACGAAAGGTGTGCGCAGGAATCTCTATTGGCGGACGTACGGACCTCTATGTCGTTCAGAATGGCGCTTCCACTGCTCAAAGGTAGAGAGACGAGATCCTTCGATCTTTTGCTGTGCCCTACCATGGTGCCATAGGAAATGGGTTCCTTCTGGTGGATGATAACGCTCGTTCTCTCAGAAGGGCACTGTTGGAGAACATATTTGAAGTAATTGAACGAATAGTGACCAGTTTGTTCACTGGACTTACACCCGATCGAGCATGTCTGGGATGCACTCGACAGACGCAACGCAGTCAGATCGCACCTCCCACAACGATTTCAGAACTTGATATTACACGCATAGAAGCATGGCCAAATATTCTTCAAGAGCTTGCGACCTTCCTATCGATTCTAACCAATACGACTTGAGCAATACATAACTCGGGTAGTAACAGTTCATGGCTCGTTGTCTCTGTACATAGGGGTGAGTTATGTATGTCAGCTTCTACGCCCTAAACAGCTGCCCAATCTGTTTAAACAACATCAATAATCAATCTGCAGTTTAGCCAGTTTATTAATCTGCATATGATGACGTGAAAATATATTTAAACAAACATAAATTAAACTTCTGAATAACCAACAAAATGGATTCTAAGATAGTGATTTACTCACGAAGCAATTCTTAATAAATGGAGTTTATTACTCTTATTAGGCATGAAACGCGGAGGTGGTCCTACTTTATACATCGGTAAGTAACTGAATATTTCTCCTACTACTGTTCATGAGAGGCACTCGAGAGTAAAAGTTCCAAATTATCACTCGTAAATTAGTGTAGTACATCGAACACTGCAGTTCGAAATTAATCCGTGATTAAAGTATTTGTTATAAAACACAGTTAGTAATCACGCGAGTACACGATTGTTGAATTATCACAGTTCCACAGCCCTACTACCGTGCATAGTTTATCACTTTTCAAGCAGAGACTAAGTTCTGCAGTCACAGTCCCGTAAATTTTCTAAGTTCACACATGCCCATCTCTTCAAATCACAAGTTCGTAACGCGGCTTCAGACCGCGAAGCGTAACAATCTTTCACCACCACATCCAAGTTGCGAGTCCCTTCCCAAGCGTTCGAAAGTATACTCTACATACTCCCAAATTTGTATCCTTCCGCGCATCCCAAGGCCTCATCTTTAAAATACAATTTTTCTTCCAAAATATTGTACATTTAAATATCACAAAATAAATGTTTTGACCCCCTCCCTACAAATGTTGTTTACATTTAACAAACAAAACTGTATTTAACAATACTAAAAAACGGTTGAGACTGAAGATCTTTGCTCAGATAGCAATTTAGCGTGGCGTCACTGTTCAAATATACTGCCGCCGTCGAAATATAGTTACACAATTAATATTTAACATCATGGATTTTTATACAAATATACTCATTTCTTGTGCACGAGTACTTATATTGTTTATATATAAATTATCAGCTGCATATCTACTATTTTTAGTCGGCCTTGAAATATTTAAGTGACAGTCTGCAACATAAAAAAATGAACGTTACTAATAATATTAAATATAATAAAATGCATATATAAATGTAATGCGCTTTGCTGGGTTCATGTTTTGTGTTTCTGTGGTGGAATCTATGTTCTGACACAAGAATAGTACTACCGCAACGAAAAGAAGAACAAGGGAGTAAAACATAGTTTATTGAAACAATACCGAAATAACGTGGTGCGTCTTTTAAGATAGGTAGAGTGGTACAATGCTGTCCATTTGCTTCTTAAATTGTTATTGATAAACACCACGTATCAATAATTGTAAATATAAATGTAAATGCTATTAATGTAGCTCCATGGTGCCTCGCTCCAAGTAAACCTCAAGTAAAGATACAGAAAAATATAGTACTGCATCACAAATTTCAATTGTAACCAATATCTGAATTAGTTACCATATTTATATTGTGTATTATAGCAGTGTTCATTGCTGGCCACCCAAAACACAACGTCCTCCAGGAAACAATTACATCAGGAAAAATCTTCAGCATGCTTTTGAGGTTGACGTAAGATGCTTAGCACTTCTGCGCAGTCGCACGTTACTGGCCCCAGTAGCCCCGTCCACAACCGCTTTTTAAAGGGGAAAAAGACGATCTTGTAGACGTGTTGTAACGTCCTTTTTTCATAAGGAGCTTGAATATGCCTCGTAGAAGACTACAGGCGTCTTTCGATCAGGTTTCCGTGTTCTACCGAGTAAAAACAGTTACGTGTCGGTTTGCATCACTACTCGTGCACAAGATAATGAAGGCTTCTTATGCCACATCAAGAAACAACACAGCAAATTACACATCCACATAAATACTCTGCAAGTCACACTGAAGTGCATGGCAGAGGGTACATCGAAGCGCTTTTATATTATTTCTCTACAGTTTCACTTTCTAATAGCTCGTCGGAAAAACGAACACGTAAATCTTTATGTTTCACATCTGAGTTATTTTAACATGATGATAATGTCTCCCAATGTAGGTTGCTGCTAAGAAAATATGCTCGAATTCGGAAGGGAAGGTTGGTGAAAGAAATTTCAAATGTTCAAAATGTTTGTATAGTCTATGGGACTTAACTACGGGGTTATCAGTCCCTAAACTTACAAACTACTTATGAACTAACTAAGACTAAGGACTGCACAAATATCCATGCTCGAGGGGGGATTCGAACCCCCGACCGTAGTTGAAAGATATTTCGCAATAAGATCTCGCCACAACGAGTAACGCCTTTCTTTTAATGATATCCACCCCAACTCGTGCATCATTTCCGTGATACTCTCTTCCCTATATCGCGTTAATTCAAAACGAGCTTCCCTTCTCAGAACTTTCCCTAAATCGTCCATCATTCAACCTGGTGTGGATCCCACAATACACAGCAGTACTCCAAAATAGGACGCACAACTGTGGTGTAGGTAGTATCTTTAGTAGAACTGTTGCATCTTTTAAGTGTTCTGCCAATGAAACGTAGCCTTTGGCTCGCCTTCCCTACAATATTTTATATGTGTTGTTTCCAATTTAAGTTGTTATTAAATATTATTCCTAGGTATTTAGTTGAATTTACAGCCTTTGGATTTGCCTAATTTAACATGTAAATGAAGATCAACGGATTTCTTTTAGTGCTCACATGGATGACTTTACACTCTTCATTGTTTAGGGTCAATTGCCAATTTTTCCACCATGCTCATCTCACATCAAAATCATTTTGCAGTTGCTTTTCATCTTCTGGTGACTAACCGATAAATAACAGTATCATGTGCGAATAGCCTAAGAGATCTGCTCACATTGTCTCCTAAATTGTTTATAAAGATTATGAATAGTACGGAACATATAACACTTCCCTGGGGAACGCCAGATAACACTTCCCTTCTACTCGACGACTTTCTCTCAATTACTACGTACTGTGTCCTTTCTAAAAGGAAATTGCGAATCCAATCGCACAACTGTGGCTCGTGAGGTACCATGTCAAAAGCCTTCCGGAAGTCAAGAAACATGGAATCGATTTGTTCGAAAATGTTCAAATGTTTGTAAAGCTTATGGGACTTAACTGCGGGATCAGTCCCTAAACTTAAAAACTACTTCTAAAGTACCTTAAGACAACACAAACATCCATGCCTGAGGGAAAATCGATTGAGATCCCTTATCGATAGCACTCATTACTTCATATGAGAGCTAGCTGTGTTTCACAAGAACGATACATTGTCTCCATGTTTACGAAGGGTCAATAGGTCGTTCGCCTCATTACACGAGGCATCACAACAAGGTTTCGCCAGGCAACGCCAGTCAACTGCTGTTTGTGTATGAGAAATCGGTTGGAAACTTTCTTCATGTCAGCACGTTTTAAGTGTCGCCACAGGCACCAACCTTAGTGTGAATGCTCTGATAGGCTAATCATTTGCAGATCGCAGCATCTTCTTCCTGTTGGTTAAATGTCGCGTCAACTTCGTGGTGTAGCAAATTTACTGGCCAGGAGTGTATATATTTTTAAATCCTGCTACATACCAACGTCAATGCAATAGGCGTGTAATTTTGCGTCTCACTCTTATTGCCTTTTTGAATATTGGGGCGAGCTCTGCTTATTTCCAGTCATTGGATACAGAACTTTCGCTGAACAAGCGTTTGACGTGATAGGTAGGTATGGGGCTACTATGAAAGGAAGCTAATATATATATATATATATATATATAGAGAGAGAGAGAGAGAGAGAGAGAGAGAGAGAGAGAGAGAGAGAGAGAGAGAGAGAGAGAGAGAGAGGTGTCTGTGCCTATATTTCACTATGCAGCTAAAACTACACATCGCAAACGGATAGTGTTTGTATGTGGTAGTAAGTATCAATTTCCCATTGTGCACTATGGTGGTAGAGGGTTGGTAACGATAAGAGTGTGGAAGATATGGGAGTTGATATTTACCGACTTATATAAAATTCTATGAGTTGTTGTCAATATTTTGCTCTTCTGAAGAACTACACAATGAAGACGAACGATCTCTCTGTGTTGTAGTACAAAGTGTCCCATTGTACACCATATCAGTTCTGTGTCGATAGCTATTGTGATTGAAAGTCGTCAGCTTATATCAAATGCGGACTGAACACCAGCGATGACTTTTGACACTATAATTGCAAAGAGGTTATATACAGAGAAACGTGATGCACATTCTTCAGTTTTTAGTTTCTGCAACAAGCATACGAATAAAGAAACAAAGTGCATATTGCAGATCGAAAAGTAAAACTACCAAGAAAGATGCCAAAACGTAAGAAAGAAAATTCGCGTTTCCGATCCATTTCTAAAAGTCAGAATACGGCGCTGAAAAGTGAATCTACAGACGGTAAAAACTTAAAATTTGTAGACGTTGTTTATTTTACACTGTAGGCATTAGCGACTTTTCGACACTCCCATCCCTAAAGGGGTGAAGTAGGGAATTAACGGTTTTTTGGAAATTCGTTGAAATTCAGGCACTTATGAAGCAAGAAATACGAAACTTTGGATGTAGATGTTCGATTGTTTCTATATTTCTGGAAATTCAACAATTAAGCGGATGAAATAAAGGAAAACCTTTTAAGGATGCTACTAAGAATATTTTGATGCTATAAATGGACTTTGAACCATAATTTAGACTTAAAAATGTGTTTGGGGATGTTTTGAATTCTGCCATTAAGGCAAGTTGTATAAAAATACTTGATTATCAAAGCATTTTTAAAGCTAAATATATGAAGATCTATATTTATATTTAGAAGTAAAAACAGGAAATGCAGACCATCCAGTTTAAACGTGCGGCAGAGCGGTAATTCAGCTAGTTACTATACAATCTGGACCGGGAAACTTACTTCTGTTAAGTGGTTTAAGTGCCTTTAATACTGCGAGCATATCTGCTTCTAAATTACGCATGCTGGCGGTTGTTCTTAAGTAGAATTCTGGAGTATTTGCTCCGTTTTCTTCAGTGAAGGAATTTCTGGAAGACGTGTTTAGCAATTCTGCCTTAGCAAAACTGTAATTGAAAGCATCACTGTTGCTATCGTATAGTGAAGATATTGATTGTGATTATTATAAGCTAGTATACATACAACCAGAATTTTGTAGGATTGTCTACTGAATTACGTACAGGGTTTCGTTGTGGAAACTGCTGTTTAGTCTGATATCTTATTCGTACATATCCATGCACAGATATGCGATGAATATCACTTGTGTAATGTATAGGGAGATTAGCGTAATTCCCGCTGCTTCGCACGCGTAGACTGGATGGTATACTTTGGTTGTTTTTACTTCCTAATATTTTTCATAGATCTAGCTTTAAAAATGCTTTCATAAGCAAGTATTTTTATACATTTTGCCGCCTCCTATTGCACCACTGATGGCATAATTCAAAACATACCGAAACGCATTTTTTTTTAATTCTAACCATGGTTCAAAATCAAAATTTTCGTATTTCTAGCATCAAAATAGTCGTAGTAGCACCGACAAAAGATTTTCCCTTATTTCACCTACTTAATGGTTGAATTTCCAGAAATATCAAAACAAGTGTTTTTAAAAATCCAATCAGTCATCTAAGTGCAAAGTTTTGTTTTTCTTGCTTCAAAATTGCCTAAATACCGACGTATTTTCAAAAAACCGTACATCCCCAATTTCATCCCCTTAGGGATGGGAACATCGAAAAATCGCTGATGCCTACAGTGTACGATAAACAACGTCCACAAATTTCAAGTCTGTAGATTCACATTTCAACGCCGTTTTCTGTCTTTTAGAAACGGATCGAGAACGCGAAGTTTCTTTCTTACGCTTTCGCATCTTTCTTGGTAGTTTTACTTTTCAAACTGCAATATGATCTTATTTTTCTATATTCGTGCGCTTGTTGCTGAAAAACAACCGAAGAATGTGCATCAAGTTACGCTGTACATAACTTCTTTGCTGTTATAGTGTCAAAAGTCATCGCTGGTGTTCAGTCCGAATTTTATATAAGCTGACGACTTTCAAACACAATAGCTATCGACACGGAACTGCAATGGTGTACAATGGGACACGTTGTACTACACGCCTCCATTGTGCAGTTCTTCTGAAGAGCAAAATATTGACAACAACTCATAGAATTTTATATAAATCGGTAAATTTCAACTCCCATATCTTCCACCATCGTTATCAACACTCTACCACCATAGTGTACAATGGGAGACTGATACCTACTAACACATACAAACACTATTCGTTTGCGATGTGTAGTATTGGCTGCAGAGTGAAATATAATCAAATACACCTCAATTTATATTTATCTTAAGATACCCGAAAAGTGTCAATTGCACAGAGAGACGGCATTGGGTTTGGTATGAACAAATCTAATGTTTGTAAAGCTGTGGGACCAAACTGCTGGCCGAGGCGGGTTAGCCGCGCGTACTGGAGAGTCGTGTTGCGGTGCGCGCGGCCGTCCGACGTCGGGGGTTCGAATTCCCTTTCGGGATTCAGTTTAGGAACTAATGACCCCGCAGTTAAGTCTCTTATGTTTTACAAACATTTGAACATTTTGAACCAAACTTCTGAGGTTATTGGTCCATAGGCTTACAAACTACTTACAGTAACTTATTGTAACAACAAAAGACACACACACACACACACACACACACACACACACACACACACACACACACACACATACACATACACATGTTCGAGGGACGACTCGAACCTCCGACGGGAAGTGGCTGCTCATTCTGCATCAAGGCGCGTTAGAGCACATGGGCACTCCAGCGAGACGGCCTCTCTGAAACTTACCATCCGATTTCAATAAATGTTGTTGTTGTTGTTGTTGTGGTCTTCAGTCCAGAGACTGGTTTGATGCAGCTCTCCACCCTACTCTATCCTGAGCAAGCCTTTTCATCTCCTCATAAGAACGACAACCCACATCCACTTGAATCTGCTTACTATACGCGTCTCTTGGTCTCCCTCTGCGATTTTTACCCCACACACTTCCCTCCAACGCTACATTCACAATTCCTTTATGTCTAAGAATGTGTCCTACCAATCTATCCCTTCTTTTAGTCAAGGTATGCCAGAAATTTCTTTTCTCCCCAATTCGGTTCAGTACCTCCTCATTAGTTACGCGATCCACCCACCTAATCTTCAGCATTCTTCTGTAGCACCACATTTCAAACGCCTCTATCCTCTTTCTGTCCACACTGCTTATCGTCCATGTTTCACTCCCATACAAGGCAACACTCCATACCAATGCCTTCAGAAAGGACTTCCTTAGGCTTAAATCAATATTCGATGTTAACAAATTTCTCCTTTTCAAAAACGCCTTTCTACCCATTGCCATTCTGCATTTTATATCCTCTGTACTGCGACCATCATTTGTTATTTTACTGCCCAAGTAACAAAACTCATCTACCTCCTTTATTGTTTCGTTACCTAAAATAATTCCTTCGGCATCACCTGATTTTCTTACACTGCACTCCATTACCCTAGTTTTACTCTTGTTAATGTTCATCTTATATGCACCTTTTAGCACACTGTCCATTCCGTTCAATTGCTCTTCCAGGTCCTTTGCTGTATCTGACATAATTACTATGTCGTCGGCAAAACGCAATGTTTTTAATTTCTCACCCTGAACTTTAATTCCTTCTCCAAATTTCTCCTTGCTTTCCTTTATAGCTTGTTCAATGTACAAATTGAACAACATTGGGGAAAGGCTACAACCCTGTCTTACTCCCTTTCCAACCACTACATCCCTTTCATGCCCTTCAACTCTGACAACCGCTGTCTGGTTTTTGTACAAGTTGTAAATAACCTTACGCTCCCTATATTTTACTCCTGCTTGCTTCAGAACTTGAAAGAGTTTATTCCAATCAACATTGTCAAAAGCCTTCTCCAAATCTACAGAAACTAGAAATGTTGGTTTGCCTTTTCTTAATCTATCTTCTAGGATAAGCCGTAAAGTGAGTATTGCCTCCCGTGTTCCTACATTTCTCCTGAACCCAAACTGATCTTCCCCGAGGTCGGCTTCTACCAGCTTTTCCATCCTTCTGTATATAATTCGTGTTAATATTTTGCAACCATGACTTATTAAACTGATAGTTCTGTAGTTTTCACACCTGTCTGCACCCGCTTTCTTGGGAATGGGGATAATAACATTTTTCTTAAAGTCTGAGGGTACTTCACCTGTCTCATACATCTTACACACAATGTGAAACAATTTTGTCATGGCTGGTTCTCCCAGAGACTTCAGTAGCTCTGACGGGATATCATCTACTCCAGGGGCCTTGTTTCGACTTAGATCTTTCAGTGCTCTGTCAAATTCATCTCTCAGTATAGTATCTCCTATTTCATCATCATCTACATCCTCTTCCCTTCCTACAATAGTGTCTCGAAGTTCATTTCCTTTGTAGAGCCCCTCTATATACTCTTTCCACCTTTCAGCTTTCCCTTCTTTGCTGAGAACTGGTTTTCCATCAGTGTCCTTGATATTCATAGAGCTGTTTTTCTTATCGCCAAATGTTTCTTTTATTTTCCGGTAGGCTGTGTCTATTTTCCCCCTATTTATACATTCTTCTACATCCTTGCATTTGCCTTCTAGCCATTCCTGCTTAGCCATTTTGCACTTCCTGTCAATCTCATTTCTTAGTCGTCTGTACTCCATTTTGCCTGTTTCATTTACTGCATTTTTATACTTTCTCCTTTCATCGATTAAATTTAGTATCTCCTGTGTTATCCAAGGATTTTTTGTAGGTCTTGCCTTCCTACCTATTTTGTTCTCTGCTGCCTTCACTATTTCATCTCTCAATTTTACCCATTCCTCCTCAACTGTTTTATTTCCCCCCGTTTCTGTCAATTGTTGCCTAAAGCTCCCTCTGAAATTCTTAAGAACTTCAGGTTCCTTCAATTTATCCAGGTCCCATCTCCTTATTTTCCTACCTTTCTGTAGTTTCTTCAGTTTCAGCCTACAGTTCATAACCAACAAGTTATGGTCAGAGTCTATGTCTGCCCCTGGGTATGTCCTACACTTCAAAACCTGGTTCCGAAATCTATGTCTTACCATTATAAAATCTATCTGGTATCTCCCGGTGTCTCCTGGTCTCTTCCACGTATACAACCTTCTTTTGTGATTCTTAAACCAGGTGTTTGTTATAACTAAATTATGTTCCGTGCAAAATTCTACCAGGCGGCTTCCTCTTTCATTCCTTTTGCCCAGACCATATTCACCTGCTATATTCCCTTCCCTTCCTTGTCCTACTACCGAATTCCAGTCTCCCATAACAATTAAGTTTTCCTCTCCCTTAATTGTCTGAATAATTTCCTTTAGCTCCTCATATATTTCTTCGATTTCCTCATCATCGGCAGAGCTAGTTGGCATATAAACCTGTACTACTGTTGTCGGTGTTGGCTTCGTATCTATCTTGACAATGATAATGCGATCACTGTGCTGGTCGTAGTAGTTTACCCGCATTCCTATTTTCTTATTCATTATCAATCCTACTCCTGTGATACCCCCAATTGATTTTGTATTTATAATCCTGTACTCACCTGACCAGAAATCCTGTTCATCCTGCCACCGAACTTCACTAATCCCCACTATATCTAACTTCAACCTATCCATTTCCCTTTTTAAATTTTCTAATTTTCCTACTCTATTAAGGGATCTAACATTCCACGCTCCGACCCGTAGAATGCCAGTATTGTCTTTCCTGATGACAACATCCTCCTGAGTAGTCCCCGCCCGGAGATCCGAATGGGGGACTATTTTACCTCCGGAATATTTTACCCAAGAGGATGCCATCATCATATGTTCATACAGTAGAGCTGCATGTCCTCGGGAAAGGTAACGGCTGTAGTTTCCCCTTGCTTTCAGCCGTTCGCAGTAGCTGTGTGGCAAAGCCACATTAGCTGATGTTACAAGGCCTGCTCAGTCAATCATCCAGACTGTTGCCCCTGTAACTACTGAAAAGGCTGCTGCCCCTCTTCAGGAACCACACGTTTGTCTGGCCTCTCCACAGATACCCCTCCGCTGTGGTTGCACCTACGGTACGGCTATCTGTATCGTTGAGGCACACAAGCCACCCCACCTCGCAATGTCTGTGGTTCATGGGAGTGGTTCAATAAATATACTTGGCATATCTTACAGTTTGATACCTTCGCCCAATAAAGGGTGGACTTTATTTTCGTTATTCGTTACAGTGACCATGTAGCATGGAATTATGAAAATTAAAATTATTGTAAAAAATTTTAAAGAGTTTACGTATGGTTGATTTTAGTCATACCTATGAGCTCCAGAGGAGATTTCGATATTTTACGTAATACTGACAGCGCAGCAATCCTCATTGCGTTCTCGAAGTATTGTATTCATTTCTGGTGGGTGAACTCGCACTAATTACCCACTTACGTTCAAGCTTTAGTAAATGCTTATCATTTCTCTGTTCACCTCCTTAGTCTAGTATAGTAATCATGTTACAGGCATGGCCGCAAATAACGGTGAAATTTTTACGTATCGTGTGAAATGTAATGAATGGTTTGAAAACTGTAACTTCTGTTAAACCTCTTTGTGTACAAATATGCATTCCATCGACATTTAGACGCTGGTCAAATGGTGAAATCAGTGTTGATACTCGAAGGTTCTACACTTCAGAAGGATTTGGAGCAAACAGAAACCGATGAAAATGCAAAGAAGCATCATGGGAGGCAATGAAATACGGATTTATAGCATTCGGAGTTTCGTTTCGTTTCCTGGAATCCTACGTAATTTACGAATTAGGTTCACTTGAGACAGATGAGCAGGGAAACTTAGTTGATGAATTTAGAAGAATGCCTCTTCTAATTCAGTACCTCAGAAGGACATGGAGGCAAATGAATTATTTCAAAAAGTTAATAAGGGAGTCGTCTGGAGAAAAATTTCTTTCAGATCCTCTGCAACACCCAGAATATCAACTTCTAAATTCCGCAGGCCGGCGGTTGTTACTGATTAGAATTCTGGAGAATTTGTTACGTCTTATTTGGTGAAGGAATTTCTAAAAGCTGTGTTTACCAATTCTGCTTTAGCAGAGCTATAATTAGTAGAGCATCTTTAGTATCGCATAGTGAAGGTTTTGATTGTGTATTGCCGCTAGTATACTTTACATACGACCTCAATTTCTTAGCATTCTTCTCCAAATTACGTACAGGGATTCGTTGTGGAAACTGCTGTTTAGTATGTTATCTTATTTGTACATATCGATGCACACATAAGCGATGAATAATACTTGTGTAATTTAGAAGAATGTTTAAATAGGGGAAAATAGATACCGCCTACAGGAAAATCAAAGAGACATTTGGAGACAAGAAAAGCAAATGTATGAATATAAAGAACTCAGATGAGCAAAGAAGGGAAAGCTGAAACGTGGAAAGAGTGTACAGAGGGGCTCTACAAAGGAAATTAACTTAGAGACAATGTTGCAGAAAAGGAAGAGGAAGTAGATGAAGATGAAATAGAACATACTATACTGAGAGAAGAATTTGACAGAGCCCTGAAAGAGCTGGAGTGGAAAACATTCCCTCAGAACTACTGAAGTGTCTTGGAGAGCCAACCATGACAAAACTATTTCACCTGGTGCTTAAGGTCTATGAGAGAGTTGAAGTGGAAGGAAGGAAGTTTAGGGTTTAACATCCCGTCGACAGCGTGGTCATTAGAGACAGAGCTGCAGCTCGGATGTTTGGGGAAGGATGTGAGTGGAAATCAGCCCTGCCATCCCGGCATTCGCCTGGAGTGATTTAGGGAAATCACGGAAAACTAAATCTGGATGGCCGGAGGTGGATTTGAACCACAGGTGAAATACCTTCAGAATTTAAGAAAAATACCCATTCCAAGCGAGCAGGCGCAGACAGATGTGAAAATTACAGAACCATTAGTTTAATAAGTTACGGTTGTAAAATTTTAAGACGAATTATTTACAGAAGGATGGAAAAGCTGAAAAAAATGTTCAAATGTTTGTTAAGCTTATGGGACTTAACTACGGGGTCATCAGTCCCTAAACTTACAAACTACTTATGAACTACCTTATTCTAAAGACGGCACAAATATCCATGCCCGAGGGGGGATTCGAACCCCCGACCGTAGTGGCCGTGCAGACCGTGACTGAAGCGCCTCAGTCTCCTCGGCCACCGCGGCCGGCTGGAAAAGCTGACCTCGGGGAAGATCAGTTTGAATTCAAGACTTATCTCAGAAGATAGATCAAGGAAAGGTAAACGTACATTTCCAGTTTTCATGGATTTCGAAAAAAGTTTTGAAATCAGAAGGACTAAAATATAGGAAACATATGGTTATTTACAACTTTTACAAAAACCAGACAGCAGGTATCGGAGTTGAAGGGCATGAAAGAGATGCAGAGGTTGGGAAGGGAGTAAGACAGGTTTGTAGCCCTTCTCCAATATTATGCAATTTGTACATTGAGCAAGCTACAAAGGAAAACAAGGAGAAATTTGGAGAAGAAAGTAAAGTACAGGGCGAAAAAAAAATGCATTTTGCCGATGGCGTTGTAATTATGTTTGTTTGTTTGTTTGTTAAGCTTAAGGGACTTAACTACGGGGTCATCAGTCCCTAAACTTACAAACTACTTATGAACTACCTACAACTAAGGACGGCACAAATATCCATGCCCGAGGGGGGATTCGAACCCCCGACTGTAGTGGCCGTGCAGACCGTGACTGGAGCGCCTCAATCCCCCTCGGCCACCGCGGCCGGTGAAACATCCCTTAAGCCATGCCTAATCCATATCTCCACCATATCCTTTCTTCCAGTAGTGCTAGTCTTGCAAGGTTCGCAGGAGAGCTTCTGTGAGGACTGAAAAGTAGGAGGCGAGGTACTGGCGGAAGTACAGTTATGAGGCGGCATCGTGAGTCGTGTCGGGATAGCTCAGTCGGTAGAGTACCTGGCCGCGAAAGTCAAAAAGTCCCAGGTTCGAGTCCCGATACCGGCACACAGTTTTATTCTGCCAGGAAGTTTCAAGAAGAGGGTTGCTCGGGATAGAATAGGGTAGAGAGCTGCATCAAACCAGACTGAAGACCACAATAACAATAAGTACAATTTATAGCGAGATTTATGTCTTCTCCGCTCCAGTCAAATGTTCAAATGTTTGTAGAGTCTATGGGACTTAACTACGGGGTCATCAGTCCCTAAACTTACAAACTACTTATGAACTAGCTTAAACTAAGGACGGCACAAATATCCATGCCCGAGTGGGATTCGAACCCCCGACCGCAGTAGCCGTGCAGACCGTGACTGGAGCGCCTCAGTCCCCGCGGCCACCGCGACCTGCCCGCTCTAGTCCAAGGCTCGCTCGCTAAGTCCTCCCGCTACCTGTAGAGCAGCGACGGCGCTCCTGGGCAGGCGTTGGCCACCGGCTGTGCGTGTCAGCGCGCATCGCCTGCGTCTGCGGTGGTGTGGTAGGGGGCCTGCGGTGTCCGCTCTCCGGTGACCCACATAGGGCGCTACTTATCCCGCGGAGGCGCGCGGCCGCGAGCTCAGTCCAGCCACGGCCGCTCGCCCGCCAGGAAGGAAGGAAGGAAGCAAGCAGGGGAGAGCGACGGAAGCCGACAACCCACACACCGCTCCACACCGCCCCGCACAGTGGTTCGGGCGCGCGACACCTTCGCTCCGACTAGTCCGCTCCTCGCCATGGCTTCCGCGCACGGGCCGACCGCTACGCCCCGTCCGCTGATGCTACTGCTGCTTGTCTTTTGCTGCCTCGCCTGCTCGTCGGCAAACACCGAGTTCGCGCAAGTCCCACAGGTAAGCACTCACCGTGTCTCATTGTTGTCCAGAAAATTCCGTCGTTCAAGTGTCGTCTGACTGCTGTCGTCTGAGTGTTATACTCGCTTCGTAACTTTAGTTCCTCTGTGCGATTTCTCAACGACGAGACCGTGTTTATGTGGAAGCGTACTCGAGAAATTGCTAGGTAAATCTGAAACTACTTGTCGCAGAAAAGGAGTGAAAATTATACAGTGGGGAGGAATCCCTCCAGTTCTGTATCTCCGGCCGCGGTGGCCGAGGGGACTGAGGCGCTTCAGTCACGGTCTGCATGGCCACTATGGTCGGGGGTTCGAATTTCCCCTCGGGCATGGATATTTGTGCCGTCCTTAGTTGTAGGTAGTTCATAAGTAGTTTGTAAGTTTAGGGACTAATGACCCCGTAGTTTAGTCCCTTAACCTTAACAAACATTTGAACATTTTTTAGTTCTGCATCAACTTGTGAGGAAGGTTGCGAAGTGTACTAGCAGCGTTCTTCGCCCCTCCCTGTTAACCGGGAACTAATTTACGTTGATAAATCTTTTGAGTGAGCACTACCTTCGTGATCATGGCGTCATGAGTTTAGAAGATCTTTCGGGTCAAAATTGGATAGACCGTGTAGAACTATTTTCCTAAGAGGAAACTACCGTTGGAAAAGAAGACTGAAATGCGTATGCGTATATATATATATATATATATATATATATATATATATATATATATATATGTGTGTGTGTGTGTGTGTGTGTGTGTGTGTGTGTGTGTGTGTGTGTGTGTATGTCTGTTTTCAGGTCTCCTACATTACTGGACCGATTTGAACGGAAATTGATACATCTATTCCCTACAGCCAGAAAACAATTGCTGTGGGTTCAAGAGCCGCAAAAGAAAAATAGTTAATAACATATGACGTCATAAACAATTAGATGTGCTAAAACTGCCACTTCATGCGACGCAAGAGGACCGAGAATTTTCTCAGTCACTATTTGAGAATGAAAGTATTTAAAGAAATGTAACGAACTTTACACATGATTTCCAACCATAAAAAAGCATTTTCTCACAAAATTCTGGCAATATGAGGGACGGGAAAAGATGTTACAATTTATTACTGCAGTAATATTTACTATAAATGAGTTTGGATCACATTTTTTTTTTTCTTTTTGGAAACACAGGGAATTGACAAAATGTTTTACAGTTTGTATACGTTAGGTTACCGACATTTGCAAGTGTAGATTAGTATAGACCAGATGCGTTTCGCTTTATTTTAAACGATCTTTTTTTTCATGTTGCTGTCTTCATTTGTTTCTTGTAGCATATTGCCACTTGCTGTCACTATTCCCGTTTTTTACAAAAGTTGTCGGAAACTCGTCATTTGGCTTTTCTTGTAAATACTATAATTCTAAATAGTAACAGCATGTGGCACTTTCCTACAAGAAACACATGAAGAGGCCAGAATAAAAATAAAAACTTGAGCACTGAAGATGCTTTAAAATAAAGCGAAACGCGTCCGTTCTAAAGTAGACTAACTTGCAAAAGTCGGTAACCTAACCTATACGAACTATATAACTACAACTGCGGAGAATGTGGCCAAAAAAACAGAGAAGAATAATGAAAATGTTTTAATATGAAAAAGTATGTCAAGTTCAGAGGAAGTGTACAGTTTAATTTTAAAGGTGAGCGGTTTCGATCTTACATGAGACCATCATCATAACGATTTGTCTCAGAACAAACCTGAGACAAATCGTTGTGTTGATAGTCTTATGTAAGATTGAAACCGGTCACTTTTAAAAACAAAGTGTACGATTTCTCCAAACTTGACAGATCTTTTTTTTCATATTAAAACTATCTGTTTTCGCAAGACACTTTACAGGCAAAAATATTCAAATGTTTTTAAAACTATGGCACCACACTGCAGTGGTCATCAGTACTAGACTTCTACCTACTTAAACTAAATTTTCGTAAGGACAACAAACGCACACACACACACACACACACACACACACACACACACACACACACACACACACATATATATATATATATATATATATATATATATATATATATATATATATACACCCGAGGGAGGACTCGAACCTTCAATGGGGAGCAGCCGAGCACAACGCAGCTAGTTGCCTTAGAGCGCACGGCCATTTCTGCGCGGCTTTTACACACAGTGTGGATACATACCGCATGGAAAAATATACTATTGTAGAACACATCATTCAGTAGGTACCAATTAGTAAGGATTGAGGTGCATGACAACGAAACTACAGCCCGAAACTGACTGCAGATACAGGTGAAATGCAAAGAGTGCGACAGAAGGTGATGCACATAGGGGGAGAAAGCGACGGACTAACCTAAGAAACGAATAAACACGTACCCAGATAGTGCCAGCTACTAGCAACCAGACTGTTGCAGAAATTCGGTGACAGCAGCTTGATGCATCTACAGTCACCAGTCTTGTTAAGCAAATTTATAAATATCTGTATGGCAACGCCAGAGAATATTTTCCTTGTGAAGCCATTTGTGCCTCGTGATTGAAAGGTAGTAACAGCACTACAACCTGCGAGGGACCAACGTAAGCCGACCCAACTGCAGTGTATGAAAACAACCAATCAATCACACGTGAAGGCCCTAAACTCCACAAAATACCTAGGAATTACTATTACGTCAGACTTAAGTTGGAAAGAACACGTAGATAATGTCGTGGGAAAGGCGAACCAGAGACTGCGTTTTATTGGCAGAACCCTTAAAAGATGCAACTGAACTACAAAAGAAACTGCATACACTACGCTTGTCCGTCCATTTTTGGTGTATTGTTGCCCAGTGTGGGATCCTTATCAGGTTGGTTTGACGGAGGACATCGAAAGAGTCCAAAGAAGGGCAGCTCGTTTCGTATTGTCACGATACAGGGGAGACAGCGTTACGGAAACGATACAGGATCTGGGATGGGAATCATTACAACAACGACGCTTATCGCTGCTACGTGGGCTACTTACGAAACTCTAATCGCTAACATTCTCCTCCGAATGCGAAAATATATTGTTCACACCCACTTACTTAGGTAGAAATGATCATCAGAATAAAATACGAGAAATCAGAGCTCGAACGGAGAGATTCAGGTGTTCTTTCTTCCCGCGCGCTATTAGAGAATGGAATGGGAGATAAAGAGCACAATGGTGGTTCGATGAACCCTCTGCCAGCCACTTTAATGTGATTTGCAGAGTATCCCATGTAGATGTAGATGTAGATGTTTCTTCTCGTATGTCTCCCTACCCCATCCCCATTGTCATAAGGTAGCTGTTGTAGTTTCAGTGTAGTTTTAGTTATATCAGTATTTCAAGAGGTCGCTATCACATCGCGGTTGTCACCAGTGCAATGTGTACCATTTACCAAAAATGAAATTTAGAAAGAAAAATTGCAATAGTCTTCTATATTATTCTTGAGCTTTTACAAATATTCTCTAATGCGAACAAATGTTATGGAATGTTCTATAATATTCTCTAATGTTCTAGAATTCAACTTTCAACAAATAAATAAAATAAACAGCCAGTGACGTCACGAAGGTGAAGTTTACTATTTTTCCCTTCGTAGTTTCTTGCCGATGATAGAGCATCAATTGTTAACAAACATGCAGACATATATTTAAGCGGGATTCTCAGCAAGCCATACTAACAAACAGATAACTTCTTCACACCTGAAAAAGTTTTCTTCCGTGGAAAAAAAAGTTATCATATCCTCCGACTCCGAATTACAACAGTGTTCTATAATATTCTTGATCTTTTACGAATATTCTCCAATGTGAAAGAATGTTATACAATGTTCTAAATCATTCTCGACTGTTCTAGAATACTTCAACAAGTACATAAAATAAATAGCCAATGACGTCACGACGGTGAAGTTTACCAGTTTTCCTTTCGCGATTTCTAGGCGATGATGGAGCATCAATTGTTAACAGGTATACAGACATATATTCAATGCGCGATTCCCAGAAAGCCATACTAATAAACAGAAATCTTCTTCACGCTATAAAAGTTTTCTTCTGTGGACAAAAGAGTCATCACCGCCGGCCGCAGAGGCCGAGCGATCTGCGGCGCGCCAGTCACAGTCTGCACGGCAGCTACGGTCGGGGGTTTGAATCCCCCTTCGGGCATGGATGTTTGGGTCATCTTTAGTTTAAGGTAGATCATCGGTAGTTTGTAACTTTAGGGACTGATGACCCCGCAGTTAAGTCCCTTAAGCTTAACAAACATTTGAACATTTTAGTTATCATCTCGTTCAACCCCGACAACCTTTCACGACATGAAAATTATTCTCACAGTACAATTTTATATGGTGTTCGATTCTGTATGTAAAAACTGGTAAATAGGCAGACTAAAATAGTTCGTGAAATATGATCTATGCAGAGAGTATTCTCAGGGCCAGAAATACACCCCTATCGTAGTGTGGCAAATAATTTAACGGAGCCATATGACTCTTCAAAACAAAATATAGTTCTAAAGACTTTATTATAATGAACTGAGGCTAGCATCTTTGAATATTTTATATCGTGAACGTCTCAAAAACCTCACTATTCTCAACACTGATTCTGGAATATCTAGTTAAACATCATCAAACCCCTGTATACCTTTGGCGCAGAAGTCTTCGAACATCGTCAGCTGTAGGCAGTTCCGTCTTCTGAAATTCGCATAGTAATTAGAGTTTTCTGGACGGTTCACTTTTAATCGTTTACGCTAGGTAAAAATTGCAGGATTGCAATTGTAAAGTCATTTTACTTATTTATCTGTTTCAACTATTTGCAAACATTTTCGGAGAAAAAAATTGCCGAGAGATCTTCATTAACCTTTCATATATCTCATAATTCGCAAAATATATCAGAATTGTGTTGCTATAGCTTCTTATGCTTCCTGTCAGATTAATAATATCCGCCCTTAGCATCGAAGTATTGCCGTACTTACTACACACCCCGTATATTGCACAGGGAACAGACGGTAATTCGACCATGTTTTAGCACGACAGCTAGTATATTTCTCCTGCAATGCAGAATGCCTTGCTGGATTGCAAGTTAAGTCAAAAGTTCCCAGATCAGTGCTTTTATTTTCTGTGCAATGAAATTGAGAATGAGAGTGATCTATGTATATGACAGTGTAAATGAAAGAACCAGCAAGAAATTATGATTTTCTTTGATTTGAATGTCAGTACATGATGGCCTTTGTTTACCTTCGGTTGTTACTTCGCGTCTTCACAACCTGAAAGCCGCCTTAGCCACTGCTAGGATTGAAATAACCTGGATGGATTTATTATTCAGATAATTTTTGGAAGTTAGCGGCTGTCCATTGACGATACTTGCTGTCTTCTTTTATACTAGCGAAGCCACCTCGCAAAACATATTGTGTTGAATTTCGAATTACATACCAGTTTCCGACATTTCAGATAATTAAAACATTCGAAAACAATGTCCTTCAAAAATATATATTGTTGGTTGCTTCGACATTTCATTGCAAATTGACAACCTTAATACTGCTTTGTTGTTGTCCTCCACTTTATTCTTATCTTGTACTAATCCTTCCACGTTTGCGTAAGTACTGCTACACACGATATTCTTTGTTCTTCTCTCTCTCTCTCTCTCTCTCTCTCTCTCTCTATATATATATATATATATATATATATATATATATATATATATATACCTATCCATTGTACTTCTCTCCTCAACTGTTCCCGGAGCAGTACAACCATTACGCGTGCGTTCTAATCGTCATTTATGTGGCCTCGTAATTTTTACCACCGTAGTTCAGTCACATCTGATATATTCTTCCCCGGATTCCCGATGATTCACATTCCACTAAACTTCAGTACTGTGCTTAGGATGTATGCTTTGGGAAACATATTCATAAAACTAACGGAAATACAGCCAGGTATCAATCTCGGCAATCTACGAGATTTCGACAGAAGAACACACACTGAATTTCAAGCCACAAATGCATGAAGACGTCTCTGTGCAAGTCAGTTTAAAACTCGATTTGTATAGCAGTTCTGGAAAGACAGCATGCACACGCACACGCACACACACACACACACACACACACACACACACACACACACACACACACACACACAATAAACAAACTAGCGACGTCAGTCGTAGTTAGTACTGCCTGTTAACCAATTACTCCGTCCCTCTGTTCTTTCACGAGTTACGGAGAAGGATTCCAAGCTGATTTTAATCAGAATCCTCCAACACTATTCATAGGATCACTCGTTAACCTTCCTAATTTAATTTCAACTGATCCTCAATAACACTATTCCAACAACTGGAGCTATCTCTTAGAATCGCCATGTTACTTTCCTTGGGATTAACGGTCTCATGTCAGTGTTCTGCAATAGAGATTTGCTCGCATACTGTAACCGTTTGTGACGCTTGCGCTCAGTTCACCGCTCCTCCATGGCCTTGAAGGTCTGACTCATGTAAGACATGCCATAACAGCAAGGAATGCGACAGACAGCCGGTTTACGCAAATCTAGATCATTCTTTACTGATCCGTAATCTTAGAGGTTCATCAGAATACACCAGTTCAGGTTCCGATGCAGCGTCCGGTAGCTGAAGATCCTATTTTTCTGGATAAATCTTCCAATGCCAAACTACTTGTAACATCGTCCTTTACCTGCTGTTTTGTGTAATACTATTTTCTGGATAGGACAGTTCTTTTAATTTCTCTGTTTATTATGCTGTTCTTTCAACAGAATTTCTCCTTACATAGGGGGAAATATTTCACACCTTATAGCTACGAACAGGTCTGACCTTATTAGCAATGTCTATGTAGAGACAGGAGTTAGTGATCATGATATCGTCATATCGTCGATGGTGACCAAAGTTCATAAACCAATCAAGAAGGCTAGAAGCGTGGCTTTGTTGGGATGAGCCGATAAGCAATTGTTAGGATCGTACTTAGAAAATGAATGGACATCGTTTAGTTCCGGTACAATGGATGTAGAGGAATTGTCGACTAAATTTAAATGCATTGTAAATAATGGGTTAGAGAAATATGTGCCTGTAAAGTTGATTAAGGTTGGAAGAGATCCGTCCTGGTATTATAATAATAATGTTAGAAAGCTACTGAGAAAACAAATGCTGCTACACTGAAAGTAAAAATAAATAAATAAATAAAATAAAATAAAATAAAAAAATAAAAATTACACCACCCACACACACACACACACACACACACAAATGATGACAGACAAAAGTTTGTAGGGATTCGTGCGTCTATAAAAAGATTGCATACAATAATTACCACAGCCATGCCTTAGCAAAAGATCTTTCTGAGAAACCGAAAAAATTCTGGTCCTATGTAAAATCGATAAGCGGGTAAAAGCCCTCTTTCCAGTCACTCGTTGATCATTCCGGGGCAGTAGTAGAAGACAGCAAACGGAGAGCTGAAGTTATAATTTTAACCTTAAAGAAATCTTTCACGCAGGAGGACCGCACAAATGAACCATCATTTGATCAACGTACTAATTCCGAAATGGAGGACATAGCAATAGGTATTTCCGATGTAGAGAAGCACCTGAGAGAGCTAAATACGAAAAACTCTTCTGGTCCGGATGGAATACCAGTTCGGTTTTACAAAAAGTATTTTGCGGCATTGGTCCCTTACTTAGCTTGTTTTTTTCGCGAATCTTTAATTAAGTGCAAACTTCTTACTGATTGGAAAAAAGCGCAGGTGACTCCCGTTTATAAGAAAGGGAACTGGCCCACATAATTACAGGCCAATATCGTTGACATCAGTTTCCTGTAGAATTTTGAAGCATATTCTCAGTTCGAATATAGTAAATGTCCTTGAGACGGAAAAGCTTATATGAATCAGCACGGGTTTAGGAAACGTCGTTCATGTGAAACTCAGCTTTCCCTTTCCTCACATGACGTCTTGCGAGCCATGAATGAAGGGCAACTGGTGGATTGTGTTCTTCTCGACTTCAAAAAGGCGTTCGACGCGGTGCCACACTGCAGACTGCTAACGAAGATACGAGCTTATGGAACAGGTTCACAGATTTGTAACTGCCTGGAAGACGTCCTAAGTAATAGAACGCAGTACGTTGTTCTCGACGGCGAGTGTTCACCAGAGACGAGTGTATCGTCAGGCGTGCCCCAGAGGAGTGTGATAGGACCACTATTATTTTCTATATATATAATATCTAGGCGCAACATGGCTGAACGATATGAAATGGAACGAACATGTAAGGACAGTTTTGAGTAAAGCGGACAGCCGACTTCGGTTTATTGGAAGAATTTTGGGAAGATGTACATCTGTAAAGGAGACCGCTTATACAACTCTTGTACGACCACGCCTTGAGTATTTCTCAAGTGTTTGTGATCCGCAGCAGATCAGTTTAAAGGAAGACAAGGAAGCAGTTCAGTGGCGAGCAGCTAGGTTTGTTACTGGTAGGTTCGACCAATGTGCGAGTGGTACGGAAATGCTCCGGGAACTCAATTGCGGATCGCTAGAGGAAAGACGACGTTGTTTTCGTGAATGTCTATTGAGAAAATGTAGAGTACCGGAATTTGAAGCTGAGTGTAGTACGATCTTGCTGCCGCCTACTTACATTTCGCGTAGTGATCACAAAGACAAGAGAAATGGGGGCTCTTACGGAGGCATATAGGCAATCTTCTTTTCTTCGATTTGGGAATGGAATAGGAAAGGAAATGCCTAGTAGTGGTGCAGTGTGCCCTCCACCACGCACCTTACTGTGGATTGCTGTGTATGTATATGTAGATGTAGGTAATAGGTAACAGCATAACATTGTATCCAGTTCGACGGGATAAAAGAGAAAAAGATGGGGTATTGTCTTTAAATTTCGAGAAAGTCGGTCATATAGGTACATAAATTGGTCAAGGAAAAGTGTTAATCGTAGATATTCAACTTCTGAAACGCTACAATAATTATTATTATTTTAGAAAGAAAATGCATAAATCCAAGTACAATTTTTTAACTATTCAGTCTCTTGAATTTTGCGGTAATAAAGAGGTGAGGAGCGTACCTATGAAAAATCGACGTATATTTTTAACTCAAAACATTATAATCTTTACAGCTGAACATCACAAACTAAGGATCTATGTGTTGTCTTATGCACTGGAAACACAACAGGTTTGTGGATCTTTACAGTCAAGGCGATGGAAGTAAGTAGGCACTTCGCGTAGTATGCAGTTTCGTTCCAACAGACTATGGTGACGTATAGGAAGCAGTGGAAATGAAGACATAATAAATTAGAGAGGCGATTAGTATTTTTCTTTCCCCCTGCCGTACAGCGGAAAGGTGCAAGAGCTGTTGTTCACACAAATCCGCAAATCAAAATGATGAATAGCGATCCGTTTTGTAGTTGATTGTGACACATTTCAGAACGCTCCTAAACGCTTAATGTTTTAAGGCCTCAGTTCCAAATCGGAATAACATCTGAAATATAACACCAGTCTTCGTGTAAATTTATTTCTTTAAATTACAGTTTCCAAAGCTAACAATGCGCTTGACAACTCGTGTGCAGTGAACAATGAATATTATTTACTACATGTAATCGTAAGACGTAGAATGTCGAAACAGACACGACTCTCTCTTTTTTAGACTGATGAAATTCTTCATCTTCATTCTGGCTTATCGCCTAGTGTCGTGATGAAATATTCTATTAACTAACAGACATTTTTGCTGTGCGCAACGTCCTTACATTTTCACTTGATTCAAATTCTAAAATTAATTGTGAGAAACGTTAGCAACTGTATCTAAACTGGAATAATTTTTCTTTACTTGTGTTTAGTAATTTAAGAATGTTTTATTTTCATGTCTGGGAGGATTAATTTCAAAACAGTTTTTTTTTTCTTTTTCTTTTTTTCCCCTCCTCCTCCTTCTCTAGTCAGGTTAGTGCCTGTTTCCATTAGTACGTTTCGGTTTTAATAAACAGTCTTGTGAATAAACAGTGTAAGACGTGTAAATATTTTTTCAACATACAGCAATCTTCTGAAATGTGCAACAGAAAGTAACGAACTAAGATATATTTGTTCCCTCGAGCCGCGCGGGGGTGATCGCGTAGTGTAAGGCATCATGCTACTGACAGGGTGGTCGCTCCCACCAGAGTTTCGAGTCCTCCCTCGGTCATGGGTGTGTGTGATGTAAGTTAGATTGTTTGTAAGTCTACGAACTGACCATAGACGTTATGGTCTAATAGGTTTACAAAAAAATATTTCTTCCCATGACTTTGAGATGATTCATATTTGTGCCAGAGATGAATATTTTATAAATAAAATAATGGCATCTCCGCAAACGTTGCACAGAAGAGTTCCTTCAGCTTGTCAGTACCTATACCGTCCTTGGTAAGCGAGACCATACTATAATAGGCAATATGCACTAAACAGCTCGCACCAGGAAGTTTTCCGAATACAAAACCGGTCTTTTGCCACTGCGTTAATCAATCAGTGTCTGCGACTTCAAGGTTGTCTCTCAGCGTGGTAGCACAATATCTGGATTGTCATGAGTTCCGATGTTGCGTACGTCATCCATTTGGGTCCAAAAGAATAAGGAGGGGCGGGGGAGAGAACTTGTTATGGACCGCGCCTCCGAAGGTCTGACTGTAGTGCGAAGAGCCTGTGTTCCATTCCCGTACTGTCATGGAAGGGTTTTCAAAATGTTTCAAATGTTTGTTAAGCTTAAGGGACTTAACTGCGGGATCATTAAACTCACAAACTACTTATGAACTAGCTTCAACTAAGGACGGCACAAATATTCATGCCCAGGGGGGGGGGGGATTCGAACCCCCGACCGTAGTGGCCGTGCAGACCGTGACTGGAGCGCCTTAGTCCCCTCGGCCACCGCGGCCGGCGGAAGGGTTTTGTATATCTGAAATGTTTGTAAACCTATTGCACCAAACTGATTTGGTCATCAGTCCGTAGATTTACAAAGTACTTAAACTAACTTACTCTAAGGACAACACACACACAAACACCCCCCCCCCCCCCACACACACACACACACACGCACGCCGGTGCGAGCGCGCATACACACACACACACACACACACACACACACACACACACACACATATGCCCGAGGGAGCATTCGAATCTCTGACGATGAGCAACCTTGCTCTCCACAGTCCTATAGACGATCTTAACGAGTATTTTACCACACCAACATTTGTAATTGACCAACGCACAAAGAAGCAAACTATTAATTCCCTTAAAATGTCGGAGGCTGCTATAAACCAAAAATTTTCTCTCCAGCCGGTAAGTCCTAATACAGTCACGAAATCGATTTTGCGAATTCGTTCGGCAGCTACAGGACATGATAATATCAATGTACACATGGTTAGTTGTGTCATCGACCCGCTACTACCAATAATAAGTGACATTTGCAACCTACGTTTCTAAGACCATATCAGTCCCGCATACAAGCAGTTATCTTGGCTACGTGCAGATAAGCGTCGAAGCTATCATACATTATGTTTGCTGCATCACTTCCTCAATTATTGCAAATCTTCCTACTTGTCCTCTACGATTATACTACTATCTGAACAGCACAGCAGAAACACACGCTCTCGCCAAAATAAAACTCTGTGTACCATCACATAACACTACAATCTTCTCTAAATCATTTTCTGTATCAGGAACGCGTCTGTAGAACAATCTTCCTCAAAAGTTAAGAGAGATAAATAAATTCCCAACTTCATAAGACAGCTAAGGATTCACCTTCTGTCACAATATCCATCTTTTTCTCCGATTACCAGTCTGTAGCTCACTGATGTCAATTCCTCCTGCCCCACCCCCAAATGTTTCCCTTTCCTCTCATCAGCAGAGTTCACTATTCATATATATCTCCACTTCATAACAACCAGTGGCACTGTCATTTTTCAATCTTCTCCTCTTTCGTTAATCATTCTTCCCTTCTGTTTATATTAAACTTAATTCAAATGTGTTAAACATCTATCTCCATGTAAATATCTCTTGATATTATTAGTATTACTGTGATTTTTGTGTTATTATTATCATTATTATTATTATCAGTCCCGCATACAAGCAGTTATCTTGGCTACGTGCAGTTAAGCGTGGAAGCTATCATACATTATGTTCGCTGCATCACTAAAAGCAGTGGCGCTAGCTGTGATGAGAAAAGGCATCGATTGAAACCGGAGTTTGCCGTGATTAACAGAGTGCAAATTAGCCGTTAAAAAGATCTCCTTTCATGTTGATGTTTGACGCGGGATATGCCCAAGCCATTGTTTTATTTATGACTAATGATGTTTACCCTCGTGTATTTTACTAAGGAATGCAATCTTGCTGACCATTAGTATTCTGATGACGCGCCAAAAGCACGAAACGCGTTATCAATTTGCAACAGAGACTGTCATTATTATAAAAATTATTATTATTAATATTAGCATATATTGTTATTCCAGAATGAAACTTTCACTCTGCAGCGGAGTGTGCGCTGATATGAAACTTTCTTCCAGGAGTGCTAGTCTTGCATGGTTCGCAGGGGAGCTTCTGTGAAGTTTGGAAAGTAGGAGTTAAAGTTGTGAGGCGGCATCGTGAGTCGTGTCGGGATAGCACAGTCGGTACTGCGCTTGCCCGCGAAAGGCAAAGGTCCCAGGTTCGAGTCCCGGTTCCCGCACACAATTTTAATCTGCCAGGAAGTTTCAAATGTTCAAATGTTTCTACAGCTTATGGGACTTAACTCCGGGGTCATCAGTCACTAAACTTACAAACTACCTATCAACTACTTACGAACTAGAACGGCATAAATATCAATGACCGAATGGGGAATCGAACCCCCGACCTTAGTGGCCGTGCAAACAGTGACTGGAGCGCCTCAGTCTCCTCGGCCAACGCGGCCGGCGCCAGGAAGTTTTATATTGTTATTATTAATACTTTTGTTTTTAAATCCTTTGCTTATGTTGTTCCTGGTCAGATGGCCCTATCTGGTCAGGTTAAATAACGAAATAAATAAATAAAATAAAATAAAGCGCCTCAGAGCGCTGGGCCATTCCACCGCCGCGTGAAAGTAGTTGTTCGCACCCTGAAGGCACCTGCACGTGTGCGCAGTGCCCGTCGTTTGGCAGCGCAGCTAATTCCAGAAGAGGCGTTGACAAAGCAGCGTCTGGAGAGGCGGCGGCACGGCCGCTGCGGATGGCACAATGCAGGCGCGGCCCGAAGAAAGCGCAGGCCGGAGCGCGCATGCGCACTCTCGCGCTCTGTGACTTTATGATTACCGCCTGCGCGCAGGAGAAAGGAGCAGCGAAAGTGCGACTTTATGCGGGTTAAACGCGCCGAGACGCCGGCGGTCTTATGAGCTTGTGCGCCGCGCGGGCAAAAAACGCAGAGCGAGTCTTCCGCGCGACCTTCTGCTTCCTGCTGTACACACAATTTTCTTTCACCGCACTTTTACTTCACGCTTAGAAATTTAAATAGGTGATGCGCTGCCCTTGGCGGAATCGTTTGAGAGTCTCAGGCATCGTCTCGAAATATGGTATGCTTTCACCACGTTCTTCACCCGTATTAATTGCCTTTATTCGATCCCCCCATAAAACTGCAATTCGTCCGGTCCTTTCTCTGTAGATGGAAAGCGAATCGTCACGGCGTAAACAGTAATGTTGGTAATAAAGCAAAATGGTAAACACTCCCGATAATTAATAAGAATACGGGAAAGATTTCACTAGCAATAAAGGCTTATGTTGGAAGGCGAGAAATACATGTACTTTAAAATACACAAATAGGCATGCACTCGCGTGCTATAAAACAACAATACATGCACGATGAACTTGAAAATACTTTGTAAAACGCACTGCCATTTTTGGTACCAATTCTTCCTGTACAGTGTGAGAAGAATCAACATCGCTATTGAGGTTTCTTAAAAATCTACAAGACAGCAATACACATAAACGTCAATCGTGATACATACTAAAAAGGCTGAATAATCACTTTCACACAATTCTAGGCTTCCCGGTGGTTGCAGCGGATAAATTAATCAGTTTATAACGTGCGTACAGCTGTCGGTAAAATTCTGGAAAAGCCATTCTATATGCACATCTTCCCCCATTTCTCCTTCAATCCTGTTTCCTGAAACCAAAAAGTGAATTACAAAACTAGAGAAACTGAGGTGTCAACTCAAAAGTATTTATATATAAAAATAATGTATTTTGTGTCTGACTAAGCTACAGGTCTTTCCCCAAAAATTTACTTTTCCCCAAAAATAAAATATGCGAATATAAAAAATAGTACATATATAAAATCTGTGAGTAATAAATTATTTAAATTGTGTCCAATTATCCTATAAACATACAAATTTGCAAGTAATATTCATCTTCACTTATGGCTTTCGAAAGTAAAACAAATATTGATAAAATTTAATGAATAAAAGAAACGATACATGAACTCAGTAATTCTGTTGACGATATTTTCGAAAACTGTAAGCAACCGTCCCCTAAACATAAAAAATAATTTTTAAAAAATGTGTTTGATCTGCATTTATGTTGCAAGAAATAGAAGCACACCGCGCTCGCATTGGTTCATTTGTGTAAGCAAGAATTAAGAAGAATGAAATTTATCTGTTTTCATCTAGTTGCTTACCATCAGATAAACTTGCTTATGTCGGTCTCTGAACCTTGTAATTGTGTACGGTGTTCTAAGGGTCACTAAATTGAGTGTCAACTATGATAATTATCATTAATCGATATACGAATTACTACAACATATTGAATAGTTTAATTTTGCCTAGATAAAAATATATGGCACTCTGAATTAATGGATCATATAACAAATTTCAGCAATTCTTCAAAAAAGAATAATGTACTGAAAAAGTATCTTTGAGTTTGGTAACATGTTTCAAGAGCATGATTCGGAAATTTGTGTGTTCTTAACAAGTGTAGTACTACAAGTAATAGTAGGAAGTGAAATTGTTGTGTACGTAAAGAACAGTAACTGAAAAAGTGTAAAATATGCGACATGTATCTGGGAAGTATACTTTCTCCGTTGTTACTGAGATTAGAAGTATCTCATCTTAGCACAGAGTTTCCCAACCTTTTTTTTTTTTTATATACGCGACCCCCTTCCACCTAAAAATATTTTGGCGGCCCCCACCGACGCCCTAGCCGAACCGTAATACAACAATGTGTTTATTTTCTAAGCCAACTGATTTAATTTTTTCTGTTGAAACAACTTTCTTGAAAAAACAATAGAAATACAGTTAGGATAAATATTATTCTATTTTTCTGAGTGGAAGACATCCTAGTATTACATGAATTCCGAAAGAAAAATATACAATGCATAACGAAGTTTCGCAATCCAGGTATAGCTCAGAAGCGCATTATGCTTGTTGAGAAAGGCCCCACTGTATATTAATTTTGTAAACAATGGAATTTCTCAAAATTAATTATTGTATCTTGTAAATTTAGCTATCGCCTGGTACCTGAAAATAAGTTTCAGGACTTTGTTTTACTCATCGTTCACACAGTGTATTTATTATAAAACAATCTTTGTTCTATTCAACGGAGAATTGATTTATTTATTTACTCGTTGGACATATAAAAAGGAATCATTCTTTCAGTAATTATAATAGCCTTAAACAACTATTCTACCAATACAAGTGCTCTTATAGTACTACACTACATTACAAATACTTTCAAGCCACTTTAAGGCCTAGTCACTGTGTCTGTGTATGTATTTCAAATCACCATCATGGCCGTACACTTCACAAACGAGTAAATGGTCCATTGTTTGGGTTTCACCACACTCAAATTCAGAGATGTCTGACAGGCCCCATTTCTTCATTACATCTGTCGACATCTTTTCTCACTCAGTTGAAAGTTATCCACAGTTTCCTTGGAAGATTGAATCCTTTGATCTTCTTGTTGGAGTCGTCCACCAAATTGCTGTTCTTGAGTGCACTTGTGTAGCCCATAGTTCTTTCCAGACTATTTTTGGATTTGGAGTCTTGAAGGTCTTCGTCAGTTTTCCAAAAAGCTGTCCTGCATTTAAGCTTGTTTGTAGCCATTAGATCTTCATGGATAGGTAGGTCCAGGTTGCCTAGAATTTTATGGTATGTTCTTAGGGCTAGTTTTGATCGCCTGATTTCAGGGGGCTCTGTGTTGGCTAGTTCAGGGAGCCAAGTGCAGGGGGTGGCTCTGGTGTACCCGTGATTATTCAAATCGTCTCTGTCAGCTAGACGCCCATTTTAGCTACGTGTGCACTTTTCGTCCAGACTGGTGAGCGATATTCAGCTATGCTTTAGGTAAGAGCTAGTCCTGACGTCCTCAAAGTACTCACTCCACATGACCGTGTCGTTCCCACTAGATTCGACAGGATGTCATTGAGGGATTTTAGTTTCTGTTTTGTGTCCTCCCCGATGGTGCACCCCCGGGACGATGGCGAAAACTCTACACAACTATGGTGGTTGGGCGCAATAATGATTCCCAGTCCAATTAAAGGGAAATGAGAATTGATGATTAACAAGGAATTGCTATTTTAACATAAAATAACACTTGCCTGTTCTTAGGCATACGTGTTTGCATTACAGAACACCTAGTTTTCAGGCATCCCCTGGGTGATTGTCTTATGGAGCATTAGTTTCCTCCTTTGACGGCCATCTTTCGAGCAAGACTTCGCGACTCCCCACTTCCCCCCTCCCCCTCCCCCTGGGGGTCGCGACCCACAGGATGAAAAACACAGGTTTAGTGTATGCTTCACTTTAGAGCGGCATTTCCCCTCCAGCGTTCGTTCACTTCCCCGGCTGCAACCCCATCCAATACTGGTCTGCCCAGTCGTTCAAATGTTGGTAGAATGTCATGTCGATCACAACTGCTTAATTTATTAAATCAGTGCTACGGGTTTCGGTTAATAAACCATTATCAAGCACCAGCAAAGCTTAACCACTTGATTAATATGACATGTTACAATATTGGAAAACAAAAATTGGCATAATTCTTCACTCGCTACATATGTTTTCCCAGTGACTGATCGTTGCAAAAATGCCAAATTTTTATTTTACAGTTTTTCAATATTGTAAAATGTGATACTAATCGAGTGGTTATGCTCTGCTGGTGCTAGATAATGGTTTATTAACTGAAACCGGCAGCACTGATTTAATAAATTAAGCAGCTGTGGTTGACATGAGATTCTAGCAACATTTAAAAGCTGTTAAACCCCACCTTTTCACTTTCCTAAAATGTCCAAATGTTTGTAAATCTGTGAAACTTAACTGCTAGGTCATTAGTCCCTAGGCTTACAATCTACTTAACCCATTTCTTCCCAGTGTTGCGCACACGCAACAAAAGATTTAGCCTTACAAAATGCAGTCGAAATGGACTTACTATACAAAACTCAACAAACATTACCTTAACACTTCGTAAAAAGATGCAAGATTTTCAAACGTCAGACGATCTACATACACAAGAAACGTCAAGTTCAGCTTCACACAGAGTGTTTTTCAATATTTCATGAGTGATACCATCAATGTAAGTCAGAGTTATCATATAATAGACAATATTGCACAGTTTGAACAAACAGAAGAAGGTGATCACAAAAACTAAATTTTTCAATTTTTTTACTAGGATACAGCGCAACATTATGGGTGGTGCAAATTACAACACATACTGCTAGTTTGTAATATTTGTAACATTGATTCAATTATTTTAAAAAGAACCTGATGACAAATATAACACTTTTTCACAATTTCTATTTTTGGGAAGAAGTGGGTTAAACTAAAACTAGCTTACGGATGATAGACACACAACTGTGCACGATGGAGGACTCAAACGTCCACGGTAATCGGCCGCGCGCATCGCAGCCCGGCTATTCCGCCGCGGCTTGCCCAGCCGTCTGCGCATCTACCGGCCAATTTATCCTGCGCGCACTCTTCACACGACAGCTCTGCGAATGCACCGCCCCTCGGTACCTCGCATTCTCCACATTGCTGCCAGCAGTGACCCGCGACTCTGGTCCCCTCAGCCTGCTCGGCTGCTGCGCGGCCGGCCGCCTTGGCGGAGGTCACGGCCAGCGCGGCCTCTGCTGGCCGGTGGCCACGCCCGAGCGCCAAGGCCGTGCCTCTGCCACGCCCCGCCCAGCGCCCTGCTTCCCACCGCTCTCATTCATTACGCAGCGCCACGCAGTGTCATTAGCCAGCGGTATGCCCAAGGACGACCCTCTGGTATGAACATCCGCGATGGACCAACGCCCGCCACGTCTGAGTCTACACAGCGAGATACCTGCCGGCCTTGTCGCCTGTCATGTTCGTGTCGTCGCCGTCGCTTATGGGCCTGTCATTTTCCACTCCGCCAGTTTTCATTCACGCCAGGGCACGCTGCATACGGAAATGAAAGTATTCTGTTATCGTCCTGTCCTGTATAGCCATGGTAAACACATTGGCGGAAATAAAAAAATCATTACTATAGTTAAGTAGCATATTAAGCCTATAGAGAGCGATCAAAATTTATATATAACACACTTACTTCAGTCAAGATCGCTAGTTTATTTGTAGGTTTTTTTACCGATTTCGATGAACTATGTCATCATCTTCAGAAACAATTTTTATAACAATTTTCTTCTATTTTCAATAAAATAGTTACTTGTGAAAATGAAAAATAACAAAGAGAACATTGTCAAACTATTAAAATTTGTATCAGCAAATTGGATCGTCATCTGTATTGCACATTTAAAAATTTGCATTTGTTCTTGTCACAAGTAACAAGGAATCTCTTTGTAACTTGTGACAAGAACACGCACAATTTTTAAATGTGCAATACAGACGACGAGCCACTTTGCTGATGCAAATTTTAATAGTTTGAATATTTCATTTTCACAAGTAACTATTTTATTGAAAATAGAAGAAAATTGTTATAAAAAAATTGTTTCTGAAGATGATGACATAGTTCATCGAAACCGGTAAAAAACCAACAAATAAACTAGCGATTTTGGCTGAAGTATGCGTAGTTATATAAAAATCATTACGTCCTTTTACATGTAGACCTACAGAGCTGCCACTTCCAGATTTTTCTGATAGATGCTGACCTCGGGGAAGATCAGTTCGGATTCAAGAGAAATCTAGCGTCACGGGAGGCAATATGCACCTCACCTTAGAAGATAAGTTAATGAAAGGCAAACCTACAATTCTAGCTTTCGTAGATTTGGTGAAAGCTTTTCACAATGTTGTTGGCCTGTTGCCTGGTGGAAATTTATTTTAAATGTCTAATGAAATAAAAGAGTTCATTAAGAGGGGAGAAAATAGTCACTGGCCGAGAGCAAGTCTTTATATACGATGTTAACACTGTCTAGTTTGGAAGTTCCTAACAGTCTCTCAGCACAATCGTCCACCCTCTTATAAATTTCCCCTGCTTTACCCTCACTCCTTTTACTACGGATGCATGCACTTATGGTCCTATTTGCTCTAGGTAACGCATATTGCATGAAGGGCCGTAGGTTTCACCAATTCTTCAGACTGATGAAACAAAGTTCTTTTGTTTATAACCGACCTTAGATCTCGTTAAGAGCTCTGTCTACGGTTTTTTATTTATTTATTTTTTTTTTTTCAAAACACGGGATGCTAGTGGATTTTAAATTTATTCTTCCAACATTTACACACGCTCAGCGAAATTCACAAATCTAAGCAGTACATTGAACGATTTTCACTTCACAATAAATAATATTGCCTTGATAATAAATGTAAGAGTTTTGTAATGCTCCATAATGAGACAAGGTGCTACATGTTAATAGTTGGAAGGTCGGCACTGGACTGTGCTCGGCCAGACGTGGCTGCTAGTTGCTGCCCCTGTCTTTTTGGCGCCAAACGAACCTTCTAGATACGTCGCTCTTATTTTGTTTATATAAATTACTGAACAAAGTACCAAATGGGTTCAAGTGAAAGCTTATCAGCAGAAAAGTGTTACATTTAAATTACGTTATTATCTAATGTTTACTTTCTTAAATATTAATAAATGAAACGTAGGAATGGTAACATCGGGAGGGGAGGCGGCAGCCAATCATATGCTACACTACCGTACTTTCTCACGGTCCATGCATGATCTGTTCCATCTGTTATGCTTTTCCCACCCCTTCCATCGATTGCATCATGCTACTTTGCCTACTGTCAGCCAGCTACTTGGTTTCTATACAATTTACACGTCCAAACTAAGATATTAAAACTCTGAATACTATTATTAAAATAATAAAGACATAAATTCAGAATTGTGAAATCATAAGGGGTAAAATATAGGGAACTGAAGATTATCTACAACTTGTACACAAATCAAAGAGCTGTTAATTAGAATTAAAGGGCATGAGAAGGACGCAGTGGTTGGGTACGGAGTAAGACAGGGTTCTAGCCTTTCTCTCAAGTACCGTGTAAAGCCTTCTTTTGCAGCAATGCAAGCTGCAATTCTCCCACTGAGACGATCGTAAGGTGTCGAATCTAGACGACGCTCTAGACGACGTTTCATCCGGTCCCAAACAGCCTGAATAGGGGAGACATCTAGAAATAGTACTGGCCAGGATAGTTGACGTACACCTTGAACTGCACGTTGGGTGGTACGGGATACGTACGGACGCGTATTGTCCTGTTGGAAAAGCATATCGCTTTGTTGGTGCGTGAACGGTAGCAAGACGAGTTGAATGAGTGGTTTCAGTGTACTGTGCTGTCCATTGTTGACTCTATATAATGAGAAGTGTGTACGAGTACGAAACGAAATCTATTATACTTTGTTTACAAGATAAGTCAATCAAAAGTGAAGGTCGTAAACTCCACTAAATACCTAGGACTTACTATTACTTCAGACTTGAACTGTAACACGTAGATAAGTCATGGGAAAGGCGAACCAGAGACTGATTGTTGGCAGAACCCTTAAAAGAGGCAACAGTAGTACTAAAGAAACTGCATACACTACGCTTGCCCGTTCTTTCTTGGACTGTTGCTGCCTAGTGTGGGATCCTTATCAGGTTTCAAAAAATTCAAATGTTTGTTAAGCTTATGGGACTTAACTACGGGGTCATCAGTCCCTAAACTTACAAACTACTTATGAACTACTTACGAACTAGGACGGCACAAATATCCATGCCCGAGGGGGGATTCGAACCCCCGACCGTAGTAGCCTGCAGACCGTGACTGGAGCGCCTCAGTCCCCTCGGCCACCGCGGCCGGCTTATCAGGTTTGACAGAGGACATCGAAAGAGTCGAAAGAAGAGTACTTCGTTTTGTATTGTCACGATACAGGGGAGACAGCGTCACGGAAATGATACAGGATTTGGGATGGGGATCATTACAACAACGGCGTTTATCGCTTCGGCGTGGGCTACTTACGAACTCCAATCGCCAACATGCTCCTCCGAATGCGAAAATAAATTGTTGACTCCTACTTACATATGCAGAAATGTTCGTCACAATAAAATACGAGAAATCAAGCTCGAACGGAGAGATTCAGGTGTTCTTTCTTTCCGCGCGCTGTTCGATAATGGAATGGTAGATAAATAGTATAAAGGTGCTACGATGGACCCTCTGCTAGGCACTTAAATGTAATTTGCAGAGTATCCCACGTAGATGTAGATGTAGGAGAACGACCAATGTAAGGGCCCCCACACCATGATGATCAAGCGTGCCGGTAGAGCGTCTTCCGCTCGCACCCCATCATCGTTCAGCTGTCCTCCAGTGGTTTATCGATGAGCACTTATGGAGACGTGTTGCCTGCTTCTGCCTCGGTGGCAACGATGGTCATACACGTCTGTAGCGTCATTCAGGGGAGCACCAGAATATACGACCGAGCCACACGGAGCCGATACCCGCCATCATGGAGTGGGGAGCCATATCACACACAGGCTGTTCGTCTTTGGTGATTGTTAAGAGAACAATGAACAGTGCACGCTACACTGAAACCATTATTCAACCTGTCTCGGTCCAGTTCATGCGCCAACAAGACGATATGCTTTTCCAACACAGCACGACCATATGTATCCTGTACCACTCTTCAAGGAGCACATCAAATACCCAAGTCATTACGTTCCCAATGTCTGTCCACAAATGCGCAAAGTTTGGGATCGGATGGAACGTCATCTTGCGCAGTCTGTACGATCGGTACTAAATCTGGTCCAATTGGGACACCAGGTCGAAATTGCATGGCAAGCTATTCCCCAAGACTAGACTGGGAACCTCTACGATCGCCCCATGGAATAATAGCAGCTTCCATTGCTGCAAAAGGAGGGTATGCACGGTACTAACGTCGAAACTGCGCACGCTCTGGTGACTGTACTCACGTGCGTATGGCTCTGTCAATGTGATCGCGTGTTGTGCACATCCTCAAGAATGCGACAGTAAAATTTCCCTGTGCTGGGTTGACGAATTCATGGTGTTCTGTTTTCATTTTCCTGGAGTGTATGTTCCCAGACGACATTTGAGCAGCAACGCCCTGATCCGCTCCCCGCCGCGTAGCGCGGACGCCGCTGCTGATTACAATGCACTGAATCGCCAACCGCCACAAGGCGCGGAGCGCGGTTCTGAAATTTCGGCGACCTTCATCGCAATGTCCCGCCGAAAGCTGCGGTGTGCGGACTAGTTCTGTCATCTGATCAGCGGGTATCGTTGCAGTGCTCGCTCTATCGGGCTCTCTATACGAATACAGCAGAAATTATTTTTTTCCGCTTTCTTCAAAATTAAGTACGAGGTTGGAGAAAGGAAAGACGTCTCAGAAGCAGAAAACATATCTACTGCGTGTATACTTTCCTGCAAGAAGAAAGTCGCTTTCTACCAGGTGTTACGAATCGGTGAGGATACTTTTTTAACTACAACATGCTGTAAACGTCTTTCATTGACGAACTATCTTTCAAAATCAGAGGGACAACAACTGATGTGACGAGAAACTTGCAATTATTTATAGACCCTGAAGAAAAGCTACTGGTAACCCGCTCGGTTAGCTACGTGGTCTAACGCACCGGTTTCCGAGACGGGGAGGCGTGCCAGCCGCGGTTCGAATCCGCCCAGCTGATTAACGAAGGGGATCGGAGTGCCGGCCAGCCTGGATGCGGTTTTTAGGCGTTTTTCCACATCCCCCTAGGCGTGTTCCCCAAGTACCACCCAGTCACACGATTCTCAAACAGTTCGTAACACGTTACACTTTCACACATATAACACTATACTCAGATATTTGGAGTATAAATTTCCTCTCCTGGCGCATGGATTGGCGACAGGGAGGCCATCCGGTCACCCCGTAAATCCGGATCTAACCCACGCCAAATTCGGATCTAACAAAGAGTCGACCCTGCATGTGAGGAAACATGGCCAAAGAGAAAGAAAGAAAAGCTGCTGGTAATAGGCAAGAATATTATTCTGCTTAAATATTTTGTTACCTTAAAGTTACACAGGGTGACATCCTTAGATTTCATGCTATACATGAGATCAACGTCCTGGAGATTTTATGTCTGCAACATTTTCATACGTATTTGAGGAGCTACTTGTTGGTTGGCCACTATTTATGAAATCAGTATTTTGTGGATAGAAATGGGATGGCGAGTTCACTTGACAAGTGCAAATGTTCAAATATTTGTACCTATTTGACCAAACTGTTACGGTTTTCAGTCCCTAGCCTCACAAACTACTTAAACTTAACTAACCTAAGAACAACACACATATACAGACACACAAACACACACGCACACACATGCCCATGCCCAGTGCCGGATTACCCATAAGGCAGAGTAGGCAGCTGCCTAGGGGCCCCTCGCATTTTAGGGGCCCCGTGTGCACCGATAATTATAACGATGACGACTTATGCGTTATAAATAAAAATTAGTTGCCTTTTCGTTGTTTGTGTGAAGGCAAGTGAAACAATATATATATGATGGGAAATGGATCCTAATGGTTCTGAAGAGTTTGAGGCGTACAAGAAGGCCACTTGGGGCCCCTCTTAGTCTTCAGCAGAAGTTGTCCACACCAAACTTTATTGTAGTTCGTAAGCGACTATCAGAGGGTGACCAGATTTCAAAAACCAAAATACGGGACACATATGGATACCTAAGATTGCACCACGTTAAGGATCGCGCGGCTGCTCGCGTCTGAGTTTCAAGCCCTCCCTCGGGCATATGTGTGTGAGTGTGTGTGTGTGTGTGTGTGTGTGTGTGTGTATTTGTTGTCCTTATTGTAAGATATTTTATAAGTCTAGGGAGCAATTACCACAAAAATTCTGTCCCTCAGATTACAAAGTTTTTGTCATTTAGGAGTTCAGTATTTTCTCATAGATTTTTATAATAATGAACTCATGAGTATTTTCAAAATGAGTTCTTGTTATAATTATTTCATTTTCACACTAAATATTTTGCTTTCGCCGCCCATAAAGTATTTGTGGTGGAGCAGCATTACTGCCAGGTATAGCTAACAAAAAGCAGGTAATGAGGTACAATTTTTTTCACCCGAAATGTTCAAGTGGAAGAAAGTTGAAAATGGGAGACCTGTTCTTACCAATTCGCTTCGCAATCCTCATTTAATTTTTTGTTCACATACATTTTTGACGAGGTTCAACTCCCTAAAAAAAAAAAAAAAAAAAAAAAAAAAAAAAAAATCCAACGAAGAAGATATTTGAGCTGAACATGGTTTCAGCATATGAAACGGTAAGACCATTTCGCGATATAATCGATTAAAGTCTAGTGAAATAAACATGAAATGTCCTTGAAATCAAACTCTTTCAGCACGTCAACTTCTAGCAATGAAATTAGTAATGGGAAAAGCTGCAAATATCATATGAGAACATTATGTAACACCAATCAAAGATATTCGAAAATTGAGACTTTTTCACTTTGAGTTAAAGCCTATTTTCTGTACTGTTTGAATATGAACCCATTTCTTCTCCATTTGGTTACTCTGTGCATTCTTTAAAAACACGTTATTTCAAAATATACGGGACGTTTAGTAAAAAACGGGAAAATTACGTCCCATATTTACATTGTCGAGCCAACGGGACAGATGAGCTAAATAAGAGACGATCCCGTACAATACGGGACGTCTTGTCACCCTAGGCTATCTTACACGATGGCTGAACATGTTAATTACTTAAAACGAATGCTTCGATTGTCTAATACCGCAGTTTTATTATTATTATTATTATTATTATTACCAATATATTGTTGTTGTTTGATGGAAAATTATTAACATATTAAGGGATGAGTATGGCGTGAGGCCCCAAGATTTGGATTGCCTAGGGGCCTATACAAGGTTTAATCAGGCACTGCCCATGACCCAGGAAGGACTCTTGCCTCGAACGACGAGCGAACGCGCGTCTTTGACAACTGCATCCATGTTTACTTTACCGATATTAATTTTCGTTATTGGCTTCAAATGCTCAAGTACTCGTTTAAAATTATTCAACAATGACTACAGGTTGTGACCTGCATCGCAGATAGGTAAAAAAGGCGTAATTTATTTATAAGAGAGAGTGTGATGACCATTCGATGTCCAGAGTGACGGGCAGCCGAATTTGGATGAAAATTGGTGTCCATGTGGTATCATGAACCACTTTAAATCTAACATGGAGTTTTGATATGTGACCTGTTTTCGGTAACACACCTAGGTGAATGGAGCGTCTCCACGCGGATGGCAGCGTAGTCTAAGACGTCATGATGCGGACTGAGCGGTCGTTGCCGCCGAAGGTTCGAGTCCTCCCACGGACGTGTCATTATGTGTTGTCCTGAGTGTAATTTAAGGTATTGACCACCATAGCAGTTTGGGCTAATAGCTTCACCTGCAGTTTCGATTCTTTGGGAGTTTGTCTTAAGGTGAGCACTTGTTACTTCGTATTACGACTTCAGGGGAACAATCAGTTTCTGGACATATGATTCGTTGTGTTATTTGCTTTATCTTTATCGTCTATTTGCTCCTTTTCGCTTGTACCTGTGAAAAGATTCTATGTTAAGAGAAATAGTAATTTTATTCGGAATGCATGTCATCGTGATCGTCATCGAATACCCGACTCCACGAGTGATATATTACTCTTTCGCAGTTATTTCTATATACCAACTGGATATGTAATTCTGGTCTCTATGCGTTTAACAACAGGGAGTTGGCAGACGTCTGCTGTAGTGTAATTCAGGAAACCAATTTTCATGGACCATTGCGCGACAAAGTTTACTTATTTCTTTTTTTTTAACTATATGTCAACATGCGTTGTTATAGTCTTAAGTGGGAGTGGAATCCATAAGTATTTTCTTTTCTTGAGTAATGTTACCAGAGACGGTATGGAGTGGATGTCATCTTGACGTCCGTTTCTAGTAGCAGATGGAGTTGTTGAACGATTGACTGAAAAGGAAAAAGATGACACAGTAGATAGAGAATGCTTTTTAATGTGAAAGAACATTAAGATTGCATTTTGATGGAGATATAAGGGCTTGCTGGTACGTCGGAAGTGAGGTAAAGGAGGCTTGCATTTAATCTATTGCAAGTACTTCCAGCAATTTATTATAATGGAAGATCAAACTTCCGTTCAAGTTATTGAATACAAGATGAGGCGTTGACTTAAAATTTGTGATGTGGCCGGAATTCGAACTCGGAAACTTCTACTTACTAGGCAGATGCTTTAACCGCTTAGCTAACACATCCTTACACGGAACAGTTCTACATGGACTGACTTAGCCGGCCACAGTGGCCGAGCGGTCTGCGGAACGCCAGTCAGTCTGCACGGCCGCTACGGTCGGGGATTCGAATCCCCCCCCCCTCTGGATGTTTGTATCGTCTTTAGTATAAGTAGTTTGTAAGTTTAGGGACTGATGACCCCGTAGTTAAGTCCCTTAAGCTTAACAAAAATTTGAATATTTGAACATTTGACTATCTTAAAAGCAATTCTCCTCCACACCAGATACTTTAATTGTGCTTTAATATTCCTCTGTGAAATACGTATCAAGCTGCTAAGCTTTGGAACAGCACACTAGAAAAGAACGTGATTGGGAACAATCCCGCCTTTAACGTCACGCAGAGGTGATATTTATATCTTCATCAATTACTTGAGACTAATATTACCTCATTACACCGAAGGTATTGAGTATAATGAGACAATATTCGTCTCAAGGAATTGAATTATTGCTGACAATTACGTGATGCACATTTTTTACATTCCTCGAGAGTCATAGAGTCATAATTATTGTCCACAATCTTAACGGAGAACCACATTTCCATGTAATGTAATTCAGAGAATTTTAGTATTTGCAATATAATCTTGACTAGAAACAACCCTTTTACTATTTTCCAGTAATTCGTTAAAAGATCCAATCACTATTGAAAGTAAATCTGAAAATTGTTTTTCTGACCAGTAAAGGAATGTTAGTTAGCAAGCAGCTTCATTAATCTTAAATACTCATGCAGCGCAGTGACTTGTTTTTTGGAGGTACATGGAGTTCACTGATTTCTTTCAGGTATTTGCTGTGCAGAAGTTTAATATTTAGCCAGATCGTAAGATCACAACAACATAATATGTGTAAAGTAAAATTCGATGATTTTTAAACGTTTTACGAAGTTGAAAAGATAGATTGTTCTACCGTACGACTGTTTTAATTCGTAATATTTAGTCAATAGTGAAACTGTTTAATGAGACAGACATTCTGTGTATTATTGACGAGCATACTTTAAATTTAACCTCACTTGGAAATAGGTTCAGTTTGGACTTTTACAACCCCATGATTTACTTAGGTAAAGGAAGCGTAAAAAGTAGTGTATTATAGGGGAACTGATGAAAATTCTGTTATGTTTACTGACTGTAAAGTAATAACAACATTTTTGTATCAGAAAGTTTGCAACATTTTGTTTCCAAGCTACAAGGATTAACATTTACATTACAATCCACAACACAAGAACTATTTCCAACAATACGCAGCAGAGTAGTTTAACCTTGTACATAAATCGGGTTAGTTCCAAGGAAACAAGTGTTTCACATAAAAATTGTCCCCATAGTTGATTTTCGAAGACGCCTTGAAATTAACGCCATCAGAATGGCTTGATATGTCGGCTGTTCATTTGTTTATCCGTCTTATAATGATCTTAGCTAACACTGCAAATAGTAAGAAGCCAGAAATTTGCATTTGATTTTCTTTCCGAGACGCTTTTATACATTCCACCCAGAAGATGTAATCTATAAACCGTCCCAGGAAAACACTTCTATTTCCCATGACATCTCACGACGATGCTCCCATTACACACCATTTATACGAGAGATCCTCTGCCTTATTCACGGAAGAAAGTTTAACACTCAAAAAATATATTTCATCGGTAGCAAAGCTAGAAGTTGATTGTTCCTTGCCTAAATAAAAGATCTGGGAGAAAATCTGAGCAGCTCTCTTTGGTGGTTTGCAGACTACGCTAGTCCGTCCTCATTTGGAGTATTGCTGCTCAGCACGGGATCCTTATCAAGTGGGTTTGACGGAAGCCTTCGAAAGAGTCCAAATAAGGACAACCCGTTTTGTGTTGTCACGATACAGGGGAGATAGCGTCACGGAAATGATATAGAATCTGGGATGGGAATCATTACAAGAACGACGATTATCGCTGCGGCGTGGGCTACTTACGAAACTCCAATCACCAACATTCTCCTCCGAATGCGAAAATATATTGTTGAGTCACACTTACGTAGGTAGAAATTGTCATCAGAATAAAATACGAGAAATCAGAGCTCGAACGGAAAGATTAAGGTGTTATTTCTTCCCGCACGCTATTCGATAATGGAATGGTAGGTGAATACTATAAAGGGGCTTCGATGAACCCTTTGCCAGGCACTTAAATGTGATTTACAGACTGTCAGATGTAGATTACTTTACTAAGGTTTCGGCTTCAACTATGGAGCCTTCATCAGAAATAAAAATTGTACCTACAGTGCTGGCCATACACGCGACCCAAAGCGGCGCGTATAGTTACATGAAATATAAGTTGTGCTTTTTAAATATTGCCATATGTAATTTACATTTGTAACTTGAACCTGAGCTCTGTTGCCCGAAACCACTGGGTTTTTTTTTTTTTTTTTTTTTTTTTTTTTTTTTTTTTTTTTTTTTTTTTCCCCTTCTTCTGATGAAGGGTTCTATAGTTGAAGCCGAAACCTTGAGAAAGTAATCGATGCCTAGCTATGCAACCGATGAGCCATAATTTTTGTAGTGTTAATCTTTCACGAACGGTTGCTGCCACAACAGACATGTTTGAAATTGGAAGAGAGTTTGCTTGGAACACGGGTTAACCACTTAAGCGAAGCGCAGTCGTAATAGTTTCAATGACAGCTTCTAACAGCTAATAACATCAACTTCTGATCTTCCACGAGGTAACGCACGAACGCTCCGTGCAACTCCGTTACGCGCTCTGCGTCTGTCTGTCGAAAAGTGGCCGTCACCGGCCTCAGCAGGACGGTCCGGTTGCGGAAATGGACGGTCAGCGGCCGCGGCGATTACGAAACGTGCAGAGCGGGCGGCGCGAGGCGAGACGCCGCGGGTCGTGCGCCGCGGTTTCCAGAGCCGGCGACAGCGTCAAGCGGCGGGCCGAGCCGAGTCGAGCCGAGCGGGCAGCTGTGCAGCTGTGACGGCGCCACAGGCACTTTCCTTTCCCAGCCGGCGCTCTCCGAGCACCGACCCGCCGGCGTCTGCACTGGCGATTTGCGGTCTTTCCTGGATCGATCTTTTTGGATCCAAATAATTGCGATTTTGGCACAGCCGATTTGTATGCTGATCGATCTTTTATGGCGAGAACGAATTTATTGATCTTAAGTGGTTCGATAAGAGATTTGAGAAAAATATATATTTGTGTGTTTGTTTCCTTGACTGAGCACTGGACGATAGTTCATGATATTACATCTTGACTGCCGTTATCATTAAGAGAGCTAATAATGAAAAAATTGTTCCACCTGGTATGCAAGATGTACGAGATAGGGAAAATACCCTCCGACTACAAGGAGAATACAATAATTCCAATTCGTAAGAAACCAAGTGCAGACGAATATGCAAATTACTAACATGAAATATTTACAAGCGAATGGAAAAACTGGTGGAATCTGACCTTGGGGAATATCAGTTTGGATTTAGGAGACAATACTGACATTACGACTTACTTTAGAAGATAAGGAAAGTCAAATCTGTTTTTAGCTTTTGTAGGTCTGCAGAAAGTTTTGACAATGTTGGCTAGAATACTCTCTTTCAAAACCTGAAAGTAGCAGGGGTAGAAGTATAAGCAGCGAAGAGTTTATTCAACCTGTACAAAAACAAGACAGCAGTTATGAGAGGTGAAAGGCATGAAAGGGACGCAGGGGTTGGGAAGGCAGTAAGACAGGGTTGTAGCCTTTCTCCAATAATGTTCAATCTAGATACTGAACAAGCTGTGAAGGAATGCAACGAGAAATTTGAAGAAGGAATTAAAGCTCAGACAGAAAAAAAATAAAAACTTTGTGATTTGCCAGTGACATAGTAATTCTGTCAGCAAGGGACGTGGAAGAGCAATTTAACGGAATAGATAGTGTGTGGAAAGAAGGGTATAAGATGAACATTCATAAGAGTAAAACAAGCGTAATGGCATGTAGTGTCAGAAAATCAGGCGATGCTGAATGTATTAGATCAGGTAATGAGGCAATAAAAGTAGTATTTTGTTATTTGGGTAGCCAAATAACTTTTGATGGCTGAAATAAAGAAGATACAAAATGCAGAATGGCTATGAGAAGAAAATGCGTTTCTGAAGAAGCGAAATTTGTTGACATCCAATATTAATTCATATGTTCCTGAAAGCATTTGTCTGGAGTGTAGCAGTGGACGATAAGGAATTTAGGCAAGAAGAGACTTTTGAAATGTGGTGCTGCAGACGAATTCTGAAGATTAGATGGGAGAAGGAGCTCGACTGATTGGGGAGAAAAGAAGTTTCTGGCATATCCTGACTAAGAGAAAGGAGAGGTTGGTGGGACACGTTCTGAGACTTCTAGGAATCGTCAACTTAGCATTACAAGGATGTGTGTGGGGTAAAAATCATACAGGGAGACCGAGGTATGAATACAGTAAGCAGATTCAAAAGGTTGAAGTAGCCATCTTAGATGAAGAGGCTTACACAGGGCAGAGTAGCATGGAGAGCTACATCAAAGCAGTCTGCGGGCTGAAAACCGCAACAAAAACATGCGCACGATCGTGTATCTCACACCTCAATCGATCCTTGCATTAGGTTCTAAACTTTCTATGGTGAAATAAATCATTCATTAAAAAGAGTGGATAGTTGCCGCTTTACTCCTCAGTGATACCGAGGTAAAATATTTTAGTTACCTGTCATTTTTGTTAGAATAAAAAGGTGTTGAGAGTTAAAATCTGTTCCTTTTATGAAAAACTTCATTGGCCCATATTGCAATACTGCATAGCAGATTACTAGTTTCGACGGTTCATTTAAATTGTCATTTACAAATCATTGTGTATAATGTTTGCCATACGTTCATTACACTTAATCGTAGTGGTATTACACGTAACACCGTTTTAATCATGTCTGCACTTCACCAACTGCGTAAGTTAACATTTGAAGACGAAATAACAGCCAACCAGTTGCAGGAAAAAGATTTATTGCCCTTTGGCAATGATTTAGAAAACAAATTTTGTCTTCTCCAAATGGAATGTAGGACTTCTAAAATTACATGAGAATAACATTAAAATAAATGGAGCCAAAATGCTCATGTCAAGACATAGTATATGTCGTACACCACAGACTATTGAAACACGCAAATTTTACAATTCCAACATCCCTTACGAAGACGACAAAATTAGTTTTGTCGAAAGCACTGGTTAAGAGTAATAAACATACCTTCCACAACAGATTCGCCGTTTTCACCTAAAAATTGTTAACGGGCATCATTGCTGTCTCGAACGCAAACGGTGTTACGCCCCTTGCCTTCTTCTTTCTGTGTGTTTGTTACTGATGCACATCATCCTCACTAACGTCATCAAGGGAGAGCTGTCGCTCAGAGTGAAATTCGTAACTCTCTCTCTCTCTCTCTCTCTCTCTCTCTCTCTCTCTCTCTCTCTCTCACCGATCCGCCAAGGCGCTACAACATTCACCCAACGTGGCACTCGGAAACGTCGAATCATGACTTAAACGAAGTAATCAAGGATTCTTCCGTAGTTATTACCCTGAAAGTCAGTAGAGAGTTGTTAACTTTTTGTGCACGATAGAAGACCTCTGGCAATATTCTCCTGTACTTGGCGTTTATTGCCACCACGACTATAGCTTCGTAATGTTAATTTATTTTGCTCTTCAGCGGATACGTATACAGCTCCTAGATTACAATATGATATGAAAATGAAGGCAGATAAAACTATCCCAAGAAACAGAGACTAAAAAATTAATCGCACGGGTAATTTATGTCAGGAAATAAATACGAGTATAACAGAAAGTGAAAATCTAAGTTATAAAATCTTACTATCTACTGCTCTGTGATTCCTGAAAATGTATTTTAATCGGTATAAAGAAATTATTTTATAACCTGATGCATTTTCGCTTCCCCTTGTTAGAACAAACCCTGCAATTCTAGATAGATTTCTATAATTTTCGTCTTTTGACAAAGACGTAATGCAGGGTACTCACAATCTACATTTATTTAAGACACGATTTATCACTGAAAACAAATTACGCACAAAAATCATTTTATTTGATTTTTCGATTTCCTTTATTCGTTTCTCATACCCTTAAAACCATACTCCAGTATTCATGATGTCCGGTGAAAATCAAGTTGACCTCGGCGTGCCTGCTGAGTCTATTTCCTACAATGCCCAAAACAGTTAGCTGGATCAGGTGAGATATCACACACAATACATATATGGTAATATATCTTATTCAAATATTCGTTACAACTGTATGTGTGATACAGTACGATATTTTACCAACTGTTTTCTCGAGGTTTAGATGTTTACGTAGAGGGAGGCACCATGGGGCTACCATTATAGTGAAAAACATTCTTGTCCACCCTCTACTATGGTGTGTGATCACCTCGAACGGCCAGTACAGTTGCATACCTGCGTGGCAGGAACAGTATGAGGTTATCAATCAGCTCTTAAGGCTTTGGCCATTCTTCCATGAGTACAATATCCAGATCTGCAACCGCTGTAGAAGGTGCTGCTCTGGCTGAAATGCGTCTGCCATGAACATCCCTGATATGCTCAGTCTGGTTTAAGTCCGATAAACAAGCTGACCACTTCATTCCTTCAAGCATGTTCTCCACAAGTGGAGCTCTGTGAAGACGAGCGCTATTATCTACCAGAAGTAACCCATCTCATGTGGAACCAGCGTAGGCCACAACAAACGGTCGAAGCATCTCGTCTCTATAGCTCTGAGCAGTCAATTCTAAACGACATAGAGGTCCGTAGGTCGGCCAATAATGACTCCTGCTCATACCATTCGTCCACCACCATGATTTATGGTGAAGTCCCCTGCACATAAGTAGGATTGTTTCGAGTTCCACGTTCTCTCCAAATGAGGGAACGACGAGTATCCGGTTGCACACAAAATCTTGAGTCATCTGTGATCAGAACCCGGTACCATTCGTTACGACTCCAATACTGATGTTCCTTCCACCCGGTTTCTGCGGGATAAACGATGTCGTAGTTTTAATGGGACACAAAACATATTCCTCCGTGCGAAAAAGCTGGATTCCCGAAGGCGATTTCGGACTGTTTGTGTCGATACTGCACTTCTTGTTGCTGCCTGGAGGGTCCGTTACATCTGAGTTACATCCAGCCTCCTGTGTCTACGGGCAATTAACCGGAGAGAACGGTCATCTCTTGTTGATGTTACCCGTTGACAACCTTGGCCTTGCCTTCTTTCAACGTCTCCCGTTGTCTGAAATCGCGTCAAGGTCCTGGAAATTACACTTTAAGACACTCAACAGCTGCAGCCACCTCCGTCTGTGTCTGTCACGCTTGCAGCTTTTATGTTGCTCTCCTTGCCATAGCTTCGGGTTGTTGCATTGCACTACCTGCTCACACACTATCTGAAACAACTGCTTGTGTAATTCGTTTTGTAAACACATTTCAACACCAACCCCCTCGGCAGCTACTTTCTGCTTTTACCACTCCGTAGAAGCAACAGAAAAACGTGGAACCATTTTAGTTAATTCTGCTGATGACAATATTTAAGAACCTAGATATTTCAACTGGTCCCCTAATTGTTTTGACTAGTCTACATGCAAATCGGTCCCATCAGTCACCACACTGAGTGTCAACTTAGTTTGTGCGGACAGTTTTCGACACTGCAAACAGCATACTTGAATTTGATAAAAATTTTCCCAGCTCTCCATTATGACGTGGTACAGGCAACGCCGAAAACAGTCGGGGGCAACTCACAGCATACGTGTGACGTAGGTGGCGTTCTTAGGGCACCTGGATATAGACGCCTGCGCATCCGCCAGTTTAGTTCATAGGCTTCGACGCGCGAGGGTAAAATAGGCCAGTCAGTGCGCTATCAGCATGGTTGGTTGTGCAGCTCCGAACTGTTCTAATTGTTCAGAAAATGGTGTTCATGTTTTTTACCCCCAATGGATCCTGAACGACGTAAAAATATGGTTTATTTCTACATACACTCCTGGCCATTAAAATTGCTACACCACGAAGACGTGCTACAGATGCCAAATTTAACCGACAAGAAGAAGATGCTATGATATGCAAATAATTAGCTTTTCAGAGCATTGGCACTTGGTTGGCGCCGGCGGCGACACCTACAACGTGCTGACACGAGGAAAGTTTCCTACCGTTTTTTTCATACACAAACAGCAGTTGACCAGCGTTGGCTTGTGAAACGTTGTCGTGATGCCTCATTTAAGAAGGAGAAATGCGTACCATCACGTTTCCGACTTTCATAAAAGTCGGATTGTAGCCTATTGCGATTGCGGTTTATCGTATCATGACATTGCTGCTCGCGTTGGTCGCGATATAATGTATTGCTTTCGGAAATGGAGAGTTCCTACATGTCAGCGCAGCTTTCGTAATGCATCCCGCATTCCATAAAACTGAGCTGTCAAATGGGAAACGTTTCTGAGAATACACACCCCGGTGGGCAAATTCCAGAAAACATATTTAACGATCCCTTAGACCATATTAAAATAATTTATTACTACGAGATTAATTTTTAATCTAAATATTTATTTTCCTTTTGGTATAATAGATTCATAACAAGTTGCGTTAATGGTGGCCGTCAGTCGTTTGAACGGCTGCACTAGTATGATCGCGCTAGTATCGAAGTGCGATAATTATAGCGATAAAGAAATAGGACGAGTTCTAAATTCGGTACTAGTGGGTTCACTGCGCATGCGCGAGCTAGCAGCTGTCTACTGCAGTCGCCGCTCCAGTTAGTCCGCCATTTTCCTTCGTATTTACGTATATTTTGCGTTATGTCGAAGTTTATGATCAGAATGTATTCCAAAATGTAGTTCTAATGACGGCATTCACAGTGTCTGTCACCAGACCGTCACCTAACGTCAACGTCATGTTAAGCTTTCTCGAGAAGATTGTTTTGATTGTACGGTCGTCTGTGACATCGGAAGTTAACCTATTTTCGTCACGCGATTTTCATATTATAGTCGACAATTACACGGTTTGCACGCAAATTTGTGTTATTAATCTTTACTTTATTATTATACTTTGGTTTAGCGGTAAATTTCAAATGTTTCATGACGACTTCAATATTTATCTCAATTATTGTCCACCGAAAAGCGAGGTCGTACATCTGAAACCGAAAATTGGTTTATGTTTTGCAATATTGTAAGACTGAAGCCAATTGTTTATTTGAATAAGATTGTAATTTGATGATGCAATTTTCATTAAATATCATTTTAAATGAAAAAGTCAGTCCAAATGAAGGACAAAAATTCAGTTGTGCATGACGTTAGTAACAATGTCAGTGGGCAAATCGTAGAAGATAAAGTAAAGAAGGTCTATTTATACTCTTATAACTATTGTTTGAAGTGTTCATAAGTTTATTTTTTTCGCTTGAAAATAGATGTGAATGTTTTGAAATGCTGTTTCACTTCCTAGAACTTTACCACACTAAGTTGGCCAAAACATCGATTGCAAGGTTTTATTTGGCCGTCAGTAACATTTAGCATTGTTTCCTCAATTCCAGTATTAAACTATGACTTCCTACATAACAGATCGCCTGTCACAACCTCACTTTCAACATCGGGTATTACTGTTCAATTACGTTTATCGTCTAAACACGCGGCCACAAGATTTTGCATGAGATTGTAGTTCAGGACTAGTACGCTAGGAGCGCTTCAGTAGACTATTATCTATCTTGTTCACTTTCGTTCATCGTTTAAAAAGGGCTTTAGGCGTTTTCACAGACGCTCGTTCAGAACATCTGACATAACGTGCGGTCTGCACGTTGTAACGCCACAAACTCGTGACTTAGAGATAAACACTCCGTGTGCTGACGGCGTAACATGCAATATGCAAAGGTGTACCGGAAGCGGCAGTGTTTAGCCACCGCCCGTGTGACGGTTTCCCCGTCCGGAGACGACGTCACGCCAGTCAGTTAGCGAGTCTCTTTCGATTTCTCCGCGGCAGTTATCGGTTCTCCGACGCGGCGCCGAGCGGAGAAAACGGCGGCTGGGATTATCAGCAGTTCGGCGCTTCTCGTCGACAGCGGTTCTAACGACCCCAGGAGAAAGGAGGGGCACTGGTAGGCAACACCTCGCTTGATCCTCCAGCGACCTATACCGCCCGCCCTATGGAAAACCGGCCAGGGCACCGCCACTCGTCAGGCCCGTGGAGTCCCCTACGTGCGTGTGAGGCCGCTGTTGAGGTGGGAACGGTGGCTCTTCCCACGGAGAGGCTCTCAGCCCTGATGTGGGACGGCGCGTCGGCACACTCTCGCTGCTACCGTCTCAGGAGTTGCCGATCCCCGTGAGATACGGCTGCCGGCGCTAAGCGAAAGTAAAACTTAACAACAGCGCATTAATCATGCGGCGTTTCAACAGCGTCGTGCTGCGAGGCACCTTGCGTATTTTACACGAGTCGACTCCCGCTCCACACATCCAACTCATCAGCACCGTGGTCTGACTGTGAAAGAAACATCGCATTCACTTGAGTAGCAGTGGAGGAAAGCCTTGAAAGAAAGAGAAATTACGACCACCAGGCTAAAAAGAGAGTAAATGTGTACAGAGAATGTAGAAGACCTACATACAAATTAATGTTGTTTTTACGCGTTTGTAAAGTCCATGCAGAGTGAGAGAGATGGCACCACCGGAGCGTATGGAGGTCATGTTTAGTTAGTAGCATCTTAGGAAAGAACGCGCAGCAAGTTTCAGCCATATTGGTCTATTTCTTTGCGTTTGGCATTCGTGTGAATCAAGGCCGTCGAGTGATTGTCTAAGAACGGACGAAAAAGAATTTCGTGTGCTGATTAAACATTATAAAAGCCAAAACGCTTCAGGATACAAAGAGAAGTTTTATAAACATTATGGTGACTCTGCACCTTCTATTATAACAGTTTATAAGTTGTTTCAAAATTTTCTGAGTGGCCATATGGGCACAAATAACGCTGAACTTTCTGTGGGTTTACGACTCCAGAAATCATTAATAAAATCCATGATATGGCAATGGATGACAGAAGAGTTAAGGTACGTGAGATTGCTAATGCTGTGGGCATCTCGAATGAATGGGTACATAATATTCTGCATAAACATTTGGACATGAGAAAGCTATTCGCAAGATGGGTGCCGCGATTGCTCACGCTTGACCAGAAAACGAAATCGTGTGAAGTGTTGCAAGGATGGTTTGCAGCTTTTCAGAAAGAATCCACAGGACTTTAAGCGTCGTTTCGTCAGTGTGGATGAAACATGGTTACATGACTATACTTCTGCGACCGAAGAACAATCTAAACTATGGTTTACCAAGGTAGAACATGCACAAAAAAGGCGAAGACCGGTCCTTCAGCCGAAAAGGTTATCGCGACGGTCTTTTGGGATTCGCAACGGATAATCATCATGGACTATATGGAACAGAGTACAACTATTACAGGTGGATATTATTCATCATTATTGCGTCGTTTGAAAGCTGGAACAAAAAACGCCGGCGATTGGCCCACAAAAAAGTTCTTTTCCATCACGACAGTGCACTAGCACACACATCAGCAGCTGTAGTCCCAAAATTACTGGAAATAGGATTCCAACTCGTTTCACATTCACCCTATTGTCCAGACTTCCATCAGAATTTGAAGAAATGGCTGGTGGGACGAAGATTTCATTCTAACGAGCAGGTGATTGTAGAAACTAATAGCTCTTTTGCAGGCTTGGACAATTCCTATTTTTCGGAAGGGATCAACAAAGTAGAACACCTTTGGACGAAGTGTGTAACTCAAAAAGGAGACGATGTCGAAAAATAAAAATGGTTTTCCTCAAACACGTTAGTAGTTTTTATTTTTGGATGGACGTTTCAAACGCTCCTCGTAGGTGGCAGTCTACAGCCGCGATGTAGTTTTAAAGAATCATTCTTGTGCTCAGAGCTTAAAAATCATTTGCTATGCTCGACCGGTTTCGGAAACTGCTGCGATCAACAGGAGGTTAAAAAAACATTTTATACCAACAAAAACAAGGTAACATTATTTTCTGAATACGACAACGTCAAATTTACAGTAATTATTGCGACTATTTCTAAAAAATCATTTTGAAAGTATTACTTCATTTGGTCCAAAACTATTATTTTTTTACAAACAGTCCCAATAATTACCATAAATATGATGTTGCCGCATTCAGAAAAAAATGTTATGTTGTTGTTGTTGATGTAAAATATTTTGTTAATCTCCTGTACAGCTATTGTCGAAAGCGGTCGTGCACAACAAATGTATTTTACAGCTCTAGGCACAAGAATGATTTTAATTCAAACTACATACAAGTGTTCAGTATTAAAACAACAAATGGCTATCTCCCCGTCATGTGTTGAATTCACGATTCTTCTTGTGGTCCTCAGATCAACGAGTAGTTTTGTGCAAGTCACCGTGCTACTCTCTCTCTAAATGAGAATGGCAACACACACTCTTGACCCCCCCTTTCTGTATTCGTCTGTCACGCTTCCTCTGCGATTTCTACCCCCGACACTTCCCTCCCATGATAAATCGACTAGATATGCCAGAAATTATTTTTTAAATAAATTATGATTAGTTTTTTGATCTACCTAATCTTTACCATAGTCATCACATTTAACTCTTCTATCTGAATTTCGTATCTCCAACTTTTCACTCTCGTAAAAATCACAGTCGAACACAGATACTTTGCGAAGGCATCTATGTATTGCAGACAGCTTTGTGTGACGCTCTTTGCGGCGTGCAGCGGTATTTTGGTAAACCATTGGTGTGGGTCGTAAATACGGAAATCCACTGAAGAAAGCGATTTCAACAAAACAAAGATAGTTATAACGCGATGCCCGCAACAAATAGCTCGGAAACTGTGAAGCTGGTCAGCTAAAAAATTTCTTTTCAACAGTGAATATAAAGATCCGCTACATATAACCGTTTTCATTTCCCATATTGACCAAACAGCAGGGTATTTTATCATTTCAGTTTGTTTAGTGTTATTCGAAACGTGTCGTCTTGCCAACCTGCCTACCAGCTTGTGAGGGCAATGTCTGTCATGAAAGAAATTTACGTGTGATTCCAAAAGACATGCTATAGTAATCTAGTAATCAAAACTGCCGATGTGACCATCACTTCGCACGACCTGCATCTCTTCAAACTTGATGTCAAAGTTATTTGGTTACACCAGTTTGAGAAATGGCTTAGATACTTTCTAAGATATACAAGGAAAATTAGAACGGGACGGAAGCTTCTATATTGGTGTGCCGGTACGTGTACATACAAATAGATAAAATTTTAGAAGAATTTGGTGATTTATTCAAGAGAAAGAGCTTCACTCCAATAGACGACTGCTTGATCCTGACTTTGTGGATGCTCCCTAGTTTGACAGTTTGCTTCTTGACACTGTGTTCGGCCATGGTTCACCGATGGTGGCAACATTGTGGAATACTGTCTTCGCTCCTATTAAAACGTCGAATGGCTCGGCGATTACTCTAACAGGCTTCTCTGAACAAACCGCACATCCTGCGACAAATGCTGAAACCTGCGTATATTCTTCACGCGCCTCTGCAATTGAGTAAATGGATATGCAAAGACCTTATGCCATGGTTTCGACACATGTACCGTTTACAGTTTCTGCCAGCTGCACTGCTGCGTAACACATTTACTCAACGGTCCCCAAAGTTTACATTTTTCATTTTCTGTTAGTCTGCATATGAATATCAATTTGTGTACGTGGAGCATCTCCTTTTTTTTTTTTTTTTTTTTTTTTTTTTTTGGTTGAGGTATAAAAAAGTAAAAATCCATCTACGTAAAAAGAAAACTAGCAACTAATGTGACTAATTGTTAATTTAATATACAGATGCGGAGCAACAGCACTCTTTCAGCTATTGGAAACAAATAACTGAAGTCTTTGTAATATACTGTGCAGCTATTACATAAAGTGAGCGAAGACATATTAGTTTGCTGTAGCCGTACACCTGCTCCAAAACCACAAAAAATGTTACTTCGCGAAACTGAAGATTACCTAAGGATGTAGATGAGAACAACACATCACAATACGAAAATCGGAAGTATACAAAATCATTATCCATTATGGATGAGAAACACTGCGACTGTAGTGAAATAAGGTATCTTGAATGACAGCAATGATCTTTGGTTTGTTTACCTTTGTACAGAATGTGGGAACTGTATAGTACAACATGTATAAAGTGTTGAGCAGCACAATAAATATGTGCATGCTACACGTTATGCTTTATAATATGTGTGAAGTGCATGTCAGCAAAATTAATGTGTGCATGCTATTAATTGTGACAATGAATTTATGGATAACACAAATTATGCACAAATCCCACTACACACCATCTGTAATATAAAAAACCGTTCACCATCTGATGATGTTAGGCTAGGCATATCGAAATCGATAATGGGAGAAATGTAATAAAACATTTTGCATTAAAGGTGACTGGTTGCTGTCATTCAAGATACCGTATACAAAATCATCTTTTCTCTTCTTTCGGGGAAGGCCGTAATGTGTTTAAAGGAGATTCGATATGTAGACGTCTAAGTAATGGAGCCCTGGACGTTCCAGCTGCCGAATAAAATGTAGAATTTAGTAGCTGGGCTCGCCTTCAGTTTCTGAAGCTCGATTTCTCTCACGGTACGTATGGAGAGGGAACCCATGTAAGAAGTGAGATGCTGCCCCCGCATGCCATGTGTCGGGTGACTTTCCCCTGTCGCAAGGTCACGGAGAGTGCGACCCGAGGAAAGTGGGACCGGACGCTGGCCCTATCCGCGGAAACGAAAGCGATGGACCATCCTGTCGCAGAGGTCACCACCTGCCAAACATTGCAGCCAACCTTCCAGTGTCTTGTGCGCTACATACAAAGAAGGGACGTACCAGCAACGCGAACCTTCAGTACTGTGCGTCAGATGAAGTATCTGTGTTTTTATTGCAGTTCTTGTTCGTATGTTTATGCCGCTTATCTTCCGTGAGTGGTGGTGTTGATCGTGTATATATGTCTGGTTTAGATGGAATTTGGAGAGGGGGGAGAGGCGGCATTGATGGTTCGGATTATGTTGTGTACCAAATTTATGTACAACTGGTGCAAATGGCCAATATATTGACATAACAAATGTCGAGTGATAGGCACCTAATATCACTTAGGGACCCTGCAAACTGCAGCGATACACAGTGAAACTGAGTGTGAAAGTCCCTGGTTCTCCTCTGAACGGAGTTTATTCCAATTCGTTTGCCGAGATGTAGCTAATTCTACTCTGTTCATGGGCACAGAATCAGAGGAATGGAGCATGCATTCCATGACGTCCCAGAAATGTTCAATGTGTTTTCTTTTTTATGAGCTCTGGAGTGCCCACCTCAGTCTGCGGTCTCCCGCACTAAACCCGGGCGGCGTAGGAGGGATGTGGCGAAGAGTTATCACCTTGAAACACTGCAGAACTGTCAGATTGTTGGGAGGCCAAACATTTGTGGAGTTTGTACCCTAGCAGCTCAAAATATCGCTTACCAATCGAAGCCCCTACCAGAACATTCTTACCAAAAAAATGCACCCCAGACCATAACAAACACCATTTCATTCATTGAAAATAACTCGCAAACAAATATGATTGTCTGGTTGATGCATTTTGTGGATTAATGATAGTCTTCCTTGTCCTATTGCTGGGTCTTTAGATTGCTGATCACTCAAACCCGCGCGTTGTATGCTCTGAGGTCGTGATGACAGTCGTACGTTGGGGCACCGGCTGGTACTCTCAGAACCTTTCCTGCGTCTTTCCTCAGTACTATGACGTCTCCTGTCTTCAAAGTGTACTGCACCATTATGAATGGTGTTTCTCCAGGTTGGGCGGTCAAAGGTGTGTGTGTGTCCCAGTTTACTGTACTGATGCTTGATTTCTTCAAGGTGTCTTTAATGCAGTCTTTATATCTTATTGAGCTCCATGATGACGACTACCCTCACTTAATTCAGAATAGAACATTTGTTTGGGAATCCGATGGTCTGGCATACGGATCATATGTCCGCTCCAGCGGAGCTGATGTTTACACAACATTATCTCAATGCTTGTAGTTCTGTGGCCTTCTCCAGAACGCTACTATTCGTGCATTAAAGCTCCAGGTGATTTTCAGTATATTTCTGACGCATCTTTGATGGAATTTTTGAAGGATTTTATGTCGCCTGTAAATTGTCCATGTCTCGCACGCATATAAAAGAATCGGCATGACCACAGACTTGTATACCTTTGATTCGTCAACGGCTCTGAAAGCCCCTGAGTGCAGACTTTCAGTCAAATATATAACGTTTTTAACTTGTGGCTAGCTTCCCGGGATTTCAGTCCACTGTGAGCAAGTCACCGTTATCTATGGTGTTGTTATACCTAGAGCATATGAGATGGGGTCGTTCCTGGTCTCTGCTTTTCTTCCCAGAATTACTGATATCACGATGGTGCGTGAGGTATTTGATCTCCTGTTCTCTGATTAAATATCCAGCCATTTAGACCAATTCGACAGTTTTCCAGAGGTTGTCAGTTACGTTCGATGGCTAAAATAAGCCATTGCTTGTGATAAATTGGTGGCTGCCAGCCGGCCGCGGTGGCCGAGGGGACTGAGGCGCTCCAGTCACGGTCTGCACGGCCACTACGGTCGGGGGTTCGAATCCCCCCCTCGGGTATGGATATTTGTGCTGTCCTTAGTCTTAGTTAGTTCATAAGTAGTTTGTAAGTTTAGGGACTGATAACCCTGTAGTTAAGTCCCATAGACTATACAAACATTTGAACATTTTTTTGGTGGCTGTCACATATTGCTCACTAATAGGTTCCTCGGTGTGTTCAAATGAAGTTCTTGGGAAATAGATGAAAAGACAACGAAAATGTAAGTTAAAAACTTTTTCGTCATGTAAAAAATAATAATAATAAAATAACAAAAAATTTAAAAAAATCGTGAATTGTTTATAATCTAGAAACAATACAACTCACAAAAGAAATTGTACTTGTAGATACCACTCTAGATGTCTTTAAAATAAAATTCGAATCGCGTCTGGGAGAAAAAAATCAATTACAGCGTATTTTGACGAAGAATTTCGGCACTTGCTACGGAAGATAGCCACCTAAATAAACTTGTAAATTATTTTGAACCTTCCGTTGCATACTTAGCCATTAATGCGCCGTCAGTGGTCTGGTGAAAAAAAAACTTTGCGAGATAATTTTGACAGAATAAGACGAAAACTGACGAAGATTACGAGACTCTTCAGGGAAAAGACTTGTTTCTCGGTTTGACGGCAATCCCAGTGGAGGTTAGTGGAACTGTTTACTAATGCAACAGCTTTCTCATTTGTGTCAATCCACTGGAGAGAATTCTTAGAAATGAGTTTTTAAAAAAATGGAAACATCCGTTTTGTCCCTTTAGCGAGGCAGCTTCCACGGCACGAACTGTGCAGTAGCTGCGGGAGAAAGCAGAAAGTTGTGATTTCCCAGCGGCATTAAGCAGTGTCACAGCTGTGCGCTGACAGACTTCTCCCCACAATGCCACAGCCTTCATGCAGCGTTTTCCTGGAGAGACGTTCTGTTGAATGAAGCACAGTGCGCTGTTGAGAAACTCACGCTAACGAGATGTATGAACGCTCAGGTTACTCTTCAGGAGAGAGGTGCTTCTATTGATGTTACAATTCCTATTACTGTTATTTTCATGCGGTTCGTCCCCTGTACTATGAATCATAATTGACCACGTAGACAGAAGAGCAAGAAGTATCAGTGACTAAACGAAGCAAGTAGTATTAGTGACTGGAACGACTGAACGATCATATGATTTTATTGACCGGGAGACCCCTTTGGCGAGTTTCAGCCACCCATGTGAGTCTTTCTGTTGGACAAACTTCTCCGACCTGCAATTCAGTTAAGTTATGAAACGATGGGGACTACAAAAACATCAATTTCCGAGGAAAATTTTCTGACCAGGCCGGGAATCCAAATGTCACCAAGAGCGTGCAGATCGAAAAAATTACCTGCTATTTAAGTGGTGAACTGTGCGAGTGGACACTTCTCAAAATAAGTAAACAGTATCTTCGCTCGCAATTTCAGAATCCGAGATGTAATGAAGAGCTCTCCTTGAGGATTTCTTGTAAGTTAGTCAGCAATCGGACGTATGCTCTGCAATGTTTTATTATGACAATGCCAGATCATTCACCCACTAGGAGACACCACAAAGGATGTAAAATGCGTTTGTCAATCACCATTAAAGGATTATCCGCCTGTACAAAAAAAAATCATCTGAAAACTTAAAGTTGCAAGAAAAACTTTGTGCAGTAAAAGAGTTTTGATGACATACATATTTTGTCACACAATAGGCTTCCGTGCAAAACATTATTAAATTTATATTACTTTTTTTTCTGTAATAACGTTCAAAAAGACCTCCTGGTCCTGACACTTCTTTTTTAATGCTGGTAACTTCTTGGCTGTAAACAACGAGTCCATTGAAGGTAACTCTTTACGAATTAATTTTAAAGGTCCCTTACGTAATTCGCTAATAAACTTTCCTTTAACACTGCTGAAAGTTATTCGTCTGTTGGTCAATAGTTTAACTGTTACGACTGAGACATTAAATATAAACCTGAAGCAATGAATTAAAATTTTTGGTGCGGCCGGGAATCGAACTCGTACCTCCATACTTACTAGACAGACGTTTTACCGTTAGACTACCGCACCTCGGAATAGTTTATGTACGACTTCCCTCCACGTCACAAATTTTAATTCTGCTTCTGTGTTCCAAAGATAATTGTCACTACTGCCAAGGCACTCCATGCAGCGGAATAGCACCTCGGCAATGGACATAGTGGAACATTCCTGCTAAGATGATATTTAATGTCTTGGACATATTGGAGACGAAAAACCGTCTCAGGGGTTCTCAATCTATAGTTAAATTGATATCTATGTTACGACTGAGTACGATAGTAAACAGAATGTGGGTTGCAGATGGTGTTTCTCAAGCGTTTCGGAGTTCATCAAAATCCGATGAACTTTAACTCGTGATATGCTCCACAAGAATGTTACAAGCAATCTCTAACTTACTTGTCGCACACTTGGAGAAAATGACATGTTAACGGTGTTATCAATAGGTCAGTAAATAAATTACCAAGAAGAAGATCTTCGCTGTGGTGTAGGGCGGGTCTGTTTTTTGCAGTATTCACGAAGGAGGAAATGATCCGCTCTTACTTCCAACAGGATAAAACAACATCCCATACAACCGACTGAACTTTGGTGCAGAATTACACAATCTTCACCTGCTTTGTCAGTATCCTATTACTTTGTATGGGGGCCCTCAAGTCTAATGTGTAAGTAATAGAACTGGAACTTAACATTTCGGATGAGATGGCATCAATTCCAACAGTCTAGCTTCGATTTGCCATCAGAAACTTACTGACCAGGGCCTCAAAGTGCCAAGAGTTTAATTCTGGCCACATTCAACATCTGCTGTAGTCAGTACTAGTGCTTATTTGTACCCTAGGAACATTGTCCTCGAAGCGCATTTATTTGCACCTCCCTATGGTGCTGAATGTGCTCGCACTTATTTAGGTAAACAATAAACATCTTAGCGCGCGATCGGTACCCATCCCGAGAAAAGCACCCATGAAATATATTTCTGTTTGTACACAAAAAAGGCATATTCTAGTAATAACAACTTACGACAATCGCGGTACTGGTGCTGATGGTGGTACTAACGAGGAAGATTATCTCTATGAATCATTGGTTTTTCATTAATTAGACATCATTAAATTGCAAGAGACTGGAACAAATCCAAAATAATCCTAGTATAAAAAGGTAGTACCACAGATATTAAGAACTGTCCCCCTATCAGCCTTCTGGCCACACTCTACAAAGTTTTGACTCCCAGATTGAGCACTACACCTGATCTGGCTCAACCCACTCAACAAGCCGGGTTCTGGACAGGATGTAAAATAATTCACCACATCTTCAATCTACGCGAAACAATTAGTAGAGCAAATGAGTACCGTCAAACTCTTTACCTTGTCTTTATAGGTTTTGAAAAATTATTTGATTCCACCAGTCATCTGTGTTCGAAGCTCTAAGAGAACAAGAAATAGAAATAAAATTGTATAAAACATATACAAAACCTCTACTGCCTTTATCAACGCTGCTGAAGAAACTGACGAATTTCATATTGAAAGGGGTGTAAGACAAGGTGACTCTACATCTCCCAAACTATTTTCGACAGTCCTAGAAAAAGCTACATTGGGAGAAACAAGGAATTCAAGTTCTTGGAGAAAGAATGGACAGCTTGAGATTTGCAGCTGATATTGTACTCTTTGCAAATTATAAAGAAGAACGTCAAATTTTGGTTTACTAACTTCCGTTAGTATGGTCTGAAGTAGGCCCGAAAAAGAACATTGACAAAAACAAAATATGATCAACAAATGGACACCAGGGAGAAGCACATCTTTTGTAAGTACGCAACTGTCACAAAATACGTCTATCTCGGTCAACGGATAAATATGAAAGAAGATTTAACACCAGAAATATTTCGACAGATTACATTGGACTGGCAAGCTTATAGGATACATTCTTCAGTTTTCAAGTCTAAGATGTCGGTTGAACTGAAGCAAACAATTTGTGACCAGTGTATACTTCTAGCAATAACTTATGGCTGTGAAATATGGGCATCTACGAATTTACTGTCAAGATGGTAATAGTAAGCGAAAGAGGAAAGGAAAGATCAATGTTTGGTTACACAAAGAAAGAAAGATAATAGCTGAGATCTGACGTACAACGAAGGTCACATACTTGATGGAAAAAATTGAATATATTGAAATGGCAGTCGGCTGGTCATGTTGATCGAAAGAGAAGAGATGATTCATGGTTAAAAGAAATTCTAGACTGGAGAAAAAAAGAAAAAAAACTGGAAAACCACCAGACAGATAGGACAGAGACCTAAGGAAGGCAGCTGGGTGCAGTTGGGAATGGGAAGCTCAGCATCGAAAGAAATAGACGAACCTACTGGGATACTATGTAATACGTGACGTAGAGAGGCCACGTCTCTACGTTACTAAGTGATAGAACTGGCTCATGATTCTGATGATATTGTTACAAAATAAAGTGTTAAAACGTTTTTAATGTATGAGGCAAAATTTCGAACTTTTTAAGGACTAAATCTTAAAAGAAAAAGCTCTACAGTGTTAGAAAGTATCTCACGTCCATTCAGTTTAGTAGCTACCCTTCCATCCACAATCCATTCCACTTGACCTGCATGCTCGCCTGACCTCATTCTTCTTGACGTCTTCGTTTGGGCTTATATGAAGTCCACTGTGTAGACTACAACAGTAAGAACAGTTTACAGGCTTACTTGAGCGCATCTTTACAGCACGTAATATCATTAGAGGGGAACGTGGAATCTTTCGCGGTCTGAGAGAAAGCATGATCGTTACACATTATGTTGGATATTGTTACACTGAACATTTACCCTAAAGGCCAATGATTTGATTTAGACTATTTGATTGTACTCCATCTTTTTGTCAGTATAATTTATCATTACTGCTGTTTCATTCAGTTCACCGCCGCATACGAATTACATTGCACTATAGATACTATATTTTACATTTCCTCATTTCAAAACGTACACAGTTTAGTTCACTAAATTCATCCAAATTTCATAAATATTAGTCTCAAACACACAATATATTCTGTATCCACTCATTGATTGAAGTAAGTATTGATTTCCCATGGAAAAATCTTAGATACAAGTTCAACTTTCGATAACAATCCATGGACACTGTTTATGAATAGTGCAGATAGACAGCCTTCTGTTGTTAGTCCTCTTATTCCAATTGTCATGCAGTTACTTCGAGTAAACCTACGTAACTACTGCTGCAGCGGTCACAGTTTACGTCATTTACTGAAAGAGACGGCTTCGTTATCCATTACATCTCAGAAGCCAGAAAGGAATTTTTATTGCACCGCATTCTACGCCAGACATGTGAAATATGTCATAGGAGAAATAAGAATACCTTCAAAGGTAAATAAACGGTATTTGTGATGCAAAAGAAAAAGTTACCTGTTTGCTAGTAAACTTCTACACGCCGAAGGACGCGACCGTTAAACATAAATTCAGAGCTGAATTCCGAGCTAATTAAATTCTTTTCTTCCGGTTAAGGAACACAAAAAGACTTATTAAACAGCATGAATCACATAAATGCAGGTTTTTCAGCTGTCAATACTTAATAGAGCAACTTAGAAATGTAGCGGATGTTATGCAGTTCCGGGTACTTGTGCGTCCGCCTCGCCGTTGCTTCAGATGAACTCGCCGGCTAGAGGAATTGTTCTTATCAACCTGTTGTTGCTTCATTCCGAAGACAGGCTTGATGCTGCTCTTTCCCATATACCATACTGCGCATGCCTCTTCATCTCCTCATTAAAACGGAAATTCTCATGCATTTTAATCTGCTTCCTGTATTCGTCTGTAGCACCACATATCAAAACTTCTATCATCCTTTGTCTGAAAAATGGCTACAACAAGCGCGAGATTTTACAAGCCATTCATCCGAAGTCACGCAAGTAGAAATCCGAGGAGGGAACAAAGACGCTTACATTTTTGCCTTGTTGTGGTTCGGTAACGGTAAAAATACGCACATTCCGGAACATCAAGGAATAGTCAACTTAGCATTAGAAGGAAGTGTGTGGGATAATAATCGTAGAGGAAGACTGAGAGATGATTACAGTAAGGAGATTCAAATAGATTTGAGTTGCCATTCTTCTTCTCAAATGGAGGCTTGGACAGAACAGGGTAGCGTGGGGAGCTGCATCAAACCAGACCAAAACAACAACATTGAAATCTTTTGAAAGCAATGGGAAGATTTCAATAGAAGCACGATGTAAAAATGCTTCTTATTTGATACTTTCTAGTTAACAGTCTTATTACAGCGCTCTTGTATATGTCATTATGAGATCCAGATACTTCTGTTCTTGTGAAGCAAAGTTCAGTAATAAAATTAATACATAGTAGGTTGAAATGTGCGAATAAACATAAACAGTTTTTAGCGATCTAGACGGTTTTATTCATACTGTTAAAAAAATGAAGATTGCGGACTCATACCACGAATTTGCTTTATGTATTTTAAAAAAATCTTCCCCGATGGTCTGTAGCTTGTATAGCTCCCTCCAACGACAACGAGGTTATTCCCTGATAGTTAACATATATCCTATCATTCTGCCCCTTCTTCTTTTCATCCACAGTTTAGGTTTTCTCCCTATCATGATTCACTACCACATATTGCTGCGCAGCAAGCTTACGTTTTCAAAAGTTTACTTCTTAAATAATGGCAGTGTACGATGCCAGTAGACTTCTTTCTACAGTGAATGCCCTGTTTTCCTGTGTCAGTCTATTTTTCACGTCCTCCTTGCTTCGTACGTCGTGGGTTATATTCCTCCAAAAGTAGCGCAATTCTTCTTGTTTTTCTTGATCACTAATTCTGACTTTTCTGCTATTTTAATTTCTGCAATTTCTTATTACTTTTGTCTTTTGCGGTTTACTTTCAACCCATATTCGATACTTAGTATAATACTCATTGAACAGATCTTAAGAGTTTTCTTCACTTTAGCATGTTTCCCCAGAGAGTGAGTGGTTTCTGTGAACGTAAAACGTAAATGCTGTTCTTATTCGCATTCCCATAGAAATGCAATGTGGGCCCATGAGAAAATATTTCACGTGAGAAGAAAGCAGGATTCTAGTTGCTTCGGTGATACATTTCAAGCGAAAATCTATATTTCCGTTGCTTTTTATTGGGCTTCGTGGTCTACAGAATCTGTACACCGTATGAGTACAGACACAACCGGAATGCATTATGTTTGGCTGGACCTGTTACCCAAGTAACCTTGAAGCCTTACGAATTTGTCGGCATAAAATGTTCATGCGCCATCTACTAAGGTCGGAGGGGGGAGGGTGGGGGGTTATAAAGTGTCTTGCCTCGTCCGCTATGAGGGAAGAGGATCAGTTAAATGTGTACAATTATGCTCGGCACAGCACCCATTTAAAGTGTTTGTGACATCTCCTGATCTGACACCATTTTAACTTTGACTGTAGTGAAACAAAAATACATGCCAAACTTTAATCAAAATTAGACACGAAGTGCTTCTTCGCCCAACGGGCTAGTCAGACGTGAAACAAAAAATAAGTAATAATAATAATAATAATAATTTACGGTTGAAATCAAAACAAACTGTTTTTGTTCTACTAAATTTTGTGTATTTACTAACTAGTTTTCGGCTTATTAGGCCATCGTCAGGTAAACTGTTGACATGCGTCGACAAAGACGCTATTGCTTGGTTCTCAAAGATGGTAATACAAAGATACAATACACAGATTACTTGGTCTTTGGATTTGACATTTGTTGGAATTACAAACAGTATCTGTTGCCATGCAGAATTATGTTCACATAATCAGTGGCCTCCTTAACATTTTTACATTTTAATTTGTCAGTGAACAGGGTGAAACACATTACATTTCAAATATTATTGAATTAAAAACTATATTAACATTATTGGTACTGTAGAATATGTTGTGATCATCACTTAAGGTGTACATTAAATTCGTTTTCTACATTGATTTTACTTTTTGCTTACATGACAGCATTTGGCAAGATTCACATATTTAAATTACCGTACATTACATATTACTGTGCAGTTATTATATATTGTTGTATTTTAAAGACTAAAAGTAAACATGGTAGGAAAGGGTACTCTACTTGTGACATTATGTTGGACTGTGGTGGGTGGCTGTCTTGTTTACATCATGTGAAGCTTAACAGTGGGGATGTGTTCAACTGTACCTGGTCATTAAGCACTAGCTGGGGATTTTTCGCTAAATGTTTGTTTATTTCCAGTGCTTCTAATAGGTTTAGTTTTCTGCCTTTGTTGGCTACGTGAAGCACTTCTGTGTGGACCTGGTAGTTGTGTCCTTCTTTCAGAACGTGATCAGCAAAGGTGGAGTCTGTTTTCTGTAATCTCCAGCTACGTTCATGTTCACTCAGTCTAATTTGAATTGCCCTGCCTGTCTGACCTATATACAGTTTGTTGCAGTCATTGCATGTTATTTTATAAACCCCACTGTTACTTAATGGAGCCCTTGTGCCTTTGCTGTTAAATAGGATGTTAGCTGCAGTGCCTCTTACATAAAATGATGTTCTGTATTTACATGATTTGAGAATTCTGGCAATTTTGGTAGATAATTTTCCTAAATATGGTATAGTAAACCAGTTAGTCTTAGTAATTACTGTTTCTGAAGTGGGGGAATAGAGGAGGGGTAGAACTTTCTTTCTTTGTTTTCTTTCTAAAATGTTATCTATTAGTTGAGGTCTATAACCATTGTTGCATGCAATATATTTAATGGTATTTAATTCTGCTTGGAAATCTTGTTTTGATAGTGGTATGGATGTCAGGCGATGTACCATGGAATGGAAGGCAGCATGTTTGTGTGCTATTGGATGTTGTGAACAAGCTGGTATTACAGTGTCAGTTGTTGTGGGTTTTCTGTAGATTTTGAAAATGTGTGTGTTTGTGGTAATATCTATGTTTAGGTCCAAGAAATTGATGGATTTTTCCCCAAGCTCCATAGTGAAATGTCTTGATGTAATGACAGACCTACTTTACAGGGCAGGTGTCAACCCTGTACAGGTAGATGACATAAGACTTGCTACTCAAACATGCCTACAACAAAACTACTTCCAGTTCCAAGATAGTGTATACAAACAGATTGATGGATTAGCAATGGGATCCCCCCTCAGCCCCCTATTAGCAGAAATCTTTATGGACCATTTTGAAAAACATTTTCTACATAATGAACCCCTCAGTGATAAAGTTAAATATTGGTACAGATATGTGGACGATGTACTGTGCTTGTGGACTGGCACCAATAGACAACTCAACACTTTCCTTGAACATCTCAACTCTAATCACCATAAAATACATTTCACTATGGAGCTTGGGGAAAAATCCATCAATTTCTTGGACCTAAACATAGATATTACCACAAACACACACATTTTCAAAATCTACAGAAAACCCACAACAACTGACACTGTAATACCAGCTTGTTCACAACATCCAATAGCACACAAACATGCTGCCTTCCACTCCATGGTACATCGCCTGACATCCATACCACTATCAAAACAAGATTTCCAAGCAGAATTAAATACCATTAAATATATTGCATGCAACAATGGTTATAGACCTCAACTAATAGATAACATTTTAGAAAGAAAACAAAGAAAGAAAGTTCTACCCTTCCTCTATTCCCCCACTTCAGAAACAGTAATTACTAAGACTAACTTGTGTACTATACCATATTTAGGAAAATTATCTACCAAAATTGCCAGAATTCTCAAATCATGTAAATACAGAACATCATTTTATGTAAGAGGCACTGCAGCTAACATCCTATTTAACAGCAAAGGCACAAGGGCTCCATTAAGTAACAGTGGGGTTTATAAAATAACATGCAATGACTGCAACAAACTGTATATAGGTCAGACAGGCAGGGCAATTCAAATTAGACTGAGTGAACATGAACGTAGCTGGAGATTACAGAAAACAGACTCCACCTTTGCTGATCACGTTCTGAAAGAAGGACACACAGAAGTGCTTCACGTAGCCAACAAAGGCAGAAAACTAAACCTATTAGAAGCACTGGAAATAAACAAACATTTAGCGAAAAATCCCCAGCTAGTGCTTAATGACCAGGTACAGTTGAACACATCCCCACTGTTAAGCTTCACATGATGTAAACAAGACAGCCACCCACCACAGTCCAACATAATGTCACAAGTAGAGTACCCTTTCCTACCATGTTTACTTTTAGTCTTTAAAATACAACAATATATAATAACTGCACAGTAATATGTAATGTACGGTAATTTAAATATGTGAATCTTGCCAAATGCTGTCATGTAAGCAAAAAGTAAAATCAATGTAGAAAACGAATTTAATGTACACCTTAAGTGATGATCACAACATATGCTACAGTACCAATAATGTTAATATAGTTTTTAATTCAATAATATTTGAAATGTAATGTGTTTCACCCTGTTCACTGACAAATTAAAATGTAAAAATGTTAAGGAGGCCACTGATTATGTGAACATAATTCTGCATGGCAACAGATACTGTTTGTAATTCCAACAAATGTCAAATCCAAAGACCAAGTAATCTGTGTATTGTATCTTTGTATTACCATCTTTGAGAACCAAGCAATAGCGTCTTTGTCGACGCATGTCAACAGTTTACCTGACGATGGCCTAATAAGCCGAAAACTAGTTAGTAAATAAACAAAATTTAGTAGAACAAAAACAGTTTGTTTTGATTTCAACCGTAAATATGGAAGCGTTCTACCAAGAAGCGACGGAAGAATCCATTTATATGAATAATAATAATAATAATAATGATAAAAAGATCTACCGTTTTTAAAGCTCCTCAAATAAACAGGGCATTTCGGTGTAGACACACGGCATAATAAACGCGATTTGCATGCGAATTGAAAAGGCAATTTGTGATGTCATCTGGGTGTCATTTGTATGCGCTGTATACAATTGGCCATCAGCATACATTTAAATTATACGATGCTTAATATGTATCGTAAGACGCCCTGCAATTGTAACACAGGTCTTTCTTGACGCCGTCTGAATGTTGTCATAAGCCACATGAATAAAAGAAGATGGCCTCAGCCGGTGGTGGGCAGCTGCAGTCAGAGGCTTAAGACAGTGTCAACTGGTGTAACAAGCTGGCGCTTCCGCACCTAGGCATGTTTTCAAGATGACGCCCTATTGTTTTTGCCAAGTGTAGAGGTCGCAACACCGATACAACGCATCTCACTTCATCCTTCAGCGCATCACACTTTTGTAGTTTACTGTGTCAGCTTCCAGCGTCTCCCATGTATTTCATTCCAATCTTACGTTGGCCCATCTTCAGCCCACTCAGTTCATCACTTCCCACACACTCTCTATCCATTTCTGTTTTCGTGTACCTCAATCCTTACAACGTTTATCTACTGAACAATGTCTGTTACAATAATATAATTTTCTTGGTACGTACTCTGGAATATTAGGAAATTCTCTGTGTAATGTGTTGTAATTAGAGTTGGTTGTAAAGGCTTAAATATTACAGCCTCATCCGTGATGAGGGCGGATTTTCATGCATTTTATTGTTTTTGACGCCATATCTAATGAACTATGTCTCTCAATATAAAATAATCTCTGAAATTCATTCAATGGTATATGTACATACTGTCTGCAAAATATTGTCGTAACTTTCCGACGGAACGGGTGCTGCAGTGCTTAGCATCGCAGATCACTGTGTTTGCGGTCCCGAGTTCAAATCCCGTCACGGGCAGAAAAAAATTTAATTATTTGTATTTACTATTTCTACAATGTTCTACATGTTTCTTGTGCTTGATGTACTTGTAATTTCCAGAAAATTCTCTCTGTGTATAAACAGTGGAGCACTCCAAGCAGGAGTCAGTTTGTACTGAGTGTACGCTTGTGTTAGCAATAAACGTGTTCTAAGTGTAAAGTGCTATGCTCTATTAACGACCAGCCTTTGAATTTCGGACCATCTGCAGTTTTAAACGTGTCACTTTCTAGTGGAGGCGCCGAGTATCTTGCAATACAGCTGCATCATCTGTGGCTCCGATTCGGCAGCGTAAGAGCCGTCGCCTGCCCAGACAAGAACCACAATACAATATACTGACTACCTTCGTCCGAAGGTCCGTCTCACAAGAGACCCAAGGATACGAAAACAGTGGTTGGCCAGCTGCACATCAGATACCCAAGGTGTTCTCTAGAGACGCTGGACAGGACCCAAACAAATGACTGAAAGGATTCGACCAATTCACCAAGTATAATACGAGGCGCGTCCAGAAAGTAAGTTCCGTTTGGTAATAAAATGAAATTGTACACAGATACAGAAGAAATTTCTATTGCACAAAATTCTACAACTCTTAAACTACTTTTCCACATAATTGCCGAAATTTTGCAGGCTTTGTCATAGCGTGGCACCAGGTTTTGTATACCTTCTTCTTAAAAATCTGCCGCCTGTGTCTTCAACCAGTTGGAAACAGTTTCTTTCAGCACGTCGTCCATAGCAAGAGCACTAATTGTAAACCTACGGTTTTCCTGGATCTAGTCATCAATCGCGTGAACCAGTTCTTCTGTAACCAAAGGTGGACGCCCACTTCGTTCTTCATCGTGCACATCACTACGCCCGCCATTGAACTGTCGGACCCATCTTTTCACCAACGAATCACTCATCGCATTTGGTCCGTAAACATCGCAAATTTGCCGATAAATTTCACTTGGTTTCACTTTCCTCGAATTCAGAAACCGAATCACCGACCTGATTTCACAGGCGGCGGGATTTTCAATCAAATCCGATATTTCAAACAAGCACAACAAAGCGTACGTAATTGACAGCGATCTCCAAATGGTGCACGTTCTTCTCCTTGATACACATCGTCTGCATCGCATGTGCGGAACTGCAATTGTTGCGCTGCTGCGTAGATAAATTGAAACGGAACTTACTTTCTAGACGCGCCTCGTAATAGATGGGACCACATTATGTGCTTGGTAAACGTATATTTCTAACTGGATGGGACGGCCCAGTAGTGGTTTGAAAATAACGAGGACAAGCTCGATAGCTGCGAAATATTCCAGACAGAACTTTATAAGACGTCTGGGACAGCCAGCGGTAAAATGACAAGCACCGACCTGTTGTTTACAGCTCAGGAGATATGGTATGGATTTTTACCCCTGTACGGAAAGGTGGGCGTTCGGAAAAGTTGTTGAAGCGATACTTTTGTCCGTATCGTGTCATAAGCCGTCTGTCAACTGTATTCATTGTGTTCAAACGGCAGGACTCCACCTAAACCCAAAGAAGTGGCTCGTCGTCGCTTAAGAGATAAAATTTCTGGGGCAGCTAGTGAACAGTACATCCGTGATATAAGAAGTTTTCTCGGGCTGTGCCCATACTACTGTCGTTTCATATAAGGATTTTGTATCAAGGTACGTCCACTGCAAGAACTTCTGCAGGGAAACTCCACGTTTTACTGGGATGAGACGAAAGAAAGAGCTTTCCGGAAACTTAAAGAGGCACTAACTTCCGCAACAGTGCCTTATACGACGATGCAGAAACCGTACTTGATACAGACACTAGTGATTATGGGATTGGTGCAATGCTAGTACAAATTCAGGAAGGTGCTGAAAAGATAATAGCCTATACATCAAGAGTTCTGTCAGAGTCCAAGATGAACTATAACCGAGAAACAGTGTCTCGCCGTTGTCTTGGCTGTCAACAAGTTCCGGCCGTATTTATTTGGTAAACCATTCACCGTCATGACAGACCACCATTCTTTATGTTGGCTGACCAATTTGAAGGATTCGTCAGGTCGATTAGCAAGATGGGCACTAAGACTCCAATAGTACGATGTCACATTCGTATTCAAACACAGGAGCAAACACAAGGACGCCGACTGCCTATTGAGGAATCCGTTAGCTGAACACAACAGCGTGGATGAAATTTCAACACTCACTGATTAAGGTGACATTATAGCTGAACAGAGGGAAGATCTAGCATTATTACAAATCATAGAGGCCTAGGAGAAAGGAGAACTGACCAAAGGAATGTTTCAACTTATGAACGGGACATTGTATAAAAGCAACCACTGGGCTCAAAATTGCTACTGGTTGTTCCAGCGCAACTCCTGTCAGCTATTCTCAAGCATTCCCACGGTTCTCCAACATCCGGTAATCTGGGAGGCTAGTGTTAAATACAGCAGTGACACTGGAATCTCGGGTTTGACATACAGGGTGTTTCACTAAGTGTGTTTGCCTCTGTAACTTATAAAATAATAGGTGACGGGAAATTTTAATGCGGCAGGTCAACACACGAAAATGTTGAAATGTTTGTTAAGCTTATGGGACTTAACTACGGGGTCATCAGTCCCTAAACTTACAAACTACTTATGAACTAGCTAATACTACGGACGGCACAAATATCCATGCCCGAGGGGGGATTCGAACCCCCGACCGTAGTGGCCATGCAGACCGTGACTGGAGCGCCTCAGTCTCATCGGCCACCGCGACCGGCTCAACACAAGAAATATTACACTTTCTGCGGAGCTATGAACATAGTTTATTGTATCATTTTCCACAGAATTACAGCACAAAGATATACTTGTTAAATGGAACAATAGTGTTTACTATCGTGCATTGGAATCGTTGAAACCAGCTGCGTCCAAATCAATTTAAACTACATTCCTATCACTGTTAGTTTGGGAGCTACAACCCTTCAAAGTTTTAGGAGCAGATACCACACGCTGTACATAATACATGGCTGTATGGTAGGTGATGGATGTTATGGCGGTGGGAAGTTGATTTACATGAGATGTTCAAATGTGTGTCCATGTTCAAAAAAATGTTCAAATGTTTGTTAAGCTTATGGGACTTAACTACGGGGTCATTAGTCCCTAAACTTACAAACTACTTATGAACTACTTACGAACTAGGACGGCACAAATATCCATGCCCTAGGGGGGATTCGAACCCCCGACCGTAGTGGCCGTGCTGACCGTGACTGGAGCGCCTCAGTCACCTCGGCCACCGCGGCCGGCTGTCCATGTTCCTCAATGCATTATGCAATGCGCCGTCGAAAGGATCTGCGGACGAGATGTAACATCGCCGGTGTGACGGAGCGACATGCGTCCTCGATGCGCCGTTTTAGATCATCTGGGGATGTGGGCTCAGTGACATAAACACGATCCTTTAGATCTCCCCAAAAAAAGAAATCTACTGGTGTTAAATCGGGCGACCTTGCGGGCCATGCATGCGGACCATGGCGCCCCAACCATCTCGTTGTTCGTGCTATGCCATCGTCATTCGATGTCAGTAACTATGGTATATTGAGCCCCGGTTGTTTGTGTGGCTCCAACTGTCGGGTATACGGCCGTGTGCGGCGACAATCGGCAGTCTAACAGCGCATCGAGGAAGCTTCTCGCTCCGTGACACCCGCGACGTTACAACTCGTCCGCACAACATTTACAAGGCGCATAGCATTATGCGCAGCGTTTGAAGAATTATGTGATGTTTTCCACTATATACAGGGTGTTTCGCTAAGTGTGTTTGCCTCTGTAACTTATAAAATAATAGGTGATGGGAAATTTTAATGCGGTAGGTCAACACAAGAAATCTTACACTTTCTGCGGAGCTATGAACATAGTTTATTGTGTCATTTTCCAAAGAGTTACACCACAAAGATATAATTTTTTAAATGGAACAATAGTTTCTTCTAACGTGTATTGGATTCTTTTAAACCAGCTGCGTCCAAATCAATTTAAACTACATTCCTATCACTGTCAGTTTGGGAGCTACAACCCTTCAAAGTTCCGGGGGCGGAGGCTGCGATAGCGTTGCTGAATGGCCGAGTGGCTATCCCTTGGGGCAGGGCCCACTGTCTCATGACCACCAGCCAGTCAGCTACGTTGTCGTAGCCTCCGCCCCCTACACTTTGAAGGGTTGTAGCTCCCAAACTAACAGTGATAGGAATGTAGTTTAAATTGATTTGGACGCAGCTGGTTTCAACGATTACAATGCACGTTAGAAAGAAATATTGTTCCATTTAAAAAATTATATATTTGTGCTGTAACTCTGTGGATAATGATACAATAAACTATGTTCATAGCTCCGCAGAACGTGCAACATTTCTTGTGTTGACCTACCGCATTAAAATTTCCCGTCACCTGTTATTTTATAAGTTACAGAGACAAACACACTTAGTGAAACACCCTGTATAAATGTTCAAATGTCTGTAAATTGCCGGCCGCGGTGGCCGAGGGCACTGAGGCGCTCCAGTCACGGTCTGCACGGCCACTACGGTCGGGGCTTCGAATCCCCCCTCGGGCATGAATATTTGTGCCGTCCTTAGTCTAGTTCATAAGTAGTTTGTAATCTTAGGGACTGATGACCCCGTAGTTAAGTACCATAAGTTCTACAAACATTTGAACATTTTCTCTGTAAATCTATCGGACCAAACTACTTAAACCTAGGTAAACTAACCTAAGGACAAACACACACCCATGCCCCAGGGAGGACTCGAACCTCCACGGCGAGCAACCGCGCGCTCCGCAGCGAGGTGCTTTAGACCGCTCGGCTACTCCACCGCGGCGCACTGTATATCTCGAAGACAGTTGATTCACAAGATATCGGTAGACCACAACGTCAACCAAAAACCCGTTTAAGTCGGATCGTTTCCATACACTTTCCCAGGATAACACTGGCGACCGGAGCAGACGCGTTTAGTCTCGGTGGCGAGTTAGGCGTCTCTAAATAGAAGAAATATCTACTTCTGCTTCTGAGAGACTGAGAAGAAGAGCCGAAAGGACACGCGACGTTTGACGCAGAGCAGTGGAAGCGAACGCCCGCGACGCTTTCTACGGCCGCTGCGCGCGTTTTACGCCGTGTTTACGATCTGACTGGCCGCGGTCTGCATCGGTCTCACGAAAGGACGCTCCGGCGGTCGCTCAGAGGAACTTCCGCCTCAGTGTGAGTCCTTTCCCCTGCGTAGAGAATGGCCTTACGTCACCTGGACAGGGGAACAGCCACCTCTCACCTCCACTTTTTCCTGCCCGCAGTTAAACAACGTAAACGACAAAAGATACTGCCGTATCCAATCTACCGCGTAATGGTTTCCGGTTTGCTAACACTAATTTGGAGTTATACGAGGGCCATTTCTTTTTTCAACCTCCGATTGCGCAGCACAGAGACCAGACGAATGGCAGTTGAGCGGTGTACTCGGCAGCTCATCTCCTTCATCACGTTCTCTCTTGTTGCGTCTTTAGGAACTTCATTCTGCGACGAGCAGTCATGAAAACATGACCGCGTTGATGAATTCTCCCACCAAGTGCGAGTTACGAAGCGTTATTCGTTTTCTGTAAACAGAAGGGAACAGTACAGCAGAAGAATGAAACTTTGCAGCGGAGTGTGCGCTGATATGAAACTTTCTGGCAGATTAAAATTGTGTGCCGGAATCGCGACTCGAACCTGCGACTTTTTGCCTTTCGCGGGCAAGCGCTCTACCGACTGAACTTCTGTGAGAATTGGAAAGTAGGAGGCGAGATACTGGCGGAAGTAAAGTTGTGAGGCGGCATCATGAGTCGTGTCGGGATAGCTCAGTCGGTAGAGCGGTTGCCCGCGAAAGGCAAAAGTCCCAGGTTTGAGTCCAGATTCCGGCCCACAATTTTAATCTGCCAGGAAGTTTCAGTACAGCAGAAGTCCGTCGAAGAATGAGCCAAGACTATGGAAAGTGCTTTATATATGAAAGACCCGTGCGTCAATGGTGCAGAAAATTAATAGATGGTCAAACTGATCTGCTCGGTGAAGGAGGTCAAGGATGCAAATCTGACGCTACAGATGGCCTTGTTCAACAGATTCACGATAACTGATCAATGGAATTTCCAGAGGTGTTCCGAACTGACCAAGAGGTTCAACACAAGGTGATGACTCATTAAAAGCCATTGGCGGCAACATTTTATTCAGAGGGTATTAGAAAGCTTGCCCACAGGTATCGCAAATCCTTTTAGCTTCTAGGTGATTACTTTGAAAAGTAACAACATATGTAGATAACGGAACGGCAATTAAATATTTTTCCCATGCCCATTTGTCTTCTGTTTGTGGCCCATCGGAGGAGAAAAATACGGTCCTCGTACGACAATATAAAATCCGTTTTTGGGACGGGGGACCAACGAATAATAAACGATGCCTAAGAGGAATCAGTTCTTCTTCAACATCAATTGTTTCAAAAATGTTCAAATGTTTGTATAATTTATGGGACTTAACTACGGGGTCATCAGTCCCTAAACTTACAAACTACTTATGAACTACTTACGAACTAGGACGGCACAAATATCCATGCCCGAGGGGTGATTCGAACCCCCGACCGTAGTGGCCGTGCAGACCGTGACTGGAGCGTCCAGTCCCCTCGACCACCGCGGCCGGCATAAATTGTTTCCCGTGACATGATCTCACTCTTTGAAGCACCCTATATGTTGACCTGCTGTAATCGCTGAGTAAATCTGACGGATTTTCTGACTACACAAATAATGTTCTACTTTACAGCTATCGAATTGCAAAAGCCTTAAATTCCAATCAATACTGAATCTTCCTGGCAGATTAAACCTGTGTGCTTCACCGTTAATGGAACTGAGGACTTTTGGCGACGCTGGAGTGGCCGAGTGCTCTAACCCTTTCCACCCGAATCTACACGATCGTGCGAGGTCTGATTTCATCTTTTCGTCAAACTGTAGTCTTCTGATATGGTTCCAACCAACATACAGTGTTCGTGTACGCGAAGAGCACAGCCTGAACTGTCATTGCATGTTGGTTGGAGCATACCAAAAGTTTGATGTTGGGTTTAGAAAGTAAAATCCTAACCTAGATGATCGTGAGGTTCGGATGGAAAGGGCTAAGGTACCTTGCTGCGGTGAGCGCTGTTGCTCACCGTCCGAGTTTCAAGCTCTCCCTGGAACATGGGTGTGTGACTGTGTGTTTTCTTAGTTTAAGTTAGATTAAGTTGTTTGTAAGTCTAGGGACTGATGACCATAGTAGTTTGATTCAGAATCTGGCAGAAAATTCAAAGAAATTCTGCAAAATACAAACAATACCTTCACTACGAGATAGCAATGGTTAAAACTACTGATGACAGTACTGCTAAATCAGAATTGCTAAACACAGCTTTCCGAAATTATTTCACCAAAGAAGACGAAGAAAACATTCCAGAATTCTAACCAAGAACAGTTGCCAGCATGCAAGATTTAGAAGTAGATTTTCCTGGAGTAGTAAAACAACTTAAGTCACTAAACAAAAACAAATCTTCCGGTTCAAATTCTATTCCAACTAGATTCCAGTCTGAGTATACTGATGCAATAGCCCAATACCTAGCTAGCATATACAACCGATCACTCAGCGAAATATCCGTACCAAAAGACTGGAAAGTTACCCAGGTCACTCCAAAATTCAAGAAAGGCAATAGGAGTGATCCCCAAAATTACAGGCCCATTTCATTGACGTCGACTGGCAGTAGGATTTTGGTACATATACTTTGTTCGCACATTGTGAGCTACCTCGAAGAGTACGACCTATTAACTAATAGTCAACACGGATTCAGAAAGTACCGCTCTTGCGAAACACAGCTTGCCCTTTATTCACATGAAGTGCTAAGTGCCATCGACAAGGGATCTCAAATCTATTCCATATTTCTAGATATCCGGAAAGCTTTAGACATTGTACTTCACAAGCGGCTTCTAATGAAATTGCGTGCTTATGGAATATCGCCCCAATTGTGCGATTCGATTCACGATTTCCTTTCAGAAAGGACACAGTTCGTAGTAATTGACGGTAAGTCATAGAGTAAAACAGAAGTGATATCTGGCGTTCCCCAGGGAAGCGTTATAGGTCCCCTACTCTTCACTGTGTTTATAAACGATTTAGGAGATAATCTGAATAGCTCCCTTAGTCTGTTCGCGGATGATGCTGTCGTTTATCGCTTAGTGAAGTCAACAGGGGATCAAAAGCAACTGCAAAGCTATTTAGACAAATCTCTACATGGTGCGAAAATTGGCAATTAACACTAATAATGAAAAGTGTGAAGTAATACACATGACCACTAAAAGAAATCTGCTAAAATTCAGTTACACAATAAATCAATCAAACCTTAAGGTCGTAAATTCTACCAAATACCTAGGAGAGAACACACAGAAAATATTGTGGGGAAAGTGAACCAAGGGTTACGTGTCATTGGCAGAACGCTTCGAAGATGCAACAGCTCCACCAAGCAGACTGCCTACATCACATTTGTGCGTCCTCTCCTGGAGTACTGTTGCCCAGTGTGCGACCCTCACCAGGTGGAACTGACGGAGGACATTGAGAAAGTTCAGAGAAGGGCAACTCGTTTTGTTTTTTCGCGTTATAGGCGGGAGGGTGGGGGGGAACGTCAAGGAAACGTTTCACGATTTGAGGTGGAAATAATAAAAAGAACGACGTTATTCGTTGCGGTGATATCTATTTGCAAAATTTCAATCACTGTTCTTTACTTCTGATTGTGAAAACATTTTTCTACCACCCATCTACATAGGGAGACATGACCATCCCAATAAAAAAGAGAAATCTGATCGAAGACGGAACGATTTAGGTGTTCTTTTCTCCCGCGCGCTATTAGCGAATGGAACGGTAGAGAAAGGTTTTGAAAGTGGTTAATGAACCATTTGCCAGGCACTTAAATGTGATTTGCAGAATATCTATGTAGATGTAGATGAATAGGTTTCTGAAAAGTTGAATATTTGAGGACCTTTTACTTTCTTAGAAAAGCGCTCTTCATTCTAGAAACGTCCCCAGTCTGTGGCTAAGCCATGATTCCACAGCGCCCTTTCAGCCAGGAGTGAAAGTCCTGAACGGATCGCAGAACAACTTCTGTGAAGTTTTGGTAGTAGAAAACGAAGAACTGGTGGAACTAAAGCTGCGAGGACACACTGCGGGGTGTGCACAGGTAGCTCAGTCACGTGCGCGGTAGCTCAGCGCTTTCTGTCCAATAACGCTGTCAGCGAGATTAAGTTTCCTAAAGGTCTGAAATTATAAGTAAAGTTTGTTGACACTCACCTTTGGTACCGTTTTCGAGTAATGGCTGAACAAAGTCAAAATATACGAGCTCCATCAGCTTTAAGATAAACGCACATTTTATATTTGTAATACTTCCCATACTGTGTTGTACTTAAGATCTGCTTTTCAATTACCAGTTTACGATAGCATTAAAATTTTTAATTTGGCCATTAATTATGAGAAATATCGGAAGCCGGCCGCGGTGGCCGAGGGAACTGAGGCGCTCCAGTCACGGTCTGCAAGGCCACTACGGTCGGGGGTTCGAATGCCCCCCCCCCCCCCGGGCATGGATATTTGTGCCTTCCTTAGGATTAGCTAGTTCATAAATAGTTTGTAAGTTTAGGGACTGATGACCCCGTAGTTAAGTCCCATAAGGTATACAAACAAATATCGGAAACTGCTTTAAAATCCGATGTTGCCCGCTTATGTACTTACTCCACACTTCTGTCAGTCCTTATCCTCTTCCTTCCTATCCCTGGCCATCACTTCCACCCTCCTCCCCCCCCCCCCTCCGCTACTGATTTTCTCTTCCCGCCTATCTATTTCCTTTCCCTCCTTTTCCCTCTCCGACGCTTTTATACAGCGCGTCTCAGTCTTCATCGCATCTTTTCGGTATAAACTATGATACATATAATTCACAATTACATTTACTACATTACCTTCCTTCTCTTTGTTTGTGTCTATTGTCCATCATTTCCTCCACCACCTCTCTCTTTCAGTCTCTTCATTTCTCATTCCGTTTATCCCTTCTCCTCTCTCGCTATGCACCCTACCTTTCTACCCATATCCTTCTTACCTCTGCACTGACTTCCTTCCCGTCCAGCTCTTTCAGCTTATTTATCCTCCCCGTAATTATATCACACAGGGTGTATCAAAAAGAATGACGTAAAGTTATATGGTTTAAAGGACAGTAAAATAAAAGCCAAAATGTCCCAGTAAACAGGGGTCCGCAAACGAGTCGTTTGCAAGGTAATCACAAATTTATGATTCCAAGCCGCCACTGACGTCGTTGTAAACATCGTTCTAGTTAGTATACTTTAATTTGAAATTTTGACTTTACTATTTAGATTTACATCGTATTTAGTTCACATTTCACTGATTTTATTGTAAACATCGTCCTAGTTACAAGAATGAAACTTTTCAATCTGCAGCTCCCTCAGAGAGGGAGAGAAGGGGGGAGGGAGATAGAAAGAGTGAGGGAGACAGCGAGTGGGTGTCTGAGAGAGAAAGAGAGAAGAAGGATGGGGGAAAGACAGAGAGAGATGTCTATTTGTGGGTTTCTCAGGTGTGGTTGTGCATAATTTTTATTTCCAATTTTTATTTCATTCTTCCTTATTAAATTGTGTGTGTGTGTGTGTGTGTGTGTGTGTGTGTGTGTGTGTGTGTGAATATTTCTCTTTAATTACTGTCTCATTTCTTTGATCAGGTTTAGCAGTGAGTTTTCATTGATATTTCTCTGCTTATTTATTAATTGTTGGTTCTCAGCTATAGCTTTCTGGACGTGGTAGTTTTGTTATGTTTGTGTGAGGTGTTTGTTGAAATGTTGGTCCTTATAATATTCATGTCTTGGTCTATATTGAGTGGGTAATGGTTGTGTTTTGTTTAGTGTTCGGCAATTGTGGAGTGGTTTGTTTCATATTTCCAACATCTGATGTGTTCTTTGTATCATGTTTTGAAATCTCTGTCATTCATATATATGTACTCTGCATCCAGCTTTGGCATTCAAGGTTTGATCCAGCTTGGAACTTTTAGCCTTTACCGGTCTCACATATTTCCCTGACCACCGTAAAGAAGGAGAAAAAAATGAAGATAACAAACAGTGTGCAGGAAATGGCTGACGTTAGCCGATAGATCTCTCCCGTAGTGCAATTGCCGAAAAATTGGTGGTACGAAGGCGAAAGGTCAATGTCGCTTTCACCTCTGGGCTGTCGAGCGGCGTCTCGGCTGGTGAACAAGGTTGAGGCCTCGTGGCCTCCCTAGCTGGGCCTTGACCCCCTCCAAGGTCGAGTTTGTCGTCTGGCAGCGGCGGCACCGACTTCGTGAACCCAAAGCTTCTTCCACCCAGTCTGCTTTCACTCTCGTGGGATGGCTCTGCACCTCGGAGCGAAAGCTCGTTTCCGAAAAGGAAAAGAAGCAGCCTTAGCCAATGTGACAACATTGGGGTCAGTCGAGACCGACGGATTGCCGTGACACGCTCGGCCAATAGCATCATATGGATGAGGTGTGGAGCGACTTGGTTAAACAACGCCACCTAGATACAAGGCCTGTGCGTTGCCTGCCAAGAGTAGTCATAACACAAGCAAACTATTGGACTTATGTAGCGTTGTGATAAGTTTGGGAATTCGTACACTTTGCACACTGTGTTCCAGAATGTTTCTCGTGTTATGTGATTCTCCGTGCAGATTTTTGCTGGTATGAGACAAAATGCCTAATATGAATTTTCCGATTCCTAATATCGGTAAGACATCATACTAACAGATCATAAATATCTTATACCAACACAAATTTGTCTGGATTCACGATTTCCTATCAGAAAGGACACAGTTCGTTGTAATTGACGGTAAGTCATCGAGTAAAACAGAAGTGATATCTGGCGTTCCACAGGGAAGCGTTATTGGTCCCCTACTCTTCCTCGTGTTTATAAACGATTTATGAGATAATCTGAATAGCTCCCTTAGACTGTTCGCGGATGATGCTGTCGTTTATCGGTTAGTGAAGTCAACAGAGGATCAAAAGCAACTGCAAAGCGATTTAGACAAAATTTCTACTTGGTGCGAAAATTGGCAATTGACACTAAATAAAGAAAAGTGTGAAGTAATACACATGACCACTAAAAGAAATCCGCTGAACTTCAATTACGCGATAAATCAGTCAAACCTTAAGGTCGTAAATTCTACCAAATACCTAGGAGTTACAATTACGAACAACTTTGACTGGAGAGAACACATAGAAAATATTGTGGGGAAGGCGAACCAAAGGTTACGTTTCATTGGCAGAACGCTTAGACGATGCACCAGCTCCACCAAAGAGACTGCCTACATCACACTTGTGCGTCCTCTCTTGGAGTACTGTTGCCCCTTGTGGGACCCTCACCAGGTGGGACTGACGGAAGATATTGAGAAGGTTCAGAGAAGGGCAGCTCGTTTTGTTTTATCACGTTACGGGGGGGAAAGCGTCACGGAAATGTTTCACGAATTGGGGTGGAAATCATTAAAAGAAAGACGTTATTCATTGCGGCGTGATCTGTTTGCGAAGTTTCAATCACCGACTTTTAGTTCTGAATGTGAAAATATTTTGCTAGCACCCACCTACTTAGGGAGACATGACCATCCCAATAAAATAAGAGAAATCAGATCGAAAACGGAACGATTTAGGTGTTCTTTCTTCCCGCGCGCTATTAGAGAATGGAACGGTAGAGAAAAGTTATGAAGGTGGTTAATGAACCCTCTGCCAGGCACTTAAATGTGATTTGCAGAGTATCGATGTAGATGTAGATGTAGATGTAGATGTAGATGTAGATGTAGACATAAATAGCAGTAAGAACATTTTGAAATACTGTGCAACGTGCATGTATTCCCGAACCCAGTACAATGCTACATAAGACAAATAGTTTGCTTCTGTTATGACTACTATTGGCAGGCAGCGCACAGGCCTTGTATCTAGGTGGCATTGGTTAAACGCACCGGTCTCCCAGTGGCTGTCTCTTTAGGAAACCCGGTGGTGCTACTACTGGGTCAAACAGCCCGTAACTTTGCATGACGAGGAGGGGTGTTCTCCGTTCCAGCCCTCCCTCTCTCCAATAATCTTTGATCCTTGTCACTATCGAGATATGAACCCGTGTTTTTCGAATGGTCACGTTCATCGATATGATATTGTGCCGAACAGTTTAAAATATGTTCATAGTTACTATATCGAGCCCGAAGGTTAGGATGACTTTCGATGTATGATCAAAGGTAATATCGTGAAATGATGTGTTAAGGTCGAACCTATTTACTCACGGTAATGTGTGTTTGTATTCAAGACTAGCTTCGCAAATAAAGTACTAACAAAATTTCAGTTTAATTTTCAGAGATGTTTTGGTACAGAAAATTATATTAGTAATAAATATTAAATACTCTGAATAACCCAATGTCACTCACTGGGATTTTATCTAAACTCTCGAAGGCTTCTGATTGTGTAAATTAAGAAATGCTTCTAGACAAGCTTAAGTAATGCGGTATATGTGGAACAGTTCACAAATGGTGTAATTCATTCTTACCTGGTAGAAAGAAAAAAGTTGTAATAAGCAATTCACATAATGCGCTAAAATCGGCAGATTACTCAAACTGGGGAATTATCAAGAATGGGATCACATAAGGTTCGATCATGGGTTCTCTGCTGTTCTTAACATATATTGATGAAATCCCATACTATATTTACGTTCAAATGTTTGTAAAATCTATGGGACTTAAACTTATGTGGTTATCAGTTCTTAGGCTTAAAAACTACTTAAACTAAGTTAAACTATCCTAACACACACACACACACACACACACACACAGCCGCGGTGGAGTAGCCGAGCGGTCTAAAGCGTCTCGCTGCGGAGCGCGCGGTTGCTCGCCGTGGAGGTTCGAGTCCTCCCTGGGGCATGGGTGTGTGTGTTGTCCTTAGGTTAGTTTACCTAGGTTTAAGTAGTTTGTAAGCTACGGACTGATGACCACGCAGTTTGGTCCGATAGATTTACAAACAAACACACACACAAACACACACACACACACACACACACACACACACACACACTCACGAGGGAGCACTCGAACCTCCGATGGCAAACGCGGGCTGTAAATAGCTTTACTATATTTACGAATATCCGAATCTAGTTCTTTTTGCTGTCGACAGAAATACAGTAATCAAACATGACAAACAAGAACTAACCGAGGAAATTTTAAATGATGTATTTCACAAAATTATGAAGTGTTTCTTTGCAAATGGACTTTCATTAAATTTTGATATACACAGTGCACATAGTTTCCTGCAGCGTATGGCGTAACATCATTAATAAATTTACACATCGACCAGTAGCCTATATCTAACGTAATAAGGAAAATTTTAGGTGCGCCCATTGATGAAAGACTGAATTAGAAGTAACACAGTGATGATTTACGGAATATTTGAGTTCAGCTACTCATACTATTAGGGTTATTACAAATTCTGAATATCTTAGTAAAATACTTTCCTATTTCTATTTTCCATTACAGCTTTCATAGGGAATCATAGTTGCGCTAATTCATCACTGAATAAAAGGCTACTTATTGCAAAATGTTCAAATGTTTGTTTAGCTTATGGGACTGAACTACGGGGTCATCAGTCCCTAAACTTGCAAACTACTTATGAACTAGCCTATACTAAGGACGGCCAAATATCCATGCCCGAGGGGGGGATTCGAACCCCCGACCATAGTAGCCGTGCAGACCGTGACTGGAGAGCCTCAGTCCCTTCGGCCACCGCGCCCGGCTTACTTATTGCACAAAAGCTTTTAATCACAACTAGCTGTAAACCCGGCGTAACCCGGGTGTTTATTTACCGTACACTCTCGTAGTTCAAATGTTCAAATGCTTGTAGAACTTATGGGACTTAACTACGGGGTCATCAGTCCCTAAGCTTACAAACTACTTATGAACTAGCTAAGACTAAGGACGGCACAAATATCCATGCCCGAGGGGGGATTCGAACCCCCGACCGTAGTGGCCGTGCAGACCGTGACTGGAGTGTCTCAGTCCCCTCGGCCACCGCGGCCGGCTCCTCGTAGTCCACATCCCCTTCCTCCCTCTCTCTGCATCCACCTCTTTCTCTCCCATCTCTCTGTTCGTTACCTCTCTCGGCAAACCTATCTGCAAGGTACCCTCCGTCATGTACCACACAAACATTTATGTACCCAGTGATCTTCCTCTTGGTTTAAAAGTCATGTAAAATTCCGTAATTTAATTACCCTCCACCATGCACCGAACGAAATTTTTAGAGACAGTGTCATTCCTCATGTTTTTAAGGTAGAGTGTGCAAAATTTCATCAATATCTGAACAAAACTATAGATTTATATGCAATAGAAACGGGGGTCACATTGAAAAACGCACTTTGTTTTTCTCAAACATTCCAGTTTTATACAACCCCTGTTCTGAGAATAACGAAAACAACAGCAAAAAAAAAAAAAAAAAAAAAAAAAAATAGGATCTATGAAATCGGTCGAGCTGTTCTCAAGTTATGGAGCGACTAAGGTATTTAGGGATCCATTTTTATGTTGCAAAGTACTCTCCCCCATATACCATATGAAACTTAAGCTAAACGGTGACCTTCCTCTTGATTTGAAAATCAAGCGTGCGAAATTTACTGAAGATCGGAATGAATCTGTAGATCTCGTTAGTCTATAGGAGAAAAATTCTCCGCCATGCCCTTACCACAAAATACTTTCTTAGCTGACGTTTTATATCTATAAATTACATTCCTGCCAAATTTCAGTTTCATAGGTGAAGTAGTTTTTCGTGTTTAGTCGGTGAGTGAATGAGTGTCCTTTCGCCTTTATGTAGATAGAGATTAAGAAAACAGTTTGCTTAATTTTGAATGCAGGAGAATTAAGGGAAACTTACAGACAAAAATAAATAGTAACATGCAAGTCTGTAATGCTAACTTTATTTGATACAAGGTCATGCCTGATGTGACAGTTTTACGGCCTCTACAGCGAAACTGTTGTGAGCGGTAGACTTTTTTTCGTTTCATCATTTTGTGTGTGTGTGTGTGTATTGGGGGTAGTGGGGTTAGTTACAAAACGCATCATAGCCGTCCGAAATGACACGCAAACTTTGTTGCAGGTCCCGAACTACTCCCATTTTTCAATAATTGACGCATAAATCTGAGTATTCTCTCGCGGTGGCCTCTCATTATTTATGACATCATATCTCCTGAACTATGTGTCGTGCTCTTTTATTTATATATAGCTTGGGCTCACCCAAGAAGATCATCCTCTGGACAAATGTTCAAATGTTTGTACAGCTTATGGGACTTAACTACGGGGTCATCAGTCCCTAAACTTAAAAACTACTTATGAACTACTTACGAACTAGGACGACACAAATATCCATGCCCGAGGGGGGATTCGAACCCCCGACCGTAGTTCCAGACAAATATTTAAGAATTTAGGGATCTTCACTGTAGCTTTCCACTGATACATTATTTAAGGCATTTGTTATTAAAAGCCGAATTTAATGCAAACGTAACTGCGAGAAAACTTTCGTAAAGATTTGAAATTAAGTTTAAAGTTTATTGCAAGTCGCTAAGTGTTCTCATTCTCAAATACTTGGCCAATAAAATCAAGCCATCACGTGCCGCAAGATCGGGCAGTTGTAATTGTTTATAACGTGACATCCTATGAACTATGGATCGTAGGTGGTTTTTCCCAACATAGCAAATGATTCCTGACCTTAAAGAATATTTGTACCAAGTTTGGTTATTTAGGAGGAGATGTACAACATACATACACACATACAGCCAATTTTGTAGGATGTAAAGACGAGGCACGATCATACAGCCCTTGCGACAAATTTGAATTAGAACATAAATTTTCCCGAATCCACTAACTTCAATTAAGTTTAGTTACATCTTAAGACATTACTGTTTCGGAAAGTATTCTTGTTCGGTATTGGGCAGCAACGGTGACGGCAGTCAGGGGCGCAGGCGGCGAAACTTTTCAGACGAAATCGATATCTTCCTCCGTTGCCTTGTCAGTTACAGCATCCGTTCCTTCACCAACTCTCCCATTTGAATCGGTATAGAAGGGCGGAAACGGCCTGTCTTGTGCTGGGCTCAAGGTGCCATGGTGGTCTCAGGTATTACAAGACGGCGAAAAATCTCAATTTTAAAAGTTGTCTGACGAAATCTTCCACCAGGGGTATACTATGGGTTTCTCCCCTATAATTTAAGCATCTGAAAACAGTTTCAAGAACAGAACGCAAGGGTCGTGTCCGTTGGAACCCTGCAACCAGCCAGCTGCATCTTTGTGCCTCTTACTCCGCAGTCTCCAAGACATACTGGTAGCAAAAGTATTATCTGACAGCGTCTGTGACTGCTGCTCCTACCAATGACGGAGTGTAGCTCTACACCCTCTTAGATAGACAGCAACAACTTCTGAAGAGTGTGAAAACAATGTCACTCATTTCCCATTTACATCTGTCTCCAGACCAAGACCGCCTCTTTCTTTTTGTTACTTCCACGTTAGACAGTTTTCAATTGGGCGAAAACTTTAGAATACATAAATTTCATTTACAGAATAATACAATTACAGGCAATACATTAAAGCTGTTTTCTTTACATTAATACATCAATTATAGAGGGTTCTTGTAAATAAACTTTTAATTACTTAGTTGTGTAGACGAAAAACTATTTACCGTAATGGTTATTTATTATTATTATTGTTTATTTTCTTCCTTCCTTTTGACCTATTCTCTCTTCTTGTATAATACATCGTGTTTTAAACTTTTTTTTAAAATTCTAGTGTTTTAATTGATGACACTGTTATGTTTTACAAAATACTAATAATGATGATAATAATAATATTAATATTGATAATATGCAAAAAGTAATTAAATAATTGTTTTTTACGAGTAGCGACGCGTTAGTTCGTATTAACTAGCTATTTGCTAATTTCTCGTGAGGGAGGCTAACACTGCTCCCAACGGTTTCGCTGCAGATGCCGTAAAACTGTCGCATCAAGCATGACCTTGTATCAAAGAAAGTTAGCATTGCAGATTTGTATGTTACTATTTATTTTTGTCTGCAAGTCTCCCTTAATTCTCTTGCTTCCAAAATTAAGCAATCTGTTTTCATAATCTCTAACTACATAAAACCGTAAGGACACACGCTTACTGACTAAACACGAAATCTCGAAAACTACTTCACCTATGAAGCTGCAATGTGGCAGGAATGTAGTTTATAGGTAGAAAACGTCTGTTAAGAAAGTATTTTGTGATAGGTGCATGGCGGAGCATACTTCTCCAATAGACTCACGAGATCTACAGTTTCATTCCGATCTTCACTAAATTTCGCACGCTTGACCTTCAAAACAGGAGGAAGACTACCGTCGACGTTAAGTTTCATACGGTGCATGGGGAAGGTTACTTTGCAGCATAAAAATGGATTTCCTAAATACCTTGGTTGCGTCATAACCTGAAAACGGCTCGACAGATTTCTAAGATTCTTTTTTTGTTGTGTTCGTCATTCACAGAAAAAAGGTTATATGAAATAAATCTGGAATATTTGAGAACAACAAAGTGCGTTTTCCAATGTGACCCGACGTTTCTATTGCATATAAATATACAGGGTGTTACAAAAAGGTACGGCCAAATTTTCAGGAAACATTCCTCACACACAAAGAAAGAAAATATGTTATGTGGACATGTATCCGGAAACGCTTAATTTCCATGTTAGAGCTCATTTTAATATTTCTCTTTAAATGTAAGTTGAAATAATTCGTGCAGACAATTGTCAAAATAACCAATTTGTTTCTTTTGTATGTACTGTACTTCCTCTATTCACCGCCAGTCAGCCCAAATGAAGGAAGGTAATATTGACTTCAGTGCTTGTCTTGACATGCGACTGATTGCTCTACAATACTAGTATCAAGCACATCAGTACGTAGCATCAACTGGTTAGTGTTCATCACGAACGTGGTTTTGCAGTCAGTGCAATGTTTACAAATGCGGAGATGGCAGATGCCCATTTGATGTATGGATTAGCACGGGGCAATAGCCATTGCGCGGTACGGGCCGAGGGAACTGAGGCGCTCCAGTCACGGTCTGCACGGCCACTAAGATCGGGCGTTCGAATCCCCCCTCGGGCATGGATATTTGTGCCGTCCTTAGTCTTAGGTAGTTCATAAGTAGTTTGTAAGCTTTGGGACTGATGACCCCGTAGTTAAGTCTCATAAGTTCTATAAACATTTGAACATTTTTTGCGCGGTACGTTTGTATCGAGACAGATTTCCAGAACGAATGTGTCCCGACAGGAAGACGCTCGAAGCAATTGATCGGCGTCTTAAGGAGCACGGAACTTTCCAACCTATGACTCGCGACTGGGGAAGACCTAGAACGACGGGGACACCTGCAATGGACGAGGCAATTCTTCGTGCAGTTGACGATAACACTAATGTCAGCGTCAGAGAAGTTGCTGCTGTACAAGGTAACGTTCACCACGTAACTGTATGGAGAGTGCTACGGGAGAACCAGTTTTTTCCGTACCATGTACAGCGTGTGCAGGCACTATCAGCAGCTGATTGGCCTCCACGGGTACACTTCTGCGAATGGTTCATCCAACAACGTGTCACTCCTCATTTCAGTGTAAAATGAGCTCTAACATGGAAATTAAGCGTTTCCGGACACACGTCCACGTAACTAACATATTTCCTTTCTTTGAGTGTGAGGAATGTTTCCTGAAAGTTTGGCCGTACCTTTTTGTAACACCCCGTATAGTTTTGTTCCGATATTGATGAAATTTTTCACACTTTACCATAAAAACAAGAGGAATGTCACTGGGTACATGAATGTTTGTATGGTACATGGCAGAGGGTACCTTGCAGAAAACTTTGCCGAGAGAGGGAAAGGTGGAATCGAGCACAAAGATGGGAGAGAGAGAGAGGTGGATACAGAGAGAGTGGGGGAGGGGGGAGGTGGACTACCAGATTGTAGGTTAAATAAACACCCGGGCAACGCCGGGTTTTCAGCTAGTTACAAATATATTATACACTTAAGAGTCCAAGAAACTGGTATAGGCATGCGTACGCAGACACAGATATGTGTATGGACTCAGAGTACTGGGTGACGTTGACAACGCCTATATGACACAACGGGTGTCTGGTGCAGGCGTTATATCTGTTACTCCTGTCACAGTGGCATATTATCAATCTTTAAGGCTGTATGATCGCCGTGTTAATAGTCGGCGCACAACAAAAATCAAATGTTTGTAAATCTATCGGACCAAACTGCGTGGTCATCAGTCTGTAGCTTACAAACTACTTAAACCTAGGTAAACTAACCTAAGGACAAACACACACACTCATGCCCCAGGGAGGATTCGAACTTCCACGGCGAGTAACCGCGCGCTCCGCAGCGAGAAACTACTTACGAACTAGCTAACACTAAGGACGGCACAAATATCCATGCCCGAGGGGGGATTCGAGCCCCCGACCGTAGTGGCAGTGCAGACCGTGACTGGAGCGCCTCAGTCCCCTCGGCCACCGCGGCCGGCGACGCACGACATACGGGTCACAACATCCTCAAGGTAGCGGCCATTTCACGAGTGCACAGTTAATATCGATAATCCGGTAAAACAACAAATCTGCTACGGCAGGAATAAGATCCTACAAGGACGTGACAAACGATGACCAAAGATAATATTTCATGGTGACAAAAGTGTAACCCTTCTGCAAATTGATGCGGATTTCAGTGATGGGTAACCAATCCACAGAACATCATCGATATGGTCTTTCGGAGCTGAAGATACACTTGCTGACTGCACTGCACAAAGCTTTACTCCTGTTCTTGGCCCGTCAACACTGGACTGTTGATGACTGGAAACTTGTTGGCTAGTCTAACGAGTCTCGTGTCCAATTGTTTGGAGCGGGTGCGTGTGTACGGGTATCGACAAAACCTCATGAATCAACGTGGGAATATTCGAGCTGGTGGAGACTCTGAAATGGTATGGGGCATGTGCAGTTGGATTGATATGGAACCCCTGATACATGTAGATACGACTTTGAAAGGTAAGATGTACTTACGTATGCTGGCTGATCACCAACATCCATTCATGTCAGTTGTGCATTCCGACAGACTTGGAAATTTTCATCTGGATAATGTGAGACCCCATACGTGCAGAATTCTTACAGAGTGATTCCAGAAACGCCTCCTTTGGCTGCCAAACTCCCCAGACATGAAGAGTATTAAGCATATCTAGGACGCCATGGAATGTGATGTTGAGAAGAGATCTCCAGCCCCTCCTGGTCAGCCATGCAGGATGCTTGGTGTAAGTTCCCTCTAGCACTACTTCACACATTTAGTCGAGCCAATGCCACGTCGTGTAGCGACACTTCTGTGTGGACGCGGAGAGCCTACAGGATATAAATTCAAATGTTCAAATGTTTGTAGAGCTTATGGGACTTAACTACGGGGTCATCAGTCCCTAAACTTACAAACTACTTATGAACTACTTACGAACTAGGACGGCACAAATATCCATGCCCGAGGGGGGATTCGAACCCCCGACCGTAGTGGCCGTGCAGACCGTGACTGAAGCGCCTCAGTCCCCTCGGCCACCGCGGCCGGCGTCAGCGTGTCCTCGGTGGCGGAGTGGTCAGCGTGTCTGCCTAGTAAGCAGAAGATCCCGGGTTCGAATCCCAGCCGGGCACAAATTAGGTGGTGTAGATAGCGTAATTAATTAGGAGGTACTAAACAGAATTGGGGAGTAAAAAGGAATTTGTTAAATACCTTGAGTAAAAGAAGGTATCGAATGGTAGGATGCATTCTGCAATCTTATTGAATCATTAATTTAGCACTGGAGTGTAGTGTGTGGGATAAAAATCGTAGTGGGAGACAACGAGAGGAATACAGTACGGAGGTTGCCGTTCTTATTCAAAGAGTCTTGCGCTGGACAGAGTAGGGTGCAGAGGCTCTACAAAGCTGTCTCAGGACTGAGAGGACCACAACAACAATAGAATTTATTTTTGATGGATAATTCAGTGTATTCTTTGTATGGTGTATACAAGATTTTACACCTATCTTCATGGGAGTGGTCCTGTAATTCAATAACCTGCGGTGAAAGGGACTCCATTCTACGGAAAAGGAGAGTACTGGAGGCTTTTTCGCGGAAAGTAGATACGTAAGATAAAGAAGAGGCAGGAGCGGTGGGGAGGGGAGAGGGAGAAGGGGACGAGAGTATCAGACGGCACGTGGAGGAAGGAGCGACGTAAGAGGCAGAGGCGTCGCTGCGGTGGCGTGCGCCTGCCTTAGGGAGAGAGAGAGAGAGACAGAGAGACAGAGAGAGAGACAGCGGGTCCTTTCGCCGCCCCGGGCAGGTCGGGCGCTGCTTGCGTCACATCACCACCACCATCACACGGCCGCGACCGCAGCTCGTCTCCCTGTACACTCCGGCCGCTCCTCTCGCGAGAGGCGTGCGCGCGCGGTTTACGATGGCGCGGGCTGTGCTCTGGGGGCCCGGAGTTTCTCCCGCCTCTTTAGAAACGGCCGGTCGAGGTTACTGCAACGCCGCCGCGGAAGGTCGGCGCGCTCCGCTGGCCACACCCGGAGAGAGACACGCCGCCGAAACCGGAAGCGAAACTCCAACAGAGGGCTGATTCTTACGGTCCCTGTTCACTCAAACGTCTCTTTCCTTTAAAAATCGCATTATAGACGACGCTTTGCGTTATCCACTGAATCAAGCCAGGGTGTAACCGAGACGTGTTACTATAAAATTCTCTCGGGCTTCCAGCTGCGTCAAGTGGTTTGATATCCACGAGATTTCGGCCGATATCTCCTCGGCCATTGTAAGTGGTGACTCACCACTTGACAATGACCGAGTAGAATTCAGCCGAAAGCTCGTGGATATCAAACCACTTAACGCGGCTGGAAGGCAGATAGAATTTTATCAGCTTAACTCGCCTCGAAACTATGCATTCATATGGGACGTGTTATGACCACATTGTTTACTCCTGGAAACTGAGAAAAGAACACAATGAGTTTGTCAACCTAACAGGGGGAAATTTTATTGACACATTATTGAGGATGAACTCAACAAACGATCACAAAAGCAGAGCTACGTGGAAGTGAATACAGTGACCAGAACGTACCGTGTATATCCTCCTTTTGCAGTAAAGTAATGCTCCATTTGAATACATCGTAGAGGTGCCAATGTAGTCTTGCGGAATGTCTGCAAAGCAGTTTCCACCTGGTGCCTCAGTTGGGCTAGGTTTCCTGGCACTCGTGCTGACCTCCCAAACATGCTTAATGGGGTATAATGATGGACAGGGTACCTGACGTACAAAAAATGTTCAAATGTTTGTAGAGTCTATGGGACTTAACTACGGGGTCATCAGTCCCTAAACTTACAAACTACTTATGAACTACTTACAACTAAGGACGGCACAAATATCCATGCCCGAGGGGGGAGTCGAACCCCCGACCGTAGTGGCCGTGCAGACCGTGACCTGACGTACACTTTGGGTTGTATGGGATAGGTGTAGACGTACATTGTCCTGTTGGAAAAGCATATCGTCTTGTTGGTGCATCAGTGATAGCAAGACGGGTCGAATGATGGTATCAGTGTACCCTCAACGATCACTAGAGGAGAACGGCTAGGATATGGGTTCCCACCCCATGATGCGAGGTGTCGTCCCCATTTACCTCTGTCGCGTACACTCCCAGATTCTGGTGCTCCCCTGCACATCACACACGTGACGACCATCAATGGCAACGAGGCGGTAGCGAATCTCATCACTGAAGACGACACGTCTCCATTATTCCCTTCATAAACGCCTGCTTCAGTCCACCGTCTATGTTCCTCTTATCTTGTGACTTCCTTGTGTTGCTTCATGGTTTACCCTTAATCTCATGGTCATTCATCCACAGACATTGGCTTTCTTGTTTTATTTCCTTTCGATGCTCTGTGACAATCTCATTTCGTGTTGTCTCTTGTCGACTCTGACCGCTTATTTTTCTGCACTAATACTTTCCTTGTGCTGTCCTGTGATGGAATGAGGGACTGATTGATGACCTCCGCAGTTTTGTCCCCCTAAAACACACAACCAACTAACCAACCATAAGCGACTACCGTGACATCACTGGAGGCGGACTATGTGGGAAGCCATATTCTACACTGGCTTTTCTCCTCTAGTGATCGTCTAGAGAAAACTGAATAGTGCACGGTGCATTGAAACCATTATTCAGCCCGTTTTGCTATCACTCATGCACCAACAAGCCGATACGTTTTTCCAAAAGAACAATGCACGTCCACATGTATATCACACCACCCAATGTGCTCTTCATGATGTACGTCAACTACCCTGGCCAGCATGATCCCCAGATCCGTCCTCCACTGATCATATTTGGGAGGTCTGCATGAAACGTTGCGCGGTCTGCATGAGGGGTACGAAATCTGGCCCAAATTAAGCGCCAGCTCTTAGCAGCTCATTCCACAAGACCACACTCGGCACCTCTACGATCGTCTGCATGGGAGAATTGCAGGTTAGATTGCTGTAAAAGGAGCGTATACACGATACTAACGTCGACATTGTGCACGCTCTAGTCACTGTACTCATATGCGATCACTGTGTGTGCGTGATAGTCTGTTGATCAAATGTTTGTAAATCTATCGGACCAAACTGCATGGTCATCAGGCCGTAGCTTACAAACTACTTAAACCTAGGTAAACTAACCTACGGACAAACACACACAACCATGCCCCAGGGAGGACTCGAACCTCCACGGCGAGCAACCGCGCGCTCCGCTTTAGACCGCTCGGCTACTCCACCGCGGCGATAGTGTGTTTTACACATCCTCAAGAATGTATCAAAAAATTTACCCTCTGCTGGATCGACGAATTCATGGTGTTCTTTTTTCATTTTCCATGAGTGCTGTCTAAGTCACGTACGAATGATACTCAACAGGTATCTGAAGATGTGATATCTACAGTGTTTTCCACAGTTGCTCCGTTAACGTTCGGGAGTGTAGCCACTCAAATATGTCTTCTTCGTGTTATCATCGTTGTCGTTATCATTACTCTATCATCAGAAACTTTGTCTCGTCATTATCATATCCATCATCACTATATCATTATATTACCATAATCTCATCACCACCATATTCATCATTGTCATCATCGTCATTACCATCATCGTCGTAATCATGACATTCTTCATCTTCCTTTACTTCATTTTATGATATTTATGATGAACGTATTGCGTTAATTTAGAGATGAATCGAAAGAACAATTGAAGATCTCTCTGATGACGATCTGTTGGGCTTTGGGAAATATAAAGGCAGCACGGAGCCAGTATTAAAACTCCACGCCACGCGAAAGTGGCCGTGCGCTGTAAGGCACTTTGCTGTGGAGTGCGCGTCTGCTCCCCGTCAGAGATTCTAGTCCTCCCTCGGACACGCGTGTGCGCGTGTGTGTGTGTTTGTGTGTGTGTGTGTGTGTGTGTGTGTGTATGTGTGTGTGTGTGTGTGTGTGTGTGTGTGTTTTGTCCTTAGCATAAGTTAAAGTAGTTTGTAAGTCTAGGGACTGAGGACCACAGCAATTTCGTACCATAGCTTTAAAAACATTTGAACAGTTTGAAGCTCCACTTGATGAAAGTAAGACTAAAGTAAAATAAAGATACGTGAATAAGATTTGTTGACTTATGTCAAGCGCTCAACAATTCAAACGATGTAATATGTTCGAAATGCTTAGAGGAAATACGAGGAACCTATACGAAAAGACGTGCAATAAACAACGTGAGCCGCGGCGGAGTGGCCGAGCGCATTGGGGATTATGCTCCGATGCGCAAGGCCGTTCCAAGTTGGGGGTTCGAATCCTCCCTCGGGTATGGATGTTGTCTTTAGTATAAGGTAGTTTATAAGTAGTTTGTAAGTTTAGGACTGATGACCCCGCAGTTAAGTCCCATAAGCTTGACAAACATTAGAACATTTTTGAATCAAAGTGAACAAAATTCAAGAGGGAACAATAACAATGCCACATCAAGAACTAAGTGTTATGATTATAAAGTTGACAGCACTCATTCCCTGCTGTTCAATCTATACAATAAAAATCTAATTACGGAATTAATAAACGGTTCTAGATTACTGAAATTAATAATGAAAGAATAACTAGGATATCATTCGCTGATGAGAATTCTATTCTCAGTGAAAGTGAAAAGACTTACAGGCCTTGTTGGGAATGGTTTAATGGGTACAGAATAATGATTGAGACTAAACAAATGTTCAAATCAAATGTTTGTAAATCTATCGGACCAAACTGCGTGGTCATCAGTCCGTAGCTTACAAACTACTTAAACCTAGGTAAACTAACCTAAGGACAAACACACACCTCCATGCCCCAGGGAGGACTCGAACATCCACGGCGAGCAACCGCGCGCTCCGCAGCGTGACGTCTTAGACCGCTCAGCTACTCCACCGCAACTGAGACTAAACCGGAAACAGATAAAAGTAATGAGAATGGGCATAAATGAGAACAGCGAAAAAGAAGGGAACCGCTGTGGAATGGCCGACCGCTCTATGACGCCTTGTTGCGGAGCACTCGGTTGTAACGCGTCGGCAGTTCGAATACTCCCTCGGGCATGAATGTGTGTATGGTCGTTAGATTATTTTAAGTAGTATGTAAGTGTCTCGATATAATCACAGTAGGTAAGTCCCACAGATTTACAATTATTTGAACTTTTTTTTTTTTTTTAATTCAAATGTTTGTTAAGCTTATGGGACTTAACTACGGGGTCATCAGTCCCTAAACTTACAAACTACTTGTCAACTACCTTATTCTAAGGACGGCACAAATATCCATGCCCGAGGGGGGATTCGAGCTCCCTACCGTAGTGGCCGTGCAGACCGTGACTGGAGCGCCTCAGTCCCCTCGGCCACCTATATATATATATATATATATATATATATATATATATATATATATATATAGGAACAACGATTTGAAGTTAGGGAATTCTGTTCCTTGGAAAGAAAAATAACACATACCGAACGAGATAAGGGCATAAAAAGCTGACTACTACAGGAAAAGAGGGCAGTCTATACTGCTATTAAACATTGACCGTAATTTCAGAATAAAATATCTGAGATTATACATTTAGAGCACTACATTGTTAGTCATGTGTAGTGGATAAACTGGAACAGAAGTATTAGAAATGTGATGCTGCAGACGAATGTAAGTGGACTGGTGAAATATGAAATGAGGAAGTTCTCTACGGAATCTGCTATGAAAGGAAAAACTGATAATACGTGGCCCTTGAAGGAATCGTAGATGATAGGGGCTCATAGGGAAGAAGGAAATCGCAATACATCCAGCAGATAACTAATGTGCACCTACTATTCCGAGATGAGGCTTTGGCGTAGGTCAGGAATTCGTGATGGTACGAATGAGGACTGATTCGGTCAACTCGAAAGTAGTTATTATGCCCTAAACCTGAAAGAGTTGTTACGTCGTTTCGAACCGTACATAAAGTAGTGTCAGAGACGTCGATGGGCGGCTATGTTTCATGCTGGGATATCGATGTGTCAGAGATTATTAGCTGTACTGTAGCAACATTACATAATGTCCGTCTGACATACCTCGTAGGAATTTAAATTTCAGTGTCATCAACGGATATTAGAAGCCTGAACCAGTATTGAAGAAAAAAACTTTTTTTTCTATGGTGACAGATTATGTTCATTGAAATAACATAACAGAAAGCTGCTGTTTATAACATGCTTTCAAAATTACAATAAAACCAACCTTGAATTATGATATAAGTTTTTCATACGAAGTAGAGGTAGATCATACATAGTATTCTACTCAACATGATTTCGTAAAGCGACTTCATTTCCTTACAAGCATGTCCGCGCTTTTCATAGTTTCATGCCCTCTTCTTTCCTCTCCTTTCCTCTCCTCTCTTATGGGCCACAAGGGCTACGTCGTCTTAACGGTTATCTATTTTCAAGATTATTATAAATTTCACTGGCTGCTGTGTTTGAAGGTATAACATTTAATTCATTTTAATTAATTAACTTTTTTATTAAGTTTTGTACAGTATAGGACACATACGTAATTGGAAGTGGAGCAAAATAGCAGTAATAAAGTTCTGTGTTACGACCTACATGACAAAATTACAATACTCGTACGTAAAAGCTATGTGAACTGAAAGACAAACATGTATCAGCTATGTAAATTGAAGTGCTGTTCCCTTCACCGTCCACCAGTGAAGACTCCACACAGGACGTACACAGAAAATGCAGAGAAACTAACTGCGACATGTAAAAACGAGGAATAAAAAAACCCACTGATAATGCGAAACATGTTAAGGTATAACAATAAAAGTCAATGTTTTGTTCCAGGCAGAAAAACTATCGGAAATAAAATATAATAATTATAAGTGCGCAAGTTGCACACGTACCCGAACACTGATCGGAGACGTAGATGATTTATTCCTCTAGATGAGGGGGAGATTCAGTTTTTTCTTGAGAGGAGGAAGAGGATTGCTGGAGTTTATTGAGATTATTTTTCAAAATATCGGCCTCTGTAAAGCCGTTCCAAAGTTTAACACACTGCAGTTGTGAGCATCTTACCTACATCGTGACAAGCACGTACCTAATTACACAGCCCGCTGCAACAGTTCCGGAAGCTTTCGACCTCTCATCTTTCGAAATTTAGTTCTCACAGCACAGGTGGTAGGCTACCAAATTTAGTGGCGAACGAACGAGCAAGTGGGACACGTCTTGCACATATGGTATTTAACAACAGATTTTTCAGACTATTTGAAGGCGGTCAGAGGTAATTCTTCCTGTTCAAAATTCAAATTTGGCATCAGCTTATAGTTTCATCCTCGTTTCATCTTCTACTATGACATGTAACGCATGCTGCGGAGAAATTTGTGACACAGCCGACTACGTCTTCCTGATCCGTACGACCTTCTCCGTAATTAAGAGACTGTTGGAGTAGCTGTCCGTAGCTCGAATGTAAACCTGCTGCGCGAAAGCCAGGAACAGCGAGCGTCACCGTTAATTTCACGTCGCCAGCAGGGCCAACAGTGAGATCGTCCTCTGCGCTGACTAAGTCGCCGGCAAGAGCGAGCTGTTGCGTAACACGGCAGTTCACCTGCCGCTTATTACCAGCCAGAAACCGGTCCAGCGCCATCATCTCGCTGCGTCATTTAATAGCGCCACCACTCTCGTTGTGGGACAGCTGAGATGTAATCCCTCTTTTTTACTTTCCGTCTCTGTTCTTGTGGTCTCCAAATCGTAGCCTATTTTTAAACAGGTCTCCACGGTAGCCTATCTGGGTTAGCCACTGATCTTCTGTGAGGTCGGAATATACTTTTTTATTAGTTCGATATTATATCAGCTTTACCATTCACATGACATTACTGTAATGTATGTCTAGATTATTTCTGTCTAGAAAATCACGCGAAACATGAAAAACCTCCGATATCAACTAGCACTATCGGCTACGTGATTGTCGTTTAACATCAGCAACAAGTTTAAATATACCGAATTGACATTGTGACTTTTCACCGTGAACCGTAGGATATCTCGCGCATCGTAAGCGAGTTGAATTTCTGGTGATCAGTGTTTTCGGAATGCGTACCGGTTTCAGCTTTAACACGAGCAGGAACAGCCAATACGCTAGCGCTCCGTACGAATTTCCGGTGACCAGTGTTTCCAGAATCGATGCCGCTTTCGGCTTTAACGGTAACTCCTAATAACGCGGCCAATGTTAAACACTACTGTCATTGCAAACGTGGAAACGAGAGAGTGGGGAGTACGAATCGCGGCACCCCACTTAATGAATCGTACATCATACCAGGAGCGACAAGGCTCATTCCCTGTTTAATCAGGGCAATGATTGGTTGCAATCGCCCCGTGCATTATTTATGAAACGCTCGCTCGGTCTGCAGTAGGCTACCAGTGTTGAATAGCGTGTGCGAACGCTCCAGGCATCCGCTGAACAGCGGCGCACACTACAGCTTTCGTGTGTTATTATCAGTCCATTAGCAGCACCATCTACGCTAAGTAAGTACATCTTGCGTACCTGCATGGTTCAGCCTCATCTAACACTGTTCTCGTGGAAATTAAATACCACACTATAGTCTTCGTTAGCATTTAACGAAGACTTATGATATTTATTTCCCGTATATATCACCATTTTAGACTATGACTTGATTATAACCAAGTCTGATAAATTTGATAATATCAGCTGAAAATAACGTAAGACCAAAAACTGGTTCGTGACAGTGAAACAATATAAATCAAATGACGATCAAATGCTTGAGAAAAATATAGCTAGGTACATATTACTTGAATAAAGGAGAATGAATCGAAATTATGAAAGTAACACGCGTGTATTAAATTGGCGCTTTCCAGGTCTGGGTGGAATGCCAGCCCAGACTCGAATCCTCCTGGTGGATTGACCAAGTGTGTCGGTATGTTGTATGGCGACCAACTCTCCTATATACGGGTTATTTCCGTATTTCAGCCCTTAATTTTGAATTCTCCCGTCTCCCTTATTGTCTGCCTGTTTCTGCCGTATATTTCGTCAGTGATCGCTGACCGTGAAGTACCGTCGATAATAGACATTCTTTCCTCGAGATATCTCGAAAACTTTTCGTATAATAATCGATACTACTCTACTACAAAAGCTTACGAGTATGCAGCCAGGAATGAAACTCGGCATTAGCCGATATTTCGACAGGAACACACCCTACCATTCTCAAGGCAATACAGTAGCGGGGAAGCAATGTGCAACAATGATTAACAACACGGTTCTCACTAACAACAGAAAGACAACACACACCGAGCAAGCAAACACACAGCGCCATCACAGAACCACACTTGAAAACCAACAGCAATATCCATAATAAACATCAGGTTTTTTTAGGGTGAGGTGGCACTAATTTTGTCCCACTGTTTCTGGACTAGCGAGAGAGCAGAATTCCATTCAGAATGTGAGAAAAAACCTACATCCCTATTCAACAGATTATCCACCAATTTTTTTCAACCAATTCCATGATAAAACAATCACAGTAATTGAGAAGCGAGGTTTTAAATATCGTTTCACATGGCTTTCTCCCTGCAGTATTGCTTTAAGAAAGGCAGAGTGTGTTTCTCCCGAAATATCGGCCGATGTCACGTTTCATACCTAGCTGCAAACCCCGTAAGTTTTTCGAATACGCCATAGGTCGGTAGAAATAAGGAATCATGATACTATTCTAGATTACTGTTCATGCTTCTACTGCCTTTGGAATGCAAGGGGCTGCGAGGGAAATGTTTATTTGCTTATAGATCAATATTGCCAACTGAAGGATGTGATCGCGTCATACCGAAATAAAAATAAAAAATTGAAACATTTCATTCTTACAGAATTAATACGAAGTCAGAAGGAAACAAAAATGTTCAATTCTAATACACTGATCATACATAAATAGTTTATTACAAGACTATTGTAACCAAGTAATAACAGAAATCGAATAGGGATTCACAGAGTGAATATTTCATTCTGGAAACATCCCTTAGTCTGTTGTTAAGCAATATTTGCACCATATCCTTTCTTCCGGGAGTGCTTGTTCTGCAAGGTTTGCAGGAGAAATTATGTGAAGTTTCGAAAGTAGGAGGCGAGTTACTGGCGGAAGTAAAGTTGTGGGGCGAGATCGTGAGTCGTATCGGGATAGCTCAGACGGTAGAGCGCCTGCCTGGTGAAAGGTAAAGGTCCCAGGTTCGAATCTCGGTTACGGCACACAATTTGAATCGGCCAGGAAGTAGTTTAATCAAACGGCTTCACCGTCTGACGAATTACATTACCTATTTATCCGCTATTGGGAACCTGAAATACTTTTCACAGATTTAATAATTTAGGCCAATACCTTTTCAATCAATTTGTTACGCGGAATTTTACAATTTCACATATTTACTAACCGCCATTTTGGCTCACCAAGACAGACTATTGCACTCACATTGCAATAGAAAAATTGATTTTAATTTTAAAACAGTTAAGTTGTTGAAATCCGTGTAATTCAATAACTTTCGAAATTAACTATTCTTAATAATTAACTTTAACAAATTCAGAATAGTAGAAATTCATCCAACAGAACAGGCACTCCACGTGGGCAGCAGTAAGACAGACGTTATCATAATTTCCATGCAACCATTCACACCGGCCGGCCGCGGTGGCCGAGGGGACTGAGGCGCTCCAGTCACGGTCTGCACGACCACTACGGTAGGGGGTTCGAATCCCCCCTCGGGCATGGATATTTGTGCCGTCCTTAGGATAAGCTAGTTGATAAGTAGTCTGTAAGTTTAGGGACTGATGACCCCGTAGTTAAGTCCCATAAGCTTAACAAACATTTGAACATTTTGAACATTCACACCTGTCTGCTCTTAAATTTGTTCAGTACCACATGAAAATCTTGTTTTAACACATTTTTATTTCGACAGACACGTTAGAGTTTCGGTAATACTTCGACTTTAATATACTAAGAGTTAATAGTCCCGTCCTATTTCCTGAATAAAATTGAGCCAGTGTTCAGTGACAGCTGATTTAGTTTGTTTGCTTCAGTCAAATGTGGCCTGTTAGTTCTGACCTATCCTCCTCCTGCAACAAGAGGTACACGCGTCAAAACAATTAGCGGATCAATTGATATGTCTAGGTTCTGAAGTATTGTCATCGGCAGAATGAACTAAAATACACTACTGGCCATTAAATTTGCTACACCAAGAAGAAATGCAGTTGATCAACGGGTATTCATTGGACAAATATATTATCCTAGAACTGACATATGATTACATTTTCACGCAAATTGGGTGCATAGATACCGAGAAATCAGTACCCATAACAACCACCTCTGGCCGTAATAACGGCCTTGATACGCCTGGGCATAGAGTCGAACAGAGCTTGGATGGCGTGTACAGATGCCCATGCAGCTTCAACACGATACCGCAGTTCCTCAAGAGTATTGCGACGAGTCCGTTGCTCGGCCACCATTGACCAAGCGTATTAAATTGGTGAAAGATATGGCGAATGTGCCGGCCAGGGTAGCAGTCGAACACTTTCCGTATCCAGAAAGGCCCGTACAGGACCTGCAACATGCGGTCGTGGATTATCATGCTGAAATGAAGGGTTTCGCAGAGATCGAACGATGGGGTCTGTAGCACGGGTTGTGACACGTCTGAAATTTAACGGCCACTGTTCAAAGTGCTGTGGATGCGAACAAGAGGTGACCGAGACGTGTAACCAATGGCACCCGTTATCATCATGCCGGGTGATACGCCCGCATGGCGAGGACGAATACACGCTTTCAATATGCGTTCACTGCGATGTCGCCAAACACGTATGCGATCATCATGATGCTGTGAACAGAACCTGGATTTATCCGAAAAAATTACGTATTGCCATTCGTGGCCCAGGTTCGTCGTTGCGTACACCATCGCAGGCGCTCCTGTGATGCAGCGTCAAGGGTAAACACAGCCAAGGTCTCCGAGCTGATAGTCCATGCTGCTGCAAACGTAGTCGAACTGTTCGTGCAGATGGTTGTTGTCTTGCAAACGTCCCCATCTGTTGACTCAGGGATCGAGAGACGTGGTTGCACGATCCGTTACAGCCATGAGGATAAGATGCCTGTCATCTCGACTGCTAGTCGATCCGCAGCAGGGGTTCCGTATTGCCCTCCTAAACCCATCGATTCCATATTCTGCTGTCATTGGATCGCGATCAACGCGAGCAGCAATGTCGTGATACGATGAACCGCTATCGCAATAGGCTACACTCCGACATTTCCCAAAGTCGGAAACGTGATGGTACGCATTTCTCCTCCTTACACGAGGCATTACAACAACGTTTCACCGAGGAACGCTGCTTTACTGCTATTTGTTTATGAGAAATCGGTTGGAAACTTTCCTCATGTCAGCAAGTAGTAGGTTTCAACCTTGTGTGAATGCTCTGAAATACTAATCATTTGCATATCACAGCATCTTCTTCCTCTCGGTAAATTTCGCGTCTGTAGCACGTCATCTTCGTGCCCTAGCAATTTTAATGGCCAGGAGTGTAGATGGACGTGGAGTGGAGACAAGAACACTACGGCAACCGGGATAATGGTAATAGCAAAAAGTTGCTGCTGAGGGGGTTGGTGTTGACCTGTGTGTACACTACCAAACGAATTACACAAGCAGGTGGGTTCAGATAGTATAGTGCGCAAGTCGTGAAACGCAACAACACCGTGACTTACCCGAAGCTGAAGCATCGAGAACCATAGGAAGATAGGACAGACACAGAGGAGAGGTGGCTGCCACTATTGAAGTGTTCCAGAGTGTAATTTTCAGGATCCGGACAGTATTTCAGACAAACGGAACCATTAATAGAAGCCAAGGCCAAGATCGTCCATGGGTAATATCAGCAAGATATGACCATTATCACCGGTTAACAGCCCGTCGAGAAAGAAGGCTTGATGCAACTCATCTGCAACGCGCACTCCAAGCAGCAACAGAACGTGCAATATCAGTCGAAATCGCCTTCGGAAATGTGGCCTATTATGTGTATTGCATTGCAACTACGATATCGTGTAGCCCGCAAAAACTGGCGGGAGGAACAATAGGATTGGAGTCGTAATGAATAATTAGCATAACAAGTTAAGACAAAGCAAAGATGATGTTCTTTACAGGAAATGCTCGATATGTTCACCATCATTCCTCAACAATAGCTGTAGTCGAGGAACAATGATGTGAACTGCACTGTAAGGCATGTCCGGAGTTTTAGTGAGACATTATCGTCGGATGTTGTCTTTCAGCATCTCTAGAGATGTCAATCGATCACGATACACTTGCGACTTCAGGTAACCCCAAAGTCAGTAATCGCAAGGACTGAGGTCTGGGGACCTGGGAGGCCAAGCATGACGAAAGTGGCGGCTCAGCACACGATCATCACCAAACGACACGCGAAAGAGATCTTTCACGCGTCTAACAGTATGGGGTTATCCTGCTTAAAAATCGTAGGTTCCAGCAGGTGTTTATCAGCCAGGCAGGGGATGATGCGATTCTGTAAATATCGGCGTACCTGTGACCCGTCACGGAAACAGTTACAATATCAGAATCACGCAGTTCATCGAAGAAAAATGTCCCGATAACTGTAGATGTTTGGTTCCAATAAAACTCCATGTCATTCCAAGCACGTGTGTCAATTTTCACCTCTCTATCTACATTATTCCGCGATGTATTAAGTTTTCAAATGTATACTAACTTTCTGATCACCCGGTATTGTGTATAAGGTTGAGAATAAAAACCACTACCAGTCACATTAATTTATGTCACGACCGGTTTCGGGCTTGTGCGCATCTTCAGGTGCTTAATCATGCGAAATTTTATATAGTATTCCACCAACATGTTACACGTATAAAATTCTGAATTTTTAAGCATATGAAGATGGGCACAAGCCCGAAACCGGTCGTGTCATAAATAAATAATACGATCATTAATGTAGCGGTTTCTATTCTCAACCCTATATTAGGAACATCCATCATGGATAAAACACATTTTGTATTGTTTATGATATTTCAACTGATCCCCTAATTGTTTTGAGCTGTGTAGTATACTGCACGGTTTTCATATTATTTTTTCCGCTCCCTGTGCGCTGAACCGTGGTCTACATCTACATCTACATCGATACTCAGCAAATCACATTCAAGTGCCTGGCAGAGGGTTCATTAACCACTTTCATAACTTATCTCTACCGTTCCATTCTCTAATATCGCGCAGGAAGAAAGAACACCTAAATCGTTCCGTTTTCGATCTGATTTCCCTTATTTTATTGGGATGGTCATGTCTCCCTAAGTAGGTGGGTGCTAGCAAAATATTTTCACATTCTGAACCAAAAGTCGGTGATTGAAACTTCGCAAACAGATCACGCCGCAATGAATAACGTCTTTCTTTTAATGATTTCCACCCCAATTCGTGCAACATTTCCGTGACGCTTTCCCCCCCGTAACGTGATAAAACAAAACGAGCTGCCCTTCTCTGAACCTTCTCAATGTCTTCCGTCAGTCCCACCTGGTGAGGGTCCCACAAGGGGCAACAGTAGTCCAGGAGAGGATGCACAAGTGTTATGTAGGCAGTCTCTTTGGTGGAGCTGGTGCATCTTCGAAGCGTTATGCCGATGAAACGTAACCTTTGGTTCGCCTTCCCCACAATATTTTCTGTGTGTTCTCTCCAGTCAAAGTTGTTCGTAATTGTAACTCCTAGGTATTTGGTAGAATCTACGACCTTCAGGTTTGACTGATTTATCGCGTAATTAAAGTTCAGCGCATTTCTTTTACTGGTCATGTGTATTACTTCACACTTTTCTTTATTTAGTGTCAATTGCCAATTTTCGCAATGCAGATATTTTGTCTAAATCGCTTTGCAGTTGCTTTTGATCCCCTGTTGACTTCACTAACCGATAAACGACATCATCATCCGCGAACAATCAATGGGGGCTATTCAGATTGTCTCCTAAATCGTTTATAAACACGAGCAAGAGTAGGGGACCTATAACGCTTCCCTGTGGAACGCCAGATATCACTTCTGTTTTACTCCATGACTTACCGTCAATTACAACGAACTGTGATCTTTCTGATAGGAAATCGTGAATCCAATCGCACAATTGGGGAGATATTCCATAAGCACGCAATTTCATAAGAAGTCGCTTGTGGGGTACAGTGTCAAAAGCCTTCCTGAAATCCAGAAATATGGAATCGATTTGAGATTCCTTGTCGATGGCACTTAACACTTCATGTGAATAAAGGGCAAGCTGTGTTTCGCAAGAGTGATAGTTTCTGAATCCGTGTTGACTACTGGTTAATAGGTCGTTCTGTTCGAGGTAGTTCATAATATTCGAACAAAGTATATGTTCCAAAATCCTACTGCAAATCGACGTCAATGAGATAGGCCTGTAATTTTGGGGATCACTCCTATTGCCTTTCTTGAATATTGGAGTAACTTGGGCAACTTTCCAGTCTTTTGGTCACGTCAAGAGTGCTTGTAACCAGACGCCTACCCCCGTGTTCCCTTGCAGCTGCCCCTTGGCCTGCAGTAGACACACAGCGAGGCGTGCAGCCCGGCTTGTCGACCTCTCGTGCTGCTCTCACCGCGGTTCTGCCCCGGGCGGGGTCGTCGCCCGCCACGCCACACGGCATTATAGGGAGACCAGCTCTCGCTCGGGCCGAGTTCCAGAGTGTTCCCACCTCACCGCGCTGACAGGGGGCCGTCTCGCCCCGGGCGCAGCAGGAAATCGCCTCTTACGACACCATCAGCCGGCCCTGCAACCAGTACGCCACTCACAGAGCCATCTCTCGCGCTGAGCATGCTGTAATCGACTTCAGTGTCGGCACCCTAGCTACCTTCCACCATATGGTGCCTTTCTGATCCAGCACGCACAGGTGTGGGTGTGCAGTGAATAGATGCTGCGCTACAATATTGTGCCGTGGAGAAAATTCCTTCTATAATTGCTGGAAAAGCTCAGTGTCTTTGGTTCGTTCGTGACTGGAGATCAGAGCAATTGTAATTTATTCTTCTTCAGGTGAAAACCTTAAGACCTACTAACCATTGAGAAAAAATTCACACCATTTAAATTACTGAAACTACTAACAGGGTAAACATGAGGACTCGAACCCCGTATTGTCCTCCATACCTACAAAATATTCCTCCCTCCTAACCTCACTAATGCCAACGTAGCATGGCCTTATGTTACTCCGACAGCCTCGAAATTTAGAGAGCCGTGGATCCCGTCTTGCCTTCCGCATCCGCCTACCCTTCTTCCAACGCTTCATTTACCAATCTAATTTTCACATCTGCTCAAATAGAAAAGCTACACCTCTCCTTTAAACTTAATTCCAAGCTCGCTCTCGTCTCCCCAGAGAATTCTTGCCCGCTGCCGCCTCTCTGTCATTTAGTCCCTCCTCTCCACCATCTTCATGCCCTCCAAATCCTTTCTCAACAAAACATCACCTGACCCTCCCCAATCGTGAAATCATTCCTGAAACATCCCGCTTTTTCCATCCCTAAACCTCACACTCTCTTCCCTGACGAAGGCTCTGAATCATCAGTCCTTCTCCCGGCTGACATTTGCTTTCCTGTTCCTGACCATCGTCCCACCCAACATTCCTTATCCTGCTACATCCGCTTTCCCAGCCACCGGCTCGCTACCGTATGCCACAATACAGTTACCAGAAGCCTCATCACTTCACTCTCCTCAACATTTATGTAGCGCCAACCACATTCACCCAGGTCATATCGATATTAATCCATGCTCATCTTCATCTTTTTAAAAGGCGTTAAAAATTGTTGTAATTCTGTGGGCTGAAAAGAGGCAGCCCAGAGACTGCCTGCCCGTCTCGCGCCACGGGAGAGAGGAATGTAAATTGAATTTTAAATTAAAAGAAAATGAAGAAAAAACGTAAGTGGACCAACGAAGCCACGAAACAACATAATACTGTTTAAACCTGTCTGTACACTATGCGATGTAAAAAGTTGACTGTTATGAATACTGGTGTACTGTTGACAATCTGCACTCCATTCACTGATGAAGGTAAAAGAATTATAAGAAGAGGAAAAAGACGTATGAAGTCTAATATTTACTAGAGATTGTCAAAAAATATGAGCGTCGATCGACACGCTTTCGTTTGAGGACATTACAGAAGTATATTTACTACGTTCCGAAATTCCATTGCAGGCATATAATTAAAAACCACTAAAGAAAATCTAATCCATTTGCAATTGAGACCTTTTTAAACCTAATTAAGGAACAAGAATAGCAAGATGTTTATAGTGCTGGTAACATAGATACTAGGACGACCTGCCTGATGCATGCCTGCCACAGTTTCACGACCTTTGTTGAACGGTTTTACCCAACGTGCCACTGTTCTGAACGGCAATGCCGATTTCCCGCACGCCCCTTGAAGACACTGATGACACTGTCGTGCTGTAGACCTCTGGCACATTCAATCTTCATCCAACTGCGTTTTTCCTGTTTCGAAAACATAGTGACATCCTTAAGTTAGACCGCTCGCTGACAAGTGACTGGGTTTCCCTCGACTGTGCGCACGTCGGTGACGGTCGAGTCCATTGTCTCGGAGGTAAGATAGGTATGGTATCTGGCCGAGGGGACTGAGGAACGTCAGTCACGGTCTGCACGACCACTACGGTCGGGGGTTCGAATCCCTCCTCGACCATGGATATTTGTGCCGTCCTTAGGGTAAGCTAATTCATAAGTAGTTTGTAAGTTTAGGGACTGATGACCCCGTAGTTAAGTCCCATAAGCTATACAAACATTTGAAACATTTGGTATGTTATCAACGTCTGCTTCTATTTCATAGTGTCTCCACAGCAGCGTTACCACTATTTAAGGTCCAACCCTAGTAAACACTTTGAAAGAGAAATGCCACGCCACGATATCCGGAATGTGATACAGACTTACGAATCTTCAGGAGTTGCGAGTACCAGCCGAGTGAAAGTACGTTGCGCCATGTTTGCTGGCTCTCGGTGATGTACGGACGGTGGCACTGTATGAGCGGAGAAGCTGTGCAGTGACCTACATCATGGCGCGCGTCCATTCACTCGTTCGCGCGGGACCTCTGCTCTTTGCGAGGCCAGCAGACTCCCTCATTAGAAAGGCGCTCCTCTTGTTGACGAGCGCCAACGGCCGTACTTCTTGCTGACCCGCCAACCAAACAGCCACCTTGTTTTTCGTACTTCAACTGATCAGTACAGGTAGTCGATTTCTAAGGTTCTTCGAGAGTGTACGTCAGGGTGAAAAACAAACGAATTTGTAGACAAGGTTTTTGGAGGTTTGCAACAGTTTTATCAATCACTTGCTTTAGTCTGAAACTTAACTAAGAAATTCGTCAACAAATTACTCTGTTTTTCGCACTTTCTCGGAAAGAAAATAAAACCTTAGGTATTGATCAGTACAGCTAGTACTCCAGGTTTAGTTTTTGACGTAAGTTTTACACAATTTCGATATCGAAGCTTCGAAAATTTATCTTCAACATAAAGGGAACGTACGAAATTATTGGTATCCTCCGATAAAATTCTGCTGTCTTATTGGAACGTTAGATAAAATTAAAAAAACTTATTCTTTTCATTCTCCACTCCGAGGAGTGGAGCGGGCTGTTTGAGATCCGGCCCATAAAAAGTCGCGGTTCTATTCAGCCAATTATCACACAAGCTGATAGTGGGGCAAAGGGGGATCCCAATCGGGAATTTGTGGGAAGGGCTTACCAGTTCCGGCATACGCCTCACAACCAAGGAAAACCTCCCGAAAACCTTGGTCGGATCCGGGGGATTGGGACCAATTTAATTTATGTCTGGGACGTTGCCCCAGATTACAAATGGATTATCGGGAGAGCACGAGTGCAGTCACGACAATCATGGATCGGACATAGATCTGCTTTTAACAAATGTACTTCCCCGCAAAGTCACAGCGAGAAAATAATAATTATAATAAACACACTCAAGGACTGTGTTTAGTAGCAGTGAGATCTGATGTGTACATACTATTGATATTGCGGGGTTAGAGATTCATTAATCAGGTTCATCGACAATCAGATGGCTCCCCAGAGGCCTAGTTCTGGCTCCTCTGCTTTGACGATGCCAACAGTAAACTGCGACACTAACTGTAAGCTAAAATCATGTGTCAACGACGAGCACACACAGTAAACATTATGACCACCTACACAATAACCGGTTTCACCAGTATTTGCACGGATTACAGCGGTCACACCTCTTGCACGGAAGCAATGAGACTTCGGTTGAACACTCGAGGGAGTTGGCGCCACATCCGCGCACAAAAGTCAAGTAAATCGCATAAATTCTGGAGAAGGGGAAAACGAACTCACACTCCACGTACAACCACAATCAAAGAGGTATTCTATCGAGTTCTGATCTGGTGAGTTGGGGGGGGGGGCTGGCACATTAGTCGCAAATTTCTGGAACCACTCTATCCCTTTCCTGGTCTCGTGGTATAGCGCATTATCGTATCGAAAAATGTCAGTTTCATCGGGAAACATGATTGTTATAAAGGAGTGTAAGTACGACATATCTTAGCCGCTATGGTAAATTGTACGAGCTCCTCGGGTCCCATGAATTCACACGGAAATGTCCATAGAGCATTACTCAGCGACCCAAAGGGCGACGTTGCTATCGCTGGGGCGCAATGGTGGCCGAGCATCTAGCTCGTCACAATACGCCAGTCACTACTTTTGATGAACTGTGGTATCGTGTTGAAGCTGCATAGGCATCTGTACCTGTACACGCCATCAGGCGTGTCAAGGCTGTTATTACGGCCAGAGGTGGCTGTTATTGCGTGAAAATATAATCACATGTCAGTTCTATTAATATATTTGGCCAATGAATACTCGTTTATCATCTGCTTTTCTTCTTAGTGTAGCAATTTTAATGGCCAGTAGTGTACAAACAAAAATCTATATTCTGTGCAGTCTTAACCAAATAGTTGCGTTGTAAAAATAATCTAGTTCGCAGTGATACTACTTACTGGAAACAAGGTGGTGTAATTAGAACCATAGTGCATGAAAGAAAGGTTTAATTTCATTGACAAAAAATTATAATTAGTATGGTAGTGAAATAAGATACTGAATTGTATAGGTCGGTAGGGGCGACAAAATTTGTATAGCCTACTGGCGGCAAATGTGAAAATCTGTCACTGCCAACAGTAGTGAATGCGTGAAGATTCAAACGTCAGTATCGTCACCTACAGGAGTGACTTTTACGCGAGATAATGCCGACAGGTGACAAGACGAGAGTCCTATAGCTACTAGCTGCCAAGCATTCAGCAGTCAGTAGACTTGCACACTGCGCAGTTCTGTTCCCCTCTCTCCTCGCATCACGTGTTTTTTTGGTTGTTGTTGTTGTTGTTGTTTTTGTCTTTGTTTTTGCGATTTTCTCTATGGCTTTTCAGCTGCCAGTTGGGTAGCGCAGCTATTGCCACGGAATCTGGAGCCACCTGTTGTATCCTTGAAATTTATTACCGAGTATCAGCTGCCACTACTGTGCTGTCGGACGGAACACTTCGCGGCGTCTGAGAAATCGCCGAGGGTGTAGAAAGGGACAACTCTGATGAAGTATTAGTATGTACGGCTACAGCCTACAGCTCAGTATTAATGTAAATGGAACTTCATTTCACACGGTTGGCAGATTACGACTTGGAGCTGTGCACACTCACTCTGTCGTCGCTTTCACGCTCCAGAGACCCCAAAAGCCCCGTGGGAAACTACAGGTATTTCGCGCGGCATCTAATGCACCATTAGTAAATGTAATAATTACTATTTCTGGCACTCGAAAAGCAAGTTGGAGATTGTAAAGTAATAGTAGGAAGTAAGTGAGGTAGTACTAAATGTAATGGATATTCATCTCAACACACTGGTGCGCTCGCCATTCTGCTGTCGTGGCCGCCACAGCAGCTACCGCTGCTTACGATACATTCATACCAACTGATGAAAATTCCGCGGTGGAGTAGCCGAGCGGTCTAAAGCGTCTCGCTGCGGAGCGCGCGGTTGCTCGCCGTGGAGGTTCGAGTCCTCCCTGGGGCATGGGTGTGTGTGTTGTCCTTAGGTTAGTTTACCTAGGTTTAAGTAGTTTGTAAGCTACGGACTGATGACCACGCAGTTTGGTCCGATAGAATTACAAACATTTTGATGAAAACAGTTATGCTTTACACGGATATTCCTCCATGCTAGTGTTTACTACTTTGCGTACCAACAAAATATACAAACAGTCAAAAGACTCACACAACATTTTCCTCAAAACCATCACATCAGTTTATAGTCACATGAGATTTTAGCCAATGTAAATTTATTAAGCTTGATTTCGTTGTGGCACTTCTGCTCAACGACTGTTTTATTTTTTATTATTTTCAACTGTAGAAAATTTTTCAACAATCAGTCGTAAATATTTTGCATGATTTAATCGTTTAAGCATTGATAATTATCGCACAGTGGTCGAAATCTAGATCTGAATAAACTAAATATTTATGACTGCTAAATAATTTTCTACAAATTAAAAAAAAATGTAAATTAAATTTCATCCATCTAAATACATTAATAGGTTTGTTATGAAAAACACCCAAGACAGCTAATTATTTCTATTAAGATGACTGGTTTCATGAGATTAAACTGCCATCTACCGAAATCGGTCATCTTAATAAAGATAATTAGCCATCTTGGTTGTGTTTTAATACTGAGGTAATTTAACAGATCGTCCTCCAGATATGACTAACTTTTATGAAATCTGTTGTTATTAATTCACCATTGTTTCGTACAGTATTTGTGTGTATGAGCAGTCTTCTATTTAGAGCTTTGTATATGGGGTAATCTTAACGTCTTTAACATCTTTAATTTTAGAAGCTAATGTCCCAGTGTTTCTTTCTTTTTTTTAATTTAAGTAGTACTAAAATCTAATTGCAACGTTCGGTCCATTTTGTACAAAAATCAGACAGTTGTTATTAGAGTCGAAGGGCACGTAAAGGACGCCAGTGGTTGGGAAGGGAGTAAGACAGCGCTGCTGCCTTTCGCCAGTGTTGTTCAGTCTGTACATAGAGCAACGTGTGAAGGAATACAACGAGAGATTTGGAGAGCAAATTGAAGTTCAGAGAGAAAAAATAAAAACTTTCGAGTTTTCCGATGACGTAGTAATTCTATCAGAGACAGCAAAGGAGTTTGAAGAGATTCAAATGTTCAAATGTTTGTAGAGCTTATGGGACTTAACTCCGGGGTCATCAGCCCATAAACTTCCAAACTACTTATGAACTAACTTATACTAAAGACAACACAAATATCCAAGCCCGAAGTAGGATTCGAACCTCCGACGGAAAACGGCCTCGCGCATCGGAACATAGCGTGGAAGAGAAATTGAATGGAATGGCCAGTCTCTTGAAAGAATGTATGAAATGAACACTGAAAAGAGTAAAACAAAGGTAATGGAATGTAGATTCAGTAAATCAGGCGCTGCTGATAGAATTAGACTAGGTAATGAGACAATAAAAGTAGTTACTTGCGTAGCAAAATCACGTCTGATGGCCGAAGTAAAGACGATATAAAATTTAGAATGGCTATGGGCAGAAAAGCGTTTCTGAAGAAGCGAAATATGTTGAGGTCCTTTCCGAAAGCATTTGAGTGTAGCATTGTATGAAAGTGAAACGTGGACGGTAAGGAGTTCAGACAAAAAGATGATAGAAGATTTTGGAATGTGGTGACGCAGACGGATGATCAATATAATAAAATAAGATAAATCATGTCGAAGCCAGAAAGATTAAGGTGTTTCTTTTTCCCGCAATTTATTAGAGAAAGGAACTAAAGAGAAATATCATAAAAGTGGTTCGATGAACCCTCTGCTATGCTCTTCAAAGTGACTTGCAGAGTATACTTGTAGAAGTAGATGAATTATAGAAAACGTGGAAGGAAATGCAGGGATTACGCTTCAGCGGAGTAGAAGAAGCGAGAAGAGGAAACTACGGATTCCAAAGAGATCACGTAATGTAACTGCGTTTCCCTCCTTACCGGTAGGAGCTAGAAAGTTTCGGATCTCTATTCGGAAAACGCTCTTACTTGTACATTCCATTTCAAGTCTAAACTTGTAGATTCGCTGAGGCGCCGTTTTGTATAGAGTACTGGTGTGGAGATGGGTTTTCTTACTTTCTAGAGTGATGATGTCTGCCAACTGCAACCTAAAAAAAAAAAAAAAAAAAAAAAAAAAAAAAAAAAAAAAAAAAAAAAAAAAAAAAACGTAAATTATATGTATATACACTCATGTTCAGGAAAAAGATCATGCTGATAAACTAGACACAGGAAGTTAATAATTGCAGGACATGTACTGTACGATATTATGTTCTGCATAAATGATTAGAATTTGAGGCATGTTGGCCCACGCGTTCAAAGTCAACATTGATATCATAATGCAACAGCACCTACCGGTAAAACATGCCTGTGCCTCTTGTTGTCGCCGTAAACCAACTTGAGCAGCTGTTCAGAATGCCTCTCAGACGTATGAGTGAACTGTAGCGTCAAATCAGTCAGTCTGACAAAAGGTAAAGCAGTCAGTCATCCGAACATTTGTTCTAACACCACAGCGCTTTAGTAGGCATGGTTCCATTTTTGAGGCGGTATGCCGTTGCCTTCCTTCGACCTTCGAACCGATTTACCTAATCATTTATAGAAAAACCTACAATTTTACGTTGATTAACCATGGTGCTGTTCGGCATTTTTCACATCAGAAAGAGTGGCAACGGAGAAACTGACAGTTAAAAATCCTTGAACTTTGCGCGGATCGAACTCGCGACCTCTGAATTCACATCGTGGCACTCTGCCTCTGTGTTACCGAGCACTTGCTTCAGATAGGATACATTTTGGCATGATAATGATGATTTAGTGTGGCATTTTGGCCGTTAGACCCCAGCTGGGGCGTGTTCCGCCTGCCTGGTGCAAGTCTTTAGGTGACCCCACCTGGGCGACTTGCGCGTCGATGATGATGATGATGATGATGAAATGATGATAATGACAAGGCCCAGTGCCCGAGTGGAGAAAAACTCCGACCCGAAGGGGAATCGAAACTTGGCCCTCTGAGTGGAAACCTACCACTGGACGGCGGTGCTGGACATTATTGGCATGACAGAATGTAACGGCACTCGTTTCGGATAATATCTGCTATTGTGGAAAGAAGGTTTAGCTGCAGTCTTTATATTTAACGATCTCTCACTCACTTAAGCATTTAACGTTATGTTTAAAGTCGTTAATGGCTCTTCCAATGTAAGAAGACAGGTTAGTCTTTGTCTTACGGAGATACTAATCCTGGAAGTGGTGGTTATGATGTGAAGAAACATCGGCTGCAATATTCACTGGAAAGCTGGTACACTGGTACACTGAAATCATTAATCTCGTTTCTTGCTCAGGGTAATGGTAGAGATCATTTCTCCATTCAGAGGATAAGTGATGTTTATTACCAATCCTGGAAATGCCTGTGGAGTGGGGATGCAGTTGCTGAATGAATTATGAATAAGCAATGACCGATTTCCAGAAAGGTCAGTTCCTGTCTGTTACTTCAAATCCAATTATGTTACACCTAGGACGTTAATTCAATAATGTAGACTTACTTCTCAACTGCTGATTATCATTCTCTTCACGTATTTAGTACATCGAATGTCCTTCTAAACAATGACTAATCTCTTCAAATCCTTCATATTCTAATATGGATAACTCTTACAATAACTTCATAGCTGATAAAAACTACATGCCAATTTTCTCACTTCGACTTTTTTACATGCAGAATAGTATATTTCGTCTCTGTTTTGATTTACATGGAAGTTCTATAACTCCGTGATCTAATATTATTGCGGCGGCAATTTACCTCTTGATATGAACTTTACATATGTATAGTTATGCACAGAACGATAGTTAAAGTAATTTCAATAAAAATTTTAGCATAGATGATTGTGGGTACATTATATTGCGGATAGGCTACTTTATAGTGCGAACCAGCGTCCTCCCGAAAGTGCGTCCAGCGTGTCACCGCTGCGTCTCCTCGCTCGGTAAGTTTTCGCAACCTAATAAAATATTCTACTTAAGTGACGATGACTTCCTGTTATGCCAGATGCAGTAAGGATACTATCTGAAGGGCATGGTATGAAATAGTAGATGATGACAGACAGGCCCTGCAATTCATATTTTTTAAGAGTGCGTAGTCGTCCAAAATGGCCCCCCCTCCCTCTAATCGCCCCCCCCCCCTCCTTCCGCGTCAGTAATCTCTATACATAATAAATACGTACACGTATTTGACAAAGGGTATTATTTTAAAACGACTGTTACAAATTAAGAAAATGTTAATGTTTTATTGGAATGCTAAGATGCTGCACTACCGCGTGTCAAATAATCGGAACTTTAAACTGTAATCTTTTTTTAAAACAGAATGAGACGTGTTGTCTTACATCTTTAAACGAGCAATTCTTATATATATATATATATATATATATATATATATATATATATATATATATATATTAGCTGTCTCGGAAACGGCTCTAACGATTTCCATGAGACTTTGTGTTTACATTGGTATTTTCTTTTGAAGTTCACCAACATAGTTGCATTTTTCGTAAAAACGCGATTTTCTAAAATCACACACACATACACACACAATTTGCATCAAATTTTGCTTGTAGATATGTTACCTGTATAGACGTCATTCCTGAAACAACAGGATTTTCCAAGTTAAATAAATGGTACAAATTTTTATTTCGTGTACCTCTGATACCACTCTTAACGTTTTGCATTAAAATTTTGTATCACGTTTTGCATTTTTAGAATAAACGTTAGATACTATTTTCTTCCGGTACACTAACAAACTGAAACCGTTTCGCCATTTGTAGTCAACCTGTGCACTTTGAAATATCTAGGAAATTTTGAACTAAAATATTTACTGTGACATTGAACTAGGGTACGTTTATGGTTATTTTCGTTTAACGGTGGCAATTTCCGCAAAGGTAATGTTGCAAAACATTTATATAACAATATAACTATGTAGAACTTGTTCCATTCCATACTGATGTTTGGTACAGAAACAGGTTATGAATTTATCCCGAAAGTCAGTCTCAGTTGCAAAAATTTCTTTATTTCAATAACGCGTTTCGCCCTTTTCAGACATCATCAGATAAGGTAAAAGGTAAAGCAGTCAACAGTCCGAAGATTGGTTTGAACACCACAGTGCTTTAACTAGGCATGGTCTTGTTTGGAGGTGGTATGCCGTTCCCTTCCCCCGACCTTCGAACTTACTTACCCAGCCAGTTATAGGGGGACCTACAGTTTAACGTGGGTTCCGAACGACGGTGCTACTCAGTATTTTTCACATCAGCAACACTGTCAGAGGTGAAAGAAGTGGAAAGTGACAGATAAAAATCCTCGGACCTGGATTTGTAGTCTGACACTACCACTGCGCTACGGAGCAGTGATAATGTAAACAATATATCGTGAGCTATCTGTCATCATTGTAAAACAAACCCTCTAGGAAGGAAACCTATCGTCATAGTCGTTGAAAAATTTAGGCGTTAGGCAAAACCAAACACGTCATGTTGCACACAGCACAGAGTGGCCAGATAGAATGCGGCCGGCCACATTGTGCTGTGCGCAACATGACGTGTTTGGTTTTGCCTAACGCCTAAATTTTTCAACGACTATGACGATAGGTTTCCTTCCTAGAGAGTTTGTTTTACAATGATGACAAGTGGCTCACCATATATCGTTTACATTGTCTGATGGTGCCCCAAAAGGGCGAAATGCGACATTGAAATAAGGAAAATGTTGCAACTGAGACTGACTTTCGACATAAATAGAATGAAAATTTTTAATTTTCGATTTTTACAAGCAACGGAAAACGTGCAAGAAAAAAAATGAGATGATAAAACGATGTGTAGTGGTCCTATGAACCGTCAACAGTTTTTGCAGCGTGGAAATCGAGAGAGTGATTTCCCCTTTTTCCCAGCCCAGCCCGACCGAGATGGGCTCAAGGTAATTAAATATTGGTTATGAATCTCTTATGCGATGTTTATTTGCCATAGATCGCTTATTGATTTTACATTGATGACTAGTTACGACTCGTTAAAGAGTCGTCATCCAATATTAATTGTACATGCATGGTAAGACATATGTTTCAGATGAACCAGCATCATAGTGGCAAGTTATTAATGGTATGCACATCACCAATCAAATCTGCTTTTAGATCATGTTGTTCACGATCCTGTGCTATACTGTTCCACATGTCCAGGCAGTGTGTCATCACCCACACTGCCTGAACATGTACTGACAGGCTGCCTGAATATGTGGGACAGTGTAGCACAGGGTCTTGATGAACATGACCTAAAGGCATATTTTATTGGTGATGTGCCTACCATTTATAACTTGCCACTATGATGTTGGTTCATCTGAAACACATGTCTTACAATGGCTGGACAAGATTTGATAATGTTTAAGGAGTCGAAACGAGTCATTAACCCTTTGATTCCCAGTGTTCTTCCTAGACAACAACATATTAAAAGTTGAATTATACCGTATTTTGTGCATCAATTCTTAAAGTTCCATTTTTGTAGATGAAGAACATGCTTGTAGTACTACAATTTCCGCTTGGTACGGCAAGTAGCCACTTCTGAGGCATTAATCTGTCCATCTTGGAGGTTGTGTTGCGTTGCCGTCTGTGCGTGGCTCAGAGTGTGAGCGTGAGTGTGGCTCCTTTTATCTTATTACAGCAGTGAATTGTCTTGTCTTTGATCCTGTGGCGAAGATTATGCTAGCGTTATTGATATCGCAGTGTTAACTAACAACAAAATAATGCGCAAGTAATAAAATACCTCGATACAAACGTCTATTTTGTTGGTAGAGGTGTATTACCGTCTTTAGCAACTAAATGAAAGGCGTTTTTTTGTGTGCCATGCGCGTTTCGCTTCTTTATTGTGAAGCATTATCAGTGGCCTGTAATACATGTTATTTTTGTATAATATTGTAGTACAGTCATAATATTATATCTATTTCTCACAGTAAGACATTTAACAGTCTTCTTACAATTTCTAAGGTTCGGATCTACTAGGTTAGAAACAACTTCTTTAGCACTAGCTTTTGCAAAGTTAATTTAACTATCCAGTTTTTGGCCCTACATAGGGTTTTCTGTGTTATTCCATGTGTGTCTTCATGGAGATGTTTGTGAGATCTTCAGTTGGATACGGTATTTTCATTCTTGATGAAAACCCTTGCATCACCACTTCTCTGTGTACTCGTTTTTGAACGTTTGTTTAGTGTTGCCAACTGTCTATTTTGTGCATGAAATATGTGATATAAAAAATCAACAGCTAGACCAAAAATTTTAAAACACATATTTTGATGTTTACTGCACTGTATTAAAACAGAAAACACTGAATTCTAATTTCTCTAGAGCTGATTTCATAATGTGGGCTGAAAAGGTTAATGTAAAATCAATAAGCGATCTGTGGCAAATAAAGATCCCGTAAGAGATTCATAACCATTACATTAAAGATCGCATGCTATGAAACAACCTGAATAAGATGTCTGGTAATTATAAATAAATACTCCGTCAAATCAAGAGTGGGTATTTTGCCAACTCTCAATTTTTTGAGCGGGTGAAGCTACCACGGTAGTCACTTCAACTGCCGGGCCTGAATTGACAGATGATCTCGTCATCTCAGAAAAGTTAAGCCACTTTTACACAATGAACTTTCTTGTCTGAGTTGACGTCTCGAGACGAGTGGGTCTAATGCAGCGCCCCTGGCGTGCTATGCCCATACTGCGTCTCGCCTGTCTCCAGTAGTCGTTTTCGTTTAGACGTAAACACCAAAACTGTAGAGCTGTATGCTATGTAGTTTGGCAACTGAATGATGAAGTGAGGCTATGAGGACACTTTATGTAGCAGTAAAAGGATAATTGAGTTTATTAATGTCAAAGGGTACATTACAGTTTATATTATTTTCAAATGTCATGTAGCAAATGAGAACCCAAATAATAGGAAAAGTGTCATTCAAACTTTTGAAAACTTACACATTTATTCGCCGAATAAAATTAACACTGGTAAAATGCAGTAGAAGGCAACTATTTACTTCAGTTTTCAAATCCTGTGTTCTTGCTAACTGTCAAAATAACATCGAAAATAATTTTCTCGTCTAATAATTCTGACTCTTCTCTTGTAATTTTCGGTATAACACATTTATTTTAAATGTGTTTATTTCCGTCAACAGTTGCAATATAATTGTTTAATAACATGTTTCGATCACTTGGATCATCTTCAGATCTTATAGATGCGTCCGCAACTCGTCTGGCTGAGTACCAATTAGTACTCAGCCAGACGTGTTAGTACCAATTAGTTAGTACCAATTAGTTAGTACCAGCCAGACGAGTTGCGGACGCAACTATAAGATCTGAAGATGATCCAAGTGATCGAAACATGTTATTAAACAATTATATTGCAACCTGTTGACGGAAATAAACACATTTAAAATAACATAGTGCAGTTGCGGACACTCTCCAAATGATCAGTCGACTATAATGGAAAACACGTTTACATATTTATTCTCGTATATATAGTGGAAAAACAATATTAGTATCTGATGCAACTTTTTAGGTGTGGTGAAAACACAAACTACAGAATATAGTTCAAGAAGATGCGAAAGCAGTCCTGTAATATGAATGCGCTCGACCAGAATAGGTTAACTTCCGATGTTAGCAAAAAAAAAAAAAAAAAAAAAAAAAAAAAAAAAAAAAAAAAAAAAAAAAAAAAAAAAAAAGTTCAAATGTTTGTAGCACTTATGGGACTTAACTACGGGGTCATCAGTCCCTAAGCTTACAAACTACTTACGAACTAGCTAACAATAAGGACGGCACAAACATCCATGTCCGAGGGGGGATTCGAACCCCCGACCGTAGTGGCCGTACAGACCGTGACTGGAGCGCCTCAGTCCCCTCGGCCACCGCGGCCGGCAGCAGACACCACTATTGTTACTTAGTTCTGCGCATGCGCATTCTACAGCACGCTCGAAATTTTAGAACTCAACACTCGGCACAATCTATAGATCATTGACGTCATAATCGCACTCGCGATGTGTTGTCGGCTGATTTATACGCAGGCTCGGGAGGGGTCGCACTTCTAATAGTCAATTTCAGCCACAGAGTTTGTGAGTGAGGCAAGATTGGAGAGCCAGTGGCTTGTCGGGCCGACGTGTGGAGAGCCAGTGGCTGCGGGCACTCTCTCCAGTGGTCTGCTCTTCCCGGCAGCAGACGAGAGCGAAGAGGAGCCAAGTGGGCCGCGCCCACCAGGCCGACCTTGAGGGGCTCTCGCTTTCCACCTGACGGCCGCCCAGCAGCGGAACTAATGCGCCCACCGCGCCGGTTCCGGGAGCATCGCTCAGCCGCGGTCCACCCAAAAACACTCCATTGTCTTGTACAGCGTGATTTTATTCAAACGAGTAGCTCTGTAAGAGTAAGGAGCAGAAAAACAACAACAAAATACATTCCACGGGAGGTACGTACCCTTGACATTGACCGTGGTACCACGAGACAGGCAGTCGGTCAGCAGGTAACATTCTCCTTGCCAGCTACCACTCATTCGCACACAACGCATGCAGGTCGAATTAGATCGTGTACATCAAGTCCGGGAACACTGTCATTTATGTATTGCACAAGAGCCGAACATTCTTAAAGCATCATACATACGTCATTTTGAAGAAAAACCCTTAAAAATGCTCAAATGTTTGTAGAGCCTATGGGACTTAACTACGGGATCATCAGTCCCTAAACTTACAAACTACTTATGAACTAGATAATACTAAGGTCGGCACAAAAATCCATGCCCGAGGGGGTTTCCAACCCCCGACCGTAGTGGCCGTGCAGACCGTGACTGGAGCGCCTTAGTCCCCTCAGCCACCACAGCCGGCACACATTTATTATGACGATCATGTCTCCCCATGTAGGTAGATGCTAACATTATATGTTCGCATTCTGAAGAGAAAGTTGTTGAAAAACATTTCGCAAATAGATCTCGGCGCAACAAATAACGCCGTTCTTTTAATGATTTTCACCTCGTGCATCATTTCCGTTACTCTCTGCTTTATCGCTATAATACAAAACGAGCTGTCCTTCTTTGAATTTTCTTTGAATCGTCCATGCTGTGCATCCCACAACGCGCAACAATACTGTAGTGTACGCAGTTTCTTTAGTGAAACTGTTGCATCTTCTAAGTGTTTGCCAACTAAACTTAGTTTTTAATTCACCTTCCCTACAATATTTTCTTTCTGTTCTTTCCAAGTTAAATTGTTCGAAATTGTTAATCCTAGATAGTTAGTAGAATCGATGACCTGTAGGTTCGACTGATTTATCGTGTAACCGAAGTTTAACGGATTTCTTTTAGTGGACATATGGATGATCTCACAATTATCATTAAGCGTCAGTTGCCAATTTTTGAACCATGCAGATATCTTAGCTAAATCTTTCTGCAGTTGCTCTTGATCTTTTGGTGACATTACTAACCGATAAATGACAGCATCATCCGCGGACAGTCTAAGAGAGCTACGATGTTTACAACCAAACACGAGAAAAAGCCTCCAATAAGAACGGCTATTTACAACTGGCAGAACAAATTCGTTACGACGGGTTGCTTATGACAGGCCAAGAGAAGCGGACGTCACAGTGTGAGTGAAGTAAACGTGAAACGCTTACGAGAGACATTCATAAGTAGTCCAAAGAAATCGGTGCGTCGTGCAAACGGCTCCAATGACAGTCTGGAAAGTCTAGCGACAGAAGCTGCCTCTGAAACCATTGAATTTGGAGCTAGTGTACAAACTCTATGACGACGACAATGATAAGCGTTTTGAGGATTTGTTTGCAATTGCAACAAATGAATGATGATGGGTACGGCATTGTTGATTGCTTAATTTTTCACGACGAAGTCACTTTTCATACTAATGGGAAACTAAACATACATAATTGTCGAATCTGGGGTACAAATCATACAACGAATGCATTGAATTTGTGCGAGATTCCCCAAAGGTAAATGGGTTGTGTGTGTGTGTGTGTGTGTGTGTGTGTGTGTGTGTGTGTGTGTGTGTGTTGACACATCGAAAACTGTACGTGCGGTCTCGACACAGTGATGCGACGGATACTTATTTATGTCAAAGTGTGAGTGATCAGCATCTGAAGACGGCAGCAAGTCTGCTGAAACTTGTCATGAAATAAAAATCTCCACCAAAGCGATATTGGCAAGTGACATAATGGATATATTTGTTCTGTTTATGCCGTTTCGATTTTGTGTTAAGGACTTAGTTTTGTGTTACGAAGGGTCAGAGTTTAAAGAACGTCTTCAGTCTGTGCACGAATATACGTGATTTTTGAAGGGGGGAGGAGGGGTTTCAGTTATCTTCTGGAGGAAGGTCAGTTCCGAAGTACAAGTTAGATCAGTATCCAGATCAAACCATTTCAACTCTTTAAACTATAACACAGCTCCGGAAAAAGAAATGATGAATAAATAAACCTCCATGCATATGGCTCTATGGCTCTGTAGCTAGGAGGGGGTTGAATTTCTCCCCCTCCCGCCAGCCCACTTATCTACGCTCCTGAGTCTTATAAATGTTTCAGAGCACGTCGCTGCTCGCCGTAGGAGATTCGAGTCCTCCCTCGGAGATGTTGGCCCAGCCGGGATTCGAGCCCAGGTCTCCTACTTTCTAGGGAGTTGCGCTGACCCCTACACCAAATTTTCAAAATGTTCAAATGTTTGTAGAACTTATGGTACTTAACTACGGGTTCATCAGTCACTAAGCTTACAAACTACTTATGAACTAGCTAAGACTAAGGACGGCACAAATATCCATGCCCGAAGGGGGAAATCGAACCCCCGACCATATTGGCCGTGCAGACCGTGACTGAAGCGCCTCAGTCCCCTCGGCCAAGGCGGCCGGCCCAAATTTTCAACTTCACTCATTCGCAGTTAACGTCATACATTCCGTGAATATGAACAGATAACTGCTGATCAAATGTGACGTCTGTTCTTTCGGACATGTATATAACTTGTACAATGATTATTTCTTCAGTGAAGAGACATTCCTAGACCATTACTCTTACGGGAATCAGTTTACAAAAAAAAATGCGTTTGAGTGGCCACAGCAAGTTGAGAATTTGTATCTGGCAGGAGGCGTTTTTGAGAAATTCCGTGTAGGTGTGGTGATTACTATGCCCCAGTGGTATATGAGTCAGAGCAACTACCTAGAAAGCAGGGTAGCCGAGTTTGAATCCCGGCTGGGTACACATTTTCAACTTTACTCATTCGCAGTTAATGTAATACATTCAATGAATTAGTTTAAGTAGTTTGTAGACCTATGGGCTGTTGACGAGAGTAGTTAAGACCCATATATAAACAAACATATGAACTTCTCCATGTGTGCCTGTTACTGTTCCAGTTCTTGTCTCTTCGCGTGTGTTTTGTTTACATGTTTCCTCCTACTACACGGATTTTGTTGCAAATGCTGTACAGGATGATAATACAGCGCACACTAGTAATTTCACCAGTTATCTGTTCTTCTGTGGAAAATAAAAGAAATAAAAATAACTATAAAATTTTCAGAAAATCGTGAACTCCAGCCTGCGAAGTAGCCCTAAAGCTGTGCGTTGTGTTTTACAGGCGGTGTTCCCCGGGAGGGCGCCGGTGAACCGCGCGCTGTCGCTGCAGCAGCAGACGCAGATCCTGAAGGACATCCAGCACCGCTTCACGCCGCTGCAGCTGCCGGCCAGCACGCAGCAGGGCCCGCTGCTCTACTCGCAGCAGTCCACCTTCCCCGGTGGACCACCCTCTCCTCCGGAGCCGGCCGCGCCATCCCAGCAACCTGCGACGGCCCGACAGGTGTTCTCCACAGCGCAGCAACCGGTGGCCGCCGCCGCTGACGCCGACGCGCCGCAGCAACCAGGCCCTCAACAGGTGTTTGTGCCCTCCGACGGCGTGCCGCTGCAGTTCTACAGCTCGCTGTCGCAACAGGGCGGGACGTTCGCGCTCACTCCGCAGCAGACCAAATACGCCGTCGAGGCGGCGCGAAACGCCCCGCCGCCTCCTGCCGCCAGAGTGGCGCCGACAGACGCGACCGATCTGAGACTGCTGCACAGCGAAGGCGCCGGGGAACAACAGGTATTGCTTCAGGACGCCAGGCAGCAACTGTACCAGCAGATCAGAGACTACAGCGGCGCCGAGACGCGATCCGCCGGCGCGGAGCCGACGCAGCAGCCGCAGGCGTCGTCCTTCAGACCGACCCCCGCTGCCGCCCAAGCGACGTCCTTCGAACCGACACTGACATCTGCCCAGCGCGAGGAACAGAGGCGACAGCCGCTGCAGTCGCTCCTCCAGGAGCAACCGTCCCGGTCTCAGCTGCCTCAGCCGACGTCGACGCCCCGACCGCAGCTGTACACCTCGCCGTCCCCACCGCCCGAGCAGCAGAAGAAGGCCGTGGAACAGCTGCAGTCGCAGTTCCAGACGCAGCTGCAGCAGCGCCAGGAACTCATCCGCAAGCTGAAGCTGGCCATCGCCAACGCCGAGGTCCCCATCACTGCCGACCGTTCGCAAGTGGAGCCCAAACCTGGAACTTCCGGCGCTCCTCCTCCAGTTATCTACCTGGCCAACGGGAACAAACTTCAGCTGGTGAACTCCGCTGACGAGGCCGGTCTCGTCGATCCTTCGAAACTGGAAATCAAGAAGGGACCCTCAGGAACTCCTCCTCCAGTTATCTACCTCTCCAACGGGAACAAACTTCAGCTGGTAAACTCTCCCGAAGAGGCAGCACTCCTGCAGTCCTCTGTTCGGCCAACTAAGCCAACTCCTGTTACGACTCCACCGCCGCCGACAGTCTCCTTCGAGGAGCTGACCAAAGGGGTGTTACCGCCGGGAGCTCAGTTCGAGGTGATAAGGCACAAACAGGATGGAGGCCTCGAGGAAGTCGGGAACCTGCCTCCGACGTTGCCGCAGAAGAAAGTAACTTTCGTCTTCCTAGAAGAGCAACCGGACGGTACTATTAAAGTACAGGGCGTGAAAGGAAACACGGGAAGTGAACAGAACGATGAACAGTCATCTCCCCCAGATGTAGATCAGATCATCAAGAAGCTGCAGCAAGGAGAACTCAAACTGCCTCCATCAAACAAGCAACCCGAAGCTCCACAATTTCTTCCAGCACCAGGCACTACGCCACAAGAATCCTCTCTTTCAGCTACGTATGTCCCGAACAAGTCATCCGTTCCAGCAACCCAACCGATTCTTCCCAAAAACACCGTCAATCCTTCTCAAGAGAAAGTGCAACAGTTTACCCCAACAGATGCATTTTCCAACCAAGTATCTTACCAGTACTTCAACCTCCAGCCCTCTCGAGGTACACAATCATTCCCTACTGTCTCCTTCTCCCCTAGCGTCGACTCTCAGCCTTCGCCGTCAGCGTACCCTGAGATCGAAGCGACGAACAAATTCAGTAGTACTCCCACTGCTCCAACTCCTATCGTACCTAGTAGGACGAGACAGAACTCCCCTAGGGTCGTAAGGCCTACAGAAGCCAATGCAGAGTCAGTGTTCGTCTCAGCCTCATCCTCACAGACGGCTTCACCTATAAGAAACCAGTTTGTCGATTTCGACGCAAAGCGTCAAAAGTCTCCTCGCTTCCGTTTAACCACTAGCTCCTCCACCACCTCAGCGCCTGTATCGATGTCGTTTCGTCCGCAGATTTCTTACCGCAGGACAACTCCTGCATCAGTTCGAACACCGCCTTCCCGGAAGGAGTCGCAGATACTGTACAGACCACGCTTCCGCTCGACAACGCCGGCGACCACGTCAACAACAGTGTACACCACGTCGACTCGACCGTACACCACGTCGACTCCAGTGTACACCACGCCGACTGTAGTGTACACCACACCGACTGTAGTATACACCACACCGTCTGTAGTGTACACTACTCCGAGAACCACTGCTTTCGATGAGCACACTGTCGCCCTCCTGAACCAGGTGAATGGCCAGGAGTCAGTGCAGAAGCAGTCTGTCAAGAGTCACAATATTCCGACTGTTCCCAGAAACGTGACCACCTCTCTCTACGAAGGCTCCAACTTCCTGAGAACTGCTGCCGAAGCGACCTCGCAGGAATCCGTTTACCAACAAACTACGCACAACCAGACTCTGAGCGACGTGCTGAGAGCTACTGGCTTGTACGCTATGGCGAGGTTTCTGAAAGAGTCGTCCCTGGACAGCATCCTCAACGACACTGGTAAGACATTCTTGTTTATATTTCCCTATAAAATAAATTTCTAGATTTCTCTAATTTGAAATAGCTTATACTATATTTGTATGTAGGAGCGCTGAATGGCTGTGTATTTTTTGACTCATTTATCCAATTACTGAGAACCGTATGTTCCTGATCAGCAAATTGAGACTCACAAGCACTGACATTAAGTCGTCTACTTAGGTTTAAAATATTGTATAAATCTGTACGTCTTAACCACACACTTGAGGTACACTCGCACCTTAAATGTTAACTTTGTTTGTAGTATAAACACACAGACAATTCTAGTAATAATGTTTTTTTTTCCCTCTGAACGGTCACCTGTACGAGTCAAAACACAAAGACGTTTACATTATCTGCCAGTGAGCGCTGAATTAATTAAATAGGGAAACTAGAAAATTTGCTAAGTAGTTCCGCGCTGACCACTTCGCTAATCGAAATCAGTCATCACCACGACTGCGAGGATTACTCCAGAACGCTTCCAGCCACACGCATATTTTCAGAATATTCACACTTCACTAACGTAATGCCTCTTCCTAGTAACTAGGACAACCAGGTTCGAATCACTGAGTACAAATTTTCAACTATCCCCATTGATTTAATCCAGTGACCTCTGGTAGCTAATATCGTAAATTCGTTTTTGTCTTGATTGAATATAGCTGCTGTTCATGTCCGAGAGAACAGACACCACATATATAATAAAACTTCGGTGGTTCCTGCAATTGTCATTCTCCCTTTCAGTCAGAAGAGTTACTAAAATACCGTGCACCGAACCATAGGAATCGACCCAGTGCAACGACGAACTACTGTACAGTAGTCTTGTGTAGTTCGCGAACGAACTAGTGCGGAAGAGTGCTCCCACAAGCGAACTACGCGAACTAGCTCGCAGATCCCTTGCCTCTTAGTTCGTCCGCTCCTTTTCCGAAGACTGACGGGTATCAGCGAGAGGACACGAGAGCGTGCAGAATCGCCTGTTTCCCTTCTACCAGTTACCGTCATTTCGAGCTGAGATGCAGCTCAGCTGTAGTTTTAGTAGCGGTAGCAAAAGCCAAAACGAGCGGACCAACTAAAAAGAGCGAACTAAAAAGAGAGCTACCGGTTGCGAACTAAAATATGCGTGATAGGTCGCGAACAGAATTAAAAATCACATGTTTGCCTTCTGCTGATGAGAGCCATTTCGAGGTCAGCTACTGCCTGCTAAATTACATAGTTCAGTGCTACAAAATTTCTGCTTTGAAGTATTCTGCACTCTGCAATATCTGACTAATAAATTCCATAATGCCAAGATATAGAGATAACTATAAACTTGAACGCGAGAAATTATCCACAAACTGTTTCTTTTGGTTTACGTGATATCGTTAGCGGCTCAAGCAGCAAGCGCATGAAGCAGCTAGGTGGGGGAACTTCTCCCTCCACCTGCATGCGCAGACCACACCGCTCAGCCGTTACTGGGAGCGAACAAACTAAAAGAACGAACTAGTTCGCGAGCGCTCCTGATCGCGAACTATTATGCGCAAGTCTACTGTACAGGGTGAAGCGAAATCGGCACATTCGGGCATCGCAGCGCAATTCCTAAATGAAAGCATTAAAAAAATTCTGTCGCAAAATTTCATCTCGTGAATATTTCCGGTAGTTAATGGCCATCGAAGACTGAGATGGGAGTGTGTTCCATACGTCAGTGTGTTTCATAATCACACTAACAAACTTCTATGGGAACTATAAAGCGTCTTGAGGAACAAAATGAGCATAGAAACCCTAGCCCGGAAGCGCCGTTCAACGACGCTACGGCGAGTCCATGTTACAAGCACCGAAGCCTGCCGATAGACATCCCCTCCATCAATTCGACGCTCTGTACCGTCGTTAGATAACGTTTCTGGGCATGGGTTACTATGCTCATTTTGTACCTCAAGACGCCTTCTAGATAGCCTAGAAGTCTGTTGGTGTAAGTTTGTAATTCGGAAACACATTGCTGTCTGGAACATGCACCAGTCTCAGTCCTCGGCGTCTATTTACTGCCGGAAATATGCGCAGGACTAAATCTTGTGACATATATTTTTGTATTGCTGACATTTGAGGAATCGCGATGCGAAGCCCAACTGCGCTAATTCGCTTTGCCCTGTATATGCATTTGGCTGCGGATATTTATTCAGTTTGTCTATGCTGAATATTTAGTTTTAGACAATTTTCCGCCTAACCAAAGCTACGCATACCTGGCGTAAAATAAGTCTACGCTATTCGCCCGTAAAAATTACATACATGAATAACGTTCAACGAAACTTTTTGTTGCACATAAAAATTAAGATTTCAATTAGAGATCCAGCATACAGTTATTCTCGAGTTTCTGTATCCTAGTTATTAGATCAAATTTTTTTTCTCAAAAAAGGCGTCCAGATTTATTAATCAGAATGCACCTCTGTAATAAGCTTCAAATCAGATTGGTTCTAAAATTAATAATTAAGAATACCTACTACATGTATTACACAAAATTTCTTATTCTCTCAAAGAAATCAATACGCTGAGAAGCCTTTTGCCCATATGCTAGAGACGTACTTCATGTATCTCTGTTTACATCCTGGCTGTATACCTCTGGTCTCTGAGCACAGAACTGCAGCGTGCTTATTCATATGTTTCGCTCAAGATTTTGCATTACCCGTCATGTTGTAATTTGGCAAACAAGTTTCCATCAGTTTTTACTTGACAAAGAATGCCTTCCTTAGTTCTCGTTTTGAACCTTATGTGAATGTACGACGTAATAGAGTGCTTAGGATGCGGAATCGAAACGTATATTTTTTACGTGTTCTAGCAACATTTCGTAGCGGCCATTTTGTAATTTAGCAAAAACGAAATATGGACATCAGACAGCTGCAGTTCAAGTTCCAGGTTGTAGCCGGCCGCGGTGGCCGAGAGGACTGAGGCGCTTCAGTCACGGTCTGTACGGCCACTACGGTCGGGGGTTCGAATCCCCCCTCGGGCATGGATATTTGTGCCGTCCTTAGTTGTAAGTAGTTCATAAGTAGTTTGTAAGTTTAGGGACTGATGGCCCCGTAGTTAAGTCCCATAGACTCTACAAACATTTGAACATTTTCCAGGTTGTATAAAATCAATGGACGGCCGTTATACGTTGATCTCTGTTATCGATGACCGATCGAGACGCGTTTTGCACTTTCAGTTGTCCGTCACACCAGACCACTCTCTACGTCAGCAACTGATATCTGTACGCTTATTTAGTTACGTCTCAACACTAGAACGTCCAATTTGTCCACACAAATTACCAAAATCATAAAATATCTGTACATGATTCAGTGCAAACGTTAGAAAGAATAAGACAGTTGGGTATAAATGTTTGCAGACACCATCGCCTGAACCTGTTCAGGCGATACCGAAACTTAATCATCTGTCTCCGTAATTAGTCCTCACAAAATGGCAGAAATGTCCCTGTATCATTACTCAAATACGTCAGATCGCCATATACCACACTAAAGAGCCATCTGAAACACGACTAGAACAATGAAACACTTTGTCACAGTCAGTGTGCTAGTCGTGTTTCAGAATTTGTATTTTAGTTTTATTTATAACGATTAACCTATGCCATTGGAACATTTCTGCCACATTGTAAAAGAATTATTAGTTGCGAAGGCAACTGATGAAATTTCGGTGTCACCTATGGATGTTCATTTTTAACTAAACCGGCCGTGGCTTAATAAATGTATCTGAAATATACCAGTGATACTTTGTTATTAACATTTACATTGTTAAGGAATGAAGAATAAACTGCCCAAGACTGTAAAGTAACATTGTAAAGTAACATTGTGAGCGCCAGGAGTAAACTGTAATAGAGCGCTAAATTATACTTATAAGACTTCCTAATGCATTACGTCTGTGCGTCTGTTTATTTCATGGTGTTCGTCGTCGCTATTTCTGAATGACTGAAACAGTGAAATAAACCCGATCATCTTTTAATAACATTTTCTGTGCAGTGTCATTGCCAGGTCTGGTGGATATATGGTTTTATTTAAAACATAAAAAATATATTTAAAAAATCAACAAACCATTAATATGTATCTATGGAAGTTTTAGTAGTTTCATAATTGGAATTTGCGTAAATTTGGTGCAATGTATATAAAATAAAGAAGAGTAAATACTTAATTATTTTGTGAAGTTATAGTGTACCTGTGAATTTTACTGATATACTTTGTACATAAATCCACAGAGAAGTGCTTCTGAAACGTTAGACAAAGGAATTTTTCAAAAATAACACCGCTAGATCCAAAGAACATGACAAATTGCATTCATATTTCGGTACTACAAAGGTAATAATTTACATATTATTAAGTATTACATAGACCGTAAGACAACTTGACTGAAAGGAGGTACCAATTGATAGCCTGAGGCACCAAAGAGTCAATAATTTGTTAATGGATGGAAATGTGCTGGTTAAAACTTATACAAGCAGACTTTGTCATCTGTCTTATGACTGGTTTGATGCGGTACGCCACCAATTCCTTTTAGTTATTTTACCATGTCAATATCATCTTTTCAGAGTAATAATTGCACACCATATTCTTATCGTTTTTTACATATATCGCAGTCTCTCTCTGGCCCTTGAGTTTCTACCGTCTAAATTTCCCTCTAGTGTTCCCTCATTTCCTATCGTTCCATCCCTTCTTCTATGGAGAGCCTCCTTACATTCGTTATCATAAGGCTATCTACTTTTCAGCATTATTCTGAAGCACGACGTTTCAAACGCTTCGATTTTTACCTGCTTCACTTTTCCCACTGCTCAGGGGATGAACAAAGCAAGCTGGTTTAAATAAATATTTTACAATACTGTTTGGAAATTAAAAGGCTTGCTTAGAATAGAGCAGCGTCGAAACATGAATCAAAGTAGTCTCTAGACCGAAGACCAGAACATACCTGTGTTTGCTTGTTTCTGCCTTCCTATTGTTTCCTTGGCCGATAGTTTTCATAGCAAAGTAGCTGAAAACCCGGCGTCTCCCGAGTATATATTTATTTATCCAGTCTTAAGTTACTCCACCTCTCCTTCCTCTTTGCACTCTGTCCACCTTCTCTTTCCTTCTCTCTCTGCCCTCCCCTCATCACCCTCCCTCTCTCTCTTTTCAATCTCCTCACCTCCTCCCTCTCTGTTCATCTCCTGCCGTCGCCGTCTCAACCCACCTCCACCTTACCCTTTCTCTGTCAGTTACCTCCTCTTGTCTTTCGAACTTCTTCTCCAACTCTTCAGTCCACTGCCTCCTCCATCTGTTAAAAATTATATAACTCTGTTAACTTTCTTGGTGAACTACGTATATTGCACGGTACCCTCCACCATACAGCGTATCAAATCTTACTTAGATTTTTACGTTCCTCTATTCTGAAGGTTAAGTGTACAAAATTTCTTCAAGATCTAAATATTGTCGAAGTTTATAGGTAACGTACCCTCCGCTATACACCATACAAAATTTTAAGTAGATAGTGTCTTTCCTCAAAGTTTGCACAAAGTTTAATCGCAATCAGATTAACGGTACGGCAGCGCATAAAATACGAACAAACATGATGCGGCAGTCTTTCACGCGTCTCAGTGTTTATGACGTCATATCTCCTAAACTATAATTAGTACACGGAAATAATTTTGTAGTACATTCATTGCCATAAAAGGCTGCTATTTGCAAAATATGTTTCGAATGTACTAAGTAAGAAAGACGTAATCAATTTAAACGTTATTTGTAAAGCGGCACTTTTTCACGCATCTCATTGATCACATTGTTCATGACGTCATATCTCCTGAACTACACGTCGCACAGTGACATAATTATACCCATGATCTTCACGAAAGTGCAAATATATTTTGACAAAGTTTTTGCAATCGGATGTACCGTTTGGCTATGCATAAAATATGAACAAAGAGACAAATGCTCAAGTGTTTGTAAAGTTATGCGACCTAACTGCACTGGTTATCGGTCCCTAAACTTACAGACTAGTCAAACCAGCTTATCCTAAGAATAACACACACATCTATGACCGAGGGAAGCTTCGATCCTCAGACGTGGAACGGCCCCGAGCAGCGTGGCAAGGCACCTTAGTTCGCACGGCTATTCCGCCGCGGCACAAAAAGACAAACAAACATTAATTTTTTATATTAGATAAGCAAAACACAATAAGTATATTTAAGTGCGTAGGCGTCCACGGCCTGTATCATATTGAATAAAATAATTTTGGATTTTGGACCGTATCATAAAAACTGAATCAACACCCTGAAGAGTATCGTTTCATAGTGGTCGAAACATTGGCAGTTCGTTGCTTTGGTGTTTTGTAATGATTTGGCCCAGTACCCAAAATTACTTTATACATATTATAAACAGCTGAGAAAGAGAATCTTCTCCATTATCCATGGTAAAGCATTTAACAGTTAATGTCCCCATTTTCGAGTACTATGGAAGAAACACGATAAATAAAAATAACGCTACAAGGGAAACACAATCATTTGTCTGATATGTTGTTCAGATATATTGTATATTAGCACGTTAATGAAAAGTAATTTTTCTGTACTAGACCATCGCAAGAGTGGTTAAGTATAGCTGAGTCGCTGTAAGTTGATACCTTATAGTTGCAGGAAGATTGTGACAGCGGCTTCATGGCGGTAGTGCATGTTATGCGATTTTGTAAATGTCACCATGGCAACACCACAGTATAGTTTTCTCCTGAAGCCTTTTGCGCTACATTGTTGAAAGCTCGCAACTAAACTGCTAGATTTCTGGGATCAACTTACGGCGACCCAGCTGCAGTAATATTTCAGCAGTGATATTTACAACCTTCGACAGACAGCCACCCTCTTACAAACTGCATCTACTGCCCTGTCTCTTTCAGGACCATACACGCTGTTTGCGCCGACGGACAAGGCTTTCGAGGCGCTGCTGGTGCAGCTGGGAGGGCCAGACCGCGCGGCAGAGAAGTTCCAGGAGAACCCCAGGCTGCTCAGTGGGGTAAGTCGCTGGTTCACGCGTGCGATAAAATAAAAGCGCGCCTATACACTAAATAAAATATTGGCTCACTTTAGGTTACGGTAGTAACACTAAAAACGGCTTAATTATTCATCTGACACGAAAATTGAATAACGGAATTTTTAGAGGAGAAAATTCTCTAGTACTTTGCTCTGTTATGTTTTTGCATATCTCGCAGTGTTTCAGAGATATATGTCTGTCTGTCTGTCCGTAACGTGTTCCCTGTTTTTAAGACGAACCGTTCAACCTATCAGCACCAAATTTTACAGACATAATTGTCGGCCGCCAGAGACCAGAACCTCCCTTTCCCCTTTTCAAATTATTCGGACAAAAAATATGGTGGTAAAAAAAAGCCGTTTGTAATATAATTGTAATAGCAAACAAACCGTTCATCTGACACGAAAATTGAATAACCTAATTGTTAGAGGTGAAAATTCTCTACAACTTCGCTCTATTATATTTTTTTTATATCTTGCATCGTTCCAGAGATATTTGCGAAAATAACGGCGATGTGACGATGTCTGTCTGTCTGTAACGTGTTCCCACTTTTTAGGTCAAACCGTTCAACCGATCGGTGCCAAATTTTACAGACATAAACCTCGCTTTTTTAAATATTTCGGATCTCGTATCGTTTGAGAGATATTTGCAAAAATAACGGAGAGTTGACACCCTCCATTGAATTAACGAAAATCAGCCGTTTGACGATGTCACGTGACATTCCTCGCCCAGAACTCCCTCTGACATACGCCATCTTGCGTTGCGTATTTGATGATTTGTTTATTGTAACTTATACGTTGTCATTTCAAAGCAATGGTGCACTGAAAATTAACAAAATCACATCGTTCTTCGTACGATAAATGATAATCTGATGTATACAAATGCAATATTAGCATCAGTTAACAACGGCCATCAATAGTATGAGATTAAAGGGTACAAGTTTTGATTTATAACTGTAGTGTAGTGGGCAAGGAGTTGGCCTGTGATACTAAAGGTCAGTGGTTCGGAACCCGCCATTATCTACTTTTTTTCTAAAAGGGTTTCAGACACTTTTATTAATTAATTTTTTAGATTATTATTTTGGTCCAAAATGTTTGCAAAAACTTATAAAACTACAAATCTAAAGTGGGCCGTAAAACACGTCAGTGCAATTTTTTTCTCATTATGATTTCCTCTACACAGGATTTCGGAAATAATTTGTTTTGTAGGTTCTAAATTTCGATCTAACGATTTCAGTAATCCATATGTCGTATTACACCCACAAATTGACTCACCGGAAAATAGTTAGTCGACATAAATGACTCATTAAAACCTTAAGACGGAGCAGCGATCGAGTCACGTAAAAATGGCTACTCCCATGGCCAAACAGTGTGTAAAGTTGCTGTATTTGTTGGTGTTTTCTGGCGGTCTGTTCATAGTCTGTGCATACAGTATTCCAACGCACGTTGCAATGCAACGAGACATCAGTACATCGGAAAATGATCCTGACATAGAGACATCAGGTACGCGTTTTATGGGTGTAAATCAAATTCGCTTCCAAACTCGTCAGTAATTTTAAAGAGCCTAGATCGCAGTTCAGAATTTTTGAACAAGCAATCGATTCCGGTGAAATGAAGACCATCTACAGACCTGTGCACCATGTGGCGGTGGGCGGAAAATGGATCACAGTTGCTGCTCGTACAGCAACGATGGGCGTTCCATCTACCAACACAAGGGTACGCAGAGGTTGAAGATTCCATTTGACCGAAACCGAATGCTTGTTAAATAAGATGCTTTAATCTTAATGTTCCATTAAGAGCGTGTTCTTCAGACAGTTTCTATGGAACACGTCACTAAATTTCCTTTCTCGGTTTATTTTCCTTCTCAGAATAATTGTTCCAATTTGTCGTGTAATTCACATTTAATGTCTCACATATTTTATCTAAATTTAATAACTCTACAGGATAATGTCAATGAACTAAAACTACTCAGTTTAAAAAATGGTAAGGATATTCCACCGCAAGCAAGACATTTAATATTAATTATTTTTTCCAAACATGTTTCAGCAAATTTTGTGCTATCATCAGTGGGATGGTTTATTTTTGTTCTGAAAAATTATAGTGTAGTGTACCTTTAGAAACATTTTGAGTTGCTATGCAGTACACTAGTTCAACATCCGTCATCCCAGAAACTTCCACAGCCAAATGCTTACAGGTCTGTGCCTGTTTATAGCGTAGCAGCCGAAATCCGTTAAATACTTTATTTTGAAGAAAATTACACAACTGGCTGCTTTGATCCACGCACTATACAGAAAAAGTGACTTGACGGACGTAAATAACTACCAAGGAATCTCCTTGCTCGCACACACCTGTAAAATATTCTCCAAGGCATTGCTTAATAGAGCCGAACTCAACTGAACTCCCAATTGGGAGAATATCAAGGAGGTTTCAGAAAGGGACGCTCTTATGCTGAGCAGATTCATAATTTAAAGTCAGCATTAGCACAGGTTAAGATAGCGAGAAAGAAGTACGTCGTCACTTTTGCCGACTTCAAAAAGGCATACCCTCATGCAAATCCTGCAAGGATTATCGAACAAACTCTCAGTAACAATTGGTCACGTGTGAAATTTAGAAGAGCACTCTCGTAAAGCTTCGAAGTCAAAAGAAGGGTCAGAAAGGGTAATAGACTCTACCCTCATTTTTCCAACTGTGCATTAGATAACGTTATCATATAATGGCGGAAGGAACTGAACAGACAGAACATCGTGAGCGGCCTCAAAATATATTTTTTTGCTTTTGCAGATGACTTGGCACTTCTGGTAACCTCGATAAAAAAAACACCTCAAGAACATTAGTGAATGCCCCAGAGAATTGCACCTGGAAGAGGAAAAATTAGAGAAAATTAATAGGTACCTAGAAGAGTGGCTTGAACTTAATCTGACAGAACAGATAGCTGTAACAACCCGAATATTGAACTAGAAGTGGCATACCATCTGACAAATAACATATACAATAAGAGATGTCTCTCGTAATACTAAGCTCTGACATTATCTTGCTCTCATGCGACTAGAAGTCCCCTCCGGCTCTGAATGCCTCGTCCAGAAAAGGTAAGGATTTCATTATTTTTTTTTAAATAAAAAATAAAAAAACGTAAATGGATATTAAGGACGATGATCCTGAGGAAGATAACGAGACCAGTAAAAGTAGACGTTAAATTCAGGAGACAGCACAATTAGGAAATATATCGCTACACCGAGACGATCATGGATGTGGCTAGAAGGAGACATTTGACATTCTATGGGCACATTTCGAGGATGATCCCCAACAGAATGCTCAGTCAGATTCCATCATACTGACAGAGGAGAGAGCTTAGGTTCCCAAGTGTCGAAATATCTTCAAGAGTTGGGAATAGTTGACAGCGACATCAGAGACGTAATGATTTTAAATCCAGATTCCAGACCGATCCACATCGTAAAAAGATAGAATGTTAATGCACTGGCCAAATATCAAAGCAGACTCCCATCGAAAATAATAACGTGCTCCTTAATTGCCCTATAAGAAGACACACACGCACACACAACTGGTTTCTGTGTTTCACTCATATCAAACTATATTAATTCCCGCTGCTTCGGACGAGTAGACTGGATGGGTTGCATTGGTTGTTTCTAATTCTAAATATAAAATTTCATAGATTTAGCTTTAAAATGCTTTCCTAATTAAGTTTCTTGATACAACTTGCCACCCCCTATTGCACTATTGATGACAGAATTCAAAACATCCCGAAACACATTCTTTTTTTAATTCTAACCATGGTTCCAAATCCAAATTTTCGCATTTCTAACATCAAAGTAGTCTCAGTAACACCCTTAAAAGAGTGTTCCTTATTTAGCCCGTTTAATGGTTGAATTTCGAAAAATATCGAAACACGTGTTTCAAAAATTGCAGTCAAAAATCTAAATCTGAAGTTTTGTATTTCTTGCTTCATAATTGCCTTAATAATAACGTATTTTCAAAAAACCGTTCATGCCCTATTTCACCTTCTTAGGGATGGTAATACCGAAAAATCGCTGATGCCCATAGTGTAAGATAAACGACGTCTACAAATTTCAAGTTTCTATCGTCTGTAGATTCAGTTGTCAGCGCTGTATTCTTTTAGAAACGGATCGAGAACGCGAAATTACTTTCTTACGCTTTGGCATCTTTCTTTGTAGTTTTACTTTTCGAACTGCAGTATGCATTATTTTATTCGTACGCTTATCGCAGAAAAACAACTGAAGAATATGCATCACGTTTCGCTGTATATAGCCACTCTACTATTATCGTGTCAAGAGGCATCGCTGGTCTTAGGTCCGAATTTTATATAAATTGACTACTTTAAATCACTATATCTTATATATTTTATATAAGTCGGTAACTTCCAGCTCCCATATCTTCCACCCCCTTATCGCTATCAACCCTCTACCACCTTAGTGCATAATGAGAGACTGATACCTACTACCACATACAAAACACTATTCGTTTACGATGTGTAGTTACGGCTGCAGAGTGAATTATAAGAACAAACGACTCAATAGATAATCTCAAGAACCGACAGAGTAGCTAAAATTCAAAATTCACAGTCTCTCAAAATCATTTAGGATATTACGACGGTTGGCACTTAAACAGTGGCAACACTGCTGTGGAGACACTATGCAATGGAATCTACCATTGTCGCAAATAGCTCACGTTGTTGACATACCTACCTTACCTCGAGCACAATCGAGGGAAACAGTCACTTGTGAGAGCAGTCTAAAGGAATGGTCTCATGATGTTTTCGAAACAGGAACAACGGAGTGGATCAAAACTGAATTTGCCAGAGGTTATACAGCATGAAAGTGCCATCAAGGTCTTCAAGAGGCGTACGGGGAATCGGCATTGCCGTAAAGAACAGTAGCACAATGCACGAGCGAATAAAGCGCAAGCTGTCGCTGCTCTGTTAGGTCTATGGGACTGGGAAGTACTGGACAATCCACCATACTCCCCGGATTTAAGTCCTAGTGACTTTGATTTGATTTCGAAGATGAAGGAACCACTTTGTGGCATTCGCTTCAGGACTGTTCCAGAGATTCGACAGGTAGTAAAGCGCCCCATTCACACCATCAGCAGAACAGACTCTGCTAACGGTATACTTCCACATCGCTGTCATCGGATACTACACAACGCTGGTGACTACTTTGAAGGACAGTAACAGGTGCAAACATGCAACGCTTTTGTATTGGTTGTGAATAAATAGTTGCCACTATTTAAGTTCCAACCCTCGTATGTTTATTATTTATGTATTGTAAGAGTGTTGAATGTAGCTGGTACCGGCTGAGAGGTTGCAGCGCGTGGGGGCCTGTTGCAGCTGCTGCTGCACCACGTGGTGCCCGGGGCGTTCCCCCTGGAGTCCCTGCAGGACGAGATGACGGGCGTCAGTCTGGCCGGGACGCAGCTGCGGGTCAACACCTACGTCACGCAGGATGAGCAGTGGAACGACATCAGGGTAAGGGGCACACACCAGTCAACTATTGTGCCTACGTACGCTATTCGTGTCGTTTCGAAATCAGGAATGAGGCGTAACTCAATGGGACAAATATGTCTTTTGCAGGAAACAATGAGAAGAGTATAAAATTCTGACTTTATGCTAGCGTTAATTCCCGGCGTTGTGCTTCCTGTATTTATTACATTCTTTCTTTACCCCATCTCCTTTTCACCCTGCATGTTCAACGTGTTCTGCTTGACTAACTATTCCAGTTTCGTAGTCATACAGCTCCATTCATATGACGTCATAATGTTCTGAATAAAGCTTTTCTATGCACGTAGACTGTAATACTATGAAAATATCTAAGATATGGGTTGTTGTTATAGTGGTCTTCAGTCCAAAGATTAGTTTGATGCAGCTCTCCACGCTAACGTATCCTCTTCATCTCTGAATAAGAACAGCAGCCTACAGCCTATCTCTCAAAGGCTTTTGATTGTGTAAATCATGGAATTCTTCTGGATAAGCTTAAGTATTATGGTATGAGTGGGATAGTGTACAAATGGTTTCAGTCATACTGAACTGGGCGAATACAGAAAGTTGAATGAGCAGTTTACATAATATGCAATAAACAGCTAACTCCTCTAACAGGGGAACTATCAAAAATGGGGTCCCATGAGGTTCAGTCTTGGCACCTTTACTGTTATTAATACATATTACTGACTTGCCATTCTATATTCACGAAAATGCTAAGCTAGTTCTTTTTGCTAATGGTACAAAGTATAGCTATCGTGCCTGACAAGTAGGAATTAACGGATGAAATTGTAAATTATGACTTTCAGAAAATTATTAAGCCATTCTCTACAAATGGACTCTCATTAAACTTTGATAAAACCCAGTATATACAGTTTCATACAGTAAACGGCATGGCACCATTAATAAATATAGACTTTAAACAGAAATCTGTAACTAAGGTAGAATATTCAAAATTTTTAGCTGTTTGCGTTGATGAAGAATTGAATTGGAAAAAACACATTGAAGAACTGCTGAAAAGTTTGAGTACAGCTACTTATGCTACCAGGGTCATTGATAATTTAGGTGATATACAACTCAGTAAATAAGCTTACTACGCCTATTTTCATTTATTGCTTTTACATGGGAACATATTCTGGAACAATTCCACATTGAGTAAAAAAGTATTCTTTGCACAAAAGCGTTTAATCAGAATAATTGCAGGAACCCACCCAAAATCATCCTGCAGACATTTATTTAAGGATCTAGGAATCATTACTGCAGCTTCATAATGTGTCCTATCAATCGACTCCTTCTTTTAGTCAATATGTGCCAGACATTTCTTTTCAGAACCTCCTCATTAGTTACGCAATCTATCCGTCTAATCTTCAGTTTTCTCTTGTAGCAAAACACTTCAAAACCTATCATTTTACTGTTTGTAGTCCTTCCACCTTTCCCTACCGTACAAGACTACAGACAAACGCCTTCAAAAATACGTTCTAACACAAATTAATATTCGATAGCAACAAATTTCTCTTCTTCAGAAATTCGTTTCTTCTCACAGCCAGTCTCCAATTTATTCCTTTTTTTTCCTTTGGCCATCATCAGTTAGTTTGCTACGCAAAACAAAGAAATTCATTTATAACTTTACTGCCTAGTTTCACAACCTAATTTGTTCAGCATTGCCTGATTTCCATTGACTAATATCCATTATCTTTGAGTTGGTGTTAGCGTTCATCTTACACCCTCCATCCAAGACACTGTCTATGCCGTTCACCTGCTCTGCTAAGTCTTTTACTGCCTCCAACAGAATTACAATGTCATTAGGGAACCCCAAAGTTTTTATTTCTTCTCTCTGGACTTTAATTCCCTCTCCTTGCTTTCCTCCACAGCTTGCTCAATGCACAAACTGAATAACATTGAGGAAAAAATACAACCCCGTCGTATTACCTACTAAATTACTGTGTCCCTTTTCATCGTATCTCCTATGTCATCTTCATTTACTTCCTCTTCCATTTCCACAACAATGCCTTTATATCCGTGTATAGGCGCCCTATATTTTCCTTCCACCTTTCAGCTTTTCCATCTTTGCTTAGTACTGATTTACCGTCGGAGCTCTTCATACCCATGCAACTGCTTTTCCTGTCTCTTTTATTTTCTTGTAGGCGGTATTTATTTTTCCCGCTAGTTCTTCTACAGACTTACATTTGCCCTGTAGCCTCTCCGCTTAGCCATTTTCCACTTCCTGTCAATCTCATTTTTTAGTCGTCTGTACTCCATTTACCTCCTACGTTCACTGCATTTTTATATTTTCTCCTTCCATTAATTAAATCAGTATTTCGTATGATATCCAAAGATTTCTATTAAGCCTTGTTCTTCTACCTATATGATTCTCTACGACCATCACTACTTTATCTCTAGAAGCTACCCATTCTTCTCTTACTAAGTTAGTTTCCCCCGTTTTAGTCAATCCTTGCCTAATACTCCATCTGAAACTCTTTAATTTATCCAGGTTCAATCATCTTACTTTTATTTTTTCAGTTTATCAACTTTCGTTCTAAAGTTTAAATCCTGGTTTCGAAATCTGTTAGATCTGTAATTTTCACGCTTTTCTGCACTTGCCTTCTTTTGAATTGGAATATGTGTGCAAAATATTACACGTTTAAAGTCAGTACTAAATACGTAATAAAACTAAAGCTGAAGCGCGATAGGACGAACTTTCATTAATCTTGTTTTTATGACCTCATATATCATGACTAATGAGTCGTGCGACTACATAATTTCGACGATACATTGAATTGAGTATGTATATACTGTCTATGAAGTGTCTTACAATACAGTTAGGACTGCAGAAGTAATATAACGAATTCCGTAGTTTTACTTCATGAACAGCAGATAAGTAGTAAGCGGTAGACTTGTTTGCTTTTATCATTTTGCTGGTGTTATCAGCAAGATAGTCACATGTTACATGATTAAGACGCGGCAATTTGTTTCTCTCTTTGCTTATTATAAAGAAGAGTGTCTGTGTGGGAGAACTACTAACCACTCATAGTATAGAAGTTATGACGTCATTTAACAATGAAATGAGCGAAACATTCTTCCATCTCTCACACAATACCCCACATCTCACCGTAAAGTACTAGATCGATTTCAACCAGACCTAGTATACATAAATCGTACCGGCAAATGACAATACGCATATTCCAGGAGATAGGACGTCATAAACAATTAGATATACATACAACTCCTGTATCATCTGGCGCGTCAATAATGAGATTTTTATTTATGTTGGTATGAAGGTACCTAGTAACTTCCAACAAACGTTACACATCATAAAAAAAACCTTACGTAATTTGTTCTCGCTGACTATATAAACAAAATGATCGAAGAAAAAAAGTTTATTACTTAACACTTTTCCACTGGTCATGCAAATCAAATAAGACATTCATAATAAGGTAACAATTCATTATTTATACGCAACTACTGGTATTCGTGAGACAATTTCAGGTTACATCTTCATAAATACTCAACAAGTCAAATTGAAGTGCATGGCAGAAGGTACATCGAACCGCTTTTTATTATGTTTGTCAACAGTTCCATTCTCTAATATCTCGCGGAAGAAAGGAACACCTAACTCTTTCCGTTTTCGGTCTGATTTATCTTATTTTATTTTGATGATCATGCTTCCTTTGTACGTGAGTCCTAGCAGCAACAGTGTTGCTCATTTTCTCCTAAGCCACTGGACCGATTTCAAATAAATTTGGTACAAACATTCCTTACCGTGATGTAATAATTGCTGCTGGGTTAAGAATCACACACGACACATGTTTCCGAAGATATGACGTCATAAACAATAGCTACCGCAAAAAACTGGCATATAATGTGGCGAGACTTTAAAAATACGCAATATGAGAATGAGAGTACTTGCAACAAACTTTAAAAATAATTTCAAACCTTTATTAAACTTTTTCTCGTTGACAACCGTAGCAAAATGATGAAAGGAATAAAGTTTCTCGCTAACTAGATTTCCATTGTTTATGGAGTAAAACTACGGTATTCGGTATGACATTACAATTTATAATTTCTACACTACAAATTGTAGCCGCAGGAAATTTTACAGACAGTATACACGCATATAGTTGAGTGTACCATCCAAATTGTACAGTACGACACGTAGTTCATGAGATATGAGGACATAGTAACGTTCATGGAAAACCTCCTCATCACGCTCCTAGGTTTAATCTATTACTTCTTTACTACTAATTGTATCCCCAAGAGATTTTACATACAACACTTATGCAAATGAATATATACCTGAAAATGGCAGTAATAAATAAATACCCGGGCAACGTCGGATTTTCAGCTAGTGATTCTATAATTTTCACTCCAGTCTGTGCCTGCTTTCTTTGGAATTGGGATTATTACATTTCAGCGATCTAGATCTATTATTAAGTAATCGTGATAGAGAACGCATGTAGGAAATTCGTTTCCATTATTAGCAACTCAAAATATGGCACAACTAATGCCCAAAGAATTTGTAGAGTTTTCCAATGTCAATTAACAATGATAGCAGACTCGTATGGGAAACTCGTTTCCTTCATTATTAATTCTAAATATGTCACCATTGATGACCATAAGATTTGTATACGTCGGTATGAGATTTTTTATGTACTCTCATTTCGTAATTTTGACACGTGTTAAATAGTATTTGTTAAACTACTTGTTTCATAACTACGTCATATCTTTTGGGTGATGTCTCTTTGTCGCCCAGAGCATTCTCGTATAATACATTGCTTTTTAACTTTCAGATCACGGAGTTGACGTCATGTTCATCGGTTCGATGATTTCGTGCTCGTTATTTAAGACCACAGTCTTAACAAAAAATTGTGTGCGATGCTCCTGTGGTGATACATAGACGGTCATGCTTGTACAGTGGTGCGTCACATGAAGCCCTTTCACCAAACTTTAAATGTATCATTATTCGTTGTTCAGTAAGCATGTACAACTGATCTTAGAGAAACACGAGTCACTGTCCAATGGGTTTCTCTTCCGTGAACCGGAACGTTCCGGTTCAAATTTAGTCGTACCGCAAAACCGAAGTGCTCCTGCAGGCGTAACATTCGGCAACGGTGAATATATCCTAGTCAGACACAGAGAGGAAAACTAGCTGTTCGACTTACCTGGTACTTTAAAACTATTTTAATCAAAACACCTTGACATATTCGCGCGTATGTAGGTTAACGCCGCGGCGGAATAGCCGTGCGCGTTATGCGCCATGCTGCAGTGCGCGCGACCGCTCTCCGTCGGAGATTCGTGTCCTCCGTCGGGCATGGGTTAGGTTAGTTTAGTTTAAGTAATTTGTAACCCTAGGGACCGATAACCACAGTAGTTAAGACCCCTTGATTTACAAACAAACATTTTGTAGGGTAATGCGTATCAGTCATTCATGTTTAACATTGTAGAATGTCATCCAACATGACATATGTCGTGTAATATGACGACAAGTGCTACTAGAGTTTAGAATTCACACTTGTACTTGCTATTACAGTTAAATCTCCCTATGCACTAGAGACTTACGGTTTCTTTCGAAAGAAAGCGCGAAGATGTACATTTATTTATTTAAATGTTTTTGCTACCAGATAACTCGAGTAGTTTGTGTTTATCATTTTCGTCTACGATTGGTCACAACATATTCGGGACTACTTTTCATTCTGTTTCTCACCTTTCATTCTACCATAGTAGAGTATCTGTCGTAAACGACAGGAGATATGAATTAGATAGTCTTTAAAATGTCATCACGAAAACTACAATAATCGTTGTTTTTATAGCTATTTATCTGTACTTGAAATCTTACCAAATCTTAAGTCCAACAAGTCTCAGCACGTGCTAAATTGAGGTAGACCCTGATATCTAGTAACGGAGAGTGATTATTACATAAAAATCATTTTATTTAGTTTCGTGCCAAGTTTGAGTAGATTCTAACATGCGTAAAGAGAAGAAAGGATGCACTTAGCACTTAAAACCTCTCAAAAAAAAAAAAAAATAAATAAATAAATAAATAAAAATAAAAATAAATAAATAAATAAATAAATAAATAAATAAATAAATAAATGAAAAAAATCGTGTAAAATAAGGTCGTAAATGTGCACATAAAATGGCGCTGAGTATTAAAGCTCTACTGGCATATTTTGCAAAGTGATTTAATCGATTAAAACAACTTGCCTGGACGTGATCTACGGTTTGTTGTTAGCTTGTCTTTAAACCATCAAATCCCGATTATGAGTAAGGATTATTGGTTTAAAAAAACAATTACTTTTAACTGTATCTATTTATCTACCCTCGTGTACAGTTTCAACTGATTCCTACAAGTTTTAAGTGTAGAATTTACGCGCTTCAAAACCTCAAAGAAAACCAGTTATTTGCACATAAAACCCCATTAAAACCCGAACGGCGCACATAAAAACTGTTTCATTTGCTGAGTATTAATTTCAGCCCAATTAATTTCTTCTTCAAGAGGATTATTCTAAATTCTGAACCACTATTTTAATATTTTAATTACCCTGCGTGGCAGTTCCAGTTCGTCATTAAAATTATACTTATAGACTGTAGCAAAGCTTCAGTAAGACGGATGTTTTAATAGCGATACAATTCAGATCTGTTTCGGAATAAATCCAAAACTTTTTACCCCATGGTACTAGCTCTAATAGGAATCGAATACCAAAGCCACAAAATCGCGATTCTGTCTCGGCTTATTCAAACATATTAAATTGCATGCAGATATTTGTTGATAGAGTCCATCTGTGGAACTGAAAAAGGGAAAAAAAGTTTGTATGCCAAACGAATTTGCCTTAATTAATTTACAAGGTATATTCCGTAGCTCGGAATAATGTTTATGGTTTACATTATTTCGTCTTTTTAGTTTCTGGCAGTTGAAGTGTAAACAGTTCTGACATTTTTTTTCTATCTATGAGCTGTGAAAGATAGAAAATCGCTACAACTGTTTACAACCTTAACTGCCAGTAACGTAAAAGACTAAATAATGTAAAAATATAAACAGGTGTATACAGGGTGAAATACAGAATCTTGCACCGCCAATATTGCGGAAATGGAAAGTACTCAAATGTTCAAATGTTCGTAAATCTATCGGACCAAACTGCGTGGTCATCAGTCCGCAGCTTATAAACTACTTAAACCTAGGTAAACTAACCTAAGGACAAACACACACACCCATGCCCCAGGGAGGACTCGTACCTCCACGACGAGCAACCGCGCGCTCCGCAGCAAGACGCTTTAGACCGCTCGGCTACTCCACCGCGGCATGGAAAGTACTATTGATGAGTGGTTGTCACATCATGAATTAGTAGTTAGGGTACGTACTGTTCGCCAATAAACAGTCTGTAATACTACATACATATAGTGTATTTTTTTTGTAAAAGTACACCTTTTACAATGGAGATTGCAAACTAAGAGTAGGGTAAATTAGAATATCAGTGTGTTTGTTGAAATATGGTTATGAGATACCGTATTGTGAAATGTTTTCAACCTGACACTTGTCTGCCCCATGCAACCTGCGTAGTTGTTAGGTACGATGTTGTTACGTTTGCTTACATCGTACCTGCGTTTTGATTGTGTGCATTGCGACTAGCTAGTCAGTTAGTATCTGACATACATAATTACGAAACTTTCACACAGTTAAAAATCAGGTGTTAAAATTGTAATAGTCTGAATGAAAGTCCTTGGTCCACTTGAGCTGTTATTTTATTGGAGTCGTGAAGACCCGCACTACCGGTTTCGCCACTTACAGTTGTATCTTCAGGTGCTTTTTTACTGTACAGGATGATAATTGTTTTAATAAAATGAATATTTAGATTGAAAATTACATATTAAAAAACAAAAAATCAGAACTAGTTATGTATAAGGTAGTTACATGTAATTTTTGTTTATATAAAAGCCAGTAGGCTAGTAATTGCAATAAATATTTTTTTATGTTACTTGCAAAGTTTTCCATATAGGCCACTTGTGATGGATGACGAGGTTAATGGTGAGGTCGTACCGCAATAACACCGTTATCCATCACAAATGACTTATATGGAAAACTTTGTAAATAACATTAAAAAAATATTTATTGCAATAACTAGCTTACTGGCTTATATATATAACTTCCTCATACATAACTAGTTCCGATTTGTTGTTTTTTAATATGTGATTTTCAATCTAAATATTCATTTTATTAAAACAATTATCATCCTGTACAGTAAAAAAGCACCTGAAGATGCAACTGTAAGTTGCCAAACCGGTAGTGCGGGTCTTCACGACTCCAATAAAATAACAGCTCAAGTGGACCAAGGACTTTCATTCAGACTATTACAATTTTAACACCTGATTTTTAACTGTCTGAGAGTTTCTTAATTATGTATAAATATTTTAGCTGTGGTTGCCCGTCATACAAAGTTCTTAGTATGTGACAGTCCAAATTCAGATGTTGGTAAAGCTATGGGAACAAATTGCAGTGATCATCAGTCACTAGACTTATAAACTAGTTAAACTAACTTACGCTAAGGACAACGCCCACACACACCCATGTCCGAGGGAGGACTCAAACCTCCGGCGGGGCGCAGGCGTGCACTCCGCAGCAGGACTCTTTAGAGGGCACTGCCGCTTCCTCGCGGTGTGTGACAGTCCACGTGGGAGGTTGTGAATGGACGATGGTATTTATTACAGCAGAAAAGGCCGACTGCTCATCATGTATGGAGATTGCGGGAAGAATGCAGTTCGTGCTTGTACGGTGTAGGCGTAAACAAACCCCCAATGCGCCACCCATCTCGGCAGTTATTTATCAACGACTTCAAGAAGTTAGGCGATGTGGTAGTGTAACTCCTATACAACATAACGGAAGGGAAACAAATGACGACAGAAAGCGGGAGGAGAATAAATGTTTTGGCTGCTGTTGCAGTCAATCCGCACGTTGGTTTCCGCACAATCGCAAGAGGAAGTGGCGTGAGCCAGGCCATTGTCAAATCAAATGTTTTTATAGTCTTAACTACGGGGTCATCAGTCCCTAAACTTAGAAACTACTTATGAACTAACTAAGACTAAGGACGGCACAAATATCCATGCCCGAGGGGGGATTCGAACCCCCGACCGTAGTGGCCGTGCAGACCGTGACTGAAGCGCCTCAGTCCCCTCGGCCACCGCAGCCGGCAGGCCATTGTCCTATGCATTCTCCATTGACATTGCTTCCATCCGTTTTACATCACTCTCCATCAATAGGTGTATGGAAAAGATTATGAGAATCACATTATCTTTTGTTCATGGGCATTCAGACATGATACTCTAGATGCATCATGTTCAAATGTTTAAATGTTTGTAAAGTTATGGAGCAAACTATTTTGCTCGTCGGTCCCCAGCGAGCGAGGTGGCGCAGTGGTAACACACTTGGCTCGCATTCAGGAGGACGGTGGGTGAAATTCACCTCCGGCCATACAGAATTAAGTTTTCCGTGATTTCTCTAAATCACTCCAAACAAATTCCAGGGTTGGTTCCTTCGAAAGGGCACGACCGATATCTTTCCCCATCCTTACCACAAAATCCGAGCGTCAGCTCCGTCTCTAATGACCATGCTGTCGACGGGACGTTAAACAATAACCTCGTTTCCTCCTCCTTTAATCAGTCCCTATACTCAACAAACCAACTTAAACCTATCCTGCGGACAAGACGAACACCCATGCTCAGAAGAGATCTCTAAACTCCGGCGGGAGCGGCCGCGCAGTTCCTGATATGGCGGTAGAACCGCTCGACCATTCCTCCGCGGTGATGCATCATGTATCTCACTTTATGATAGAAGATAGATTTACCTATAATTTCCAAGTAACCTGCTGAAACATGCATTATTGGCATGTTGACAATTCCCGTTAGCTTCGACAGGTGGGACGTCAGCGTCCGTGGAATGTAAATGTGTGGTGTGGGATAGCTCACCACAGACCCATATTTTTCATAGAAGGAACACTGAAAGCGCTCAAGTATCGCAGTCTCCTAACAAACCATCTGCCACGGTTGATAGAAGTCGTTCCTCTGCAGACTATGAGAAACCTATAATACCAACATGATAGTCCAGCCCATAGTGACGCATTACTGCAACAAGTCTTCACGAATTGTTTCCAAGTCGTTAAAGTGTATCTTGGCAGGCTCGTTTTTCGGATTTGACCACTGTATACTTTTTTTCTGTAGAGAAAGTTAAAAGACGTTGTCTACAAAGACATACCAACTATTCTCGATCATATGCAACGAAGTGTTACTTCAGCCAACTCGGACATTTTCGCTGAAGTGCTGACACTTAAATGTAGCCTTTTCATACCAGACTGGAAGCATCTACTGCCTGTGCCAGTGGTCATTTCGAACACAGTCTATACAATCTATGATGATTAATTGTCTCTTAATTGGTCCGAATCCACATCAATAGTAAATACTCCCTTGTTCTCTAGTGTGTGCTACTGTGGTTATTTTACTAGTGTTGCTATGGAAATTTTTCGCAGTACGATATCTCGTAAAAGACTTGAATTAGAGTCGTGCAACAAATTCCACTGCCATTCTTATTTACTCTAGGAACTGTTCCATTAAAAAAAGTGTATGTTTGCACCCGGGGCCGTATTTAAGGTAGGCGACGCCCCCGTTCAGAAATTTATTTAAATTTTATTGCTGTAATCGGAACTCTGAATAATAATGTTTCAATTAACATTAAAATAATATTTACAAATCTTTTTGTGGCAAAATTTTTCCGCCCTGTGCAGCTGCACATGTTCCATCTGCCTAAAAATGGCCCTATATTGCACCAAAAACACACTTTCTATGTATTATTAAAATCTGTTTATTATCTAACATTTTGAGTCCCTGACTATCAATCCATCCTGTGAAAACTGCATATCAATAGTAATTTTCATATTCGCAATGTTTGCGGTGCAAGTATTTGGTGATTCACTCAGCATTCCAGGCCATTGAACATGCATTTTAATTAAAGTAAGGCGAACAAGGAAGACCGTAGAATTTTTTTCCAGTTTCATTCGTACAAGAAACTCAGGAAGACAGCAGTTTAATTTAATATCATTGACAGATATTATATTACGCTGCTATCTCGTTTTAATTATAACATTCCTATCGAAATTCTGCGTGAGATCCCATTTGTAATTAGTAAAGCGTGTTTGTGGTGGTGTGTTGGTCGCGTACCGGCTACCTCTCATCCGCGGCCGCATCCTCATTACATGGAGTTTCCGCGTTTTCATGCGCCAGCAACGTGCGGTTCATTAAGGTCCAGAGCTGCCGCTCTTCAGTGGTCAGTTTCGTGCTCGTTTTCACTTCACGCACTAATTACGTGTAACAAAGAGCTGGCCAGAGAGAGACAGGGACGAATTACTCTTATCGCAGACCGGAGCCCCACTCCACACGCAAGCCGTGCGAGTAAATTGAATCAACGGCTTTCTCCCCAAGTCAGCCGGATGCCTTTGTTAGAAAGTGCGGCTCCGGACCGCGTTTCAGGGCCTTAGGGATGCGGCGAGTCATAAATTTCGCTGGTGGACTCACTCTGAGGCGGTGAGCTTCCTGGGTGGAGAGCGGGCAGAAGCACTGGGTGCGGCGCAAGTGAGGGTGTGGCTGGCTGCAAGAGACATAACCACTGTCACAGACAAAAATATACAGACGGGAAACCTCCGTAAGGGCCTGGTCACACGCTTAGGGCTGCGGGGAGGAAGGGCCAAAGCAGTTCCTTAAGATGTCCCATGATGGCGCTGAGGACAGAAGCAGCCCTTTAAAACTGGTCAGAGCAGGTGGCAGGTAACTTCTGTCCCCATCACCACCACCTCCTCTCAAACGCCGGCACGCCGGACACAGCCTTGGCCTCATGGAAGGCAGCACGAGCTCGCCCCTCAGCCTCCCCTACAGGCTACCCTCTGACGTGCGAGAGGCACCCTAAGAAGCGCCTCTAGTGTCGTCTACCGGTACTAAGCCAGGGAACCGTCTGACATCTGCTGGCAGCTTACGGAATTACAGAGGTTTAGGGGGGAGGCTTCTTCTCTGTATATGTTACTCTGTGCCACTGTGGCAGGCTGAACACGAAATAGTGTGACGGCCAAAATACTTGTACGTGCAGGTCTGCCAACATAACCGACCAGTCTACAATCTTTCAACGTAGGATGAGGAACATAATGCAACGCGAACATGCAGAGAAAGTGTCGTCGAAGATACACAATAATACGTAAAACTCGCGAATAAGTAAATGGGAGTGTTGTATCGTAAATGTTCATTCAATGCTCGAGGAAAGTTCCTCATGGCGCTTGATTACCCTGAAACAACAGCATAGGAGAAAAAATTAATATTATTTTCGCATGCCAGCCGCAGTGGCCGAGCGGTCTGCGGCGCGCCAGACACAGCTTGCACGGCCGCTACGGTCTGCGATTCGAAACCTCACTCTGGCATGGATGTTTCTGTCGTCTTTAGTATAAGGTAGCTCATAAGTAGTTTGTAAGTTTAGGGACTGATGACCCCGCAGTTAAGTCCCTTAAGCTTAACAAACATTTGAATTTACGCATGGCGGTATCCATTTGTGACACCTAGACACCACGCAGCGCGCTACAAATAGCCCAAAAACATGCTGAATCGACTCGTAAGTGCATCAAGTGCTATTCATGGATGAGACTCACGTCTGTATTCTACCAGACAATCGTCGGAGACGTTTTTGGGGTCAGCCTGGTCATCCTGGTCATCCTGGTCATCTTGGACAGCCTGAACGCTTTAGATACAACGTCTAGCGGGTGCATCAAGGCGGTGATTCCCTATGCCACTGGTGGTCGTAGAAGGATCAAACGCCTATACGGTACAGCGATGACATCCTACAATGAACAATGCAACCATATCGGTAGCATTTCTGTGAGGTATTCGTCTTAATGGTTGACAATTCTGGAACTCATCGTGCATATTTTGTGGATGTGTTCCTTCATAATAACGACGTTGCAATGTTGGAATTGTCAGCACTGAATTCAGATATGAACCATATCGATCATGCCTGGGAACACTGGAAAGGGCTGTTTTAGTTCGAGACGTTCCACCAGCCATTCTTAGATGTATACGCCGAATCGCCGTTCAGAAGTGTGACAATCTGGACCAACAGTTCCTTTACGATATAGCGAACGGTATGCCACCACGAATACGGGCGTGCGTGTTAACAGGTATTAGAGGTACTGGTGTATACTACAGTCTAGAGCACAAATTCAGAATGTCTATGTTATTTTCGTACAACTAGTCAATTTCTGTTTTCATAAGCTATAAAGACACCTGAAATGTTTATATATATATATATATATATATATATATATATATATATATATATATATAGTTAAAGGGTCATGAACCCCAGAAATAGAAATCGTGCAGATACAACATTAATTTTTATGTGTGTACTTTAATTTCGAGGGACCAACAACTACGTATTTCTAATAATCGGTGACATTGTTGACTATGTCATTAGCTGCAATAAGTTTTTTCATTGAGTAAGTTTTGCCTACTTTTCGACATATCGTCAAATCATTATATAAATACGCTAACACGAAAATTGTGGTACAGATTACTAATTTATTCGTACAAGAAGGCCAATGAAAGTTACATAATACGAAAGATTGTTTGTCGTAGATTTCATGAATATAAATATTATGTGTGCATTCAACCATTAAAAGTGGTAAAATGAAGTAGAAATTTTCCTATCTACAGATTGGATCAAGTTCTACATTCTCCAACACTCAGCTCACTGATTGGCTATTCACGTCGAACAAAGACGCTGTAATGCAGCGCATCTGCAGTATTAAAATGACGTATTAAAATAAGCGAATATCGAAACATGGAGTGCTTACAACTCACTTTCTTGTGCCGTTCAAATGCTTCATTTTCGCAATGATTAAGAGTGTTCAAGAAAATGGATGCTTTCATATGAATGCTGATATAAAGGATGTTGCGCCGGGAGAGGCATGTAGCGGTGCACGGGTGGAACTACGAAGTCGACATGTTGACAGCTCTGGAATTCTGAATATCGCAGTATCGAAATAACATTGTTTCTTGGCGTTGTATAAATATACGAACACCGAAATTGTAGTTCCATTTCAAATGGCCAATGAAAGTTATATAATTCGAAAATGGCATGAGAAGTATATACTTCCGTTTTTATTTGTTATTGTGTCAGGCATATTCCCTAACTCGTAGAAGATCCCGTTTCATACCTCCCACTGCCAGTTAAATTTTACCAAATATCCCAGCGGCCTCTTATGATAATGTTGGCAACAGATGCTGAATAGTGAGAATCCTGCGAGTCTTCATTTTAGTCAATCGCTTAACAACGCTGATGTTTTCTCGTGGAATCTTCGCTTTACAATGGCAATTATTTTTACTGAGCGGACGAGGGTACATACAAGAACCTGTCAACCATAAAGCAGGAACAGCATTATTTGTTTACTTCATGGTCTGTACGATACACTAATCGAGTCATTCTATGTGGTTCGAACAAAAGGGCAAAGATTTTCTATCGTGTTGTTGATGTTGCCAACATAATCACGCGAGGCCGCCGACACGATACGTAAAATTTTACTCCCAATGATCATTGTAAACACAATTAGTCGACTTTCGACCACAGGCAATACTAGTGCCGATAGTTTTTTTATTCCACCACACTTACTGAAAATGCCCCCTTTATATCCCAATTTATCATATTTGTATTACATCATGTGACGGCAGTTCTTGAACGGTTAAGCGTCCTCCATATCGGAAAAGGTAGATGATTGCCAGCTGCCAGATGTTCTTCAGACCTGACTAGCGACTGATTTATCCTGTTTCGCTATGATGTTTCTCGCCGATTCTCAAGTGACACGTCTAAAGGATTGGTCATTTTAATAAAACGTCTCCGGATGTACTGTATTCGGTAGTCGTTTAGCGAGTGCCTACTTATCACCACTTTGTTTACTCCCGTCTTCTGATGAATCCTCGATAATCCCTCGATGATCGGGCAAATTTGTGGAACTGTTGACGGTATTAAGCAACTACACACAATACGAACCTCCTTATTAAGTGCCACGTTTGACGTGTGCAAAGTTAAATGAAAAAGACCCCGCATACTTCACTACTGAGAGTAAGAGAGTCGATGTTTCTAGAACTTGAGATGGAGCTCGCCATGTTGTGCTAATTCGTTTTTGGTAAAGGCGAAGTCTTGTCAAGGCGAAGACCCAAATGCTTCTGCGAGTCACTATGGTTCACAACGGACCCTGCCACGTCAGTTTGAGTTGCTTATGTGAAGGTGACTTTGGCAGGGATTTATCTTGAGAAAATCATCTCTGTTGAAGACAGATAAATCTTGAAGTGATCGCAAGTGATCAGTTTCCGTTCCACTTCGTCAAACGATATTACTTGTGCAACCGCGGCATATATAAACAGCCTTGATTTAATAAGCTCATTGTTCGTATACATCTATACATCTTTAAAAAAGGCTGTATCTGTGTATGTATGTTCCACATCTCCTCCAAAATTACTGCACCGATTTCAACCAAATTTGGAACACATGTTCCTTACTACCAGGCAACAATCTCTGTCGGGGTAAGAACCACCTATGGCACAAACGTAAGGACATATGGACCGTGTTGTTCATCACAAGACCAAGCGCCGTTACTTTATATTTCTGATGTGAGCGCAATTAGTGCTGTTTAGTAGTTATTTACAGTGAGATTTCACTACTAACCAAAAGAACACAAACCCTTCTTTGGTACAAATTGTTAAGAAACATTCATAAATAAACATATTTTAAGAACATGTAAAATTTAGGTTCCATTATGTTAGTTATGACATGGCGCTTGGACTAGTGATGCACAACACCGTCCATATGATGTCATAAGGAATGACAGTCGTGAAAAACGGCTGTATCATGCGATAATATTCAATATATGCTCATAAACTAAAGGATCGATATCAACTTAATATGGTTCACGTATACTTTAAGGTCAGAAATCATTTGCTATGTTGCAAAAACCACCTACAAAACATAGTTCATACGATATCACGTTATAAACAATGAAAACTGCCGCATCTTGTGGCGCGTGACAGTCTCATTCGCCAACTATTTGGCCATAAGAGCATTTAGCGACTTGCAATAAAATTAGAACATAATTGCAAATCTTTACGAAACCTTTATTTGCTGACAATCACAGCAAAATCAAGAAAGGAAAAAAAAGGTTATCGCATACTACTTTTCCGGTGTTCATGATGTATATCTACGGCATTTGACATGACAAGTTCCTACTTCTATACTGTAAATCGTATTCTCGAGACAATTCACAGACAGTACACCCACATACCACTGAATGTTCCCTCGATACTATATCACAGTTAGAGATATGAAGTAATAAACAATTTGTTTCATGAAAAACCGCATAGTCACGCATGAGGTTTCCATTTATTACGTCTTTACTGTTAACACCATTCACGACATATTTTGCAGACATTAGGTACATATATCACTGAACTTTCGAATTTAAATCATAGTATGACACATAGTGTAGGAGATATGACTTCGTAAACAATGAGTCACAAAAACTTTCCCATCACAAGTATCAATAAATGTGGTTTATAGTCAAGTTTTGAATTAATCTTAAACATCATTTGCATTTTACTGCTATTTTTCTTTCTTTAAATACTGCACTTAAAATTTTGTACATTATGGATATTTCTTTGCTTTACTGTATCGTAATTTCTAAGTTGTTTTCATGGATACGTGAAGACGAAATCTTTTTCGAGTTTTTATTTTCGTTTCTCATATAAGACTGGAAAAATGCTTATATACATGGGCAGGCTGGATTTAGCAGCTAGTATTAAATGAAATTAGCGGCAGGGCACTTCTCCGGAAAGGCTACACTTCAGCGGATATTTGAAGAAGACATCCACTAATTTTGTAATACGGAAGTCCTTAGTCATGTCATAAAATTTAACAAGTAACCGTTTGTGGCTGATAGTATCATATGCAGCTGAGAGATCTATAAAAGCAGACTCCATTTAACTGCTTCCTTTCGAAATCGTCCTTTGTGTTGGATGAGAGTTAGTACATGGCCTCAACATGATTTACCAGGTCTAAATTCTGGTTGTTCAGGTATGATTCCGGGAACAAGGATAGATCCTTCTCATGACAGTGTTTCAAATTTCCTTTGGAAATCAGTTACGTGTCCTCCAGTACCGACGTTGTTGGCTAATCCTTCCAATGCTGCCCTAAAAATAAAAGCGCGTTTGCTTGCCAGCAGAGGTTCGAGCCCTCCCTGGTGGGGTATAGATTAGTTTACCTTAGTTTAAGTAGTTTGTAAGCTACGGACTGATGACCACGCATTTTGGTCCGATAGATTTACAAACATTTGAACATTTGGAAAAAAAAGCTAAGCCTGTTCAACTATAAAAGTATTTTTCAAAGCCAGCTTTGGTGACAATTTCGATAAATACTGAAGGCCTTTCTGCAGTTCAGAGATTATTACTTTAGGTGCAATGTATTTATGGAAGCTGTATTTAAAAGAGGATAAATATTAGATGATGGAAGTAACAACCAGGAACAGCTTCATGATGAAAAGTATGGAGCTTGGCAAAACCGTTCAAATATTTAAGGGTAATATTGCGAATCGATATGAAGTGGTCCTGAAATTTAAAATCATTAGCAGTTCAGCTTGAAATCCAGTGGTCATCTTTGAAAACATATATGGATTGTAACAGACATCACACTATCTATAGATGTATTTCTACATGACGACGGCGTATGGTTCATTATCTCTACACAGGTGCAGCAGTAACGTTGAACATCGTGCGGGCATTAAAAATGGAGAGTATAAGAGGGCATGGACAATAGGGTCGTTGCTGCCGTATTGTGTGACTTGAGTGAATTTGTTTCGGACAGGAGGCGAGCGTGTGTAGCCAAGAGGTTAAGGCGAACGCTGGCCTGAAGAGAGAGACTCGGATTCGAATTCCGGCCCAGCTCACATTTTCACTTGCCGACATTGAGTCATTTCAGTGCCCAGCTGCAACCAAAGTGATTCCTTTCCTTCCTTTGAAAATGAAAGACACCAGGAAAGACACTGCTTAAAATATGTGTAACTGAAGATTAATTGATCGACGACAAAGGAATGTACAAAAAATACTATCGAAGACAGGAATACATCAATATTAATCGCTTGGAAGTAAAGGCAAAGCGAAACGGCAGCAGAAAAACGTGAAAAAAATTGAGAAACAATCAGCTCCGGAACCGCAAGTCTGCAAGGGGTTACTCTCCTATTAAAGGCAGAGGAGAGATTAAATAGGTGGCAAGAGTATATCGCAGGTTTCTGATGACGTGATAGAGGAAGAAAATACAGTCGCTGACGAAGACATAGAGGGCTCAATATTAGAGTAAAAATTTTAAATTGTTCTGGAAGACTTATAAACAAGTAATGCAGAATGGTTATATAACATTCCATGGATATTTCTAAAATCCTTAGGGTAAGTGGCAACCAAACAGCTATTCAAGTTCGTGTGCATTTATGAGACTGGAGATGTACTACTATCAGACTTTCGGAAAATATCACTCTGAAAATTCCGAACATAGCAAAGCAGGAAGTGTTATAACTACAGCACTATCAGATAAGCCGCGGTGGAGTGGCCTAGTGCTCTCTGGCGCCTTGCTGTGGAGCGTGCGGTTGCTCGCCGTGGGAGGTTCGAGTCATCCCTAGGATATTGGTGTGTGTGTTGTCCATAGGTTAGTTTAACTTAGTTTAGGTAGTTTGAAATTCTACGATCTGATGACCATAGTAGTTTGCTTCAATAAGTTTACAAACATTAGAATATATAAACTATCAGGTTATCGGCTAATACATCCAAGATAATGACAAGGACAATATACAGAAGAATGGAAAACAGAGTTAAGGATGTGTTAGATAAGCATCAGTTTAGATTAGGAAAAGGTTAAGGCATCAGGCAGAAAGTCCTGACATTGCGCCTGATATGGAAGTAGGAAGCAAGCTTAAGGTTTAACGTCGACTGTTTATATATATATATATATATATATATATATATATATATATATATATATATATATATATATATAAGCTTATGGGACTTAACTACTGGGTCATCAGTCCCTAAACTTACAAACTACTTATCAACTACTTTACACTAAGGACGGCACAAATATCCATGCCCGAGGGGGGATTCGAACCCCCGACCGTAGTGGCCGTGCAGACCGTGACTGGAGCGCCTCAGTCCCCTCGGCCACCGCGGCCGGCCCACGGCTGCTAACGTCGACAGCGCGGTCATTAGAGACGGAGCTAACGCTCGGAGTTTTGGGTAAGGATGAGGAAGAAAAGCGACCGTGCCCTTTGAAAGGATCCATCCCGGCATTTGCTTGGAGATCATTAGGAAAGTCACGGAAAACCTAAATCTGGATGGCCGGAGGTGGATTTGGACCACCCATCCTCCGGAATGAGAGTCCAGTGCGTTACCACTACGCCATCTCGCTCGGTTCACTGAAGTCAAGAGACGCCCATATGATTGGTCACCTGGAAAACAGTTCGACAGTATAAAATGGTGCAAGTTCTGACAAATTGGAGTAAGCCACAGGGAAAACAAGGTAATACACAGTAGGTATTACATCCAAGACAATCGAATAAGAATAGGGGAACGAGAACTAAAGGTGCGGATCAAAATGGATGTAAAACATGGGTGCAGTCTTTAGCTCCCGCAGTTCAATATATACTTCGCTAAAGCAGTGACGGAAGTAAAAATTGTTCAAGAATGGGATAAAAATTCATTGGGGAAGGATATCAACAATAACGTTCGCTGATAATATTATCATTTTCAGTGAAAGTGGGAAACGGGTACAGGATCTGTTAAAAGAAATAAATAGTCTAATGAGTACATAATACGGATTGCGAGTAAAGAGAGCCGCGGTGGAGTAGCCTAGCGGTCTAAAGCGTCTCGCTGCGGAGCGCGCGGTTGCTCGCCGTGGAGGTTCGAGTCCTCCCTAGGGCATGGGTGTCTGTGTCGTCCTTAGGTTAGTTTAGTTTAAGTCCGCGGTTGCTCGCCGTGGAGATTCGAGTCCTCCCTAGGGCATGGGTGTGTGTGTCGTCCTTAGGTTAGTTTAGTTTAAGATGTTTCTAAGCTACGGACTGATGACCACGCAGTTTGGTCCGATAGAATTACAAACATTTTTGAGTAAAGATAAAAGTAATAAGAAGTAACAGAGTCGATGGGACGTTAAACCCTAAGCTTCCTTCCTTCCTTGTCTTGTATTGTGTTGTTCTCACTTCGAATTCCATCAAAATAAACATTACAGAACCGATTGTTTAAGTATTTTTAACCGTACTTTTTACATGAATTAACATCGAACATAGATAGCAAAACAGATGTCAGTCTTGGAAAGTCATTTTGGTACGCACCGAAATAAAATACGGAGTCACAGACGTCTCGGCAAGCATTGTATAGAAGGCTGTACAACTCGCAGCAACAGATGGCACTGCTAGCGGTGTCGTCTGACAAACGCATGTAGATGCCAAGGAGTTTCCGCTATTATCGTATAAGGAACTAGCAGAAAACCCGGCGATGCCCAGGTATTTATTCATTTCTGTCTATATTTAGTACTTCTCTGTCATTCTAATACAGTGTGTGAATAAAGTCTAGCCTCATTATGTGACAGTTTCTTGCAACTTCTATTGTTTATAATGTTGTATCTGCTGAACTATGTGTCGTATGTGGTTTTTACCCCGACAGCATCGTTATCTCACGGTAAGGAATATGTGTACCAAATTTGGATGAAATCGATCCAGTAGTTTAGGAGGAAATTTGCAACATTGTTGTTTGTGCAGCAGTTTTTCGCGCATCTCATTGTTTATGACGTAATATCTTATGAACCATTTGTCGTCCTCTTTTATTTTTGTGTCAGGAATCTTCGTGGGTGTACAGTTCACCAAAGTTTCATTGCAATCCAATGAATGGTTTATGAACACGAAGAGGACATACAGACAAACATTCATTTATGTATATATAGACTAGCTGTAAACCCGGCGTTGCCCAGGTATTTGTTTATCCTACACTCTCGTAGTCCACATCCCCTTCCCTCCTCTATCTGCATTCATCTCTTTCCCATCTCTCTGTTCGTTTCCAACTTTACCTCTCTCGGTAATTTGTTTTGCAAAGCACCCTCTGTCATGTACCATACGAACTTGTATGCTGTGACCTTCTTGGTTTAAGTGTGTTGTGTGCAAAAATTCATCAAGATCAGAGCAAAACTATGCATTTTGTCTAAGTCCATATGTTATGTTCCTCCACCGTGCACCGAACGAAATTTTATACAGATAGTGACATTCCACTTGTTTTTATGGTGAAGTCTGCAAAATTTCGTAAATATCGGAACAAAATTATAGATTTCTACGCAATAGAAACGCAAGGTCATGCTGAAAAACGCACTTTGTTGTTCTCAAAAATTCCAGTTTTATTTCATACAACCCTTGTTCTGAGAATAACGAAAACAACAAAAAAAGTATCTGTGAAATCGGCAGTGCCGTTCTCAAGTTATGGCGCGACAAATTTATGTAGGGATCCATTTTTATGTTACAAGATATCCTCCCCCATGTACCGTATGAAACTTTAGGTATACGGTGACCTCCCTTTTGAAGGTCAAGCGTGAAAAGTTTCGTGAATATCGGAATGAAACTGTAGATTTCATCAGTCTGTAGGAAAAGTATCCTCCGCCATGCACCTAATTTCCGTCCTATCACAAAGTACTTTCTTAACTAACATCTTCTACCTTTAAACTACATACCGGCAAAATTTCAGTTTCATAGGTGCGGTAATTTTAAAGATTTCGTATTTACTCATCAATGTCTTTAACGTCATAGCACCTGAACTATATGTCGTAATACGATATTATTTCGAAGGTACATCCAGCTGTGCATATGTAAAAAGTCTGCAAAATACGTCTTGAATAGAGTCAGTTGGAAAGATGTAATAAATCAAAACTTCATGCGTGATGAGGCGGTTTTTCATTAACCTAATTGTTTATGTCTACCTCATGAACTGTGTGTCGTAGTACGATAAAATTTCGAACGTACGTTCAGTGGTATGTGTGTATACTGTTTGTAACATTTCTCGCGAATACAATTAATAGTTCACGAGTAATAAATTGTAACGTCATGACAAATGCCGTAATTTTACTGCATGAACGCCGAAAAAGTAGTAAGCGACAAACTTTATTCCTTTCATCATTTTGCTGGGATTGTCAGTGAGTAAAAGTTTCCTAAAGGTTTGAAATTATGTTTTAAGTTCGTTGCGAGTCGCATAGTGCTCTCCTTCTCAAATAGTGGACTGATAAAGTCACACTCTCACGTGTCCCAATACGGGAAGTTTTCATTGTTTATGACGTCATAACTCCTGAAGCATCGGCCCTATGGCAAAATCCTTTCTTAGCTGACGTCTTCTACCGATGAACTACACTCCTGCGAAATTTTAGCTTCATAGGTGAAGTAGACTCCTGGAAAATAAAAAAAAGAACACCATGAATTCGTGGACCCAGCAGAGGGAGATTTTATTGACACATTCTTGAGGTTGTATACAACACACGATCACTCAGGAAGAGCCGTGCGCGAGTGAGAACAGCTACCAGAGCGTCTGCAATGCTGGCGTTAGAACCGTGTATACGCTCCTTTTGCAACAATTCAGGCTGTAATTCTTTCATGGAAACGATCGTAGAGGTTCCGAATGTGGTTATGTGGAATGGCCTGCCATACAAATTCCACTGATGCCTCAGTTGGGCCAGATTTCGTGCCGCTCATGCAGACTGCCCAGCATAATGTTTCATGCAGTCCCAAACATGCTCAACAGATCTGGGGATCGTGCTGGCCAGGGTAGTTGACGTACAGTTGAAGAGCACGTTGGGTGGTAGGAGATCCATGTGGATCTGCATTGTCCTGTAGGAAAAGCATATCACCTTGTTGGTGCATGAGTGGTAGCAAGGCGGTTTAAATGATGGTTTCAGTGTAATGTGCACTGTTCAATGTTCTCTAGACGATCACTAGAGGAGAATGGCGATTGTAAAACATCGCTCCACTCACAATGATGCACTCGTTAGTGTGTCCTCCTCTCAGGCCCCAACATCGTTCATCCCGCCTCCAATGCTGTCATGGTAAGCGCTTATGAAAGGGTGAATGGAGACGTGTCGTCTTCAGTGATGAGAGTTGTCGCTGCCTCGGTGCCATTGATGGTCGTACGTGTGTGTGCAGGGGAATGCGAAAATCTGGAGTGTACGCACAGAGGCAAACGGAGCTGACACTTGTCATCATGGTGTGGAGAGCCATATCCTACACTAGCGGTTCTTCTCTGGTGACCGTCGAGGGAAAATTGAAGTGTACGATACAGTGAAACCATCATCAACCCATCTTGCCACCGTTCATGCAGCAACAAGACGATGTGCTTTACCAACAAGACAATGCACGTCCAAACGTATCCCGTACAGCCCAACGTGCTCTTCTAGATGTACGTCAACTACCCTGCCAATCATTATCTCCAGAGCTGTCCCGCACGGAACATGTCTGGGGCCGGATGAAACTTCATCTTGGCCGGTCTACACGACCAGCAAGAGATCTGGTCCAACTGAGGCGTCAGATGGAAACTGCATGCCAGGTCATACCGTAAGACTTCATTCGGCACCTTTATGATCGTATTCATGAGACATTTGTACCCTGCATTGCTGCAAAAGGAGGGTATACACGATACTAGCGTCGACACTGTGCTCGCTCTGGTGACTGTACTGCGTGTGTATGATTATGTCTGCGTGATCGTGTGTTGTATACATCCTGAAGAATTTCACTCTGCTGCGTTGACGAATTCATGGTGTTCTTTTTTCATTTTTCAGGAGTGTAGTTTTCGAGATTTCGTGTTTAGTCAGTGAGTGAGTGAGTGTGTGAATGAATGTCCTGTCGCTTTTAAATAGATAGAAATTTGATAGTAGCGGCCGTCAGCGTCAGTGAGCTTGGGGAGAGCCCAATTTGCCGCTCTGGGACGCCCCACGTGTTGCGCTCAAAGCGGCCGGAGCGGAGCGGAGCGTTCACGCCAACGGAGCGAGACGGACAACCGACAGCCACAAGCGGGCCGAGCCGACACGCCGCCCGGCTGCCCCCACCACGAGAGAAGGCTGCCGCCGATGGCTGGCGGAACCACCCTCGACACCACGTTCTCCACTGCCCGACCAGCCGTTTCTCTCCGCTCCTAGCGCAGCCGCAGTGCCATTTACACAGTGTTCGGAAATACCAGTTTCTAACATAGAGGAATTGTAAATGGGGTTGAGAACTCTTTGGGCCGGCCGCGGTGGCCGAGGGGACTGAGGCGCTCCAGTCACGGTCTGCACGGCCACTACGGTCGGGGGTTCGAATCCCCCCTCGGGCATGGATATTTGTGCCGTCCTTAGGATTAGCTAGTTCATAAGTAGTTTGTAAGTTTAGAGACTGATGACCCCGAAGTTAAGTCCCATAAGCTTTACAAACATTTGATTTGAACTCTTTGACGAAAAACCTGTTATAACGATGTTATCTCAGACATACATTACTAGACTGGCATTGCCGTATACAGTATCATTGGTGTCAGTGAAGTCTCGCCGCCATATTTCTATACTATAACGTGCGAGCAGTCGTATGAGTTATTACAGAGAACAGTCATAAAAATACGAATGAACTGACGTAATTATGCTGTCCTTAGAGTTTTGACATGTAGGAAATTCGTGTTTTGTATATGGCTGAAATTTTTAAAGCTTGAGTAAGATTCAACATATACAGTAATGATTTGCATTGATTTGCTGTTATTATTAATCTGTTATCAATGTCATTCAACCTCGGATTTTCTTTCAGTAGTATGTTCACTATAAAAGTGTACCCTTATTCTTTTGAGAGTTCTTACGAAATCTATTGTTGCTTTGACGCACACACTAATGAGTCGCGTTTCCTGTTTTCAGTTTCCATCAACTTTTTCTTTTAATAGTATGACCGTTATAAATGTGTTATTTGTCGTGGATAACACATAGCTTTATTCTTCTTAGTGTCTTTCGGATAACTACTTCTGCTTTAACTGTAGCCTACATAACGGTAAAATTTTACCTATCATCCTGCCGACCTCTCATTATTATGTTGGCAACATAACAAAATGGTAGAACGTCTTTGCCTAGATGTTAATATTGATGTTTAACCGTACATAACATGTTCTTCTTAAAGCACGATTCGAAAATGCGGAAGTGTTAGCTCAAATGCAAATCATGTTCAAACCAACTAGTAAAGCTTACGACGTCATATCGTGTCAGAAGATCGTAGTAGTGCCGTACGGAAACTTTTTGACTTTAGGTGAGGCAAGATGGCGGCATCAAACTTCAGTCACAGAGGCAAGTTTGCCAGTCTAGTAATGTATGTCTGTGGATGTTATGTGGTAAGGCGAAGCAGGTATACTTCAACAGAAAGATCCTATAACTTTTATAAAGCACGTGCATTTCATTGTAAACTAGCTGGTACCCTGTGCGTTGCTTCCGCAGAAGAAATAGTTGTGGAAATAACCATGACATTGAAGATGAGGGTGAAGCAATGAATTAAAATTTGTGATGCGGCCGCGAATCGAACCCGGCCCTTCATGCTTATTAAGCAGACGTCTTACCGTTAGACCGCCGCACCACTAACGATTAAAGCGCCTCGGAATAGTCTAAGTACGTCACAAACTTTAATTCATCTTCCTTGTTCCATAGATAATTGCCACTACTGCCTAGGGTCTCTATGCAGTGGAATAGCACCCCAGAATGGACATAGTGGAACATTCCTGCTAAGATGATATAAATATCATATTTTAGATGAAAAACCGTCCATTGATATTTATATCATCTTAGCAGGAATGTTCCACTATGTCCATTGCTGGGGTGCTATTCCGCTGCATGGAGAGCCTTGGCAGTAGTGGCAATTATCTATGGAACAAGGAAGCTGAATTAAAGTTTGTGACGTGGAGGGAAGTCGTATTTAGACTATTCTGAGGCGCCTTAATCGTTAGTGGTGCGGTGGTCTAACGGTCCGGTTGCTCGTCGTGGAGGTTAGAGTCTTCCCTGGGGCATGGGTGTGTGTGTTAGTATTAAAAAAAAAATTGCCGGCCGCGTCACTTATTTTAATTCATTTCTTCACCTTCATCTTCAATTTCATGGACATATTTGAGACGGAAAGCCGTCTCAGGGTTTCTTAATTTGTATTTAAATTGTGCAAATAACGCTTGAAATTTGGAAGTGTCAGCTTGTTTAATTACATGTGCTACTTCAATGGCCCTTCAAATACATTTCCCGGTACGAAACGCGCTCCACCTACCGTAAGTTAATTGTACTGGTACGAAACGCGCTCCACCCACCTACCTACCTACTTGTACTATGTCCATAACCTTCGTGCAAGAGCAAGAAGTGGACGAAATTTTATCGGAATCAGAGCAACGTTATGGCAGCACATAAAATACGGAAAAACTCACAGTGCAATCCAAACTTTTCGGGACTGGTGATGCCATCTGTTGAATACCTTACCTTTGGACTAATGGTCATCATCATCCTCCAAGTAGTTCCCGACCGCACATATACACCGGTCCCCGGCGCTTCTGCCACTAATCAAACATCTTCTGGAAGTCCTGTTCTTTGAGGGTGTTTAGCACCGCTAGCGATGCTTCTTGAATCCTCTCTAGGGTGTCGAACTGACGGCCTTTTAACTTGAGTTTGTTTTGAGAATAGCGCAAAGTCGCAAGATGCCAAATCTGGCTAGTACGGTGTTTGGGGTACAATCGCCATGTCCTGGTGAGCACGTTCGGACCGTCGTCTGCCGCACGTTTTTACGGAGCCATCGCAAAACGTCACAATAGTACGCGGAATTCACTGTTTGGTTGGGTGGGACGAATTCATCCTCCACAATTACCTTGGTATCAAAGAAAACTATGAGCATGCTCTTCACTTTGCTCTTCACCTGTCTCGCCACTCTAACACATGCGTACGGCTCATGTTCTGTTCCCTAAACACTTGTTGAATCATTGCAAGGGTCTCCGTAGCACTTTTACCGACATTCGCACAGAATTTGATACACTCGCGCAGTTCTGTTAACGGATCCATGGTAAAATCGCCACACACCAAACACAGAGTATTGCGGAAATCACTGTGGACACGCAACACGTCCTCCCAGCTGAATGCTACTCTGCACACTGAATCATCAGATATGTAGCTCTCGCCACCTAGCGGTGCAAAGATCTTCTACTCCTACTACTTTCCAGATGGCAGCACCAGTCACGAAAATTTTGTATTCCACCTCGTATGAGGTTTCCAATCTTCCATTAGTCTATCTTCTCCTTTTCCTTCTGTCTCTCCCGCCGTCTCCTCCTGTCGCTTTCTCTATCCGTTTCCTGCTCCCCCTCCCTCTGTTCATCTCCTCCCACCTGTCTGTCACCATCTCCCCTCCCTCACTCTCCACCTCTCCCGTCTCTCTCAGTTCGTCTTCTCCTCTACCCTCTCTCTCTGTTCGTCTCCACTCTCCCCTTTCTGTCAGTCTCCTCCTCGACCTACTCCACTCCCTCCTATATGTGGAAACATTCATATATGCGCCAAGTTTCATGGTGACTGGTCAAACGGTGTCAAAGTCGCTAGGTGCCCTCTTCATACTAAATTCACTGGCCTGCAGATTATAAAACTCTCCTTCATGAAAACATACATTAATGTGCTGATTTTCAGGGTGACCAGTCAAACAATTTGGATGTTTGTTGTAACGTACCCTCTGACATGCACCTACTGGGACTTTCATAAGGTAATCATGTATTAATTCGGAGAATACGCTATCTTCATTCCACATTTCATTCAATTCCGTCAATTCGTTTCAGCGTGAAGAGTAACAGACGTGTGACTCTTCGCCATGGGCGCTATGGTGCCTTCCTAAAGGTAGCACATGCGTTAATTCAGGGTATAAGCTATATGCATTCCAAATTTCTTTCCAATCTGTCCATCCCTTTCAGCATGAAGGAGTAGAGAACATGTTAACCCCTTGTAAGGTACCCACCGCCGCGTACCATACGAAATTAATTTGTATGCCTGTAACCTCAGCGCGAGTGCTAACAATGAGTTGACAAAGTATTACAATCAGATGTACGGTATGGTCGTGCATTAAATACGAACAAAAAGACGAAGAAACAAAAATTAATTTTTATATATTAGAAAGGTGAGTACTTTAGTGTTGCAAATTTACACCTACAAGTATACTGATTATCGAAGTTCCATGCTGTCCATAATATTTTTAACAAAGGACACCTTTGACCACGAACGCTCAGAACCATTCTAAGAATGACAGGCAACCATAAACAGGACAGTCGTGTGCGTCATCTCCATGCAAAACGTTCCAATGTACCTCAAGTAACATTTTAACAGGGAGAAACAAAGTAACATGATATCAATACCATAGGAAGAAAATTATATGTAATTTAATGGCGTCAGTGTATCATTACATATTCAAACAGCAGCGCCAAAAACTCTTTGCTTGAAGTACTTATAATAGCGCAAAACACACGTACACAGCACTACCACACACATCGAACTGTTTGGCTATTAAAATTGTTACACCAAGAAGAAATGCAGATGATAAACGGGTATTCATTAGACAAATATATTATACTAGATCTGACATGTGATTAAATTTTCACGGAATTTGGGTGCATAGATCCTGAGAAATAAGTACCCTGAACAACCACCTCTGGCCATAATAACACCCTTGATACGCCGGGGCATTGAGTCAAATACAGCTTGGATGGCGTGTACAGGTTCAGATGCCCATTCAGCTTCAACACGATACCACAGTTCATCAAGAGTAATGACTGGCGTACTGTGACGAGCCAGTTGCACGGCCACCATTGACCAGATGTTTTCAGTTGGTGAGAGATCTGGAGAATGTGGTGGCCAGGGCAGCAGTCGAATAGTTTCTGTATCCAGAGGCCCGTACAGGACCCGCAACATGGGGTCGTGCATTATCCTGTTGAAATGTAGGGTTTGCAGGGATCGAATGAAGGGTAGCGCCACGACTCGTAACACATCTGAAATGTAACGGACACTTTTCAAAGTGCCATCGATGCGAACAAGAGGTGACCGAGACGTATAACCGATGGCACCCCATACCATCACGCCGGGTGATACGCCAGTATGGTGATGACGAATGCGCGTTCACCGCGATGTCGTCAAACACGGATGCGACCATCATGATGTTGTAAACAGAACCTGGATTCATCCGAAAAAATGACGGTTTGCCGTTCGTGCACCCAGGTTCGTCGTTGCGTACGTCCCCTTCTGTTGACTCAGTGGTCGAGACGTGGCTGCACGATCCGTTACAGCCATGCGGATAAGATGCGTGTCATCTCGACTTCTAGTAATACGAGGCCGTTGGGATCCAGTACGGCTTTCCATATTGCCCTCCTGAACCCACCGATTCCATATTCTGCTAACAGTCGCGATACGATAAACCGCAATCGCGATAGGCTGCAATCCAACCTTTATCAAAGTCGGAAACGTGATAGTACGCATTTCTCCTTACACGAGGTATCACAACGTTTCACCAGGCAACGCCGGTCAACTGCTGTTTGTGTTTGAGAAATGGTTGGAAATTCCTCATGTCAGCTCGTTGTAGGTGTCACCTTGTGTGAATTCTCTAATAAAAGCTAATCATTTGCATATAATAGCATCTTCTTCCTGTCGGTTAAATTTCGCGTCTGCAGCACGTCATCTTCGTGGTGTAGCAATTTTGATGGCCAGGAGTGTATTATTAGTCCTCAATGTGCATATGCAGAATTTCATTGAAGTGGAAGAGAATAATGTGGACCTCCCACTAATGCCACGTTATCACATTCCAAATCACTTTTGCATTCACGCAGTTCAATATCAAAAGCCACACTATTTACATTTTCAAATGCTAATGTTGGTATGTTAATGTTATACCCTCACTGTCGCCATGTATATTGCAACACAGGCTTACACAGTTTACGCAGTGACTCACTTGCGAACACTCCAAGAGACAAATATGTATTGCAGCTATACCACACACGCAACTGGAGCACTCGTTAGTGCCACACTGCACTACCTTTTTCAAACCCAAGGTTGTAGGCGATGTGACATTAATATAGACAGGTACGTTTAAGATACAAAATACATACAGTAATTCATTAGAAAAAAAAGGAAAAAAAAATATTTTCTAAAATTTTGTACCTACACAATTGTCTGTTTTGGGCCTTCGCTACAAATTTTTATGATCTGCACCATCTTACAGTAACATGCCTTTGAAAGAAATGACATAATAACATCACATACAAACGCCGCTGTGTTACCTGATGTGCGTTGATTCAGGCTCTAGGAGCCGCGGCTGAAACGCGTCTGTTTTCTGTTCCGACACGTCTGTCAGATCAGACACTTTCATAGTTTATTTCTTTCTATTTTCCCTTCTGTTCCGAGGTGGGTCTGAAGTTTTGTGCTATCTTCTCTCGCCCCCTGGCAATCCTTACCATCGACTCACCCATGAGGAAATAAACCTATATGGTGACCTTTTCAAAATCTGAATGCTATCTTTTAATTTCAAGCCCACACCGCTTTCCATTTCTGACATCTCAAGTCGGGGTCTACAATGGTGTGTCCCCTGTACTTAATTCGCTCCGAATTGCAAAATTGAAAGTTAAGTAACAAAATACGTATTGGCCATACAAAATCTGATCTTACAAGCAGCTGGTAGATTTATTACGAATTATAAAGCCGCGCGAGAATGGCCGTTCGCCCTAAGGCGCCTTGCTGTGGAGTGCACGGCTGCTCCCCGTCGTGTGTTCGAGTCCTCCCTCGGGCATGAGTGTGAGTGTGTGTGTGTGTGTGTGTGTTGTCCTTAGCTGCGGCCGATTAGCCGTGCGCACTGGGGCGTCGTGCTCCGGTTCGCGCGACCGTTCGCCGTAGGGGGTTAGAGCACTACCACCTAGAGAGAAGGCCGCAGCGTTCTCGTGTGACGTCCAATGTTCAAATGTTTGTAAATTTATCGGACCAAACTGCGTGGTCATCAGTCCGTAGCTTACAAACTACTTAAACCTAGGTAAACTAACCTAAGGACAAACACACACACCCATGCCCCAGGGAGTACTCCAACCTCCACGGCGAGCAACCGCGCGCTCCGCAGCGAGACGCTTTAGACCGCTCGGCTACTCCACCGTGGCGTGTGATGCCAGGCGCGCGCATAGCTGCATAGCTGACTGCATGGCCGCTGGGGCACGGCCCACTACGCCGAAGCAGCGATTCAGTCAGCTATGCGCGCGCAACCTGCTCTGCCTGAGGCCACGTGAGAGCGCAGCGGCCTTCTCTCAATGTGCCCCCCCCCCCCCGGCATATCTACATCTACATCTACATGGAATACACTGCAAATCACATTTAAGTGCCTGGCAGAGGGTTCATCGAACCAACATTATAATATGTATCTCTCATTCCATTCTCGAATAGCTCGCGGGAAGAAAGAACACCTGAATCTCTCCGCTCGAGCTCTGATTTCCCGTATTTTCTGATGGTCATTTCTACCTGTGTCAATGGGAGTCAACAATATATTTTCGCATTCGGAGGAGAATGTTGGCGATTGGAGTTTCGTAAGTAGCCCACGCCGCAGCGATAAGCGCCGTTGTTGTAATGATTCCCATCCCAGATCCTGTATCATTTCCGTAACGCTGTCTCCCCTGTATTGTAACAATACGAAACTAGCTGCCCTTCTCTGGACTCTTTCGATGTCCTCCGTCAAACCCTCCTGATAAGGATTCCACACTGGGCATCAATACTCCAAAAATGGAAGGACAAGAGTAGTACATGCAGTTTCTTTTCTAGTTCTGTCGCATCTTTTATGGGTTCTGCCACTAAAACGCAGTCTCTGGTTCGCCTTTCCCACAACATTATCTACGTGTTCTTACCAGTTTAAGTAGGTGTTTGTGTTGTCCTTAGGTTAGTGTACCTTAGTTTAAGTAGTTTGTAAGCTCCGGACTAATAACCAAGCAGATGAGTCCGATAGATTTACAAACATTTGAACATTTGTTGTCCTTAGCATAAGTTAGTTTCAGTAGTTTGAAGTGATGGAATGATGACTAGAATATGCAGTTCCGTACCATAGCTTCACCAACATTTGAACATCTTTTTCGATCTATAAACGTCAATTGTCTCTGCTCACCGCGTGTAGCTATTTCTGATTCGTTTAAAACTTAAACAATTAATTACTTTCGGGCACGATTCAACAGCTGCCAAACAATCTCTACTGGAGACAATTTATGCGAAGTCCTCTGCAGAAAAACGTCAAAATGTTCAAAGGTTTGTAGAGCTTATGGGACTTAACTACGGGGTCATCAGTTCCTAAACTTGCTAACTACATAGATACTCTGCAAATTACATTTAAGTGCCTGGCAGAGGGTTCATTAACCATTTTCATAACTTTTCTCTACCGTTCCATTCTCTAATAGTGCGCGGGAAGAAAGAACATATAAATCGTTCCATTTTGAGATCTCTTATTTTATTTGGATGATCATGTCTCCCTAAGTAGGTGGGTGCTAGCAAAATATTTTCACATTCAGAAGTAAAAGACGGTGGTTGAAACTTCGCAAACAGATCATTTTCCGTCCGTCCCACCTGGTGAGGGTCCCACATGGGCAACAGTACTCCAGGAGAGGACGCACAAGTGTGATGTAGGCAGTCGCTTTGGTGGGGCTGGTGCATCTTCAAAGCGTTCTGCCAATGAAACGTAATCTTAGGTTCGCCTTCCCCACAATATTTTCTGTGTGTTCTCTCCAGTCTAGGTTGTTCGTAATTTTAACTCGTAAGTATTTGGTAGAATTTACGACCTTACGATTTGAATAATTTATAGCGTAATTGAAGTTCAGCGGATTTCTTTTAGTGGTCATGTGTATTACTTCACACTTTTTTTTATTTAGTGTCAATTGCCAATTTTCGCACAATGTAGAAATTTTGTCTAAATTGCTTTGCAGTTGCTTTTGATCCTCTGTTGACTTCACTAAAGACGGCACAAACATCCATGCCCGAGGGGGGATTTGAACCCCCGACCGTACCGGCCGTGCAGTCCGTTACTGGCACGCCGCAGACCGCTCGGCCAATGCGGCCGGCGAAAAACGTCAAATTCTGCTGTTGCAGTATATCTGTTAACCGTTGTGACCATCGACAACACAGCAGTAGTTGCGTAATACGCGAGGCCGAGGTCGAAGTGCGGTGTAGCGGTTGAAACTGAGGCTCCCTCAGCTCGCTGTGAGCAATTAGCAGTTGCCCTGGCTGCTATTAACTCACTAACTACCCCAAAATTAGAGGCCGCGCTCCGGAGGCAAGTTAGAGGCCAATATCCGGCCCTGCGTCTGCCACTGTTGCCCATATGCAGCCCAGCAGGTACTCAATAGAGCCTGTCATCTTCCTCTTGTCATAAAGACAGATTTTGAGAATATTCCGACGTTTTCAGAATCAGTCATGATTTCACTTTTCTTCAGACCTATTATTGTAATTTTCAGTAACTTGCAATACTTTTAGAAACTCTTCTCGTACTGCACACATCTCTCAGTCACTATCAGACATTGAAGCATTTTTTTCATTCGACGCTGTTTTACTATTTAGAAGTACGTGCGAGTGCAAAATGATGCTTTTAGCCTTCAGTTGGATGTTCTGCCGTCTTTTTGTTTCTAAATCTGTCTGATTCCTTTTATGCCAACAGGCAATACGAATTTCTTGACAGATAAATTTTCTTTCCGGGTTGGCTCTCGGTGTATTTCATTTTCACACTGAGCGAATAACTCTCATCGAGAACACGGTGATACATAAGGACCCTTCAGCACTTTCACCACTCGTAATTCTCCACATATCACCAATATGTTAGTATCAACACAACGAAGCGTTCTCCGCGAGAGTAACTTATCAGATGAAATAGTCACACGTTGTCCAATAATTTATAGAACATTCCGTCGTTACTCGGAAGAACACAAACATATTAAAAAATTCAATAGTCTGTGTTTATGTTCCAGAATATTTTTTTATTGGTTATGAAACCGCCTTCGGCTTCTTACGCCATCAGCAGATAAGTTAGTTCTGAACAGATAGTCCACACAACAGTGTGAGTTCTTATTTGTGAAACGATGGTATTCCAAAGATATGTGAATTTTTTGACAATGTATCGATACCAAAAAACAAGCTTAGTATATTACAATAATAATTGTAATCTTAATAAATACATCTTTCATTGAATTTGGATATTAAAAGTATGAATACTTTATGTATGGAACTCGTTGTTCTTTGGGGCGATATGAATCAATTTATACAAGTTTCAAGCCAAGATCGCGTTATATATTTACGAATGACCGTTTTCGACGTTCACAGACGTCATCTTCTGAACTATATTTTACAATGTCATATCTTATATGGTTTTACCTATATCCTTTCATTACATCACAACTACTCCGTAACAAATGAAATGAAAGGATCTAGGTAAAACCACATAAGATATGACATTGTAAAATATAGATCAGAAGATGACGCCTTTGAACGTCTAAACCGGTCATCCATAAATAAATAACGCAATCTTGGTTGGAAATTGATATACTATGGATAATATTAATATTAAAATATTGTCCAGGTGTCTAATAGTAAAATCATGTTAATATAAATCCCAAAGACACGTTTAAAAAAATTAACATTATACATTTTTGATTGGAGTAATAAGAATACTATGAACTGTGATATAAGGTCTGTTGTAAACAAGCATACTGGGACAAAATGGACACTGTGCTCCGCGATACAAAAGGGGGATAGGGGCGAATGATGGCAGAGGGGATTTCATGGAATGTGGGTACGGACCATCTGAACGAGGATCCATTTGCCTGATAAATGGGAATATTTCTCTGCCATTGCTCTCACATTTTTTCCATCAAAATTTAGTCTGAAAAGTGAGCAGTAGTTCTCCTTTTGTCCTTTGCAGCACAATAATTAAATTAAAATACTTTTACTCTAGTGAAAACACTGTCATTTTCTTCCTGTTATTCATTGAGGACCCACACGGTTTCCACCACTGCTTTGTTCGTCATTTCGTTTCCGGGATCAGGTATTAAATACATACTTATATTACAATTTTTTGCATATTGCGAAACCTTTATCATTTTTTATTCCATTACATCGCTCCCTATCTATGGTTGCTCGACTACCGATGAATAGGAAATGAAAAATGAAATGTTTGTTAAGCTTATGGGACTTAACTACGTGGTCATCAGTCCCTAAACTTACAAACTACTTATCAACTTCCTTATACTACGGACGGCACAAATATCCATGCCAGAAGGGGGATTCGAAACCCCGTCCGTAGTGGCCGTGCAGACCGTGACTGGAGCGCCTCTGTCCCCTCGGCCACCGCGGCCGGCAATAGGAAATATCCACGATAAGTTCGCTCAAATATAACGTGTCTTGCGACTCTTATCTTTTTCACCACATGGAGTCAGTTTGATGTCGGGTATTTTGGCGAAAGTAAACTTTTTATTGTATATTATTATTAAATATAAATTTGTTATACTGCTTCCTATCTCTATCGATGTCGACCACCACACATATAAGGATTATGTTGAATCATAAATGAATGAGACAATTTAAGCCCTAAAATCAGACCTGTTCGGCATTAGAAGCGAGTAAAAGAAACTCAGTTATCTGGCGTGACCATGTAGGTTTGAACAACCTTTTCGTTATTCATATGTTTCAAAATCTTGCCTCACACAATCCTAAAATCTGCTTTGGATTTTGGGGAAGAATTCAAAGTACCTAATTTCTACGAATTTATAACTCTACACATTATTAGTTGAAGCCTAACTCAATAGATACGACAACTGCAGAACATTGTGAATAATATATATGACTTGCTATGATTCCGTAAATACATCCACAAGCAACCAAAATGAAACGGTAAACAGGAAATAATTCTTCTTAGAAGAAGAGGAGGTGAAACAATTAATTATAACGGAAGAAATGGTACTACAAGACGATCACGACCGTTAAAATGGAGATGTATAGGTAACGGCTCTATCAAAAAGTGAAAACCGCCCATGCAAATAAAAAGTTGTTGGAATAGTTGGAATCATGCTGTTCAGTTGGAAAGTAATAAAGGATAACGGAAAGGATGTCATCTCCAGGGTACAAAGTATGTTAAATTTAGAAAAACTCATCCAAAAATGCGGAGACTACCCAGTCATCAGTCGCTGAACTCCAAACCGAGTTTTGTCAACTGACACCATTCATAAATACTAGTATCACCAATCTAGTCGCCACAGGAATGTTCAGAATGTTCAAATATTTGTAAACCTATTGGAACAAACTGCTGTGGCCATCAGTCCCTATACTTGCAAAAACCACTTAAACATTAAGGACTACACACACACACACACATACACATGCTCAAGGGAGGACTCGAACCTCTGGCGGGAAGGGCCGCCAAGTCCGTAGTATGACGCCTTAGACCATGCGGGATTCCGCGCAGCCAGGGATGCTCAACATCATAAAAAGAAGCTACCTGAGCATAGAAAAAGATGCGTTACTGCAGGCAAGTAATTTCCCATCCGAACAATAAAAATTGTGATAACAATTCGCTGAAGGCAAGAAACCAGAGACTAATGAACGGTAACTAATACTGCAAGAGATACAGATGCAGCTAGCAGCTGTTAAAGCTACCATGCAGTTTTTCTGCATTTACCGTACACAAAAAACATCGGAAAGTCATGATTTTTCTACAGGTTAATCTTCGAAGTGGTTCTGCGCACAAACTAAAAGGACAGGAGCACGAAACTATTAATTCTGTATCATTCCACACTGCTATGTATGCACCTCGACTATGCTGGTGAACTGGCGATTTTTATATAACGTTAATGAATAAATGTACAGTAACTAGGAGCCAGAAAGGCAAATTTCTAGCACCATTTGAAACCCCATCCTGTATAGATTAGGAAAAATGTAACCTTATATGTATGCTTGCATCGGTAGAGGTGTACCAGCATTCCAAAAAACATGAGAAACCTTCACATGGAAAACACTTTTACATTTCATAACATGATTTCTGGTGTTTATAATAATTTGGTTCACAATAGGTTTTTTATTCAACATTTTATAATATAAAAATATTACATATATGTTATACATAATTCACTTGCAGGTGGTAATCCTGAAAGCCCTGAGGTACACAGAGTCCTACGTTGCCGTCTTTGCACCACCATCTGCTTTCCTTTCTTACCCGCTTGTCAGGCTCTTTGTTCCCGTTGTCGGAGCGAACTTTGCAATACCGTGTAGTATTTACTTTGTTGGCAGTGTGAGGTACTTTTTCTAGAAAGTTACGACCAAAATTTCTATCCAGGCTAGTGCTCGGTGTTCGCTCTACAGATCTAAAGCCTCCACCTTTTTCTACCAACGTCAAGCTAATGTTTTTCATGAAGTCCACAAGAGAGATTTTCTGTTTACTAACGTCTTTGTACAAAATAAAACTGCTCACGACAGACATTAGGAAAACATGAAAGAACAGTTTCTTCCACCACTTCATTGTTTTTTTGTGCGAATGGGTAGTAACTGTTCAACTGATCCATACGATCTACACCAGTCTTGTTCTTATTGTAGTCTGTTACAACTTCTGGTTTCATTACTGTTGTAATCGCATCTTTTGAACGTACTGGGACGTCTTTTGTGGTAGTCTGATGTTTTGTAGATATTCAGTATACATCGCGCTTATTTTTCCACTTCAACGCTAGAATGGGCCCATTCCTCAACAATCATTTCATTTTGATTCACTTTCTTTGTTTTGAAGCTTGTTGGTAAGCCTTTTCTGTTTTTCACAACAGTGCCTTCAACTAATGTATTTTATACAACTAATACACAGAGCACATCGACTGCTGCTTCACCTAGTGAACAAAATATGAATTACAGAAGTTATCTTACAGCCGCCAGCCATGTGGTGCGGTGAAAAACACCTTTCAGCGACCGTAATAGCGGCGCCCGTACGGGATACGGGCTATGAAAGCTAGACAGAAAAACATAACCCTTTCAATATCCACATTAAAATCAATTGACCATTTTATATAGCAGTGACATGGGGAGAAATAAGTATTGCAACAATCATGAGCCATAAAAAAATTGTCTGTCATTATTTCAGGAAGAGATGAGAATGGAAAATTACTAAAAGTTAAAGCAGATGGATATTTAAAATAAATTTTGTTATGTTGGAATAATTGCCATAGCAAACCCTCACATAACTGATGCACCGAGGACTAGTGAGCCATCAAGTACTCTTAATACAGGATGTTTATAAACGAATATCAGGGTTTTAACGCTTTATAATATTTATTATTTTAAACTCACAATTATAAATGATATGTCAAATGAAAGAGCAATTCAAACAGTTTTGTTTGGCGCCTGTTCGCATCAAATCAATCCATATCATTTTTCACGGAGCTATCTTAGGTGCTGGCAGTATAAAAGAAAAAAAAAAACCCTTTGACCTTGTTTTTGGAGAGAATGCGACAAAATTTTGATAATAAATTACCTATATATAGGTCAAAGTTGTTTTTCTGGCAGCACCTAAGATATCCGCTCTCGTTGGGTCTGCTTGGTTTTGCGGCAGGCAGGTGTGTATGAAATTTCTTGCCAGTGTGGTCGTTCGTACATCGGACGCACTTTACTCACAGTCCATGAACGATGTGCGCACCATAAACGTTAGACCCGCCTACTATAACCTGACAAATCTGCTGTAGCTAAACATTGTATACAGACCGGCCATAACATGGACCACGATAATGTTCGGATTTTTTCACCTGTTTCATACTTTTGGGATTCAGTTTTTAGAGAAGCCATTGAAATTCGACTGGCGAGTAATTTTGTTAATCATGATGATGTTTGAATCTTGACAAAATTTGGAATCCGGCACTCACAATCGTAAACAAACACAACGGCGCTGCAACCCTGTTAACCACAGAATATGATTACATACGCTGTCCATAGAGGGCACTATGGCTTCAATCATCTTTGCCACTTTTTGATAGAGCCGTTGGCTATACATCCTCTCCTTCTAAGAAGAATTATTTCCTGTTTACCGTTTGATTTTGTTTGCTTGTGCATGTATTTACGGAATCATAGCAAGTCATATATATTATTCACAATGTTCTGCAGTTGTCGTATCTATTGAGTTAGGCTTCAACAAATAATGTGTAGAATTATAAATTCGTAGAAATTAGGTACTTTGAATTCTTCACCAAAAATCCAATAATTTTAGGATTGTGCAAGGCAAGATTTTGAAACATATGAATAACGAAAAGATTGTTCAAACCTACATGGTCACGTCAGACAACTGCGTTTCTTTTACTCGCTTCTAATGCCGAACAGGTCTGATTTTAAGGCTTAAATTGTCTCATTCATTTATGATTCAACATAATCCTTATATGTATGGTGGTCGACATCGATAGAGATAGGAAGCAGTATAACAAATTTATATTTAATAATAATATACAATAAAAAGTTTACTTTCGCTAAAATACCCGACATTAAACTGACTCCATGTGGTGATAAGAGATAAGAGTCGCAAGACACGTTATATTTGAGCGAACTTATATGATCGTATACACTCTAGTTACAGCAACACCGTCTTGAAGACAAGGCCTGACAACTGGCCGTGCCTACGTCACACCAAGAGGCGGCGGCTGCGAGTTGACTGGCTGGCCGCTGGGACACGCCCACCGCCTCGTAGCGGCTGGCCAGTCAGCTTGCGTCCGCCGCCTCACAGTGTGACGTAAGCACGGCCAATTGTCAGTCCTCGTCTTCTAAGCGATGTTGGTTAGAGAGCACTTCACTGCCGTCGGTGTGGTACATCTGTGACGATGACTTCCCAGTGAACATGCGCACTTGCTAGCCCCACGGTATATAAGGTGGACGATAGCGCTTTGCCGTCAGTCTTCAGACTCGCTCCGAGGATGGCTGGGCGGTTTGCAGAAGAAAACATGTGGTTACGGCTGAATTCCCGCAGTTTTATGGACCAAGATATACGCCGTAAAAATATGAAGATTCACATGTCACTAGAATTTTTTGTCAAACACACCGAGGTGTACAATCTGCATAGCTTTGGCGGCTTATAACGTTTACACCTTGTATATTACAAGGATTACAGAGTATATGTGCATATATATAATTCAAGCACTGCGCATAATTCCGCTGAATTGCATTATCATTGGCGATAATCAGATCGTCCACGGAAACAGGTTCCGATAGTTTCCTGAAGTTGAGTAGTTTCAAAAATGTTCAAGTGTTTGTAAATCTATCTGACTCAATTAGTGCGTTATTATTCCCTAGCTGACAAACTACTAAAACTCGGGTAAACTAACCTAAGGACACCACACACCCATGCCCGAGGGGGGACTCGAACCCCCGACGGCGAACGGCCGCGTGCGCCGCAGCATGGCTCCCCAATGCCCACGGATAATCCGCCGCGGCGTTGAGTAAATGCTGATGGTCTTGAGGTTCACCACACTCACATATTTCGTCCCCTGAGATGTATTCCCATTTCTTCATGTTCTCGTTACACCGATCTACTCCAGTTCTAAGCCTATTGAGTACCTTCCATTTCTCGTATGGCAGGTAATGACCTGTAGCAAGTTTTTCCTGGAGGTTATCCCAATATTTCTCTGATGACGAGCTACGCCAGAGTTGTATCGTAAGTATGAAGGTGATGGGTGGATTGGATGCGTTGCCTGAAAGAAACTTTTTCTCGACTTGGATCTTGGTGGTTATGTTCGGTTCCAAACAGGAGGTGTCTCTGGTCCGTCTTCTGCTTCTTTTCATTTCAGCTGCTGTTTTGCTTCGGATGTCTGGAGGTGCTACACCCATGAGGCTGTAGATTTTGTCAACAGGGGTTGCCTGCAAGCAGCCGGTTACAATTCGTACTGTTTCATTTAGGGCCATAGGCATGGCTGGAGTTCTGCCATACAGAGGCTCCATAATCAACAGCGGAGAAGCACAAATCAAGGGCAGATGTGCGGAGTATCTGTATGTATGCTCCCCAGTTGTTGCCGATCAGTTTCCCAATAATGTTGTTCCTAGCACTAACTTTCATTTTTGTATCTGTACTGTGGTCGTCGAAGGTGAGTGATCGGTCCAACTTTACTCCGAGGTACTTTGCATTGTCACAGTGGGTTAGATATTGATCTCCCCAGGTTATTCTCAGTTTCCTCCGCACCTCTCATTCCGGTAAATGGCATCGTCACACTCGTGTTTTGGAAGGGCTTAGTTTCAGGTAGTTCCTGTTGTAGTAGTTAGATAATGCTTTAATATTTGTTGTGAGCTTTTCTTCCACCTCCTCAAAAGTTCTATCTTGAGTGGCAAGAGCTATGTCATCTGCGTGAATGAAAGATCTTGTGACAGGATTAACTGGCTGGTCATTAGTGCAAATATTAAACAGCAGTGAGGCTATCACACTTCCTTTGGAGATACAATTCCTCTGCGCCCTCCACCGTCTCCTCCTGTTTTGTAAACAAAGAAATGTATGTTTTTCAGTAAACATCTAATAAAGTCTGTGAAGTTATACATCTTTTTTCACATTTTCCTGTGATTAATGCTTTCAAATGCGGCAGTAAGATCCACAAAGGCGACACCGGAGATGTGCACGCGTTCATATCCACCCTCTAAGTGTTGTGTCAGGTTCAAGATCTGCCCACAACACTACCTCCTGGGACGGAAGCCAGATTGTTCTCTGATCAGTATTTGCTCAACTTGGTCCAAGTTTCGATTGCGGATCATTATCTCTGAAACTTTATATAAATGATGTAGGAGTGATATCGATTGGAAATTTTTTGCATCTATTGGCTTCTTCCCCGTTTCAGTAGGGCAACAACTTCGTTTTTCTCCAGATCTTTGGTATTTGCTATCTTGAAACACAGGTATTCATCATATCTACAATCCACTTCTTGGTTACTAGTCCAAAAATTTTTATCTGTCCCGTCCTCAAGTCATCTATGGCCGCAGCGTTATTGTTCTTCATTAAGCATTTTGCGGTTTCTAATTTTTCCAATGAGAACGGTGTGCCAAAATATTCTGCTCAGTAATTCCTTGGATCTTTGGGGTTATCGATATTTTTATTAATTTTGTCATTCAACAGTAACTGCTGTGCTATCTGGTTGGGTGTTATAGCAAAGATGGCCGAGGGACTATCTGTTGGGTCGTTCCCAACGTTCTTTGGCAATTACCATGCCATTCTACTGTTTTGTTTCATATCAAGCTGCAGCATAAGGTCGAACCATTTTTCTTTCCTTGTAGCTGATGTGGCTTGTATAAGTTCTTCACCAGCCTGTATTGATTCTTTAACAAATGGGTCATCTTCAAAGAGATGAACATATTTACTCATAAGTGGTTTTTTTTTCTTTTTTTGTGTTCTACATCCATGGGGTGTATACACCTAAGTGAGATAGCTTTTACCAGCTTCATAAAACTATCATACTTCTCTGGAGAAGGATCTAGATCAAAGATTTTGGAATCAAGTTCTTCAGTAAATTTATCCCAATGTGCTCGTTCAAAGTTAAATCTTTTCTTAAAGGAGGTATAGTTGGGTTTGATGACTGCTTCTATAGTGCAAATAATTTCTCGATGTGCTGTCGTTGGAATTGGGTCTCCCATTTCTTTCTTCAGTTGAAGGGCTACATTTTCACTTATCTGGGTCATATCCACGGCCCAACCTTCCACTTCTGAAAGAGTATGGTAGCTTTGGATTATGTATTAACATCAGACCCTTCCTTTCTACCCAGTTTTCAAGGTCTTCTTCACTTTGGTCTGTATCTCTGTAGCCCCATGATACACTGTGGCAGTTAAAATCTCCCATGGCAAACTTCACTCGTTGTGTATTGAATTTATCAGGTTCTTTGAAACTAAATACCGGTACGAAATTTGGTGGTTTGTTCACTGACATTACTGTATAAGACTGTTGCTACAGTCAGTATCCCTGTGTCGTTATCTACAGTTAATTCTGCGGACGAGTGTTTGAGGCCTGGTTTAGGAAGTATTGCACGGTCATACTGTGCGATGGGTCTGTCAGTGATTATGGTCATTCCTTGTACCTTCTGTCATTCGGTCCTCTATGAATTTCCTGGATGAGCAGGAGATAACAGTTCTTTGTCTTACAGATAATGGATAGTAATACTTCTTTCTCTACTGACCTTCCTTCTATATTTATGGAAATTATTGTAATAGCTGGCTTTGAAAAATCCTTTTTGATTTATAATCTCGTGTAATGTGGTGGTGGAAGTATATGTCGCTGGAATTACACTGAACGTTGCCCAGGGTACGACCTATCGCTGATGATGACATGTTGTATCGCATATAAGCCGGGTTCAGAAATACAACAAATGGCGTGCAACAGCTAGTTGCATAGCGAAGTTGTAGTTCAGTATCAAGTGTGAATTTCCATCTTTCAGTAGAGCCAGTTAATAGACGCTACTTTTTCCACGCAACAAAAAGTTCAACTTGGTTGTACTTTGTTTCCCCACTTTCTTTCCCCACACCAAACATCGACATTCGACTGTCACCTCGCTGGGTATTTCTAACCATTTTAATTCGTATCAGCGTGTTTGACATCGAGGTTTAAGTTTTGGCGTCTTTGTTTGCGGCTAAAATGTTGAATACATGAAGAAAGCACTTTGTGTGCTTGTGGAAAAAAAGTGTAACGATCGTTTGGCCGCGAATGAAATGTGTCGTGCAAATCGTGATCAGCTGAGACAGTGCAAGCCATATTGCAAACTGTACACCTAAACAGTATTTGTGAAGTTCTGTGTGAACGACAGAAAGACGTGCGTTGCTGACTCAATTTAGTTGCTTGTGTGAACCCGGCTAGTGTAACTGCAGAAGACGTGCGTTGCTGACTCAATTTAGTTGCTTGTGTGAACCTGGCTTTATTCCTTGTGAGGAGGCCCCTTCCGTGTACCCCATTTCAGGAATAAATAAATATGTCGTATCTGCAGCTTGCATAAGAACTTCTCTCGAAACTACTCCTTTTTAAGTACTTGTATAAGTGTATTGTACGGTAAATGAAAATGCTCCCTCCAACCCTCTCTCGCTCTTCTCCTTTCTCCTTCCCCATCCACGTTCGTCTTCATCATTGACCATGTGCGTGTGCTCTGTTTGATTTCCGTCTGAGTGACACTGATCAGTGCATTTTAACCCAACTGCGAACGGCCATCTCGCAGCCGACGCCTGGTTTTTTTTTTTTTTTCTTTTTTTTTTTCTTTTTTTTTTTTTTTTTTTAACTGTTTACGTATCTCAGTGCTTCAGTGTTGTGTCTCGCCCCCACGTTGTGATATATAAAGGAACTAGCCTCATTACCTGGCGTTTCCTGGGTATTTATTTATTTCTCTCTCCTGCTAGTCTATCTCGTCTTCCCTCCTATCCCTGTCCATCTCATCCTCCTCCTCCTCTGTCTACTTTCTCTTCCTTCTCCTCACCCCGTCTTTCTTCTCCTCCTCATTCCTTCTTACCCCCCCCCCCCTCCGCCCACTTTATATCAATCTCCACATTTTTTTTTTTTTTTTTGTATTTTTTGTTTGGGGCCTGCAGCATAATAAAGGTCATATAATGACATTTTACTAAAGAAATTCCAATTTGCTGCTAAGTTTAGATATTTTTATTAAGTCACAACAGACTGTTTCGGCGCATTAATGCCATTTTCAAGTGACCTGCAGTTATAGGTAATAATTTTTACATAGTTTTCGTAGTTGTAATTATTAATCTTATTCTTAAAGTAATAACAAATGTTTTTTTTACTTACTTCTAGATGGAATGACGTGCATATATCATCGAATCTGACTGTCTTCTGGTGTTATAAAAGTTTTAAAAATATTTTTAAATTACGTTTGACAGTTCGATGTTATATGTTTACATATTATCTTTTGATGGTGACAAAGATGATCTTCTTATCGCTATCAGTTGTAGTTGCGATCTCTGGTTGTTGCATTACGTTTAAGTACACAGATTTAGCAATTAATATATCGTATATAAACGTCGTAAAATCGGCGAAAAGTAGATGTTGTTGTTGTTGTGTAATGCCCCTTCACCCCTCTCTCTACTCATCTCGTTCCCCTCTCTCGGCTCGTCTAATCTCCCTCCCTCCCCCTCCCCCGTCCATTTCCTTATACTGTTTATGTTCATCTCTTACTATTTTACGTTTGGGCATTGTATAAAATATAAATCAAATCAACGTTTTATTTACAAATACACCAAGTACAACTGACACACTTTTCACACTTCATTTGCGATTTATATTCAGCCACTGTATCACTTTGACCAATCGGACTTCATTGTTCCTTTTTAATTACTCACTGGTACTCTATTCAATTCCGCTCTTCGTCAGTGAACTTAAGAACTTCACTTTTTTCACTCCGTTTACGTATAATGTTTTTCTTCAATTTCTCGCCATGTCTATATTTTTATGTTGTCCTCTTTTTTTTCTCCTTTCTATTTTTGCTGTTCTGTTCGTGTATTATATACTGTAGGCTGAAGAGCGCCTCCAGCGCTGCCAGCCCGCCCCAGCAGGGGCATCAAATGACAATAAAGAAACAAAAAAAAACAGTGTGGAGTTGGCAGCAGTGACGGCAGGTGTGGCTCGTGTGCCCGCAGGTGACGACGATCAACGGGGCGCGCGTGCTGCCGCGCCTGCACGACGTGCAGGTCCCGCAGGGCGTGCTGCACGCGGTCGACCGCGTCATGTTCCCGCTGCCCGTCGGCGACGCGCTGCAGACGCTGCTGGCCGACCGCGAGCGCCGCTTCGAGTCCTTCCTGCAGGCCGTGCGCACCTCGGGGCTCGCGCCCGTCCTCTCAGGTGAGCCGAGCCTCATTCATCTGGACAACACTTTCCACAGGAGGAACATCTTCATTAGAGATACGTTGAGAAACAGTCTAGATCGCAGCGATTATTTTATTTAACCGGTTTCAACCTTATGTCATCTTCAGAAACGTATATACACACATGTAGCAGGTGCTGACTTCTTCAGGACCAGGGCCATAGCGCACGCTGTAGCTGCACGTTGGCAACTGCTCAACGTGCAGCGACAGACTGCAGCGACGGCGGCCCCGGAGAAGTCAGCACCTGCCACATGGGCTGTACACAGGGTGTTACAAAAAGGTATGGCCAAACTTTCAGAAAACATTCCTCACACTAAAAGAAAGAAAATACGTTGCATGTACATGTGTCCGGAAACGCTTAATTTCCGTGTTAGAGCTCATTTTATTTACCAGCGTGACTTCAAACACTTTGTTACAGGAAATGTTCAAAACGTCCTCCTGCGATACATGCATCCACCCTCCGTCGCATGGAATCCCTGATGCGCTGATGCAGCCCTGAAGCATGGCGTATTGTATCACAGCCGTCCACAATACGAGCACGAAGATTCTCTACATTTGGTACCGGGATTGCGTAGACTAGAGCTCTCAAATGCCCCCATAAATGAAAGTCAAGAGGATTGAGGTCAGGAGAGCGTAGAGACCATGGAATTGGTCCGCCTCTACCAATCCATCGGTCTCCGAATCTGTTGTTGAGAAGCGTACAAACATGTCAACTGAAACGTGCAGGAGCTCCATCGTGCATGAGCGACATGTTGTGTCGTACTTGTAAAGGCACATGTTCTAGCAGCACAGGTAGAGTATCCCATATGAAATCATGATAACGTGCTCCAGTGAGCGTAGGTGGAAGAACATAAGGCCCAATCAAGACATCACCAACAATTCCTGCCCAAACGTTCACAGAAAATCTGTGTTGATGACGTGATTTCACAATTGCAAAACCACGTTCGTGATGAACACTAACCACTTGATGCTACGTACTGATGTGGTGTATGCTAGTACTGTAGAGCAATGAGACGCATGTCAACACAAGCACGGAAGTCAACATTACCTTCATTCAATTTGAACAACTGGTGGTAAATCGAGGAAGTAGAGTACATACTAACGAAACAATTGGGTATTTCGACAATTCAACATTCATAAATCCAGGAAGCAGAGTACATACTAACGAAACAATTGGGTATTTCGACAATTCAACATTCATAGATATATGACATCAACTGCGATTAGGCAAAGCTGAAAATGTGTATCCAGCCGGGATTCGAACCCGGGTCTCCTGCTTTCTAGGCAGTTTCGCTGACCCCTACACCACTGGGGACACAGTGATCACCGCACCTGCAAGGACTACCTAATCACGCCTCCCGTCAGATACAAATTCCCAGCTTCGCCCTGCCCACAGTACTCAAAGTCGTAGCAGGAGACCCAGGTTCGAATCCCGGATGGGTACACATTTTCAGCTTTGCCTAATCGCAGTTGATGTCATATATTCTATGAATGTTGAATAATAACAACTGCAGGATCAGAAGTGACGTCTATTCTCTCGGAACAGACGCCACATGTATATATATAATATGCCGGTGACGGGCAGTGATCCTATCGTTAGTGGGGAGGGGTGGGCAAAGTTTGAACCCCTTACTCTTATGGGAATTAGTTCATAACTGCGAGTTTGAGTACTGTGGGCAGGGCGAAGCTGGGAATTTGTATCTGACGGGAGGCGTGCTTAGTAGTCCTTGTAGGTGCGGTGATCACTGTGCCCCCAGTGGTGTAGGGGTCAGCGCAACTGCCTAGAAAGCAGGAGACCCGGGTTCGAATCCCGGCTGGGTACACATTTTCAGCTTTGCCTAATCGCAGTTGATGTCATATATTCTATGAATGTTGAATAGTAACAACTGCAGGATCAGAAGTGACGTCTGTTCTCTCGGAACAGACGCCACATGTATATTTCGACAATTGTCTGCACGAATTATTTAATTTACATATAAGAGAAATACTAAAATGAGCTCTAACATGGAAATTAAGCGTTTCCAGACACATGTCCAAGTAACATATTTTCTTTCTTTGTGTGCGAGGAATGTTTCCTGAAAGTTTGGCCGGTACCTTTTTGTAACACACTGTATAGAGGAGTGGAATTTAAATAGTGGCAACACTGGCAACCTACCCCACCTCCGAGCAAATGGACTCACCCCTTCCACGTCACCGGAATGCAGACAATCCAGGGAAACACAGTTACTTGTGAGCGAGCGGTCTAACGTAACAATGTCAATATGTTTTCGAAACAGGAACAACGGAGGTGGATCCAGATTGAATATGCCAAAGGTCGTACAGCGCGATATTGTCAACAAGATCTTCAAGAGGAGTACGGATAATCGGCATTGCCGTACAGAACAGTAGCAGTTGGATAAAAGCCTTCAACGAAAGTCGGCAAACTGTGCCAAACATGCATCTGGCAGGTCGTCTTACAGTCTTTGAAGAAGAAGTGCATACTGTTGACACGTTAGTGGATAGTGACCGACGCCAAGGAACCGGATTAGCGCATACGACTGTGCTTCGCATCATGGGTTCCACAAGAATTGACGTAAATGCAGAAAACGCTGCCCAGACGCACGTGGAGCGCTATGAGCGCGAAGGAGAGGCTTTCTCGCGCCGTAGCGTAACACTGGATGAGACAAGGGCCACATCATACGAGCCAAAACTGAAACGCCAATCCAACGAATGGCGCCATTATGGGTCACCTCGATAATCGAAACTGCTTCAGAGCCCCAGTATGGTAAAACTTACGGCGATTCTCGTGTACTCCGTGACGGTGTTATCCTAACGCATTACGTTCCTCCGCAGCAGTCCACCAATGAACAGTATTACTGTTCGTGTTCTGAGCATCACCTGCGACCAGCTTTGCGAAAGAAGTGGCAACACTTTCTGTGCAACCCACCCACAATTTTGCACCACAATGCGCGGGCGAATAAAGCGCAAGCTGTCGGTTGTATGACGTGGAGACAACGACATTAAGGCAACCGAGACAGTGGTAAAAACAGAAACTTGCTGCAGAGGAGTTAGTGTTGACTTCTGTTTACCAAACGAATTACACCAGAAGTTGGATTCGGATAGTGTAAAGGGGGAGTTGTGCAATACAACAAGAACGTAATTTACCAGAGCTATGGCATAGAGAGCCATAGGAATTTGGAAGCGGGACAGACAAACAGGAAGGTGGCTGCAGCTATTGGAGTGCCCCAAACCGTAATTTCCGGGACCTGGACGCCATTTCAGACAACAGGAACCATTAAAGGAAGGCAAGGGAAAGAACATCCATGGCTAACATCAGCAAGAGATGACCGTTGCCTCCGGTTAACAGCCCGTCGTTACAGGAGACTGACTGTAACACAGCTGCAAGGCACCCCCATGCAGCAACAAGACGCGCAATAGCAACACAGACAGTCCGAAATTGCCTTCGGGAATGTGCCCTTTATGCACAGAGGCCTGTGGTGTGTATCCCATTAAACCCATGACACCGTTTCGCCCGCAAAAACTCGGCGAAGCAACATCAGGGGTGGAGTCGAATGAATGGCACTGGGTTCTCTTCACAACTGAGTCAAAATTTTGTGTTCAGCCGTGCAATCACCGTTTTCTAATCTGGAGAGAAAGTGGAACTCTGAACAATCTTACTTGTATGGAGGAAACATGACTATATCATAGTGGTAGACGAATGGTGTGGGCAGGAGTAGGCATTAGTGGACGTATCGGCCTATATGTGGTTCAGAATGGCCCTTTGACTGCTTAGAGACAAGTGACCTCTTGGCCTTTTTTTGTGCCCAACACTGGTGCCATAGAAGATAGGTTCTTTCTGGTGGACGATAACGCTCGTTCTCTCTGAGCTGCACTGGTGGAAAACGTGCTTGACGCTGAGGAAATAGAACGAATGGAGTGGCCATCTTGTTCGCATGACTTAAACTCGAGGATGTTTGGGATGCATTTGGCAGTCGCATTGCAGCCGATCCAGCACCTCCCACAACGGTTGCATAGCTTGATATCGGTCTCATGGAAGAATGGACCAATATCCCTCAAGAACTGATTGACAACCTCATCCTGTCCACGCCACACAGGTGTGCAACTGTACTGAGCGTTAGAGGTGTTCATACACCGTGTGAGAGGGCATTGAGAATGACTTTTTTTACTATTATGGTAGCCCCTTGATGCATCGTTCTAAGTAAACGCCACGTAAGCCTCACGGAAATGACTGAAACAGCAAAATACCGTACTGTAATGCACACAAATTACAATTGCAATTGTAATCAATATCTGTATAAAATACGTTACCGTATGTACGAGGGTCGGAATTTAAATAGTAACAACACAGCAGTAGAGGCACTACGCAAAGGAATCTACTATTCTCGCTGATAGCACTGTATAATTGCATATGTACGTTTCTCCCGTCGCTCGTCACCGGCGTGTGCACAATCGAGAGAAACAATCACTTGTGAGCGGGCGGTCTAAGGTAACGGGTCACAATGTTTTCGAAACAGGAACAACGGAGTTGGATGAATGCTAAATGTGCCTGAGGATGCGAAAAATTGCATCACGATGATTTCCGCATGAATTGCATGCGTTACGACGCTGTTCAGACGCACTTGGAGCGCTATGAACTTTCTTGCGCCGTATCGTAACATTGGATGAGACATGGGCCATATCGCACGAGGCAAGACTGAAACTCCAATGCAACGAATGGCGTCATTATGTGTCGCCGCGAAAGTCGAAAGTGCGTCAGAGCCCCAGTATGGTAAAACTCACGGTGATTCTCCTGTTCGACAGTGATGGTGTTATCCTAACGCATTACGTTCGTCCACGGCAGTCCGCCAATGCACATTATTACTGTTCGTCTTTGGAGCATCACCTGTGACCAGCATTCCGAAACAAACGGCAACACTTTCTGCGCAACCCACCCACAATTTTTGAAGACAGTGCGTAGGCGCATACAGCGCAAGCTGTTGCTGCTCTCCTCAGTCTATGGGACAGTGAAGTACTGTACCATACTCCCCGACACGTCACTTCGATTTGATTCCGAAGATGAAGGAACCACTTCGAGGCATTCGCTTCAGAACTGTTGCCGAGATTCGACAGGCATTCGCAACATCAATAGAACAGGCTCTGCTAACGGTATACTACGCCTTCCACATCGCTGGCAACGGGTTCTAGACATCGCTGGTGACTACTTTGAAGGACAGTAACAGGTGCAAACATGTAACGCTTTTGTATCGGTTGTGAGTGAATACCATGCAGACTTTCCCGACCGGCTGAAATAGTTTCTATTGAATCTTCCGGGCTGTGTGGTCGTCGTCGAAGAAACATTTTCGCTCCTAACGTTTCGACCAGAGCTGCGCTGCACATCTTCAGAGGCGCTGCTGGTAGCGGTTAGTCTTGCCGACTGAATACAAGACTGAAAGAACACGAAAGTCTTTGAGGATTGGGTAAAATTGAGAAATCAGCTGTAGCTGAACATGTTTTTCAATCAAAAAAAATCATGAAGTGAAGTTTTCCGAAACGGAAATTTTATCTACAGCGACGAACTATTATCCACGACTGTGCAGAGAAGTAATCGAAATATACAAACATGGGGATCATTTTAATAGAAAGGAAGAAGCTAAGAAACTTAGTGACATATGGACAGTGGCTCTTCTCAGTAGGTAGTTACGCTTTTATCTTTGACCATCGACTATAGAAATTTATGGTTTTATCTTTGACAATGCTTATCTCCCCCCTCTCCCTCCCCCCCCCCCCGTCCCAAGGGGGCTCACGGTTCCTTATGAGTACGTGCGTGACGAGCACGGGGCCCCGAGCTATTGCAGTCTTCCTTCCTTCTTTACTTCCCAGATTGCATTTCCTTTCCCCCTCCCTTCCTTTCCTATCCTCACTCCTTCCCCTCCACACCGGGGGACTGATAACTTCAGTAGTTTAGTCCCCCTATCCCAACCAAACAACCCAACCAAGCTTATCTGTGCTGCCCACGTGAACACTTGACTACGCCCCTTTTAGACAGTATTTATACCGCTCTCCGACGCCTGCCTCGTCAGTCGGCAAGACTCACCGCTACCAGTAGCACCTCTGAAGATGTCCAGCGCAGCTCTGGACGAAACGTTAGGAGCAGAAATGTTTTTTCGACCACTACCATACTACCCGGAAGATTCAATAGCAACTGTGAATAAATACGAGGCGCGTCCAGAAAGAAAGTTCCGTTTCAGTTTATCTCCACTGCAGCGCTGCGATTGCAGTTTCGCACATACGCTGTAGACGATGTGTATCAAGGACAAGAACGTGCGCCATTTGGAGATCGTTGTTACGTAGGCTTTGTTGTGCTTGTTTGAAATGTCGGTGTTGATTGAAAATTCCGCCGCCTGTGAAATCAGGTCGGTGATTTGGTTTCTGAATGCGAGGAAAATGAAACCAAGCGAAATTTATCGGCAAATTTGCGATGTTTATCGACCAAATGGGATGAGTGATTCGATGGTGAAAAGATGGGTCCGACAGTTCAATGGCGGGCGTAGTGATGCGCACGATGAAGAACGAAGTGGGCGTCAACTTTTGGTTACAGAAGAATTGATACACGCAAGTTATGACAAGATCCAGGAAAACCGTAGGTTTACAATTAGTGCTTTCGCTATGGACTTCCCCAAATTTCACTATCACTGGTCCATGAAATTGTTACCAAATAACTGAAATTCCGTAAACGTTGCTCACGTTGGGTACCAAAGATTCTCACTGAGCAACACGAAACACAACGGATGGTTAGTGCACTTGAGTTTTTGACCCGTTTTGCTGAAAGCGGCGAAGAATTTCTTTGACGGATAGCCACAGGAGATGAAACCTGGGTTTCTTACGACAGCCTGAAGAGTATGCGGCAATCAATGGAATGGAGGCACACTTCATTCCCACCAAAGGTAAAGCCGAGGCAAATCGTGACACCTAGGAAAATGATGTGCACAGTGTTCTGGGACTGGAAAGGCATCCTACTCATTGACTTCTTACCGCGTAGTCAAACAATCAAATCAGATGCTTATTGCGAGACACTTCGGAAATTGCGCCGTGCAATTCACAATAAGCGCCGGGGACTGCTGTCAAAAGGCGTTGTTTAGCTTCACGACAACGCACGACCACACACTGCAAATGTGACGAAAAACTTCCTACAGGGATTTGGCTGGGACATGTTTGACCATCCTCCGTACAGCCGTGACCTCGCTCCTAGCGACTTTCATCTGTTCTTACATCTCAAGCCTTTCCTTGGCTGTCATCACTTCACCAATGACGACGAGCTAAAAAAGAAACTGTTTCCAACTGGTTGAAGACACAGGCGGCAGATTTCTATGAAGAAGGGATACAAAACCTGGTGCCACGCTATGACAAAAGCCTGCAAAATTTCGGCAGTTATGTGGAAAAGTAGTTTAAGAGTTGTACAATTTTGTGCAATAAAAATTTCTTCTGTATCTGTGTACAATTTCATTTTATTACCAAACGGAACCGACTTTCTGGACGCGCCTCGTAGTTGCCACTGTCATTACTCTTGACATAATGGGATCATTTTGTGTGTGTGTGTGTGTGTGTATTTGTGGTGAGTAGCTGAGAGTTCCCTTGCTGAGTCCCTGTGTTTGTGGTGCCCGCCGCAGGCAGCAAGACGCACACGGTGTTCGCGCCCACGGAGCGCGCGTTCGCGCGGCTGCCCGCGGCCAAGCGGTCGCGCCTGCTGTCGGACCCGGAGTCTGCGCGCGCGCTCGTCTCGCGGCACGTGGTGCGCGGCGCGCTCTACAGCGCGGGCCTGCGCTACTACCAGCTGCGGGACGCGCTCGCGCCCGACAGCCCGCTCACGCTCACCGTCAACGCCGCAGGTACGTAGACGCGTCGGCGCGACCCACTCTGTAAACACGTACAAAGTGAGAGTCATTTGTGACGTGATCTGTCTGGAAAATTGATACTTACCTGCCACCCAAACCTCCAGATGACAGACATCCAGATCAGTATTTCCAAAACTCCTACATACACTAATGGCCATTAAAATTGCTACACCAAGAAGAAACGCATATGATAAACGGGTATTCACTACACAAATATATTATACTAGACAAACCTACATTTCTAGCTTTTGTAGATTTGGAGAAGGCTTTTGACAACTATGATTGGAATAAACTCTTTCAAATTCTGAAACAAGCAGGAGTAAAATATAGGGAGCGTAAGGTTATTTACAACTTGTACAAAAACCAGACAGCGGTTGTCAGAGTTGAAGGGCATGAAAGGGATGCAGCGGTTGGGAAGGGAGTAAGACAAGGTTGTAGCCTTTCTCCAATGTTATTCAATTTGTACATTGAGCAAGCTATAAAGGAAAGCAAGGAGGAATTTGGAGAAGGAATTAAAGTCCAGGAGGAAGAATTAAAAACATTGCATTTTGCCGACGACATAGTAATTCTGTCAGATACAGCAAAGGACCTAGAAGAGCAATTGAACGGAATGGACAGTGTGCTGAAAGGAGCATATAAGATGAACATTAACAAGAGAAAAACTAGGGTAATGGAGTGCAGTGTAAGAAAATCAGGTGATGCTGAAGGAATTAGATTAGGTAACGAAGCAATAAAGGAGGTAGATGAGTTTTGTTCCTTGGGCAGTAAAATAACAAATGATGGTCGCAGTACAGATGATATAAAATGCAGAATGGCAATGGGTAGAAAGGCGTTTTTGAAAAAGAGAAATTTGTTAACATCTAATATTGATTTAAGCATAAGCAAGTCCTTTCTGAAGGCATTTGTATGGAGTGTTACCTTGTATGGGAGTGAAACACGGACGATAAACAGGGTGGACAGGAAGAGGATTGAGGCTTTTGAAATGTGGTGCTACAGAAGAATCCTGAAGATTAGGTGGGTGGATCACGTAACTAATGAGGAGGTACTGAACAGAATTGGGGAGAAAAGAAATTTCTGGCATACCTTGACTAAAACGAGGGATCGATTGGTAGGACACATTCTTAGACATAAAGGAATTGTGAATTTAGCAAATGTTCAAATGTTTGTAAAGCTTATGGGACTTAACTACGGGGTCATCAGTCCCTAAACTTACAAACTACTTATGAACTACTTACGAACTAGGACGGCACAAATATCCATGCCCGAGGGGGGATTCGAACCCCCGACCGTAGTGACCATGCAGACCGTGACTGACGCGCCTCAGTCTCCTCGGCCACCGCGGCCGGCGTGAATTTAGATTTGGAGGGAAGTGTATGGGGTAAAAACCGCAGAGGAAGACCAACAGGTGGATACAATAAGCAGATTCAGACAGATGTAGGTTGCCGTTCTTATGTGGAGATGAAGAGGCTTGCTCAGGATAGGGTGTAGTGCAGAGCTGCATCAAACTAGTCTCCGGACTGAAGACCACAACAACAACAACAGAACTACTACCTAGGAATTACTATTACTTCAGACTTAAATTGGAAAGAATACGTAGATAATGTCGTGAGAAAGGCGAACCAGAGACTGCGTTTTATTGGCAGAACCCGTAAAAGGTGCAACAGAACTACTAAAGAAACTGCATACACTACGCTTGTCCGCCCTTTTTTGGAGTATTGCTGCCCAGTGTGGGATCCTTATCAAGTGGGTTTGACGGGGGCAGCGAAAGAGTCCAAAGAAGGGCAGCTCGTTTCGTATTGTCACAACATAGGGGAGAGAGCGTTACGGAAATGATACAGAATCTGGGATGAGAGTCATTACAACGCGTTTATCGCTGCGGCGTGGGCTACTTGCGAAAGTCCAATCGCCAACATTCTCCTCCGAATGCGAAACTATATTGTTGAATCCGACTTACATAGGTAGAAATGATCATCAGAATAAAACACGAGAAAACAGTGCTCGAACTGAGAGATTTAGGTGTTCTTTCTTCCCGAGCGCTATTCGAGAACGCAATGGGAGATAAAATAGTATAACGGTGGTTCGATTAACCCTATGCCAGGCAATTACATGTGATTTGCAGAGTGTCCCATGTAGATGTAGAACTGACATGTGATTACATTTTCTCGCAATTTTGGTGCTTAGATCCTGAGAAAGCAGTACCAGAACAACCACCTTTGGCCGTAATACCGTAATAACGCGTAGGCATTCAGTTAAACAGGGCTTGGATGCCGTGTACAGGTATAGATACCCTTGCAGCTTCAATACGATACCACAGATCATCAAGAATAGTGACTGGCATACTGTGACGAGCCAGTTGCTCGGCCACCATTGACCAGACGTTTTCAGTTGGTGAGAGATCTGGAGAATGTGCTAGCCAGGGCAGCAGTCGAACATTTTCCGTATCCAGAAAGGCCCGTACAGCACCTGCAACATGCGGTCGTGCATTATCCTGCTGAAATGTAGGGTTTCGCAGGGATCGAATGAAGGTAGAGGCACGGGCCGTAACACATCTGAAATGTAACGGCCAATGTTCAAAGTGCCGTCGATGCGCACAAGAGGTGACCAAAACGTGTAACCAATGGCACCGCATACCATCACGCCAGGTGATACGCTAGTATGGCTATGACGAATACACGCTTCCAATGTGCGTTCACCGTGATGTCGCCAAACACGGATGCATACATCATGATGCTGGATTCATCCGAAAACATGGCGTTTTGCCATTCGTGCACCCAGGTTCGTCGTTGCGTACACCATCGCAGGCGCTCCTGTCTGTGATGCAGCGTCAATGGTCTCATGGTCTCCGAGCTGATAGTCCACGCTGTTGTAAACGTCGTCTAACTGATCATGCAGATGACTATTGTCTTGCAAACGTCCCCATCTGTTGACTCAGAGATCGAGACGTGGTTGCACGATCTGTTATAGCCATGCGGATAATATGCCTAACATCTCGACTGCTAGTTACACGAGGCCGTTGGGATCCAGCACAGCGATCTGTATTGCCCTCCTGAACCTAACGATTCCATATTCTGCTAACAGTCATTGGATCACTACCAACGCGAGCAGCAATGTTGCGAAACGATAAACCGCAATCGCGATAGGCTACAATCCAACCTTTATCAAAGTCGGAAACGTGATTGTACGCATTTCTCCTCCTTACACGAGGCATCAGAAGGTATGAGAAATCGGTTGGAAACTTTCCTCATGTCAGCACGTTGTAGGTGTCGCCACCGGCGCCAACCTTGTGTGAATGCTCTGAAAAGCTAATCATTTGCATATCACAGCATATTCTTCCTGTCGGTTAAATTTCGCGTCTGTAGAACGTCATCTTCGTGGTGCAGCAATTTTAATGGGCAGGAGTGTAATTCGTGCTATGTAGTAATTCGTGTTAAATTAGATGCGTTTCATTCAGAAGAATTGACAGAAATATATCCTATAGCGTACACTACTGTATTTTTTATTTTTATCCTTTTTATAAGAAGTTTGTATTAATAGAAGAAAATTAAATTCGTTGACCTTGAAATTAGACACATAGTTGTGTTGTGGTTCTGGGAAAGGGTGGGGGTCACCAAAATATTTTTAGTTGTAAGGCGAGCGTGAATTCGAAAAAGGTTCGAAAACACTGATCTACAGGGTGCCCCACAAAAAAGGAGGAAATTACTTAAGATTTTGTAATATGAGTTGGACATACATATTATTTATACTTTACATATGACATATATTTTTACATATTAATAATATCAATATTATATTAACTTATATTTTACTGACACTGTCACTCGAATGTCCATAATCAATGCAAGTGCTCAAAATGATTCCCTTTGGCTTCCAAATAGTGGCGTAGACGTTGTAACTAATATCCGGTGACTTTCTGCATAGTTTGAAGCGTAACATCGTTGCAGGCGTCTGTCAGTACAGATTTCATGCCATCAGTGTTTGCGATGTCTCTCCTGGGTGCTTGAACCTTCCGTAGCGGTTTAACCCAAACGCAGTAATCCATCACGTTGAGATCTGGACTCTTACGCGGTCATTCGCATATCACAGTATCCTTTGCTGTATAGTCCTTCGCACCGTCTTGTCGCCATGTTAATTCGTAATCAACCTATAACTGTGTTAATGGCTTGAAACATCTGGGTGCATATCACCTGGTTCACTGTTTTCTTCTTTCTCCTGGATCTTGGTAGATGTCCTGGACCTAGTGCGTCGCCTTCAGTGGACTGTAATTCAGTTTTTCCATGCCAAGAGACCGCAGAACAAGATTGATGGCTGTTGCTTATCATATTCACCCATTAGATCTTTTTCCGAAATTTTTGTTTTAACTTCAAAAGCTTGGTAAATTCGTTCATTTTGCCGGTTTAGCGGAGCATGGAGAGAGAAACATGCTTTACCAGAAAATCACACTTGTTTCCACTTATCGTCTTCGTGGAGATGTTGTATCAGAGACGCACATTTCACTTCCCGAGCTGCCTGGTGTGCTTCAGTATGAACATTGCACTTTACTCTTCTGTAGCACTTCAACGCGGATGCTTGAATAATACGAAACACTGAACCTTTAGATATGTGTACTGAACGAACAGTTTCACGCTGGCTACTGTGCCTTCTGTTTTGTCTTTCTGGTGTCACAGCAAGCTCCAACGCTTCCCGTTTTGTAGGCGATACGTCATGCCAGGTTCTCGCTTAGGCAGTTTTTCAGCAGGTGACCCTTCCCTCGTTAGTAATGACACAATATCGGAAAAATGATTGTTATTTATTGCACTGAAGAACTGCGGCAAAATGTCACTGCGGTTCTTCAGTCCCCATGTTGGATGTTCTTGCTTGAAAAGGACTATCACATCGCCGTTGGAAATTCGTTGGTTGAGCCAAACTTGAAAAGAAACAATTAGCAATGCGTGGATTACATACGTAATGTACACAATGGAACAGTACAAAACTACACAACTTCACATAACACACATTATTGCACACACAATCACTCTTATTGTAGAAAATCGAAATTTTCTGCTCTTTGTGGGGCACCCAGTAGACTAAATTAGATTACATTAGTTGTACATTCCATCGATCCGTATTGAGGAGACCCTCGTGGATATGGAACATGTCAATATATAATTATTTTTTACAAGCTAATATAATAATTTTTGTGTCCCAACTTCGTCGCCGCTTTTGTGTCCCAGCCTCGTCATAGGTGTCGGTGGCCGAGTGGAATGAGACCGACACGCTGGTGCAGGTATGGAGGGGATCAGCCAGAAACTATAAACACTAGAGTAAATTAGAAAGAGATATATATTGCACAGAATGTAACAATACTTAACTTTTATATAGTACTGCAGAATGTTGATACATAGTTGTTAGAGGCCTGCCTAGTGCCTGTACAATAGCAAAGTCTTCACTCGTGCCTATCTGATTACGAAGGTCCTAACTCGTTGCTATCTCCGTCCGAAGTGCCAAGTGTCCTTCAGTGGTGGCCACGAGCGGCGTTGTCGCAGAGGGCGCTCGTGGCGGTCGTCGTGAGAACGCCGCGCCGTGCGTGCATGGCGGCGCGCGGCGACAGTAAGTGGCGCGCACTTTGTACTTGTGCGACACCACACCCCTCCCCCCCCAAACCACCGCGCCGTCGTGGCGTAGGGCTGAGGGCCACGGCGACGGCACTGGGAGGAGGGCCTGGGCGGGGGCGTTACTGGTGGGACGGGCGTCGTAGCTGAGGCCGGGATCGAGACGCCGTCCGCGCCCCGGCATCCGCCTTGCGATCCTCCAGGGAACCCGCCGAAACCTGGGGAAGGGCGCCCGCCCCCGCCCAGAGGGAGCAGGTCATCTTCTTCTGAGGTGCGTGGCCCAAGCTGGGGGGGCCCGCACGGTCCCGGAGTCCCTCTCGGTGACGCTGTCATCTGCGGCGGCGACAGCGGCGGCGACGACTGCGTCGGATGTACGTCGACGTCCATAGGGATCTCGTAGTCCGGGGAAGCTGGACCCGGCGGCGAGCGATGTGGCTGTGCTCCCTGGCGGTGAACTGGGTCTGGAATCAAGAAACCTGAGACAGGATCGCGCGGCCTGTGCAGGCGCAATTGGTTTGCGTGGCGCCGCAGCTCCGACCCTGTGGAAGAACGTACAACATACATATTGCTACCGAGCACGCGCTGAATGGTGCCCGGCAGCCACGTCTTCTTGGTTCCAGCAAACACCCTGTACAGCACCGGCGTAGAAACCTGAAAACGCGTAGCGCCATACGAACCGACTCGGTGCGTGGGAGGCTGCAGCAGGTGAAGGAGAGTGCGGTGACGGCGGCCGTGTAGCAGCTCGGCAGGAGACGGGCCGTCACGTGGCATGCACCGATACGTAGACAGGAAAATTTGAAGAGCTTGCTGCCTGGAGTGCTGACCTTTCATCTTTTCCATGTGAGACTTGAATGTTCGAACGAAACGTTCTGCTTCACCATTGGACTGAGGGTGAAAAGGTGCGGTGGTGATATGCTGAATGCCATTCACACGACAAAACTGTTGAAATTCCGCACTAACAAACTGAGGTCCATTGTCACTGACGATAGTTTCAGGCAAGCCTTCGATGCAAAACACTGATGTTAAGGCACTGATTGTACTAGACGCCGTCGTTGAGTTCATGGCAATCACAAAAGGAAACTTGCTGAAAGCGTCTACAACAATTAACCAGCGCGTATTCCAGAATGGTCCGGCAAAGTCAATATGTAAACGTTGCCATGGTCCCTTGGGGCGTGGCCAGTCGGAGAAACGCTGTGGAGGAGCCGCCTGATGCTCCGCACAAACTGTACACTGTGATGTCATGCTCTCTATCTGAGCGTCCATACCAACCCAGGTACAATGACGTCTGGCCAGTTGCTTTGTCCTAACAATGCCCCAATGTCCTTGATGCAGGAGGCGTAACACTTCTCGTTGCAGGGAACGAGGAACAATCACTCTTGCTTGGTCGTTGTCGGTATGCAACAACAGTACACCCTGACTTAAAGATAATGCATGACGTTGTGCAAAATAACGTCGAACCAGAGGCCGATCAATGTCTTTGGCTCTGGCAGGCCACCCTGAGCGAACAAAACGTGCTACCACACTTAAGTCTGCATCCCCAGCTGTTTCCTGTGCAACCCGACGAGAGTTCAAAGGGAAATCTGCGACAGCGGAAGCATCTCTGGAGTCTATCTGACAACATGCCATTTCCGAAGAATCAAACGACACATCCTGGCCAACCGGAAGTCGGGAAAGTGTGTCCGCGTTGGCGTGTTTAGTGGTAGGTCGGTACAAAATCTCATACTGATAATTAGACAATATCAAGGACCATCTCTGAAGCTTTTGTGCCGTACGTGGCGGAATCGGCTTTGTGGGTGAGAACAACGACGTGAGAGGCTTGTGGTCTGTCAACAAATAGAATTTTCTACCATAGAGATAATGATGAAACTTTGTGACGCCGTAAATGATTGCTAAGGCCTCCTTTTCTATCTGACTGTAATTCTGTTGCGTTGGCGTCAGTAGCTTGGATGCAAAGGCAATAGGACGATCATGACATCCAATACGATGTGACAGAACCGCGCCCACACCGTACGACGAGGCGTCAACTGCTAACACTACAGGCTTCTGTGGGTCAAAGGGAATCAAACATGCATCACTGAGTAGTGCAGACTTTAGTTTGTCAAAGGCAACCTGACAATCTTTAGACCATACAAAAGGAACATTCTTCCGACGTAAGTGATGCAGTGGAGCTGCAATCTGAGAGGCATTGGGAATAAATCTAAAATAATAGTTAAGCTTTCCCATTACTGCTTGCAATTCATGCACATTCTTAGGAGGAGGCATATCTTTGATTGCTCTAAGATGTGACTGTAAGGGATGAATTCCTTGGGCATTAATCACATGGCCTAGGTACTCTATTTCAGTTTGAAAAAACGAACACTTTGCTTTATTGCAACGTAGACCTGCTGCAGTCAACACTTTGAAAAGGCACTCCAGGTTTGCTAAATGTTCTTCAACTGTACGTCCGGACACCACAATGTCATCTAAATAGTTCGAACAACACGGTACAGAAACTGTCAGCTGTTCCAAAAAGCGCTGAAAAATAGCGGGAGCGGAAGAACTGCCAAAGGGTAGGCGTTGAAATTGAAAAAGGCCCATGTGAGTATTAATGACGAAAAATTTTTTTGACTCGTCATCAAGTGGAATCTGTAAGTATGCCTCTGCTAAATCAATCTTGGAAAAGAAGCGAGACTGTCCTAATTTGTCCATCAGTTCCTCAGGTCTGGGCAGGGGATAAGTGTCCACAATTGTTTGACTGTTCACTGTTGATTTGAAGTCCGCACAGATACGAAGTTTTCCTGACGGCTTGGGTATAATTACTATAGGAGAGGCCCACTGACTCGCAGAAACAGGAGAAATCACCCCACTGTCTTGCCAACGTTTAAGTTCTTCGGCAACTGTATCACGCATTGCGATAGGCACTGGTCTAGCTTTACGAAATTTTGGAACTGCAGATTCTTTTAAAGTTACATGTGCCACGAAGTCTTTTGCACAACCTACTTCCGGCGAAAACAAGTCACTATATTTGTCACACAATGCATTGATTTTATCCTGAGGCACTACTGACGAAATTTGAAGCACATCTCTTCGAATTGATAAACCAAACAAGTCAAAAGCATCTAGTCCAAAAATGTTCTGCGTAGATTTGGCCTGAAGAACAACAAAAGCAACTGTTTTCGTAACACCTTGAAAAGAGGCAGGCAGGCTACACGTTCCTAGCACGGGAATATTTTGACCTGTATAAGCTGTTAACACTTGTTGACACAGCGATAATTTTGGCGAACCCAGAAGTTCATAAGTATCTTTATTTATTAATGTAACAGCGGAACCAGTATCAAGTTGAAATTGCACAGTCTTATCCTCAATGGAAAGATTCACAAAAAGTTTTTGCTTTCGGCGCTCGACAGGTGCGCGAATGTGGGCAACGTCTGCTACGGTTTGTTTACTGCGCTTGCGCGGGTCGCGTAGTGAAGGAAGCGGCGCAGACTCGGCACGCAGCGGATTAACAACACTGTCACTAGATGGCACTACCGCCGGATCGGCGTCCGCGCAATGCGAGGCTACTACAGAGTCACTAACTACTGCACTACACTTTTGAGCAGCTACATTAAGTCTATTGTCACTAGCTACACAGTACTGGGCACTATTACAAGGAGCAGTTGCAGAAGGCACTATTTTCACTACAGGAATGCACTGTTCATAGTCATTTTGCTTGTCCCGAACCCTTTTCCGTTGCACTGTTTTACGCGCTCGTCGGCGCTTGCTACGTGGTGCACTATATAGTTTTGCAATAGGTGCAGAAGAACTTTCTTGTAATTGAGAACCAACTAAAGCACTGTTCAATTCCACAGCCCGTATAACATTTACAGAATGAACTGTTCTCGCACTCTGCGAAGCACTGTTACTAACGGTACTGTTCTTTGAGTTTTTAATTTGCATACACACAGACTGCACATGTCCCGATTTGCCACATTGATAACAGGTTGCGTTGCGACTAGGGCAATGAGCACGCTTGTGGCGAGACACACACTGGGGGCAAGATTTACGTACATTTTTCTGAAATGAGCGTTGGCGCCCGTTATTCAAATCACTGTTTCTAACACGACGGGGCGACCTTTGTGTCGCACTTTTACTCTGGCTACTGTTCACTGTCTGTTCAGCACGGCCGGTAGAAAAATAAGAATCACTAGTGCTATACTGAGAACTACGGCTAGGAAAGCGTCCGTTGCGGCGCACTGAATTAACACTGTGGCTTTGCATTTCGACATCTGCTAAGTCAAAAGTATCATGCGCTTCTATAAGCTGCAGTACACTGTCTAATGAGGGGTCAGACTGTTTCAGAATTGCTGCTCTAATTCTGGGGTCCTGAATATTCTGCGTAATCGCATCCCTCAACATCACGTCACTATAAGAAAGTCCACAAGAACAAGTAAATTTACATTTGCGGGTTAAGCCCTTCAATTCCGTAATCCACTCTTGGTGTGACTGTTCCGGTAATTTTTTCAGTCTGAAAAATCGGTACCGTGCAGCAGCTACAAGAACATTTCTCTCATAATGAGCATTCAGTGCATCTACAATTTGTTCAAAGTCTATGTCACGAGGAGATGCGTGCGGGAATAGTTTTTGCAGTAACACGAAAGTTTTGGGGCCCACCACAGACAATAAAAGATGCTTAACAGTCTGACCTGTAAGTTGATGAGCCGCGACGAGTTCTTGAAACTGTGCGAAATAGTCGCTCCATTCTTCCTCACGTTCGTTGTATTGACGAAACGTAGGAAGTGTTGCGGCGGCAGGTGTGGGCTGCTGAAGCGGCGGCTGTTGTTGTTGGTTAGCTGCCTGCGCTGTGAGCTGGGACACCGCCTGGAGGAGCTGGGTAATTTGCGCCGTCTGTAACTGAATAATTTCCATTAAGTTTGGGTTCGGGGTAGTGGCCATGCTGACCGATTAGGCGCCGCGTATACAAGTAACTTATAACAAAACACAAATGCAATATGAAAGAGGACTCGCTCTGCAACAAAAAAAGTCCACAAAATACGTAACAGAAAATGTTCCCCCAAAAATCTTATAATAAGGGTGGGTGGGCGGGAGCAATTTTTGCGTGCTCCGACTGCTGCTGTCTGGCTGCTGCAAGCGGGCTGGTCCAAGGTTCTATCACTCCTCGTCGCCACTTTTGTGTCCCAACTTCGTCGCCGCTTTTGTGTCCCAGCCTCGTCATAGGTGTCGGTGGCCGAGTGGAATGAGACCGACACGCTGGTGCAGGTATGGAGGGGAGCAGCCAGAAACTATAAACACTAGAGTAAATTAGAAAGAGATATATATTGCACAGAATGTAACAATACTTAACTTTTATATAGTACTGCAGAATGTTGATACATAGTTGTTAGAGGCCTGCCTAGTGCCTGTACAATAGCAAAGTCTTCACTCGTGCCTATCTGATTACGAAGGTCCTAACTCGTTGCTATCTCCGTCCGAAGTGCCAAGTGTCCTTCAGTGGTGGCCACGAGCGGCGTTGTCGCAGAGGGCGCTCGTGGCGGTCGTCGTGAGAACGCCGCGCCGTGCGTGCATGGCGGCGCGCGGCGACAGTAAGTGGCGCGCACTTTGTACTTGTGCGACACCACAATAATATTAATAGTGTGAATACATACGTCTTTTGCTTCTATTCAAAAATTCGTCAATGGAGTAGGAGTTGGCTACTAGTAAGACTTTCAGGATCCTCTCAAAGAGATCTTTATTTGTAGCTAGGTTTTTTTATGGTTGCTGGTAAATTATTAAAAATATGTGATACTGAGTAGTGGGCCCCTTTTTGAACTGCAGTAAGTGCTTTTAAGTCCTTGTATAGACCGTTTTTGTTCCTAATATTGTATGTTTGTTGGAAAGAGGGACATATTATTTATTTCATTAAGGAATAAATATCGGCTCTAATGAGTTGATGTTTTACTGGCCAGTCCCTCTATTTTATTATTATTATTATTATTATTATTCCATGTGGCTGTTAAGTATTGAGCCATCGCATCATACTCTGACAAGAACCTAACCGGTACTCAATATGTACCCGAATACTTACGTTTATTACGCCATTTAAGTTACTTCAGTACTTCGTGGATATCTACTTCTGCGTTACTCATCACAGAAATGACTTCTAGACGTAAAACATTATTACTTTTCTTTGACTATGTTAGAACGTATAAAAGCCATTCACGCATATTAGGCTGTTTCAACGAGTATCTCGTCTTTTTAGTCTCACAGTAATTCATGAATTTTGTACGCTTGCCAACATTATAATTATTTTCCTTTATCTCTCCATGTTCTCTAAGTAAACCTTCATACAAAACCACAGTATTTTATCTCTCGTGATGTTATTTAAGAGTGATGCAAAAATATGTAATGAAAGGTAGACAAAAGACGTCTAATTTAATAGTTATTTTATTCTGAAAAAAAAATTAAATCAGTTAATTTACACAAAACTAGGAAAAAAATAAAAAAAATATGTGTAATATTTATCCGTTCCTACGATATTTTGTCGAGATTGTCGAATACAGCAAAAAGTAATTGATTGGTCTCTTTTAGATACTCTTGAAGGAAATCCGGAAGTAAAAAATAGAGTACAATCTGCAAGTCTCACCGAAAATAACATGTTATTACGTGATATCGCTTTCAATCTCGGTCTGACACAGAGACTGTAATATTAAGATCTCTCATCCCAAGCGAAAGTTTCACCAATGTTGGCGAAAGTAAGAAACAATAGCCGAGCATCTCACTTTACATCTAGATCGCTGCTTTCATCCAGCGTTCTCGGTCATCAGTTACATTCACTAGTAATTGATCAGCACTTTCGCCAGGCAGTCGGGCAGTACCGTGGCATCCGACCTTAACGTCTTGTAATATGAGAGTAATTACACCTTTCACCCCACCAAAATACGAGCATGTCTTCCCACAGCCGTTACTCTGCAACTCACTTCTGTGCAAGTACAACTCCCGACATCATTTTATATGTGCTTTCGCTTGTAAAAGACGAATACAGGTAATGTAAAATGTATGTCTCTATCCTATAATTGATTCTCTTTCTTCAAGGTGTACTAAAGTTCTTTTCTTATTTTGGTTTATATATGTAATTTCTGCTCTTCCGAACATGTCCGAAAAAAAGAGAAATATTTCCGCATAACTATTTCGGAAATTGTGAATTTTTTCGACATCTACTACTGTTCTAAACATGGACAATTGATTTGTAACACAAGAAAATTTGTGCGGGATCGGAGTCGACCCCCGGGTCTCCCGCATTTTTTTTCTCACTTTCGCTGATCGTGTTTGTTCGTTGTTGTTCGTTGTAGTTTTGGCTCATATTTTTTATTACAGAGGGCGTTCACTCCTCTGACCGGGCGCGCTGAGCCACGGCGCCCGGGATATGAGCTTACCGCTCGGCCACCCGTGTAACGTTCAGCGGCCAGACCCAAACTTCCGGTGTTACACTTGTCTCTGTCCCTCACATGCTCGCACACATTATAGTGTGAGTCTGGGTCCCAGGCCAACACGAATTTTCATGTGTCAAAATCGATTGTCCATCTTTATAACAGCAGCAGATGTCGGAAAAATTCGCAATTTGCGAAATATTTATACGGAAATATTTACCACTGCTGCACATTGCCGCCAATAATAATAATAATAAACAGAAATAATTATTGACATTTCAGTCTTTATTAATCAAGATGCAAAGGAACTTAACACATTAACTGTTAGTGGGTGTTCCATTAGATCGATGCAAAACGTTAAGAATCGGCACCAGTCCGGGATTCGAACTTGGATCCTCTGTTAACTAAGCTGTTTTAGTTGTCCACTACGCCGCCTGGACACAGTGATCACAACATCTGCACAGACTACCCTGACTGCCGCCCGTCAGACGCATATCAACTTACCCACACTCTACTGTCGTAGAGGTCCTGCCCAATTGCGCTTACTAATTCTAGCAAATCTCAGATTACCGTAGGAGTTCGAGACCAGTTTGAATCGCCACTGAAGACGGGCTGTCAATGGTTGTCTTCGCTTTAAACTATATACGGGGTGATTTTTTTCCACCATGTACAAGCCGTGGGAAAATATCGATGAGAGGATATGGAACACAAAAGATCTAATGAACTTATGCCCGGAAATTGTTTCCATGCTACAGACCATTTTTTCAATCACACTTCGTTACACCGCAGTGGAGTAGCCGAGCGGTCTAAGACGCCTCGCTGCGGTGCGCGCGATTGCTCGCCGTCGGAGGTTCGAGTCCTCCCTGGGGCATGGGTGTATGTGTTTGTCCTTAGGTTAGTTTGCCTTAGTTTAAGTAGTTTGTAAGCTACGGAATGATGACCACGCAGTTTGGTCTGATAGATTTACAAAGATTTTGCTATTTCGTTACAGACACTGCGTTTGAATATGCGCTGTACCATACAGCCGCAGTTACAGTGTGCATGGTTTCCTCCTAGAGGCAGTACTGTTCCTCGTTCGTCATGCCCTAGTGTTTTCTCCTGCTATAGAAACTGGTAATGTTGTACCCGATTCACTTCTCTACGTTTCAAATGTTTGTATAGGTTACGGGACTTAACTACGGGGTCATCAGTCCCTAAACTTAGAAACTACTTATCCACTACTTATGAACTAGGACGGCACAAATATCCATACCCGAGGGGGGATTCGAACCCCCGACCGTAGTGGCTGTGCAGACCGTGACGGGAGCGCCTCAGTCCCCTCGGCCACAGCGGCCGGCACACTTCTCTATCTCTCACCTTCTAGCAGACCAGAGTGTATACGCACCGGGACAACCGGAATATCCGGGGAAAACCCGGGAATTACTCAGGAATATTTTAGAATTCCCGGACTTTTTTACTGTTTACGTCACCGGTTAATTTTTAATTTATTTATTTATTTATTTATTTTTTTTATTTTTTTTTATTTATTTATTTATTTATTTATTTATTTATTTTTTTTTTTTTTGCTTGAAGAACTATATTTTAGTCGGCTACTGCAGAACAATACTGTAGCAATAAAACATAAACAAGAGAACAACACGAAAATAAAATATTACTGGGAAAAATGGCGCGATTTACAACAGCAAAACACCGTGCGCATATCCTATTAGCAGAAGGTGTCAAAGGCGCCAGACGGCCGCGGTGGCCGAGGGGACTGAGGCGCTCCAGTCACGTTCTGCACGGCCACTACGGTCGGGGGTTCGAATCCCCCCCCCCCTCGGGCATGGATATTTGTGCCGTCCTTAGTATTAGTTAGTTCATAAGTAGTTTGTAAGTTTAGGGACTGATGACCCCGTAGTTAAGTCCCATAAGCTATTACAAACAATTGAACATTGAACTGAAAGGCGCCAGAACGGAGAGTATGCAACGCTTCGAAACAAACTGTTGTCGATCAGCGTAATGTTTAATATGTTTACGTTTCTAGCAGTTCGCAGGTAAAAATTGCGAGCAGTGGAGAACCTATAATTAAAAAGAAAATGGACTTTCGCGCAATATGAATTGCGTTAATAGTGAAAATGTACTATGGTTTTATTAAATCACCAACTGTTTAGCAACCATTCAAAACAACGCTTTGCGGATCATTCACTTAAAAAAAATTTAAGGCTCTCAAGATCAGCCATTTACGACATTATTAACAATTTTACCAGCTCATTTATGTTTTGATAGATCTTAAAGGGCAACTCACACTACAAAAAAAGGGGGTGGGGGTAACCTTCACGGTTAGTATATCGTATACATTTTAGTTATTTATTAGATAGATTACAAATTACGCAACGATGGCAAAAATTATAATTATTCGTAAAAAATATGGAAAGTGAAGACAGTCAATCATGAGTTCGCAAATAATTATCCGTTTTGGTCATATTTTTGTTGTTTTATTAGTTTCATGCAAAACAACTTACTCGAAGAGCATGATACAATCGAAGGAGACTACAAAATATAACTGACAAGTAGTTAAAGCTGCTGTATTGGGTTACAGCTAACGACACGCGAAAATCGTAACCTATTTGAACAAAACTGTGAAGTATTTTACAAAATGAAGTAAAGGATAAACGACCTTCTCATAAATTACAACATCTGTATCATCATGAAACGACTGAAATACACGCGAATTTCATTTACGAAATAGAAGTAAAATGCAACATTCTGACTGACTGACTGCACCTGGCCCGTGATTGATTGTTCGTACTTCCCATAAACTGCCGATACCAACATCTACACGTCAAGGAAAGAAGAAAGCGATAACAATGGGAAGTTGTACTCCGGTGTATAACACATTAACCTTTTAAAGAACTGATAACTTTTACAGTTCCAAGCCAATTATAACAGAAAAAGCGTAATTCATGGGGGGAAAATTATACTTCACCATGAGAAAAGTTCATTTTCATCAGGGAAAAATTTAACTTTTTAATCCAGAAATCCGGGAAAAATCCTGGAATTTTTTTTTCTAGTCCACGTATACAAAAGGCAAAAGACCCCAGCGGCGGGGAGAAAGATTGCATCGGAAGACCTATCCCGCCGACGACAACCACAGCATTCAGTTTTTGTAACAGATTTTTGGAAACAGGGTCGTTTAAGGAACTGGTAAATCCGGGACGTACCCGTAATGTTCGACATCAGACTTCGTGGAAAATGTGATTAACGCTGTGGAACATCCTTCAAAAAATGTTCAAATGTTTGTTAAGGTTATGGGACTTAACTACGGGGTCATCAGTCCCTAAACTTACAAACTACTTACGAACTACCTTATCTAAGGAAGGCACAAATATCCATGCCCGAGGAGGGATTCGAACCCCCGACCGTAGTGGCCGTGCAGATCGTGACTGGAGCGCCTCAGTCCCCGCGGCCACCGCGGCCGGCGAACATCCTTCATGTTAACTGTTACTACCTTTATTACATACAGCGTGTGGAGGGCTTACTACTGACAGACATTCCATATCGGCAGCAGTTTTGTCACCGGTTTATTCACCAGGCAGTTACGATTCCGGGATTTGTGTCATCCATCCTATTCACATGTGAGGCTACCTGTACGCGGAAAGGTATCTTCAAGTATCATTACCGTCGTCTATGAAGAGCATTCACAACCCCCATCAGCATCGGTGCAGTCAGAATGTGTGGAGTGGTATAATTGGTGATCTATTTTGGGAACAGTCTTCCTTCCACGTCAGCTAACAAGCCGGAACAATCAGCGTTTTTTGAGGGTGACTTTGCTTCCTCTGCTGGAAGAAATGCCACTGATGATTCGATGGATTATGTGCTTGCTACAACATGATGATGATGATGATGATGATGATACCAATCCCCTTCGCTGTTAACAAGCAGCCGCATCTCAGCTGTGTCTCCCCTGGTCGATGGATCAAAGGTCCATTTGCTCCACCCGCTTGTGAAACGGATCTCAACACGTTCGATTTCTGGTTATGAGTCCATCTCGAAAGTAATGTGAATGCAGAGTCCATTACAGATCTGACGACACTAAAGCAGCGTATTCATGCTGCCTTCGATACTCTTCGGATGCAGCTTAGCCGATATGAATGTGCAAGAGGAAACGTATGCATTGATGCATATGGGAAACATTGTCAACACGTACTGCAACTGTGGCTGCATACTATTAGATCGCAGTCGCTGTAACAAAGTATGACTGAATAAATGATCTCTAGCATGAAAGCCATGCATTTTCGGCTATACGTTTGTCAGGCCTTTTTGTTCCGTATCCCTTAACTTTGTACACGATGGAAAACAATTACCTTTATCTACATCTACATAAACACTCTGCAATCTCACATTGAAATGCATGGCAGAGGGTTCATCTAACCGCTTTTATGACATATCTCTACAATTCCATTCTCTAATAGTTTGCGGAAAAGAGGAACAACTAAATCTTTCCGTTTTCGAAATGATTTCTCTTATTTTATTTTGATGATCGTATATTTCTATATAGTGGTGTGCTAACAAAATACGTTCGTATTCGGTAGAGAAGTTGGAGAAAGAAATTTCGCAAATATTCTCATAGCAAAGAATAACGCCTTTCTTTTAATGATTTCCATCCCAACAAGTGCATCATTTCCGTGACACTTCCTCCCCAATATCACGATAATACAAAACTAGATACCCTTTTTCTGAATGTTGTCTAAATCGTCTGTCAATCCTACCTAGCGGGGATGCCACAATGCGCAGCAATACTCCAAAACAGGACGCACAACTGTAGTGTAGGCAGTTTCTTTAGTAGAACTATTGCATCTGCTATGGGTTCTGCTAAGTGTTGGTTCGCCTTCCCTACAATATTTGCTATGTGTTCTTCTAATTTAAGTTGTTTGCAATTGTTAGTCCTAGGTATTTAATTGAATTTACGGACTGTATTTGTAACTGGTGTGGCTAGGTAGCACAGTGGCAGAGTGCCACACTACAAATCCAAAGGTCGCGGATTCGATCTGCGCCAGGTTCTAGGATTTTTATCTGTCACTTTCCACTTCTTTCCCTTCTGTCAGTGTCGCTGATGAGAAAAATATCGAGTAGCACCTTGGTTCGGAACGTCGGAAGAAGGCAACGGCATACCACCATCAAACAGCACCATGCCTAGTAAAGCACTGTGGTGTTCAAACCAATCTTCGGATTGTTGACTGCTTTATCTTTTTCAGTTGTAACTGATTTATCGTGTAAATTAAGTTAAACTGCCTTCTTTTAGTGGTCTTATGGATGACTTCACACTTCTCATTATTAAGGTCAATTGCCATTTTTTGCACCATTCAGATATCGTATTTAAATCATTTTTCATTTGCTTTTGATCTTCTGGTGACTTTACTAACCGATAAATGACGACATCATCCGCGAACAGCCTAACAGAGCTACTCAGATTGTCTTCTAAATCGTTTATAAAATTAAGGAACAGTAAGGGCCCTATAACACTTCCCTGGGGAACGCCAGATATCACTTCTGTTCTACTCGATGACTGTCTGTCAGTTACAACGAAAATGTTCAAATGTTTGTTAAGCTTATGGGACTTAACTACGGGGTCATCAGTCCCTAAACTTACAAACTACTTATGAACTACCTTATACTAAAGACGGCACAAACATCCATGCCCGAGGGGGGATTCGAACCCCCGACCGTAGCGGCCGTGCAGACCGTGACTGAAGCGCCTCAGTCTCCTCGGCCACCGCGGCCGGCCAGTTACAACGTCCTGTGTCCTTTGTAACAGGAAATCACGAATCCAATCGCAGAACTGTGGCAATATTCCATAAGCACGCAATTTGATTAGAAGACGCTTGTGAAATACAGTGTCAAAATCCTACCAGAACTCTACAAAAAAACATCCCTTGTCGATAGCACTCATCACATCACGTGAGTAAAGAGCTGTGTTTCAGAAGAACGATATTTAGTGAATGCGTGTTGTCTATGGTTCAATAGGTCGTTCTCTTTGAGGTAGTTCATAATATTTGAGGAAACAATATGTTCTAAAATCCTGCTGCAAAACCGACATAAATGAGGTAGACCTGTATTTTTGAAGATCACTCCTACTGCCTTTGCAGTGACCTGTGCAATTTATCAGTCTTTTGGTACGGAACATTCGCTGAGCGAGCGGTTGTGTATGATAACTAATATACCGTTCTTCTTGTTGGTGAAAATGATAGAATCCCATTGTTTTGTTAACCTACATAGCTCAACTGAAGTATAGGATACAAATGTCATGTAAGTCGTTATTTCTGCCATTTTTAAACTTGTATCCAATTATTCTATTGACTTATATAGCCCAAATGAAGAATACGATACAGATATCACTTACGTAGCTGTTTTGGCTGATATTAGTAATAGCATACCGTCCGTCAGTTGACTGTCTACTCCAACTGAAACATGGGATACGAGTGTCAGAAACGTCATTATTTCAGATGCTGCTCAATCTTGTATCCCATTATACAGTTGACTCTATAGTTTAACTGAAGAACAGGATACAAAACTTTATTATTTTCGTCCGTGCTTATAAATCCTATACCATTCTTTAGTTGAGGATTTATTGGTTTCACTTTTAAAAATTATATTTTCGTAATAGGTTTCCAAATTTAATTTTGTTTTCCGTCATAAATTTTTATATTTTCATGTTTCGGTATGATTACATTAGAAATAAACTCTTTTCTGTGGCCTGTCTTTCATCTCTATTTCTCGTGCTACCATTTTTTGTTTCGGAGTTTCACAAATATTTGTTAAAAATCTGTGGCATTCTATGACGTCACTGGTCACAGACAACAAGTTAAATCCACTGCTGCAGTAATATTTCTACCACAAAAGTTACGCTCGTGGCGAATACGAAACCGTGCGTTCAAGTTGCCGTGTCTATCAGGAATCGTAGTGCTCACTCACAGAATGATGACGTCACAGCTCATGCCGACTTACCTGTATAGGCTTTGTTATTAGGTGACGTTGCATGTATGACTGTCTTGCAAGGTAAGGCAAGGGTAATGGAATGTAGACGAATCAGATCAGATGATTCTGAGGGAATTAGATCGTTGAAAGTGACAATAAAATGAGTGGAGCAGTTTTGTTATTCGGCCAGTAAAATGACTTATGATGCCCGGAATGGAGGAGGTATAAAATGCAGAATAGCAATGGGAAGAAAGCCATTTCTGAAGAAGAGACTTTTTTTATAATCGAAATCAAGTTTTAGGGAATCTTCTCTCAAAACATCTGCGTAGAAAGTATCTTTGTACGGAAGTGAAACGTGGGCCATAAGTAGTGCCGACAAGGAGGAGACAGAAATGCAGAGTACGATAATCAGAAAAATGTCATCATCGAGATTGGATATCAGAGTGTACGATGTCCAAATTCAAATTTTTTCCACAGACTTTCTTAAACCATATTATCTCTTATTTAATTTGCCAGGATATTGCTTTTCTAGTGTGGTTTCTTACGAATTAGTAACGCTCTCACGGAATGGAAAGTGGGAAGCATCTCCAGACAGCTGTCTACCGTGAGTAGAGATAGCTTTCTGTATTCGCAAGTAATTATCTGGCACATGCTACTGCTGGTAATCACACCTGGCCACGAGATATTCAGCGCCGTTCGTAACTTCAAATCTTCCTTTCACTGTACAGTTATTATCGAAACTGGTTAGGTGGCACACTGTTCTCCGCGTCATTACTTTTCCATCGAGTTTGTAATAAAAGACAAACACTTTAGTGTGGTTTCTTGCTGTCTGTGAGCGACGGAATTAACGCAATCTTCCGCGTGAAGAGCATAATTGCTATAACTCTGCTTACCTTTCTCCTTTCATAGAAAATACATATATAAGTACTGTTCTTGCTAACACTAAGTGATCCCGACGAGTATACATTATTCGTCACTGTATTTTGTTTCGTATCTCGCTTGAGATTTCTCCTGGCGCACTTATTGTAAATATGGTTCCCTGGCGAGATGTTAGAAATTGCTGTCCAAACTGCACAATATTTCGTAGGTGCAACTGACAGAAATCTTCAGGTACGGCCAACATACTGCTGAGCTGTGGCCGACTCATTCCTATTTATGGCACTCAAACAAGGGACATCTTTGACCTCGAGTGCTCGGAACCGCATGCAACCCTTAGAATAACAAGCAATCATAAAGAAAACAGCGGTATGTATCATTTCCATGCAAAACGCCGCACTTGCCTCTAGCGCCACTAGATGGTAGAAAACAACGAAATATTGCCAACCCCTTGATGTTTACTTCTCTTGATGTTTACTTCTCTTGATGTTTACTTCTTTCGGCACTATAAACTCTATATCAGAAGGATTACTGATTTCGTAAGAGTACAAAGTGCCAAACCACAAGCGAAGGTACATGATCGTTATTTCATCGTGAAACTTGACTTACAACCAATTTGCTGCACCTTTGTATAAGCCTATGTTGTAATATGTTTGGAGAAAGCTAGGGTATGACAACATCATCATTTGAAAATGTAATTAGTGTGGCGTTTCCCTTCTACAGTATTATTATCTTGTCACTTTGTTGCTCGCTGTTGAAATGTTACTTGAGGTACAACGCAACACTTGCATGGAGATGACACATTCACTGTCCTGTTTATGATTGTCTGTTGTTGCAAGCATTCTGAGGTGTCTCTTGTAATAAGGGAACACGTAGGGATGTTGGAGGGTGGAAGACTGAAGAAACAACGCTGACATATGGCAGGACGACTTTTCTTCTTTATTCTGCGGCTTTCTTCAGTTTCTCACTCTGTCTAATGTGTACTTGGGTGTTAAGGCACGGCAAGTCTCCTGTAGAGAATAACCGTTCTTCACGAAAACGCTACGGAGGTGAGTTAACTCATTAGGTAAGCTGTGTGGATCTGATGCAGCAAGTGCCCTGAGAACAAACGTCTTAAGCACGTCACTTCGTTGCGCAGGACGGTGACATTGGTGGCCTGTAAGTCCGTGTGCGTTGATGTAGAATACACAGCGTCTTCGGGACAAGACGTCCAGGAACGGTAGTTCTCCATTCTAGCCATGGTAAACTAGATGTTACAATGAAGAGAACTGAGATGACGAGACAATTCATTCATGCATGCAATACCGTGGGGTCACATTAAAAACGTATCGACAGAAACGCATAGGTTTCAATTCCCCTCTCCTCTTCCATAAAGAGCTTGTCCATAATGGGTGAGAAAGGATACCCAATGCGACACCGCCATTCTGCTCAAAATATTAGTCTTTCAACAAAAAATAAATGACGTTGAGCACGTGGCTAAACAAAGCAACAAGTTTCCCACTCCAACTTCACGACAATGATCGACAGTGATTCCTGTAACAACACTTGCGTGATAAGTGAGACCACATCGAAACTCACGAAAATGTCGGATAGTGCAAGTCACAAGTTCTTCAGCCGACAGACAAAATCTTCATAGTTACAGATATGGTACTCACATTTTCCTACCAACGGATTCAACTGCTCTATCAGATATTTCGCTAAATTGTGACTTTGTATTGCTAGCTCTTGGAAAAAGAGCCTTTGGCAGGAACCAAAACTTGTCTGCAGGGTATCGTAGTCACACCATATAATATAAAGCTATTATTAATAAGCTCCAAAATTCTTCATGAACTTTGGTCGTTTGGTCTTTGTTTAGAAGGCGATATGCGGAATCATCTAATAACTCATTCATCTTGCATAAGTAAATTAATATACGGTTTTAATATATACTACTGGCCACTAATATTGCTAAACCAAGAAGAAATTGCTAAACCAAGAAGAAATGCAGATGATAAACGGGTATTCCTTGGACAAATATATTATACTAGAACTGACATGTGATTTCATTTTCACGCAATTTGGATGCATAGATCCTGAGAAATCAGTACCCAGAACAACCACCTCTGGCCGTAATAACGACCTTGATACGCCTGAGCATTGAGTGAAACAGAGCTTGAATGGCTTGTGCAGGTACAGATGCCCACGCAGCTTCAACACGATACCACAGTTCATCAAGAGTAGTGACTGGCGTATTGTGACGAGCCAGTAGCTCGGCCACCCTTGACCAGACGTTTGCAATTGGTGAGAGATCTGGAGAATGTTCTCGCCAGGGCAGCAGTCGAATATTTTCCGTATCCAAAAAGGCCCGTAAAGGATCTGTAACATGCGGTCGTGCATTATCCTGCTGAAATGTAGGATTTCGCAGGGATCGAATGAAGGGTAGGGCCACTTGTCGTAACACATCTGAAATGTAACTGTTCAAAGTGCCGTCGATGCGAACAAGAGGTGACCGAGACGTTTAACCAATGGCACCCCATAACATCACGGCGCGTAATATGCCAGTATGGCGATGACGAATACACAATTCCAATGTGCATTCACCGCGATGTCGCTAAACACGGATGCGTCCATCATGATGCTGTAAACAGAACCTGGATTCGTTCGGAAACATGACGCTTTGCCATTCGTGCACGCAGGTTCGTCGGTGCGTACACCATCGCAGGCGCTCCTGACTGTGATGTAGCGTCCAGGGTAACAGCAGCCATGGTCTCCGAGCTGATAGTGCATGCTGCTGCAGACGTCGTTGAACTTCTCGTGCAGTTGTCTTACAAACATCCCCATCGTCGACTCAGGGAACGGGATTGGCTGCACAATATGTAACAGCCACGTGGAAAAGATGCCTGTCATCTTGACTGCTAGTGATAAGAGGCTGTTGAGATCCAGCACGGCGTTCCGTATTGCCCTCCTGGACCCACCGATTCCATATCTGCCAACAGTCATTGGATCGCGACCAACGCGAGCAGAAATGTCGCGATACGATAAACCGCAATCGCGACAGGCTACAATCCGACCTTTATCAAAGTCGGAATCGTGATGTTACGCATTTCCCCTCCTTACACGAGGGTTTACAACAACGTTTCACCAGGCAACGCCTGTCGACTGCTGTTTGTGTATGAGAAACCGATTGGAAACTTTCCTCATGTCAGCACATTGTAGGTCATTCACATATCACAGTATCATCTTCCTGTCGGTTAAATGTCGCATCTGTAGCAAGTCACCTTCGTGGTGTAGCAATTTTAATGGCCAAGAGTGCAATTGAGCCCCCTCTGACTCTGGACTGAAGCTATCCAAATACCTGGAAAAGTCATTTCCTGAAAAGCGGTTAGGAAGAGGAGGTCTTGTGTTGTGGTCAAAACGTTTTCCATGTCACCTGTCCTGATTTCTTCTTGCAGAACTATGTGAAAAGACTTATCGAGGCTGTAAAGCAGAGCCGCCCACGAAACTGGTCTGCGGGCGGTGCATTGGTCCACAGGCGGCCCGTTGGTCCGTGGGCTATCCCTCGTAGCCTGGCTGCACACTTGACCCACGGTGCCTCTGTGCTGTCCGAGCGGGAATTTTAGAGGAATTAAATTACAGAGTCGCCACTTAGGCTGTAGAACGATCGCGCAAGGAACTAAAGACTGGCTTGTATATCGGGTTTCCTATTCTACCGTAATAAAAAAGTCGAAAAACTGTACCTACAGCTAGTAAAAAGCGTTAACGTAGCATTATTAACACTTGGAACAAAAGAAAAAGATACAATAGTATGTCCTGCAATAACATTACACAAGTAATATTGTGCGAACCACGTTGTTCCGTGTGAAACTCTTACATGTTGATTGAGTCGTAGGAAAAGAGACAATAGCAAAATATAGTCTCTGTAGAATCACATTATGGATGTAATAAATTATCAAAAGTACCTGAGAAATAAAAATAAATATTACGTAGCACTTGTCTCCCAACAGAGTTTTGTCTACAGTTCTTGAGAAAGTATGTCACAAATAAAGAAAAAAAATTCAATTACTTTTGATCCTCTAAAGACGTAATAAAATTCATATCTGGTACAAACTCTCGGCACACTGACAGATGCAGGCGGTTTACTAGAAATTCATCACTGAAGCTGCCACGTATTCGTGACTCATTTAATTTCATTGCTGGAAAAATCGTTCATACAAAAGTTGAATTAAACAAGGATATAGCTTATGCAGCCTCCCTACGAAGTTGTCGAAACTCTTCTCGAAGAAATCCTGAACAGTTTATATATATATATATATATATATATATATATACGGCACTACGGAACTCTCAGTTCAATCTGCACACGACCAGGGGACTTTCAATTAATACAGCAAATTTTCTTGAACACGTCTGAAAAAGAGGTACTAAGTCGGCAGTATTCTGAAAACGATTTGACATCCCCACATTTCTTGTACAACTGAAGTGAAATTTAAAACTTAAATCCAGAAATTTCAGAACATCGTTTTATGTACACAATATTATTGTCACTTCTCAAAGCTAAAGAAAACATTCCAGCCTAGGAAAGGAGTGGGATATACAAAATTACTTGTAACTGTGGCAAATTTTACATTGGTCAGTCAGTCAGGACAATTCAACCTTTTTAGGCCACCTGGTGAAATAAGGCCACAGCTACAAGGTACCAGATGAAGTCCTACACTATATGGTCAGAGCGTTGAAAAGGAACTACTCTGATATAATGAAAATTAATAAATCTATCTCATTTTCTCCAACCCTTGTACTAAATGACCATACACAATTTCCATTCTCGTCACTTCTGTCTGTAGAATCTAACCAGCCCATGTAAACTATCCACTCCTACTCGTATCCTTACTACAGATCCATAGCCTAAATACTTAGTACGATCACAGAAATTTAGCTACTTGCCTGATATCAATTGTAATCTATTACTTTTTCAGTAATATTGGACATTTAAGACAGTAACAATAATGTAACGATTTTAACATATATAGTCAAAGACGTTTCACTCAGTTTATTCTCACTCGTCCTGTTCCAAATGTTTGACCGTTAAATATAAGATAATTTGTTCAGTCAACTTCTATTGTTCAATTTATTTTCTTATGACAAAATTTGTACTTTATAGGTTGTCATATTTTATCAACGTTGAATAATTGTCCCACTAGTCTTCTATCGATGGCAATACTTCAGAACCTAGATATCTCAACTGATCCCCTAATTATTTATATGGTGTCTGTGCGAAAACAACAGACACCATATAAATAATTGTATATCTGCCCCAACAGATAATTGACAATTTCAATACGGAAGCATTGATACGCTCGACCCCTTGCGGGAATCCAATGCAGACTGCGAGCAAGTGGAATGAAATGGGCAGGCGGCACTGCAAACGTAGTGTGCTACAACATGAGAATTTAGGTTGGAAGGGGAGCTTACCTGGATAGCCTACTTGTTTAAGGCGACCGCCGGCCCAAAGTGGGAAATCTGGGTTCGAATCCCGATCCTGCACAAATGTTCATCTTTGCCATGGGATTTATTTCAATACTCTGAAACGGTCGAAATGTTTAAATATTTCGGCTTCCCTAATTGTTTTGACCAGTGTATGGTTTTTCGTTCGATCTCCTAAACTTGCACGAAAGACGCTGGCTGTATTCTGTGAGGCACAATGAAGATGCTTATGCAAAACAACCGCACGAACGAATAACTTCAGTACGTCCACACGGCTACCTGTTTCCCCTTTATATTGCGCTTGCTGGTCCCACTATTCGAGCCATGACATGTGCCTGCACTGAAATGTTCATGTGCATCTGTCGTCGTAGAAAATTTTCATTTTCTTTGGAAGTTTGTAACGTAATTCTCCATAAACGTGAAGTAAAGAATTTTTATACACCCCCTTTCCTCCGTGCTGGCCAGTGAAATTTATTTCTACCTCCTTTTTTCTTCCATACCTCTGACCAGAGGCGATTCTTTTCCGAGTCGTAGTATGATTAGGCACGAATTGGATTTGCTCCGCAATCTTTGCGTAAGTGTATCTCCTTTAAGATATTCATTAAAGGAAAATCTTAAGTTTACCCCATTGGTGTTATTATTTCAAAATATCCTTCCTCTGACCGGTAGCTTTCTTATTGAAATAGCATATATTAATTATTGTTATTTGGCAGCCATTTTGTAATTGTACCATTAGCCGCAATTACTTTGAAAATAATTCCAATTAAATATTTCTCGGCAGAGGTGCCCACGGGGAGTGGGGGGGGGGGGGAAGGGAGGAGAGGGTTGGTCACGACGCAAACGAAATTGAAATTTCTGGAGGAGGGGGTGAAAAATTAGAAAAATTATTACTTTTAGCTAGCCTTGGGGGTAGGGGGGACTTTGGAAAACAATTTACAAAACGCGAAATAAAAGATATTTAATTTCATTATTAATGGCAAAACAGGACCTAATATCTCGGGGTTTTCTTGGGGGGGGGGGGGTTTGGTCACAGTTTTTGGGAGGGGGGTTAGACATTGGCTAAGGGGGTAGGAGACCACCTCTGTTTCTCGATATACATTGCCATTATCTTAAACCAACTTCATAAAGTAAAAGATTTTTTCAAGTTTGAGTTGCCTACTGTTTGAATATTGCGGTCAATAGTAATGAGCCGCGGTGGAGTAGCCGAGCGTTCTAAAGCGACTCGCTGCGGAGCGCGCGGTTGCTCGCCGTGGAGGTTCGAGTCCTCCCTGGGGCATGGGTGTGTGTGTTTGTCCTTAGGTTAGTTTACCTAGGTTTAAATAGTTTGTAAGCTACGGACTGATGACCACGCAGTTTGGTCCGATAGATTTACAAACATTTGAATAGTAATGATATTATCGTTACATGGGAGTGAAAGTTATCATATCAGGATATGTCTGTATTGCGATATTTAATAGTAACTTTTAATATTATTAAGAAATGAATTACTAAATATTATTTAAATGATTTATATATAATTGTACTTAGGCTCATTAGTATCGCACTTTTTATAATATTACATAAACAAGGCATTGCTTTTCCAAATTATAAACAAAATCATTGACTCTTCCTACAATAATTATCTCATATGTAATGCTCAATGCTGCTGTTGTTGCCATACGATACAAAAATTAAAAAAAAAAATCGTACAATATTTTCCTAATATTAAAATTCCTCAGCGTCGGAAAACATTTTTCGGATCTGCAACAAGTATAGGCTACGCGGTCACGGACAGTTTTAGTTTCCATCCATTCCACTAATGCAACAAGCAGGTGACGTTATAAGCTTTCCTCCAGGGTGGTGTTACACTTTGTGTGGCCAGCGATGTGGATTGGCGGCCGTTGTCGTATTTGACAGAATGACTCCTTAAACGAGCTTTCAAGCTCCGCTGTTCGCCTGGAGCCGATGGATTTACCGCGCTAGTAGTCAAAAGAAGGATCCAGTTCACCGTCGGTTGGAAGGTTGGAACTGCAAATCCGCGAGAGTAACATAAATTTCTGCGCCGTGTTATCACAGAACGGTCGCGGGTGAATCTCTTCAGGCGGCGGCACGACGTTGCTCAAAAAGCGACGCGGTCCCTAGCTGCTGGCAGAGGAGTGAAAGTGCAGTGGCAGCGGCAAGGAAGGGGGGGGGGGGCAGCGACAATTAGGCTCGGTAATTGCCGCGCCCGCGTCCCGTGGAGCGGCCGGGATGAAAGGGACAATGGCCCCCGAGAGGGTGGGGGAGGGCGCTGCACAAGAATGTTCCCAGCGCTGCTGGCCGCTTGTGCAATGTTCTGCACTCTGGCCTCCCTGCTAACCCGCTCCGTGCTCGCTTTCTAAAACACCCGCACTACAAAAATACTCCGCGAGACACTACGTAACAACCACGCCCGCCTTCGTCTACATTCGTCTACAAGGGATACTCTGCAAATCACATTTAAGTGCCTGGCAGAGGGTTCATCGAACCACAATTATACTATTTATCTCCCATTCCATTCTCGAATAGCACGCGGGAAGAAAGAACACCTGAATCTCTCTGTTCGAGCTCTGATTTCTCGTATTTTATTCTGATGTTCATTTCTACCTATGTAATTGGGAGTCAACAATATATTTTCGCATTCGGAGGAGAATGTTGGCGATAGGAGTTTCGCAAGTAGCCTACGCCGCAGCGATAAGCGCCGTTGTTGTAATGATTCCCATCCAAGATCCTGTATCATTTTCGTAAGGCTGTCTCCCCTGTATCGTGACAGTACGAAACGAGCTGCCCTTCTTTGGACTCTTTCGATGCCCTCCGTCAAACTCACCTGATAAGGATCCCACACTGGGCTGCAATACTCCAAAAATGGACGGACAAGCGTAGTGTATGCAGTTTCTTTTGTAGTTTTGTTGCATGTTTTAAGGGTTCTGCCAATAAAACGCAGTCTCTGGTTCGCCTTTCCCACGATATTATCTACGTGTTCTTTCTAATTTAAGTCTGAAGTAATAGTAATTCCTAGGTATTTTGTGGAGTTTACGGCCTTCACTTTTGTTTTATTTATCTTGTAAACAAAGTTTAACGGATTTCTTTTCGTACTCATGTGGACGACTTCACACTTCTCATTATTTAGAGTCAATTGCCAATTTTTACACCATACTGATATCTCATTCAGATCGTGCTGCATTTGTTTTTGATCTTCAGATGATTTTACTAGACGGTAAATGACGGCGTCATCTGGAAACAACCTAAGAAAGCTACTTAGATTTTCCCCTAAATCGTTTATGTAAATAAGGAACAGCAGAGGACCAATAATACTACCCTGTGGAACGCCCGACATCACCTCTGTTTTAGTCGATGCCTTACCATCGATTACTACGAACTGTGTCCTCTCTGACAAGAAATCCCCTATCCAATCGCCTTACTAAATCCTTCTTATCCAACGCCCACCCCATTATCACTACTATACGGTGGCGGCTTATACCGCCATAGGGGTATGACGTCTATTATGGACTGAAGTATATGATACCCGATTGGCCTTTTAAGACTTTTCGGGATCCTTGGCAAAGTAACCTAACCCTTCAAAAATGTAAAGCAGTCAACAATCCGAAGATTGGTTTGAACACCACAGTGCTGTACTAGGCATGGTCCGGTTTGGAGGTAGTATGCCGTTGCCTTCCTCCGACCTTCGAACTGAGTTACCCAGCCAGTTATTGGGAGACCTACAGTTTAACGTGGGTTCCGAACCATGGTGCTTCTCGATATTTTTCACGTCAGGAACCCTGCCAGAGGTGCCTGGCGGGGATCGAACCCACGACCTTTACATTTTTAGTCTGGCAGTCTGTCACTGTGCTACGGAGCCGCACGCCTCACTTTTTGAAGATTTCTTTTCTATTATAAGAATCTACGAAAACTAAAGTCAGTCAGCCAGACCAAACTACCCGGTCGATTTCCTTAATTTTTGTTTGAAACGAAAGATATTCATCTACACATTTGTCTTCAAATATCAGAATTTACATAACTCCCACCTACCTTTTTCTATACGCAAACGTGATTTCCTTCTGTATATTTGTTATGGGGATGTCCTTGCTGTAAACTAAAGTCAGTCGGTCAGGCTGTTCTATCCCACCAATTACCTTCACTTTTGCTTTAAACGAAAGATATTCATTCGCATATCTGTCATCAAGTTTCAGAATTAAGTCTCTCCATCCTTTATTTTTATTCAAATGATGTAACCTTTGGTCCTTGCACTGAATATTTCAATCGATTTGTTTTACGATATCTACGGTTGTAATTAAGGTACGCAGTTCTTTTTGACTTAACAGCACTCAGCGAATCAAGCTCTTTCATTTGCGCTTTCAAACAGTTGCATTGATTGATTCTGAAGAAAACTATGTCTAAACATTCAATTTTATTTTCATATTTTCCCTTTTTTTTTTTTTTTTTTTTTTTTTTTTTCACTAACGGTGCGAAGTATTCGGTGTATGCGGTGTGGAGGGAGACGTGCTGTAAGCCAGTCGGTGTAGTCGTTTTGTCTGCAACGCTGTGTTAGCTGACACGTTCCACATCATTACGAAATGTCGTATACATGATCTAAGGAACAAGTATTAATCTAATCTAATCTAATCTAGTGGTCACAGCCGGGCGCCGTGGCTCAGCGCGCCCGGTCAGGGGGCTAAACGTCCTCTGTAATAAAAAAAGCTGAGCCAACAATTCATTGAACAACCAAGAACATACTGAACGAACGACCGCGAACCATAGATCTATCAGATGGAAAAAAAAAAAAGGTAAGTAGGAGGTCCTGGGTTCGAATCATGTCCACAGCACAAATTTTAATTCATTGACTCTCCTTATGTTTAATACCTTTAATAAAATTCCAATTGCTGCTTTAAATACAATTATTATTTATCACGGTAGGACTTATTTCGTCATTACTGCTCTCTTCAATAATTTGTGAAAATGTGACATTGTCATTCTTTCATCTAATTTAATGAGTACAGTAATTATAACTTACTGTACATATACGGTTGGTTTTCATGCTGTGAATCTATTTAGAGGTTCTCAAAATGCTTCTAGATTTCCATATTGACGTTTCATAGCTCCTTAACAGATACCAACGATACTGTTTTTTTATACTTAAGATGTATAAATCCGGTCGGACCTCGGATTTTTTTCAGTTTGCGTTTTAACTCATCCTTCACCTCACAACGATGTGAGGAGTCGTCACAAACGACACGTGGGTGATTCCACGTTAAGCTGTAGGTCCCATTTCCTTTCCCCTGTTGGATAACTAGGGTAGGCTAGAGACTCGCAAGTCGCCGCAGTGGCGTCCAATTGAAACATTTTCATCAGGCCATTGAGCCACACGAAATTATTATTATTATTACTATTACTATTATTATTATTATTATTATTAATCTTTGCTATCTGAGTAGTTACAAGAATTATGATATTTTCATGCAGTGATTAGAATAGAGATCATTGTTACCAGAATCTTTAATGCAGCGTGATCATTGATCTCTATTAATGATCATTATCGATGCTGCTAAAAAAGATTATTAAATTTTCCAACACATTCAAAGTTCATACATTACCCCAACTACACAAATAGCAAAGATTATCTTACATATAAACAAACAGCATGAAACCATATCATATCGCTGGTTATCTGTCAAGAAGCAGATATTTCTGTAATGAAAGTTAAGAACCACTAACAGATTGACAGCACGAAAACCAACGATATATGTGGACGTGACGACCATCTGATGTATGTATATTTAGAAATGTAAGTTATAATTACGGTACTCATGAAACTCAACGTATGTTTCACAAAATTCAAATGTTTGTATAGTCTATGGGACTTAACTACGGGGTCATCAGTCCCTAAACTTACAAACTACTTATGGACTACTTACGAACTAGGACGGCACAAATATCCATGCCCGAGGGGGGATTCGAACCCCCGACCGTAGTGACCGTGCAGACCGTGACTGGAGCGCCTCAGTCCCCTCGGCCACCGCGGCCGGCGTATGTTTCACAAGTCACATTTTCTCAGATTACCTGAAGATGGCAGTTATGGCGAAATAGGTTCTATCGTAATAAACAATAATTGTATTTAAAGCAGCAATTGGAACTTTATTACACAATATCTTTAAATGACACATACATTTTTTATGTGTGTGAGGTCTTACGCGAACAAACTTCGTTGTCATCAGTCGCTAGATTTACACACTAACTACTTAACTAACTTAGACTAACTTACGCTAAGGACAACACAAACACCCATGCCCGAGCGAGGATTCGAACCCCCGACCGCAGCGGCCGTGCAGCCGTGACGGAAGATGATTTACAACTTGTACATAACTAAATAGCTGTTATTTGAGTTGAAGGGCATGAAAGGGACGCAGTGGTTGGAAAGGTAGTAAGGCAGAATTGCAGCTTTCTCCAGTTTATTCAATTTGCACATTGAGCAAGCTTTGGAGTAAGCAAAGAGAAATTTGTAGAAGGAATTAGACATCAGGCTGAAGAAATAAAAATACTGCGTTTTGCTAATGCTAATTCTATGAGAGACAGCAAATGACCTGGAATTTAATGGAATGGGCAGTGTATAGAAGAGAGCGTATAAGATGAACATTAACAAGAGGAAAACAAGGGTTATGGAATGCAGTCTTAGAAAATCAGGCGATGCTGAATGAATTAGATTAGGTAACAAACCAATAAAGGTGGTAGATGAGTTTTGTTACTTGGGTAGTAAAATAACATATGACGGTCGCAGTACAGAGGATATAAAATGCAGAATGACAAATGGAAGAAAAGCGCTTTTTTTTTTTAAGTGTACGAGCCTCTGGTTGCACGTACATTAAGTGAAGGCGTGTAAATGTGAGACTAGAATCTCCCCATCGTTTCCACCTTCTCAATAATAATCAAGACGAATACTGAATTATAATATTTAAGCACAGGGCCGGCGCAAGCCCAAGTGCCGCCCCGTGCGAGCTGCTAAATTGCCGCCCCTTCCTGATTTTCTTTCTTTCTTTCTTTTTTTTTTTTTTTTTTTTTTTTTTTTTCAAAACGTTTGTAAAATTTTATTTCAACAAATCTGTAGGAAAAGTCAGCAATCAATCGCAATTTTTGTTTTTACTTTATCAGATCTACCTAGGTTTCCGCCACAAAGTGGCTAGTTTCAAAGCTTTCTATATGTGCTTACATTTAACTGTCATGTCAGTGGCGTAACTAGGACTTGGCTTTGGGAGGGGGGGAGGGATAGATCTGCTTGACGAGCAAAATTTTAGCCAGTTTCCAGACAGACTACCATCTACACCTCCCGTTGAAGAAACTAATTCACTCCCAGCCAATGAAAGATTATGGTAAAACACCCCAAGTTTTCAATCTTTGCCTTTACCAGATCGCTGTTATACGATTTCTTTTCATTTTTTTTTTTCTTTTTTTCGGGTTCTGGGGGGTTCTATCCCCCTCATCCCCCCCCCCCCCCCCATAGTTACGCCACTGCGTCATGTTGACAGTTACGTTCAGCACGATGGTATAGATGTAAACATAACTCAAAGCATTGGGATTAGCCACTTACTACGTTTACATGGAACACATCTTCCGGAAGACGAAAACCGATTTTCGTAAACCGTTTTTCGCTGTCGTGTTTACATGGCATAGCCTGGATCGGATTTCCGAGCTCACTTAACATGGCGGCTGGAAAACAGCTGATTCAGTTCCGTATTTAGTCTGCACAATCGCTATTTTTCTTTATTTAAATACACAGATTTATGTTCACTCTAATATTTATACTTCTATTTCACATTATAAAATATCACTCTTTCCATATATGCCGAAAATTCGTAACAAGAAAACACAATCTGACAAGCCAAGAACGCTTCAAAAACGGTTGCGTTTACATGGGCACGAAAATCGATTGCGGAACTGGAAAACCTCTTTAGAGAAGCGGATTTCCAGAATCGATTTTGGAGTGTTTACATGACCAACCAAAAGCGGAATTGGGAAATCGCTTTACGAAATCCGGTTTTGGGAGCCCATGTAAACGGGGTGACTCTGTGCCAGAAATCTATGAAGATATGGAAACAGTTGAAACGGCCAAAGAGTGGGGTGGAAGGCAATGGAGAGAGGAAGGAATAAGGAGATCGACTAACATAATAATGCAGTAAATACGTACTCGGGAATCGGCAGGTACTGATGCTAGTCGAAATATATTAACTCACTGCACTGCGGTTATTTATTTCAAAGAACTGACACTCGCCATCTGTCGTAATTTGCATGTATCAGTTCTGTTGTGTCTGATTATGGAATAAGGGGTAACAAATTAGTCATCGCCGTATCACGTCACTTTTCTGCGCTTTATTTTCATTCTAGCTACTGGGTGACGTGTGCTTATTTGCTAATTTTTCAAGTAAAGGATCTTAAGAAAAAGAAATTTTCCTATTCTGCATTCTTGTAGGAGACAAATTCTAACTTATGAGTTACGTGCATGCGGAATACTAATTGTAGGTTATATGAATAGCACTTATCTGTTACATCCCAAGTTGCAAGAAATTCGGACGCACAAATTCTTCTGTTCTTGTGAAACGTAATGAAAGTGCTTCTGACCAATCTTGACTCTCTCGGCCAACTATTGAAACGATTTCTGTAGTTTTCGTTGTAGAGAACGCAACAATACTTATTGTCTGGAAAGGCGATGCGGTGACACGGCAGTGCCACCAGGAACTAGGTCACGTGATGCAGTACAGCGAGGCTACGGTTAAACTAGCGCCCAAGAAGAAGCAAGAAGCTCACAATAAGTATGTGACCGATGATATGGATAAATGTATTATCAGGCAGTAATTTTTATTGCATTACGAACAATAGAAAGAAATACGAACTTTGCGAAAACTGCACAACTTTTGTCAAACAGAAATGAGCTTCAAAGCTACCAAGGAAACTCTTAGAACCAATGTTCTGTCTATGGATTTTCGTTTTACAAGGTGTCAAAATTAACGTTTTGTTTCGCACAGACGAAAAGGCACTGTTGCTAAAAGACTATATTTTCTCAGGTTTTCATTACAATCAAAGCGACCAGTAGTTTACTTAGACGAAACTTGGATTCACACGCATTATACAGTAAATAAATGTTGGCAAAGTGATATGTGCGAGTAGTATTGACACACAAAAGTGCTGGTCAGAGTTTAATCATTGTGCTCATGCTGGCGGAGACAGGTGTTTCAGGCTCAAAAAACCAAAACGTCCGACTATCAGTAACGGATAGCAAACATTTTCAAAAATACGTCGAAACCCAACTTATGCCGGCTTCCTATAAATGTCTTTATCCCTTGTAATTACTTACAGAATATTTACCCATTCCGACTACTTCTAGCCATTGTAGGTGTTGAACATGATTGACTGTAGTAATGTTCAACAATTTTTCCATAGCGCGGGAAGAATAAAAACTCAACTGCCATTGAAGGGCTTTGCAAAATTGCTTCAGGCTTAACATGTAACTGCAGTATCGAAAACTGCATTCAAATTTCCAAATTAGATTTCGTCTCCTGCAAAATTAGTTGTGAATAAACGCATGGCGCGTAACAGGCTGGCAGCGCTCCACTTATAAGAATACTGGCATGTGCGCCAGACTGCTTCCCCCTCTCTGTTCCTCAGGCGTAAACACGACGGCGCTGCCACAGTGGCGAGGAATAAGTTAGTCCCCCTCCCTCCCCTTGATCAACAGGGGCGGCCGGCATGTAGTCGAGACGCCATGCCACAGTTCCCGAAGCCGCTCCCTCGGAGGTTTGGTTTCAAATTCCCTCTTCGGAAGGAATGTTGAGTTTGTCCTAAAGAAAAAAAAGTGGGGTCGGCAGATTTGCCGCCCCGTGCGGCCGCACGTTTCGCACGTGCCTTGCGCCGGCCCTGTTTAAGCATTTATTAGTAACAGTTACACAAATGTTTCGCCAGCCGCGATTACTGTGTTACAATATGAGGAGCCTACTAGCGGTAGCCCTCTGAGACGTCCGACATGCGTCCGTTAGCGACGGAACCTCGATACAGTCTGCCATAGGGATGGGTCGAAAATCGCGTATCTGTTAAAAGTCACAGTGATTTGGAAGTAGCAGTATTCACAGTCGCAACTTTACGGATTCTGACTGCGATTTCAGTCGCAGTTTAGAAGCGCAGTAGCACTAAAAGTAGCAAGTCGCAACTAAGAGTAGCAAGAAGCAGTTTGCACTCTGCCATCTGTTGGTCGAAGTTTGTACTAATATCTTTGCATTGGGCAGGCTATAGAGTCTACCTGCGATTTCAGTGACAAATCGCGTTTAAGAGTCACAAGTAGCAACTAAGAGGCGCAGTTTAGACATTGCCGGCTGCCATCTGTTGGCCGAAATTGGTACTTCTAGCTTCCCGCTGTCTGCGTCGTGTATGTGTGGCTTTTTGTGTATGTGTTGGTCGAACGCCATCGGCTCAAACCAGTGAGCTCGAACGTCCTCACTGGTCCAAACTGCGATTTCAGTGAAAAGTCGCGATTAAGAGTCGCAAGTAGCAATTGAGAATAGCATTTAATATTCCGCCTTATGCTACTTGTTGACCAACTGTCGTACTTTCACTCGTGTGTTGTTTAGGGATGTTGTCGAATTAATGAGCAAGAAGATAATTTTCTTTGTGAAAATGTTTACACTTTGTGGCACTATTTTACCTGGCGGCAGCATTTACATGTTGTGAAGCAAAGCCTGGCATGTATGTGTTTAGGTTATAGTTGGTAAAGACAACAAATGTGAATGCCAAATAAATATTGTCTTACGGACTTGATCCCTGTTTAAAATAATTTTTCGTCATAGAACCTACAACTATTATGAGAATTCAGAATACTTATGTTACATTGCAAATCTGGTTTCGACGAATATTTTTGCTTGCGTTATACATCGTACATAAAATAAATATTCCAAGGGGGTGGTATCAAGTGGTCAACTAAATACAGGTAATTTTACGAAATGTTTAACAGTAGGCCAACTCCATTTTCAATGTGGACTGTGTTAAGTACTGCTATATAGGAGTAAACTTGTACCTTCGAGGATTCTATAAAAATATTACACTTGAAAATAAACAAGTTTTCGCGTAATGGAAAGTTCTCTTTTATCAGATTTGTTTTAGGTTTAGGATTATTGTTTTCCGTCCTTTTCTTTTTCGTACATTCCGTCCTGTGATGACATGAGTGAAAGCAGATGGGTGGTATCGGATCCTTCAGTATTATTAACACTTTTGTTTACTGCAGTGGTGGCATAGTGTGCTTATGTTGGCAACGACCGATAAATGATCGTAGAAATTTAAATCATACAGAATGATTGAAATAATATTTTGTTTATCATACAATAAATAATTAATGTTGTTATTTATCTGTGGTTGTAAGATTTCTTGTGTGTAACCCTGTACAGTCAGTAAGTTAAAAATTCTTATAAAATGAAGCTTTAGTTGCCAACATGAGCACACTAGGTCGGCACGTCGATTAGTTAAATATAACGCAAGCTCTTATCTATAGCTATTTGGCAGAATATGTAGTGATACCGAAAGGTTTTAAAGAGAAAAGGGAATTTTCAGAAGTCACTCACGTTGTATTTCACATTTACTTATCTCTTTCAAATTGGTAAGTGACTTATATCACACAATGTTAAAAAAATCTATTCATTCATTCTACAGGCAAGAACATAGCATTTTCGTTGCACTGTTATAGTTGCTGTGTGCCTAATCTACCAAATGTTTCTGTTAAGGTAGACTATAGGCCTACTTGCCGATTTCGGTTACACATTACTTGCGAATAACCTCACATTTAACTATACATTACACACCAAACACTGAAATAGCTTTTATAAGACTAATTGACATTTGTCGATGTGTAAATAATCCCAACATTATACGTAAATTGAGCATCAATATTCTTTTTTTTTTTTTTTTTTTGTATATATTTACACGTAGGAAGAGGATCTGTTATGGATGATACATATATATATATATGTATATTGCATTTGCCACACACATCGCATAAGTCACGGAAGTAGCAGATATCACGGAAGTAGCAGAAATCGCAGAAGTAGCAATATCAGTAGCAGAAATCGCAGAAGTAGCAATGTAGCAATATCAGTAGCAGAAATCGCAGAAGTAGCATTCAGAGTCACCGAAATCGCAGTTTGAGCGCGGAGGCATACATGTCGAGGATTTGTACAGTGCGATTGTAAACAGTGACAAATCGCAACTAAGAATCACAGATATATATAAGTAGCAGTCACAGAAATCACTTATATCGAAAAATCGCAGTTTAGCCCATCCCTAGTCTGCCATGCCGAATGTCGCGACCCAGCACGAGGGCTGGGGCGGCATCGGAACAAAGGCAGTATACCTGCCGGCGGGCCCGCGGTGGTGGTCAAGCTGCCCTTGGGGTTCCAGCATTTCTCACAGGGGGCAGACCTGACTAGGCGGCATCTCCGCCCAGCTACCAACCACCACCAGATGGCAACTGCGAGTCCAAACAAAAAGAGATATTTGCTAACATAAAATATTAATTGTAAGGAAGTCCTTTCTGAAGGCATTTGTGTGGAGTATTGCCTTGTACGGGAGTGAAACTTGGACGTAAAAGGTTTAGACAGGAAGAGGGTAGAGGATTTTGAAATGTAGTGCTACAGAAGAATGCTGAAGATTAGGTGGTTATATCGCGTAACTAATGAAGAGGTACTGAACATAATTGGAGAGAAAAGTATTTTTTGGCACACCTTGACTAAAAGAAGGGATCGATTGGTAGGACACATTTTTAGACATCAAGGAATCGTGAATTTACCGTTGGAGGGAAGTGTGTGTTGGCGGGGGATGGGGTGGGGGGAGGGACGAATCCAGTAAATAGATTCAAATAGATATAGGTTGCCGTTCTTATGAGGAAATCAAGAGGCTAGCTCAGGATAGAGTAGGACTGAAGATCATAACAACATCGTAAATAGTAGATACAATTCTCAGAGATCCTACGTTCAATTTGAACGTTCTATAAAAGAAATTTCGACAAGCTCTCTGGGTTCAGTCTACTGTTCGTCACGCTTCTGTAAGGTTGTGTCTGGTAACATTCGAGTCCATGTAAAAAAAAAAAAAAAAAAAAAAAAAAAAAAAAAAAAAAAAAAAAAAAAAAAAAAACCTTGATGTAAAGAATGATCACTTTGGTTATGTCTTTGTACAATGTTGGTTTCGTAACCTGTGATTGAAAATAAATTTCTGGAAGTGTCAACACATCCAGAATTTCACTTTGTTGCCATTTTAAGTTATCTATGACATGCGCACCGATCATTGCTTTGTAATTATTACAAAGCTGGGGGACTTGAGATTGTTACAAGCTGCTACATAAGAACACAAAGCACGGGAATACCATAAATTCTGGCACCTGCAGACAGCTTCGCCATTTTTATTTGAATGCTATAAAACGTAACATAAATGCGGTTATCTTAAATACACAACATTTAAATCTACCACGTCATGCTACATTGCTTCTCCTCAATGGTCTTGTGCAAATATTCACTTGTGTACATTTAAAGGAGTTTTTGGTCATGAGGTATTGTTATCACCCAGTAGCCTTGCGGGTGAGATAAATGGTTGTTCAGATCGCTCGAACTACTGAAATACAAGTTTATGCCAATGTCACTGTTAGATCACTGCAATAGACATATATCCCGTCGCTTGACATAAATCACATCAGATCGTAGATTACACCTGAGACGGTGCACTTCATACACCATAGACAAGAACTGGGTGAAAAGTAAATAGACTTGTTACTTTTCTCTCCGTCAATTACGAACTTTTTCTAAACGCGTCGTATACCATCAGCACGCCACATCTATAAATGTGGATGTTTCGTAGTTACCGCCCTGTGACATGGACAACGTCATCTCCTCTGGTGATGCAGCGTATCATTCGAAGGGGTTCTTTTTCTTTGGTAAAAAGATCGTAATCACGAGGATTCATGTCAGTTTAGTACAACGAATGTTGGCGAATCTCGTGGACAGCAGTGGTGGTGTGGTATCGTGCACTGACATGCAGAATTATGGAAAGCTATAGCTAACTGTGTAGACTGTATTTTATCAAAATTTAGTGAGAGTCCATTTGCAGAGAACCACTTCATTATTTTCTGATAAACATCATTTACAATTTCATCAGTTAATTCTTGTTTGCCGGGTGTGATTGCTATACTTGTATCATCAGCAAAAAGAAATAGCTTTGCATCATAGTTTATATAATATGGCAAATGACCCAAGACAGAACCCTGAGAGACCTCATTTTTAATAGCTCCCCAGTTTGAGGGATAGGCTGATTTTCGCAGTTTACGTAAACCAATCATTTCAACTTTCTGCACTCTTAGAATTAAGTATGAATTAAACCATTTGTGCACTGCTCGACCAATACCACAGTACGTAAGTTTATCTAAAAGAACTTCATGTTTTACACAATCAAAAGCCTTTGGGAGACCACATAAAATCCCAACGGGTAATGTTCGGTTATGCAGAGCATGCCATAGGATATTAAATACGGCACAACCACAGAAATAGTCGCACAGATGGTATGTCTTCCAGAAATTTGACAAACAGTCATAAAAGTGAGGTTAAAGTTGGATAACTGTTCCTCTGTCAATAAAGTAATCTTTGAAAGTATTAGCTATCTTTAATTTTTGTCCAGACCTTCTATTAAAATTATTTCGGACGTCACTAAGGTATGTTACATTGATAGAAAAAACCATTTTGTGGATTCCTAAATGAGTTACAGTATATCAAATTATGGGTTTTATCACACACTAAAACTTATACATTGTCACACCCAGTACGTTAAAGCTGCCCCGTTTCTGTCTATCCTAAATGTATAAAACTCGACCCTTTAGCTTCATTTCTATTATCTATATTAGCAATATAAACTTCCAAAATGCAGCCAATAAAAATGCAGCAAACCATCCAGTGACGTCAACGTAACCATTCACCATCGTCTCAGTCAACTAAATACACACCAACCTACTTGTTGCGATGTACTGACTATAAATAGACACTCTTCACCACGATTCTTAATAGATCGAATTCCTACCTATAAAGGAGCGTCTAAGCTCGACCTAGGTACAAATTTTCATACTATTCTTCATTCTGTATACCTCACAAATTATGAAAGACTGGACATGTATATAGTGGTGGTGATGTGCGCCTCTCAAAGCAGTAAAACTACGAAAGGAATACAATTTTCCAAGCATCACAATGTTTATAAACTCAAAACTCATCACTTTTTGTTATAAAATTTAAGTGGTTTAGGTGATCCCCTACTCTTCCTTGTGTTTATAAACGATTTAGGAGACACTCTAAATAGCTCCGTTAGACTGTTCGCGGATGATGCTGTCGTTTATCGGTTAGTAAAGTCAACAGAGGATCAAAAGCAACTGCAAAGCGATTTAGACAAAATTTCTACATGCTGCGAAAATTGGCAATTGACACTAAATAAAGAAAAGTGTGAAGTAATACACATGACTACTAAAAGAAATCCGCTAAACTTCAATTACGCGATAAATCAGTCAAACTTTAAGCTCGTAAATTCTACCAAATACTTAGAAGTTACAATTACGAACAACTTAGACTGGAGTGAACACATTGAACATTGAAAATATTGTGGGGAAGGCGAACCAAAGATTACGTTTCATTGACAGGACGCTTCGAAGATGCCCCAGCTCCACCAAAGAGACTGCCTCCATCACACTTGTGCGTCCTCTCCTGGAGTACTGTTGCCCCTTGAGGGACCCTCACCAGGTGGGACTGACGGAAGACATTGAGAAGGTTCAGAGAAGGGCAGCTCGTTTTGTTTTATCACGTTACTGGGGTGAAAGTGTCAGGAAATGTTGCACGAATTGGGGTAGAAATCATTAAAAGAAAGGCGTTATTCATTGCGGCGTGATCTGTTTGCGAAGTTTCAATCACCGACTTTTACAACTGAATATGATAATATTTTGCAAGCACCCACCTACTTAGGGAGACATGACCGTCCCATTAAATAAGAGAAGTCAGATCGAAAACGGATCGATTTAGGTGCTCTTTCTTCCCGCCCGCTATTAGAGAATGGAACGGTAGAGAAAAGTTATGAAAGTGGTTAATGAACTCTCTGCCAGGAACTTAAATGTGATTTGCAGAGTATCTATGTAGATGTAGATTTAATTTTCAGGAATATTCGGTGGCATATGGGGATGTATTAGTAGTAAAGAAGTGATAAAACGACACGCCAGATTTTACTGCAGGAACCGAGAATTCACGCGCAGCAGCACTATCCAAACAAACGTCTTTATGAGATATTTCTTGAGGTGTTTCTCTATACTAACTCATGTGGAAAGGTTTGTTGTTAAAAGCAACTTTAGCCTTGCATTTGATTAGCAGAATCCTTTCACGATCTTTCGTTCCTAAGTAGACAAATGATTCGACGGTCAACAGTGGTTCATTGTTAAGTGAGCACGGGGTGACAGTCATTTGCCTGCTCATCACTAAAGCTTTTGCTTTTCCTTTATTTTCATGTTACAGGAAAAACTAAGTGTGATATCCAACTGAGCCAACATCGCTCGTAATTGTTCTGAAACTTCACTTAGCACTGCGATGTAATCGGAATGTCAGTATAGCTCTTACTTTCTTCCTAGCTTTATTGATTGTCTCCGAAGAAAACCAGGGAGATTGAACAGTCCTGTATACACGCTGTTTTATAGTAGTTCTTCTTCGTGTTTTCCAAATTTGATCACAGCCCCATCGTCTCTATATAGTCTCTGCATTACTCTTCTGACCTTTTTTTACTTTACACCAATATTTCTCAGCATCTTAAAGATGCTGCCGCACTGCCCTGGCAGATGCTTTTTCTAAGTCGACAAAGGCAATATATGTGTATTGAGCCTTCTTTATTTTCTCAATGATTACTCTTAAGCCGAGTAGTGCATCTCGTGTGCATAACTATCTCTAAAGCTAAACTGCTCGTCCGTGATCACTGTATCTATCCTCCCTTCGATACGCCATAAAATGATTTGCACAAAAAGAGGATATTTCAGTAAGCGCCTTAAAAACTAAACTACGAATGAAATAAGAGGAATTCCAGCCTTCGTTTCAAAAAATATCGGCCAGTGTTGGCGCCAGCTTTGTTACCAGTGTGTGGACACGAAGTAAGTATATTTAAACATTATAATTAAAATTTTAACACTCTAACAATATAAAATAATTAGGAAGTAGCGAATCCGGACTGCAAAGTTAGTAAATTAGTCGTTTATCCATTGCGATACGCCAACATTCAATGAATTGTTACTCAAACTACACTCCTGGTCATTAAATTTGCTACACCACGAAGATGACGTGCTACAGACGCAAAATTTAACCAACAGGAAGAAGATGCTGTGATATGCAAATGATTAGCTTTTCAGGGCATTCACACGAGGTTGGCGCCGGTGGCCACACCTACAGCGTGCTGACATGAGGAAAGTTTCCAACCGATTTCTCATACACAAACAGCAGCTGACCGGCCATTGCCTGGTGAAAAGTTGTTCTGATGTCTCGTGTAAGGAGGAGAAATACGTACCATCACGTGTCCTACTTTGATAAAGGTCTGATTGTAGCCTATCGCGATTGCGGTTTATCGAATCGCAACATTGCTGCTCGCGTTGGTCGCGATCCAATGACTGTTAGGAAAATATGGAATCGGTGAGTTCAGGAGGGCAATAGGGAACGACGTGCCGCATCCCAACGACCTCGTATCACTAGCATTCGAGATGGCAGGCATCTTATCCGCACGGCTGTAACGGATAGTGCAGCCACGTCTTGATTCCTTAGTCAAAAGATGAGGACGTTTGCAAGATAGCAGCCGGCCGCAGTTCTGCACGACCACTACCGTTGGGGGTTCGAATCCCCCCTCGGGTATGGATATTTGTGCCGTCCTTAGTATTAGCTAGTTCTTATATAGTTTATAAGTTTAGGGACTGATGATCCCGTTTTTGACTCTACAAGATCTACAGACATTTGAACACTTGATTTGCAAGATAACAACCATGAACAGTTCGATGACGTTTGCAGCAGCATGGACTATCAGCTCGGAGACCATGGCTGCGGTTACGCTTGATGCTGCTTCAGAGACAGGAGCGCTTACGATGGTGTCCGCAACGACGAACCTGGGTGCGCGAATGACAAAACATCATGTTTTCGGATGAATCCAGGTTCTGTTTACAGCATCATGATGGTCGCATCCGTGTTTGGCGACATCGCGGTGAACGCACATTGAAAACGTGTATTCGTCATCGCCATACTGGCGTATCACCCGGCGTGGTGGTATGTGGTGCCATTGGTTACACGCCTCGGTCACCTCTTGTTCGCATCGACGGCACTTTGAACAGTGGCCGTTACTTTTTAGATGTGTTACGACCCGTTGGCTCTACCCTTCATTTGATGCCTCGAAGCCCTACATTTCAGCAAGATAATGTACGACCGCATGTTGGAGATCCTGTACGGGCATTTCTGGATACGGAAAATGTTCGACTGCTGCCCTGGCCAGCACATTCTCCAAATCTCTCACCAACTGAAAACGTCTAGTCAATGGTGGCCGAGCAACTAGCTCGTCACAATACGCCAGTCACTACTCTTGATGAACTGTGGTATCGTGTTGAAGCTGAATGGGCATCTGTACCTGTATGCGCCATCCAAGCGCCGTTATTACGGCCAGAGGTGGTTTTTCTGGGTACTGATTTCTCAGGCTCTATGCCCCCAAATTGCGTGAAAATGTAATCACATGTCACTTCTAGTATAATATATTTGTCTATTGAATACCCGTTTATCATCTGCTTTTGTTCTTGGTGTAGCAATTTTAATGGCCAATAGTGTACCTTATATGCCGTAATGCTGTATTTTGAATTCTTTGGCGAGAGATTTCTCTTTTCCTATGGCACACTCAGAGTAATTTCAAATGATTGTAAACATATGGGACTAAACTGCTAGTGTCGTCGGTCCTTAGACTTACCAACTACTGAAACTAACTTATGCGGACAACGCACACACCCACCCATAGCCAAGGGAGGACTCGAACCTCCGACGGGAGAGTCCGTGCAATCCGAGACGTGACGCAAAAGACCACACGGTCATCCCCGCATCTATATGCTTCTTCTCACGCAGTTTGACCCAAACCAACGAAGCTCATCCCGCGATCGCCCTTGGCAATATTGCGTCCCGAGTTAGCTGTTTTGTGATGCCGTATATTGTCACGACACTTAATTGTGTTCAGAAAGTTACCAGCTACCAAACAGTGAATGTAGTTTCGCGGATACGATGCTTATCAATTCATTGGGTACAGTCATTCGTTGATATTATAATCAGCTCCAGCGATCCATATCTTTTCGTGTTCTAATAATAAATGCACCGCAGTTCGTTGTTCTAATTCTGTTACTGGTCGCAATACAGTGTTATGACAGTTTAAAGTGCCTTTTAGGTGATGCCGTATTTCTTCAGTTTAACACCGACGAGTAGCTACACCCTGCACGTTAACTATGTCTGTGTAAATCCCCGTAGAGATTCGTTCCACCTCGCTGCCTTTCCCTGGCTCCATTACTAATAGATTCCGTTCACCTCCAGACTCTCTGGCCTGAGTTTTCTCCAGCTGTCGACCCTGCTTCATTAATTATATGGCTGGAAGTAATCGTTGCTTGCGCTCCTTTACCTCCTAATGCAGAGTCTGTAATATCAAGGAAATATTTTCACTGTGGCTTTCATGTGCTACAAATAACTGTCGAATGTACATACCGTAACATAGGATTTCCCTCCCTTCACTAAAAGGTTTCTAATAAATGTTTACGCTTAAGCCGAGTTAAAGTTCTCGTATTCTTTCTTCTTTTAATTTACAGTTGATGACAATCCTCCATGATATTGTGACGTAAGTCATATGTCTGAAATATCGACCCTAATAAGGATGGCCAGAAAAAAAAGATCAATTTCTTCATGAGAGACGGATAAAGAATGAAGGCAATAATGTCTGTACAGCTCAAAAACATGTGAATTATCTCCCGGAGAAATAAGACTTTCAGTCGATTATCATTGGAACTGAAACTTACTGGCAGATTAAAATTGTGGGCCGGAACCGGGACTCGAACCTGGGACCTTTGCCTTTCCCGGGCAAGCGCACTACCGACTGTGCTATCCCGACACGTCTCACGATGCCGCCTCACAACTTTACTTCCGCCAGTACCTCGCCTCCTGCTTTCCAAACTATCTTTACAGGCGGAAGTAAAGTTGTGAGTCGTGTCGGGATAGCACAGTCGGTAGTGCGCTTGCCCGCGAAAGGCAAAGGTCCCAGGTTCGAGTCCCGGTTCCGGCACACAATTTTAATCTGCCATTAAGTTTCATATCAGCGCACACTCCACTGCAGAGTGAAAGTTTCATTCTGATATCATTGAAACTATCTTAAACTCGCAGCCGATTTGTGTCGTCTAGACGGGCCTATGTTATTGGTAGCAAATGGAAGGGCTACTTCTAGATCAATAATAGATCAGTGTAAATTTGTACCCCAATATTTGCTAAATGTGTTTCAGCGTTGTGCGTTAGAGAGATTGCGAATCTTAGCCAAATCTTCCACAACGTTAATATGCCATCGTAGCATGTGGCTTTGATCTAACTGGGTGTGTTTTCATTCCTTTGATGATAGTAGAACAATTTCATGGTTTGTTTCTAAATATTATCCATCAGAGGTCAAAAAATTGTTTTCTCGTCTAAGCGGATAATACTTGCAGATAATGCATTCGTATTCTTCCTTTTCTCTGAGATAACAACGAATCATTAAGGCAATATACTTCGGTTATTTCCCTATTTTCCGCAATGAAATAGGCGCTTCTTTTTATGAGCCCTTAACAGTTCTGACAAGAGAGACTAAAGTCTCTGGTTTACCTCTATCTTATCCAGGCCATTGAGTTTTGGAAGTAAATAACTGCAAATTCTGACTGATGCTATAAAAGTGTAGTAGCTGCATTGGTATATGATTATCCCATTACTCAGAATGTAGAACCACTTGCAGATTGCTTTTCTAACGAATTACAAGGATAACAATTTTATTTTATTTATTTCTCGTAATTATTAGCCGACTTTCGAAATTTAAAATTGTGTCGTAATCGACTGATTAAGATTTATAATAAAATGTCAAACGTTTAATCAGTAAGTCAAGTTTTCTAGTTAGAAACTGAGTGTAGTGTCTTGATATGTCTTGACACTTACTAAGATAAGACGCGCCGCGTTGGAGTAGCCGAGCGATCTATAGCGCCTTGCTGGGGAGCGCGCGGTTGCTCGCCGTCGGAGGTTCGAGTCCTCCCTGGGGCATGGATGTGTGTGTTGTCCTTAGGTTAGTTTACCTTAGTTTAATTAGTTTGTAAGCTACGGACTTATGACCACGCAGTTTGGTCCAATAGATTAAGAAATATTTGAACATTTTTGAAGGTAAGACGCACACGTAATCCACACTTTATTCATCCAGTATTTCAGAATTAAAGCTCTTCAACTTCTTGACAACTCCTCTACCACCAAATGATGAAAGAAAGTTTATCAGTTCTTACATCCTCGCTGTTCATGCCGAAAAATGTCAGTATCGAGCATGAAATTTTTATGTTATGTCTTTACTAACGATTTTTTTTAGCGACACAGTTTGCAAACGATATCCACATATGGCACTGAATATGCGCCACGTCGCAAATAATGAGACGCGAGACGGACTTGCTTTTGTTTAAAATGGTGCGAAAACAATTCAGATTTTGTTCGTCTAACGTGTGGTAATGACAACATTTAGCGCCTTCCAACAAAATTTAAATATAATATCGAAACTTTGCGAAACGTTTTGACTCTTACATGCACAGCATCAGTTATTTAAAGCATTAACTCTTGTAATGAGGCGTTGGAAACACGAGAGTTGGATTCTTTCAAGAATCAAGACTTACTGCTGTACTATGTTCTGATTATATATTCATAAAAAGTCACAACGTTGATGAAACATCGATTGGCTGCTTTGCTACTAGTAGATCCATTGCCCCATTGGCTAGCTGATAAATATATCAGGGTATATGAGCATTTCCTTCTAGGAAACGATAATTCTGCACTTCCATTTCCAAACTTTGTCCCTTCAGCATAGTAAATATTGGATTAAACCTTCATAACGAAGTAAAACTGCAATTAATCACGGATTCAATCTTCTACAAGGCGTGAGGTCTTCGTTCTGTCATATCTCAAAGAAGTGACAGTCCTGTAATGATAGTCAATGATTTTGGAATGGAGGGGTATAGAAATTTATTGTTCTGGTGCGGGGGAGAAGGGGGCGGAAACAATTCTCAACAATAACCCGGAAGATTCAGCAGCGATTATTTCAGCCGGTCGTGAAAGCCTTCACTGCATGAATTCTCAAATGGATTCAACTCAGTATCCAAAATTTATGCAAAGGAATTGGAACATACTTAAGCGACTAAACAAACAAGGTCCAATGATGTGACTCTGTGGAATTGGATCCCCTATCCCCCACCCCATCCAAGTGATCTACGACCTTAATGCGATGACAATACAGACTAAAGACAATAATGGAGAAGAGCAAATATAACAATAACATAATTTTATGTGTAATGGGTCCACCACTTCAAGTAATTATTTAAACTGCTCGTTTCGACTTAGGGCTGTATTATTTGACACCCATAACCGGAAACGACCATATAAATAGACCAACACACACCTTTTGGGAAGACGTATTTCGTGAGTAAAACGTTTGTATGACTACGTCTTGAGTATTGCTCAAGTGTTTGGGACCCGCAGCAGATCAGTTTAAAGGAAGACATAGAAGCAGTTCAGTGGCGAGCAGCTAGGTTCGTTATTGGTAGTTTCGATCAATGCACGTGTCACAGAAATGGGAATCACTGGAGAAAAGACGACGTTCTTTTAGAGAAATTCTGTTGAGTAAATTTAGAGAGCCGAAATTTAAAGCTGGCTGCAAAACGATCTTGAAGTCGCCTACTTACTTTTCGGGTAGAGATCACAAAGTCAAAATAAATTAGGGCTCTTACAGAGGCATGTAGACATTATTTTTTCCATCCTATTTCGGAGTGGAAATGGAAAGTAAATGCCTAGTAGCGGTACAGTGGCCGGCCGCGGTGGCCGAGGGGACTGAGGCGCTCCAGTCACAGTATGCACGGCCACTACGGTCGGGGGTTCGAATCCCCCCTCGGGCATGGATATTTGTGCCGTCCTTAGTATTAGTTAGTTGATAAGTAGTTTGTAAGTTTAGGGACTGATAACCCCGTCTTTAAGTCCCATAAGCTTTACAAACATTTGAACATTTGAGCGGTACAGAGTACCCTCCGCCACGCACTTTACGGTGGATTGAGGAGTACAGATGTAGATGTATCCCTCAAAAGTTGATTGATAACCTGGTACTGTCCATGGCACTCAAATGTGCAACTGTACTGTCCGTCCGAGGTGATCACACACCAAATTAGCGAGCAACGTGAACGACTTTTAACTCTTATGGTAGCCCCAAGGAGCCTCGCTCTGAGTAAACGCCATGTAAGCCTCAAGTAAAGAGTTGTGACAGCAAAATATCGTACTGTACCACACACAAATTACAATTGTGACTAACATCTGAATAAAATACGTTGCCGTACGTATATTGTGTATGATACGTCACCTGATCCCCCAATTGTTTTGTGTAGAAGTCTGGAATATTTTAAGCGATTAGCGTTCAAATTGAATATATTCGCCGCTGTGGAATAGCTGAGCGGTCTAAGGCGCCTCGCTGTGGAACGCGCGGTTGCTCGCCGTCGGATGTTCGAGTCCTCCCTGGGGCATGGGCGTGTGTGTTGTCCTTAGGTTAGTTTACCTTAGCTTAAGTAGTTTGTAAGCTGTGGACTGATGACCACGTAGTTTGGTCCGATAGATTTAAAAACATTTTGAGAATATTCTGGGCGCCTCCGTGGTGTCGGGTAGCGGATTGGGATGGAGCGAGTGGAGAAGCAGCAGCAGCGGGAAAGCTGATAGCGCGGCGTCGGAGTCGGCGGCGAGCGCGTCTGCTTTCTCCCTTTCGCCCGGCCGACCCTGGCGGGAGCGCGGGTATAAAGTGGAGACCGCCTCACCTTTCATTTGTGACCCGGTCGGCCGCGATGTCGGCAGCTGAGAGTGAGTGGGCGAGAGTCCGGGCGAAAGTGGTTGTGCACGAGCAGCGGCGTGCCCATCCAAACACCGGCTGCAGCCGCCACGTCTCTGCAGGCGCAGTCTGCCACGAGGAGCAGAGGTCCAGCAGATACCACCTTCACCCTTAGGAAGGCTGCCTGCGCTAGGAGCCGATCTATATCTTTACTCTGAAAATCACATTTCAGTATCCAGCAGTGGTTAATCGAAACGCTTTTACACAATACTGACCATTAAAATTGCTGCACCAAGAAGAAATGCAGATGATAAACGGGTATTCATTGGACGAATATATTACACCAGAACAGACATGTGATTACATTTTCTCGCAATTAGGGTGCATAGAGCCTGAGAAATCAGTACCCAGAACAATCACCTCTGGCCGTAATAACGGCCTTGATACGCCTGGGCATTGACTCAAACAGAGGTTGGATGGCGTATAGAGGTACAGATGCCCACGCAGCCAGTTGCTCGTCCACCATTGACCAGAGCCGCGATGGAGTAGCCGAGCGGTCTAAAGCACCTCACTACGGAGCGCGCGGTTGCTCGCCGTGGAAGTTCGAGTCCTCCCTGGGGCATGGGTGTGTCTGTGTTTGTCCGTTGGTTAGTTTACCTAGGTTTAAGTAGTTTGTAAGCTACGGACTGATGACCACACAGTTTGGTCCGATGGATTTCCAGACATTTCAACCATTGACCAGACGTTTTCAGTTGGTGAGAGATCTGGAGAATGTGCTGGCCAGGGCAGCAGTCGGACATTTTCCGTATCCAGAAAGGCCCGTTCAGGAACTGCAACACGCGGTCTTGCATTATCCTGCTGAAATGTAAGTGTTTCGCAGGGATCGAATGTAGGGTAGAGCCACTGGTCGTAACACATTCGAAATGTAACTGCCACTGTTCAAAGTACCGTCGATGCGAACAAGAGGGGACCGAGACGTGGAACCAATGGCACCCCATACCATCACGCCGTGTGATACGCCACTATGGCGATGACGAATACACGTTTCCAATGTGGGTTCACCGCGATGTCGCCAAATACGGATGCGACCATCATGTTACTGTAAACAGAACATGGATTAATCCGAAAAAATGAAGTTTTGCCATTCGTGCACCCAAGTTCGTCGTTGCGTACACCATCGCAGGCTCTCCTGTCTGCGATGCAGCGTCAAGGGTAACCGCAGCCATGGTCTCCGAACTGATAGTCCATGCTGCTGCAAACGTCGTCTAAGTTTTCGTTCAAACGGTTGTTGTCTTGCAAACGTCCCCATCAGTTGACTCAGGGATCGAGACGTGGCTGCACGATCCGTTACAGCCATGCGGATAAGATACCTGTCATCTTGACTGCTAGTAATACGAGGCCGTTTGGAACTAGCATGGCGTTCCGTATTGCCCTCCTGAACCCATAGATACCATATTCTACCAACAGTCATTGAATCGCGACGAAAGCAAGCAGCAATGTCACGATTCGATAAACCGCAATCGCGATAGGCTACAATCCGACCTTTATCAGAATCGTAAACGTGATGGTACGCATTCCTTCTCCTTACACAAGGCATCACAACAATGTTTCACGAGGCAACGCCGGTCAACTGTGTTTGTGTATGAGAAATCTGTTGGAAACTTTCCTCATGTCAGCACGCTGTCGGTGTCGCCGCCGGCGCCAACCTTTTGTGAATGCTCTGAAAAGTGAATCATTTGCATATCTCAGCATCTTCTTCCTGTTGGTTAAATTTCGCGTCTGTAGCATGTCATTTTTGTGATGTAGCAATTTTAATGGCCAGGAGTGTAATATTTATGTACCGTCTGTAACATCTCTGGAAAGGTCGCAGTCGGTGGTTGACGCGAGCAGTCTCCATACGGGCCACGAGTTTGAGCGTTCACGTGGGCGGACGAGGCATCAGGCTCTCTCTCTCTCTCTCTCTCTCTCTCTCTCTCTATCTATCTATCTCACACACACTCCTTATCTGGATCTGCTAGGAGCTGGTTCAATTGTATTTCATGTTAATCGTAGCCACTAATATGTTGCTTATGTGGAACTGCTGTAACATACTTGTTTAGTGTACTTGTAATATCGTGAATTCCGTATAGAGCGCGTGTCGCGCATTGATGGTTACTTGTGGTTATGTAATATATTTTGTTTCAGACAGTAACCTATTATAATTGATACTCCCCTGTTCCAATACGTGTTAACCTGTTCCGAATCCATGGCACCGAGCCTGCAGGTTGTTAATAACTGTGTCAAAGATGGGCTTAGGGACGTGGGAAATTAATGGAATGATGTGGTAGCCTTCCGCACGTGATGAAAAGGTAATATGAGTTTTTGCGGGGAAAAAGAAACAGCTTTATCTTTCGGTTTTAGATTTGATTGTTCTTATTTTATTACGATGATCATGTCTTCCTATGTACGTGGGTGCTAACAAAATATGTTCATAACAGGAAAAGAATGATGGTGACCGACTTTTCGTAAATCGGTCTCGTCGCAACGAATAAAGCCCTTCTGTTAATGATTTCCACCCCAACCTGTGCATAATTTCCATGTCACTCTCACTGCATCGCGTTAATACAAAACTACAGGTTCAAAATGTTCAAATGTTTCTAAACCTTATGGGACTTAACTACGGGGTCATCAGTCCCTAAACTTACAAACTACTTATGAACTAGCTACTACTAAGGACGGCACGAATATCCATGCCCGAGGGGGGGTTCGAACCCCGACCTTAGTGGCCGTGCAGACTGTGACTGAATGCCGCAGTACGCTCGGCTACCGCGGCCGACTGCGCCGTAGCATAGCGCCTCAAAAGAAAAGAAAAGAAGAAGACAGGTCCTTCTTTGGACTTTTTATGTATCCTGTGTCAGTCCCATCTGACGATGATCCCCATAATGCGCAGCAATACTCAAAAATAGGAAGGGCAAGTGTAGTGTGGGCAATTTCTTTAGTACAACTGTTGGATGTTCTAAGTGTTCTGCCAATAAAACGCATCATTTGGTTCAGCTTTCCCCACGATATTTTCCGTCAACGTCCGTGCTGCGGTGGATACACCGGTTCTTGCCAGACCACAGTTAAGAACCAACGGGTGTGGTGGTACTTGGATGTTGACAATTTTCCCTTTGCCTTGGTGGTGCAAAGTCCTTGATCACCAGTCTGTGCACCAATGTGCTGGGTTAAATTACAAACATGTCTGCAGTGTCTAATGGAGTTTTCGGAGAGGCCTGAGCAGTTTGAGAGTGGCCGTCCGAATATACAACACTTCGTGTCCGTATTAAAACCACCGCAGTGTAATGAGAACGACACTTTAATTAGAAACACTTTAACTTCTTTATTAAAGCAATGTGAAATGAGTTGATTGCAGAACAATGCATATAATCGAGAGGTTTTACAAGCAGTAATACGAATCTCGACACAAACAAGAACATAAGAACTACGTAACTAACTAAAAAAACAAAACAAAAACATTCAAAGAGTATGCGCGAAAGAAACTCAGCGCCCCTAGCGGCAGGCGCGGAAGCACTTTGACAGTAATACCAAAATAATGCGCGAAAACACACAACTCTCACTGCACTGTTCCTTCGCTGTCTGCTACAGAGTGAATACATGGGGCACTGTTCATGGTGATCCGTCCGTCGGATGGGGACCTTAAGCTTGGCGGCCCTCTTGGTGCTTTGTGCTAGCACCGGGATTTACCGTCTCCCTTCGCCTAACATCTTCAACACGAACACGGCACTACACTACACACGCACTCAGTACAGTCACCTACACTTAACCGTCTCATGCGCCGCGTCCCCAAATGAGGACACTTAATTTTGTCTCATTTCTGTCGTCTTTGACATCTGAGGTGGTCGTAAAAGCACATGTACCTCATATGAGGACTGATAATTGATTTTAAAATGTCTCCCAGATGGCAGAGTTAGTCGCTGGGCTAACACAAAATGGAAAGCAGATATTACAAGAAACAGTAGAGGTAGGCATTTATCTGAATGTCTATTGTTCTCTGTACATCGTATAAAGAAAGCCTGTCATTCGGTAACCAACAAATTACGCTTCGATGGGGGATAACACTGACGAGCCAAGTCAGATGATCCCAATGCCAAGAGGTGTCATGATCGGGACTGCCGACGGAAAACACGTTACATTTGAGAAAAGTGTAAACTTCCAGTGTGCTTGAGTGCCTGAAACATTTGATTGTACGAAAAATACAAAATTATATACTTCTAATATATTCTTTGATATTAGTAATAGGTGTTATATGAAAAATGTAGTAGTTTTAGTACTTACTGTTCGAATATGAGGACACCTCCATATTGATCTATGAAACTGCTTTTTTAGATACATTGTGATGAATTCTGCATAAGATAGGTCTCAAGTTACCAAATAATGTATCAAAAATTTGGTCCATTGTCGGGTTCATAATTCGTGCTTGAGAGGGTTAACATGGACACTTCAGCACACGTTCTCACACTTCGCGACGGAGGTATTTTCTTTTTCCGGCAATATAAAACAATATAACGCGCTTGCAAATTTCTTCCAACTTCACCAGTTGTTGGTGTACTGAAACATCCTGCATATTACTGGCAGCGATGCTTCAACATGAAACTGAAGGTCATGATCGCAGTAGGATAGTTACTAAACTGATCGGCAGCAGCTTGGGAGCCTGCCCGCGCATCCTGAAACTTCTGCACTTATGTTCTGTGTATCAGCCGTTGAGTATGCCGCTGTTGTGTGAAACACTTAAAACACATGCTTATCAGATTGATATTGCGGTCGACGACACTGCACGAAAAGTTTCGGGATGCTTGAAGCAAACTGTACCCGATGTTGGAGTAGCTGTACCCAATTTCCGGAGACCATTGCTGCAGACAGTGAGGCAACAAAGCAGGAGAATGACCAGCGACATCCTCTATATGGTCACCAGGCAGCAAGATCTCGTCTCAAATTCCGCAACAGTTTCCTTGCTTGGAACTAGAAGAAGTCCATCCTGCAAACATGTCACCAATGGAAGAAATTAGTTCCTTGCGCAAATTTACCATACCTTTTGTGGAGCTACCCTAACAGTTTTAAAGTGGGCTACCATCGATGCAAGGCCAATCTATAGAATGGGGGACCCTTCCAGCGAACACAGGCACCTCTTGTGAATGCAGAGTTGAGGAAGATCCAAGCTACTTGGATGTCCTCTCTTGGCCAACCCGTGCATGATACATGTTCATAACGACAAAGCTGTCTTTCTTTTTTTTTCCGACACAGAAATGAATGATGAAGATGGCGAAAAGTTTGAAATGGAGTACTAGTTGAATTGAGGCTGTAAAACGAACTCAACAAGGGCAAATAATTGTAGTTAAACGGCTGAGAACCCGTAAAGATTTCATAGCAGATACACGCCGAGAATGCCTGCAATCAGATATATGAGTATTGCTATTTGGCTACCAAAATAACTGACGACAGCCAAAGTAGAGCGTACATAATACCCAAATTGATAATAGCAAGGCATCCGTCTCTGAAAAAATGAGGTATTTGTCAACCTCAAATATAACTGATGAAGATACGCTACATCAATTTCAAGCCTTTGACAATGCGTAAATTTTGTCTGATCCTTAAGAGGCCAATGATACTACACATTTTTTTTTTTTTTTTACAATATTTCACATAATTGTCAAGAGGGCAACTGGAAAGAAATTTGACGGTATTTCCTTATTTCGACACTTGAACAAAGTCATATTTAAATTAATAAGGATTTATTTCATTGACAAACACGAGTAAACTGATACGTTACTGAAACCAGAAACACACGTTTAATTTCGTTGACATTTTATCATACTCAGTAGACTGTTAAGATTTTAGAGATTTTATGGCAGTCATTGAGGATCATATTCGTATTACAGTATTAAAAGTATTTGTAACTGCTCAAAACGTTAAAATGTATGTAAATCTATTGAACTTAACTTGTTTTGGTTATTAGTCCCTAGGCTTACAAACTACTTAAACTAAGTTAAACTAGACTAAGCACAACACACAAGTACACTCTATCTCTCTCTCTCTCTCTCTCTCTCTCTCTCTCTCTCTCTCTCTCTCTCTCTCTCTCTCTCTCTCTCTCTCTCTCTCACACACACACACACACACACACACACACGCACACACACACACACACACACACACACACACACACACACGCCCCAGGGAGGACTCGAACCTCCGACGGCGAACAACCGCCTTGGAACGCTTAGCTGCTCCACCGCGAATTGTACCTGCTAAACTGATATATTTTAATGGCAATATCTACTGAATCTGAGAACCCCTTCTTTTAATAACAGTTGGGATATACTCGTTCAAATGTTTTGTAATACTGCACATATGTTACCAACGTATTATTTTACTCTTCTCCTCTGAAAGTATGAGCCTCCTTTATTTTTTCCACTGCTTCCCGTATGTTCTTTGTTACCAGTACCCAAAATGACTATTTTTTCTCGCACTGTAGTTGCTTTGATATCTATGTTACTATCTTCAGTATTACACAGTATGATTTATAATGAGCTATGAGGGGGAGTTGGAAAATAAGTTTTCCCTGTCGACTATGGTCAGAGTTGCATATGAAAGGAAAAAAAAAATAGAATGAGGCATTGAAGATAAGACATATCTTTATTTTTCTACATAATTTTCAAGTACATTGAAACATTTCTCATAACGCTTTATAAGTTTCAAAAAGCCTTCCAGAAAAAAATCAGGGCGTTGCATACGGAAGAAGGTTGACGGCTTATTTGACGTCAGCAATGCTTCCAAAGTGCCTTCCGCTGAGAGTCTTCTTCAAAGCTGGAAACAAATGGAAATCACTCGGTGCGAGATCGGGACTGAATGGCAGATGGTGTAGGCGCATGCAAACAAGAGTTGCAATGTGGCTTTGCGTTGCCGTCGCCTAGTGCGGTCTCGCATTGTCATCCAACAGAAGAACGCCAGATCTGAGAAAGCCGGGCCGGTTTTTTCGAATCAGCTCTTTCAATTTCGACAGACACTGTCCCGCCCAGCATTGATGGTTGTATCCTCCAAAGAGTTGAGCAACAAAACTTCTCGGGCGTCCCAGAAAACATTAGGTAGCACTTTACCTGCTGATGAAGCGCTTTTGAACTTCTTTCGGACAGCTGATGACGGATGTTTTTACTCCATGGATGCGGCCTTCGATTCGAACGTGTAATTGTGGACTCACGTTTCCTGGACTGCTGTTTACAAATGTCTCAATGTACTTGGAAATTATGTAGAAAAATAAAGATATGTCTTATCTTCAATGTCTCATCCTGTGCTTTTCCTTTCATACACAACTCTGCCACTGTAGACAGGGAAAACTTATTTTCCATCTCCCCCTCGTATATCAACAGAAAGTTTGTTTCTATTGGGATTAGTGTGTAGCTATCACAAATTCCGTTAAATGTAGGCTAAACATTTCATTCGCCAGAATACGACACTGTAAGAAGCTAAATTCACTTGTACGTTAATAAATGAAGGGATACACATATTTCCGTGAAAGTAATTGATGTGGAAATACTCGCTAGGCGGAAGCTCTGCATTTTATCGGCACTCACGCTCTATTCAGCCTGGACACAGGATGTAAAATCGGGTATAAATGCTTCCACCAGTCCGTAACACGGCCATAAAAATTAGGATATAACACGTCAGACCCTTCCTCCAAACGACTGTGAAGGAAAACATCGAACTGAACGCATCTGTATATCTTCGACTTTCACTGCAACACCGTTTCATAACAACTTTCCGTGTTCTCTTCGAAACCAATAGAAAAGATGTCATGTTTCTCCGGCAGAGAAAGTTTGAATGGTAGAGTTCAGAAAAGAGCTTCTGTTTGCACTCTCTTAAGGCATATTACGTATGGTGCTTGGCAGGGCTCCACACACAAATGCAAGTCATCAGCGAAATCTGCGTTATATGTGGACGGATTTAAGTCCCAAAGGACAGGTCTGCCACATAAGCTCTCGGCAGCGGAGAAGGATGAATTTTCAATAATACAGGTACGAGGGGTGTTCAACTGGAAAGTTATGAAACTTTTTAACAACCAAACCGGTTGAAATTTGAATATGCCGCTTTGGGATAACGTAATGCGACTTCTAAGGACGCAAAGCATGCGACGTCACCTCTCCCTAAAGGCCCCTACACACGCTCCGATTTATCGTATGACCAACAAGATGTTCAACGACCCAACCAATTGGTTGTAGCCTACACACGTTCCGACCAACTATACGCAGCGCCACCCTGTTCTGGTGTCTGTTTGTCGAACTGTTTTTGTTTTCGCATGTTCGCTGTGCAGACGACTTTAGGCAAGGAAGTTGGTCGGGAAGCGCTACACACGGTACAATTTGTCGGGTGAAGTGGTGGGGGAATCGGAGATCGGGTGGTCAGGCACAACCAACCGACCGACAAGGAAAGTTGGTCGAGTAGCTCCTAAAACCACCCAATTTATCGGGTGACCAATGAATTGGTCCAATAAATCGCATCGTGTGTAGGGCCCATAAAAGTTTCAAGGCTACGCCCTCAGCAGGCAAAGTGATACTCACCGTCTTTTTTCGACGTCCGAGCTCAGATACTCATCGAATTCCTCCAGCACGGAAAAACACGTCACGTTTACTGTGAGACAGTCTGTAGCCATCAAGAGCAAATGGCCTGGGCTGCTCAGGGAGGGAGTGATTCTTCTCCCTGATAATATCTGTCCACACGTCTCCAGAGGCACACAAAGCGTACTGTCCAAGTTCAAGTGGGAGTAGCTTGAGCATCTGCCGTATAGCCGGGACATGTCATCCTGTAACTTCCATCACTTTGGTCTGCTGTTGTTGTTGTGGTCTTCAGTCCGGAGACTGGTTTGATGCAGCTCTCCACAATACCCTATCCTGAGTAAGCCTCTTGGGAAGCGCTTCAACTCGAACGACAAACTGAAGGACACTCTAGAAGATTGGCTCTTGTCACAGCCACAGGAATTCTGGTAACAGGCAATCCTTAGGCTGTTACAGAGAGGGATAGATGTGCTCGGGCCATTATTCATTACTTTTGAATAAAGACTTCAATTATACTCACAGTGTCGTTTCGTACCTTTTCATTTTAACACATCTCATACTACCGCCACGTTGTTTTGAACCCAGATGAGGAGGGTATGGAAACGTAAGATTCATCTAAAATTTAGTAATTTAGCTTTTAGGCCTAAGGGTTCCAGTAAAAATGGAATGCTTGTTGCATCGCTTTGTCAATAAACTCTGTTATCCTAGCGTAAAAACTGCACAATCTTGAGCCTTGTAGCCGGATTTGTGTATTTCGGAAGACTACACCGTTTCCTAGGCCTGGTTATTCTTAACAGAAGGGATTCAAAATCCAATAAGTACTCACTGGAATCACAAAGCGAACTACATAAATTCGATCTTGCAAAGAATTATTATGTGTATGAAACCTATCGATAAAAGCCAAGTATAAAAATGAAAGCTGCGCGAGAATGGCCGTGCGGTCAGGAGCGCCACGTTACGGATCGTGCGGCAGCTCGCGTCGGAGGTTCGAGTCCACCCTCGGGCATGGGTGTGTATGCTTTGTTCTTAATAGAAGTTACTTTAAGTACAGGTACCAGTGATGTTCGCTCCCTTCGATTATAGACATTTGAACATTTTATTTTACAAATGAAACCAGTCGAAACAAGCAAAGAAATGTCGGGAAGTTTTTAATAGAAATCATTAATTCGCTGTTCAATGTTAGTTTGTATCATTTAGTGCTGGGCCCTAAATGATACAATATTATCGTTACTAAAATTAAAAACAAACTAGAAAAAACGTGAATCGGTTTCATCCAACGAAATTTAAGATTCTACAGACAATTGTAGTAGACATTCATGATAAACCGCTTATCTTAAACGATTACTTCGATTGATGCTCTCAGTTATTGCCATTGCCATTGCCCCACATGAGATAATATTTGGACAAGTGACAAAACACCATTTGCCATAGAAACTGAGAAATCAATATTAGTAACTAGAGTAAATTATTATGAAACTTGTGTAGAATTTTTTCACATGTTGTTGAAAAATACAGACTTGCTGAAGAAAATTCACTACATCTTCTAATATATAAAGCAGTGTGTCCGTATATTTGCACGTGTTGCATACAAATCTACAGTTTTGTTCCAATCTTTATGAAATATTGTACACGGAAGCTTCAATCCATGAGTACGGTCGCCGTAAGTGTAAGAATCACATACGATATATAGTTCACGAGATATGACGTCATAAACAATGAGATGCGCGAAAAACTGCTGAATTTTGTGACAATGCTGCTCATTTTCTCCTAAACCATTGGACCGATTTCAACCAAATTTGGTACACACTTTCCTTACCGTGAGGTAACAATGTCTGCATGGTTAAGAATAACATAAGGCACATGGTTAAAAAGTTATTACGTCATAACCAATAGAAATCGCACAAAATGCCATATAATGCGGCGAGTTTTTCGAAATGAGAATGACGAGAATGACAGTACTTAGCGACTTGCAACAAACTTTAAACATAATTTCGAACCTTTATTAAACTTTTTCTCGCTGGCAACCGCAGTAAAATGATGACAGGAAAAAAAGTTTCTCGCTTACTACTTTTCCGCTGTTTATGGAGTAAATCTACGGCTCTCGGTACGACGTTACAATTTATAATTTGAACACTACAAATTCTAGCGACAGGAAATTTTACAGACAGTATACACATATATAGTTTAATGTAGCTTCTAAATTGTATCACAGTACGACACGTAGTTCATGAGATATGAGCACATAAACAATAACGTTCCACTGTTCGCGGACTAAAACTACGGCATTCAGTATGACGTTACAATTTTTAATTTGTACACTACAAATTGAGGTCGCATGAAATTTTGCTTACAGTATGCACGCATATAGTTGAGTGTACCTGCTAAATTGTATCACAGTACGACACGTAGTTTATGCGATATGAGCACATAAACAGCAACGTTTGGAAAACCGCCCCATCACGCCCCAAGTTTCAATCTATTACTTCTTTACTACTAATTGTATTCCCAAGAGATTTTACAGACATACAGCTCTTATACAAATGAGTATACACCTGACAAAACGCCAGGTTTTCAGCTACTTGTTAAATACAGTTTTTCTGGTCGCATATATAAAGTACTAATAATGTGTAAGTTAATGTACTTTTTGTAACACTTAAATTGATATTTTGTAATTATTACTTTCACTTAAATCTTCTTCTAATATAATGAAAATATATGTACAGATTACAAAATTTGTAATGTTCTCGAATTTGGATTTGTAAAATGTGCGTATGTCCCGAATTTTAATCTAGAAAATATTTTCACCTTGGTATTAACACAATATGCAATGTTTTCTCCAGCTTGTCCCTTTGTCTGTCTTGTAGCAATCTAATGCTACAAATACTCCGCCAAATTATGAAACAACCTCCTTAGATCTTCAAAGTTTTAGATATGTTCCTGCTGTATTAAGTCCATCAGCAAAAAATATTGATTTGGAACTCAAGAAGTACTTGACAGCTTTCAAAGGCCTCTTGATATCATTTTGGCACAATATCCTGGCCTCTATTGATCACAAAAATGTCGTTATACAGAACAAAGGAATTTCTCTCAACGTAGCGATGCCAGTGATTAACTTAAAAACAATCACTTTTAATGAAGAAAAAGTAGTTGCTGAGGCAGTCGGCATTTCATCAGAGATTATCAATAGGAATCCTAACGCAAATGATACGACAGCTGAACAACTTCAGCCATAAGCATAAAATTAATACAGATCTTTTTGTCTTTCCTGTTTTTAATTTTGTAATGCGAGATTTGACAATATTTGAGAGCTATGAACATTTTTTTCATTTATTTTCACCAGTTTTTGGCTTTCGTGGAACTAGAAAGTAATGAATTGAAAGTTAAAATCACCAATCCCATCTCAAAGTATCCTTCAGATTTAGCAGATACTGACAGCTTCTTTGAAATTCTACCCATGTAGACCGTCTTCAGTAGACCTGCAGTCTGTCAACCATAAAAGGATCCAGTGAAGGTTCTCGGCACGTTTATGAGAAAAGCTTCAAGCAATTTTTTTGGTACTGAGTAAAAGAATTCGACATTTTTGTACGATTCAGGTCGGATTAAGGCAATCGCAAGTACCGTGGCCGCCGGGGGCCCCGAACTAGAGAGGGACCCATCATGATCGCCTTCAAAAATTGTCCTAATAAAAGGGAAAAAATCTTCAAATTTAGAATATTAACATGATGCATTCACACTAAACCCGCCATCGAGAGCACCTTTATTGTTGTCTTTACTTTTCCTTTAACGGGACAGTAGTGTTGAATACCACGGCAGTCTTACTTCACGTGAACCAGCGACAATACACATTTCGATTTGTCGCCCAGTCGGACGCCGATTTGTGTCGAAACACCAGAAATGTTTGATGTAGTCGACAGGCGCAGTTCGCCTTTCTGCGTAGAACGTGGCGATCTGCAGTAATCTGCGGTTCCCTCCGTTTCTACGAATAATTGTAACTAAACTTTTGTTACTAGATGAAAAAGTCTGCATATTCATAGATATGCCGTGAAATTATTATGAACTTATAGAAACACTACATCAGGTGTTACGATACCGGATATTATGAAAAAATATTATACGTGCCACATGTCAGGAGGGCCTTTCTTAAAAATTTTACCAGTTTACAATAAAGCCATAAATAAGATAAATGTAGGATATTTTTAGTGTTACTGTAATATTAAAAACACGTAATACATTGTTACATTCCTATTTCTCCAGTTTTATGTTCTGTTAGTTTTAGGTACACGTTCGTTATTTTTAAGCCCATATTGGTATATTTTGTTGAATATTTTCATTGATTTAGCTTTCCCGCATTTTGTGCATATTTGAATGCATACATTTCATTTGGCAAAGCCAATTGGTGAATTACAGAGGAAAGATAAATGGAGGTGATACGAAATTAAACTACCAGGTATTCTGAAAAGTACAGCTTATCATGTTATACGCCATTTAAAAATCGTTTTACACTGGAAGGATCAAGAGGCCGAATTGTCTCCTTTACCAATTTTCCCATGTGTCCTGATCAAACCGTTAAATGAAATGAGTTGTCTTCTGTGATTTTTTCATATTAAGTGTTGTGCCCCCTCTTCTAGTGTTCTACTTCACATAGATTCCTACTACCTAGAAGGACCACAGGGCTAATTTGGCCCCTTATTGCGTTTCTCTGTATTTTCAGCATGTTTCCTTGTAATACTGTGTATCAAATAAAACCAAATGTTGTCTCCTTGTTGTCTCAATTTGCGACAACAATGCCATACATTCCAGCAGTGATTGCGGTAGGGCAGCTGGAGTTGGCGGTCATGTATGGATGAATTATGTCTGCGTGATTGATTGTGTGAATGAGTGTGATCATTTCTGACAAAGGTCATGGCCGAATATTTACAAGTTGTATGAATGTGAAAATGAGTTTGTTGGCAGCTCAGCGATCATCTTTATGATGGATTACTAGCTATCCTCATATTATCAACATTCAAATCTGGGCCTTCCATTGTTAAGAATCAATAAAAGTACATACGATGGTTACACCACCGTCACACTGAATTATCTTTCACAATCTGGCCGTCTAAACAATAAAACTGCTTGCATGCAATCATTCTAGTATTAAATCAAAGTAGACGAGATAGCATCTATAAAAACTAGGGCTTACTGTGGCCCAGGGCCGTAGCCAGAGGGGGGGGGGGGAGGATGAAGGGGATCAATCTCTCCCCGAAAGGCCTCACCTAATTCCTGATAAAGTAAATCAAAAGTATGCTGAGAGATTTGTATTTCATAAAATTTAATATTGTCTCTATTGAAATACATCTGCGCCTTTAGTTCAACTTATGTTGTAATGCTTCACAAGTTAGAATATACGTCATAATTGGCTGATCCCCCCGGAAACCAAATTCTGACTACGGGCCTGCTGTGGGCATTGTAAGTAAAGTCTCTATTGTAGGTAAAATAATTTTATAAATGAAGCTTACCATATTAAATTTATATCTTGTTATACCAAGTTAAAGTACATTCTAGAAATACCTTGATTACGATATATACTTGCAATTACAAACTGCTGCACACAACTGTAAAAAAATTTAAAAAAAAATAATAAAAAAAAGACAAGAGTTCGTATTGTGACAGTCACACACGATTACGTTTAGGCAAATGTTTAAAATATGATATCTTTACTTTCTCTAGTGTGATTTTGATGGAAGGAATCCTCTATATAACCACACAATACGCTCAAGTTACTGTACCTGTCAAAATCCCATGACAATTCATCTAGTAGAGAGACAGACAGACATGACGTGATTTCCAGTGATCCGATTATTATGAAACGAAACCCATATGTTGCTGCAAGATAACTTCAAGTTACCTTTGAAAACCCCGTGCAAATTCATGGATTAGTTTTGCAGATGAAACTTCCTGTCAATTTAAGACCATGTGCCGAACCAGGATACGAACCTGGGTCATTTTACCTTTCATGGGTAATCGCTTTATCATTTGAGCCATCCAGGCCCACCTCATGGCCTGTCCTCTCAAAGCTTTACTTCTCCCAGTACCTTGCCCTTCCACACTTCATAGAAGTTCTAGAACTCCTGGAAGAAAGGCTATGATGGAGAAATGGCTTCTCTACAGCTTAGGCATGTTTCGAAAATGATGTTTCCTCCCTTGCCTGGGGGAGGACTTGAATTCCCAACATCAAACAGCCATGCGCACTGTAGCATGGCGCCCTAGTGTGCATGGCTAATCTGCAGCGGCTTTATCTCAATTAGGTGTACTTGCATTTATCTTTATTTTACTTAATGAGCCTTCATTGACTTAGCTGTTTGGAAGACCTCTTCTTGGTAACTGATTGGCCCAAATTTACGTCTTTCCTCCCCATGACTACTTATTGTTAATAGTACTCAGTACTATACATACTTCAAATTTTTATTTTATTTATTTCAGCTATTTGATGTATGATAGTTGATACAGGCTGTGTTGTTAATATAAGTTTTAACATTTTCATTCAATTTTGTATCATACACGATAATTTAGTGTGTTTGTAATACAAATTGCAATGTAATACTTCTTGCTATTTTGATACTATGACAATTTTAACAGTGGTAATTATGTGGAGGATTCCATAATCTGATGTATTTATAGTATAAACACAACATAACGATGTTATATTAGAGTACATGAAGTATTTGTAATGATCAGTACCTTCATTTTTAATTTTTCATACATAAATAATTTGCTTTCTTGGTTTACACATGTCATGAATTAAAGAAGTAAGAAGGATTTGAATTCATTTCAATAAACCAGTATGTTGAATTTTTCATATCAAATAGTTCAGTAAATATACAAGATTACCAAATAATTTCTATGGATTTGCTTTTGTTTACACTCTCTGATGATTTTTTACTTTTATAGTTTCTATATTCACAATTATTTTTTATGTTTTTATTTTGTTTCTTATTATTGCTACCTTTCTAAAGGTGTTCCATTGTCCTCAGGTCAGCTGAAGGTAAATTCTCTTCTGGTCGTGACACAGAACATACCTACAACAAATGGTGTTATACATGCTATTGATAGCCTTTTGTAAAGCTGTCAACGAATATGCACAGACAGAAAAAGCTGCCATGATTTTCCAGGTGCATAAATCATTTATCATGCCCGGAAATTTAGTCACAATGGACAAATGATTGTTAGACCAGAGACTACTCCACAACAAAATGATATTGTTGCACAAAAGCAAACCAGTTTCTAAAAAGAATAAAATCCAAATGTGATATATGAAGAGACTTTCAAACTATAGATCCCAATATTTTATACTAATTTTTTGCTATCATAAATAATAGTATATTGTTGTACCAACTATAATTTTAGTTGATGTGTCCTCTTATTGAACATTACCCACAATTATTCATGTCTCAAAACCCCCCAAAACCTTTAACCTATTCATAATGTTAAAACTTGAGAAAATGAGCTATAAATGAACACACATGTCATTGATGAAAGTGTATTTTAATTTGTTAGATACTAGTGTTTCACTGAAATTGTCCCATAAATAGTTAAATCATATCCTAATCTGAAAACTGATCCAGTAATCAGTAAAGCCATTTTCATGTCTAATGTGAATAAGTAGCCTTAAGAATCAAAAGAGGCAAAATCACATATCTCATAGTATGTAGTAAATTAGATGTGAATATTGTAATGCCAGTGCTCTGTTATAAAGTACTGAATTGTGTTCAAATGAATGTATGCTTTTGATTTCCATTACTTGCAGTGTTAGTGTGATTCCTGAATGTATGATGTTCCAACAAATGTATGAATGATGTAAACTTTATAGAATGTACATGTAGTAAATTATGACTTTATACAAATTGTAAATGAAGTTTTTTAATAAATAATGAAAAAGAAACCGTTGTTTTTCACTTGGAAGTTGCGTTGTTGTTTCATTTATTATTATAGTGACATTAGATGACTATGTTTATTAATATTAAACTTTTACATTGTTTCTTCAGGGTTCAGTGGTGGTAAGTTATAATGTTAATAAATTGATTGCAAAACGAAAGCTCTGTACATATTGTAAGTGTTCCTTTTTTCTTTCTGTAAATCTGTTCTCAGACAGGCATAAACTGGACATCTTCCATATCCTTGTCCCTTGGGCATCCTCCTTCATTTGCTTGTAACTTCATCATTTCTTTACACCTGTAAGAATTTATCCTCTACCTAACATTTCATTATCCTCTGCAGTAAACAGTTCCTGTATGATGTGTGCACCATCCAAGATCATTCCCTCTTCTGTATGCTCATGACCCTGCTCAACACCACCGGATTTTTCATTCTCATTGTCATTCTCACTTTCTCTATTCTTTTCCATGAGCACAATTCAAAACTTTCTGAATATTTTTTGTTATTTCTGTCCAACTATTTTCATCTGTGGTGGAGCAGCTGAGCACATTGAGGCGCTATGCTACGATGAGTGAGGCCAGTTCCCGTCGGGGTTTCAAATCCCCCCTCAGTCATGGATGTTTGTGCCGTCTTTAGTATAAGGTAGTTCATAAGTAGTTTGTAAGATTAGGAACTGATGACCCCGCAGTTATGTCCCATAAGCTTAACAAACATTTTTCGAACAACTGATTACATTTCAGAACCATAAGGCACAATGTTACACACAAAATATTTCCCAAAACTCTTCTAGACATTGATGGAGATGCTCCTGGCTGTCAGAAAAACTTTCACTCTCCTAAACTCTTTCTTCTGTACTACTTCCTTTGGAATTTATCAAGCTTACCAAATGTGAAATGATGGAACCTGTTATTACATATTGTCCATGTTGCCTACTTTTTCAGTTGTAATTACTTTGCTATTATCAATATTCAGATTTATTCTAAACTCTTAATCCACCTTACTTTATTGATCACCTTTGCTTACAACAACCCTGTCTCACATCTCTTGCAATACCCACCTCCTAAATTTTATCTTCATTACTCAAATTGTCAAACACAGAATTGCTTTATCTGCCTTCATCCTTCCAATCTATACCCGTGTCTTTCAAAACCTTCAACACCAGCAGCATACATCAATCAGTTTGTCAAATGCATTGTCCCAGTTTACAAAATAAATCCTCTGCTCAGTTCCAAAAGTTTTCAGCCAACAACCTCATAAACTAAATTACATGTCTGGCCCTCTTACTTCACGAAATCTACAATGATGTTCTATATTTCCCCTTTTTTGCTGTATTTTCATCTCATCATTAGTCTGATCATACTGCATATGAAACTATTAAGCATTGCATTTATTTGGTAATGGAACCATTATGGTTTTTAGGTCTTTGTACCAGATAGCTGTGGCTTATATTCTGTTGATGAGATATGTAATTCTATAATTATTATAGCACTATTGCCTGAGGCTAATTTGCTTTGAATAATTGGTTTTGTTTCGATTTCATAGTACAACTGTTGTCCATTATATGAAAGTTCTTGTCAGCACAACTACATTATCCCATTTTCCAGTACTTAAAATATTAAGCTTGCATTAAGCAATGTCATCAATAAGATATCCACAACATACATGCTTTGTCATAATAATCACTTCATAAAAAAGCCTTCAGCCAGTATTTGATCAAAAACCCTTTCCTTTCCTTAAGGTCCTGGATCGGTTTATCCGCCTCCCATTTTTCTATTATTGGTAACCAGCTATTTTCATCATTTTCTTCTTCATAATACTCATCCTCATCAAGATCAATCCTTGATGATCAGCTGCATTCTTTGTATGCCTTTTATCATCTTTGTTATCTATTCTTGCATGTTTAACATTCCTTGGAAGCTAATTTTTTGTGGTTCTTTCATTGTTGTGTACTTTGCAACTCTGATCATATCATCTATTTTCCCTTGCCTTTCCAACTGTTCTACTTCCTCACAATGCTTTTTCATCCAGTCTTCTCTCACTTTGTCATTAGTTCTCCTCGTTTCATTGTTTGTTTTTCTATTTTCCCTCTTCTGAAGAAGTAGTTTTACATTACCTCTATTCATTCATTTTGTCTGATACATTCTGTGTGATCCATTCCTTATTATTGCTCCTTTGTTCAACTTTTCCAACTTCTAACATTTCAAGTATTGCATCTCTGATGGTAACCCACTCATGTTTTATCCAAACTCAGTATTGGCCTTTCCAATTTTCATTCTACACTATTTGCAAATGGCTTGGCACTTTCTTTTTCAATTTTTAAAGATTCCACATCTTTACTTTTTAAAAAAAAAAAAAAAAAAAAAAAAAAAAAACTTGTTTCAAGTTAGTTCTTATGTCTACTATAAGAAAAGTGAGATCTGAATAGGTATCTACTCCAGGGAAAGTTTTAGACATCATGATTATGTTTGTAAATCTCTGATTGGTGAATGATTTGGTGTCTGGCTTTATTTGCAGGGCTTTTCCATATATATAGTCATAATTTATTATTCCTGAACCAGGTGTTCACAATACTAAAATCAAATCTCTCGCATACCATATTAGATTATCTCCTCTTTCATTCAGATGTTTGACAGCATTTCAACACATACACTCCCTACCATATGGTTCAAATCTCTCATCACTATTCTTATTTTCCTTTTCCATTTTCCTCATACGCCACTTCGACCTTCTCATATATCTTCCCCACCTCTTCCTCATCTGCTTTCAATGTAGGCATAGAAACTTGAAGAAATAAGGGTCATCACTATCACCATCTCATTGATAGCCATGCCTATTTCCTTATCCACATTTGTTTTGTGCAAGAAGCCTACTACTGCTTTTCTGTTGTCTTCTCCCACATATATTCTCCAGAAATCAGATGTTATTCTCCTTCCCATGCACTTCACAAGGTACTAAAATGCTGATGTCATATCTTATCGCTTCTCTCTTCACTACTTTACCATTTCTGCATAGGCAAGCAATGTTGAACCTCCATCAAAGTACCTTTCAGATACTGAAAAAATTTGTTTTACCATCTTCCAGTGACTAACCTTTGGTTTATTACTAAATCTGCTTAGGTAATTGACAGCAAATCTAATGTCTGGACGAGATATTGTTGCAAGGTACAGTAGACTCCCAATAGCTTCTCTATAAGGTTGAGTGCTTTCCAGTGGTGCATCATGAACAAGATTCTCTTAATCTGTCACCGTTCCACGCTCCATAGGTGTAGCTACTGGATTCATATCATTAAACTTAAACTGTTTTAACATTTTCTTTGTATACATAGACTGATTTACAAAAATTCCCTGTGAACTTATTTTAATTTCCATGCCAAGGTATGATATTTGATTATGAAATACTCTGTCAAATGTTATTTCAAACTTCTGAGTCAGCTTGTTCAACACTTCAGTGATGGTGTCTGTCCTTCCAATAACTAGCCCATCACTAACAAACAAGGCTATAATGGTGCTTCTGTCTTCATTATAGTAGATACAAGGATCATCATTAGTGTTAATAAATCCTAATGTCATTAGATAATTTGAGAATTTCTCATTCCAGTTCTTTGGAGCTTGTTTTACGCCGTATAAACTCTTCTTCAGTTTACAAACTCTATTTGTACCATCACTGAATCCATCAGGTTGGTTCATATATATTTCCTCCTGCAGATCGTTGTATAGAAATGATGTCTTTACATCAAAAGTTATTATTTTCATTTTATTTGTAGCTGCAAGACTAAGAAGCAGTCTAATTGATTTGTAACATGCTACAGGACTAAAGGTTTCCAGTCCTTCTTCTTGCTCAAAACTTCTTGCAACTAGTCTGGCTTTGTAACGTCCGTCTTGCTTTTTACGTAATATCCAGCAAGAGATTAAAGGTTTTACATTCTTTGGAAGTTTACAAATGTCCAAGTTTTCAGTTTTATTAGGGATTTGTATTCATCAGGCATTGCTTTGTACCAATTTTTGCCTTTCAAGGCATTTGAAATAGAAATGTCTTCAACTTTGCCCATCATACCAAATTTTGCATTATTATTGCCTTGCCCAATATCCATTTCGTAGTCTGAAAATCTAGCAGGCTGTCTAAGATTTTGTCGATCACGTAGTTTTGATGGCAAGACTCTATTTTGTATTTTATAATCAGATGACACGCTGCGCTCTTCAGAGTCATCAGACAGTGAATCATTAGATATCATGTTTCCTTCTGGATGCTGGTACTCGATTTCATTTCTTTTTTCTCTTTTTTCCAAATCATAACCGACAAAGGTTCCTTTTTTCGATTTATTTTCTGTCTTTCTTCATTTGTGATCTTCGATCAAACCATAGCAGTCACATCCAAAACTTCTCATTTTAGTGAGATCTATTCTTCGTCCAAACCACAATTCAGCAGGACTTTTTCCTTTTACTGAACTTCTTCCAGTTTGATTTAACATAAAGACCGCATAATTTGTTGCTTCGGCCCACAGATTCTCATTCTGCTTTTGTGCATGTATTGCCGATCGTGCTGATTCGACAACAGTGCACATTTCTCTTTCAATTCTTCCGTCTTTTTGAGGAGTGTACATGTTGGTCCTGATGTGAAAAACTCCAAGTTCATCTAGAAGCTCTTTAGTGAGAACATTCTTGATTTCGGTTCCGTTGTCAGACTTTAAACATTTTACTTTCTTGCCAAACTGATTTTCTACCATTTTCATGAAAGCTTCTAATTTGGCAACAGCTTCATCTTTTGTCTCGAGAAAATAGACAGTTCATAAATGGGAAAAATCATCTTTAAACAACAGAAAATACTTCACTCCTCCTAACGACATGAGATTCATTTCACACAAGTCAACATGAATTACATCCAGGGAATTTTCATCAATCTTCATGTTTGTCAAACGAGATTTGTGATGTTGTTTGCTGTAGATACAACCAACACAAACATAATAATTCCAGTTATTAATATAATCAATGCCATTTCTATTTAGTACGTCTCTAACATATGCGACATTTTGATGTGCTAATCTTTCATACCACATTTTAATTGAAACTTCTGTCATACATTTGCTGAACTTTGTACGAAATAACATTTTGTACAGCTGTTGGTCGTGTCTGCCTATTGCCACAGTTTCCAGATCATCAGCAGTTTTGAAAACTGAAATGTCTGCATTTGCACTCTGAGCATAGCCCTTATCTAAAATTTTGTAACAGAAAATAAATTAAAGTTTATATCTGGCACACATAAAACATTCTCCATATCACTGTTCTCCATAAAATGCCTCTAATTCAATGTCTCCCACTCCAATACCTTCTAATTCAGTAGCATCGTCAGTCAAAACTTTCGTACAATGATCTAATTTTACAAAATTTATAAACCAGTCCTTTCTAAATGTCATGTGTTGCGTGGCACCACACTCTTGATACCAAGTATATTCTCGATTTGACTGCAAATTTATTTCAATTATATTGGCAATAGATAATCCAACATTGACTAATACTTTATGTTTAAAACTTTTTGATTCTTTGCTGTCAAGTTTTTCGTTTGTCTCATTTCTGTCTAATGTTACATTTGGACATTCCCTGGCAAAATGGCCCTTTTGTTTGCAGTTGTTGCATGAATAATTGTCCCTACAGTATGCTAAATATTTGGCATAAGGTTTATTTCTACAATGTTTCTTTAAATGCCCATTTTTGCTGCATCATAAAAATTGAACTGTAGGCTTTTCCTGCTGACTTGCTTTGACAAAACATTTGTTTTGTTTTGAGACGAGAGCATTTTGTGACACATGTGATGTTCTGTCTCATTTAATCTGTCTTTTTCCAGGTGCAAGCGTTCAAATAGTGTGTTGATATTTTTGTTAGAAGCTGCTACATTATCCCATGCAGTACGGAAGTGATGAAGTTTAGGCAGTAACATTTCGAGAATTCGCAACATAATCCAGCTCTCTTTAACAGCTTCGCCTTCTGCCACTAAATCTTCCGCATATTCTTGAATCTGCATACAGTTCTGAATAACTGATTTACTAGTATCGTATTTGTAACTAAAGAAATTTCTCTGTAAACCTTCAATTGTTAAATCTGACTTCCTGCCATACAGTGTTTCTAACATTTTAAGCATTTGACTAGTAGACTTGCAATTTTCTTAGCTATGTTGCTACATTCAGACCTATAAAAATTTGCACTTCATTATCTTTCTCGATCCAAGACTTTACATGTTGTTCAGTTTCTCCTCCTGTCGGTCTAACTTCCTGTCCAGTTGCTAATGAATACAACTTTTTCGAATTTAATGTTAAGTTTAGTTTAAATCGCCAAGAGACATAATTGACATTTCCATAATGATCCTCTGACAATTGTACCAGTTGTGACTTAATAGAATCCATTGATAACAGACAAATTTACTATCAGTGATCTTAATAAACACAAATAGCTTATCTGACTGAAATTTGACAATTAACAAATTAATTCCAGATTTTTAATTCACTGAAACAGACTTGCCAGCTGACGATACTTTCGACCATTTACTGATATGCAATGTATCACTGACCTGATTATGCGCTCCTTAACAATAGCTGACGAATAGTTACATATCTTATTTTCTGCTCGCGTGTATCTGGGCCCATAACCTGATGATAAATTCTTGTTTTGAAGATAAGCAATTATTTTATTTTTCTTTAAAGGAGTACACACTAACTTTTTCTTTCACTTACAATATGCATTACCAAGAAACAACTAACTAAAGAGTAATTACTATGTACAGCATTATTATTTCATGGAACATATATAAAAGCACTTTGCACAACATATAACAAGACATAGAAAAATAATTAATTATCAACATCTGGCAATAACTACCTAAAGGCGTCACTGGCTGAGTACTTATATCTTGCAAAACAATGGCCTTCTTTGGTAATAATTACATAATTATATCATATTACAGGTTACAAAAATATTGATGAGATAAATAGTTTTACAATGGAAATCTTAAACATCATTAAATGTACATAACTTAAAATAAAACAAAATGTTGAGATTTATAACACAAAGTTCTGAACATATGAAAATGTGATTCACCAACAATACATTCTATATGGATTTAATTAATGTTGTAATGTTAGCATCATGAGATTTTCACTCATTAAAACAAAATTCTAATGAAAAAAGATATCTTCTAGTGAGAATGATGTTCCAAGAAAATAACATATCTACAGGGTGATTATAGTGAAAGTGAAACTTTCAAAACACTGTAAAAATAACACCACTGGTCAGAAATATGTCAAATTGCAAAGGAATATATCAAAGAAGGGGGGAAATATATGGCAGAAGAAAAATAAATACAGAAGAAATCTGATAGTCTGGCATCCAATAGTCCAGAACACCCGATGGCCCAGCAACAGGATGCAAGGAGACTTGTTTTTCCTTTGATAAAGCCACTACTGCTACAGTTACACTGACGTCACTGACCGACTGTTCACATGAGGCAATCCAGTGCTTGGCCAGTCAGAACATTGTTCTCCTAGTGGTTGTCAATGAAGCAGACGCCATTATTGGGATTGGAAGCATTCAGACCTTACTCAGCAGATCTTGGCTGTAAGTGTACTGTACAGAGGTTCCTTTCATTGTTTGGATTGCTAGTATTTTTCGCCATTTAACATAGGTGACTGTCACATCATAGTGATCTGTGGTACTTTTATTAACATTTAAGCAGTGACAATGTTCTCGAAACACAAACCTTCCTCAAGCTCTAAATCAGGAGTGATGTGTGTGCACGCACTCTGACCATCAACCAGAAATTTGAAACCATCAGGCGTGTAGAGAAAGATGAGAACAGAAATATTTTGATAGCAGAATTTAATATTTGTTTGTCAACAAATTATGACATTAAAAATATGAACTAATGAAACATGCTTCTCAATTGGTAACAACTGAAAAATTGGCTTCCAGATAAACTTCAAAACTGGAAAAATTAGATATGTTATGGTACAACTGGTTAAGTGCATTGTGTCACAGCAGTAACAAGTACTGCCCAATAGTCTGACATTTTCTGTAATCCGGCACCAGGTTGGTACCGAATATGCCAGATTATCGGAATTTTACTGTAGTGTGGACATTGATCAATAGTGGTGTTGTAAACATCATAATTTAGTAGTAGTCGACTACAAATGACAAATTAATTGTACAATAATTACTAAGTGTAAGTTAGATGCTAAACAAACTGTACTAATCTGTCTGCATGGGTGTAAAATTGTGATACTGCTAGTTATGTAAGCCCTTATGGCACAGCAAGGTCATATCAGGATGAGAAAAATCGGTTTTGATAGTCTTGAGGCCAAAAACTGCATTAAAACAATCAATCACATTGGTTTTTAATTGTCCAAAGGGCAAAAACCACAAAAAAGCATCAATAAAAATCAAATTGAATTTTGTATTTTTGTGTGACTGGCACAAAACATCTTCAATGTGCTGTCCATCATTCTCTGCAACAAGTTGAAATTGAGACACAGCATGTTCCACAAGTGATTGAAGTGTTTCCAAGGACTTGTTCAAAATGGGCTGCACAGTCCATGCCTTCAATGCAGCTAAGTTTGCAATCAGAACACTGGACACAAGATTTTTCAAATAGCCCCACAGCCAGAAGTCACCGAGATTAAAATCAGGTGATAGGGACGACCAGGCTGTAGGGAAATGGTGGCTGATAATCCCAGCATTTCCGAAATAGTGCTTCAGCAGCTGCTTACCTGGAATTGCAATGTTTGGATGTGCACCATGTTGCATAAAAAGTATCCCATCCACACAGTCACACTGTTGGAGAGCTAGAATTACATGGTTGTGCAAAAGACACTCATAGCAGTTATCAGTCAAGGTGCAGGTAACAGGACTGGAAGGAACTGTCTCTTCAAAAGAATATGGCCCAACAAAAATGATGCCATAAGCACCCAACACAGAGTGATCTTCTCAAGATGAATTGGTACTACATGATTTGTGTGTGAATTTGCTGTTCCCCATATTTGACAATTCTGTGCATTGACATATCCTGGCAGATGAGAGTGGGCTTTTTCTGTCCACAAAATCTTCCACGGCCATTCATCATCCACTTCCATGCAAGCAAGAAATTCTGAAGCAAAAGTCTCTCTTGATGGCAGGTCAACAAGAAGCAACTCATGCACATGGATAATTTAGAAATGATAGCAAAGAAGGATGTTTTGTAGGATTTTTACACATCATGATCACTGGCTCATCCAATGTTTGGGAAATTCTCCGTGCACTACACATTTGCAGACCACGAGTTGAGTCCTGCATTGTTATGGTCACTTCTTCCACTGATGTTGAATCAGTTAAGTTTCCTTCCTCTACCTGGTTGCATACCAAAGAAAAATTTTCAAATAATTTTCTCCAGATTAACTGCAATCACTGGACCAATGCCTTTTTTCAAACCCTTCAGTGGCCAGAACTTCTACAGTGCAAATTGTGCACAGCCATCATTCTTGTAAACCAGCTTTACAGGCAGAGGATGATCCTGCAATGAGACAGTCATGGTGAATATCTCAGCTGCAAAATTAGGATAAGCCTTGTCATGTGTGTGACAGGTGTTTGCATTTACATATTTTGACACACACAGTGACATCTATTGATCAGTTTTCACCCCTTTTTTTCCTACCATACGTTTACCACCTGCTCTGATAGTATTCTACATCAATATTAAGACGAAAAATTCCTAGCAGGAAAAATTAAATATAAAAAATAGACGAAGATTACTCACCAGGCGAAGGAGCACAGGTGTGACAGCATCACAAATAAATAAATGAATACACACACACACACACAAACACCAGCTTTCGCAGCCTAGCTGCTTCGTCAGGCAGAAGGGAAGGAGAGGGAAAAGGAAATGTTGAGGGTTTTAAGGAAGGGGGTAAGGAGCCATTCCAATCCCGGGAGAGGAAAGACTTACCTTGGGGAAAAAATGGAGGGTAAACAAATGCACACACACTCACTTGTGTCTGTGTGAATGTGTGGGTGTGTGTGCATTTGTTTACCCTCCATTTTTTCCCCAAGATAAGTCTTTCCTCTCCCGGGATTGGAATGGCTCCTTACCCCCTTCCTTAAAACCCTCAACATTTCCTTTTCCCTCTCCTTCCCTTCTGCCTGACGAAGCAGCTAGGCTGTGAAAGCTTGCGTTTGTGTGTGTGTGTGTGTATTCATTTATTTATTTGTGATGCTGTCACACCTGTGCTCCTTCGCCTGGTGAGTAATCTTCGTCTATTTTTTATATTTAGTATTCTATATCAATTAGACATCATTCTGGTCAGTGGTATTATTTTACAGTGTTTTGATACTTTAATTATAATCACACTGTAAATATGAAAATGAGGTTAGTTGCTTTACTATGTTAAATTCAATAGGGAACATTCTAATATGGTAGTTATTTGTACATGGTGGAGGGGAATGACCTTTATTGGTAGTTATTTGTCATTACATCTTATTTTGGTGATGATCACTCATCTGTCCTTCCCATTGTTGTCGCATTTGTAAGGGACAGAATATTTTAATAAATCCAACTTATTACGTAAAATGATAAGAAATAAATGAGCATTATTATTATTTTTTTAATGTGGTTGTCCTGTTAATTATTCTTGGATTTTGTAAATATTTATTTCTGTTTCTTTAATGTATGTTGTAAATGAACAACCTGAGAGGTGAAATAATTTCTGGCCGGCGCATTGATATATCAATTAGCAAGATGAAGGAAAAGAATAGTAAATGATCAGAATAAGACATCAATGGTGAAGAAGATGTATTAAGCAGCCTATGGGAATATTTATATTTTGCTGCATATTAGAGGTGTAAAAGTTGAATATTTCAGAATAACTTTATTGGTTCCATGTTTGTTGCAAAAAATGAGTGTTGTCAGACCGTCATGTTGAAAGTATCCATCATGAAAGATTAATTATATTGATAATAATGTCTATGGAAAGTTTATTGATATGTGGTCTAGAACTGAGTAGTGTTAATGTTACTAAAATTATAATGCAACAGTTCCAGGAATTATAAATTTACAATCCAGTGGACAAGAATATTGGTTCGTTCTTGTGATGACATGAACTATAAATTGAATTGCATCACTATAAGTTAAGGTTTGTAATTAAGACTGGATGATCATTTCTTCATAACAGAGTATCAGTATAAGATTTTTGTTAGGCAGATGTCAATAATTACACATGTAAGGTGTGGCTGGACTTACTATTATACTGTATGAAAGATATAAAGGGAAAGGCTATGAGTCACTATTTAATGTTAACTCTTGAGTTAAATGGTTTTAAAAAGAAGAGACCAATCTCAATTCGTCAGACATAGACGTCAAATAAATAAATGTACTGTTGCATGCCTTAAAACTTAGACATCGGATACATGGCCCAAGTTATTCCTTTAAATCGCTTTTTCTTGAAGGTGTAACTTATTATATTACAAGTGGGTAGTAGTCAATTATATTACAACAGAACTACATAAACTTTAATAGTGACCTAACATAGCATTTGTTATTTAGGTACACAATACATTACTTAACCACCGTTTTCCATTTTCTGTGGCCATTGACCATTCCAGCTGCAAAACAGTGGATTGAAAATGAAAGACACCTCAGCCACAGAAACCTAGTGGCATCAAGGTTAGGAAAGAACAAGAGGTGGCCGAGGATGGCCAGATAGTTACAATAAAAGAGAGGAGCTTGGCATACGGGAGTGTGTACAATGCCAGTACTCTGCTCAGGACCCTGTTGTTGCTAGCCATGCACCCCTGGAGGATTGCACTGTAATGTTAATTTATTTTGTTAACACATTTTAGCATACAAGGCTATTTATAGATTATCACCACCTACCTGTATAATAAACTGTGTTTTTCGTAAAGGACTATGTGATTGAGAATCCAGTCTTGTCCTAAAAAATAAGGATGTACATATCCACAATACAAGGCAAAAAATTGGTCTTTCTTGAGCAAACAAAAGAGCTTTTCTACATCCAAGAAGATTTCCTCAATTTGGATCAATTGGAACAAAAATTACATCTAATCCTATCTAATCTTCCCTGACTGTAGTTAACTGGTAATTTTCTAAATACAGTATCTTTTCTCTGAGATGTGGGACTCATTTTGCAAAGCATAGAGGTATGCTTTCCAAAATGAGTCCCACATCTCAGAGAAAAGATACTATATTTAGAAAACTACCAGTTGACATACAGTCAGAGAAGATTAGATAGGATTAGATATAATTTTTGTTCCAATTGATCCAAATTGAGGAAATCTTCTTGGATGTAGAACATATCAGAAAACAAGACACACAGTAAATACTTACATTGGTAAAACATTGTTCCATAGATCCCTAATGTAATTACCCTTGTGGATATGGTATCGGTCAGGGAAAAAAAAATTTTCAAGAATATTTACATTTTAAAGGACATACAAAAATTACATACTAAATGTTTAATATTGTAGGTATATATGATTTTTTAGCCTATTTTTTTCTTTTTTAATAAAACTGCAGCAAAGACATATCTAACTGCTGATGCATTTATAGGATGAAAGAGTTCTTGATAAATAATAATAAGAATGGAACTTCCTGACAGATTAAAATTGTGTGCTGGAACCGGGACTCGAATCTGGGACCTTTGCCTTTCACAGGCAAGCCCACTACCAACTGTGCTATTCCAACACAACTCACGATGCCGCCTCACAACTTTACTTCCGCCAGTACCTCGCCTCCTACTTTCCAAACATCACTAGCACCCCTGGAAGAAAGGATATGGTGGAGACACGGCTTTCATATCAGCACACACTCCGCTGCAGAGTGAAAGTTTCATTCTGGAAATATCCCTTAGGCTGTGGCTAAGCCATGTCTCCACCATATCCTTTCTTCCAGGAGTGCTAGTCTTGCATGGTTCGCAGGAGAGCTTCTGTGAAGTTTGGAAAGTAGGAGGCGAGGTACTGGTGGAAGTAAAGTTGTGAGGTGGCATCGTGAGTCGTGTTGGGATAGCACAGTCGGTAATGCACTTGCCCGCGAAAGGCAAAGGTCCCAGGTTGGAGTCCTGGGTCTGGCACACAATTTTAATGTGCCAGGAAGTTTTATATCAGTGCACACTCTGCTGCAGAGTGAAAGTTTCATTCTGGAATAATAAGAATATTTTCACCAGTATTGCACTCCAAAAACATATCAGCATTGTAATCACTGAACCAATAATAATATTATTATTCAAAACAGAGATAAGGTAAGTAATGAGCAGCTCCTCTATCCGTTTTGAATAATTCCCTCCACATCTTGGCTCAAAATCACACTGACACAACCATATGGTTTACCTCACCTTTCATGATAGGATAGCTGAGGGTCCAGTAGTATGGGCTCAATGGACGTAAATCCCCCTTTTGTCTGTACCACAACAATGTTGAGGGCCAGTGGTGGATGCTCTATACCCCCCCCCCCCCCCCCCCTGCCCCCTGCACTCTGGATTCAGAAACATGCAGTTGCAATGGTCACCAGCAGTTTCTTTTCCCCAACTCCCCCTTTCTATAGTCCAGCTTGGGGCAGGTCAAAAGGGCCCAGTAACCCTGGTCCAGCTCACTGTTGACCCATTTTACCCACAACCCAGAGAAGCATGCTATCTCTGTCACACTCTCACTCCTCTTCTCTTTCTTAACTGTCTGCGTGTGCACAGTTTGAGCCTGTAATACTTGTCTGTAGTTGCTGTCAAGTGCATTATCACCATTTGTCAACCAGGAATGTGTGAAATAGCAAACAAGGCCACATATCAGTAGTGTTCTCTAGTCTGGAGCTGTGTGGTTGGAAATTGAGTGTTCAGAAACTGATTATAAAATGAATAAAGTAGATTTCTTCCTTAAAATGACCTTTCATTTATTAACTTTGAAAGACAAGTTATAAATCAAGTGGTTAGAGATGCATCTACCAATAGATTTCTTGGTATGTCAACTTGATGGAAAAGCAAAGATAACTTCCTGCAATATATTGTTCTGCAACAAGTCATGGTAAACTGTGACTGAAGAGAAACAAAAGTTGTTTTGTTTATATTGTTCACTGAGTCGCTGCCAGGCATGAAAAATAGACATTCACTTTCACTAAGTTGTGTGAATGTCATTGTCTTTTATTCTTGCCCATCAGCAGCTAAGTGAATGTCTTTACAGTGAGTTGTGATCTACCCTCCATTATTGACATTCCAAACAGACTTTCCATTGTAATTTTTTTTAAATTGCTGGCAAATGATTGTCAACAACAGTCAGCTACAAAACTCTAAAGCATTCAAGTAAATAAATTAAGAAACTCAAGAAAAGTGAACAACATTTACAAAATACTTGTCAGTACACTGTGTTTTGTGAAATTAACATTGTGGCTCAGACTCTAAGTATATGAAATGTAAATTCACAAACATAATGAATATAAGCAAATATTGAACACAAAAGTAGAGTGCTTAATGTTTTTAAAAAAACCATGAGTTAGCAGCAAGGGCTTACTATGAAAACAGGAGCCAAAAAACTGTGAAATTTCTTTAGATTTGTTATCTGTTTTGTTAAGCTGTTTTAGTAGCTCTACATTTAAATACCATATTTGGTGGCATATAAGATGCACTCTTTTCCCCAAAAAAATAGGTCCAAAAACTGGATGTGTCTCATACGCCATCTGCCAGTTAAAGTTACATACCTGCAAGTTCCATTTCTTCAAAATTTCTATTTTTTGGCTTGAAGCAATTCATTGTTAGATTCATTGCAAATCTTAAGCATTTCAGTTGTGTTATCGTTAACAGATTTTGTATGCTACAGGTCAGATCCGGTGGACTATTGGTAAAGTGCTTGTCTGGTACCCAAGAGGTTTCAGGATGAATCCCAACTGGACCATGGATTTGTCAGAAATCATTTTTAACCTAGTCTTATCCTCCCAACATTGTGAGGAGTCACCAGAAATGACATGTGGTTCAGAATCCATGTTAAACAGTAGGTCCCCTTTCCACAATAGGATAACTGGGGTATGTTAGGACACTCTAGTTGCTGAAGTGGTGTCCAGATGAAAGACTTGCATCAGGCTACTGTGCTACACAAAGTTATTATTATACAGTAGAACCCTGCTTTTACACTATCCAAGGGATTTTAAAGAAATGGTGTTTTTTAAGTGGAAAAATTTGTTTCCTTTTTCGTAGTTTGTATTTGATATATGTAGATAATATGCACCAAAATACTTGTTAGGAGCTTTATTATGTAATGAAGGTTATGTGAATTCTGTACTATTTTTACAACCAAGTGTAATTGGAACTGGGAACTTCATAGGAAGTAGAACCTTTCAACCCAAATTCATTCATCATAATCAATGCTTTTGGCAATCCTGTAACTGTGTCATTCATTTGAATAATGAAACACTGCTCAAGTTGCATGTTTTTCCATGTCTAACCTGATGATATTTGAGCATTTATTCACATTCTCAAGTACAAATGTGTACATAAGAATTTTTTGTGACACTTGCACAGCATCTGCATCTCACCCTGTCATCAATTATTTGAGGTTATAACATGCTGTGCCTGTGCCCCATCCAATGTGCCAAACAATAGGTGCCAAATCGTCCACCTCCATAGTCTAGTGGACAGTGTAGTGAGTTGTCACACAGGGAGCCCGGATTCGATTCCCAGTTGGGTCAGATATTTTCTCTACTCAGGGACTGGGTGTTATGTCATCATCATCATCATTCCATCATCATTGACATGCAAGTCGCCGCAGTGACATCAGATAAAAAGACTTGCAGCAAGCAGGCTGAACATGACCCCATTTGAAGTCTAATGGTCATAAATCCCACACAATCATCATCAGTTATTAAATCACTAGTACAACCGTGATTTAACCTAAACATATTGCACAAAAAGCTCACCAAAATTTTAACAACAAGGACCTAAGAACAAGAGATGTCAGAGAGAGAGTCAATGCTGTTTACTATTGACACTGGCATCATTGTCACCATACCCAGATATATTGATCCCAAAAGTGTGTTTCTTGCAGAGAGTATTTCCCAGCACTTTAGTTAATACTATTTCATTAAGTTAAAATCAATTTCTTTGGCACAATAAATTGAAAATTTAATAGTAAGTGATTTGTTGTATTGATACACCTAGAGCTGTGTTCACTTTCCTTGTGAAATATTCCATTGAAGTATTATTCAATGAAGTGCACAAAACATTTTAATTTGCAATAACTACAGCAGTCTCAACATGAGAAGCAGAATGCAGTTTCAGTACCTTAAAAAGAAATAGAAAACTATCCTGAGGAATATTTTATATGTTTTCCATTCAGAACTAGGATAAGGATTCCTGTTGGTTCTCTGGTTCACTCTGAATCGGAAAGAAGCCACATGCATCCTCCCACAAATATACCATTCTTCTTTTTATTTCAGTAATGAAGGATAGATAACAAACCACCATAAAGAGGCTCGCTGAGCTGCTGACAGGCACAGAAATAATCACATTCACACAACTTAAATTTTTGGTCATGGTCTTTATCAGAAAAAGAAACACATACATTCATGCAATCACTCAGACGACTATAGAAACACAACCACTATCTCCAGTCTAGACAGTCTAGATGCTTGTGGTGATGGAGTGGCCGGTCCTGGTAGTTTTGTTTGTATAATTGTCTGAGTTATTGCATGTATGGAATTTAAGACAACTTTTATTAACTCACTCAAGTACATACAAAGGAGAAATGAACTAAAATGGCTGGCGGGCTCAGTGAAGCTGAGTTCGAAAGATCTCATTACAAAGATATATTAAATGTCTTGATTGTGGTCAGTTCAAAAGTTGATCAGTCGCCACAAACCCTGCGACCCCCCCCCCCTCCACCCCACACACACAGTGTAGTGTGGAACACATCTTGAAAGGGTAGAGGGGGGGGGGGACCAAGGCGTCAGGCAACAGAGGTCTTGGGAACCAAGTAATTAGTAACTTGACTGAGTCCATAGGCATGGTCGTACATTGAGGACACTGGATCGAAGGCGTGCTGACAACAGTGTCATTAAGATGCCGAGGTAGTTGAGTGGTGCATGCGGGAAGTGCCTGAACATCGACGTACACCACAGGTGCAATGGCAAGCAATTTGGATGATGAAAGTACGAAGGCTCATAATGCATGTGTCAAAATGTTGTCAGGAAGAGGTATTTGCCAGGGAAGCTGCCATTCATTGGAGGAGGGGGATGAGGTGTCAGAGGAGGAAGGACAGGGAATGAAAACTAAGCAGTCACGAAGTATAATCGAGATGTAAGTAGCCAGCTGAGAGGGGACGGGAATGACGCATTCAAAGGGGGGCGTAAGGGGAAGAGGAGAAAGGGAGAAACCATTGAAGGGTGATGAGAGTGAAAATGGAGAGGATGGGAGCGGAGGAGAGATGGATTAGCTATCGGGGGAAGGGTGGGGGGAGGGGAGAGATAGACAGAGAGAGAGAGAGAGAGAGAGAGAGAGAGAGGTGAGGAGGGGGCTGGGAGGGGGAGATTCTGATGGAGGAGGAGAAGGAGGAGGAGGAGGAGGAGAGGATGATTTGACAAGAATGGTTTAATTTTTCCATGGTAGGATGGCGATCTCCTTACTTTGAAGTATTAAAATACTAAGGTCGCAAATAATTAATTTATTCTTCTGACGACCGGTTTCAATACACTTAGGGTACCATCATCTGGTTACTTGTGTCCTATATTTTCCATTTTGTGTAGGCCCCATATTTTAATGTCGTGCACCTTCACAAAATGAAGAGCATAGTACACAAGTGACCAGATGATGGTACCCTAAGTGTATCAAAACCAGTCATCAGAAAAATAAATAAATAATTTGTGATCTTGGCATTTTAATACTTCATAGGCAGGTTTAATGTGATTGATAGAGACAGAGATGGGAGAGTTGTTGAGAGAAATGATGAAGGTGTTATCACCCCTCTTCAGGACCCAGTGAGGGCCTAAGTACGGAGGCTGAAGAGAGGGGCAGACAGTGTCATCGCGGAGGAAACTATGGGAACAAGTTGTGAGGGCGGAAGAGACACAAAGGGCAGGAGGTGAGTGACTAGTCAGAGACAGAAGTGAAAGTTTGGAACAGTACATTTGGACGCAGTCTACAAAGGAATGGAGATCAGAAGAGCTGAAGGAGAAGAAGGTTGAACAAGCTCTCCAGGTAGTGACAAAGTCTGTCCATAGACAAACTTGGCTGCTGTTCCTTTGAGTTCTGGCTTTTATGTAGTACACAAGCCCAGAAGCACCAAAGGTAGCACCTCCAACCACAGGGTGTCATGATACATTAAGGTTACCTTAAGGGTTCTGTGCCAGAACTTGACTAGTCCATTGCCTTGGGGGGTGATAAGCAGTTGTGTGAATACATTTGATGCCTAGGAGGTTTTGAAAACGAAATTGATGGCACTGGTCAGTTGTTATTACAGAAGGACAGACAAAAAGTGGAACCCAGGAGTTCACAAACGTGCTTGATTTTGGGAATGGGTGTGCCTTCGACCCAGCGAGTGGTGCGGATGATGGATGTCAGTAGATAGTGGAAACTGTCAGCCAGAGAAAGGATGCCGACTAGATCTATGAGAACATGTTGGAAGTGACTGGGTGGAATGGGGAAAGAGCCAAGGAGAGGGTATGTATATGAACCTTAGCTTTCTGGCAGGGAACACAGGCGCAAGCCCAGGATTGGCAATCACACTTAATGACTCACCATATGAATCAGTCTCTGACCAACTTAGTGGAGACTTCGACACCTTGGTAAGTCAAGTTGTTAGTTTGTTGAAGATTTCTCAATATAGGCAGTGATGGATGTAAGGGTGGAGCTTGCGAATGGATTCATCACACCAAACTTCACCTGAAGCCCCAGGAAAGGTGGTAGGGATAGGTCGCAAAGAAGAAGAAGAATCTTAAATCAGTTGCATAGTGTCATCATCAGCTGCTTGCAAAGTGGCGAGCTGAGAGAGATCCAAGAGAGAAGAAACTGCCACCTATGCCAGAGCGGAAGTGTTTCATGGCCTCACAGATGGCCAGGAGTTCTCGAGCGAAGGCTGAGTACTTTTTCTGAATGTTATTCAGTTTCTTCAAGAAAAATTGCAAAGGAGAAGTGACATTGTCGAGGGATTGGCTCAAGACTGTGTCGATGGCAGTGTCACTCACATCCATAGTAATGAAAAGTTCGGCATCTGCATGAGGGTAGCAATGGTGACAGCTCAAGCAAGTAGTTCTTTAAGGGCCAAGAATGCCGAGACATGGCAATCGTACTGGGAATAGGTCAATCACTAGAGTAAGTTCGCCAGCAAGAAAGTCTGTGAGTGGGGCCTGCAGTTTAGCATCACCTGGTAAATGTTGTCGGTAGTAATTAATAGTGCCAACAACTTAATTCTTTAAAATTTCTTGGAGGAGGCAAGTTTCTGATGTGATAAATTTCATCAGGAGGTGGGGAGATACCACCATTCAAAACATTAAAGCTGAAGAAAAGCATTTTTGATGCAGTTACCATTTGTTGTCATTCAGTTCAGGTAAGTTCGTCAGCAAGAGCGTCTGTAAGCAGGGCCTGCAATTCAGCAGCAGCCAGTAAATGTCATCAGTAGTAATTAATAGTGCCAAGGAAATGACGTAATTCTTTAAAAGTTGAGGGAGGAGGCAAGTTTCTGATGTGATCAATATTATCAGGAGGGGGGGGGGGGATACCATCATATAAAACATTAAATCTGAGGAAAAGCACTTTTGATGCATTAATTGATAAAAAGTGCTATTAGGACGTTGTGTAAAATTATAGGGACACAGATAGTGATGTGGTCAATGTTTATTGACGCGTTTCAATTAAATCATCTTCAGAATCTGTAACGTTACAAACATCACAAAAAAATAGAGAACTGTATGGACAAAACAGATACCAAAGTACATTACAAACACAAATATCTTAAGTACATACCATGAAGGGGGATTTAACATAATAAAATTGTATGGCATCAAGGCCCTGCTGAACATTACTAAAGCCAAATCACCCAGCATTGTCAAAGTAACAGTGGATGCCACTGGCTCTAATGTAAATGACAAAGATAAGACAAATAGAAACTATATAAAACTAAATAGAAACAATTAAAACTTAATAATCCTACAAATATTTAATTTTAAAATGGAGAGGACGGGACAATACAATACAACTGTATGCAGCTCTTATTGTTAAACTCACACACCTATGGTGGTGCCCCATGGTATGGCGAGGACAGAAAGGTGGGAGACTAGGACGTATTCAAGTGAAAGTAAAATTGACGGATACTGTCAGCTATTATAAAATACCACTATTTAATGGTTGACATGATAAAATCCCTATGTTACATTAGCAGTTGTAAGATATACTTATTTTAACTTGACTTATGTTTCCAACTTTATGGCAGTGGATGCTATCTTATTTCTAACATTTTAAATAAGTTTTAAAATGCCTTCCTTTATAAGCCTACTAGTGAAATGTAGGCATTTAGTTACTTTTTTATTCCATTTTGTGACAAGTGTTTATTAGTTCATTTGTCATAGCCTTTAAGTCCTTCTTTCTTTGTGAGCCTACTAATGTAACATAGGCATTTTAATCGCTCATACTCAACTTTATGACAATTGTGTTTATTTTATCTATCATATTCCCTTACTCCATTTCATGATAATTGTTTATAACTTCATCTGTAATTTTAACTCCAGGGTGTTTTATGATTTATGTGCAAGAAGGAGGAAAAAAGCACTTCATGACAATTGTACATATTCTATTACTTTTAACCTCCACTTGTTTTATGACAGATATGTGTAACCCTACTAATGCAATGTAGGGATTTTATCATGTCAACAGTTAAATAGTGATATTTTATAATAGCTGACAGTATTCATCAATTTTACTCCCATTGAATACGTCCTGGTCATATTTTATTACTTTTAACCTCCACTTGTTTTATGACATATATGTGTAACCCTACTAATGTAACATAGGGATTTTATCATGTCAACTGTTAAATAGTGGTATTTTATAATAGCTGACAGTATCCGTCAATTTTACTCCCATTTGCATACATCCTAGTCTCCCGCCTTTCTGTCCTTGCCATGCCATGGGGCACCACCATATGTGTGTGAGTTTAACAATAAGAGCTGCATACAGTTGTACTGTATTGTACCGTACTCTACATTTTAAACTTAAATATTTGTAGGATTTTTAGGTTGTAATTCTTTCTATTTGGTTTTATATTGTTTCTATTTGTCTTATCTTTGTCATTTACACTAGAGCCACCTGGTGGCGTCTGCCATTTACTTTGATAATGATGGGTGATTTGGCTTTAGTAATGTTCAGCAGGGCCTTGACACCATACAGTTTTATTATGTTAACCCCCCCTCAACGGTATGTACTTAAGATATTTGTGTTTGTAATGTACTTTGCTATCTCTTTTGTCCATACAGTTTTCTATCTTTTTGTGACACCAGGCTTACTGATGTTTGTAACGTTACAGATTATGAAGATGATTTAATCGAAACGCGTCAATAAACGTTGACCACATCACTATCTGTGGCCCTATAATTTTACTCATCATCCTAATAGTACTGTTTATCAATTAATACTGACATGAGCGCTTACCTCATCAATGACTTTGTCACGTCTGGACTTTTGATGCAGTTGCCATTTGGCGTCATACAGTTCAATGCCGGTTGCAGCAAGGGTGTCAAGAAGGATTTGTAAATGTTTTTTATTCTCCTCAACCAAGTTACGGGATATTAAAATGTCATCAAGGTATGCAAAACAAAACTTCAGGGAAATAAAATCTCATTGATAAATCTCTGCCCAGTCTGGGTGGCATTTTTGAGGCTGAAAGGCAAGAATTTGTAGTGAAATAAACCTATGGGAGTAGTGATAGCAGTCTTATCATGTCTTCAGAAGCCATAGGGATTTGATGGTAAGCACATTTGCAGTTCACTACTGAAAACACTATAGTGCCTGCCAGAGTCTGAAAAGTCATCATGTTCAGGGTTGGATAATTGTCCATTATAGTGTGAGCAATAGGCACATATACACCAAGGACCTGCCTACATCACACTTGTGCGTCCTCTCCTGGAGTACTGTTGCCCCTTGTGGACCCTCACCAGGTGGGACTGACGGAAGAGATTGAGAAGGTTCAGAGAAGGGCAGCTCGTTTTGTTTTATCACGTCACGGGGGGGGAAAGCGTCACGGAAACGTTGCACGAATTGGGGTGGAAATCATTAAAAGAAAGACGTTATTCATTGCGGCGTGATCTGTTTGCGAAGTTTCAATCACCGACTTTTAGTTCTGAATGTGAAAATATTTTGCTAGCACCCTTGTAACGTTTCTGCTATGTTGCGAACTCCTAAAAATCAGTTGCCAACATAGAAACACAAAATATCTGACACCTTAAGTAAAACTACATTACCGTACATGTGATATTTTATATTTTCGCCTTCTGTTTGAAATTCTATTAACACTATTAGTAAAATACCTTTAAGAAATAGTACATTGATTTAAATATAACTTTGACTGTCCTTTTACGTAATTTTCAGTTTTTAATACTTTCTTAAATAATAGCTGCAAACACTAAAAATGCATTACACTTAGTTTCGGAAATTGCTGAACCTATATGATACTAATTTGTATAAAAACAATAATGCTACATGTTATAAACTATTGCACAACATGATTTCATATATACCTTTTGTTTAAATAAATTAGGGCAGACCATATTTTATATATCACTAGATCCTAAATTAAATACTGATAATTTTTCATGCACTAAAATTAATAATCCGTTTCGTACTAAGAAACTATCTTCGAAATTAACAATACTACAACAACCATATACAAATCCGTATTAATAAATAATTTGACCGCAAACCGAAACACATTAAAATCCCATGTTACAATAATAGTACGCCTACACAATATTGGCAAAACAAATATGTGTGCATTTCGAAAACACACATAATGTAAATAATTTGAGCACTGTAAACACTAGTCAAAAGGATGACGTTAAATTTGTGTACTATATTTAGATACAAATTTCATGAAACAAGTACATACATTGACATAAATAGTCAAAGCTTAAATGTAATGTTTTAATTTCTGTATTTTGGCATATTTAATGTAAAAGAATACTGTTTAATTTTGAATTACAAAACTTTGTCATCATTTTTATTACGTTGTTAAGCAGAAAGATGTTGGAGAGAAACCATTGTTTGTTTAGTCTTCAATAGAGAGAGTTTGTGAGTGGCCAGAAACCTGTAAGCAGCTCTGTTGGCTTGCTGCTGCATTTCTTGATTGTGCAATGTTTAAGTGGAAATAAAATCGTTTCCATATCAACTAAGATGGATTTACTTTATGAGAATATCCTGTAAAATCAAATTCTTTAGTGAATGCCGAAGACAAATCACAACGCAATGGACTTCAGCCAGCATATAAGTTCAACTTCACCTACAGTGGAATGACTTCGTTATTGACTGTGAACTAATAAACATTTCCGTGATTCAGGAATATATTAGGGCTCAGTTTGAGTCATTCCGAAAAGAGGTGATGGACGTTAGACCCTCCTACTTAGGGAGACATGACCACCCCAATAAAATAAGAGAAATCAGATCGAAAACAGAACGATTTAGGTGTTCTTTCTTCCTGCGTGCTATTAGAGAATGGAATGGTAGAGAAAAGTTATGAAAGTGGTTAATGAACCCTCTGCCAAGCACTTAAATGTGATTTGCAGAGTATCTATGTAGATGTAGACCAACCTGCTTGGGCACTAAATGATTCTGAGAAAACCAACTGTGAGATGAGGGTTGAATGACACCCAATGTTAAAAGGTCAGAAATTTGTTTTTTGATGGGCACCAATTTTTCCGGGCTGAGGTGGTGTGGCTTGCTAGTGATGGGATGACTATCAATAAGATGCAGTTTGTGCACTATGCTGTTTGTAATCACTGAGACATTACGAGAAACGGCAGGAAGGCTATGTCTACACTTGCGCCCAATGTTTTTGTGTTGGGGTGCAGTTCCGGTGCATGTCATATGGAGTCCACGAGGAAGGGGGTGGCATGGCCGCGCTCATGGCTGACATAGCAAGCCGAGACACCAGGGAAGTTACAGTTCTGGCCGCTTGTTTACGTGGGCAAACACTAGCACTCTGGGAAAAGATGGTATCACAAGAGAGTTCCTGCAGTGGCCAGTACCTGGTGGAGCACATGTGTCACAGTAGTAGATTGCTCGACTGGTGGAGTGGAAACAAGTGACAAACACGGGGCATGCACAGAGAAAGTAGTGTTTGTTGTGGCCGCCATAGTGGGACACTGCACAGGTTGAGCATTCATGCGAGGTGCTGGCACAGAAACATATGTCTGTTTACAAATATCCGGATACAAGTGGCGGGAGGAGCACTATCATAAACAGTAGTTACATTGTGTGATAGCGTGATGGCACTGGGAGCACTTTTTGAAGAAACACTCATACTAACCTTTCAGTGAGAGTCCTGTAGACTAGATAGCATAGACAAAAGTTGATGCTGAGTGGACAGCAGCTGAGATTCCATGACTGCAAGGTGGCTAGCTATATCCTTGTTCTCGCAGCACAGACAGAGGACAAATTCACATTCACTCTACTACTTCGACAGGAATGACTAAGATTGTTTAATAGTATCAAGGAACTCGCAAACAGCATTTACTGTCTTGTGACATAGTTGGATAACTTGTTCCTGTTCACAACACAAATTTGAAAACAGCACATTGAACTTCTCAGTAGTTTCTAAACACTCACAAACAACAGGTGTCGTAGCAGGACAAGGGTCAGAGCTCAACAGAGCACAAGAAAAATAAGGGTTTGTAGGGTGGTGAAATACCAAAAGTCACACAACATCAGGAGATAGTTTATGATGAGTTAAAACAGTGATGCCTAGCATGGGCTCCAGCACATCCACTACCAAAAAGTTACACAAAAGTTTGCACTTCCGTGCCAAACAGACAGGAAAAGTTATCGAACCTGCACATAGCAGCTGAGTGGTATTGACAGCAAAAGCACAGCACTGTGATGGCAGAGTGGGCCAGTAGCCCTTAATGGCGGCAATAGTGATACATGGGTACCAGTGTCAATCAAGAAACGAACATTTGAAGCACAGTCACGTATGTACAAATGACCATTCAGTGGTGAAAAGTCACTAACAGAGTGAAAAACAGAGTGGTCCCATCCAGCAGTGAGGGTGTGCTGGTAAGATTGCATCTTGGTCGAAGCATACTGCTCATATGTTTCACATTGGTAGGCATCATAGCCTCTGTTGGAAATACGTATCCGCTTGCTCGATACTTGAAGAATGTTGCGGGTTAGGGCAGTTTGTACTGTGAGTAGGAGTTTGCATCATCACACAGGCATGAGGGTGGAATCAGGCATGTCATGTTTGTTGATCAAAAGATGAAGAAGACACCAGAGCTGTGATGGCTTCTTGTTCCCGAAGTGTTCCTCATGGATGATGTGTTGAGTGGTATCTTCAGGCATGTGAGTGACCCTCTCCAGAATTGTTCGTTTGACAAAGGTGTACCGGTCTGATGCTGATGGAGAGGTCACAGATCAAATTGACGTGTTCATGAAGGTGCGTGATTAGGCACAGGTAATGAGCTGAGTCATCAAGCAAATAATGGTCAAATATATGTTCAGCCAACACAAACAACATTGAGGGAGCCTCAAAGAAGAAAGGCGGCTGCTTAGGGAGGCGCCCAGGTGGTGGTGATGAAGCTGTCTCCAGAAAATCAACAGCATGAGAGATGCCAACTTGTTGTGGCATCGTGAGGGAAATTGACATTGTTATTGTATCTGGCAGGACCTTGAAGTTGAGCAAGCAGGTCATGGCCGGTAGAGTCGAGATGACACAGGTGACCAACACAGAAGAGGCATTGGTGTGTGCCGTGAAAACTGGCGGATGTGCGAACTGGTGCAGCCAAGAATGTTCTTGAGTGTTGACAGGGTGGAGCAATGGAAGTGATTGCTGTACAAGTGATGCGGCAGATGTATCAAGAGATGAGGGAAGCACAAAGGACACACTAGCAATTTGAGGATTATTAAAATTCACATCCTCACTGACAGAGCGAGGACATCTGTTCAGAGAGTCACTTAATACAGTTGGTGGTGTGGGTAGCACAAAGTTAGCTGACATGTTAACATAGTCCAAATTGGCTGTGTGGGCAGAAAAAGGGGCATCCGTAAACACAAATACTGTCCATAATTAATCGAGCGGTTGATGCACGCACTGTGATGAACGCCATGAGAGGCAAGTCCAAGTGAGGAAGTACTAACAAAGGTATTAGAGGTGACTGCATTTTGTTGACAGAGCACATGGTTGGCAGAAGGATATACACACATGCTCAGCGGGGCGGTTGCCATTCTAAAATTCAAATTTTTCATGTTTGAAAGGTTCATGTTCTGCAGGATTTGAGTATTAGGCACACACAAGTTGTGATGTGGTATCTGGTTACACTATTTGTTGATGAAACACTAGAGAACACAAATAGTGAGCCAAGGCCTGAGTCTGTTAAGTTCCTTGTGGCACTAGGTGCACTTGGTGTGACGATCATGTCCTGTGAGAGATTGTTCTGAAAATACAAATTCAAAGCACTCGAAGCAGGCACGCACTGAAATCGTGGTGATGAAGTTGCTGCAGCTCGAAATCCAGGTGGAGGTGATACTGTTGTTATCATTATAGTAACCATTGAGACAATGATTTCCTTGTTTTATGGCAAAATTCCACATAAAAAACTGGATGCTGCTGCCCAATGTGCAGGACTTGGAGGTGAACTTGACTTTGAGGTCACCAGTATGGATTTTATATGGGATTGAAGCCCCAATAATAATCACATACACTTAAGACAACATTTATTAACTCACTCAAGCACATACAAAGGAGAACTGAACTAACATGGCTGGTGAGATATTTTATATGGCTTTTGAGTTTGGTAGATTCAACGGTCACTCAGTTACCACACATGGATGTATGTGTTTCTTTTTCTGACGAAGGCCATGGTCGAAAATTTAAGTTATGTGAATGTGATTATCTATTTTTGTGCCTGTCAGCAGCTCAGCAAGCCTCTTTACAGTGAGTTTTTATCTATCCTCCATTACTGACATTCCAATCGGATTTTCCATTGTTAAAATTCTACTTTTTATGTCACATTAAAAGCACAGAAACACCACTATAATAACTGTAACCTTAACATGAGAGCTAGTAAACTTATATCTGAATCCAAACAGCTCCAAGCCCCTAAACTTATTAACTAACTCAATAAACTGTATCAATAGTGTAACTTCAAACACCCACCATAGTTGGAAAACTATTGAAGCTTATGGACCAGTCAAACTATAGTAAATTGTATACAGTATGTAAATGGTGCAAAGTACCAAAATTACACAGATAGTACAGCTTGACATGGTTGACAGAAAAGCCTAGTAACATGTTTGCCCATTTACTCTTGTTGGAAAAAAAAAATTAATTAAAAAAGCAATAAGAAACATTTCTTCTCTGGCAAATATTTTTTAAAAGTAGGCAGTTGTGAAAACAGATTAATAAGCAAATGTGACTTACCAGTGTGCATATATTCACTGCAAGCATAATTTGTAAACACATAGGCTACTATGGCCTGTGTGACTGAACAATAGTAACACAATATTCGACAACAGTTATTGAATAACCTGTACAGGAGTTATTGCAGCTCTGTTAAATGTCAGGAAGGAAGAGAACTTACTACTGCTGAACTATGCAGTGTTTAATTTATAGTGAGGCTGAATGTGTTGCTAGCGTTGCTGCATGGATTTATCATGAACACTTCCCACATCAGAGAGACTTCCTTCACAGTCAACATTTGTTGCTGTTCACCAAACGTTCGTGTCATTGTAATTTTCTATTTTTGCATGATTAATTTGCAATTCATTCTTAATAAAGTATGGTAGTTATCTGAACCTGCATATATCTACAATTTAAATTAACTGCAGTATGCAAAACTTATTTTCTGTTCCAATATGCTTTCATTTTCTATTAAATGAAACAAGACATATTTAATTTGTTTGTGTAGAGAGATACTAACTCTTTACTGTCCAATACAAAAGGCCCACAAGGCAACAGTCTTACTTTGGAAGCTGAGTACGAAATTCCAGACTGCATCCAGGTATATATTACTGAGAGTACTAGAAGCATCATTCACCAAGTAGTTGTATTGTACATTGTTGTTCATTGCTCTTTTCAAGAGGAGTGTCTGCGGCCTTATCACATTCATCACATACAAGAATTGGAAGAGCAAGACTTCTTTGCATGACAAGAACTCTCAGAGTGATTTTTGTTACAATGTGCAAAGACTGATTTTGTAAACAAACCTCTAAACCAGATGAAGCATGTTTCATTTGTACATGGACAAATGTAGTGTATACAATCATCCCCAAGTAGTAGTTACACATTTTGAGCAATGCTTTTCCATAAATGTGTGGACAGGTATAATTGATGATTATATATTTTTGTACTTATATTTGTACATAATTGGTAACAACTGCAGAACATTTCTAGAGATCAACGTGAATACTTCATAACAGGTGGTTGCTCTACAATGGTGCTCCATCTCACATTGGCCATAGTGTATGAAGATATTTGAATAGATGATTTCCAGGATGATGGATAGGACATTTTGGTCCTGATTTAAATTCATGGGATGTTTGATTTTGGGCCTATATAAATAAAAATGTTTATGCTCAGTAAGTAAATGATATGGATGAACCTATGCAGAGGATTTTTGATGCTTCCAATACCACAAAGACAAATGTGCATGTGTGTGAACAAGTGCAATGCAACTGTGTTCGCTATCATTAAGCACATGTAGAATCAAATAGTGGGCATTTTGAACAGTTATTGTAGTTTTGGTGTGACAGGAATCTAAGTAATTTTGTACTTAATTCATTGTCATTCTTGACAATGTAATGACTGTGATTCCTTAATTTCTCTTGTGTTTGGTGTATTCAAAAACTTAGGGTTATGCAGTCTGGTATGAAACATGATTCCTGCTGATATTTCGGCTGGAGCATACACTTCCATTCTCAAGGTTGTACTGCATCGAGGAAACAATGTGCAATGACATTTTAAACCTTGACAAAAGAAAGACAACACACATTGAAAGCTATCACAAATCAAAGATGGAAACCAACAGCAATATCGCTATACAACATCAGTTTTCAGCGTGTGAGGTGTACTTTAACTTTGTCCCTCTGTTTTGGACAAGTGAAAGAGCAGGAGTCCATGCAGAATTGAACCCTTTAATGCCCAGGTATGGTTTCCCTTGAAAGAAACATCTGCCTTTAAACTCCCATAATCTCTGCTATGACCAAGTGGTTACAAGACCAACCAACAGAATGAGTTGCATACATTGTTAGAAATATGACACGTTACCCATAAGGGGAAAAAAAAAAGAAAAAAAAAAAAAAAAAAAAAAAAAAAAGAAAAGAAAAAAAAGGTTTGTTAGGGGATCATTTACTGAATTTCCCAGTGTTACATATCTGTAATGGGCAGCATTATAAGATTAAGCAAAAACCTCTGTCCCTATTACACATGTTATCTGCTAGTTTTTATTTCAATCACTGCCTTGATAAAACAATCCCAATAGCTGACCGAAATTTCCATTTTGTTGTATTCCATCATGTGCCCTGTGTCCATTATGACAATCCCTATTTGAACTGGGTGATCGCCACATTTAATTATAAATTTCTCGTTAAAGTAAACTCGAAGTTAAGCTAAATTTGTGAAGGGGTGTTTTAAATGATACATCTTCTTCCAGCTATGTTCCACCTTTATTTCCAATAGCATCAAGATGACACTGAGATGATAGTGAACTAACACTGAGTTACAATGAGATACACGCATAACTTCTAGTTATTACGTTATTAACAATTGTTGACAATGTGGTGTATTACTTAATTACCACAATGTAATTATGCGAATGGATTCTTTTATACACAATAAGTCTTTGTAATTTTCAATATGAAGGAACTAGAATAACAAATACATGATTAAATAGTTTTGTCTTATTATAATAATGAGGATTCTTATTGTTGAGTTGATGTTAAATAATTCGCTCTACAATGAACTGCAATGATTGACAATTAGATACAATGACAATTAAATGTAACAATAGCTTTAAATTACAATCTGTGCTGACATTTGATCAGGCCAAAAATACTAAGAAATTAATTTAATTTTAACAAAGGAAATGAGACAAAATAAATACTACAAAAATAAATACTATGAAATTACTGGTGTTTAATAATGGGAACATAGGTAAATGAGTATTACGAAATTATTGAGGTTTAATAATGGGAATATAAGGAAATAAGTATTACGAAGTTACAGGAATTTAGTAATGGCTATAAAAGCATTAATTACTACGAAATTAATGGGATTTTATTTATGGGAAGAAAGTGAAGTAAATACTTAGTGAGATGAACAATGTAGTTGTTATAATGTAGAAATGAATAAAGATGGTATCATAAACGTTACTATGGGGAAAGGTGGTATCGTAAACTTTACTACAAGGAAAGAAGGGTATCCTGGGCTTCAGTAAAGAGAGGTATCATATACTACAGTAGACAGAGGCTCATGTTGTTACATACAACCATACAGTGTTCCGCAACAGCAGCCTTGTTAGGTTGTTACAAACATGTGTGATATTTATGCTCGATATGTCAGTCCTCGACACTCCTAATTGTTTGATCAATATATGACATGCCACAGCTGTATGGGATATGATAGACACCTGCCTTGCTCAATCCCAAATCATACTTAGTGGATGAAAGCAACACCTTAACTGTAAAAGGTGATCAAGACACACATTTCATGTCATATTTGCGTAAAATAAAGTCACACAATTGACATCTCTGTTAATAAAAAGAATGGTCCATAGGTTGACTTAGTGTGGGAGATGGCTCATAACCAGTGGCGGCACATCCTATGTGTTCATTGATTCATTGAACCCCCAGAAAAAAAAACTCGACATTAACAAAAAGTAAATAAATAAATAATATAAAAAGTGTTTTTAAACTATCATTCTTCATTTGTTCTTCTAACAGATCATTTTATAAGCACATTTAAGCATATTCAAAGTATTTTTATCGCATGAGAAATGTTTTACGTTATATTTTCATAAATTTTGAGCATGGTTGGTATCAAAATGCCTAATCAATATTCACAATACAGATATAGTGGGTTTGGCATTAATACTCCTTCACCACTAGAGGGAGGAGGCATCTCCAAACAGAGTTGTGACTAGGGACAAGACATGGTTGCAGCACTTAACTCTTATCCCTTGACACCCTGAAACGCAGCCCATTGCCACTGGGATCATATCCCTGTAGAAGACCCCAATGCTAGACCTGGCATAGCATGCAGTGGAGCATATACTTGTTTTCAATGGCTGCTTCACAACCCAGGCCATCTGGATCCTCCCACGCACCACCAGCTTTTCTCAACTGCACTGATGGGAGTTATCCTTACAGTATTCCAAAATTATCCAGGCCTCCTCTTTTCCCCACATCTAAAAGTTCCTATTCCCTTTATCCTAAAACTTGTGACCAGTGTTTATATGAAACTTTGCTTCATAAGAAAGACACCAAACTTTTTCAAGGCATACACAATGTCCAGAGCCTCCTTTTCTATCTGGAAATACTTCCGTTGTGCGTCGGTGAGTGTCTTTGATGCATAAGCAATCGGATGTTCTGAGCCATCAGTGTAACAATGTGCCAAAACAGCACCAATCCTGTAGTGGGAGGGGTGGGTGGCTAAAACCAAATGTTGTCCAGGGCAATATGTGGCAAGAACAAGGGGCCTGCTGCAGTTGTTCTTTGAGACGAAAAAAAGCAGTGTCACACTCAGCGGCCAGCAAAAAGGCACATTCTTACAAAATAACCAGTGTAGAGGATGAGCCAGTGTTGCAGCAGACAGAAAAAACTTGTGATAGTAGTCTGTTTGTTCCAGAAAGGCCTGGAGCTCCTTGACCGATGTCGGGCGAGGGAGAACCCCAATAGCAGCAACATGCTGTCGAAGAGGACGAATACCTTCACTCGATAACTGAAAACCCAAGTAGACAATTGACTGATCATACAATGTAAGCTTTCACGGCCAGTTTCAACTTCATTTAAAACTTCCGGGCTCATAAGACGAGGTCGATTTGTAAAACTTTCCCCTAACGTTTCATCTTCGGCTGCAGAAGACATCTTCAGAGGTAGAGTGGCGAACTGCCACATCTACCTCTGAAGATGTCTTCCGCACCCAAAGATGAAATGTTAAGGGAAACTTTTACAAATCAACCACGGCTTATGAGACCGGAAGTATTAAATGAAGACAATTGACTGTTGAAAAAAACGAGACTTCTGGAGGTTGCATTTAAACTCCGCAGATTGTAAAACTGTGATGGGTGTATGGAGGTTGCTGAGATGTTTGTCAGTGGTGGCTCCAGTCACAACAATGTCATCTTCATAACTTATACAGCCAGGAACAGAGGCGAGCAACTGTTCCAAAAATCGCTGAAAGTTGGCAGGGGAACTAGCAGCCCCAAATGGCAACCTTTGATACTGATAAAGACCAAATAGAATGGTGAGAACAAGAAACTGGCGAGATTCAACATCCAAAGGAAGCTGGTGATATGCTTCAGATAGGTCAATCTTAGAAAAGTACTGACCCTTGGCCAACTTTGAAAATAACTCTTCAGGGCGAGGCATAGGATATGTGTCAATAAGGTACTGATGGACGCTTTGGAATCACCACAGAGGCGAAGACTGCCATTGGGTCTTTTAATGATAATTATGGGATAGGACCACTAACTGGAAGAGATGGGATGTAATACACCTGAAACAGTGAGCCAATCAAGCTCCCGTTTGACCACATCACACAAAACAGCAGGAATGGGTCAGGCCTGAAAAAATGATGGCCTGGCAGCAGGTTTGAGAGTAATATGTGCCTCATAATTGGTGGCACAACATAGACCAGGAGAAAAGAGTGTGGAAAATGCCACTGATAAGGAATCAAGCTGAAAATAAGGAATGTCATCAGAAACAATGTGCACTCTGTCATCTACTGAGAATCCAAAAATGCAAAACACATTATACCCAAATAAATTAGCAGTGTCACTGCTGTCATCAACAAACATACTGATGGTGCATACAACAGATTTGTAGGAAATATCTACAACAAATTGACGCAGAAGTGAGATTTTCTGCTGGTTATAAGTGCATAGGTGACACGTAATGACCAACAATGGCAGAGAACCCTGCTTTGAATATGTTTGCTGCGAGTTAATAATAGTGGCTACTGAGCCAGTATCCACCTGGATCCTCACGTGGTTTTTGCATCGTGAGGTTAAGTTTGCCGGAATGAGGGGACACACAATTTACATACAGTACAGAATCATCATAGGCTACCCCGTCGTGCACATCATACACATTTTCTGATTTGCAAACAGACAAAACATGTCCCTTTTTTTTTTTTTTTTTTTTTTTTTTTTTGCATCTGTGGCAAGTCACCCAGTGCTGTGAACAATCTTTATGTGCAGGTTTGGTGAAACAAGGGCAGGAAGAAAGAGAACGCAAACCTCTGATCTGCTGCTTCATGTTGTTTTGACCACCTGGCTGAAGCTGCGAGTATGCGTTTACTGCAGCAACATTCTCGTTTGCACTAGCACCTGACATGTCATCGACTGCCTGACCTAACTGTATCTCGCTGACGTCACCCCATGCTTCTAATAGAGTGCCTGCGTCATGAGTGATTTTAAAGGACTGAGATATGGAAAGTACTTTGTCTAATGTGAGATTATCTACCTGACGAGTTCATTGGCAAACTTCTTCATTTGGTGCAGAATGAAAAATCGCATCCCTAATCACAGAGTCAGTGTATGATTCCTTGTGAATTTCTGTTACGAACTGGCGTTTGTGACTGAGTCTCTGTAATTCAGTAGCCCAATCCCTATAGGTCTGATGAGGCTGGTTTTTACACCTATAGAATTCAACATGAGATACATGGATGTGCAACTCTTTTTGAAAATATGTTGAAAGCAGAGTACACATTTTATCAAATGACAACGAGGAAGGTTCTTTCTATGGTGTGAGTTGAGGCAATGGTTGATACAACTTTGGTGATATCCACGAAAGGAATAAAGACTTACAAGTTCATTGGTCAGCAACACTGGAAGCCATGAAATGCTGCTGAAAGTGTTTTTCGTATCTATCCAGTTCTCCGCTGCCTCATCATATGGGGGAAAAGGGGAATTATCAACTATTACAGGCAGGCATTGGTGTGGACAGAAATGAACTCACGTATAGCAGTGGTGAGAAGGTGTTGCTGTTGATTAAGTTGCATAGAACATGCTCGAGAGTTGCCATAACATTCACATTACTGAAAGAGATGGAAACTCCCAAACCCATCACCAATCAAGTGTAGTAACTTTAACTGAACTTTAATTCCACTTCTGGAATTCATACATACTAAACACTTGAAAAGCAAATACATCTATGCACTGAAGTGATTACACGAGAACTGTCCTCATAGCTGCACACTTCCCCATGCTACATTCTGGGTGGCACTGTCGTAGCATTATTTTGAGAGCAGTGCCCCTACAGTCAGTCATATGGAATCTCAGGGCGGCCATGTCAAACATCGCACGTGAAACCACAGCAGATACACTCAAAATAGTAAATATTTAAATAAGTCATCACCAAGGTAATTTTATTATGAACATTTTCTTTGTAACAACAGGAACACATTGTAATAATTAGTAAAGTCAGGAAATGTAATGGTAATGAAATAGTGTTAATTGAAGAAGTAATTTCATCTCACTTTATCATATTTCAAGTGTGGAAATCAGTATATTTAAATGTAATGACCCACACCAGTGTATAGCTCAACATCTCCGTTTTATAATAAGGTACGGGATCTGGAATCATCCAAAACGTGTTAACTAACATGATAAATGAAATCAAAGCTTTGTATAAGTACTAATTTTCATAGTCATTTACTCCTAAACTATTTTTAGATTCTGGACTTTCTCTACATACTTTTGTTGTTGCTGCTTTTCCCTTTACTTTGATATACTACATTGAGTGATTGATGCCATGATTAAAAAGTTAAATTATGTTCTGCAATAAATTACTTTATTTAATATGGCTGCCAAAGGATTGGGGAACCCATTTTTCCCCATCATAACAATAATTGATTCCCGATATTTTATTAAATTCTGTACAAATTGTAATAGTAACATATAGTTTAATTCAAATGTCAAATTCTGACCTAACTGTTTTATAAACAATTGTGCCAATTATGAGATCACAAAATTATTCCTACGCCAGTCTATAAATATCTGGAAACATCAAGAATTAGTTAGTTGTAGCCTTGTGCATAATAGTTCGTGACTGGGTGCACTTACTTTAGTTTGCCACTCTGTCGCAAACTATTTTACTCTTTTAGTTCGTCCACACCCAGTGACGGCTGAGTGGTGCTGTCTACACATGCAGGTGGTGGGATAAGACCCCCTTACCCCCTTGTACCTGTTTCATGCACTTGCTGTGTGTGCCGCTAACAATATCACACAGACCAAAAGAAACAGTCTTTGGATAATTACTTGAGTTATCTTTATATCTTGGTATTATGGAATTTATTAGTCAGATACTGAAGAGTGCAGAATAATTTAAAATACAAATATTGTAGCACTGAACTATGTTACTGTAGCTGACAGATGCTCACCTCGAAACGGCTACAATCAGCAGAAGGCAAGCACATGATTTTTAAGTCTGCTGCGTGCCCTCTTGCTATTGCTGTTGGTCTTCGGAAAATGATCCAACAAAGTAAGGAGTGAGGTATGTTTTGCATAATAGTTCACGACCGGTAGCACATATTTTAGTTCGTGACCTGTAGTTCTCATTTTAGTTCACAGGTCCGTCACAAAGTAGGTCGTTCTGTTTAGTTCATCAGCTCCCATTTCTGAGACGGATTGTTAGTCATTAGCTCTTTTTGGCTTTTGCTACCTCTGCTGTAAGTGCTCTTTCTTTTGTTATTATGTCTTTTTTAAATTTTATTTTATTATTATTATTATTATTATTATTTATGATCAGTGTTGCTCAAGTGTGTGCTATTACCCATATTATTATAGAAATTTATTTTCTATTAACAAATGAAATATAAGAAATTGTTGATCTTCACACTACTGACACTGATGATGGTTTTTGAGCTTGCCATTCTGATGACAGGGAGTAAACTAAAGATTTGTTGCTTCATAATTAATTATATATGGGTTCATCACTTTACGGTGTTAGTGTTGCTTATATGAAATTATCTTCAACATTTCACCTCTCGAACTGCCAACCATATCACGCAGGTGAGAGAAAATGGTTGATGCATAATTTATCACATAAAACTGCAAACAATGTCAGTTGTGGCCGGTGAGATTTTGTAAGGTGATGTCACAAAATAAAAATAATAATATTAAAATTGAAAATAAATCTTAAATACATGGTTATGAACTTCATAAAGTACCACAACACCTATTAAGTTATTATAAAATGTTCTCAATTATTTACTGTCATAATATCTGTACCAATCGAAAAGTAAAGGGTAACACAAAGAAATATTGCTCTTCTTACATACTGCTTCAATTACTAAGAGTGAAATGAGAAACTGTCAGGTTCTGACAAAGGGGACTTATGGTGACAGTCATTATTACTACAGGCAAAACCAGATCACACTGTACATTTTTTTATGAATGCAAAACAAATAAAAAAAGTGCAAAATCATTGGCTATTTGCAGCTGACTCATGCTTGTCCATCTTCACTTCCCATAATCCATTGGATTGTTACCATTGTCTACATGTCAAGTAAAAATTATCTACACTGCACTTTTGCTTCCTGGAGAATAGTAAGAAGCAATTGTGTTTGATTCTGCAAAAGAAAGAGAGGGGGAAGGTTACTTTAGCTATCTTTTCCTCTTATCTGCTTGAGAAGTATAATTAATATATGAAATAACAGAAAGTGAATAAATTAAATTCACTTCCCAAAATCCACATTAGAGATTTTAATCCAATTATCGACATATTAAATTAAAAGCATTGTACTCACAAAAAGAAGAAACCTTATGCAAACACTATTGAAAATCAGTTAGTCTCTACTTCTCATTTCAAAATTTCAATTCAAGAGTGATTGAATTATTTTTCATATTGCATACAAATTACTTCTCACAGGATATCATCCCTAAGGCACTCAGTCATTCTTCTTCCATGGTATATCTTAGAAAAGTTTTAATTTTCTAGTTCACTGGGAAATACCTCTCAGCATCTGATGTGAAAACTGCTAATCATAATGCCTATCTCAATAATTTAACACTTTCTTCAAAAGTTTCAGAAAGTTCGTCCTCTAGAATGAGTGAAAGAAATGAAAATGGAAACAAATACGGAATCGGGCCTAGCAAAGAAAACCTGAAGTTCTTACTTCAACTTTCTTTTCTCACGAAATGTATGTGTGTCAATCATTTAAAGATCTGTATAAAAATAATTCCAGAAAAATTTGTCGAACTGGTTCACGACAAATAAATTGGTTGCAGTGAGGTTCCCAATGAACTGAAAACTAATTTCACTAAGGATGGCATCACACACTACCAAAGCATCTACTTTTATTTTTTTTACAGTCTTCAGTGATCCATTGTCTCTGGGCAGGCATCATTACGTTACCTACACAATAATTCTCATTAATGATGGAACCAATGTTGTTTCTAATGTTTTGCATTACCGCCCCAAAGTTTGGATCGACTAAGGCCAAATAATATATCACAGTGATCTTCTTCTGAAACTGATTGAAAATAGTGTCAGTGTGTGGCATTATCTTATAAAAATTACAATAGAAAATAATGCTAATGCATTTGGAAACACAAATTAGACTTTTAAGTTGCAGCAAGACTGTGGTACTAGAAAAGAAACTTTGAGCCTATGGCCACCATATGGCAGGTGGGACGCTCTTTCAAGGTTCTGTTCTCTACTGCTCTCTAGCAGCTGACATGCAAAGCTGTGAGTCAAGGTGATTTTGGCCCTAGCAATGCCGTAAGGGCCATACAGAAACCTGCCCCGAGTTTTAACACAGTGCCTACGGGTGCAGACGGTGGCAATCTGAGTTGTTACCACACTTCAGAAAACTTCTGCGAGAGCGCTTGTGACATAATGCACCTTTCATATAAAAAAACACGCACTCGGAAACAATGTTTTTGCGCAATTTGTATAGAATTCTCTTTCTTCCAAGTGCCTCCATGGCACAGCAGCACTACCCAGCAGATGCCCTTGAACAATGTTAAGTTTTGAGTTATTTTTAATTCTTTACTTTATGAAATGAATACCTTAAAACAGAAAATGTGTGGCAGTGAACTATGAAACTACAGATGAGCTGCATCTCAGCTCAAAATGATGGTAACTGGCAGAAGGAAATTGCGTGACTCTGCACGCTCTGGCATCTTTTCACTAATACCCGTTAGTTATTGGAAAAGGAGTCAACCAACAAAGAGGCAAGATATCTGGGAAATAGTTCGCATAGATTGTCTGTGGGAGTGCTTATCCAAACTAGTTCATTTGCGAACTACACACGACTAGTTAACTAAGGGGGGGGGGGGGGCGGTCGCCCGGGCATCTCATCTTGGGGGATAGGGGGGGGGGGGCTCCAAATACTGTTTTATAGTAATATATGTATTTACAAGTGGTTGGGGGCCTCATTTTGTTTCGCCAGCACCCTGGGCCTCCAACAGCCTTAGTCTGCCACTGGCTAGCATTTAACAACTGGTGCCACATAGGTCGGGAGATGTACCACTCATACTCAATTGAACTGTGAATCCTCAATGACTAACCTATGCTGTAATTTGAGAACTGTGAAAATTTTCTGGTATCTACTGTGCACTAAGTTTAAGTTAATTGTGATGACTTGATAATCTATTCTGTGACTGATATTTTTGCATTCAAATAACTATAAATTTCATTGCATTAGCATCACATTATCAATTTCATCTAATTTACTGCAGTTTGTACTATTATGTTCTTGCCAAGAAAACTATTGGGAGAACCGAACTGGCCACGTACATTAATTGTTTATACATATGGTGCTAAATAAATAATTAAATTCAAGTTAAAACATTGTGTTATGAACTGCAGTGTAGAGAATAGTAGCACCAAGAGTTTTAGGGCCGTACATACTGCACAGACACTACCGAGTGCATCAGGCAATGAGACTACAAAAGGTAGGGGCAGGATAGTTACTGAGCCTCTTTACAGTGAGTTCTTACACATCCTCCATTATTGATATTGCAAATTTAAGATTTATTTCAATGTTCACATGAATCAATAAATACATAGCTTCCTTTTTATGAATACATCCAGAAAACACTGTCCAGTTCAAAATTAGAGATTACAACTCAGTAGAAGACTTACTATTCTTCCCAAAAAACCATTTGTGATTTAACTGAAGAAGAGGAAAAGCAGCAGTGCTGCACAAAGTCTCCTCCACTAGACACCAAAAAACACACCGGAAAAGAAAGTGAGTAAATATTTCATTGTCATCCAATAATGAGCTATGCCACTTGATTAATGCTTCAGGTTTTTAGCCAGTTGGAAAGTTTATTTAAAACCAATCATACAATTTTAGCAAACAGAGAAGTGAGTGAGTTAATAAAAATATAGTAAAAGGAGGCATTTATGTAAACAATTTGATTGCAACTGTTACAGGCAACCTTGGATTATGTTTTTACATCATAACTTGTCACTTCGACCTTAGCCTTTGGGGATCTTACTGCAACATCCCCCTCCACCCCCCCCCCCACCAACCCTCACAGGTTGCACAAACCTTTAAAGGCATTACTAACATCCATCTGTAAATTGAATAAATTGTTGCAGACTTGCTGCCCATTGTACCTATAGGTGTTGTGAGACAATTTGCTACGAACAGCCACCATGCAGGAGCTCCAAGGTGCAACATAACCACTCAACTTTGTTTTAGGCCACAGAAGTTTACAGTCTGACACAATGTTCTGAATGGTGCATACAAAGGTTACCTTGTTGTCTCGGGGTTTGGTACAACTTCTGGTAACTCGACATTTGGAATCACAATAATGGAGCAACCTATGGATTACGTCAAATTCGAGCAGTTGGACTCAATTAATGTGTACACTATTGGTTTCATATTGCGGTATGTAGAGCAATACGATGTGAGTGTGAATGAATAGTTTAGTACACCACTTTAAATAAACTGGCAAGATAACATTTATACAATACTCACTTTCAACATTAAAAAGTCAATGTGCTGATGGGAATAGTGAATTTCTCGAAATATGATTAAAAACTGAGCTCTTATGGCTCTTGTGGGCCACCTTTATACACAATTCTCAATAATGTCCTGCATTGTTGGAATTGTTAAAACTATGAAATTATTAAATTTACAATCCGTTTTCTCAATCTTAATGACATGTGATATTCTTAAAAACAAACTTAAATATGTCTTCAACTTTTAATAACATTTAAGCCTTTGTACATGATTCTAATTATTGAAAATATACTGAAATATGAGAATAAATAATTAATGTTAGATTTAATGTAATACCTTGAATAATATTAATAAGAAGTTGTTCCTAATGTTTATATATCTGTAATGCATTCCAGTATTTTCAATTCTGTGATGTTATTGATTAGAAATACTAATGTATACTCTGAATTTATCCAGACAGAGGGTTTGGCATCTATGACTTATTTAATTATGATCTCAAAATTTAATCAGAAATTGATTAGTGCTAAAAGTTTACATTACACTGCTTTAAGTTGGTATCTGAGCTGAAATTCGTGATGTCCATTTGGTCAGCCATGTGCTTTCATATATTTGAAGATTTACATTAAAATATTTTGTAATTTATGTTACTATCAGTTGATGAGCTATTTCATATTGCTTATTTACTTTTGTTCCTGGTTAGATATTCCACATTTTACCCAGATATGTCATGAAGTGCGCCTCGGTTGCACAGTGGTAGAGACCCAGACTACAAATCCAGAGGTCGCGGGTTCGATCCCCACCAGGTCCTAGGATTTTTATCTGTCTCTTTCCACTTCTTTCACCTCTGGCAGTATTGCTCATGTGAAAAATACCGAGTAGCACTGTGGTTCGGAACCCACGTTAAACTGTAGGTCCCCCTATAACTGGCTGGGTAAGTCAGTTCTAAGGTCGGAGGAAGGCAACGGCATACTACCTCCAAACAGGACCATGCCTAGTAAAGCACTGTGGTGTTCAAACCAATCTTCGGATTGTTGACTGCTTTACCTTTACCTGACTGCTTTATGTCATGAGGACCTTGTTTACGTTTTCACTGCAGCATCTAAAATATTACAATGTCAATTTAGTATGCTTGGTCAGAAAATGGGGTAATAATTGTGTTTTAATATTGCTGTAGGTCTCAAAGGGGTCAGGTGGTGTTATGCATTATGATCCTCGCCCATTCTCTTATTTCAGGTAGGTTGTACTTAGTTCTGCACTAATGCATACAATAGATATTACAACATTTATCATGATCGCAAAGGAGGTTTCAGGGTCAAAAATGCTACACAGAACCATCATCACAACATTTATCAGGCCAGTAAAAAATAACTTTATTTTCAGGCACCTAGGGTATTCTTCTGAGAATATAAAAATTTTGTGCTGATTTGACAGGATTATGCACAAGCATTCTTTGTAATTTGTTAATAAGTTAAACCATAAACTTGAAAATCAGTTACAGCTAAAGATATATTTCACTCCATTTAGTGTTTTTAAAAGTTCCTGAGAAAGTGGCCCACAATCAAATACTGACTCATTTAAATGAACATAACTTGTTAATTGCCATATCTCTCAATTTGGTTTACATATAGGATTCTCAAATGGAAGCTATACAAGGCCTCACAAATGAACTGTTGGCAGAGATAAGAAATTAAAAAAAAAAAATCTTCTTAGTTACATTACGATCATGTGGACTGCAAAAATGTGCTATTAAAACTAGCTTGTTATGGCATTACTGATGTCTCTCTTCCCTGGATGGCATCTATACTCACTCAAACTGGAAGATACATGTAGTTTCAGGGGGTCTGGTAGATATCAATGCAGTATACTACAAGCAGCTTAATTCAATTTTCCTCATGATTGTTCAAGTGTACCAGGCTTTAAATGCCCAGTGTATAATCTGAGAAAGGGGATAAATCTACTCCTCTGATGTTCATGCTTTAAAAACACTTTGAAGTATGAAAGACTATGCCACATCATTTTATAAACGTATTTTTAACAGAACATTTCAATATATCGAAGAAAAAAAAAACATTATGGCTTATTACTTTTCATTTTGAATGACTTTTATAGTTCAGTAATGTTTCTCAGTTGACGTTGCAGAAAGTAAGTGTTAAAAAAAGATTTTTTTCCACACTTGTTAAATATTAGCTTCTCACTAAACCATTTCCCTTTACATGCCATAATACAACTGTGTTTACAGGATGTCCTTACCAGTCGACAGTCGCCTGACTGATTGGTGACCTGTGCTGGAGTCACAAAACTCTGGGCAGAAGGCAAAACTGGGAATCAGCTGTAAAGTTCTCCCCTCATGCCTCAGCAGTTTGAATGAGGTGTTGTCTGCTGCTGATAATACCTCTGAGCCAGTAGAAGCTGCCTTGCCTGTTATGGCAGGCGAGAGATGCGGATAGACGCAGTGTGTGGGTTTGCTAGTCATTGGGAGCTCCAATGTTATGTGGGCGATGGATTCCCTTACGGAAAAAGTAGGAAGGGGGGAAAGAATGCTGGTGTGCACTCTGTTTGCCTGCCAAGTGGTCTCATACTAGCTGTGGAGGAGGTTTTGCCAGCGACGATAGGGAGCACTGGGTGCATGCTGTTGAAAAGTGTTGTTCATGTCAGAACCAATGACTCCTGCTGCCTGGATTCAGAGGTCATATTTGGATCCTTCAGGTGGTTGGTGGATTTGGTGAAGACAACTAGCCTCGCTCACTAGAAGCAAAGCCATGGATGTACAGCATCCTGCCTAGCACCCATCATGGTCCTCTGGTTTGGAGTTGAATGAAAGTCTTAAACCAGAGGCTCAGACAATTCTTTGATGATCTCGGGTGCAAATTTCTTGTCCTCTGTTGTCAGGTGTAAAATGCAGGATCCCACTGAATTAGTCAGCTGTGCACTACATGCAGGAAGCAGCTAATGGGGTAGCAGAATGTGTGTCTAGTCCACATGTGGAATTTTTATGATAGCAAAATCCGTACACAGGCCCATTGAGGCACTTAGTTATTCCCATCAGGGCAGCACTTGCACAATAGGATGGAGAAAGAAATGATAAGTATAGTAATAGTTCTCTACAGCAGCATCTATGGAAAGATCCCAGAACTATTTGGAATATTATTGAAAGGGAAACAGGGCAACCAAAAGCACAGGAAGACTGTATTATCATAAAACTGAATGATAAGTGTACTAAAAACAAGTCAGAAACTGAAAATATTTTCTAAATGTTGTGGAGAAAATAGGACCTAGATGTTTCTTAGAAGAGGCCAGGCTACTAATAGAAGGGGCCATACCTACACAGTTTGATACAATTGTAATTCCACCTACCTCTCCCCTTGAAATTATTAAAATAATAAACTCACTGAAAAGTAAAAGCTCTCATGGAATTGATGGCCTTTCCAGCCCGGTACTTAAGGCTTGTTCCCCACAGATAAGCAGAATTCTCAGTCACTTATGTAATAGCTCTCTGAAGCAAGGTGTTTTCCCTGAGAGTGAAATATGCCATTGTCAAACCATTGCATAAAAAGGGGATACATCATATATTCATATGTTAACAACTACCAACCAATCTCTCGTCTGACAGCTTTATCAAAAATTTTTGAGAAAGTAATGTATTGAAGAGTAGCCTCCATTATTTGTAAAAACAAAGTACTAACCAAATGTCACTTTGGTTTTCAGAAAGCCTTTTCAACAGAAATTGCCATATATGCCTTCACCAATCAAATATTAAATGCTCTGAATAACTGGACAACACCCATTCATAGTTTTTGTGATCTTTCAAAGGTCTTTGATTGTGCAAATCATGGAATTTATCTAGATAAGCTTAATCATTATGGTTTGACTGGGGCAGTGCACAAATGGTTTAATTCATACTTAACTGGAATAATGCAGGAAGTTGAAATAAGTGATTCATGTAATTTCAAAACATCAGCCGATTCCTCAAACTGGGGGACTATCCAGGATGGGCTGCCACAGGGTTTGGTCTTAGGTCCTTCACTGTTCTTGATATACATAAATGACTTGCCATTCTACATTGATGAAGATGTAAAGTTAGTTCTTTTTGCTGATGATACAAATATACTAATCACATTCAAAAAACAAGAACTAAGTGATGTAATCATAAATAATGTTTTACACAAACACTCTCATTAAATTTTGATAAAACTCAGTATATAAAATTCTGCACAGTAAATGGCACAACTCCAATAATAATATAGACCTTGAACAGAAGTTTGTAACTAAGGTAGAATTTTCAAAATTTTCAGGTTTGTTCATTGATGAGCGATTAAACTGGAAGCAACACATAGACGGTCTGCTGAAACGTTCAAGTTCAGCTACATATACTCTTAGGGTTATTGCAAACTTTGGCAATAAGAATCTCAGTAAATTAGCTTACTATGACTATTTTCATTCACTGCTTTTGTATGGCATCACATTATGGGGTAATTCATCATTGATTAAAAAATTATTAATTGCACAAAAGCGTATAATCAGAATAATTGCCGGAGCCTACCCACGATCATCCTGCAGACATCTATTTAAGGATTTAGGTATAATCACAGTAACTTCACAGTATATATATATATATATATATATATATATATATATATATATATATATATATATATATATTAAGACAAAAAATTCCTAGCAGGAAAAATTAAATATAAATGCTGGTCATTCCCACATAGAACGCTTCACAGTGCAGGCATGTCAGTTGGTAGATCAAGTGGGTACTATCGCAAGTGGCTCTGCCTTTGATTGTGTACACCTTCCGGGTTACGGGACTGGAGTAAGTGGTGGTGGAAGGGTGTGTAGGGCAGGATAGCTCGGGATTCAGCTGCAACAGCCAACAACTAAAGGGAACAGCCATGGGAACCAGGATGGCCCCCTCGTACGCAAACTTATTCATGGGACGCTTCGAGGAAGCCTTCCTGGATACCCAAGCCTGTCAACCCAAAGTGTGGTACAGATTCATTGATGATATCTTCATGATCTGGACACACAGTGAAGAGGAACTCCAGAATTTCCTCTTCAACCTCAACTCCTTTGGTCCCATCAAATTCACCTGGTCATATTCCAATTGCCATGCCACATTCCTCGATGTCGACCTCCATCTGACCAACGGCCAACTCCACACATCCGTCCACATCAAACCTACCAATAAACAACAGTACCTGCATTATGACAGCTGTCACCCATTCCATATCAAACGTTCCCTTCCTTACAGCTTAGGTCTTCGTGGCAAACGGGTCTGCTCCAGTCCTGAAGCTCTGAACCAGTACACCAATAACCTAATAACAGCTTTCACATCCCGCAGCTATCCTCCTAATCTGGTAGAGAAACAATTTGCCAGAGCCACTTCCTCATCCCCCCAAATTCAGAACCTTCAACAGAAGAATCCCAGAAGTGCCCCTCTTGTCACCGGATACTTTCCGGGACTGGAACGGACTCTGAATGTGGCTCTCCAGCAAGGATACGACTTCCTTAAATCCTGCCCTGAAATGAGATCCGTCCTTCATGACATCCTTCCTACTCCACCGAGAGTGTCTTTCCGCCGCCCACCTAACCTCCGTAACCTCCTAGTCCACCCCTATGAAATCCCCAAACCACCTTCCCTACCTTCTGGCTCCTACCCTTGTAACCGCCCCCGTTGTAAAACCTGCCCTATGCACGCTTCCACCACCACTTACTCCAGTCCCGTAAGCCGGAAGGTGTACACGATCAAAGGCTGAGCCACTTGCAATAGTACCCACTTGATCTACCAACTGACATGCCTGCACTGTGAAGCGTTCTATGTGGGAATGACCAGCAACAAACTGTCCACTCGCATGAATGGACACAGGCAGACAGTGTTTGTTGGTAACGAGGATCACCCTGTGGCTAAACATGCCTTGGTGCACGGCCAGCACATCTTGGCACAGTGCTACACTGTCCGGGTTATCTGGATACTTCCCACTGACACCAATCCTTCAGAACTCCGGAGATGGGAACTATCCCTTCAGCATATTCTCTCTTCCCATTGCCCACCTGGTCTCAACCTCCGCTAAATTCGAATTCCCACCCACCATCTTAACATCTTTGCTTCAGTTCTCTGGACAGAGCCTCTGCCTCAAGTGGTATCTCTGTCTAACTTCTTAACTTCTTTGCTTTCTACAGTATGTCTGCCTAGGTGTACTTGTGTCTGTATGAATGTGTGGGTGTGTGTGCATTTGTTTACTCTCCATTTTTTCCCCCAAGGTAAGTCTTTCCTCTCCCAGGATTGGAATGGCTCCTTACCCCCTTCCTTAAAACCCTCATCATTTCCTTTTCCCTCTCCTTCCCTTCTGCCTGAAGAAGCAACTGGGTTGCGAAAGCTTGTGTTTGTGAGTGTGTGTGTATTCATTTATTTGTTATGAAATTTGTTTTTAATAATCCAACCCATTTCAAAAGTAATGGCAGTGTGCACAGCTATAACACCAGGAGAAAGGATTATCTTCACTATGTAGGGCAAAATCTGAGTCTGTTACAGAAAGGGGTAAATTATGCTGACACAATAGTGGTCACCTAACAAGCAGCATCAGAAGCCTGACAGGTAGCCAACTAGCATTTAAAAATAAATTAAAAGAATTTCTGAATGACAGCTCCTTCTACTCATTTTATGACTTTTTTATATAAATTAGTAAATCTAAAGAACATAAAAAAAATAAAACAAATAAATTAAAAAAATGGTGTCATGTAATATTTTGTGTAATGTGACAATGCCTTGTACAGACACCCTTCATTAACCTGACATGTTCCACATCATTACGAAGTCATCAGATCTTGTGACCACTGCTATCGTGTGACGGCATCCAGTATTTATACCAATTTCCCCATTGTGTGTTTTACCCTGTGCTTTGACTTTTTGTCATGCAAATGTGAGCAACTTACTGTAATGAATTGGCTAGTGAGGACCCCCCTCAGTAGGATAAAGTGAAGCTCGGGACACTGAGACTCTTGAGTACCAATGGCAGTATTGAGCATTGCAATTTAATATAAATTTTGATCAAAGAGCAGTGTAAAAGGATAAAATCGGGTGTGCATCACGTATAAAAACCTGGCGTCCTAATATTATTTTCATGATGATTTAGAGGCAGGCGAGCTATTAAAGCATCTACCATTGAACAACCGAAGGTGATGTATGGAAAAATAATGGTTTTAGTATAATAGTATTATTATTATTATTATTATTATTATTATATAAAAAAGTATTAAATTGCGTACTACAACAGTGTGGTAGAAACAAAAATAAAGGAAGCTGAGAAACTGAACCCTGAACAGAAGACACAGCTGAAAGAAGTTTTGTGGGATTATTATGATGTATTCAACGATAGGCCTGGAAGAGTGAAGAATTATGAATGCAAACTGAAAGTGAGACCTCATGAACCTTTTCACATCAAACCATACAGTGTACCAATAGCCAAGTGGAAAGCTGTGGAGAAGGACCTGGAGAAAATCGAGAATTGGGAGATCATTGAGAGGGGAACAGTGAATACAACAAACCGGTCATTGTGGTTTCCAAGAAGAATGGCGATGTATGATTGGTTTTGGATTCTGCACATCTGAACAAATTCCTGGAAACAGAAACAGATCACCCGGAGAACATGGATGAGGTGTTACATAATTTCAATGAAGTAAAGTATATGACTAGTTTGGATTTGACTTCAGGTTTCCATCAAGTGCCATTAGCAAGTGAATCAAGAAAATATACAGCATTCTTGTATTGAGGAAGATGCTACCAGTATTGTGTTGTTCTCTTTGGGTTGAATGTGTCTATTGCTGAGTTTATTAGGACCTTAGCTACTGTGCTTGGACAAGAATTGCTGAATAAACTGACTATGTATGTTGATGACATCTTAATTACCAGAAGAACATGGGAAGAACATCTGAGCTTACTTAAGCAAGTTTGTTGGAAGCTAAGACTTGGGGGAATGTCATTAAAGCTGGTTAAGTGTAAATTTGCTGTGAATAGATTAAAATTCCTAGGACACATCATTACAGAAGAAGGCATTGTACCAGACGATGAAAAAATTGAAGCCATAAGCAAGTTTCCAATACCAAAAACCAAGAAGCAACTAAAATCATTATACGGCCTCTGTGGATTCTATAGCAAGCATATTAGCACTGAAGCATTAAATGCACCCTGTCTGAACAACCTGCTTTAGAAGAATAATGTGTGGGTTTGGGATGAAGATTGTGACAAAGCTTTTGAGGGCATCAAGAACCAGTTGTGTGACGAAAAAAATTTGTATAGACCAGACTTATCATTAGCCATTTTTATTATGACGGACAGCAGTGATTATGGACTTTGAGCACATCTTTTCCAAAAAAAATGGTCAGCTGAAGGAATAAAGCATTGAGCTATTGCATTTGCTAGCCGAACACTGAAGAAACATGAATGAATGTATACTTGCTATTGGGCATTTACCAAGTTCAGAAATTACTTGTTGGGACATAGGTTGTGGTGTTTAATGACCATAAGGTATTGACCTACATACAGAAGTGTAAACTCCATCACTACAGAATCATGAGGTGGACCCTGTTTCTGCAACAGTTTGATTTTACAGTCAAACACCTACAAGGCAAGGAGAATATGATTGCTGACAGTATATCTTGTTTGCCAGTGGGAGGTGATGAGGAAGACATAAGCGGTGAGTGTGAAAAGGAATTTAGAATTATGTATTTGAAGGGTGTCAAAGAACAGAGTGAAGTGGGAAAGATATTCGATGAAATCCGGAGGTACCAAAACCATGACTCCAACTGGAAGTTGGTAAAGAGCCTGACAGGAAAGAAAGACAAAGACAAAGTGAAACATTGTGATAAAGTTTATAAGGGGATTTTGTTTAGAAGAATGAGAGTTGAGAGCGATAACTGGAAATTATGTTGGCCTGTACAGTGAATTGATGTCCTAATCAAATTTGTACATGAAAGTTTTGGCCACTGTGGTGCATAATAATGTGTCCAGAAAATTCAAGAAAATCTTTATTTTTACAACATCTCCAGAAGGGTTAGATAACTGGTAACAGCTTGTGATAGATGCCAGAGAATCAAAATTACTAAAAATGCCTACAACATAAATTACAAAATTTTCAAAAGAAAAACTATTTGTTTAATACAAAATAAGTACTAGTGTGATGTACAGAATGGCAGCAATACTTACATGTCACATGATACAATGGTGTATAAGAATAATGCTTAAGTCACATTAGTTGTAATAAAAATAACAGGCTAGCCGTTAACAGCTGCTCACAGTTGTGAAAGAACAGCCCTTAGTGCCATGCCCATTATTTTTATTTTACAACTAATGTGAGGCTGAAGGTGAGATTTTGGATAGGGCTAGAACTTCTGTGGAGTTAGGTTTTTGGCAGAAAGGTGAAAAACAGTGTTCTGGGGTTGTTTATTTTTTGTTTATTGTGGATTGTTGGTGGGGAATTTTTGGGGATGTGGCAAGTGGAAAAGGTCTTCAAGGCAAGGAAGGTCTAGGTGCCATGAGGAGTTCATGAGGAGGAAGACTTTGGGTAGGTAGGGGGTTGAATAGTAGTTCACCAAGTTGGCAGTAGGGTGTTAGCAGGCTACATAACTTCTGGAGGTAGTGTATGGAATGTGCCTCCAGCTGCTGGAGTTCAAGGTATTCAATTTGGGATATGGAATATATTAGCAATATCTTTCAGAGGGAGAAGAGGTGGTTCAGGGATGTCTGTGCCTTGGATATGTGTTTTTGTAATACTAGGTTTGTGAGGGGCAAGGACTGGTGAAATCTGAAAAGATGAAAGTCTTTGTGAAAGGAGGGATGGGATCCAGATACAGGATTATTAATGGTTAGGCCATTGGGAAGGATTCTGTGATTTATGCAGCACTTTAGAAATAGCGTGCGGGACTGGGTCTTGGCCAAGGATAGGGAAACAATTCGAACTGGTGTCCATCAGGATGAATGGCCACATTCAGAATGTGGCAAAAAGCAAGATGGACCATCTGTGGCACAGCATTCAGCTGAACCTAACACTCTAGACTTAAATGGCTGCTTCACTACCTGGGCCACCTGAATCCTCCCCTGCTGTTTCACATACCTATGACCAGTGTAACAAAGTCCTTTTGCATAGCAGGCCATGAAGCACCTCTGCAGTTTGTGCCACTATTGACAAAAGTCTAAGATAGTAAACAACTTTCCTGTAAAATGCTTGGAGATCATTAACTGATATTAGTCATAGGAGAGACACAATGGGGAGGAATTATTATGAAGAAGCTTGCTACCTTCACTAGAATCTTCAAAATAAAGTTAAGTGATAAAATGCTGAAAAAAGTTGTTACTTCTCTAAATTGCACATCAACTTTGTGGCCTGAAATGCTGAAAAGACCCCACATAAGTTGTTAAGATATTATTCAGCAGAGGGACCAGATACCAAGATACTATCTGAATAATTGACACAACTGGATGCTGATGTTGTCAGTTGTTAAACACACTGCTGAAAGATCGCCAGAGCATTGGATATCCCAAACAGTAATTGTAAATACTATGTAGTGGATCAAAGGCATACAGTTAAATTAAAAGGAACTGGCAGAGATGAAGTTGCAGTTAACAGTAGGCGGTCGTAATGTGTGTCACTGTCAGATGTGGTAATAATTTACTCAACTGCACAACGCAGCCACCTACGTAATATTAAGTTACCACACATACCTAATGATTATATTCCCTTCTCTTTTTCCAATTCCTACACATTGAAATAATGGTTTTACTAGTTGCCTTCTTCAATGGGTACAGCTTTACAAATTTAGAAAATAGTTCAACCACAACAAATACATAACAGTGCCCTCCCTTGGCTTTTGGCAGCGGACCATAGATATCAACAGTGGTTAACTCAAGTGGTTCCTTAGGAATAATAGATTGCATGTATCCTCTGCATGTCTGGTTTGACACTTTGGCATGTAAGTATTGCTGCCATTCTGTACATCACACTAGTACTTATTTTTTATTAAACAAATAGTTTTTCTTTTGAAAATTTTGTAATTTATGTTGTAGGCATTTTTAGTAATTTTGACTCTCTGGCATCTATCACAAGCTGTTACCAGTTTTCTAACCCTTCTGGAGATGTTGTAAAAATAAAGATTTTCTTGAATTTTCTGGACACATTATTATGCACCACAGTGGCCAAAACTTTCATGTACAAATTTGATTAGGACATCAATTCACTGTTCAGGCCAACATAATTTCCAGTTATCGCTCTCAACTCTCATTCTTCTAAACAAAATCCTCTTATATTTCTGATGAATGCAATCCTTGTAGTTGTTGATACCTGGTAACATACATTTTATCTCTGTGACTGAGGGCTGTCTTACTACCATTTGAAGTAATCAATGAATTTAGCATTTAAAGGAATACTTGCACATACTCAATAAATTTTCTTTTATTAAATTATTTACTTAGATTTGTCTAATTTCCATGTAACATGAATAATTCAGATATGGAGACAAAAGGTTGCCTAGAGAATGCCCTTAATGCTTTCACAGAAGTTAAGAATATTCTTATTAGAAGCTACCTAGACCTTAGAGTTTGATTAGTAAGATCCTGCATATGGCTTGTACGTCTATATGATATTGAAGCATGATCACTAAATATGACAATAACAAGGAAAATAGAGGGGTCTGAAATGTGGATTTGTTGCAGAATTAACGAACACCAAAATCTTGATTCGAATACACAAAAACAGGAAATGATGATAATGTTTAACAGAATAGAAACTGCATACCTAGGGCATATATTATGGAACACCATATATATGCTTCTACTGTTGATAATGGAAAAGATGATTGGAAGAAATAGAGTAAGTATATGAAAAATATCAGGTTACGTAACATGAAACTGTTTAGAATTACCATGTGCAAAGCTAATACTATGATGTTCATTCAATATTAAAATGACAAATTAGGTAAAGAAATTATTGGTAGGGCAAGTTGGTATTACTGGGATGAGCCCTGATCAACTGTTGTATCAATATTGTTTTGTTTATAACCTCAAAAATCTGGTTGCTGCACCACTGAAACATTGCACCAAGTGTCTATTTGCTTTCTGGTTGCCCTGAACACTTTATTGTCCAGTGCCAAAGGGCTAATGACATCATACACTATATGGTCAGCAATGGACTGTTTATGAAAATCAGATATACATTTAAAATGTCGGCTCAGCTCTCTTCGTTCAGTGGCCCATGCCCAGTAAGAATGGTTAAGTTGCTTGTAGCTCTAGACCTGAGAACATGAATATATTTACAACAGTAGTTTGAAAGTAACTGGCACATTTTCTCAAACAAGATTGCTGGTGGGTCTTTTAGATAAACTTGTTGACCCAACAAATGTAAAAGTTGGTGAGAACACCAACAGTGAAAGAAACTGTGTTCAGTAACATGAAAAGCCTGAAAATGGTGTCATAACATTTTTATTTATGTGTCCCATCCCTCCGCAGAGTCATCATATATAGAGAAAGTTGATGGTTATTTCACTGTATATCCCTCAGGTGAAGTCATGGCATCACGAGGGAACATAACCAACTCCATAAGCAAAGATAGCTGCTGCTGCTGTTGATTTACCTGCTGCTGTATCATTGACACAAAAAAGCCGACCTAGATCCATAAGAAACAACAAACACACACTGGAACCCTCTGTCAGAACACCAACCTACAGCACTCCAAGAATTCTGAACACAACAAAGGGGAGAGCATGTACCACTTGGATAAGTAGAAATTTGTGACCTATGTGTTGTGTAGTCTCAAACAAACATTTATGTCAACATTAAAAGTGTCTATATTGACTGACATGACACAAGTTACCAGTACATAAGTTAGCAAGTAAGACATACTATACAAGACTAGCATACAACTGAGATCAAGCCCGGCAGGGCTCCATGTCTTACAGCATTCATCGAGGAAACACTCCTATTATCAACAGTGGTGCATCTGGCAGCAAGCACCTGACAATACTGGGTGGTGTACTTGAATACATGATGCTACAACATAGCAGTAAGCCTTTCAGATTTTATAGTTGCATTAACCAGAGGTTCTCAATAGAATTTTTCAGACATAAATTGCTGATTCATCTGTCTTATACTCAGTGCTGTATTGCTAACAAAAATAGTGGGCGGACTCACCTAAAGAAGATGGAGTATCGGTCAGACTGCTGCACGTGTAGATTAGCCTTCTTGCTTTGGTTGTCCTCGGTGTGCCTGTGGGTTATGATCCATACTTTGATGTAATCCTCGGTGTTCCAGAGATGTAACAGAGGCCCCACAATTGAAATAAACATTAAGGATGAGAGATGGCAAACAGAAAGCGAATTTTTCAGTGTTGTCATAACTAAGGTCATTGTGCTAAAGCCTCTTTCACAGTCCGATGTGCTCTCAGGGAGTGTATCAACACAAACAAAAACTTGTTTCCGATATTCAGGAATGTCTCTCCACAGCTGTCTATATAATCTCTGAAACCTTCTCTTACATTTGGAAAAGGAAACAGAAAAGAGTCACACAATTTACTTAGATTTTCTTCTCCTTCTAGCCATGGGCTCACAATGTCATATGGTTATTTTTTACTGTCTAAAATATTGATCTCTTTCATGAAGGATTTGAATTCTTCACAGTCATCCAAAATTAACCGTTGCTTCAAATTGTCGATAAGACTGACAGAACTGTTTTCTATTACTTTGGGTGGTAATTCTGCTTGATTCCCTTCTGGGAGCCAGTGAAACGTCTTTGAAACATCCTTCAGAAATAGCTTTCTCTGCTGCCTTCATGCAAACACCTGGCATTTCCTGCAGTTGTTCAATGGCTATTATTGACTTCGCAATTGCCCTATATGATGAAGGAATATTAACGCTTTCCCTTTGGAGATACTGTGAGAGGATACTGATGTCTTCCAGAACATCAGAAAGCAGTGCAATGTTGCTCACGAACAAAGGGCTTGATAGTGTTTTCTGCAATCCCTTGAACTCTTGAAATTGATTTTCTATTCATGTCATTCGAACATCTATTGAAATGAGCCTACAGAGCATGGTAGGACTTCCATACTGCTTGCACTGCTCTAAAGCTTGAGAACCAATGCACTGAGAACACTTTACATATCTTCTTAAGTTCTGCACCTAACTCTTGTGTAACAGCTGCCAGTTCATGCTGATTCTTTGGAGACTGACAATAGAATGCATACAGCTTGTTTAATATATATATATATATATATATATATATATATATATATATATATATATATATATACCTTTCTCCCCCAAGGTAAGTCTTTCCTGTCCCGGGATTGGAATGACTCCTTATCCACTCCCTTGAAACCCTCATCATTTCCTTTTCCCTCTCCTTCCCTTCTGCCTGACGAAGCAGCTAGGCTGCGAAAGCTTGTATGTGTGTTTGTGTGTGATTTTATTTATTTTATTTGTTTCTATCGACGAGCCGGTCCTTTTGGTAAGTCATCTGTTTTCTATTTTTATTTTTGTTTATCCCACCGGGAAAGTTTCCCTCTATAATTTTCGTTTATATATATATATATATATATATATATATATATATATATATATATATATATATTCATCAGGCAGAAGGGAAGGAGAGGGAAAAGGAAATGATGAGGGTTTTAAGGAAGGGGGTAAGGATCCATTCCAATCCCGGGAGAGGAAAGACTTACCTTGGGGAAAAAATGAAGGATAAATAAATGCACACACACCCACACATTTACACAGACAGAAGTACACTTAGGCAGACATACTGTAGAACTGTAGAAAGCAAAGAAGTTAGAAGTTAGACAGAAATGCCACTTGAGGCAGAGGCTCTGTCCAGAGAACCAAGGCAAAGATGTAAAGATGGTGGGTGGGAATTCGCATTTAGCGGAGGTTGAGACCAGGTGGGCAACGGGAAGAGAGAATATGCTGAAGGGCTAGTTCCCATCTCCGGAGTTCTGAAGGATTGGTGTCAGTTGGAAGTACCCAGATAACCCGGACAGTGTAGCACTGTGCCAAGATGTGCTGGCCGTGCACCAAGGCATGTTTAGCCACAGGGTGATCCTCGTTACCAACAAACACTGTCTGCCTGTGTCCATTCATGCGAGTGGACAGTTTGTTGCTGGTCATTCCCACATAGAACGCTTCACAGTGCAGGCATGTCAGTTGGTAGATCAAGTGGGTACTATTGCAAGTGGCTCAGCCTTTGATCGTGTACACCTTCCGGCTTACGGGACTGGAGTAAGTGGTGGTGGAAGCGTGCATAGGGCAGGTTTTACAACGGGGGCGGTTACAAGGGTAGGAGCCAGAAGGTAGGGAAGGTGGTTTGGGGATTTCATAGGGGTGGACTAGGAGGTTACGGAGGTTAGGTGGGCGGCGGAAAGACACTCTCGGTGGAGTAGGAAGGATGTCATGAAGGACGGATCTCATTTCAGGGCAGGATTTAAGGAAGTCGTATCCTTGCTGGAGAGCCACATTCAGAGTCCGCTCCAGTCCCGGAAAGTATCCGGTGACAAGAGGGGCACTTCTGGGATTCTTCTGTTGAAGGTTCTGAATTTGGGGGGATGAGGAAGTGGCTCTGGCAAATTGTTTCTCTACCAGATTAGGAGGATAGCTGCGGGATGTGAAAGCTGTTATTAGGTTATTGGTGTACTGGTTCAGAGCTTCAGGACTGGGGCAGACCCGTTTGCCACGAAGACCTAAGCTGTAGGGAAGGGAACGTTTGATGTGGAAAGGATGGCAGCTGTCATAATGCAGTTACTGTTGTTTACTGGTAGGTTTGATGTGGACGGATGTGTGTAGTTGGCCGTTGGATAGATGGAGGTCGACATCGAGGAAAGTGGCATGGGATTTGGAATAGGACCAGGTGAATTTGATGGGACCAAAGGAGTTGAGGTTGGAGAGGAAATTCTGGAGCTCTTCCTCACTGTGAGTCCAGATCATGAAGATGTCGTCAATGAATCTATACCAAACTTTGGGTTGACAGGCTTGGGTGTCCAGGAAGGCTTCCTCGAAGCGTCCCATGAATAAGTTCGCGTACGAGGGGGCCATCCTGGTCCCCATGGCTGTTCCCTTTAGTTGTTGGTATGTCCGGCCCTCAAAAGTGAAGAAGTTGTGGGTTAGGATGAAGCTGGCTAGGGTATTAGGGAAAGAGGTTTTAGGTAAGGAAGTGGGTGAAAGGAAATATTCCATCGCAGCGAGGCCCTGGGCATGTGGGATATTAGTGTATAAGGAAGTGGCATCGATTGTTACAAGGATGGTTTCAGGAGCTAACAGGCTGGGTAAGGATTTCAGGCGATCGAGGAAGTGGTTGGTGTCGTTCTGTTGAGGCTTGGTAACCGGCCACAATGGGGCGGCCGGGATGATTGGGTTTGTGAATCTTCGGAAGTAGGTAGAAGGTGGGGGTGCGGGGTGTCGGTGGAGTCATGAGGTTAATGGAGTCAGGTGAAAGGTTTTGTAGGGGACCTAAAGTTTTGAGGATTCCTTTTAGGTAGGGAAGTGGGTGGTCGGCGTGAAAGGAAATATTCCATCGCAGCGAGGCCATGGGCATGTGGGATATTTGTGTATAAGGAAGTGGCATCGATAGTTACAAGGATGGTTAGAGGAGGTAACAGGCTGGGTAAGGATTTCAGGTGATCGAGGAAGTGGTTGGTGTCTTTGATGAAGGATGGGAGACTGCACATGATGGGTTGAAGGTGTTGGTCTATGTAGGCAGAGATTCGTTCTTTTGGGGCTTGGTAACCGGCCACAATGGGGCGGCCTGGATGATTGGGTTTGTGAATCTTCGGAAGTAGGTAGAAGGTGGAGTCATGAGGTTAATGGAGTCAGGTGAAAGGTTTTGTAGGGGGCCTAAGGTTTTGAGGATTCCTTGAAGTTATGCCTGGACATCAGGAATGGGATTGCCTTGAAAAACTTTATATGTGGTATTATCTGAAAGCTGACACACTCCCTCTGCCACATACTCCCGCCGATCAAGTACCACTGTCGTGGAGCCCTTGTCGGCAGGGAGAATGACGATGGAATGGTCAGCCTTCAGATCACAGATAGCTCGGGATTCAGCTGCAGTAATGTTGGGAGTAAGATTAAGGTTACTCAGGAAGGACTGGGAGGCAAGGTTGGAAGTAAGGAATTCCTGGAAGGTTTGAAGAGGGTGATTTTGAGGAAGAGCAGGTGGGTCTCGCTGTGACGGAGGATGGAACTGTTCTAGGCAGGGTTCGATTTGAATGATGTCTTGGGGAGCTGGATCATTAGGAAGAGGATTATTTTTCTTCGTGGCAAAGTGATATCTCCAGCAAAGACTGTGAGTATAGGATAGTAAATCTGTCACAAGGGCTGTTTGGTTGAATTTGGGAGTAGGGCTAAAGGTCAGCCCTTTGGATAGGACAGAGGTTTCAAATTGGGAGAGAGGTTTAGAGGAGAGGTTGACCACTGAATTGGGATGTTGTGGTTCCGGATTGTGTGGATTGGAATTTTGAGGTTTGGGAGGGAGAGGAGTTGGGAGTGGGAGATTGAGTAGATGGGAGAGACTGGGTTTGTGTGCAATCAGAGGAAGTTAAGGTTTACTGGAGAGGTTGTTGAGGGAGAGAGTATTGCCTTTCCAGAGGTGGGTGACCAGGAGATTGGATAGTTTTTTGAGGTGCTGGGTGGCATACTGTTCTAATTTGTGGTTGGCCTGAAGGAGGATATTCTGAACTGCAGGTGTAGATGTAGGAGAGGAAAGGTTAAGGATTTTGATTAGGGATAGGAGTTGACAGGTGTGTTCATTGGCGGAGTTGATGTGTAGGTTAAGGATTAGGCAGGTGAGGGATATGGATTGTTCAGTTTGGAATTGGTATAGGGCGGGATGAAAGGATGGATTACATTCAGAGATGGGAACTTTCAGTGTGAGGCCCTTGGGAGTGATTCCAAATGTCAGACAAGCCTGCATAAAAAGAATGTGGGAGCGTAATCTGACTAGGGAAAAAGCATGTTTACAGAGGGAATGTAAATAAAACTGGATGGGGTTGTTGTAGGGATGTTGTAAGGGAGGCATAATATATGGATGAAGGAAAAGTGAGAAATATGGGCTATGTAACAGGTTGCAATGAACGAATAAAATAATATAATAAAAAAATATGTATAGAAATGTATATATAAATTTTTAAAAAATGAATGTGAAAAGTAATTCAGGTAAGCAAAAAGAAAGGAAATAGAAAAAAAAAAAGAAAGGAAATAGAAAAAGTCGTTAAAACAGTCCTGAATCCCTGAACCAATACACCAATAACCTGATAACAGCTTTCACATCCTGCAGCTATCCTCCTGGTCTGGTACAGAAGCAAATTGCCAGAGCCACTTCCTCATCCCCCCAATTTAAGAACCTTCAACAAAACCCCAGAAGCGCCCCTCTTGTCACCGGATACTTTCCGGGACTGGAGCGGACTCTGAATGTGGCTCTCCAGCAAGGATACGACTTCCTAAAATCCTGCCCCGAAATGAGATCCATCCTTCATGACATCCTTCCTACTCCACCGAGAGTGTCTTTCCGCCGCCCACCTAACCTCCGTAACCTCCTAGTCCACCCCTATGAAATCCCCAAACCACCTTCCCTAACTTCTGGCTCCTACCCTTGTAACCGCCCCCGTTGTAAAACCTGCCCTATGCACCCTTCCACCACCACTTACTCCAGTCCCGGAAGGTGTACACAATCAAAGGCAGAGCCACTTGCGATAGTACCCACGTGATCTACCAACTGACATGCCTGCACTGTGAAGCGTTCTATGTGGGAATGACCAGCAACAAACTGTCCATTCGCATGAATGGTCACAGGCAGACAGTGTTTGTTGGTAACGAGGATCACCCTGTGGCTAAACATGCCTTGGTGCACGGCCAGTACATCTTGGCACAGTGCTACACCGTCCGGGTTATCTGGATACTTCCCACTGACACCAATCCTTCAGAACTCCGGAAATGGAAACTAGCCCTTCAGCATATTCTCTCTTCCCATTGCCCACCTGGTCTCAACCTCCACTAAATTCGAATTCCCACCCACCATCTTAACATCTTTGCCTTGGTTCTCTGCACAGAGCCTCTGCCTCAAGTGGCATTTCTGTCTAACTTCTAACTTCTTTGCTTTCTACAGTTCTACAGTATGTCTGCCTAAGTGTACTTGTGTCTGTGTAAATGTGTGGGTGTGTGTGCATTTATTTACCCTCCATTTTTTCCCCCAAGATAAGTCTTTCCTGTCCCAGGATTGGAATGGCTCCTTACCCCCTTCCTTAAAACCCTCATCATTTCCTTTTCCCTCTCCTTCCCTTCTGCCTGATGAAGCAGCTAGGCTGCGAAAGCTAGCATTTTTGTGTGTGTGTGTGTGTGTGTGTGTGTTTATTTGTTGCTATTACTGCCTGTGCCCCTTCGCCTGGTAAGTGTACTTCATCTATTTTTTAATATATATATATATATATATATATATATATATATATACACACACACACACACACCAGGAACCACTTTGATTGCATCTGCAACCCCTAATTCAATTCGGTGACTCAAACAATGCCATTTGAATAGTATATTGTACCTGTTCTTAAGTCGTTCTAAAACACCTGAATTTCTACCCGGCATTACACTGGCATCATCACTGCATCCTCCAATTAAATTATCATTCAAATAACTTGAAGAAAAACCATGCTTTGAGAGACATTTTAGAAGTTCTGCTTCTATTGTTTCTGCGTCTGTTGTTTTAAGTTCAATAGTATCCTAGAAGAAGGTATTTATACAACCATCACTGATTTATGACCTTAGATACACTATTAAAACTGATTGTGAAGCAACAGATCTAGAATCATCAATGAATACAGAAACCTTGGAATTCTTCGCTATTATGGATGAACAAAGCTTCTTCTGCCAAGTGTCCGAAATGCAGTCTATGATGTTGGCACAACTGAGTTTACTATGCAGTGTTTTGCCCATGTGAAGACCATTCTGAATTTGTAAATCTACAAGCTTGTGAAAATCTAAATGAGGCTTGTTATTGTTTGCTACAAAATATGCTGTTCTAAACACTTTCCTTGTACTTTCAAAAATGTCTTTCTGCTGTTTAACTGCCATGTCTTCTAGAACTTTGTCTTGTCTTTCATTTCATTGTCTGCAGGCAGTTAAATGGGCTTTGGAATTCTTATGTTTATCAATTTTTTTCTCAATGATGTTAACTGAGCTTGTTTACCATCAGAAATGGGACCCACTGAAATACTACTCCATTCTTTAGAGATGTACACTATCTGTGAGTTACTCACTCCAATATTCTTCACATCTTTAGACACTGAGCAACCCAACTTGCCTTCCTTACACACTAACCACTCATGTTTCACCTTAAATTCTCTCCATGTGCTGCAGTTCCAACAAACAGGATAATTAGGTATGTTTTGGAAATCCAAATAACAAGGAATTACTTCACACAATTGTCTTTCATCTTCTACAGTAGCTGTTGTGGTGCTACTGTTGTATATGAAATAGATGACACATCATCAGATTCACATTTTTTTTCAAACTACATGGGCCATCTTCTGTAGTTGTAACACTGGGACTGGATTTTCTGAAACAATCTACAATACTGTGTTTCACAGTGAAAAATTACACTTTTCGATAACTCCCACAGTTTATAAACTTTTCACTTAATATGCCGGTCTTTAAAATGGAAACGAAATATGCAGAATGGAAGGAATCAACAGAACTGGTCACTACAATGCCTATAACTTCACCTAAAAGAAAACTGAATGGCAATACCCGTACCAGCCATGCAGCAACTAATGATTACTGCTGTCAACAATCGGACTGTAAGCACACGAACTAAAAGCAGAACAATGTGCTGACCAGACGGCCCGCCTGTGCGGGGTACAGTCCCGGTTTTCATGTCGAGTTTTCGGACCTGATGCGCCTCAAGATCATTTTTCGTTTTTATTACATTGTTTGTCTGGGCCATTTGTCATTGCTCAGTTGACTTCACAGAATCATAGCTAACATGTTCTATGAGTCATAACTCAGAATAGATGTTAATTTAATTTACAGAGACGACAAAAGGGAATTACTATATTAAGAAAATGTTCTCCATGTAAAATAGTAAGGGGGCAGGGTACACCTTGGGAAAAAAGTGGGGGGACGGCATCCACCCTCGTTCCCCCTCCAATACAGCCCTGCTTATACTGAAGTACTGCATCACTGATATAAATATTAAAACTGACAATCAACATGAAATTTGACTTACACTGATTAGATTGCAAAATGGTTTTAAATATGAATCATTAATGTGTCATATCCTCAACAGCACACTAATCTAGACGTAATAATACTTTAAACCTTTTCAGCTGCAGAGTGTGATAGTGAATTAATGGAATAATTATCAATAATTTTCTGAAAAGGGCCACCACAGCTTAAATACATTTTGATAAAATTCAATACACAGACATCACAAAATCTAAAAATTAAAAATTAACTTCAATAATATAAAGTTCTGGATGCAGATGTGTATTGAAATTCGCAACATTGTTAAGACATGTTTATTAGACACAACCAGTTTCACATTGGTATAGATGCATCTTCAGGTGACATCTGTGAATAGGAAATACATCCGAACTAATGACTGGAGTATCTAAAAGGACCAATAAGTAACAATTTTGTAAATATTTGATAACATACCTCACCTGTGAGGCGGCATCATGAGTCGTGTCAGGATAGCTCAATTAGTAGGGCGCTTGCCCACAAAAGGCATAGGTCCCAGGTTCGAGTCCCGGTTCCAGCACACAATTTTAATCTGACAGGAAGTTTCAATTCCAGAATGTTCTACATCTTTCTTATGTTCATTTGTAAATTATACTTGTTTCTTATGTTAACTGTTCTTCTAATTTCTGGTACATTCTGTTTGTGTATAAATAGCAGAGTGCTCTGCCCGAGAGGTAGTCAGTGCTGTGTGTATGTTAAGTTTGCAATAAACCTGCTTTCAGTATAAGTACTGTGTTCAGTTGTTAAGCCTGCTTCCATTTCAACACGACAAAATTCACTGCCTGGAATAATGCTTGTCCCCTGGGCAGGTAATGGAGTAGCAAGCAGGCACACACCAGATAAAGTCCCCAGTGATGCTAATGAAGCATTAAATTGAATTAACAATCATTGATGAACAGAAACAAGATTCTAAAACCTCTTACCATGTTCATCAAGTGGTGCCAGCATATTGGAGAGATGCAACAGAGGAGGGTTGGAGGAAAGAAGTATGTCAGACTCCCAAATGTAGTCATTATGGCTGTTGTGGAAGACCAGCATGACTACAGTTCTCTCATACGACAAATTGTGAGAGAAGAACTACAACAATTTATGGCAGCTGGGACTTTTATATCGAGCGAGCATCAGATTATGGCCATGGATGTAAGCCCTGTAAGTCATGAGGGAGCCGACGCCACTGAGGAACAGGTATTTCAGACATTAGCTCCTGTCTGCCCCGTCAGTCACACCCGACATGAGGAATGGCGTCGTCCTGCTATGATGTATGCTGCAGCCACCAATATGCAGCCTATGAACCGACCGAGGTGGCCAAAACCAACTCCCCCAGTATCTATGCCACCCTGTAGAAGAACAGACGTTTGGATGACAGAAGACAACACGCCATTGTGTTTCCACTGTGGGCGCCCTGGACATGTCATACGCTACTGCAGAGAGAGAAGGCGAGTATCTGACGATTATTTTGCCTCAAGACTCAGCCATCAGAGCAGTTCTATCCCAGGCAGTCACCTGCTGAGGAGTTCAGTCGAACTATGGGAAGAAGCCCATCGCCGTACTCTAGACGAGGTCGCTCCCCGACCGTCGCTATACAGAGGTATCAGCCACTCTCCTAGCTGCCACGCCCAGGAAAACTAAGCGAGGCGATCAGCTATGGAGGTGAGGCCACTGCAGATGAAAATCCTCCATGGATGACAGTTGCTAAGATATCGGGAAATCTCATCGACGTCATAATCGAAGGCCATCCTGTCCGGGCACTTGTTGATTCAGGAGCTTCTTTCTCTGTATTGTCGGATAATTATCGCCACACATTATAGAAGACAATGTTCTGTGATACTGGGGAAACTGTGCTGAAGGTGGTGAATGGAAAGTACGTCCAGCCAGCAGGAACATGTGTCGCAAGAAAAACCATCAACAACCCGACCCAGCCGTTTGAATTTGTTGTGTTAACATAATGTAGTCACAATGTCATCCTCAGATGGGACTTCCTTCAGGCATCCCAAGCTATCATTGACTGTGGAAGATCTGAGCTGCAAATTGAAGAAGTTGTTCCACTGGATACACATAATACAGAATTTTATGGGAACTTATTTGCACTTGACAATGTGACGATCATATTGTCACCAGCTGAAAGACGGATAATTCGGGAGGATGTGGAGAAGATGTTGCACGATGACGTTATTGAACCTTCGGAGAGTCCTTGGTCGTCTCCAGTGGTCCTTGTGAAGAAGAAGGATGGCACGTGGCGATTCTGTGTTCTGTGTCGACTATCGGCGCCTGAACAAAATCACTAAGAAAAATGTCTACCCATTGCCGCGCATTGACGGCACCTTAGACTGCTACATACTTCTCAACTATGGACATGCAGACAGGTTACTGGCAAATAGAGGTTGACGAAGTTGACAGGGAAAAGACGGCTTTTATTACACCTGATGGTCTCTATGAATTCAATTTGAATTTGGATTATGTAATGCTCTGGCCACATTCGAACGCATGATGGACAACTTGCTTCGACACCTCAGGTGGATGACATGTCTTTGCTATTTAGATGACATTGTCATTTTCTAGAAAACCTTGTTTAGAACATCTGAGTCACCTGTAAACTCTGTTGAAGTGTGTTCAGGCTGCAGGACTCTGCCTCAATCCAAAGAAGTGCCTCTTCATCACCAAAGAGATAAAAATCCTGGGGCACCAAGTCAACGGAGATGGTGTCCATCCTGATCCAGATAAAGTAAGGGCAATCACAGAATTTCCAACTCCTCAGCACATACGTGATGTTAGAAGTTTTCTCAGGCTGTGCTCATACTACCAGCATTTCGTAAAAGGATTTTGTAACCAGGCACATCCATTACAAGAACTTCTGCAGGGAGACACCAAGTTTTACTGGGATGAGATAAAAGAAAGAGCTTTCTGAGCATTTAAGGAGGCTCTAACTACCGTACCGGTGCTAGCTTTGTGGGACTAGAATGCGGACACGGAACTTCACACAGATGCCAGTGGTTATGGGATTGGTGCAGTGCTTCTACAGGTTCAGGAAGGTGCTGAAAAAGTGATAGCCTGTGCATCAAGAGCACTCTGAAAGTCCGAGATAAACTACTCTACAATTGATAAAAATGTCTCGCAGTTATCTGGGCTATCAAGAAGTTCTGGCTGTATTTATTTGGCAAACCATTCATGAAAGACCAGCATTCTTTGTGTTGGCTGACTAGCTTGAAGAATCCATCAGGTCGACTAGCAAGATGGGCACTTACACTCCAACAGTACGATGTTACAGTGGTATTTAAGAACGGGCGCAAACACAAGGATGATGTTATGGCTGAACAGAGGGAAGATCCAGCATTGTTAAAAACAATAGAGGCCTTGGAGAAAGAAGAACTGACCAATGGAGAGTTCCAACTTATAAACGGAACATTGTATAAGAGCAACTATGAACCACTGGGCCCCAAATTGCTACTGGTCGTTCCAGCTCATCTCCAGCCAGCTATTCTCAAATATTTCCACGATGCTCCAATATCCGGTCATCTGGGATTCGTGAAGACCCTAGACAGAATCAGACGCAGGTTCTACTGGAAAGGTCTCTACTGATCTGCCAAGCACTATGTGAGTAATTGTAAAGAGTGCCAGTGACAGAAGCATGTGCCTCAATTACCGCCAGGGCATCTCGTACCGATTCCGCTGGCAGCAGCTCCATTCCAATGAGTTGCAATCGATCTTTTGGGAGATTCCTGAAGTCGATAACCGGTAATCAATGGATAATAGTCTGCACTGACTACCTCATGCGCTACGCTGTCATCAAACCTGTGCCGACTGTAGAAGCCCCAAAGATAGCAAAATTCCTTGTGGAAGACATTATTTTGAAGCATGGAGCACTACGTGTCATGATATCTGATTGTGGAAAAGTATTCCAGTCAACATTAGTATCAGAGGAAATGTCACGGTGCGACATTGTCCACAGAATGACAACTGCATACTATCCTCAGACAAATGGTTTTACAGAATGTTTTAACAAGGCATTAGCCGATATGCTGACGATGTACGTTGATGTTGAGCTGAAGGATTGGGATACAATTCTGCCAGTCATGACATTTGCTTACAATACCGCAAGACAAGACACCACAGGCTTCACACCGTTTTTCCTGCTCCATGGCCATGAAGTTGAGACGCAATGGATAGGCTGTTCCCGTTCCAACCGGACGAAGCAAGACAGCTAGCTCGCATACAGACACTGGACACCCAGGAGAAGGATCGACAGCAGTATAACGACAAGCACCGACCTGTTGTGTATAGCCCAGGAGATCTGGTACTGATTTTTACCCCTGTACGGAAGCTTGGACTGTCAGAAAAGTTATTGAAGTGATACTTTGGTCCGTATCATGTCATACACCACCTGTCAGACATCACATACAAAGTTGAGGATTATGAGCCGTCGTCGAAACGACAAAAACGAAGAGACATTGTTCACATCCTGCACAAGAAGCCTTACTATGATCCTGAAGAGCAAGTAGGCGACAATGGCTTCTTGTTCAAGGACTCTAATGACGGTAATGTTAATGATGAAGCCATGACAGGAATGTCTGTTATCGATAATTGTGAAGAAGGGAAGGATTCTCCAGAACTGCCATACAGAGGAGCCATGACAAGATCAAGGTTCAGGACATTGCAGCTGGCTCCACAGGGAACATAACAGCGGGTCGCTGCTTTTCCGGGAGAGGGAGCAATGCCGCGAGACAATTAACAATTCCAGAATGTTCTACCTCTTCCTTATGTTCATTTGTAAATTCTACTTGTTTCTTATGTTAACTGTTCTTCTAATTCCTGGTACATTCTGTCTGTGCTGCGTGAATGTTAAGTCTGCAATAAAACTGCTTTCAGTATAAGTGCTGTGTTCAGTTGTTAAACCTTCTTCCATTTCAACACGGCAAAATTCACTGCCTGGAATAATGCTTGTCCCCTGGGCAGGTAATGGAGTAACAAGCAGGCACACACCAGATAAAGTCCTCAGTGATGCTAATGAAGCATTAAATTGAATTAACAATCATAGATGAACAGAAACAAGATTCTAAAACCTCTTACCATGACTAGCAATAGCCAATTCACTGACCATCAATATAAACAAATACAACGTGGATATTAGGCAATGCAAGCTGCTGGTGTTGAACTCCTAAGCCTACTCAGAGAGACAAACAATACAAGAAATTGTAGAACAAGGTGAGCCTCTTACTAGCATTCCACAAACAGCATTGAGCACTCAAAGGAGTCGCAAGCATGTAGCCTACCATCACCCCCATGCCCACAGCACACTATCTGCCTCCATCGCCTGCTTCCTTCATTGTTTTCACTTTTCAGGAATGCCTTCACACCTCCTGAATTCTTCCCTGTGGATGAGTCCCCTACAGATGAGTCCCCTGAGGGCAATGGGTGCCAATGCTGCAGCGAGGTACAATGCCTCAAGTTTAATGGGAGCAGTGAAGTTCAAGTCTAAGAGTGGGCCACGTGGTGACAATTGGAATGATAGTGACACTCCTGATAAGTCTGAGGTGCCCACTGACTTGAACATAGAGCACCCAGTGGACCTTAATCCAACATGCACACATGCTCATATGAATGATATTAATTGTGGATGCTGTATGGCACACACACAGCCGATAACATACGTCGGAAGTCGGCCGCGAGAGTGCACCGCGGGAAAATGCGGCAAACGCCAGAGCATGCCACGGGCCGGTCAATGACCCAAACAGCGCGGAGTTGTGCTCTGCGCACGGTGTGTTGTTTACGAGGTACAAGCTCACTTCGCGGGTACTCGTACAGCCAGTGCACGCCAGTGTTCTGTGTAGCAGTGAGAGAGTTGTTTTCCGTGATCACAACAGTGGACATCATTAGACTCTGGGAAAAGGAACAGGAAAAGTCTCAGAGTCATTTAGGATTCCATGAAAGCTATGACTGTGAGATGTTCTGCTGTCTCTTCATTTTTAAGTGGAGGTTGTGGGTAGTACAGAAAGACTCAAGCAGCTATATTCCTATCAGGCTCAAGGTTGTGGGTGATGTGACATTAATATAGATAGGTACATGTAATATACAAAATACATACAGTAATTCAGTGAAAAAAAAGAAAATAAATTTCTTTTTAAAAATTGTGTACCCACACAAATGTCTGTTTTAGACCTTCACTGCAAATTTTTATGATCTGCACCATTTTACAGTAACATGCCTTTGAAAGAAATGACATAATAACATGACAGGATCATATAAAATCAAGTGGCTATCAGATGTGGTAGCTTCACATGTCAACAAGTCTTTCTTACTGCCATTGTAAGTGTATTGGAAGTTTGGCGACTGCTGGTGTCACACAGTGTAGAAACTAGAATCTAAAACAAATTGCACATTTTACCACAGTCCATTTACAATTGTGTGAAGCAGGCCCAAACTTCCTAACACAAATCACAAAGAAATAAAGCAAGCAAAACCAGAAATGCACAATTGTGTATGTGAAAGTGTTATGTTAATTTTTTTGAGTGAACTGAGTGGTTAAAATTGTTCATAAAATCCTGTCGGTCTTGTGTCATTATCTGATATGTGATAATTTATTTTCCCTCATTTTTCAGCACAGTAAATTTTAATTTGAGAAGTAGTAATTTTATATGTCACCTTTGCTGTGATATGGAGATAAAAATGGCAAAAATCATGGGAAGCTTTGTAAAACAGACAGAAACATTGTTTTTACTGGGTATGTTTCATTTATTGTTGGTATGAGATTATATGACATGCAAGTTAGGTGACATTCTGACTCATAGAATTACCTTCATTTGGACAGTAAATGTAAATCAAATATAGCCTTAGAAATGTCGGCTAACGTAATTTTCATGGATATTAATGAATGGTTCCTAGCCAATACTCTGAAACTAAACATTAAAAACATACACTATACACACTTTAGAACTTGTAAAAGATTTCCTGCTAATGTATGCCTGAAGTATGACAACAAGGAGTTAACAGAGTTTAATTCTCAGGATTATAGCTTGATAATACATGAAGCTGTGAGAAGCTTATCAGAGAATTGCTGATGCACCAAAACAAGTACCTATTTGCTATGCAAAATTTGTTAGACATAGGAAATATAAAAAAAATAAAGAAGTAAATGTATTATGAGTACTTTCATATCATAATGTCCTATGGAAATATTTTATGCGGTAATTCATCAGGCCAAGCAAAAGTTTTGTAAGCCCAAAAGTATGCAATATGAATCATTTGCAGTGTCAACTCAAGAACATCCTGCAGACATCTATTTAAAGTACTATGGATTCTAAATAATGATTACTAGTATATATATTTTCTCTAATGAAATTTGTCATAACAAATACTATATCTTTATTTTCAGACCAACAGCTCAGTTCATGGGATCAATACTAGCAACAAGAATAACTTTTAAAAAGATTTAAAGCCACTTACTTTGGCTCAGAAAGATGTCCATTATTCAGCAATACATATTTCAGTAACATGATAGCAGCCATTAAAAAAATTAACTCACAGTAAACTTCAGTTTGAAAAGAGTCTAAAGGATTTTTTGGTGGCCAACTTTTACTCCACCAATTAATTTTTTAGCAGAAGTGATTGATTTGTGTATATTATTGTATACAATATTCTCAGATGAAATATTGTGTTCGATCTGACTTGGGTACTAATCTTGTGCAGTAATGAGCGCATTGTAAATAACTGTTGTAAAAAAGAAGAAGAAAATATTTTGATGGTGGCCTTAATGCACTTAGTATATTCAAAATTTAGAATGTAATAACAATGTCCTGGATCAACTGGAACAAATGGTGCATTTATTCTAATCTGTAATATGCACACCCAGCTTCAAGATGTTGCTGTTTTTCTACCCCCTTCCCAATTTTACCTTTTATCTATGTACCATCTACACATCATCATCTCATGCCATCACCAGGTCCGACATTCTGCAACTTATTCCTCAGCTTCCTCCTTCCTTTATACGGCTTGATGACTTCAATACCCACCATTACCTTTGTGGGACCTCACATCCCTATTAGACTGGTGGTCTCCAGGTAGACATTTTCAACCAGCTTAATCTCATCTGTCTTGATACTGCTGAACCCAGATTTTTTTTCACACTCCATGCACACTTTCTCCCATTGGACCTTTTGATCTATGCTGCCCAGTGTACCTATTGTCTCAAGTTCTCTCTGAGACACTACAGAATGATAATTTTCATGTGTTATTCATTTGCTGACATCCACCCAATCTGTTCATCCCAAGTGACAACTTTCCAAAGGTAACTGACAGTTGTACTCCTCACCATTACACCAGCATAGATGATCAGGTAGAATATATTACAAATGTTATCCTTATTAGCGTAAAAAGTTCCATGCCTGGCACCTCTTCCTTGCAATGATGTATCCCAGTCATCTAGTAGATTAAGGCATACCATATTTCAGTTCGAGTAAGAGAACATGCTTCTCCACATTTGCCATATCACACTGGTGAACTGTATTTGTTACAGAAAGCTATGTGCATGTCACTAGTTCCTTTAAAACTTTTTCCCCCACACAATTTTTCCTGTTGTTTGGAGAAACTTCCCTTGACTTTCTGAATCTCAGTTCACTCCATAATTGTCAGTCTACAGTGTGAATGATGTAATTGGGTACCCAAATGACATTTTCAACACCTTGTGCCAGTAATCTGCAGACATTTCAGTTCCATGCACTACCATCCTACCTTGGGAATGGATGGTGGAGACAAAGACACTACCTTCCCCCTCTAGTAATCATGAATGCTACAATACCAGTTTTATTTTAAAGGAACTTCAGTTTCCTCTCACAGCATTATTTTCCTCCACTCCAGGACCAAATGACATTCACATTCAAATGTTGCAACACCAATCTGTTGAATGTCAGCACTTCGTCATTTGCACATACAACTGCCTTATCTACTCCATTAATGCTCTATGTGTCTTAAAGTGGGAAGTGGATCAAATCATCCTACTCCAATTATACTGGCCTGTTGTCAGTTCAGAAATGGACTATGAATGTATAGTTTATTCATCTTTTTCTGTGCCTATTTCATTTAAAAAATAAATATTCTGACATTTAGCAAAGTAGGTAACATTTGGTGTTTGTATCCATCATTTAACAATTTTGGAATCCAAACCTACTGATTATTCCAGACAGCAAGCAGATTTCCCACAGAACTGTCAAATTCATCAACAAATAATCTGTGGAGTATTATTAATAATTACATTTAATGTGTACCTTTCACTGTATCAGTTTCACTCTTTGTGACACATACCAGAATAATACAGCTTTGTAACAGAGTTATTTATTTATTGCCTTTTTATTGTGGGATTATATATTTGTTTCAATATTTGAGTCCAAAAGTATGTAATAGGTATTTTTTGTTTAGTGACTTCACAGACATCCTGAAGAAGCCTCTTCAAACAACTGGGTGTATCATTAACTACTGCCACTCAGTATATACAGGGTGTACATAAAGTCCAGGAACACTTTCAATTATTTATTGCACAAAAAGCAAACATTGTACAGATTTCGTACATATGTCATTTTAAAGAGAAACCCAGATTTTTTTTAAGTGTATACTGCCACAGCGTATTTTGGTAATTCTCCAATAGTCAGCACTATTCAGAAACATGGCAAGTTCAGGAGTGGAGTAAGCTTTCTTTGTTTCGGAGTTTGACAAAAAAAAGTGTGCTACAGCTGTTCAAAGGATATTGAGGACCAAGTATGGTATGAAACCACCAACAAGGAAGGTCATTTATCACTGGCACAACACATTTGTTACGACGGGTTGCTTGTGCTTGGCAAAGATATGCAGACATTCCAGTGTGAATGAACTGAATGTGGAACACGTACAAGAGTCATTCATAAGGAGTCCAAAGAAATCCATGTGTCATGCCTCCTGTGAACCTGAAATGGCTCCAATGACAGGGTGGAAAATCCTGAGACAGAAGCTGTCTATGAAACCATTGAAATTCGAGCTAGTGCAGAAGCTCAATGACAACAACAAAGACAAGCATTTTGAGACTTGTTCACAGTTGCAACAATTGAATGAGGATTGGGATGGCATTGTGAATCACTTAATTTTTAGTGAGGAAGCCACTTTTCACAAAAACTGCAAAGTGAACTGGCATAACACTGTTCCACATGGGTTCTATTTCTGATATTAAAGTGTGTGCTTCTAGACCAGGGAAGGGGTAAGGAGCCATTCCAATCCCGGGATTGGAATGGCTCCTTACCCCCTCCCTTAAAACCCTCATCATTTCCTTTTCCCTCTCCTTCCCTTCTGCCTGAAGAAGCAACTAGGTTGCGAAAGCTTTTGTTTGTTTATTTGTTTGTGTGTGTGTGTGTGTGTGTGTTTTATTTGTGCTACTATCACACCTGTGCTCCTTCGCCTGGTGAGTAATCTTAATCTATTTTTTATATATAATTTTTCCTGCTAGGAATTTTTCATCTATAATATAATTAATGTAATGAATTCAATTAACAGTAAGTATTTTTCAGTGGCATTGTTTGCATAATATAGATTGGATGCACTTGCGGCATGTATCACAGTATTGTTTCATCAGTTGTCTGAGGTATAACCCATGCCAGTTGAGAACATTGTTTAGTCATAAAATTTTGAACATGGCTGCTATTATCAGCGACCGTTAAAACGTCAAAGGATAAAAATGCAACGCTCGGTCACAAAATTAAAATTATTTAACCTGGTTTCAGCAAAAACTATGATTGCCTTCATTGGAGATTATAAAATTAAAGTAAATCACATAATAAAAGTTATAACTCAGATGTAAAGCTTACATCACAAAATTTAAAACGAAATTTTTAGAAAGAGCTAGTCACTATGGGCTGCACGCCTACATGGAGGCATCTGACTGACTACGAACTCGAGTGCTGGAGTATATATAGTGTGTGGAGCGGCTGATATTTCCCTTATGCACTCTGTCATGACCGAATCGGCCCTGTCAAATGAATGTCTTGGCATTTCAGATCTTGCTTTGTTCACTTAACAGATTAGCTGGTGGTTACAGAAGGCTTCGGATACCTGTTGTTGCGTTAGACATAAGCGTTGTTTCCTCACATAATGAAGTGATGTGATACTGCAGGCTCCTACTGTTCCATTTAATTTCTGCTGATGTGTGCTATTCAGTCCTGTGCGTGTGCATCCATTCCTCTCAGCTTGACCCAGTAAGTTTGATGCAAAGTAGCTGCTGTTTCCCTTCCCCCTTCTGTCGACACACCACAATGTTTCTATAGCAATCAAGACATGAAAAAATTTACCACTATACTTCCGCTACAGAGCTGGTGTGCAACACACCCCTCCTCTTTGGAAAAATTCATCCCTAATTTTAAGAAATACATAAGAACTCCCAACCCTAATTCATATTTTTGATTAGATTAGTACTTATTCCATAGATCATGAATATGACACCTCATAATGATGTGGAACATGTTACGTTAATGAAAGGTGCCTTTACAAATTATGACTTTGTACTAAATACTACATGACACAATATTTATTATTATTATTAGTAGCTTATTGCCCGTGCTTTGCAATGGTTGTTAAAGAGGGACCTGTGTATATCACAGTTTTTTAGAGTTCCAGATGTTGAACATTTTTGAACAGAGCAGTTCATGTCTGTTTAAATAAGATGCATGGTGGTGTCAATGTGCGATAAAGTAAGTCTGGGTAATTGTTGAAGGAATGGCATCAGCTGATCGTCTGAATAGAAATTTCCATTAAATATAGTATTTCCAGTGAACTGTCTTGATTGTGTTAGCAGTATCGGCCACTCTTTCAACTAATACATGTCCCCACGTCCTGCAGTGATTACTTTGTAAATCACAAAGTTGAAATCTCTGCAAAAGAAGACGTGCTTCTCTATCTTAATGTAGTCCGCACCAGAAATAAGTAATTACAAATTTTAATCACAATATTGTACCTTACAATTATGAAAGCAGAGTGATTTCTGATGAGTTTGTAGTTCAAGTGTGTTATTTATCTCTAGTGGCATGCACAGATTAGAAATATCTCTGGAGTAAGCATTCAGATGCACAGAACAGGTTTTATGTCCTCAACATTAAGATGTAAATGTCACGTGATATTGGGAAATATCTATTTGGTCCTTTTTTGTTCAGTTAAGACTGATGACTATGTGTAAATGGCCCTTTTAGCGACGCTTCCTCAAGTTTCTTGTTGCTTCTGTGACACATTTATTTAGCTTATATTTCAAAGGAGATGGTGCTTCTTTGTAGCTAATGAGGTGAAAACCAATCGTAAAGGAAAATAAATGTGTGAATTACGTGGTAATTCCAGCTTAATATTGAGAAGATGCACAGAACGCAATGCTCACTCCATAGATATTTCTACCCTATGTACATCTTCTCTTTCTACTACATTGCAAAGCATATGGGATACAGCAAGGAAGAGCCAACCGCCGCGGCCGAGCTGTCTGCGGTGCAACAGTCACGTTCTGCATGGCCACTACGGTTGGGGGTTTGAATCCTCCCTCGGTCATGGATATTTGTGCCGTCCTTAGTATTAGCTAGTTCATAAGTAGTTTGTAAGTTTAGGGACTGATGACCCCCTAATTAAGTCCCATAAGCTCTACAAACATTTCAACATTTTTGAGCAAGGAAGAAAAAATATTGTGTCTTACTTGGGTTAAATTTTACTTCCAGTAGCAATGGTTTAGTTTATTATCATTGGCAATGAACTATTTGCTTCAGGAGAATGATTAATTTACTGATTAGAACAGCATAAAGTATTTATTTAATGGTGAACATAAAGAATTATTTGTCCCATTCTACATGACTGGTTTTTGAAAGAGCATTTAATGGCTGTTGCCAACATTAGCACACTTCGCCGATGCCATAAGTAAAATTGTGCCCCTTGTTGTAATGTATTACACCATAGTTATGAGAATAAAAAAAACAAAGCATTGGCATCTATTAGTTATTTGGTATGCTATGTCACTAACATCTCCTCAGTTTGTCTTTTCCTGTACTATGATGACAAACACAGATGTTAATTACACACATAACCGAGTGGTCTTAATCTGTCAGTAACGCAATACTGTCCGCTAAACCAAAGTAATCTATGACTTACAAACTTTTCGTCACAGACATACTTTAACATATGTCTACAATCAGTGTATTGCAGTGAGCTTAAAAGATAATATGTATGTATGTATGTATGTATGTATGTCTTATAAAACCGCGACGCTCGATGTATATTTGTCTCTCTAATCCAGTTGTTAGTATTTTGATCCTACAATTGTCTTTCCAGTGTTTATATTGAGATCATTGGTGTATTGCAAGTGTAAGTAATGCTCAGTTAATATATGTCTGTGTTTGTCAGTGTTTTATCTTTGAGTCTTTTTATCTTTGAGCACCTGTTGATCGTCGTATTGCCCCACATTTTACGGATTTTTGTTCGCCGCACTCACCCACTGCCACACACCGTGACCAAAACACCACAGTGCACACCAAGAACCTAAAGGCTTCCCTCATGCATTACCGCCATTGGTTTGCAGTACATAATTTTGGCTACCAAGTGAAATATATGGACACTCGTCCCATGTTCCATTTTTATATATTTATATTGATTATTATTATTTTCAGATTTACTAATTTATATCTAAAAATTCATCTATAATGTAGAAGGAGTTGCCATACAGAAATTCTTTTAATTTATTTTTAAATGCTAGTTGACTACTTATTAGGCTTTTGATGCTGTTTGGTAGATGACCAAAGACTTTTGTGGGGGCATAATTCACCCCTTTCTGTGTCAAAAGCTAGATATAACCTAGAATAGCGAAGACCATTCTTTCTCCTTGTGTTGCAGTAATGTACACTGCTATTGCTTTCGAATTTGGTGGGATTCGTAATAACAAATGTCATGAGTGAATATATATACTGAGAAGTTACTGTGAAGATACCTAGCTCTTTAAATAAGTGTCTGCAGGATGATCTTTGATGAGCTCCAGGAATTATTCTGATTATAATAATGGAAAGTCCAGGTTGGAATAAATAATATTGAGGACAGTTACAACTCACCGCAAAGACGTGGCGACGAGATGCGACAGGCACATACAAAAGACACACACATACAACACATTCAGCTATCGGCCATGGCCTTCCTCAGAAATAGAGCACTCACGCAATCACACAGGCACACAACACAGTCATACAACCATCACCTCCGACTGCCACACTTCGAATCACGCTCTGCAGCGAATCGGGGACGGGAGGGGAGGGGAGGGGGAGGGGATAGAAAGGTTACGTCACGGTGGTGGGGATGGGTTAGATGGGAATAACGAGATGCAGCTTAGGAATGGAGTGGGGAGGCGGGTGAGGGGAGAAAATAAAATAAAATAAAGTAAAATAAAATAAAATAATAATATATATATATATATGAAAATTCATGCACACTGCAAGTGCACAAGACCACAGACACACACATACGCACGCACGCACGCACACACACACACACACACACACACACACACACACACACACACATACATATACACACACATGATCACACATTCACACACCACTCAAATCAGGCGAGGTTTGGGATACAGAGGTAGGAATTGTAAGGTATGGAAAAATATATATTAGGGAAATTATCGTAGGTTGAGGCCTGGTTGATTTCGGGATCGGAGAATGTATTGTAGGGATAACTCCCATCTGTGCAGTTCAGAAAAGCTGGTGGTGGATGGGAGGATCCAGATGGCCCGGGTTGTGAAGCAGCCATTGAAATCAAGCATGTGCTCCGCTGCATGCTGTGCCACAGGGTGGTCCACCTTGTTTTTGGCCACAGTTTGGCGGTGGCCATTCATCCTAATGGACAGCTGGTTGGTGGTCATGCCAATATAGAAAGCTGTACAGTGCTTGCAGCACAGTTGGTAAATTACGTGGCTGCTTTCACAAGTGGCCCGGCCTCTGATGGGGTAGGATAAGCCTGTGACAGGACTGGAATAGGAAGTGCTGGGTGGGTGGATTGGACAGGTCTTGCAGCGGGGTCTTCCACAAGGATATGATCCCTGTGGCAGTGAGCTGGGTTTCGGGGTGGCATAAGGATGAACTAGGATGTTGTGAAGGTTGGGAGGGCGACGGAACACCACTTTAGGAGGGGTGGGAAGGATCTTGGGCAGGATGTCTCTCATTTCAGGGCATGAGGATAGAAAATCAAAACCTTGGCGAAGGATGGAATTTAGTTGTTCGAGACCAGGGTAGTACTGGGTGACAAGGGGAGCGCTCTTTTGTGGATGGTTACTAGTGTTAGGAAGAGGATTTGGGGTGTGTGAGGATATGGCACGGGAGATTTGTTTGCGGACTAGGTCTGTGGGGTAGTTTCTGTTTGTGAAGGCCTTTGTGAGACCTTCAGCATATTCAGAAAGGGAATTCTTGTCACTGCAGATATGCCGTCCACGGGTGGCCAGGCTGTAAGGGAGGGATTTTTTGACGTGGAAGGGATGGCAACTGTCAAAATGTAGGTACTGTTGGTGGTTGGTAGGTTTAATATGGACGGAAGTGTGGATGGAGCCATCAGTGAGGTGGAGGTTGACATCCAGGAATGTGGCATGGTTGGTTGAGGAAGACCAGGTGAAGTGGATGGGAGAGAAGGAATTGAGGTTCTGAAGAAAGGAGGATAGGGTGTCCTGGCCGTGAGTCCAGATCATGAAAATATCATCAATGAACCGGAACCAGGCCAGAGGCTTGAGGTTTTGGGATGCTAGGAAGGATTCCTCCAGACGGCCCATGAACAGGTTGGCATAGGAGGGTGCCATGCGGGTGCCCATGGCTGTGCCTTGGATTTGATGGTAAACTTTCCCCTCAAAGGAAAAGTAGTTGTTAAGTAGGATGAAATTGGTAAGGGTTATGAGGAATGAGGTATCAGGCTTGCGTTCAGAGGGACGTTGGGAGAGGTAGTGTTCCAGAGCGGCAAGGCCATGGGCATGTGGGATGTTGGTGTATAGGGAGGTGGCATCCACTGTGACAAGTAAAGATCCAGGAGGCAAAGGGGTGGGAATGGTGGAGAGTCGGTGAAGGAAGTGGTTGGTATCCTTGATGTGGGAAGGTAGATTTTGGACAATAGGTTGGAGGTGTTGGTCAACTAGGGCTGAAATTCGTTCGGTAGGCGCACAGTAACCAGCCACAATAGGGCGTCCAGGATTATTAGGTTTGTGGATTTTGGGGAGCATGTAAAAGGTGGGTGTGCGGGGTGCTGCTGGGGTGAGGAGGGAGATGGATTCAGGGGAGAGTTTCTGCGAGGGGCCATAGGATTTTAGTAGGGATTGGAGATCTTGTTGGACTTTGGGGATGGGGTCAATCTGGCACAACTTGTAGGTGGAGGAGTCAGATAGTTGGCGGAGCCCTTCTGCCAGGTAGTCACTGTGATCCATAACTACAGTGGTGGAACCTTTATCAGCAGGGAGGACTGTGGTCAACCTATCCACAAAAAACCTAAACCCCACTGAAGTTTCCGTTCTATCCAAAGGTCTTACCTTTAGTCCTACACCCCAGTTTAATCATGTTGCTCTTGTCAAAGACCTACTCTCCTTTTCCCGATCCCTACGATGGAAACACTACTTTGCCACCAATCCCTCTGACCGCAATCTACCTAATCCCAATATTGAACCCTGCCTGTCCCAATTCATACCACCATCCAACAAAGATCCCCCTGCACTCCCACCTAACCACCCTCTGGTTACCCTCCAAGAGTTTCTCACCTCCAACTTGTCCTCACCATCCTTTCCCAAGTCCCTTCCCAAGAACTCAAACCTTTCAGCAGAATAAAGAAGAGCCATCCAAAACCTTAAAACTAATCCTGACATAATCATCCTCCCTGCTGATAAAGGTTCCACCACTGTAGTTATGGATCACAGTGACTACCTGGCAGAAGGGCTCCGCCAACTATCTGACTCCTCCACCTACAAGTTGTGCCAGATTGACCCCATCCCCAAAGTCCAACAAGATCTCCAATCCCTACTAAAATCCTATGGCCCCTCCCAGAAACTCTCCCCTGAATCCATCTCCCTCCTCACCCCAGCAGCACCCCGCACACCCACCTTTTACATGCTCCCCAAAATCCACAAACCTAATAATCCTGGACGCCCTATTGTGGCTGGTTACTGTGCGCCTACCGAACGAATTTCAGCCCTAGTTGACCAACACCTCCAACCTATTGTCCAAAATCTACCTTCCCACATCAAGGATACCAACCACTTCCTTCACCGACTCTCCACCATTCCCACCCCTTTGCCTCCTGGATCTTTACTTGTCACAGTGGATGCCACCTCCCTATACACCAACATCCCACATGCCCATGGCCTTGCCGCTCTGGAACACTACCTCTCCCAACGTCCCTCTGAACGCAAGCCTGATACCTCATTCCTCATAACCCTTACCAATTTCATCCTACTTAACAACTACTTTTCCTTTGAGGGGAAAGTTTACCATCAAATCCAAGGCACAGCCATGGGCACCCGCATGGCACCCTCCTATGCCAACCTGTTCATGGGCCGTCTGGAGGAATCCTTCCTAGCATCCCAAAACCTCAAGCCTCTGGCCTGGTTCCGGTTCATTGATGATATTTTCATGATCTGGACTCACGGCCAGGACACCCTATCCTCCTTTCTTCAGAACCTCAATTCCTTCTCTCCCATCCACTTCACCTGGTCTTCCTCAACCAACCATGCCACATTCCTGGATGTCAACCTCCACCTCACTGATGGCTCCATCCACACTTCCGTCCATATTAAACCTACCAACCACCAACAGTACCTACATTTTGACAGTTGCCATCCCTTCCACGTCAAAAAATCCCTCCCTTACAGCCTGGCCACCCGTGGACGGCATATCTGCAGTGACAAGAATTCCCTTTCTGAATATGCTGAAGGTCTCACAAAGGCCTTCACAAACAGAAACTACCCCACAGACCTAGTCCGCAAACAAATCTCCCGTGCCATATCCTCACACACCCCAAATCCTCTTCCTAACACTAGTAACCATCCACAAAAGAGCGCTCCCCTTGTCACCCAGTACTACCCTGGTCTCGAACAACTAAATTCCATCCTTCGCCAAGGTTTTGATTTTCTATCCTCATGCCCTGAAATGAGAGACATCCTGCCCAAGATCCTTCCCACCCCTCCTAAAGTGGTGTTCCGTCGCCCTCCCAACCTTCACAACATCCTAGTTCATCCTTATGCCACCCCGAAACCCAGCTCACTGCCACAGGGATCATATCCTTGTGGAAGACCCCGCTGCAAGACCTGTCCAATCCACCCACCCAGCACTTCCTATTCCAGTCCTGTCACAGGCTTATCCTACCCCATCAGAGGCCGGGCCACTTGTGAAAGCAGCCACGTAATTTACCAACTGTGCTGCAAGCACTGTACAGCTTTCTATATTGGCATGACCACCAACCAGCTGTCCATTAGGATGAATGGCCACCGCCAAACTGTGGCCAAAAACAAGGTGGACCACCCTGTGGCACAGCATGCAGCGGAGCACATGCTTGATTTCAATGGCTGCTTCACAACCCGGGCCATCTGGATCCTCCCATCCACCACCAGCTTTTCTGAACTGCACAGATGGGAGTTATCCCTACAATACATTCTCCGATCCCGAAATCAACCAGGCCTCAACCTACGATAATTTCCCTAATATATATTTTTCCATACCTTACAATTCCTACCTCTGTATCCCAAACCTCGCCTGATTTGAGTGGTGTGTGAATGTGTGATCATGTGTGTGTATATGTATGTGTGTGTGTGTGTGTGTGTGTGTGTGTGTGTGTGTGTGTGTGCGTGCGTGCGTGCGTATGTGTGTGTCTGTGGTCTTGTGCACTTGCAGTGTGCATGAATTTTCATATATATATATATATTATTATTTTATTTTATTTTACTTTATTTTATTTTATTTTCTCCCCTCACCCGCCTCCCCACTCCATTCCTAAGCTGCATCTCGTTATTCCCATCTAACCCATCCCCACCACCGTGACGTAACCTTTCTATCCCCTCCCCCTCCCCTCCCCTCCCGTCCCCGATTCGCTGCAGAGCGTGATTCGAAGTGTGGCAGTCGGAGGTGATGGTTGTATGACTGTGTTGTGTGCCTGTGTGATTGCGTGAGTGCTCTATTTCTGAGGAAGGCCATGGCCGATAGCTGAATGTGTTGTATGTGTGTGTCTTTTGTATGTGCCTGTCGCATCTCGTCGCCACGTCTTTGCGGTGAGTTGTAATTATTCTGATTACACGCTTTTGTGCACTGAATATGTGTTTACTCAATGATGAATTATCCCAGAAAATGATGCCATACGAAAGCAGAGAATGGTAATAGGCATAGTAAGCTAATTTACTGAGATGTATATCACCAAAATTTGCAATTACCCTAATAACATAAGTAGGTAAACTCAAACGTTTCAGCAGATCTTCAATATGTTTTTTTTCCAGTTCAACCCCTCATCAATCCAGACACCTAAAATTTTTGAATATTCTACCTTTGCTACAGATTTCTGATCAAAGTCTATATTTATTAATTGAGTCATTCCATTTACTGTGTGGAACTGTATGTAATGTGTTTTATCAAAATTTAATGATAGTCCATTTGCTGAGAACCACTTAATGATTTTCTGAAAGATGTCGTTTACAATTTCTTCAGTTAATTCTTGTCTGTCAGGTGTGATAACTATACTTGTATCATCAGCAAAAAGAACAGCTTTGTAACTTCATGGATATAGAATGGAAAGTCATCAATATATATTAAGAACAGCAAAGGGCCCAAGACCGAACCTTGTGGCACCTCATTTTTTATTGTTCCCCACTTTGAGGAATCAGCTGTTTTTTTGCATATTATGTGAATTACTTATGTCAACTTTCTGCACTCTTCCTGTTAGGTACAATTTAAACCATTTGTACACTGTCCCATTCATACCACAATACTTGAGTTTATCTAGAAGAATTCCATGATTTACACAATCGAAAGCCTTGGAGAGATAAAAGAAAAATCTCAACAGGTTATGTCCAGTTATTCAGAGTGTTTAATATTTCATTGGTGAAAGTATATATAGCTTTTCATGTTGAAAATACTTTCTGAAAACCAAACTGACATGTTGTTAGAACTTTATTTTTACCTATGTATGAAACTAGTATACATTACTTTTTCAAGAATTGTGGATAAGGCTGTCAGAAGTGAGATTGGGTGGTAGTTGTTGACATCAGACATACCCCCTTTTTGTGTAGTGGTTTGACAATAGCTTATTTCAGTCTATCAGGAAAACCACCCTGCTTCAGAGAACTATTACATATGTGGCTACGAATCCTACTTATTTCTTGAGAACAAGCTTTTATTACCCTGCTGGAAATACTATCAATTCCATGTGAGCTTTTACTCTTGAGAGAGTTTATTATTTTCTTAATTTCAGAAGGATAGGTGGGTGTAATTTCTATTGTATCAAATTGTGTGGGTATGGCTTGTTCCATTAACTAGCTTCTTCTAATGTATATTTAGATTCTATTTTCTCCACAGCAATTAAAAAATAATTGTTTAAAATGTTTTCAACTTGTGGCTTGTTAGTTGTAAACTTTTCATTCAGTTTGATGGTAATGCTGTCTCCCTGTGCTTGTGGTTGCCCTGTCTCCCTGGTAGTAATATTCCAAATTTTTTAAATTTTGTTATCAGAGGTACTAATCTCAGACATGATGTACATGCTTCTTGACTTTTTAAAAACTTTTCTTAATGTAGCACAGTAGTTTCTATAATACTTGACTGTTTCTGGATCATTACTCTTTCTTGCTGTTAGATACAGTTCCCTTTTTCGGTTACAAGATATTCTTATTCCTTTAGTAAGCCATGGTTTCTAATAATTATATTTAACTATTTTCTTGGAGAAACAATTTTCAAGTACTCTTACAAATGTATCATGAAATAAGTTGCATTTTAAATTAGCATCAGCTTCCTTATACACCTCATCTCAGTCTAACTGCTGAAGATTTTCCCTGAAATTTCTAATTGTTTGAATTGTTTATTGAACACACAACTTTGGAGGGCTGTTTTGAATTACAGAGAGGAACCATGTTTTTGTGTCCCAGTCACGTCGCCACTTTTGTGTCTCGTTCCGTTGTAGGTGTTGGTGGCCGAGTGGAATGAGACCGACACAGAAATAAAGATAGCACGCTGGTGCAGGTACGGAGGGGAGCAGCCAGAAACTAGAAACACTAGAGTAAATTAGAACGAGATATATATTGCACAGAATTTATACAATACTTAACTTTTACATAGTACTGCAGAATGTTGATACATAGTTGAGCTAGAGTCCTGCCTAGTGCCTAACTGATAGCAAAGTCTTCACTGGTGCCTATCGGATTCCGAAGTCTTTACTGGTTCCTAACTCAGTCCCAAGTGCACGATGACATTCAGTGCTGGCCACGAGCAGAGTTGTAGCAGAGGGCGCTCGTGGCTGTCGTCGTAAGAACGCCGGGCCGTGCGTGCATGGCGGCGCGCGGCGAAAGCAGGTGGCGCGCACTTTGTACTTGTGCGACACCACACATGTCAATTACTGTAACTAGCTGTGCACCATGATTGGAAAGACCATACTCAGCAGGATAAGCATTAATGTTTTTAAACTTAGTTTGGTCTATAAAAAAGTTATCTATCAGTGTGCTTCTGTCCTTTACTACCCAAGTACGAAAATCAATTACAGATGACAAATTGAAAGAACAGAGTAAGACTTCCAGGTCATTCTTCCTATTACATTCCTTTAGTCAGTCAACACTGAAATCCCCACAAATAATAATTTGTTTTCCCTTATCTGACAGATAGCACAACAAGGCATCCAAATTTATCATCAATAACTCAAATTTTCCTGAAGGGGACCTATATACTGTTACAATTATATATAAAAAGGGACCTTTTTTCAGTTTAAGCTCACAGGCTCATGCCTAGCAACAGAATTTTCTTCCTACTTTCTACTTTTTTTGAAACTGATGGTTTCCTGATGAAGTTCTGTTGCATCTTAACTACTCCTACTTCTATTGGAGCCTCTTCCTTACTCAACTGCGATAGTGGGGAAAATTTATTGACTGTTCCAATTGCAAAACTATCAGACACTCTTCTCTTTCTCTGGCCCCTGTTCCCAGCTATCACTTCCCACCTCTCATTACCCTCCACCCCCATTAATCTCATCAGTTCCTCCGTCACTTTATCCATATCAGCCTGAAGGGCTCTAATCTTCCCATCTCTTGAGCAAACCCTGCAAAAGAATGGAAGAGTCTCTGTTTTTCCAACTCCCACACCGCTACATCCCCAATGAAACTACCTGTCGCAACAGCTGCATGAAACCCCTAAACTAACTTTCCTACAGCAGCTCACACTTGGAAATCATATTTGTTTACAAATTAATTACGAGATTTACTTAACTGATAATGCTAATATAATAGATGAAGATTACACATCAGGCGAAGGAGCACAGGTGTGACAGCAGCACCAATAAATAGAACACACACACACACACACACACAAACGCTAGCTTTCGCAGCCTAGCGGCTTTGTCAGGCAGAAGGGAAGGAGAGGGAAAAGGAAATGATGAGGGTTTAAAGGAGTGGGTAAGGAGTCATTCCAATCCCGGGACAGGAAAGACTTACCTTGGGAGAAAAGGTAAGTCTTTCCTGTCCTGGGATTGGAACGACTCCTTACCCACTCCTTTAAACCCTCATCATTTCCTTTTCCCTCTCCTTCCCTTCTGCCTGACAAAGCCGCTAGGCTGCGAAAGCTAGCGGTTATGTGTGTGTGTTTGTGTGTGTTCTATTTATTTGTGCTTTTATATATATATATATATATATATAAAATAAAGATTTTTGACTTACCTAAAGTACAGGCTGGTCGATAGGAACACTAAACACACACAAAAACACACAACCATTCGAGCTTTCGCCACCAGTGGTGGCTTCTTCGGGAAAAAGAGGGAGGAAGGAGAGGAGAAAGGGAAGGATACGGGTTTTAAGGAAGGGGAAAAGGAGCCATTCCAATCCCAGGAGTGGAAGGACTTACCTTAGGGGACAAAAAGGAAGGTAAACAAATACACACATGTCTGTGTAAATGTGTGTGCATTTATTTACCCTCCATTTTTTCCCCCAAGATAAGTCTTTCCTGTCCCGGGATTGGAATGGCTCCTTACCCCCTTCCTTAAAACCCTCATCATTTCCTTTTCCCTCTCCTTCCCTTCTGCCTGACGAAGCAGCTAGGCTGTGAAAGCTTGCATTTGTGTGTGTGTGTGTGTTTATTTGTTGCTATCACTGCCTGTGCTCCTTCGCCTGGTAAGTGGACTTCATCTATTTTTTACGTATATATATATGAAATGAAAAGTATAGAAGGATATTATCCTGGTGGGATAAACAAATATAAAATATAGATAACCGATGACTTACCCAAAAGGACTGGCTCGTCGATAGACACAAATAAAAATAAAAATCACACTCAAAACACACTTACTAGCTTTCGCCACCACTGGCAGCTTCTTCAGGAAAAAGAGGAAAAAAGGGGAGGAGAAAGGAAAGGATATGGGTTTTAAGGAAGTGGAAAAGGAGTCATTCCAATCCCAGGAGTGGAAGGACTTACCTTAGGGGACAAAAAGGAAGGTAGACAAATACACACACACTCACACATATCCAAACACAAACACACCTAGACAGACCTTCCTTTTTGTTTCCTAAGGTAAGTCCTTCCACTCCTGGGATTGGAATGACTCCTTTTCCACTTCCTTAAAACCCATATCCTTCCCTTTCTCCTCCCCTTTTTTTCTCTTTTTCCTGAAGAAGCTGCCAGTGGTGGCGAAAGCTAGTAAGTGTGCTTTGAGTGTGATTTTTATTTTGATTTGTGTCTATCGACGAGCCGGTCCTTTTGGGTAAGTCATCCGATGATGAGATAAACTGCACAAATGGTTACTAGTATCACAGTGATACTAGTGGCTGTTACACTAATGATACTCCTGTATACGTCTGAGCAACTGAACCACAGTAATCTGTTCTTTCTCCTTGTCAATTGTTGATATCCTGTAGTACTGTAATGTTCAGTGTATAATTTAGAAAGGAAATATTCTGACTAGGTATAATGTTAGATGAATTGTCTGGCAAGTATAACATTGGTTGTTTACTATTTAATAATGTAGTACCCGTGATGGTAGATGGCAGGTGGAAGTCTTCCACTGCTATATCACAATTTATTCCATTAATTAGTAACCCACTAAGTTGCAACTCGATTTTTGTCATTCCTGAAAAAAAACTTTATTTTTACAACAGTTTGCTTTACAGACCATGGTTTGTATACGGAATAAATCCAATGCTTCCCAAGTCATTCGAAATAAGTTTGTGGATTTCATTATAAACTTTTCACATTCTTGTGTATTCATATTCCCCAGAAAGAGTTGTAATTCACACGATCGTTCACCTGTCCTGTCCTGTAGGACAAATGGTAATTGTTTTGCTAATACATGCACCCAGATCTTCTACATCTAAAACCCTGTGCCTTTTCCATTGTTCTGACACAAGTAATACAACCTTAACTGAAAATTTAACCCACTTTTTCACAAGACTCCATGTAATTGGGTATGCATGAACCATGTAACACTCGAATCGTGACTTAATACTAGCTATTGGAAACTGTATATTTATATATATTCTTGCTTTATCTGCATAAATTCTTACTACTGACACATGATCTATATTGCTCCTATTTACCAAAATAACATACTGAAGGCCTACTGGGAATTCCTTTTCTGCTTGTTGTAATCCCTGCAAAAATTGTGCTGGTGCTAGTAATATAATACTTAGTTGCTTATGCGTAGCACGGTGGATAGCTTCCTGAATTCTTCCCACCTCCACCCTAGCATCATTTAAATTGTTGGCTAACTCACATCTCAGCCTAGCTATTCGCACCTTACTATCTAGTGCCCTAAGGTGGTTTTGCATTACACCCAAATCGTTATTCACGATAGTCATTGTCTCATTAGCATATTGCTGTAATTCCACTGTTATCCTATGCATTATCTTAGTTAAATTTAATAATCCCTATTCCATATTATTAATCTGCATGGTATGATGATCTACTGTTGCCTCAGTTTGTTTTGCCACATCTTGTACCTGACTGAAAGTACTATTTAAATTTAAAATATCATCATCTGCTGTACCAACCACCGTTTTGAGCAGTTTGCCCTCCGTCTCTAACCATCCTCTCTTCCATCTCACTAAGGCATGTGAAATTGTACTGTCTATTTGCTGTAATTGGTCTCTCAATTTATTATAGGAAAACTTAAGTTCTAGATACTCACCACATAAATCCAATAACTTATATATTATAGACGAAAACTTCCAGCAGGAAAAATATATAAATAAAAAATAGATGAAGATTACTTACCAGGTGAAGGAGCACAGGTGGTGATAGTAGCACAAATAAAACACACACACACACACACACAAACGTTAGCTTTCGCAGCCTAGCTGCATCGTCAGGCAGAAGCGAAGAGAGGGAAAAGGAAATGATGAGGGTTTTAAGGGAGTGGGTAAGGAGTCATTCCAATCCTGGGAGAGGAAAGACTTACCTTGGGGGGGGGGGGGGGGAGGAGGTAAACAAATACACACCCACCCACACATTTACAGAGATGCAAGTACTTAGGCAGACATACTGTAGAAAGCAAAGAAGTTAAGAAGTTAGACAGACATGCCACTTGAGGCAGAAGCTCTGTCCAGAGAACTGAGGCGAAGATGTTAAGATGGTGGGTGGGAATTCGAATGTAGCGGAGTTTGAGACCAGGTGGGCAACGGAAAGAGAGAATATGCTGAAGGGCTAGTTTCCATCTCCGGAGTTCTGAAGTATTGGTGTCGGTGGGAAGTATCCAGATAACCCGGACTGTGTAACACTGTGCCAAGATGTGCTGGTCGTGCCCCAAGGTGTGTTTAGACAGGATGATCCTCATTACCAACAAACACTGTCTGCCTGTGACCATTCATGTGAATGAACTGTTTGTTGCTGGTCATTCCCACATAGAACTCTTCACAGTGCAGGCCTGTCAGTTGGTAAATCACGTGGGTGCTGTTGCAAGTGGCTCTGCCCTTGATTGTGTACACCCTCTGGGTGTGACTGGAGTAAGTGGTGATGGAAGGGTGCATAGGGCAGTTTTTACAACGGGGGATGGTTACAAGGGTAGGAGCCAGAAGGTAGGGAAGGTGGTTTGGGGATTTCACAGGGATGGACTAGGAGGTTACGGAGGTTAGGTGGGAGGCGGAAAGACACTCTCGGAGTAGTGGGGAGGATGTCATGAAGGATGGATCTCATTTCGGGGCAGGATTTAAGGAAGTCGTATCCTTGCTGGAGAGCCACATTCAGAGTCCGCTCCAGTCCCGGAAAGTATCTGGTAACAAAAGGGGCACTTCTGGGATTCTTCGGTGGAAGGTTCTGTATTTGGGGGGATGAGGAGGTGGCTCTGGTAATTTGATTCTGAACCAAATCAGAAGGATATTTGCGGGATGTGAAAGCTGTTATTAGGTAATTGGTGTACTGGTTCAGGGATTCGGGACTGGAGCAGACTCGTTTGCTCGAAGACCTAAGCTGTAGGGAAGGGAACATTTGATGTGGAATGGACGGCAGCTGTCATAATGCAGGTACTGTTGTTTATTGGTAGGTTTGATGTGGACGGATGTGTGTAGTTGGCCATTGGATAGATGGAGGTCGACATTGAGGAAAGTGGCATGGGATTTGGAATAGGATCAGGTGAATTTGATGGGACCAAAGGAGTTGAGGTTGGAGAGGAAATTCTGGAGTTCTTCTTCACTGTGAGTCCAGATCATGAAGATGTCATCAATGAGTCTATACCAAACTTTGGGTTGACAGGCTTGGGTGTGTAGGAAGGCTTCCTCTAAGCGTCCCATAAATAAGTTTGCATACGAGGGGGCCATCCTGGTCCCCATGGCTGTTCCCTTTAGCCAAACATTACCACAGCTGAATCCTGAGCTATCCGTGATCTGAAGGCTGACCATTCCATCGTCATTCTCCCTGCCGACAAGGGCTCCACGACAGTGGTACTTGATCGGCGGGGGTATGTGGCAGAAGGAGTGCGTCAGCTTTCAGATAATACCACATATAAAGTTTTTCAAGGCGATCCCATTCCTGATGTCCAGGCATAACTTCAAGGAATCCTCAAAACCTTAGGCCCCCTACAAAACCTTTCACCTGACTCCATTAACCTCATGACTCCACCTTCTACCTACTTCCGAAGATTCACAAACCCAATCATCCAGGCCGCCCCATTGTGGCCGGTTACCAAGCCCCAAAAGAACGAATCTCTGCCTACATAGACCAACACCTTCAACCCATCATGTGCAGTCTCCCATCCTTCATCAAAGACACCAACCACTTCCTCGATCACCTGAAATCCTTACCCAGCCTGTTACCTCCTCTAACCATCCTTGTAACTATCGATGCCACTTCCTTATACACAAATATCCCACATGCCCATGGCCTCGCTGCGATGGAATATTTCCTTTCACGCCGACCACCCACTTCCCTACCTAAAACCTCTTCCCTTAATACCCTAGCCAGCTTCATCCTAACCCACAACTTCTTCACTTTTGAGGGCCAGACATACCAACAACTAAAGGGAACAGCCATGGGGACCAGGATGGCCCCCTCGTACGCAAACTAAATAAAATATTTCCATGTTCTCTTTTCCTCCCACTTTACAAAAATTAACACATAAAACTCTAGACACAAAACAAACCCAGCCAAAAGAACTATACTACACCATTACAATTTTTACACTACTTACTCATTGATTGTAACCCGTAAGGCACATCCCTTACCTTTCTCCTATCCTTTTGCTTATTATTTTTAGTGCACAGTGTTTGTGACAGTACCTGAGGAAAAGCATCTACTACACCTTGGAAAGGTTTAATTCTACTTATATGTACTACTGAAGTTTTACATTCACGGGTGAGGTAACCTCGATCACCTGGTGAGGTCCAGAATATTTTGTTAGAAACTTCTTAGTTTTCTTAGTTTTACCCCTTGGTGTGTAAGGGTTCGCTAGTAACACCGACTGACCAGTCTGATATTGTGGCAATCTCCTGCTACTTAATCCCACTCGCTCTTGGCATTCTAGTGCTCTAGTGTTCACCCATTTTACTTTTTGCCCAACTTCCTTCAGCACCTTTGCAAATACTTTCACATGTTCCCCTAATTTCCCCAATTTTTGCTGAATCATGTCAAATGGAGATGGCATTTTTTTGTCCATATATGCATCCATAGAATGATAATCCTGTTCCAGTGTGCATTTTCAAATTATATGCGGTGCATATTATTTTGAGGTACACATCTCAGTCTGAATGTTGCGAATTTACATAGTGACTCAACATCTTTGATATAGTTCGATGTACCCTCTCCATTCGACCATTGGCTTGCAGGTGAACTGGACTAGTCCACAACTTTTTCACTTTCAGTAAGTGACAGCTGCTTCATGAGATCAGAAGTGAAATTTGACCCTTGGTCCATGATAATTGTTTGCAGTACTTCGAACTTAAGAATCCAATGATTCACCATAGCATTCACTACTGTGCTTGCTTTCTGATAAGCTACTAATACCAAATATCTTGAAAAATGATGTCATCATTAATACATACTTATTACCTGATTGACTCTAGGGGAAAGCACCAAGGGTATCAGTGCTAAGCATTTGAAATGAGAAATCACATTCCAGTAATCTTTGTAACTATATTTTTTGATGACATAAACCAGCACACTGAGCACATGGAATACAGTTTTTGACATATTGTTCCACATCAGCCCATCTTGTTCTCCACCAGAATCTTCCTGTTACCCTCCTATCAGTTGTTCTCTTTCCCCCATGCCCTGATAACATATGATCATGTGCCACACATAGTACCTCTGTTGGTAATGGTGCTGGAACTACCACACATAGTCCACAGTTAGTTGTTCTACGTAATATGCCATCTTGTACTATGAACTGTGGTTACTTGCAATACAGCTGACATTCTTGATGAGCTTTCTTTGGCTCTTTCATATCAAACCCTGCAACTTATAAAGCTCCTATCTTCCTACTAAGTGCATTGGCATTGGCATGTTTGTACTCCTGGTTTGTGCCTGACCTCATATAGAAACTTACTTAACTTCAATGCCCATCTTGTAAGACGATTTGAAGGATCTTTTAACCACAGTAACCACCACAAAGATGAATGATCAGTCTTATGTCCATACAGATAGCATCTCAAATATGAAATACCATATATTACAGACAACATTTATTTCTCAGTGGTGGAATAATTCTGCTCAGTCTTGTTAAGCTAATGGGATGCATATGTGACTGGATGTTTCTTCCTATCAATCACTTGTCCCAAAACTACCCCTAAAGCTGTTGAACTTGCATCACACAATCGTATGAACTCTATTGAGAAATCTGGAAACACTAATACTGGATCTGAACTTAATACTTTTTTTTTAATTTTTGAAATGCTGCTTGACACACAGGTTTTCAGCTAAAAGTAACTCCTTTTCGTAACAATTTCATTAGAGGTTGTGCTATTTCTGCAAACTCCTTCACAAAACGATAATAGTAGCTTGTAAGACTCATGATCGATTGTAACTGTTTGTTGTTGTTATGGTCTTCAGTCCGGAGACTGGTTTGATGCAGCTCTCCACCCTACTCTATACTGAGCAAGCCTTTTCATCTCCTCATAAGAACGGCAACCCACATCTACTTGAATCTGCTTACTATATGCGTCTCTTGGTCTCCCTCTGAGATTTTTACCTCACACACTTCCCTCCAATGCTAAATTTACGATTTCTCGATGTCTAAGAATGTGTCCTACCAAGCGATCCCTTCATTTAGTCAGGGTATGCCAAAGATTCCTTTTCTCACCAATTCTATTCAGTACCTCTTCATTAGTTATGCGATCTACCCACCTAATCTTCAGCATTCTTCTGTAGCACCACATTTCAAAAGCCTCTATTCTCTTCCTGTCTGCACTGCTTATCGTCCATGTTTCACTCCCATACAAGGCAACACTCCACACAAATGCCTTCAGAAAAGACTTCCTTACACATAAGTTAATATTCGATGTTAGCAAATTTCTCTTTTTCAAAAATGCTTTTCTTCCCATTGCCATTCTGCATTTTATATTCTCTGTACTGCGACCATCGCATGTTATTTTACTACCCAAGTAACAAAACTCATCTACCACCTTCATTGTTTTGTTACCTAATCTAATTCCTTCAGCATCGCCTGATTTTCTAGAACCGCATTCCATTATTTTTGTTTTGCTCTTGTTAATGTTCATTTTGTACACTCTCTTCAACACACTGTCCATTCTATTCAACTGCTCTTCCAGGTCCCTTGCTGTCTGTGACAGAATTACAATGTCATCAGCAAAACGCAATGTTTTTATTTCTTCCCCCTGGACTTTAATCCCTAATCCAAATTTTTCCTTGCTTTCCTTCACCACCTGCTCGATGTACAAATTGAATAACATCGGAGAAAGGCTACAACCCTATCTTACTCCCTTCCCAACTGATGCTTCCCTTTCATGCTCTTGGAGTCTAATAACTGCGGTCTGGCTTTTGTACAAGTTGTAAATAACTCTCCTTTCCCTGTATTTTACCTCTGCTGACTTCAGAATTTGAAAGAGTGTATTCCAGTCAACATTGTCAAACGCTTTCTCCAAATCTACAAAAGCTAAAAATGTAGGTTTGTCTTTCCTTAATCTATCTTATACGATAAGACGTAAAGTGAGTATTGCCTCCCGGGTTCCTACGTTCCTCCTGAATCCAAACTGATATTCCCTGAGATCAGCTTCTACCAGCTTTTCCATTCTCCTGTAGATAATACGTGTTAAAATTTTGCAACCACGACTTATTAAACTGATGGTTCTGTAGTTTTCACACCTGTCTGCACCTGCTTTCTTTGGAATTGGGATTATTACATTTTTCTTAAAGTCTGAGGGTATTTAGCCTGTCTCATACATCCTACACACCAGTTCAAACAGTTTTGTCATGGCTGGCTCTCCCAGAGACTTTAGTAGCTCTGAGGGTATGTCATCTACTCCTGGGGCCTTGTTCCGACCTAGGTCTTTCAGGGCTCTGTCAAATTCATCTCTCAGTATAGTATCTCCTATTTCATCTTTATATACTTCCTCTTCCCTTCCTACAACATCGTCTCTAAGTTCATTTCCTTTGTAGAGCTGCTCTATGTACTCTTTCCACCTTTCAGCTTTCCTATCTTTGCTGAGAACTTGTTTTCCATCTGAGTTCTTGATATTCGTAGAGTTGCTTTTCTTATCCCCAAATGTCTCTTTTATTTTCCTGTAGGCGGAATATACTTTTCCCCTTCTTATACATTTGAATTTGGCTTCTAGCCATTCCTGCTTAGCCATTTTGCACTTCCTGTCAATCTCACTTCTTAGTCGTCTGTATTCCATTTTGCCTGTTTCATTTAATATTTTATATCTTCTCGTTTCATCAATTAAATTTAGTATTTCCTGTGATATCCAAGGATTTTTTGTAGGTCTTGTCTTTCTACCTATATTGTTCTCTGCTGTCTTCACTATTTCATCTCTCAATGCTACCCATTCCTTCTCTACTGTTTTATTTCCCCGTTTCTGTCAATTGTTGCCTAAATCTCCCTCTGAATTTCTCCAGAACTTCACTTTCCTTCAATTTATCTAAGTCCCATCTCCTTATTTTCCTACCTTTCTGCAGTTTTTTCAGTTTCAGCCTACAGTTCATTACTAACAAGTTATAGTCAGAGTCTATATCTGCCCCTGGGTATGTTTTACAGTTTATAACCTGGTTCCGGAATCTATGTCTTACCATTATAAAATCTATATGATACCTTCCAGTGTCTCCTGGTCTCTTCCACGTATACAACCTTCTTTTGTGATTCTTAAAACACGTTTTTGTTATAGCTAAATTATGTTCCATGCAAAATTCTACCAGGCGGCTTCCTCTTTCATTCCTTTTGGCCAGACCATACTCACCTACTATCTTCCCTTCCCTTCCTTGTTCTACTACTGAATTCCTGTCTCCCATAACAATTAAGTTTTCCTCTTCCTTAACTGTCTGAATAATTTCCTTTTGCTCCTCATATATTTCTTCAATCTCCTCATCATTGGCAGGGCTAGTTGGCATATAAACCTGTACTACTGTTGTTGGTTTTGGCTTCGTATCTATCTTGGCAATGATAATGCGATCACTGTGCTGCTCATAGTAGTTTACCCGCATTCCTATTTTCTTATTCATTACCAGTCCTACTCCTGTAATACCCCCAACTGATTTTGTATTTATAATCCTGTACTCACCTGAGCAGAAATCCTGTTCATCCTGCCACCGAACTTCACTAATCCCCACTATATCTAACTTCAACCTATTCATTTCCCTTTTTAAATTTTCTAATTTTCCTACCCGATTAAGGGATCTAACATTCCACACTCCGATCCGTAGAATGCCAGTATTGTCTTTCCTGATGACAACATCCTCCTGAGTAGTCCCCGCCCAGAGACCCGAATGAGGGACTATTTTATCTCCGGAATATTTTACCCGAGAGGATGCCATCATCATATTTTCATGCAGTAGAGCTGCATGTCCTTGGGAAAAGTAACGGCTGTAGTTTCCCCTTGCTTTCAGCCGTTCGCAGTAACTGTGTGGCAAAGCCACATTAGCTGATGTTACAAGGCCAGCTCAGTTAATCATCCAGACTGTTGCCCCTGTAACTACTGAAAAGGCTGCTGCCCCTCTTCAGGAACCACACGTTTGTCTGGCCTCTCCACAGATACCCCTCCGCTGTGGTTGTACCTACGGTACGGCTATCTGCATCGTTGAGGCATGCAAGCCACCCCACCTCGGCAATGTATGTGGTTCATGGGATTGGGTAACTGTTTGAGGAACTGGAAAATCACATACTCCTTCTGTGAGTCACAGATCTGTCCTTACCCCATCTTGGCTAATTATATGCCCCAGATAGTTCACTTGCCTTTCGGCAAAATGACATTTCTCTATGCTAAGTGTAAGGTAAGCGTTTTCTAACCTCTGAAATATGCATTTCAAGCACTGAACATGCTCTTCTAAATCTTTTGAAAATATCCATTATGTTATCCAAGTACACCATACATTTACTAGGTTTTAAACACCTGAAGACTCCATCCTACAGACATTGAAATGTAGCCGGTGCATTTTTTAACCCAAAAGGCATTCTATGGTACTGGTAGTGGCCAGAATTTGTTGGAAATACTGTCTTGTGTCTGTCTTCCAGACGAACCTCGATTTGATGATATCCACTTCTTAAATCTAGAGTCGAAAAGAATTTACATTGTCCCGGATTATCTAATGTTTCCATAATGTTAGGTAGCGGATATGCATCTGATACCGGTGTCTCGTTCAAAAATCTGTAATCAGAGCAAAATCAATATTTCTTTGCTCCATCTGTTGATTTTTTCAGCATTACCATGAAGCTGGATGACCATGGACTATAGCTATGCTTGATGATTTCATCTGCTAACTGTTACTCCACAAACTGCTCTATAAATGCTTTGGAAGCCGATATTGCTTCCTAAACAATGGCAGGTGATTTCCTGTTGGAATCATATGCTGCGTGATTGGAATAGCAGGTAACATTCCTTGTGAATTAAACAGTTTTTTGTACTGCAGTAACAATGATTCTAATAATTGTCTTTCCTCACCCTCAAGGTGAAGCACTTTCTCTCACAACACAGATAAGTTGACGGTTTGCTCTGTCTTATTTCGGACACCAAGATCTTAACATCTTCTTCGTTACAAACTTCCAATGTGGCTACTAGTAATCCTTTTGAAAGATAAAGTTCCTCTTCCCCAAAATTGTCTACGCTCACTGGCACCTTATACTCGTAATACATCTGCATACAAAACAACACTGGTCATCCAATAAATCATTACTTGGTAGTGGTTCTACTAGGCATACTACATTCTGTGGAAATCCAGTGCCTACTGGTGCCCAGATCAGTCTTCCCGTACCCGGTGCTATACAAAGTATTTATTCAATTTGGCGCAACTGGTTTCGATGTTACATTCACACCATCTTCAGGCCCCCTTTGTGCAACTATCAATAATAGCATATTTGAAAAGGGTAGCCATTAATACCAGTGGCCGTAAAGTTCTTAGTCTGTTCAAGTTGTCATCAAGTTTTTGACTTGAACAGACTAAGAAATATACGGCTACCGGGATTAACGGCTACCCTTTTCAAATGTGCTATTATTGACAGTTGCACAAAGGGGGCCTGAAGATGGTGTGATTGTAACACTGAAACCAGTTGCGCAAAATTGAATAAATATTTTGTATACAGCTGCTGGTACTTTCTTCCATATTCAGATGTTGTTCTGATTGAAAAGTAATTATTGTCACATATGATTGAAAGTTAAATATCAATGCTCGCACTGTGACCAGGAAAACAAGTTGGCCTTTTGGAGAATCATATGCAATGGGCCATGCTAACATCACTGTCTCTGGGAGAAACTATAACAGTAGGAAATTTTGCATAAAAAACCTCTGAACTCTTTTTTTTATTTATTTAATGTTTTTCTCAATGTAGACCTTGGCAGAAACAAAACAGCAGAAACATTGGGCACAAATTTTTAGGCCATCAGTGGACATTTCAAAACCTAGGTAGGTAAACAATGGATGAATTAAAAAATTGCTACTTCTCAAATTACACTTTAGGTCAGTTGATAGAAAAACTGACAAAAGCTAGCATAAACAAAACAAATGTTCCTTAGTGGATGGACAGAGACCATGATACCAGCCAAGTAATTAACATACCCTTGCACTGGTGCTCTTAAGTTGTTTTAGGAAATTGAAATATTGTCATGGTGCTTACTATTCCAGAGGCAACTATAAATACTGATAGAGGCTGAATGATGTATTGATTACGAGCAGCTGAGGGTAACCTAATCTAAAGACAGTTTTAAGTATGCCATGGAGAAATCAATTTTAGAATAATAATGGTCTGGTTACTTGCCAGAATGCTCATATGAGCATGGCAGCAGGTACATATAACTGATAGCTTGTGCATTGACACAAATTTTAAAGTGGCCACAAACGTGACTCATATTATAGCATACCTATGGTATATTAAGCATTAGCCATGTAATGATAAACTGCACATGCATGTACAAAATACACTATCAAATACAATATGATAATACTGACAGTAGCCCACTGATTACAATTCATTATTATTTTACTGATTTAAAGAACCATTTAACGTATATAGTTTTATGATCAACAGGTGGAATGACTTATTTATTTTTATTTAATTTAAATCCCATAGATCCAATATAGCAAGAAATTCGTTTGGATGTAGGACATGTCAGATTGTTACAAAAAGGAAAATACAGAATCCCTCTTATATATATTCCCTTAGGAATGATGATGAAATTATTGTTATACCAGCTGACAAGGGTAATGCCACGGTTGTCTTGACACGGGATGATTATGTCCTTAAAATGAATTTTTTACTGAATGCCCCGGCATACAGAAGGTTGAGCTGCGATATATATATAAAAATAGAAAACAGATGACTTACCAAAAGGACCGGCTCGTCGATAGAAACAAATAAAATAAATAAAATCACACACAAACACACATACAAGCTTTCGCAGCCTAGCTGCTTCGTCAGGCAGAAGGGAAGGAGAGGGAAAAGGAAATGATGAGGGTTTCAAGGGAGCGGATAAGGAGTCATTCCAATCCCGGGACAGGAAAGACTTACCTTGGGGGGAAAAAAGAGGGTAAAGAAAAACACACACACCCACACATTTACACAGACGCAAGTACACTTAGGCAGACACACTGTACAACTGTAGAAAGCAAAGAAGTTAAGAAGTTAGACAGAGATACCACTTGAGGCAGAGGCTCTGTCCAGAGAACTGAAGCAAAGATGTTAAGATGGTGGGTGGGAATTCAAATTTAGCGGAGGTTGAGACCAGGTGGGTAACGGGAAGAGAGAATATGCTGAAGGGCTAGTTCCCATCTCCGGAGTTCTGAAGGATTGGTGTCGGTGGGAAGTATCCAGATAACCCGGACGGTGTAACACTGTGCCAAGATGTGCTGGCCGTGCACCAAGGCGTGTTTAGCCACAGGGTGATCCTCATTACCAACAAACACTGTCTGCCTGTGACCATTCATGCGAATGGACAGTTTATTGCTGGTCATTCCCACATAGAACGCTTCACAGTGCAGGCATGTCAGTTGGTAAATCACGTGGGTGCTGTCACAGGTGGCTCTGCCCTTGATTGTGTACACCTTCCGGGTTACGGGACTGGAGTAAGTGGTGGTGGAAGGGTGCATAGGGCAGGATATATATATATATATATATATATATATATATATATATATATATATATATATATACACACACACACACACACACACACACACACACACACACACACACACACACACACACACACACATATCCACATCCAAACACACCTAGGCAGACATTTGTAGCTGCCTAGGTGTGTTTGGATGTGGATATGTGTGAGTGTGTATTTGTTTACCTCCCTTTTTGTCCCCTAAGGTAAGTCCTTCCACTCCTGGGATTGGAATGGCTCCTTTTCCACTTCCTTAAAACCCGTATCCTTCCCTTTCTCCTCTCCTTCCTTCCTCTTTTTCCCGAAGAAGCCACCACTGGTGGCGAAAGCTCGAATGTTTGTGTGTTTTTGTGTGTGTTTGGTGTTTCTGTCGATGAGCCTGTACTTTAGGTAAGTCAAAAATCTTTATATATATATATATATATATATATATATATATATATATATATATATATATATATCAAAAGGTATAGACAAAAATTACACATTACACAGAAATTACACACTACACAAAAATTACATATTACAGAAAACTACACATTAAAAGGTTAAAAATTACACATTACACAAACACAGGTAGATCTCAGCAGCAAGAAATAGTGATGTTGACAAAAATTAACACATAACATGCTACCATAAAATAACATCTTTTAAATTAAAAAATAAAATTTGTTAACACAGATTGAAATATTCTTCTACTGAATAAAATGACTTATCTAATAGATATTGTTTGAGTTGTTGTTTAAATTTGGAAGGCTCATGGATAAGTGACTTCAGAGATAGTGGATTAGCACTGAACACTTTGCAGCTCATTTAGTGGGATCCTTTTTGTACAGTACTTAGGTTTTTTAATTCATAATGGAGATCTAGCTTCCTCCTGGCATTGTGCGTATCGTAATATTCATTAGTTTTGTACAAGTATACATTTTTAACAATAAAGCATAGTAGTTTGGTTTTGTGTAGTTTGTTGTTACATACACATAATCACTTTATTTATGTTATTCAGTATTTCATGTGTGCTGGGAACATCATCTACCTGTGCCACATCGAGTCAATAATAAAGTAGTTACTTCTAGAATTAGGAAATATTTGCATACTAATGGAAATAAGATACTATAGGTGGGACCTGTTACAATTATTACAACCAGATATGCAGCTCACTTTAGAATATGGCAAACTTTCTGCTCCAATAAACAATGAAAAATTGTTGAGATGCTGCAAAACCAAAAGGCAATCTCGTAAATTATAGAGGTCAAGCAGAGTGTTAATGACAAGCATCTGTTTTGAGTCACCATCTAGGTGTCACTTCATGTATGCTTCTATGATTTCAAATTTTTGCTGAATACTCTCCATCTGCCACTGTTGCCAATAATTCCTATTGGTAAGGAATTGGTTAAACTTTAACCTCAGTCAAAGTCTTTAAAATCATCACACAAACAAATTACCCCATAGAGGTTTCCTATCATGACCAACAGTAAAGCTAACTGACTAGAAACTATTGGGTAAATGACTCCTGTGTCCTGCATCCTACGCAATTCTGCTTTAACTACCTCTGTCCTGGCAAGTGGTGCAGGTTGAGCTTGGCCAAACATGTGTTGCCAATGACATAAGCTGAAAATGGGGCAGAAAATTTCTTGTACTTTCCAATTTTGTCTTCAAAAACTGTTTATAAGACTGCAAAAAGTGACTTGAGATCATCAAAAGGGTTAACTAGTGATGGCAAATTAACACATCAACTCTCTGTAAATCAAATGTTATAAAAGTGTTCAACACAAAAATTCTGGAGACTGTAGTAGATATAACATCTTACAGCTGATGTAAATAAGTGTTGCATAAATTTTCCATTAGTGCCAGTATCAGTAATTTATGCAAGATAGGGAAACATTACAGTTAAGGTTATCCTCAATATGAGCACATCTGTAAATGCTACCTCCACCAATTATTTTGACAATATGTCAAAGAAAGCTAGACCTCCAGTCTTCATTATCAGTAACTGCAAATAAGTGGACTAGAAGGCATAGAAACACAACATGTTAGAATACAGCCCTTCTTAAGTTTAAAGACATGAAATGTAGCAATATTGCAACTCACTATTCCACATTCATGTATTTTCCTGCCACATATAGCTGACATTTCAATGGTATTCATAATCGACTATAAGAGACAAATGTTCTGCAAGCTGTTTGTAATAGATGGCTATACAGCTCAAGATAAGATAGCCATACTGATCAACATGCTGCACCCTCAGTATCAGGTCAGTTGCAGTGACATCTCAACAATGTCTGACACCGAGCCCTGAGCCCCGGATTCCTATGTCACCACTGGCTGATTGTCTATGCCGCTGCTGTAATTGCGAGGTGCCCCAGGCGAGACAGCATGCCACCAGAGATGTGATACGGTGCCTTCACGCCACCGTCACAAACTACTTTGCCTTAGGGTCTGCAAAAGGCTCAGCAAAGCCTGACATCACATCATTGCACACAGCTGGGCCACGGTACACATGCTGCAGTTCTCTGACACTGGACCTACTGCTCGATCCAGTGGCGTGTTCCACCCTATGCTGGCAGACGACAACTACTGCCAGCATACAACTGGCCATGTTCTGAATATTACAGGCATAAGAAGACACAAGAAAAAACCTGACATGTTATAATGTTGAATAAAGAAAATTTCTTTGTTGAACAATAACTGCTGTTTAATCCCAAGCCACCACCTCCCAGCAGCTGAATCCCACAGCCCACAAACCATCAAAGTACACCACACCTACTGTTACACTATTCTGACAGACATAGGGAAGCCCTTTTATAAAGATTTGGAAAAGTATTTAGTAATTTTCTGTAATAGATACAAAGAAAATCAATTCACAAATTGTTTTGTATAACTGTAATGATAAAATGACTAATATATATTGTTATATTTGCATTTTTATTACTGTTTTCTGTTGGTGTCAGGTAAAGCTTCACTGATTTTAATATCATTTCCTATACTTCTACTGCATGTTTCTTTGCTTCAGCACAGGTCTATATTTGCTGTACAGTACTTCTGTGGATATTTTAATGCATAAATTTAATGTAGCTACAACAATTAGCAACACTGGCATCACCATCATTAACAGAGTAGAAAAAATCGAAAAGGTAAAATAATGTATCACAAAACCCGCACTATCCAATATTCATGCATATCAACCTTAAAATATTATACTCCATAAAAATCACCAAATTAAATGATAAACAGACCAGAAAGTGGCTGTAAATGTCACATGTTGGGCTTAATTTGCTCTGCCGAGTTGTGCTCTTGTTAATTTAGTGCATTTGAATCCATACACCATCTACACATACAATTGATGCCATTAAATGCAGTATCAGGGATGCTTGAGCCTCCCAACCATCCACCACAGATCTCGAATCCAGTACAAATAATCTCAGTTATCTCAAAAAATTTGCCTAGTGTTTTCAGAAATTTCCTTGAGAATCTCCCTGCTTGATTGACAGCTGAGATTCCGCTATCCACTAGAATCATTATATCATCTGAAAAGGCCAGGCAACTGATCTTCATGTTGTTTTTCACTTGTCCAAGTAGAGTGGGTTTTTAGAAGTTCAATTTTTAAGTTATTTTTCCCATTCTTTAATACCTTTATCAAAGTTGAAGGGTACTGGTGACCACCCGTCACCTTGTAACATGCCAGTCTTTATCTCCAAATGCTTTAATATACCACAAATAAATTTGATCAGTAAGAGTTTTTTAGATATTCAATAGTATTTTGTGCCAAGTCTATGGTCTTCTAGGACATTAAAGAGGAACTGTCCATTTATGGAATCGTACCCCTTTTGATACCAAAAAACATATATAAAGGAGTGGATAGCTTTGAGTTATGTTATATATTTCTTTTTCGGGCTGAAAACATGCTCTGCTTTTGATTGTTATGGTCATAAGTCTACCTGGTATTAACCAAACTTTTGTTCTACCTGCCTTCCATATTTCTGACAAAGACAGTCTGAGTTGGTCTTGTAATAACCAAAACTATGAAAATTCCAATCTTGTTATTAACATCAAACTTGTCACTTTTTTTTTATATGTTGTGTCGATGAGTGTACATCTCTATCCATCAGTTATGTGTTTCATTTATAGGATTCCATTTGTCACATGTCTACAAGAAGTTTTGAGAGATCCTCAAGTGGTTGTTGTTGTTTAGAGGGGACTAGACTGCACGGTCATCAGTCCCCTATCCTCAAGTGGGCCTCAGTTCTTCGAGTCACAGAAACTTCTCCTGAAGTTCCGTTGTTTTTGAGTCTGAGGATGTATGTCCTGATTTCATATTTGATGGGTGGTTGAGATCTATGATTTGTGTACAAAGAAGTCTCTTTACGAGATTTTGATAATGATTTAGACATTTGAGTAACTGTGAGAAAACATAGCCACCTCTATGCAGTTTTCTTCCTTAGTCAATGCATGCCTTGTATCCTGTTTTAGGAAGAACATGTTTTATGGAATGTACCTATTGATCTTTCCTCCAAATGTCTTGTAGAAGTCTCATTTTTGTAACCATATAAATCTTTTACAAAGGAGTGCAGATGTTCAGTGTGTTTGAACTGCTGCTCATTTAAATAAAAAAATAGTGGCAAAGCTGTGACATCACCACCTATGAAAGTTATAAGAGTAGCATTTTCCATCTAGAACCACCTGACAAAGTGATTCACAACTTTTCCTTTTCTCCCAATAGCCTTCAGTTTTGTTGGATCACCTACGTAGCTGATCGACCACAGTAGTACAAGTTTATATACCAACTATCTTCACCGATGATCAGGAGATCAAAGAAATGTATAAGGAGATAAAAGAATTTATTCAGACTGTTATGAGAGACAAAAACTTTATTGTGATGGGGGATTGGAACTCAGCAGTGTGGAAGACTAAAGGGGGGGGGGGGGTGGACCGCCCCAGGTCTCTCATCGGAGGGGGCCTCCAAATACTTCAAGAGTACTTTTCTTTTCTTTTTTTTTTCTTTTCTTTTTTTTTTGTTAACAATAGGTGAAAACAAAATAAGCAGTCTCGCATATGCAGATGACTTAGTTGTAATGGCCGATTCGATTGAAAGGTTACAAACCAATATTGCAAGGCTCAATCAGAGGTGCAAGGATTATGATATGAAGATCAGCATCTCCAAAACGAAAGTAATGTCTGTGGGAAAGAGATTCAAACGGATTGAGTGCCAGATAGGAGGAACAAAGTTAGAACAGGTAGATAGTTTCAAGTACCTGGGATGTATTTTCTCACAGGATGGCAACATAGTGAAAGAACTAGAATAGAGGTGTAGCAAAGCTAATGCAGTGAGTGCTCAGCTAAGATCTACTCTCTTCTGCAAGAAGTAAGTCAGTACTAAGTTAGCAGTGCACCGCTCTATCTTTTGACCAACTTTGTTGTATGGGAGTGAAAGTTGGGTGGATACAGGTTACCTTATTCGTAAGGTAGAGGTTACAGATATGAAAGTAGCAAGAATGATTGCAGGTACTAACAGATGGGAGCAATGGCAGGAGGGTGTCCATAATGAGGAAATCAAAGAAAAACTGGGAATGAACACCATACATGAAGCAGTTAGAGCGAACAGACTGAGATGGTGGAATGATGTTACACACATGGGAGAAGCAAGGTTACCTAAAGAGACTCATGAGCTCGGCAGCGGAGGGTAAGAGAAGTCGAGGTAGACCTAGAAGAAAGTACTTAGATTCAGTGCAGAATGATTTTGAAGTAAAAGGCATAACATCAGACGAGGCATCAATGTTAGCATTGAATAGGGGATCATGGAGGAATTTATTAGAGATACTATGCTCTAGATTGAACGCTGAAAGGCATTATTAGTATCTAATGATGATGATGATGATGATGATGTTAACATCTTTGGCCAATTGTTCTGGGCCCCAAAATCTTGAAAGCAATTTTTTTTTAGACTGTACTGTGCCTCTCCTCCTGGGGGGCTTTAAATCTCAAAAGTAACTTTTTGTATAGTAATACATGTATTTTCAAGTGGACGGGGTGGCCTCATTTTGTTTTGCCATTGCCCCAGGCCTCCAACGGCCTTAGTCTGCCACTGGAACTCAGTAGTAGGAAGAGAAGGTAATGTAGTACGTGAATATGGACTGGGAGAAAGGAATGATAGAGTAGATCACCTAATGCGGCTTGGGCTATTTACGAAACTACAATCGCCAACATTCTCCTCACTTTTTTTTTTTTTTTTTTTTTTTTTTTTTGTGGTTTTAGGGCGCACAACTTCTATGGTCATTAGCGCCCAGACAAGAACATTGATTCGCTAGATCGCAAAAAAAAAAAAAAAAAAAAAAAAAAAGGTGACTGCCAGTTAGAACATTAAAAGAGGCTAAAAACGAAAGATAAAGGACAATGAAAAGGGTTAAATATCCTTCGATAAGTTGGCCAAGTTGATAAAACGCAAAACTCGAGCAGCTGCTCGTGTGTCATCAGCTAAAATTTCCTCCAGTGTAGACGGAAAGTGAAGGGCTACACGGAGATTATTAAAATTTATGCAAGACAATAAAACGTGTCGCACCATCAGCAATTCACCGCAGGAGCACAGCGGTGCAGGATCGGCGGTTAGCAAATGACGGTGGCTGAAACGGCAGTGACCGATCCGCAACCGGGCCGGGATGACCTCCTCCCGCCGAGAGGGGCGTGAGGAGGTCCTCCAAGCGGTCGGGATCGGTTTGACAGTTCGCAATTTATTGTTGTAGAGTGAAAACCACGCACTGTGCCATGACGACACGATACTCCGGCGAAGAGCCCGTTGAACATCGTCCGATGGGATGCAAAAGGTAGCCATGCGAGGCAAAAGAGCTGCGGCCTTGGCTGCTATGTCAGCGGCCTCATTCCCGGGCACACCCACGTGGCCAGGGACCCACAGGAAAGAAACGTGACAGCTGTCATCTGCTAGCAACTGGAGGGAGCATTGGATCCGATACACGAGAGGATGGTTCGATAAAGGGTCCTTAAGACTCTACAGGTCACTAAGGGAGTCCGAACATATGGCATAGAAAGGTTGGTGGTGGCGGCAGGTATACAAAACGGCCTGGTGGAGGGCAAAAAGCTCACTGTGAAGTTCGAGCACTGGTCAGGGAGCTTGTATTGGAAATGGTTGTCCCCGACGACGAAGGCAGATCCGACACCGGCAGTGCTCTTGGAACCATCAGTGTAAATAAATATGGCATTATCGAACCGTGAACGGAGTTTGACAAGCCTCAAGCGGTATACCAAATCCGAAGTGCTCTCCTTGGGGAGCGAACTAAGTTCAAGGTGAGTGTGAACCTGGGCCTGATGCCACAGTGGCAATGGGCTTTCGCTCAACCGAAAGCTGGAAGGAAGGGTAAAATCGAGCCGCTGTAGCAGGCGGCGAAACCCAACTCCAGGTGGAAGCAAGGCAATTGCAGACAACGGATATTGGCGATCGAGTGAGTCGTCAAAAAATAATCGGTAAGATGGATGGTTGGGCATCGACCGCAGGCGACATGCGTACCGACACAAGAGTATGTCACGTCGAGTGGTGAAGGGTAATACAGCAGCCTCGGCATACAGACTTTCAACAGGGCTGGTATAAAATGCACCGGTCGCAAGACGTAATCCCCGATGGTGGATAGAGTTGAGACGACGGAGAATTGACGGCCGTGCAGAAGAGTATACAAGGCTTCCGTAGTCGAGCTTCGACTGAACAGTGGCCTGGTAAAGGTGAAGCAGGACGGTGTGATCCGCTCCCCATGACGTGCCACTGAGGGCACGAAGAACATTAAGGGATCGGGCACAATGGGCAGCCAGGTAGGACACGTGTGTGGACCAGCAAAGTTTACGATCCAACATGAGTCCCAAGAATTTTGTTGTCTCCACGAAAGGGAGAGCAACAGGGCCGAGACGTAGAGAAGGTGGAAGAAATTCCTTGTATCTCCAGAAGTTTATACACACCGTTTTCTCAGTGGAGAATCGGAAGCCGTTTGCGATGCTCCAGGAATATAGATGGTCAAGACAGCATTGAAGACAACGCTCCAAGAGACATGTCCGCTGGGCACTGCAATAAATTGCAAAATCGTCTACAAAAAGGGATCCGGAAACGTCGGCTGAGAGGCAATCTACGATCGGATTGATTGCAATGGCAAAGAGAGCCACACTCAAGATGGAGCCCTGCGGTACCCCATTTTCCTGGCAAAAGGTATCTGACAAAACAGAGCCCACCCATACCCGGAACTTGCGATCCGCCAAAAACGCTTGTATGAAAAGAGGGAGGCGGCCCCGAAGGCCCCATGTGTGCAATGTGCGGAGAATGCCCGCTCTCCAACAGGTATCATATGCCTTCTCCAAGTCGAAGAACACTGCTACTGTTAGACGCTTCTTTAGAAAGTTATTCATAATGAAGGTCGACAAAGTAACGAGGTGATCAGCAGCAGAGTGGTGTCAACGAAAACCGCATTGGACATTTGTTAGGAGGCGGCGAATGCCCGCTCTCCAACAGGTATCATATGCCTTCTCCAAGTCGAAGAACACTGCTACTGTTAGACGCTTCTTTAGAAAGTTATTCATAATGAAGGTCGACAAAGTAACGAGGTGATCAGCAGCAGAGCGGTGTCAACGAAAACCGCATTGGACATTTGTTAGGAGGCGGCGAGATTCGAGGAGCCAGACCAACCGAGCGTTAACCATGCGTTCCATCACCTTACAGACGCAGCTCGTCAGAGAAATGGGGCGATAACTGGAAGGAAGATGTTTGTCCTTCCCTGGTTTGGGGATGGGGACAACAATGGCTTCACGCCAACTTGTGGGAACATGACCTTCAGTCCATATGCGATTGTAGGTACTAAGAAGAAAACACTTGCCCGCAGGAGAGAGGTTCTTCAGCATCTCAATATGGATGGAATCGGGCCCGGGAGCAGAAGATCGGGACAGGGCAAGAGCACGGTCTAGCTTCTGCATGGTGAAGGAGACATTATAATTGTCACGATTAAAAGAGTGGAAAGAGGGCGGCCGTGCCTCCTCTACCTGTTTGCGAGGGAGAAAGGCAGGGTGGTAATGGGCAGAGCTCTAAACCTCCGCAAAGAAACGCCCAATGCGTTGGATACATCAGCGGGGTCCACGAGGACCGCGTTCTCCACGGTCAGGCCAGGAATCGGAGAGTGGACCTTAATGCCGGATAAACGGCGTAGGCCACCGCAAACAACCGTGGGGGGAGTAAAACGGTTAAAAGAACTAGTAAAAGCAGTCCAGCAAGCTTTCTTGCTGTCGTTTATGATACGATGACATTGCGCTCTCATATGTTTACAATGTATGCAATTCTCCAAAGTTGGGTGGCGGCGGAAGGTGCGTAAAGCACGGCGCCGGGCTCTAAGCGCATCGTGGCAGGCTGCAGTCCACCAAGGGACCGGCACACGATGTGGAGAAGATGATGTACGAGGTATGGAATGTTCGGCAGCGGTGAGAATAACCTCTGTGAGGTATTTGACCTGACTGCCACAGCTGGGAAAATTCTGATTGTGAAAAACAGCCATGGAAGAATAAAGCCCCCAGTCGGCTTTAGAAAAGTTCCAATTGGTGGGACAAGGAGATGGGGAATGATGCAGGAAGTGGATGATACAAGGGAAATGGTCACTCGAGTATGTGTCAGAAAGTGCATACCACTCAAACCGACCGGCAAGCTGAGGAGTGCATATCACAAGGTCTATGTGGGAGTAAGTATGAGTTGTGTCAGAAAGGAAGGTCGGTGCACCTGTGTTGAGGCAGACAAGATTGAGGTGTTGGAGAAGGTCCACCCAAAGGGAGCCTCGCGGACAATGCGCCGGAGAGCCCCATAGGGGGTGGTGGGCATTGAAGTCGCCTACCAACACGAAAGGTGAAGGGAGCTGGTTGACGAGGTGTAGCACATCTTCCCTAGTAAGGGCAGATGATGATGGCGAATAGATATTACAAAGGGAAAAGGTAAATGTGGATAGAGTTATGCGGACGGCAACTGCCTGTAGGTGAGTATGTAATGTAATGGGATGGTAATAGATGTCGTCTCGAATGAACATCAGAACCCCTCCATGGGCTGGGGTACCTTCCACCGGTGGCAGGTCGAAACGCACAGAGGTGTAGTGGGGAAAGTCTGCACAATCACCTGGACGCAACTTAGTTTCTTGGAGACAGACTAGAAGCGGGCAGTGCAATCGAAGGAGTAGTTTTAATTCCTCCCGATTGGAACGAATGCCACGAATATTCCATTGAAGGAGCGCCATGATAAAAAATGAGATAAGAAATAGTAAAAACGAACAATCAAGCGGGGTCACCTCGACGGCCGCTGAGGACCGGATGGCGAGGGAGCACTGCTATCGCTGTCTAGGGGCAAAGGGTCGTGGTCCATAGGTTCGACCGACGTGCCTGTCACATCCCTGAGTTGATCAGGAGGGGCAGTTTCCACCGCCGGTAAAGGGCCGGGTGCTCGGCAGACGGAGCGTCCCGGTGAAACAGAAGTCGGCCGAGGCCGGCAACTGTTGGACGGCGTGACAGATGGGTCACGCCTCGGCGGGGAAGGAGAGGAACTTGTTTTCTTGTCGGCTCTTCTGGAAGAGTGACTTTTTCAAAGTCCAGGCATCTAGTTTAGGTGCCCGTGGTTTACTAGAGGTTGACGAAGACTGTACTTTAGAAGCAGCAGGAGGGAGCGGGGACATGGAACGGGCAATCTTCGGGCTGGCGGATCGCAAAACTGTGTCAGCGAAAGTAAAATCACAGGTCTGGGTACTTGAATCCTTAGTAGGTCGAGTGGAGGTGAGGACCTGACTGTATGTGCCCGCTGGGAGGACAGTGGGCTTTCGACTCGCCAACAACTTTCGAGCGGCAGATGTGGATACCTTCTCCGTAACCCGAATTTGCTGGATGACTTTTTCATCCTTATATATAGGGCAGTCTCGAGAGGAAGCCGCATAGTCACCATTACAGTTAAGGCAGTGAGGGGACGGAGGTGGGCAACCCCCCTCATGGGCGTCCCTACCACAAGTGACACATTTTGCTGCATTAGGGCAAGATTGACGGGTGTGGTTGTATCAGTGGCATTGAAAACAGCGCGTTGGGTTAGGTACATAAGGGCGGACGGAGATGACTTCATACCCTGCTTTGACCTTCGACGGGAGTTCAACTCTGTCGAACGTCAAAAACACAGTACGAGTCGGTGTCAGCTGGTTATCTACCTTTTTCATCACCCTGTGGACGGCTGTTACACCCTGATCGGACATATAGGATTGTATGTCTTCGTCAGACAACCTGTCAAGGGATCTCGTAAAAACTACACCCCGTGACGAGTTGAGTGTGCAGTGCGCTTCTACCTTGACTGGAAACGTGTGTAGCAATGTTGTTCGTATCAGTTTTTGGGCCTGGAAGGCACTGTCCGTTTCTAGCAACAATGTGCCATTGCGCTGACGTGAACAGGTTTTAACAGGGCCAGCAATTGCATCAACACCTTTCTGGATGACGAAAGGATTTACAGACGTGAAATCTTTACCGTCGGTGCGAGAGACAACAAGAAATTTCGGTACATTAGGCAGAGTCTTTTTCTACTGAGGCGAATCTATCTTCTGTTTCTGGGTCAACGTCAATGAAGAATAGAAGGAAGTCATCGCGGAAGTGTCTCCCGTGATTACCGGCCTCTCTGATGGCGTGCTCCTTCCTAGTGGGGGCCCTCTCTGAGGGCTTACCCGCCTCAGGTGATTGTTCACACCTCAGGTCACACCTCCCGAGAACTGACGGAGGGACCAATCGGTATGTTTGGAAGGTACCAGCTTGGGTAATCACCCCTCCCTGGGCCTGGCCTTTACCAGGGGGTACGTACGTGCCCTACTTGTCTACCCGGGGTGGGGAATTACGCGTTACCCCGTCACCTGCTACGCATGATAATGCGTGGGTCGGCCTTCAGACACGCACAGGGAGGAAAGAAGACGAATAGAGGAAGTGAAGAGGAAGAAGGAAAGAAGTGTCTCAAACGCCGAGGTGGAGACTAATGAGGAAAAGAAGGCTAGGAGAGTACAAGGAGAGAAAGACAGAAACAAAGGGTAAGAAAGGAAGGAACCAAGGAATAAGAGAAACGACAACAAGAAACCACCTGAACTCGTGAAATACGCCCATCTCCGGGTGAAGGCATAAACCGGGAGGGAAAGTGAAGCAGCCTGGGGCAGAAGAAAGGCTGCTCCGGCTCGGGGCCCCGTGCCCGCCACACACGTACCCACAAAAGAACTGTGGGCCCTCTGGGGGGACATTCTCCTCCAAATGCGAAAATATATTGTTGACTTCCACTTACATAGGTAGAAATAATCATCAGAATAAAATACGAGAAATCAGAGCCCGAACGGAGAGATTCAGGTGTTCATTCTTCCTGCGAGCCATTTGAGAATGGAATGGGAGATAAATAGTATAATGGTGGTTCGATGAACCCTCTGCCAGGCACTTAAATGTGATTTGCATAGTACCCCATGTAGATGTAGTAGAGTTTTGTGCAGAGCACAATTTAATTAGTTCAATACTTGGTTTAATCATCATGGAAGAAGGCTGTATGTGTGGAAGAAACCAGCAGACACTGGAAGATACCAGATTGACTTTATAATGTTAAGACATGGGTTTAGAAACCAGGTTTTCAACTGTAAGACATATCCAGGAGTAGATATTGACTCTGATGTTAATTTGTTGGTTATTAACTGTAGTTTAAAACTTAGGAGACTGCAAAAGAGGTAGACCACTAAGGACATTTAATGTAGATAAACTGAAGAAACCATAGGTATTGCATTATGCAAGGTTTCACAAAATGAGGGGGAAGTAAAACAGTAAGAAAAGAATGGTTAGCTCTGAGAGATACACTAGTGAATGCCACAGAGCATCATATAGGCAGAAAGACAAGACCTAATAGAAATTCTTGGATTAAACAGGAGGTTCTGAACTTAACTGATGTATGGACAAAGATATAAAAATGCAGTAAGTGAAACAGGCAAAAGGGAGTACAGACGGCTGAAAAATAAGGATGACAGGAAGTGTAGATTGATTATGAAGGAGCATTTACAGGACAAATGCAAGGCCTTAGAAGTGTGTGCAACTAGAGGAAAGAGAGATCTACAGGAAAATGAAATAAACACTTAGAGACAACAAAAGTGTTGTGAGCAGAGAAACGTCCCTGACAACAAAATATTGTATTTTCTTTTTCCACCCGAAGGGAATCAGACTAACCTCAGTACAGAATGAGGGTCAAAGTTCAAGTTCTTCACAAAGGAAAGTAACAACTTCTACAGTTCTAACAAAGTTCAAAACAATACTATCACCACAATGAATAACAGAGTTCTGGTAGCGTCTTCTTGGGTTCTGGAGATCGTGGAGATCTGTTGTTTAAGACTACTGTTGGTGGAGAGAACTGGCAAGGAAGGTTGCTGCCTGGCTTTAAATAGAGTATTGCAGCCAATCCACAAGTGGCGTAGGGATTTCTCTGTGATGGAGGTGCTGCCGCAGCACTCCCTGCTGAGATGGTGCTCTCCCACAATATTTGTTATGACAATGTTGTTTGTCTGATGCCAGCTGGCTAGCATCTGTTTTGGTGCTTCATGTGGTTGGAGTTGATATGCCTGCCACATGGCAAGGTGTGGAGGACGGTCTACTCTGCAGGGGCACCGGAAACAATGGAAATTTCTTAAATCTGTTGGAACCCATAGCTAAATTTGATACTTTTATTGCTGAACATGTGAGAAGAATAAGTTCAAAAGAAACACACGTCCACTACTTGAACAATAGTATCCAAAACAAGTTTGTTGATTTCTAGTCAGTGAAGATTTTACAAGCTAACATTTTACAACAGATACAGCAAACAAATTACTATTATATTATATTAGACTGTACTCCTGACATTAGCTACACTGAGCAAACAACACCTGTTTTCAGATTTGAAGTGAAAGCCTCAGCAGAAGCAAAAGGCATTACTTTAAATGCCATGAGAGGCCCGGGCTACAACAGTGATTCCACAATGAAAATAAAACATGTTGGAGTGCAGGAGAGAATATTTAAATCTTATAGCTTTTTATGTGTCATTTAGGGTCATTCCTTCAACTTGGTCATAAATGTAGTAACTATTTACCGAGCACCTGCAGGAAATTGTAACCTTTACTAAATCATCTAGAAGCTCTATTGAGCTATTTATCAATAAGAAACAAAGAAATCTCAATTGCTGGTGACTTTATTACAGATTTTTTTAAATGCAGACTTACAGTAAACATTCATTGCAGTCAGTAACATTGTCTTCCAATCGAACTCATACTTTAAACTTCCCTACTAGGATAACTAAATCCTCTAAGACAGACATTGACAATATTTTTATAGACAAATCAAAGGAACAAATTCATATCATAAAACCAACAATCAATGGCGTAACAGAGCATGATATGCAGCTCCTCGTGTTAGGTATTGATTCTAATTAGATTATAAAGACTACTAAATCTACATACAGGAGTGCCGTCAATCCGCAAAAAATTGAGTATTTTAGAAAACTACTAAAACTTTGAGCTACAGTGATGGCCACCTAAAATAAATGATATGAAAAATTCTTATTGAGTGAGGATCACAGCAAGTCACAGACCAAGAATTGCCTGTGGACCTTAAAGGTAGGGGATTTTCCTCAAAGCATTACACAAGGAAGCTATGCAATGAAATTAAAAATATAACATATTTGTTAATAAAGTCAGTATCATGTCTGAAAACTGTTTTCCTCTAAAAGTAACTCAAATTACAATGTCAATAATGGAGGATGGATATCAACACAACATAAACAGGCTCAATGAGCTGTTGGCAGGCATGAAAATAGGTAATCACACTCACACAACTTAAATTTTTGGCCATGGGCTTTGTCAGAAAAAGAATCACATACATTCATGGAATCACTCAGACAACTATACATACACAACCACCATGTCCGGCCACTCTAGCACCACAAGCATCTAGACTATGAGTGAGGTGGGGAGTGGCAAATAGTGACTGATGATCCCGTAGTTAAGTCCCATAAGCTATACAAACATTTGAATATTTTTTGGGAGTGGCAAAGGACGTCAAGTAAAGCTGGGGATGGAAAGTTCCGCATTACATTATGAATTATAAAGGTTCTGATAGATGGGAATTTGAATAATGGCAATTAATACAATGAAGGAAAAGGATGAGAAAGGATAAAATGGAGGTGTAGATGAGTGTGGAGGATTGGAAATACCAAGAAGAAGAAGAATAAGGGAAGAAAAGCAGGAAGAATAGGAAAAACATAGGGGAAAAAGTAATTAAGGGGATATTGTAAGTGGCGACACACAGTTGCAGGGAAGACATGAGATACAGGATAATGAGTGGGGAAGGAAGAGCAGATGGAAATATGTTAGGCATAGGGTGTAGAGATGGGAAGTTGGGTGAGGCCAGGGTGGTTGCAGGACCTTAGAATGTGTTGAAGGGACAACTCCCATCTACGCAGTTCGGAAGAGCTGCTGGTGGAGGGGAGGGTCCAGATGACTCAGGTAGTGAATAAGCCACAGAAGTGCTGTTTTATGATGCATGCTGTGGCACAGGGTGCTCCATCTTGCTTTTTGCCACAGTTTGGCGGTGGCCATTCATCCTTACGGGCAGCTGGTTCATCATCATACCAATTTAAAATGCTGTACAGTGATTGCAGCAGAGTTGGTGTATCACATGGCTACTTTCACAGGTGGCCCGACCTCTGATGGGGTAAAAAAAAGCCTGTGGAATAGGAAGTGCTGGGTGGGTGGATTGGGCAGGTTTTGCATTGGGGTCTTCCACATGGATATGATCGTTATGATAATGGCATGGGGTTGGGAGTGGCATAGGAATGGACTAGGATGTTGTGGAGGTTGGGTGGGAGATGGAACACCACTTTAGGAGAGGTTGGAAGGATCTTGGGTGGGATGTTTCTCATTTCAGGGCATGATAATAGGTAGTCAAAGCCTTGCTGAAGTATGTGATTTAGCTGTTCCACCCTGCGGTGGTACTGGGTGACAAGAAGGATACTCCTTTGTGAGTGGTTACTGGAGTTGAATGGAGGATTGGTGGTGTGTGGAGATATGGCATGGGAAATCTGTTTGCGGACTAGATCAGGACGGTAATGTAAGGCCTTTGGCATAATAGATAAGAGACTTCTGATCACTGCAAATTCGCTATCCGTGGGTAGAAAGGCTGTATGGGAGGGATTTTTATTTATTTATTTATTTTATTTTTTAGTGGGGAATTAATGGAAGCTATCAAAGTGCAGGTACTCTTGGTGATTAGTATGTAGTGTCGAGGGAACTGTCAGCGAGGTGGAGGTTAACATCCAGGAAAGTGATCTTCTGGTCTGAGTAGGATCAAGTGAAGTTGATGGGGGAGAAGGAGTTGAGGTTGTGAAGGAACGAGGATAGTGTTTCCTGGGCCTGAGTACAAATCATGAAGATGTCATCAATGAATCAGAACAGGGGTTTGGGGTTTTAGGAGGCTACGGAGGTTTCCTCTAGATGGCCCCTAAATTTGGCATAGGAGGGTGCCATATGGATGCTCATGGATTTGAATTTATACTTTTCCTTCACAAGAAATTGGTGGCAAAGTAGTTTTTCCACTGTAAGTAAGTAAGTAAGTTTTATTTGTCCTGCAGATCAAACATTTGTACAGTAGGGCACACAATGATACAGGACAAGTCACTAGGAATAAAACACTTTTGTACTTTGTACAATAAGGCAAAAAGTGCTATAAAAATTAAATTAAGGCTAAGGACATGGAGTTACAGAGTTTCTTACACATGGCAGAATAATTATAAGCAGAAAAATATATGCAAAAATAATTATAACCACAAAAATAACAGTACTTGTTTAAATTAATGAAAATATCTATAAGGTGAAAATATTAGTTCTTAAAATTATCATGGATAATTTAATATGCAAATTATTTTAGCTATAACATATTACATTAGTACAAGAACATTGAGTTACAGACTTACATGGCAGAAAAATATAACATGGATAATTTAGTAAGCAAATTCTTTTAGCTATAACATATTCCATTAGTACAAGGACATGGAGTTACAGACTTCACATGGCAGAAAAATATAAGTAAAATAATTATAAGCAGAAGAAGTACAGTACTTGTTTAAATTAGTCAAGATATTTATAAGAAGAAAATAGTAGTTCTGGATTGGCAGGAGGAGAGGTGGTGTTTGAGTGGAGGTCTTGACTCTTGACCCTGCCTTACTCCCACCTAACCACCCTCTGGTTAACCCTCCATTACTGACATTCCAATTGGATTTTCCATTGTTAAAAGTAACTCAAATTCAACAAAAGTGTACAATAAAACCATGGATTACACAAGGAATTAAGAGTTCACGTAAGACCAAAAGGAAAATGTATCTTTGAGCCAAGAGTGGTTCCAAAGATGATGATTTAGCTACATATAAGGAATACTGTAAAATATTTAAAAATGCACTATGAGAAGAAGATACCAACATCAGGCAACAAAACAAAAACCAATATGGGATATAGTGAAAGAGGAGACTGGTAGAACCAAAAAGTAACAGGAGAATTTTTAAAATAGACTATAGATTAGTAACTGATGGGCATAGTGTGTCAAATCCATTTAATAAGTACTTTATATCTGTACTGATAATGTGTGATTGTCAGGGTCAGTAAATAATGTCCCTGAATATTTGAAACTAGCATTTATAAAGAACTTCAGGTACATGAATATGTCACTCACTTCAACATAAGAAATAACTTTCATAATAAAATCATAAAAAAACTAAGTAGGCCTATCCTAGCTGTTATGATGAAATGTCAACGAAGTTAAATGAAGCGTTTTTTTGTGGATTTAGCATAATTTTAAGTTATTTGTGTAACCAGTTGTAGTGTCTAAAGCACTACATGCTTTCCCTAGCTAGATAGGATGACCAAATGGATTAATTTTGGGTATTTATGGAGGTTTATTTTTGGACTGTTAGTGTCCTGGGCTATTTCTTTCACAGGTGAATGCCCAGACAGGAACCTCCTCCTTGTCAAAGATGTACAACCAGAAGGTGTTGCGTGGTGTAATGAACTCTGTGCAGACTTGAAGTAAACAGGGGACAAAGTGGAGTAAATCAAACTGTTATTCGTTTGTTATAGTTATAAGTGATGTCTTGGATAGATAACATATTCCAAGTTTGGTCTCAATAGTAGGTATTTGTAATTGCATCTGGATGTATAGGCCTAAGTGTAAACCAGACGATACTCTTACTGAATGGAATGTACAGTGTGTTGAAGAGAGTGTACAAAATGAACATTAACAAGAACAAAACAAAAATAATGGAATGCGGTCTTAGAAAATCAGGCGATGCTGAAGGAATTAGATTAGGTAACGAAACAATGAAGGTGGTAGATGAGTTTTGTTACTTAGGTAGTAAAATAACATGCGATGGTCGCAGTACAGAGGATATAAAATGCAGAATGGCAATGGGAAGAAAAGCATTTTTGAAAAAGAGAAATTTGCTAACATCGAATATTAATTTAAGTGTAAGGAAGTCTTTTCTGAAGGCATTTGTGTGGAGTGTTGCCTTGTATGGGAGTGAGACATGGACGATAAACAGTGCGGACAGGAAGAGAATAGAGGCTTTTGAAATGTGGTGCTACAGAAGAATGCTGAAGATTAGGTGGGTAGATCGCATAACTAATGAAGAGGTACTGAACAGAATTGGTGAGAAAAGGAATTTTTGGCATACCCTAACTAAAAGAAGGGATCGCTTGGTAGGACACATTCTTAGACATCGAGGAATCGTAAATTTATCATTGGAGGGAAGTGTGTGGGGTAAAAATCGCAGAGGGAGGCCAAGAGACGCGTATAGTAAGCAGATTCAAGTGGATATGGGTTGCCGTTCTTATGAGGAGATGAAAAGGCTTGCTCAGGATAGAGTAGGGTGGAGAGCTGCATCAAACCAGTCTCCGGACTGAAGACCATAACAACAACAACTCTTACTGAAGTTGTATTAAGGCTTAATAATCCCCTTTTAATTATCAACTAAACTGGAGTGTGTACTCATTTAATTAATGAGTTATACATTGATTGAAATTCTTCATCTATACATTTTATATCAGAGAAGAAGTCTGATTGACCTCAGTATAGGATTAACTATTACTAGAGGCACAGAGTTTCACGACCTCTACAATTCTGTATGTCATAAGAAATATATGAAGAAGACATTTCTTTATGTGATGGGATTCTGAAAAGGTAGAATCACACAGTCTATTATAACTGGAACATTTCCTGATTGGTTTAAACATGTGGATATTAAATATCTATTCAAGAAAGTGGATAAAGAGATACCATGAAACTACAGACTGATGTACAAGCTGTTTCTCAACCACCTGACTACAAATGGCATATTGACCAGAGCACAGTTTGGATTTCTGAAAAGTTCTGATATTGAGAAGGCTATGTACACATACAGTGAGAATGCACTTAATTCATTAGATAATAAGTTAGAAGCAGCAAGTATTTTCTATGATCTGTCAAAGGCATTTAATTTTGTGAACCACAACAGCCTTTTAAGTAAATTATAATTCTATGGTGTCATGGGAATTGCTGCAAAATGGTTCAAGTCGTACCTCGCTAACAGGAAATAATGGGTGTCAGTGCAAGAGACTAGTGAATTAAGCCATCAGTCACCATTGGATAGGAAAGAAATTACATGTGTCCCACAATGATTGCTTTTTCTTGTGTACGTTAATGACCTCTCATCAGTTACACCGCCAGCAGCATAGTTAGTTTTGTTTGCAGATGATACAAGTATTGCAATAAATAGCATGCTGAGCATAGTTCTAGAAAGGTGTGCTAATGATATATTCAAGAACATTAATAAATGGTTTAAAGCAAACTCACTGACATTAAACTTCAAAAAGAAGTATGAAGAGGAGCAGATAGAAGAGGTTGACAGTATTAAACTCCTGGGATTACAGCTTGATAATAAATTCGGTTTGGAGTAGCACCATAAAACTGCAGAAACGACTTAACAAATCTGTATTTGCAGTACAAATGTTATCAGACATAGGAGACATAAAAAATATAAAAGCTTGCATACTTTCATTCCATAATGTCATACAGTATAATATTTTGGGGGAACTCTTCAAGTCAAACAACAGATTTCTGAGTCCAAAGCGTGTAATATGTATTATTTGCGGAGTAAATTCATGAGCATCCTGTAGAAACCTCTCCAAAGAACTGGGTATACTAACAACTGCCTCTCAGCATATTTATTCCTTAGTGAAATTTGTGATAAACAACCTATCCCTTTTCCTAACAAACAGCCCAGTTAATACATACAATAAGAACAGAAACTTAAGAGCATTTACTTTAGTTTAAAAAGTGGTCCACAACTAAGGAACACACATTTTCAATTATTTGCCAGCAACCACAAAAAAACTTAGCTACAAATATAGCTCATTTTAAGAGAAGCCTTAAGGACTTACTAAGGGCCAGCTCCTTATACTTCACTCATGAATTTTTAAGTAGAACCAAATGATGCACATATCTGTCTTCATACTTTTAGAATTATAATATTAGTATTAACAGATTACTGACATGTTCCACATCCACAGGGATCACCTCAACATGGCTCTATTGAATGACAGACTAATCCAATCTAATCTGGTGCAGCTCTGTTGTATAATATTGATGTAAACTGTTCCAGCACCATTAAAGAATTTCTTTACACATCTACTCAAAGATAGAGTATTCTGCTGAAACATGTTTCATTACAATGGGAAAGTAGAACTGAGGCAGTATTGCCTCTGAGGAACCACAATGAAGCAGTGTATACCGCCTTATATGAAACTTCTTAAGATCAGAAAATTGATGCATTCGGTAGGAACACTGCCATATGACTTCAATACTTCCAGTTTCTATGCTGCTTAGTGACATGGCATGAGATCCTGCATAAAGCAAATATGATTATTAAACTGTTGCAAAAAGTCACAAATGACCTGCAAAGTTCAATGCATCTTATCAAAAGTTTAAAATCATTGCTGGAAAAAATGACATCAGATCAAGGACTAAATAGAGTCATTATAGATTGAGATGCAAAAGAACTTACAGAAAAAAAAATTGAGGTAAAAATGCCCTAGGCCTGGTTCAACCAAGAAAAGTAAAAAAAAATCTCCTATGACAATGAAAATGAAGCTGTAGATTTTGGTAAAAATTCATTTGAAGTTCTTTGTTGTACTTGAGACTGCAGATGAAGAAAGCCTGTAAGCACCTTCTAACCGTTTTGATTAATGGAGGACACTGCAAAGTGAACAGAGATTGATTAATTGATTTATTTCTTCACCATTTATCATTTACATGATATGGGTTTCTTCAATGTGTATGTACATAAAGAAAATACATATAGGCCTAATACATAAAATACATATATTTCATATATAGGTACAATATAAAACACTATACTGTACACAAAAACTTTCATATTTCCCTAATTGATGATTTTTTTTACATTATTCTGATTGTTTTTCTTTGAAATAATGTTCTATTGTATAATAGCATTTTGAAATTAGAAACATTTTGACAGCTTATTTAAATCTGAACATCTTATCTATTTGTTTAATTTCCTCAGGCAACTTATTGTACAGCTTTAGTCCTTGGTATTCACTGCTGTTTTGAGTCCTACATTTGTATTTTCTGGAAAGGTGCAGGTGTTCCCTAATTCTCGAATTATCATAATGTGTGGCACTGTTTTTGGCAAAGTGATGTACATGTTTTCTTACATACACTACTGTTTGGTAAATGTATTCATAAGGAACAGTCAGTGTACCCAGTTCTTTAAACAATTCCTGGCAGTGAACCCTTTTCTTCTGTTTTGTTATTATCCGAAGAGCCCTCTTTTGCAATATGAAACTTTTCAATGTTCTGCCTGTGTGAGCGCCAGAAAATTATCCCGTATCTAAGGAGTGAATGAATGTATGCATTATATTTTACTTTGAGGCAGTTACTGTAACATACAGCTACTAGTACGCTCAAAGCATAGCATGCAGATGAGATTCTCTTAGCTATCTTTGAGGTGTGTTCCCTCCATTTCATTTGATTATCTATATCCATCCGTAAAAATTTTATGTTCATTACACAGTTCATGGGATCGCCATTTAGATTTAATTTAATATTATTTGTTTTACTTATAGCAAAATTCATACTGTGTATCTTACTGCTATTAATGGTTACTTTATTTACCTCTGACCATTTGCATACATCTTTCAACATGTTATCGGCTTTACTCAGCAGCATTTCCTGTCTTTATTATGTTGCTATCGTCAGCAAACAGAATTTTGTCACCATGAGTGACACTTTCTGGGAAGTCATTTATATATATTAAAAATAGGATAGCGCCCAATATACTCCCCTGTGGGACTCCTATATTAATTAGTTTAGCTTCTGACAGATGTTTCTCTATATACTTCGGATTTTTATTAGGCTGTGAAATGTCTACTCTACGTACCCTATTCGTAGGATATGATTGAAACCATTTGTTTATTACTCATCGTGTACCTAGTGCCTCTGATTTGTGGAGAAGTATTTTATTATCTACTGTGTCAAATGCCTTGGATAAATCTAAAAAGATGCCCGTTACACAATCACCTCTATCCATGGCTTCCATAACGACTCTTGTAAATTCTGCTATTGCTGCCTCAGTACTGCTGCCTTCCCTGAATCCAAACTGAGATTTTGTTAGCAAATTATATTTATCTTTCATTATTGTTTCAATTATCTTTGAAAATGAAGACAATAGTGATACTAGTATACAGTTTTCTATATTTTCTGTATCTCCCTTTTTGTGTATTGGCAAGACTCTCGTTTGCTTCAAGTACTCAGGGAAGAAACCTGAGCTGAAGAATTCATTTATAATATCTGTTAGATGTCCCTTTATGCTATCTATACATTCCTTTAGCACACATATTGGGACTTTATTTTTTAACCTATGCACTATGTTTTTGACGTCCTGCACAGTAGTCGGTAACAGGATCATTGAATTTGTCGAATAGCTTCTGGCATGCAATACATATGACCTTGGAAAGTTTTTCTGTAATTCCGTTGCAATACTAGTGAAATAACTGTTTATAAAATTGTCATATCATTAGGATTACTAATTAATACTCTTCTATGTCTTATTTGGAGATTTGCCTCTGATTTCTCCTTCCCTGTTTTCTTTCTTACTACTATCCAAATTGCTTTACTTTACTATTTGAAGAAATGCAAATTTTTTCACCAATGATGTACTCCCTGGAAATCGCTCAGCTGGAGCTTTGACTTTTATACCCAAATGTGGTTATGTGAGCATCTTAAACACTTTTGTTGCATTGAGGATTCTACTAACGCTTCCGGTATCAGTGGCCAGAGGTGAAAGAAAATTTTCAAAGTTAAAACTTTTAAAGACATATTTTAAACCACGAGCACTTGAGTGAACCAGCTATTTTAGCCATTGAAAATCATTTGTTAAATGAAATGAAAAGATATTTGCTACTGATAGAGTTTTCCAAATTGAAAACCAAGATAATCTCTTTTTGTTTTAAAAGATTTCAACAGTGTGTAGCAAATCAACAATAACTGTCATTCTATGTGATAATAATGACCTGTAAATAAATGTTTGTTTTTAAGGGTTTTTTTCCGCTCTCATATCCCTTTACCCTTTACCTTGTGCCCACATATTACATATTTAGTGAGAGTAGTGAAGGTAAATTAATCTGATGAGTATAGAGGGACACCGAAATGTTCTTTGCACTAAACGACCTAGCGCCGGCTCTGCCTACAACTTAAAAAAAAGGAACATAGGCTGAAATGTTGAAACGGCACTTTTTATACTAACAAGAGTTAAATTTTTTCAATATAGTTTCTTGCAAGACAAACCATAACAGCTTGTATAAAAATAGGCTCACCTGTAGACGGGGATACTGCCCGTCAGTTTTGACCCGTGACGGCATCGCAGCCCGGTAGTTTTGAGGTGCGTGTGTGTTTGTAGAAGGCGTGAGTGATTATGTGGTGGTTGAGTTAAAGACGATAGTTTGTTTACAGACAAAACAAATTAATATTTTGTGTTTAAAAAGTGATCTGTAACTTCTCTCTAATGGTTAGGTGTAGGTTAACTGAGAGATTATTTATTTTTATTTTTTTTTTCGCACATGAGCGCGGAGGTGCGAATTTTTGGGCTAAGACCTGTGATTGATGGTACATTCTGTTATCTATAATAGCTACAGATTATTTGTATCTACAATACAAAAGATATCCCGTATACTGGTTTTCCTACATCTTGATGACGTCATGGGTCAAAGCAGACAGTTGGTATCCCAGTCTACAGTTATGCCTAAAAATAAAATGTTTGAAGTACAGTACGCCCAATTCACAGAGAAATGCCATCTTCGTTTGTCAAATATGCAGCTCAGAAACTACAAGTGAAAGTTAAGCTAGGTTTTAACATCACTGCTTGGAAAGCAGTGGTGATCACAGGGGAAGGGGGTCATGATGCAAACTGCATCATTGAAATTCCTAGGGGGGAGAGAAGGGGGGGGGGATTAAAAATTAGTACTTTCGGCCAGCCTGTAGGGGTCTTTATGAAACAATTAACGAAACATGAAACTAAAGACATTTAATTTCAGTATTAAATGGCAAAATAGGGTCTAACATCTCGAGTGAGGGGGGGGGGGGGCGGCACCTCTGTTGGAAAGGATTTGAATGCACAAATTGAGCTTTGTCTTTATCTCATAAAATAATGTAGGCCTACATAGAACGTTAAACGCGTTTAGTGTCGGCCAAAGTTGCCTGGCCGCAGTTGAGGCTATTACAGAAAGGTGAGAATACAGGTTTAACAATCAACAGTAGATTTTATTCTGATACATGCTTATAAATCTTAAATAAAGTCTATTTCAGTTGTGGCCCTTCAATTGTATATACCAGAAGCTTATATTTTGTTATAACATTTAATACGGTGTACTTGCCTTACATTAGCAAGTTGAAAAACAGGAATTTACCTTGGGGTGAAACTGTATAACAAGCTGCCACAAGAAATAAAAGATGCAAAAGATTACCACACCTTTAATCAAATGCTACAACTGTATCTACTAAAGAACTGTTATTACACAGTAGATGAATATTTAGAGTAGCAGTAGACAGTACCTAAAATACCATGAAGATGTAAATAGCTGATATATTGTACAAATGTTCAATTGTTTGTTAAGCTTATGGGACTTAACTACGGGGTCATCAGTCCCTAAACTGACAAACTACTTATGAACTACTTACGAACCAGGACGGCACAAATATCCATGCCCGAGGGGGGGATTCGAACCCCCGACCGTAGTGGCCGTGCTGACCGTGACAGGAGCGCCTCAGTCACCTCGGCCACCGCGGCCGGCGAAATATTGTAAATGAATGTATAAAATTATTGTATATAGCTAGTGTCTGTGTGTTAATGTGTAATAGTTCAGTACAAAAATTGAATACTTAGGGTCATGTGTGTGTATTAACGTGTAATAACTTAGCATAATAATTGAATACCTAGACTATAAATGTGATTGTAAATCAATATTCCATTCCTGTAAATGAAAGTTGTATACTATTGTATATCGTTACCTATGTTAATTTATGAATAATAATGTACAAACACTGACAACATCCACACAATGTATATTGTCTATGGATGAAGAAATCAATCAATCGTGGAACTCGACTGTGATCGTCGATAACTTTCAAACAATGCCCCGGAATACCTTCTAATTTCAACACAGCAGTAATGGGGTTGGTGCGTAGTAGTTGAGTTGTTTGCCACTTAGTAGCAGGCGAAAAATAGCCACTTAGCCAGTGGCAACCAGAGCCACAGAATAAGGAGTATATGCTCCCTACAGTGTTTCCAACTCATGATAATTTTTTCCGTCAGACCAACACCCAAAAATCCGTCAGAGTTAGATATCTCTGTAGTTTCTTGCAAAATAAAGAAAAAATAAATTTTATTTTAAAACTTTGGACTCGTTACTTTTTTTACGCGCCAGAAAAATATTTAAAAATCCGTCAAAATTAGGTATTCTTCATTTTCTTGCAGAAATAAAGATAAAATTAAAATTTATATTGAACATAATGTTCGTTGCTTTGTTTTTGAGTCGGACAAGCACTTAAAAATCCGTCAACTCAACCAAATTATAAAATATATACGGTTTTATTATACAACTACACCTTATTTTATGGTAACAGTAAAAAGCTAATTTAAACATTTTCTCACCTATGTTGGTTAAAATAATAACAATTCGTCCTCTGCCTCTTCTTCAGTTGAGGTGCTGTGTTGTTCTACTTGTCGGTACGCAGCAATTGTGCCAATATGCTTCAAAACATGCTCTGGGAAGACATAATTGTGACAGCACTTGTTCACACGCCTAAGTCCAGCTCGCACTGTGAGAATTGCATTTATCATATTGGTTTTAAGTCTATTTCTGAGAGAGGTTTTCACATTATTTATGGCACTAAAGCCGGCCGCGGTGCCCGAGGGGACTGAGGCGCTTCAGTCACGGTCTGCACGGCCACTACGGTCGGGGGTTCGAATCCTCCCTCGGGCATGGATATTTGTGCCGTCCTTAGTCTTAGCTAGTTCATAGGTAGTTTGTAAGCTTAGGGACTGATGACCCCGTAGTTAAGTCCCATAAGTTCTACAAACATTTGAACATTTTGAAGGCACTAAATGCTCTTTCGACTTCAGCATTTGACCAAGGTAAGACCTAATAGCATCATTGCAAAATCTGAGGGCTCCTGAAATGGATTTTGGAAACTAGCGTCTTTATATGATGCGATCTCTCGCCAGAGTTCAGTTGTATTACCGATAGCTTTCCATTGAACGGTAGTTAGTTTTGACCACTGAAAGTCTATCTTTGTTATTTCTGATTCAGGTACCTGAAATTCCTGGGCTAGTGCGATTATATTTTCTTTTACAATCCTCAAACACTGTTCTGGTGCCGTTAAATACACTTTTTGCAAAATTATATATCACTCGGAAGTCACCGCTGAAGCTCCTCTACTAAGCAGAGCAGAAAATTTTCGCACCTACTACGAAAAACTTTCTCGCTTTCTGCATTAATTTTATGTTGTTTCTTCATATCTACCAGTGAAACCTTTATTGACCTTTTGACATTCTTCTAGAGTTGGTCTAAGAAAAATAAGATACATCTTATTGATGACATCAGAGTACACTATACAGTAGATCAGCTGTGTAGCAATTAGTTTGAAGTCTGGATATTTCAAAATGTGTCTGTAGTTCAAGCCACTGACTTAAAATACGACGAACAGCAACTTCGATCGACAGCCACCTTGTGTCTGATTGGTGTACAATTTTAAGAGGCTCGGCTCCATCATTTATTGCTCTCTATATGTGACTTGTCGAGAAGATGACTTGGAAAACCAAGAGGAAGTTTCACTAATTAAAAACTCAAGATTCCTTGGCAGCATTTCTGCAGAAGAGGACACAGCTAATTGAACCGAATGACACACACAGGGGATCAACAGTAGGTTGGGGACTTCACATTTCAGTTTCTGGTAGACCCCATTGTTAATTACCAGCATTACTGATGCATTATCAGTACCAATTCCTCTCACGTGCTTAATGTAATGACTTTACTGCAGTAATAATACAATCAGCATTCCCCTGTTCTAATTCAACAATTATTAACAAGGTGGAAACAATTCTGCTTTGTTGATTTGAAAAATACACAATGCACACAGCCAACAATTTGGTGACAGAAATGTCTCTAGATTCATCTATAATAAGACTAAAATGCCCATTACCAATGTCTTTCTGTAGGTCTGATTTAAAGTACTGGTACAGAATATTCCTAATCAAAGCACTGCACTTCGTACGGTGCAGCCGTAAAAGAGATGCATGGTCAGCACTATGAAAAAATTTCTTCGTTAGATCTGAAAGATAATCAAAGGATCTAATTGCACAGTAATTAACTACAAACAATGTAAGGGCAGCTTCTGCAGCTGCGCGTTCATACGTCTGTTTGATAGGATGAAATGGCAATGTTGACTGTTGTGAAGATAAAAAGGGTATTGCTGCTTTTAAATGTTTCTTACTTTTTCCATGAGGAAGTAAATCTGACAAGCGCAAATTCAGGTTGGCAATATTTGCACCGTGCACTACTATGTTCTCCGGGCACCTCTAACAGCCAATCCTTTAATTGTTTAATTTAACCACTCTCTTCTAAAACGTCGTACATACCGCTTAACACTCTCCTGACATGTTCAGTAAGTCGTTGAAAACAATGAAACACACCACAACGAACTACAATACTGAAACACCGCCGGCCGCGGTGGCCGAGGTGACTGAGGCGCTCCAGTCACGGTCAGCACGGCCACTACGGTCGGGGGTTCGAGTCCCCCCTCGGGCATGGATATTTGTGCCGTCTTTAGTCTTAGCTAGTTCATAAGTAGTTTGTAAGCTTAGGGACTAATGACCCCGTAGTTAAGTCCCATAAGTTATACAAACATTTGAATTTGAAACACCACACCAATGTACTGAGCTCACTATCCAGGATTCCCCGAACTAGAGTTGGCTACGGTTTCATGGTTTCGAAACCAGGTTTCGATACACACAACAGTTTCAGTGTTTCAAAACCGGCATCTTTCACGGTTTCGAAACCATGTGGTTTCATTCCGTTCTGTTTCGGATCACATTCGCGGTCGATTGTCGATACACTGAAACCAGGGCCGGCGGAAGGCACGTGCGAAACGTGCGGTCGCACGGGGCGGCACTTTCCGGAGGGCGGCAAATCTGCTGCCCCCTTTTATTATTTTTATTTATTTAGTTTTAGGACAAACTCAACATTCACGCCCAAGAGGGGTTTCGAAACCAAACCTAGTAGGTAGCGGCTTTGGGAACTGTGGCATGGCGCCTCGACTACCTGCCGGCCGCCTCTGTTGAACAAGAGGAGTGAGGAGGACTAATTTCTTCCTCGCCACCGTGGCAGCACCGTCGTGTTTACGCCGTAGGAACAGACACGCCACTGACGCCAGTATTGTTACGAGTGGAGCGCTGCTAGCCTCTAACGCGCCGTGCGTTTACTCACAACTAATTTTTCAGAATCTAATTTGGAAATTCAAATGCAATGTTCGATACTGCGGTTACATATTAAACCTGAAGCAATTTTGCTAAGCCGTTCAATGGCAGTTTCCGATTTTTTTTATTCTTCCCGCATTATGGAAAAAAATGAACATTAATACACTCAAACAAATCCAACACCTACAATGGCTAGAAGTATTCCGAATACGTAAATACGCTGCGAGTAATCACAAGGGATACAGACATTGGTAGTAAGCCTGACATATGTTGCGTTTTTTGAACATTTTTGCTATCCGTTTCTGAGTGATAATGGACGTTTTGGTTTTTGAACACCTGTCTGAACAACAATTAAACTCTGACCGGTACTTTTGTTTGACAATACTACTCGCAGACTATCACTTTGCCAACATTTATTTACTGTATAATGCGTGTGAATCCATGTTTCATCTAAGTAAACTACTGGTCGCATTGATGCCGATGGAAACATGAGAAAGTATGGTCTTATAGCAACAATGCCCCATCGTCTGCACCTAGTAGAACGTTAATTTGGCACCTTCTAAAACTAAAATCCATAGACAGAACATTGCTTCTAGGGGTTTCCTTGCTAGCTTTGAAGCTCATTTATGTTCGACAAAAGTTGTGCAGTTTTCGCAAAGTTCGTTTTTTTTTCTATTGTTCGTAATACCATAGATATTGCTACCTGATAATACATTTATCCATATCATCGGTCACATACTCATTGTGAGTTTCCTGCTTCTTCTTCTTCTTCTTGGGCGTTAGTTTAACCGTGGCATCGCTGTACCTCATCACGTGACCTAGTTCCTAACAGTGCCGCATCACCACTTGGTCTTTCCAGGCAATAGGTATTGTTGCAGTATATACAACGAAAACTACAGAATTCGTTTGGCCGGTATTACACTATCAAATTATTTGTCAAAGAATTGGACAAAGAAAAATTGGACGTAGTGTAATGGGAACATCGTCCAATATTTCATCCAATCTAGGCCTCGGCCTAGATTTGATCAAAGAAATCGCTCGTCTTCTGTTTCCTGGAGTGAGAAATGTGACCGCTTGGAGCGCTAGTAGTATACAGCTTCCTTGCCACTACAGCTGTTTGTAAATAACAGCAGCTGTAAAAGCACATGTTGGACGCTGGTAAAGTGTGCAGTGTAGAACCCAACAGAAAAAGTGATGTGTTACTGTGACTTAAACAAAAGAAAACGCAAGAAACGGAAATTAACCACAAAAATCCGGCCATACAGTCGCAATCCAGCATCCAACATGACGCTTAAAATGTTATTGTAACATGATCCATCTGATGATGAACCTGAAAAGGTTTGAAAACCGGTTCATGGAATAAATATCATTTCAAGTAAAAGTGACTGGAGCAGTTTTCTTAAATAATATTGAAAATAAGTCACGGGTTCTGAAACATCCGTAATGGATAATCTAAATATACAGCTGTTTTATTTGGAGGTTAAATATCTGACATTACTTGGACATAACGTTCGAATTCGTAAACATGGCTAGTAGTGGAGTGTTTTCTAGCAACAACAAAATTTAAAAAAATCAGATGGGGCGTTGTATAACAGGTGACAAGGCCAATTCACACTGTCCGGCACCCCAATACCCTGCGGCAAAAGTGAGGTTGAGTTACAATCCGTGATGTAAAAAAAGTCATTATATACTATTGAAATTTAAGTAATACCCCTAAATCTTAATACAGCCGAAACAGATTTTAAAATGTATGATTTTGGTAATGTGGTGTGCTAAGTTCTGGGAAATGAAACAACTTTCAAAACATCAACATCTGTTTGCAAGCGAATGTATGAACATATAAATACGTCAGCCAATTTTTGTAAGGAAATAAATAGAGCCTATTTACTTTATCAGCAATGTTTCCCCCCTTACATTGTTAATAACATCATAAACAATTTAGATTTTCCTCTTTGTCAGTGCTCACATTTTCCATTTAAAACTTTATTTAATGAAACTTGCTTTATTAACTTAACAATCTCATTCGTATACACTGTTTGAGTCAGCCTTTTTGTTACTCTATTACAAACTGTGAAGGATGAAAAGCGACAAAATAATTAGCAGTGAACAACCTGGCTGTTCTGCCGACGGCATAAAAAAGAAAAATCCTCCCGGTCCCGTAACAACTTTTATTTATCTCGCTCTGACACCCACGGTTTCATCCAAATACGTTTCCTTTTCTTTTTTCGCTCCTCTTCTAAATGCAGACACAACGCAACTGTAGTATAAACAATAGCTGAGCTTTACACCGCCATTTTGAAGCAAATTTGACAAAATATTGGATGATAGTGTAATACCCCCTTTTGCGTTTCATCCCATTTCTTTATCAAAAAATATGACCAATATTTCATCCAATTTTTTCGTCCAATTCTTTGTCCAATAATTTGATAGTGTAATACCGGCCTTTCGATAGTTGACTGAGGGAGTCAAGATTGGTCAGAAGCATTTTCACTGCGTTTCACAAGAACAGAAGAATTGGTGCGTCGGAATTTTTTGCAACTTGTGGCGTAATAGGTAAGTGCTTTTCATATAACGTACAATTAGTATTGCGTATGCATGTTACTCATTAGTTGGAATTTTTCTCCTTCATGATTGCAGAATAGGAAAATTTATATTTTTTATGATCTGTTACTTCAAAAATTGGCAAGTCGGCAAATAATCAGGCGTCCTCCCAATAACTAGAATAAAAATAAAGCGAAGAAAAGTGAAGTGATACGCTAATGACTAATTTCTTTCCCCTTATTCCATAATCGGACACGAAAGAACTGACAATGGAAATTACGACAGATGTCGAGTGTCAATTCTTTGAAACGAACAACCGCTGTGCAGTGAGTTAATATATTTCGACTAGCATTATTTCTCGTCGATGCCCGGGTGTGTATTTATTGCATTATTTATTGCATTACTAGCTGTAAACCCGGCGTTGTCCGGGTGTTAATTTATCCTTCATTCCCTTAGTCCACATCCCCTTCCCCCTCTGTTTGCATCCGCCTCTTTCTTTCCCATCTCTTTGTTCGTTTCCACCTTTCTCTGTCTCGGCGAAGTTTTTCTGCAAGGTACCCTCTGTCATGTACCATACATACATGGTTTAAAGGTCGTGTGTGCAAAACATAATGAAGACTGGAGGAAAACTACGCATTTTGTAAAATTCCGTAAGTTAAATACCCTCCACCATGCACTGAACAGTGACATTCCCCTTGTTTGTAAGTAGAGTGCAAAATTTCATCAATATCGGAACAAAACTATTGATTTCTATAGAATAGAAACGCAGGGTCACATTGAAAAAAAAACAAAAACACCTTGTTGTTCTCAAATATTCCAGTTTTACTTCATACAACCCTTGTTTTGAGAATAAGGAGGGAAAAAAATCTGTAAAACCGGTCGAGCCGTTCTCAAGTTATGGCGCGACCAAGGTATTTAGATACCCATTTTTATGTTGCAAAGTACCCTCTCCCAAGCACCGTATGAAACTCAAGGTAAATGGTGACGTTCCTCTTGTTTTTAAGGCCAAGCGTTCGAAATTTCGTGAAGATCGAAATGAAACTGTAGATTTTACATTCCTGCCAAATTTCAGCTTCATAGGTGAAGTAGTTTTCGAGATTTTGTATTTGTTCAGTGAGTGAGTGTCTTTCGCTTTTATATAGATAAAGATTAAGAAAACAGATTGCTTAATTTTGTATGCAAGAGAATTACTGGAGACATGCAGTCAAAACTAAAGAGTAACATTCAAATCTGTAATGCTAACTTAATACAAAGTCACGCCTGATGGGACAATTTTACGGCATTACAGCGAAACTGTTGTGAGCGGTAGACTTCTTTTCGTTTCATTATTTTGTGGGCCGGGGGGGGGGGTTGTTACAAAACGTTTCATAAACGTCCGAAATTACATACGAACTGGGTATTCCCACGGAGTGGCTTCTCATTATTTATGACGTCTTATATCCTGAGCTATGTCAACACCGCGTAGAAGACGAGGCCTGGCCACAGAATAAGGAGTATACAGTAGAGCTGGGCCAAAATAACGATAACTGATAGGAATATCCGGTTATTTATGAATAACCGCGATTGTAATAACCGCTCATCAAATACTGGCAGTTATCGTAATAACTATGCGTACTGCGTAGCGCCATCTGTTCACAAAAGTCGGTACTAATGAAACGATTCGACCACAGTATCGACCAGATGTCCTGTCCAAATACTGGTCAGTTCTATTCTCCATGGAATTAACCGCGTAAGAATCATGGGTAATAACTGTTTAACGATTATCCATCTGTTGGTGAAAGTGTGTACTACGTTCTCGTGGGAATCTTGTATCTAATAACACGGAGTGACCAATGCGAATTCGAGGTACTATGATAACGGTAGACGCTTTAGGGAGTATTGAGAATAGTATAAATATCAGTGGCAGTTAATTTTCACTGGCAGTATCGTTATGAGTATTTGGCAAAGACCTATATACTTCTTTGGTATTTCGTTATTAACTGTAGCAGGTCATGATATTCCCAGAGAGGATACATATTTCGTTCGTAGAGTGCCGACTTTTAGAATTATGAAGAAATCCTCCAAAAATAATAAAAAAAAATAAAACTTAGTTTTGTAACCAATGCTGGTCAGTGAAAAGGTTCATAATATTGTATGACAAGATTAATAAATTTTCTAAATAAAAGAATAAATATGCTCTAATCGTTATAATTAATATTTTATGCTTTTACGAGGAAGAAAGTGCCCTGCTGCCAATACTTTGTAAACAAACTTACGTCAATTATTGCCATTTATTCGTTAAGGATTGAGGGGAAGGTAGAAAAACGGAAATCTTACAAGGCGTATTTTCGTGAAAATGTACATGTACCGGTTTATTTCGAGGTGACTGCAACTTGTGGGGGGGGGGGGGGGGTGGCTGTATTCCCCAAGTTACGAGAATATTGCTGTCTAATCCAGGACTTCCTGGCAAATTCAAAAATATTTATTGTTTTTAATTAAGTCTTCTACCATATTCCACAAATAGATTAAATTTTAACTTAACAAAAAATTTAAACATTAATAGTAGGGTGACTACAGTGGATGTCTTGTTAAGTATTTGCAAATTAAAGGCCATAATTACACATCAGCATCTCTTTAAAAAGTATGGTATTTATGAGAAGTCTGCAATTATTAGCTACTCTATTATACATTTGTATAGCAAGAGAAAACTGAATCAGTTGTAACTTTCTATGAACTAAATTTTAGACTGCAAGTTTGATGAAGAACAATTGTGCACTAAACTGAAATTTTTTGTAGCAGAAAGAAAGACACACTTTAATTTTCATCCCATATCCATAGTCAACTTAATATTTGCTTATGTTGATGTGAAACCCATGTATCTGCACGTCAAACCAGACCTGCAGAAAAACTGCTGATGGAGGTGACTCCACCAGTCACATGCAGTATGGAAGACGAGCAACATATCCCATCCACCTCAAGGCAGCAAGTTGTACAAAGTGCCATTACAGAATTTGTCCCCAAAACGATTGGAATTAATGAAAAGAAGAAGATAGATGGGCACCTCCTAAAATTAAATAAAAAGATAAACATAAATATTTGATGCCTGTGTTATTTGATGATTCCAGTGAACTGATCCCATCCTTGTCCACACAGTTTGTGCCCCATCTAATAGCATTTAACCATGTTTTTTTTTTTCCTTTATTTGTAACACTGGTGTGTTTGAAATGCTCAATTTGATTTGGGAAAGGAGTCAAGGTTCAATCCAACTGATAATCCCACATTATAAACACAGTTTGGATATTGATACATTTTTAAGTGCCTTAATTCCTGACAGACAGTAAGTCTTCACTTGTTGCCTAGTCACATGTGTCTGTATTGAGGTGATAGTGCTGTCTAATAAAAGCATGAGAAAGAATGGCAGTGCTGCTTTACATAGAACAGGATCACACAGTTCATTATTTGTATTAGTGCATGTTTGGGATGTTAAACATCATTCAGTATATTAAATAATAGTAAATATAAAGAAAAAACACTCAATTCTTCTCAAAAAGTGCTTACTGTGATATTTCTGTGAGAAAACATACGCAGCACAGTTAACGAGTATGAATGTTATATTTTTGAACATTTTTCTCGTGTTTAAATATTGCAGGTGGTGTAAAATATTAAAGCAAATCTGAACCATCTGCAAGTACTAGTATACCCTGTACCTCAACCTTAGTGGCTTCATTAATATTAGGTGCCAATGCTGCATCACAGACATCTCTAATAAAAAACACCTACCATACATCTTTTTCATGTCAGCTTCAGAGTACAAATTACTTGGGTGGTTCGGTGACACTTTTCTCTTAGGCATTATTGTGAGAATTGTGACAGTGACTAGCTTTCTCATATCGTATTCTTCAGTTACACATGGTAGTTTTTTATTTAATTATTTCGCATGAGACTTTGAAAAAACTTTCTACAGCACATTAAACACATCAGTTTGCACAAAAATTATACAACAGAATATTCACATTTAGGAGACAAATGTCAAGTTAAGCACTTCATGGAGGAATGTTTTTAATGAAAACCTTTGTTGTAATAACTGGGTCACACATAGTTTTTGGTGGTACTTTATGAATTAATAGTAATTGTGCTGATACATAAAGAATTTCATCATACAGGGTGACAGAAGAATTTTCTGCCAGGTGAGATTTTCTTTGAAACTTACACTGTCATTTACAGTGGCTATCTATCATGTGTTGGTTGTTTTATTTGTTCACACAAGTCATTACTGAATAAAATAAAGAAAGAAATATGTAGCACCTGACAGGTGGAACCGAATTCTGTCTGCAATACTGTTGAACATAAGAGAGAGTGCTTTCAAGACATTTAAAATGTATGCTGCAAACTCGTTGTAGGCATATAGAACAACAGAATAAATTTTCATATTGACAGTTAAATAAATATTACTGTTCCTGCTTTGTTGTTGACTGGCTCTTATATGTAACCTTGTCCTGTCAGTAATTTCCCTTGTAAAGTGAACATTTTGTTACCAACATGGCACACCATACCCTAAGTAAAATTTAACTAAATACCCTGTCAATAGCTGAAGATCTCAAGCATTTTCCAAAGCTCAAATAAAACATGCTTAAATTTTCTCAAATGAGATTTCTCTTACAATATACGGGAATATGTATGTATATTTTGGTGTTGACTGGAAGACACTTCCACAACACCATTACGTTTCTGATTTTATATATAGTATACCTTTAAATGCACATGTAGGAGAGACATGTCAAATTTGGCACTGCACGGAGAAGCATTTTAATGAAAACCTATATTTTTTGCTATAATAACTGGGCCACACATAGTTCTTGGTGGTATTTTATGAATTAATAGCAATTGTGTTGATACAGAAAGGATTTTCATCATACAGGGTGACACAGAGGAATTTTCTGCCAAGTGCACTAATTTGCCAGGTTAGATTTTCCTTATGAAAATTACACTGTCATTTACAGTGGCTATCCATGCTGTGTTGGTTTTATTTGTTCACACAAGTCCTTACTGAATAAAACAAAGAAAAAAGCAAGAAACATGTAGCACCTGACAGGTGGAACCTAATTCTGTACCTGCAATACTTTTGAACATAAGAGAGAGAGCACTTTAAAGACATTGATAAGTGTATGCAACAAACAGTCATCCTCACACCCAAAAATGAAGAACTGTCATGGTAAAGGTTTTCTTACGGTCTCACTAGAGTAACATGCTGATGTTAGCAATGACCTTTGAATGCTCTTTTAAAACGCAACCGTAGGCGTATAGAATAACAATTAATTTTCAAATTGAGAGTTAAATAAATAATACTGTTCCTACTTTGTTGTTGATTGGATCTTATATGTAACCTTGTCCTGTCAGTAATTTCCCTTGCAAAGTGAACATTTTGTTACCAACATAGGACACCATACCCGAAGTAAAATTTAACTGAATACCCTGTCAATAGCCGAAGATATCAATCATTTTCCAAAGCTCACATAAAACTTGCCTTAGTTTTCTGAAATGGGATTTCTCTTACAATATATGGTTCAGATTCAGATTCTTTATTCGTCATTCAGCAATATTACATGCAATAGACTTCGTCAGGAAATATGTATGTCTAGTTTTGTGTTGAAGACACTTATTACAACACCATTAAGTTTCTGATTTCGCATGTAGTAGGCCTATACTTGTAAATGCACATTTGTAACAGTTTACTTTTGATAGTACTGGAGCTATGTTTGGTACACTTTACATTGCAGCTTTGAGGATTTGGTCTACACCCTCAATTACGACCGATAACCTGTTTACAGTAGATTTAATATTTTAAAATACCAATAATTTCAGATATCAATTACATGTACTGGGCAGTATTGACTTGTTCAGTGTGGTCCATTCTGGAGCTAATATATTCACTTTCACTGCATACAGAAATGCCGAAATTCGGTCTGTTCACATTATTAAAGCAAACTGTTAGTAGCAAGCTGTATTCCCAAATAAATTTTATGAACTTTTTCGTCAAATCCGACGGGTGGTATCCCAATCTTCGGCATAATTGGAGAAATTTACTTCGTAGTTATAATCATATTTACAAACCAGGATTCTGTCATGAAGTAAAGAAAATTTTCCGCAAATCAAGCAGTTTTTCAAATTTAATATAGAACTTTATTAGGAATAAACAAAATGATCACATTACGTTTACTTTTATGTTGCATTTAAAGACGCTCCACAAAACACTTACTGAAGCAACGTTATGTTTATAATTTTAACTGCAATATTCACTTCACACACGTTTAAGCACACATTTAATAATCCACTTTCACTTCATACACTGTTCATAGTAGCTTCGAAAATTACGGCTACATTTCCAGGGCACAGATTTCATGTAATAGCATATTAATACACAGGACATTTAGTTATGTGTGTTTATTGCACGATTCGGACGATAACTTTTGCCATTATACAGCAATCGCAATTTGAATCACACCAGATATACTATATACTGATAGATCGTTATTAGTACTGAGTAGAAATAACCATAACTGTCGGGTACTGGTATTTCTACGTAATATCAATAACAATAACTGTCCGTTCTCAGTAGTCATTAGTGGCTACTGAGTACTGACTACTCAGTACTAATAACAATAACGATAACTGTAGAGTATCGCTATCTAGTAGAATTCACGGAATACTCATAACGATAACTGTTCAGTAGCACTACCTAGTAGCAGTATGAGTAAGCTGTAGCAACGCCATCTGGAAGTGCTCAGTAGCGCTACCTAGTAGCAGTATGAGTAAGCTGTATCAACTCCATCTGGAAGTTAGTGGAAAAATACCGTGCAGTTATTTATAACCGTTAAAATTAACTGATAGAAAAGAATAACGATACCCATTATAACTGATATCGGAGAATAACCGTTTTGCCCAGCTCTAGTATACAGAAAGGAAACTCCCGATGCAGTCTCTCGTCCAAAATTTAGTGCGCATGCGCGGAATCGGCCATCTTGAAAAGCAGTAAACGCGTGATTCCTCCCTACTCTGTGGTGTGGTAATGCGCCGTCTTTGTTTGTTAATTGTATATTTCAACTGCCTGAATCGCATAAAAGTAAACAAGTATTTGGTACAGTGCAGTGCAGTGAAAAGAAAGAACTGTGTGTCAGTAGTTGGAGCTGTTCCGTTTTTATTATGAGCAGCAATAAAGGAAAAGGCGGTCAATGGTGTTCAGCACCTGATTGCCGCAATAATTCGAATACAAATAAGGATATAAGTTTCTTCACCTTCCCAAAAGATGCCGAGCAGTAAGTGAACGTCGCTATATGTGTAGTGAAAGTTAAATGTTATCAGTTACGAATGAGAGCAACGTGTGCGTAATTATTAAAAGTAGACTTGCTTCTTCTCTCGACGATAACTCTCGCTGTTGCTGCAGCAGTTCAACAGCATCGTAATGTTGAAGTACATTTATATTTTATAATTATAAGTTTAATGTTGCAGGGAATAATATAAAATGCCATCAAAGAATAGTACGTAAGTAGGCAGGTAAAATTTTACTTACGGCATTGGCAACGAAAGCTCTTCGGATACTCAAAAAAAAAAAAAAAAAAAAAAAAAAAAAAAAAAAAAAAATAGATTAAGGGGAATAATTATTTTATGCTGTTCCTGCTCTATGGTTGACAGATTCTTCTATATGCCCTTCTCCGATCAGTAAATTAATTATCCTCCTAAAGCAAATACAACTTTTCCAACATTAAAACACATCACTGCCATAAGTAAAGCAGTTGCAAAGTCACATTCTTGTTTATAACTAATTTCCGAAACTTCGCTTTATTTGGGATTTTTCTAGAGATAAGCGCCAAATAAAACGATCATTGATTCCATCGTACATTTTCGTAGTTGTACGTATTAAAATTTAGGCCTACTTTTTTTTCGTTGGATTACAATTAGGTGCAGGAACAGGGCGCAAAATAGATGAGCGCATAATGAAAAGACGTTTCCTTTCGTAAAAGTGGGTGAGATAAGCTGCGGTTCGTAAAAAGTCCATTTCCAGCCGAAGTACTAAGTGGCTATAGTTCCGCGTTTACTGCTTTTCAATATGGCGTCGAGCGCAACGCTTGGTAACATACAGATCAAAGGCGCCGCCCCTAGCTTTCCTTTCTGTATGCTCCCTATTCTGTGGCCTGGCAACTGGCCGTGCCTGCGTCACACCAAGAGGCGGCGGCTGCCAGCTGACTGGCTGGCAGCTGCGAGGCGGTGGGCGTGCCCCAGCGGGCAGACAGTCGACTGGCAGCCAGGGTTGTCAACGAGGTCATGATAAAAAACACCGAAGTCACCGTAAAATCCCACCAAAAACCACCGACACGTTCCGAAGTTCCCATGCAAAAAAACCACTGTCTATTCGTTTGTTCTTGGCCGATGGATTTGAAATTTGAACGCAACTATGCATTTTAAAGGAGGAGTTTTTATGTACCTGACTTATCTGTATACACACTAGACGGAAATACAAAAAATATTGTTTATTCAAAAGCAATTCAGTAAACATGTTACATATATAAAAAAAACAGTAATTACTTTGACCCATTGCAATGCTTGTCGGGTACAGACAGCACACTGTAAATAACGCACATGCAGCTTCAGCTCTTGCTTGATTCAGATCAACACTTGCACTCGGGAAATCAATTTTTCTTTGTGTTTGAGACTGAAACGGTTCAGCGGCACGCGCGTGTTTCTTGGTTTTTAGATGGTCTATAAGATCACCATATCTTGCCTTCAGATTAGTACTACAGTATCGACAACGGGCCGCGGTGGAGTAGCCGAGCGGTCTAAAGCGTCTCGCTGCGGTTGCTCGCCGTGGAGGTTCGAGTCCTCCCTGGGGCATGGGTGTGTGTGTTGTTCTTAGGTTAGTTTAGCTAGGTTTAAGTAGTTTGTAACCTACGGACTGATGACCACGCAGTTTGGTCCGAAAAAAAAAAAAAAAAAAAAAAAAATCGAGCAACTTTGTTGTCACCTGGCACTTCTAAAATCCAGTTCTTTATTTCCGGATCATTTTTCCACTCATACCGACTTTTGCACGTAAGGGACTTTAGTTTTCCCCATACTTTCGTGATGCAAGTACAACACTTCCTCTCCATGGACATTGGAGAAGTCAACACAGAACTAACAGCCTACAACAATGAGCAAAGATCCACCAACTTTCTCACCTCCCACTGACGAAGATTTTTTCCCACCGTCGGCTTTAAAAAACCACCAGATTCGGTGGGAAACCACTGACGTTGGCAACCCTGCTGGCAGCCGCCGCCTCTGGGTGTGACGCAGGCACGGCGTCAGAAAGCTTCGTGGGCGTACGGTGATCAGTTCACCAAAGTTTCATTGCAATAGAATGAATGGTTTGTGAACATATAGAGAACATACAAACATTCATTATATATATTACTCAGTCCCCTTATTCTTCCTCTCTCCATTGTCTTCCGCCCCACTATTTGACCGTTTCACTTGAGTCTGTAGTGAAATTCGGCCAGAATTCTACAGTAATAAAAGATTTCACACACATTTCAACATTTTTGTAAATTCACAAGGCTTATTAAAATTAGCTAGATTTCTTCAGTCAGGTGTGACTTCATTTTGAGCTGGTACCCAGCGACTGTTTTATACAAATCTGTGGAGAATATCACCAATCAGTCACAATTTTTGTTTTTATTTTTCTGATATACTGACATTTCCTACAGATTTGTTTAAATAAAATTTCACAAACGTCCTGCAAAAGGAGAGAGAGAGAGAGAGAGAGAGAGAGAGAGAGAGAGAGAGAGAGAGAGAGAGAGAATGAGAGAGAAAAACCGGTGTTGGTGGTGGGGGGCGGCAATTTAGCGGCTCGCACGGGGCGGCATTTGAGCTTGCGCCGGCCCTGACTGAAACCGTTTCTTCCTGTCTGTTTCACGGTATCGTGTCGGTTTCACGACTTCGTGTCGGTTTCACAACATCGGTGTTTCAAACCACTTATGCAGAAACGCGGAACAGACTAATGGTATCGAAATGTGGTGTTTCATTTTACTGTAGCTCCACACAGATACACATATAACTTACTAGTATATAGACCATTTAGAGAGTGTCAAATAGTAGTTGAGACACTTGAGTCTGCAGCTTATGATTACTGATATCAAGATTCGTTTGCAAGATACTGCTGTATTCCGAAATGACATAAGGTCTACTTTATAAATGTAAAAGAACAATAAAACAACGTTCACTATTTGTATTGAAAAACCAGTTAAATTCTAGGTTTATCTACCATATTAAAGACACACGAGTGAAACTACATTCTTTAAAATAAGATACAACATGAAGCCTGAAATGACATTTTTTATATTAACAAGGGTAGATCGCATATTTAATCTCGTGTTAAAGAGTTGGTTTCTTATGAGCGAAAACGAAGTTACCTACTGTCGTTATAATTTTTCGACTCTCATGTTAAAAGAATTGCGGCGGTGGTGTAACGGTCAAGACGTACAAGTGGTGAACTTGCCTCTTACCCTATTATTTTTGTAATTCCATAGCATTACTTGTGATTATTTAGTGTGCCCTTTATTCCCTATAATTTATTTAGTATGTATAGAAAGTAGCATTTATGATCCATCACTGTAATATGCGTACCTTATTGCAGTTTGTGAGTTCCTAACGGGGTAAACTTTTACCTATAATGTGATATTATTGAACTGAAAGAGAACAGCCACTGTGCTGTCTAAATCAGAAATCCGAGCAGCTAATTCCCAGATGCCGTTTTCAATTGATCCATCAAAAGTGTATCTGGCCCTGACATGTACACACAACAGCGAAAAACGGTTTCCGATATTCAGTTTTCGTGTTTCGGAAGTTGTGTCGCATTTAGAAGAAGCAAGTATTACTGTTTGAGTTAGGCATTGTTGTCTGCGGTGTTACTCTGTTGTACATCTCCGTAGTTCCTAATGTTTCCTTTTCTTGCGATGAGTGTACGTAATTAAACATGTTAACGCGTAAGAGGATTTCAGTTTCGTTTACAAACTACATTTAAGCTATACTTTATTTCCGCCCTCCCTCCCCCCCCCACTAGAACCATCTAAATTCTACCATATGTATTTATATTAGTGAAAGGGTGTCGCGCAAAACAGTAAGCTATAAAAGGGTGTCGTCATGAGGGAAAGTTTGGAAAGCACTGCTCCACACAAATGCCTTCAGAAAAGATTTCTTTACACTTCCTTTCTCTTTTTCAACATTGCTTTTCTTCCCATTGCCATCTGCATTATATATCTTCCCAACCTCTGCGTCCCTTTCTTGCCCTTCGACTCTAATAACCGCTGTCTGGTTTTTGTATAGGTTGAATATAACTCTTCGCTCCCTATATTTTACACCTGCTACCTTCAGAATTTGGATGAGTGTATATCAGTCGACATTGTCAAAAGCTTTCTCCAAGTCTGCAAACGCCAAAAATGTAGGTTTGCCCTTCCTTAGCCTATCTTCTAAGATCAGTCGTTATGTGAGTATTGCCTCCCGTGTTCCTAAATTTCTCCTAAATCCAAACTGATCTTCCCCGAGGTCAGATTCCACAAGTTTTTCCATTCGTCTATAAATAATTCGTGTTAGTATTTTGCAACCATGACTCATTAAACTGATAGTTCTGTAATTTTCACACTTGTCTGCACTTGCTTTCTTTGGAATTGGAATTATGATATTCTTCTTGAAATCGGAGGGCATTTCCCCTGTCTAATACATATTGATTCCAGGTTGAACAATTTTTTCATGACTGGCTCTCCTAACGATATCAGCAGTTCAGACGGAATATCATCTACTCCAGGGGCCTTATTTCGACACAAGTCCTTCAGCGCTCTGCCAAATTCTTCTCGCAGTATCATATCTCCTATCACATCTTCCTCCACTTCGTCTTCCCTTTCTAGAATACTGCCTTCGAGTTTATATCCTTTGTATAGGCCCTCTATATATTCCTTACACAGTTCAGCTTTCCCCTCTTTTCCGTCTGAGTTCTTGATATTCATACAGCTGCTTTTATTGTCTCCAAATACCTCCTCTATCTTCCTGTACGCGGTATCTATCTTTCCCCTAGTTATGCATTCTTCAACGGTTCTGCATTTGTCCTGTAGAGACTCCTGCTTAGTCAGTCTGCACTTCCTGTCAATTTCATTTTTCAGACAGAATATAACGATGTTAAACTTTAAATAATCTACTGTCCCGCCTTCTTGACGGATAATAATTTAGTAACGTATACGAATCTCCCTATCGATATCTACAGTCAAGTTTGAAACTGGCTGTCAGCTCTTCTGGGCCTGCTTCGGACTGGCGCAAAATCAAGTTCTGCACGCCCGGCGACTGCATTCCGGCCACTGACTTCCAGGGCGAGAGGTGGAGAAGGAAGCGGAGACAGGGGGTGTCTCCTATCCCGGGCACTGGAGCAACGCTCCTTCGTGTATCCTCCAGTCTCCACTTCCCCTCCTGCTGCCTCACCTCGCCAGTGTGCAGTTCCTCTTCCTCCTCAGTTCTCCAGCCAACATGACACACAAATTACAGAATCCAAAATAATTCAAATTTACTCTCTTTTGTAGCATTGTTATGTATCTTGTTTTGATTGATTCCTCCCAGCAGTTAAGTTTATTAAATGTCAATGATAAGTAGAATCTAGTTATAAATGACACACAAGGGTGTGCGGTTATTTGTTGCAATGTTACCAGCACTGTGACCAGCTTTGTTGTCCACAGTGGTCACCTCTCGAAGGCTCTTGTTTCAGAGCCACTTCGAAACATATTCACAATGATTTACTTTCTGATGGCAGTTTATCATGATCGAAGAAGAAAGGAAATCGCTGAAGCTGATTTTGTGTCCTTTATTGCAGTTGAAAAAATTGATATTTTAACAGTTTCACATTTGTCACGGTTTTCAGGTACGTTTTACCTGTAGAAACGTTTAGGATTTTCCATACTCCTCGTGCACATGATGCAAAAGCGTTAACGGAATCCTCCCCAGGGGGCTAACGGTTCTTTCGTGAGTACGTGCATGGCGAGCACGGGTTCCCGAGCTAATGCAGTCTTTCTTCCTTCTGTCCTCCACGGACTGCATTTCCTTTCCCTTCCACTCCTTTCCTATCCTCACACCTTCCCCTCCCAACTGGGGGACTGAGGACCTACACAGTTTAGTTCCACTGTCTGCCGGCCGCGGTGGCCGAGGGGACTAAGGCGCACCAGTCACGGTCTTCACGGCCACTAGGGTCGGGGGTTCGAATCCCCCCTCGGGCATGGATATTTGTGCCGTCCTAGTTCGTAAGTAGTTCATAAGTAGTTTGTAAGTTTAGGGACTGATGACCCCGTAGTTAAGTCCCATAGACTATACAAACATTTGAACATTCCACTGTCCTAAATCACCAACCAACCAACCAACCGTTAACAGAATCGCTTAAAGAAACTTTTGTAAATAATTCAGATAAAGTTCTTTCTCAGGGCTACGATGGTGCAACTATTATGAGCGGTTGTCGTTCAAGTGTGCCAACTCTTCTGAAAGAACATTTCAAACATACCTATTTTGTTTACTGTTACGCCCTTAAGTTGAATCTGATTTTAGCCCAAGCAACGAGTCAGAATACGGATGTTAGAATTTTTTTAATGATTTTAGTGAGATTCCCTAATGTTTTCATGATCCTCCACAGCGAACATTAATGCTGACTGACTTAGTGAACAGGAGAGTAGCTCATGTTTTGACCACGAAATGGAATCTTAAATCAAGGACCGTGCAAATTGTGTACGAAAATAGTCCTGCCCCTAAATGTACTTGCCTGCTAAATTGTGCGTCTGTACAATGCATAGATCAGAACATATGAAGGACTTACGTTGGCATAAACTGTTGGAAGCTTGGGAAAACGAACGTTTTCTTGTAATGGCGCCTAAAATGTTGACGTTACTCATTTACTAACCAAACATTTTTCTATAGCGTTGAAGGTAATCAGACACTTCAGGGTGGTTCATAAACGGAAATTTGATTAAGAATTGGGGTTCAAAAGTATTGAACTAATCAAACTTCGGTATCCAAATGCGACATTACCGAAGTGGACACAAACAGGGGTTATTGTCGCTCTGGTCGCCGCTCTGCTACTAAGCGTGTTTTGCAACGATACTTTGTATCCAAATTGGCAGGGAATTGCTGATTATGGTGTCAAATGCTGTGGTAATATTGTTGCTCTTGTCTAGGCCTACTGGTGCTGCAACAATAACGTTTTTGCACACAGTACAGTGCTGCCCTAGTCACTACTCATGCTGCTCTTGGCTAAGATGTAATTAGTTCGTTCTCCAATTACAATACGGTACATCGTTTATTGGTATCAATGTTGGCTTTCAAATGCTTTCCTAGATACTGGATGTAAAATACAGTTTCTGTAATAACAGAAACATTAATACGAGGGAGAGTTGAAAAAAAAAAAAAAAAAAAAAAAAAAAAAAAAAAAAAAAAAAAAAAAAAAAAAAAACTTTCCCCTGTCGACTGTGGGCAGAGTTGTACATGAAAGGAAAAGAATAGAATGAGACATTGGAGTTATATCTTTGCTTTTCTACATAATTCCCAAGTACAATGAGATATTTGTCAAACCGATTTATAAGCTTCGAAAAGCCGTACAAGAAAAAAAAAAAAAAAAAATCGCACTGACGTGTTTTACGGCCCACTTTAGATTTGTAGTTTTATAAGTTTTGCAAACATTTTGGACCTAAATAATAAAAAAATTATTTAATATGAGTGTCTGAAACCATTTTAGGAAAAAAACAAATTTAGGGAGTGGCGTTTTCCGAACCACCGACCTTTAGCGTCATAGTCCAACGCCTTACGCACTACGCTATGGCTATCAATCATCAAATGAGTCTTTTAATCTCATACTATTAATGGACTTTGTTAAATGATGCTAATATGGCATTTGTAGACACTAGATTATCATTTATCGTACGAAGAACGATGTGTTTTTGTTAATTCTTCAGTGCGCCATTGCTTTGAAATGACAACGTGTAAGTTACAATAAGAAAATCATCAAATACGCAATGCAAGATGGTGTATGCCAGAGAGAGTTCTGAGCGAGGAATGTCACGTGACATCTCTGAACGACTGGTTTTCTTTAATTCAATGGAGGGGTGTCAAATCTCCGTTATTTTTGCTAATATGTCTCAAACGATACGAGATATTAAAAAAACATAACGAAGCTAAGTTGTAGAGACTTTTCTCCTCTACCAATTAGGTTATTCAATTTTCGTGTCAGATGAACGGTTCGTTTGCAATTACAATTATATTACAAATGGCTTTTTTTGGTATTACTACCGTATTCTTTGTCCAAAAAATTTGAAAAAGGGAGGTTCTGGTCTCTGTCGGACTACAATCATGTCTGTAAAATTTGGTGCTGATCGGTTGAACGGTTCGTCTTAAAAACAGGGAACACGTTACGGACAGACAGACATACATCCCAAAATCGCTGTTATTTTGCAAATATCTTTGAAACGCTACGAGATATGAAAAAAACATAAGGGAGCAAAGTTGTAGAGAATTTTTTCCTCTACAAATTCGGTTATTCAATTTTGTCAGATGAATAGTTAAGCCGTTATTTTCATTTAAATTTCGAGCTGTCAAAAGACGATCACAAAGGCCCACTTTTGGTGTTACTGCCGTAACCTAAAGTGGGCCAAAAAGTCCGCGCGTTGCGTTCGGAAGAAGCGTTGAACGGCTATGGAGTGAAAACATCCGTCATCACCTGTCCGAAAGAAGCTCAAAAGCACTCCGTCTGCAGGTAAAGTACTACTCACCGTTTTATGGGACGCCCAAAGAGTTTTGTTGCTGGACTGTTTGGTGGATGCAACCATCAATGCTGTGCGGTCATGCGCCACTCTGTTCGGAAAAAGCGGCCTGGTCTTCTCAGATCTGGCGACAATGCGATACCACACTCGGCGACGGCAACGCTAACCATATTGCAGCACTTGGTTGGGAGCGCCTATACCATCCGCCGTAATGTCCTGATCTCGCACCAAGAGTATTCCACCAGTTTCCAGATTTGAAGAAGACTCTCGGCGGAAGGCGCTTTGGAAGTAATGCTGACTTGAAACAAACCGTTCCGAATGCAACGCCCTGATTTTTTTCCTGGGAGGCTTTTTGGAGCTTATAAAGCGGCATGACAAATGTCTGAATGTACCCGGAAATTATATAGAAAAATAAAGATATGTCTTATATTTAATGCCTCATTCTACTTTTTACATTTCATACGCAACTCTCACCACAGTCGACAGGGGAAACTTATTTTCCAACTCCCACTCGTACTTTCATCTACGGCTATCAGAGCCAAGGGACGTACCTCAGTACAGGGAAGAGACCTGCCAACTGCAGAAGCACTTGGCGGTGGTTTCAGGGTAGGAGTTTCAGTTCGAGGAACTAGCCTGTAACGTAATACAACGTCTAGACGTTGTTGTATGGAGTTACGGTAGAAGTTGGCCGCCAAAAGGCGCATTATAAAATACGCAGCAAACTTGTGGCGACTCGTCCGATCTGTTCATTGGTTCATTTAACCCCCAGAAGAAATGCTAATCATGCAAAACACTATTGTATATTTAAACTATTTCGACAGGGAGGGGTGAGGGGAAACGTCGCTAGTGACACATCCATTTGTACTGGTTAACCACTTAATGCCGATTCTCGCAAATTCTCATCATACTTTTGTGTCCCTTATATTTGGAATAATAAATGTTTTCGAGTGCTGGAGCTGGTTGAAGCAGATTCTACGCGGACAGGCCCAGTGCGTGAGACAGCGTGGTCTGTACTTCTACGACGACCTTAGTTTATTGTGTGCGTACTGTGAACAATTACCCAAGGGTTTGGTCATTTTCCGTGAAATACAAATAAGTACGTACTTAACTTTTATTTTGAAAATTACATCTTGTTTTGCTAATGTCTATTGGGTGTTGAAATACACACTTAGATGTGATAAAATAGATACAACTTTCAGTGAACATGAAAATACTGTTTGTGTAAAATACACACTACTGCCCATTAAAAGAAGAAATGCAGGTGATAAACGGGTATTCTTTGGACAAATATATTATACTAGAACTGACATGTGATTACATTTTCACGCGATTTGGGTGAATAGATTTTGAGAAATCAGTACCCAGAAAAACCACGTTTTGCCGTAATAACGGCCTTGATCACCACCACGTATAGACAAGGCCGTGTCTACGTCACACTTAGAGGCCGCGACCGCCACCTGACTGCCCGGCCGCTGCGCGGCGGTGGGCGTGTCCCAGCGGCCAGCCAGTGAGGTGGCGGCCGCGGCCTCTAAGTGTGACGTAGACACGGCCTTCTCTATACGTGGTGTTGCCTTGATACGTCTGGGCATTGAGTTAAACAGAGCTTGGATGGCGTGTACAGGTACACATGCCCATGCAGCTTCAACAGGATACCACAGTTCATCACGAGTAGTGACTGGCGTACTGTTACGAGCCAGTTGCTCGGCCACCATTGACCAGACTTTTTCAATTGATGAGAGATATGGAGAATGTGCTGGCCAGGGCAGCAGTCGAACATTTTTCCGTGTCCAGAAACGCCCGTTCAGGACCTGCAACATGCAGTCGTGCATTAGCCTGCTGAAATGTAGGGATTCGCAGGGATCGAATGAAGGGTAGAGCCACGGGTCGAAGCATATTTGAAATGTAACGGCCACTGTTCAAAGTGCCGTCGATGCGAACAAGAGGTGACCGAGAGGTGTAACCAATGGTACCCCATATTATCACGCCGGGTGATACGCCAGTATGGTGATGACGAATACACGCTTCCAATGTGTGTTGTATTAGTCACATGCAAATTACTTTCAGCTCCGTGAAGACCTCATTCAAATATTTTGTTGCGAACTTGATCAAAATTCACTCTCCCTTCTGGGGTAATGTTTCGGACATGTAGTTTACTCAGTTTTTCTGCAGTTTTCTTGCCAGAATTTACTAGCCACAATTAACGATTCGTGTTCACATAAAATCCATGTAGTTATTCATTAAAGCAGGTAGTTTTCTCATTAATCCCTTACCGAGTAACGAAGTTTCAACCTATAGCCACAGTGGCACCAGGGATCTGAGACGTTGCCGTAGGCACCAGAGGTACCCCAGAAATCACCTTAGGTGCCAGGAACACGGAAGCCCAGGGTCAGCAGCCTGAAGACTGTTGAATGTGACCATTACAGCCTTCAGATGCTTACGGACAGAGGCCAACTCCTTCTGAATCCACACACAACAGGCTGAGTCCCTAACCATCTCTGTCAAATTACTTTATGTACCTAAACACATGAGTCTAAAGCTCTTAGAAGCACTAAAGATAACCCAAGAACTGACTACTAATAAAGTTACAGTCAAGTTAATTTCGCAAATTAGAGCACTGGAGGGGTAGCACTGGCGGCAGCTGGCACTAGAATGAAGCGAAAGTCTCTGACTTGCTTCCAAATCACAGACGAAAACTCTGCATAGCAATATTTACAAAATTAAAAACCGAAGCACTAACGAAATTTAAGGATGGAGGAAGGAAGGAAACTTAGGGTTTAATGTCCCGTCGATAGCGTGGTCATTACAGACGGAGCTAACGCTCGGTGTTTGGGTAAGGATGGGGAAGGAAATCGGCCGTGCCCTTTGAAAGGAGCCATCCCGGCATTTGCCTGGAGTAATTTAGGAAAATCACGGAAAATCTAAATCTGGATGGCCGGAGGTGGATTTGAACCACCATCCTTCCGAATACGAGTCCAGTGTGTTACCACTGCGCCACCTCGCTCAGTCGAAATTTAAGAATTGACTGTACTATAAATACATAAATGTTAAATTACGTAACTTAGTGCACTGAAGATGTAAAACTGGTGGCAGCAGCCCCTAGAATGAGTGGTTAATTATCTGAAGCAAAGACTTTGAATTGTTTTCAAATCACAGACGAGAACTCTACGCAACAGTATGTACCACGAGAATAAAGCTCTTAAAAACAGAAACACTAATGAAATTTAAGGATTGACTACTAATAAAGATATAGAAAAGTTAAATTACGCAACTTAGCGCACTGGAGGTGTCTGATAATGTACATATTGTTACCAAGGGAAAATAGTGAAAGATGAAAATAACTATTAACAATAAATATTATGTCGCCGCGGTGGAGTAGCCGAGCGGTCTAAAGCGTCTCGCTGGGGAGCGCGCGGTTGCTCGCCGTGAAGGTTCGAGTCCTCCCTGGGGCACGGGTATGTGTGTTTGTCCTTAGGTTAGTTTACCTAGGTTTGAGCAGTTTGTGAGCTACGGACTAATGACCACGCAGTTTGGTCCGATAGATTTACAGACATTTGAACATTTAAATATTATGTCAATGTGGCTAGTTGTCTTTGTTGTCTAACTGAAGTCTCAAATTTATTTCACAATTGCCTTTGTATGTAACTGGGTAAGTTGTTTTATACATTTCTATTTATTTTCACTTTCACTATTTTTGCTGTGTATACAACGATATTTACAATATCATTAAGTATCATTTTACACCAAAATTTTATTGATATTGCTTACTCCATTATAATTAAGGTTCATTGGATATAAAATGCAGACGTGTAACGTTAATAATAATTATTCTTTATAGAAATGTTCACTGTCAAATCAATGTACACATCTCTGCGAGAGAGAACATCTTTGACACTGTTGTATTGATACTATCGCCATATTTCGTATACACATGTTTCCATGTGGCGCAAAGTCTATGGTTTGTGTGTAATGTTTCATTCAGTAGTCCTATATAAGTGTAATGAGTGCTTCGCATAGTGCACAATATTTTGTGAGCAGAAACAAAGGACACTGCGAAATATAGCACTGTATTTTCTAAGTAAGTAAAAATAACAACAACGCAATTGTGAAGATCTGATTACAGTGTGTTAGTTACATCGTTTAGTTCTAGTTACTATCAAGTAAGTCACTAAAATAATCTTTTATGTACTCCACCATCCCAAAAATATTTCGCCACAAGGGGCTACAATCAAGGTTTAAGCAGTAGTAAATTTGTTTGGACATGAACAGCCGTCTGATAATGAACCTTTATGTTCTAAACAGGCAACGGCGCTATTTTTTTTAAAATAAATACTATTATCAATAGCGGTTGGCTGCTGTATTCTTCTTTGCACGAATAAACTTATAACATTATTAATCTTCTAATGTTCTGAGGCTTTTACACGTTGAAGCGGTACTGCAGTACGCTCCATTTAAGCCCTGTGGGCTAGTTTCATAGTAAATCAAACCACAATGACAGTTATATGGAAATTTGATTAACTTCTCTGAGCAGTTAGATCTGGAAATACGTTATTTGTTTTATTTATAATTTGATTGACACACTTCCTTTTTCCTCTGTTCCCCCACCATGAAAATGAGCGTGTGAATGTTTTTTCTTTCTTTTTTTTTCATTTTGTTTTGGTGTGTTATTTTCTGTAATTACTAACCAAAGATAGTTTCTATGTGGTGGAGTAAATGAGAAATCCTTGACTTAGGTGAGGCAAAGAGGGAGTTTGGCAGTGGGCTTTTGGGGTGTCGCTTGTCTTGAGGGGGAGACAGGAACCGGACAATGACAGGTTTCTTCCTCGTGTTTAAAAAAGTAGCGGTACTTTGGGCTCAGGAAACGCCATATTTGGCAGAGTTAGCTTGAAGGTGCAAGAGGACTAACGTGTCGTACTTGACTGCTGCAAATGTGGTAAACAAGTTTGTAAACATGTCTTATTATACTGACTGAATCGTAACGAAATAGTTAAAGCCGACTCAGTTTAAACAATAGCATAAAGTTGAATGATTTTGGTTATTTTTGGTCAATTTGAGTACATCCAATAGTTTGATGCCAACGGTAACGGTCAGGACTTAGTATCCGCTTGCTACCTCACCCTTTGAGATTTCACTATATAAGATTTTTATTTTACTTTTTTTTTTTTTTTTAGTAGAGATTTTGAAAACTCTCATTATAAAGTCTGTGCGGAGAAAAAATCGTATAAAAAGGGGGGGGCGATTTCTTAATAAATTAATTATTAGCATAAACATGGCCCTAACCATTGAACACATAAAGTCCTTGTTCTGCTTGTAGTATATTTAACTGGGGTATCGGGGGGGAAAAATAGAACACTTTCACTCTCCCATTCACAAGCCGAGCTGCGTATTTACTCACTGTGCTGCGCTGACAACAGACAAACACCGGAGGTTGCCGCACGTCTGATGAAAGTGTGCGGCTTCCGTTGCACTCGCGCACGTCAGTTTCAATATACTCGCGACTAGCGTAGTTTGGCCTTCATCATTACCACATCAAACGACGGAAAGCAATACTAACACACATGATCGACAGCTCCCCAACACAACATGTACTACACAAATGAACATATAATCTCAGATCGAGTAACACGTGCACTCAACGGAAAAGCTAACAAATTTGTAATTTCAGAACGAAAAAAATTAGTTCGGTCGTCTTGGAACTTGAATGAAATGGTCATCAATCATGGGCTAACGCTACTTCAGGACCACGTAGATGAAAGTCTACACGTTGGAAAAATACCACAACTCTGAAAATAAGGAAATTAGATACTACATACAACTACTTACTCTACACAGAGGAGAAAGATAAAGCAAATTAAAGTGGTTACAGATTGCTAGGATACACTATAGTATCGAATGGCGAAACATCTACGAAGTTACTAAAATCCATTTTTCGAGAAGATAAAGATGTCGGACACTATGTTAGAGGGCTCAAACTACGCGGAATAATGAAATCTACCGCTAGAAGCACGTTTAAAGGCGTTACGGCGAACTACGGGAAACGTGGTTGCGTAGACTTTCTCGTCGTAATAACCGATAATAGTCTTCTCGGGTCTGCAGCAGGATGACATCGTCAACTAGGCACAATATTTCGGCAGACCAAATGGCTGCCATCTTAAGCTGAATACGCCAAATGCACTTACTCGCCGGAAACGCAGACAGAACACAAACATGGGCCCTTTATGCAGCGCTGACGCCCTACCGCGCTTGCGTGAGACCAAGGTAGAGGTCCTCTAGGCGCATGGAACTAGTAGCGCACCGGTGGAGAAAATCGGCAAAACGATGGGTCGAAACAAGACTAGTTAAAAGAAACTGCAGGTCGAAATGAAGCCCGTTGTTGTTTAATGTGACATAAAATTGGTTTCCAAGTTTTATTTAATGGGACGACCTTGTCCCTATTAATAATATTATCTTAATGTGACATAAAATTGATTTCCAAGTTTTATTTAATGGGACGCCCTTGTCCCTATTAATAATATTATCAGCCATACGAATTTCCATCGATTCCTTAAGAACAGATTCCCAGTAGCGGGAGGCAGGAGCAATAATTTTTGTTTCATTATATATCATCTTTGTCCCTCATTAAGACAGAGTTTAGCAACAGCTGACTTTTCACGTTGAAGTAAACGAGTATGACGGTGTTGTTCCAAACACCGATCCTGAACTGTGCGGATCGTTTTGCTGATTTAAGTCTTACAACAAAGACACGGAATTCCACAAACACCGTTTTGTGTCCCAGCCTCGTCGCCGCATTTGTGTCCCGTTTCTGTCGTAGGTGTCGGTGGCCGAGTAGAACGACCGACACAGGAATAAAGGATGCACGCTTGTGCAGGTAGGAGGTGACCAGCCAGTGGGACAGCAGAAACTAGAAACACTAGAGTAAATTAGAACGAGATATATATTTCTTAGAGAGTAATATTTAACTTTTACATAGCTCAGTACTGCAGAATGCTGATACATAGTTGAGCTAGAGGCCTGCCTAGTGCCTATCCGATAGCCAAGTCTTCACTGGTGCCTATCTGATTCCGAAGTGTTAGCTGGTTCCTATCTCAGTCCCAAGTGAACGATGTCGTTCAGTGGTGGCCACGAGCGGGATAGCAGCAGAGGGCGCTTGTGGCTGACGTCGTAAGAACGCCGCGCCGTGCGTGCATGGCTGCGCGCGGCGAAAGTAGGTGGCGCGCACTTTAGACTTGTGCGACACCACACACCGGGCTTCCTCAGTTCCAAATCATCCTTGACTGATCCAAGTAGGGCCCTAGTCTTTGCTCGTGGCATAAAACACTTTTAGCGTCAAATCTTCCTAGAATTCTTAAAATTTTCGAGGATATATTCCCTAGGAAAGGCAAAAAAGCAATAGATTTTTGTTGTCCTCTAATATTTCACCTGTTGGTCCAATCTGAAACTCACGACTTTTTTTTGGAAATGTGTACTCATTGTGTTTAAAGAGAATTTGACATTAAAAGTGTTTTTATGCCACCAGAAAAGATTGGGGCCCTCCTTGGGTCAGTCAAGGATGATTTGGGACTGAGGAAGCCCGGTTTTTATAGAATTCCAACTCTTTGCAGTACGACTTATATCAGCTAAATGATCCGCAGTGTTCAGGATCGATGTATGAAACATCACCGTCATACTCGTTTAATTAAATCTGAAAAGTCGGCTGTTGCTGAACATTGTCCAAAAATGACTGCTCCTCCAAACAACTTAAGGTTATGCTGCCGATATTTCGGCAGGAGGACACCCTGTCATTCTCAAGGCACAACTGCATTCAAGGAAGCAATGTGCAAGCGTATTTAATACCTCGGTTTGTAAAGAGTAAACAAGGAAAATAACACACGCAGTACAAGTCACTACCGAGTCAATACAACAAAAGATGACCAAATATCAAAAACATCGATATTGACTATTAATCAACAGGCATTAATTCTGTCCCTCTTTTGCACTTTACTGTCTTAGCACCAGTCAACCTATGGAATACAACACGGTGATTCTGGCATGCTCTTCCATTTATTGGGATAGTGTTATTAAGGAAGCTGTTGATATTAAACTAGCAAGCAACCTTATAAACTAAAAGGGTGTTTTTTGTCTAAATTCTTCTTGGAATCCGGCACTGTCTCTTGTCAAACAACAGAGGGACAGAATTAATGCTGCTTCACCTGTTGATTAATAGTCACTATCGATATTTTTGATGTTTGGTATCTTCGGTTGTGTTGACTCTGTTGTGACTTGTGTTATCTTCCTTGTTTAGCATTTGGAAACCGAGGTATTAAATACGCTTGCTCATTACTTCCTTGAGTGCATTTCTGCCTTGAGAATGACAGTGTGTCCTCCTGTCGAAATATCGCCGGTTGTCGACGACGTCACCCGACAGCATACCCGTAAGTTGTTTGAAATTTCATTACGCCAGGAAAAGGTTAACATTTCACATGATTGCTCCTGCCTCCTGCTACTGGAAATGTGTTCTTAAAGAAGCAGTGGGAATTCGTATGGCCGATCTTTAAGTAAACTCAATTTTACCTGACGGTCTTCATTTCGACCTGCAGTTTCTTTTGTCTTGTTTCGACCCATCGTTTTGCCGATTTTTTTTCCACGGGCGCGCTAATAGTTCTATTGCGCCTAGAGGGCCTTTACCTTCGCGAACGCGCGGAGGGCCGCCAGCGGTGTATAAAGGAGCAGCTGTTTCTGTTCTTAGTTTCCGACGAGTAAGTTCATTCGGCCTCCTTACCTGAAGATGGCAGCCAGTTGGTCTGCCGAAATATTGTGTCTAGTTGGCAATGTTATACGGATGCAGACGCGAGAAGAATATTAGAATATTACGGGAATCGTGGTTCCACAAAGTTAACCAAGGGAGCTATATATATACAGGGTGTCCCAGCTATCTTGTCCACCCAAAATATCTCTGGAACAATAACAGCTATTGGAAAACGACTTTCACCGGTATCAATGTACGGCTGGGGTCCATGAATGTACATATTTAGAAACATTCTAAAACGAAAGCAAATGTGTTTTTTTTTTTTTTTTTTTTTTTTTTTTTTTTACACAAACTTATGTTTTTTTAATGGACACCCTATATTTTTTCTTCAGCAATCCATAGCATGACAAATCACATAAACAATGGCGTTGATTGCATCGCAATATTCCAATTACATCCCGAGATATTTCGACGCGAAGTTGACGCCTGAAAAACCCGAAATGTTCTGCTAGCGCACGTCCTGAAGCTCAGGCGTGAACCCCATGCTGCCCGTAATCGCGATGTGATTAACATGCGTAATCGCACTTCCATACTTACCAATAGGTCCGAAACGAATAATACGGCCTGCTGCCATCCCGAATTAACGTCGTATATTCCAGTATATCCCATAGGCTACGGGTGATGCGGTTCTGTAACATATCTGTGTACCGCAACGTTAGTGACAAAGTTAACTTCGCTTATCGTTAATCCGTTACTAAAAAGGTAATGCCGTTCAACTTTAAAACTTTACTTTAATGTAGATCTAGCGCAAGTGACAGTGAATCATTCACTCATAATAGTAAAATTCATGTTGATGGTTTTAGTGAAACGAGCATGTGGAATAAAGGTTTTACCGTTGTTTAGGTAAAAGTGTTTTGATTTGGGACGTTCAAGTAAGACATAGAAGATGATTACGCATGTCAATCACATCGCGATTACGGGCAGCATGGGGTTCACGCCTGAGTCTCAGGATGTGCGCTAGCAGCGTATTTCGGGTTTTTCAAGCGTCAACTTCGCGTCGCAATATCTCGGGATGTAATTGGAATATTGCGATGCAAGCAACGCCATTGTTTATGTGATTTGTCATGCTATGGATTGCTGAAGAAAAAATATAGGGTGTCCATTTAAAAAACATAAGTTTGTGTTAAAAAAACACATTTGCTTTCGTTTTAGAATGTTTCCAAATATATACATTCATGGCCCCCAGCCGTAGATTGATATCGGTGAAAGTCGTTTTCCAATAGCTGTTATTGTTCCAGAGATATTTTGGGTGGACAAGATAGCTGGGACACCCTATATATAAAATCACACTGAAGAGCAGATCGCGCACATTACCATTTGTTGTAAGAGGAGAATGATTGAAATATTAAAAGCTTCAAGAACAAGGACGACTCGAACTAGCTGAAGGCTAGTAAAAGCAGTAAATGCGCCATTCCCAACGGCACAGAGGTTCTTACGTTCGCCAATACTGATTCCTGTCAACACCATTCGTCCACCACCATGATATGCAGATGTTTCCTGCAGATATGCAGGAATGTTCCGAGGTCCACTTTGTCTCCAGATAAGGGGACCACGGATGTCCAACTGAACTCAAAATCTTGACTCATCTGTGACCAGAACCGTCGCCATTCGTTACGACAAGAAGCGGTGTCGTGGTTTTAATGGGACACACACCATAGACCTCCTTGAGTAGAGGTCACTTTACAAAAGCGATTTCAGACTGTTTGTTTTGATATTACGAGTCTTGTTGCTGCCTGGAGGGTGCGTTGCATTCATCATCCTGTCTCGATGGAGAAGCCGGTCATCTTTTGCTGATGTTTCTCGTGGACGACAGTGTCCTTGCCTTCTTTTGACGGTTCCTGTTGTCTACAATCGTGTCCAGGTCCTGGAAATTACACTTTGGGACATTCAAAAGCTGCAGCCACCTTCCTCTGTGTCTGTTCCGCTTCCAGCTTTCCTATGGCTCTCCAAGCTTCGGGTAAGTCACGTTATTGTTACAGTGCACTACCTGCTCACTAAGCTATCTGAACCCAACAGCTTGGCCGCGGTGGAATGGACGAGGGTTCCAAGGCGTCTAGATGTTCGCCGTCGGAGATTGGAGTCCTCCCTCGGCCATGGATGTGTTTGTTGTTATTAGCATAAGTTAGTTTAAGTAGTTTGTAAGCCTAGGGACTGATGACCAGAGTAGTTAAACTCCCATAGATTTACAAACATTTACTTACTTACCCAACTACTTCTATAATTCGTTTGATAGAGTGAACACAAGTCAACGCCAACCCTCTCCGCAGCAACGTCATGTTATTACCACTATTTCGGTTGCCGTAATGTTGTTGTCTCCACTCCGTAGACCCATTTTAGTTCATTGTGCCAATGACAGTATTTCAGGACCGACTAGTGTATATTTGCGTGATAATAGGACAAATACTAGAATCAGTTACGTCCATAAAATATCTCGGAGTGGACATGAGGAACGAAGTACACGAGTATACTGCTTCATTCTACGTATATCATGCGAGATTAGGACCCACGTGGAGTCTTATTGCTAATGTTTTCTCCGCGAACCATACACGATTAGGAGGTGGAAGCGAGAATGGTGCACAAAGAACTCTCCACCACACACCATGAAGTGGTTTGCGGAGTTTGAATGTAAATGTAGATAATTAAATAGCATTTTCTAACGCTTCGTTCAACATATGAATAGAGGCAAGACCTACCCTGTGTGGTTATAGCAACTGAAACAGAAGAGGAAATCAGTAACATAGAAAAAGGTATCACAAACACGCTCTTTTGTCCTGGATTACCAACCCTAACTTCACCGCCGATATGATTCTACACCAACTGTTGCGTTGTGACTAAGTTTTACAATCTAACATTCTTTTGCGTTACGAAGTCAATCAGTTTATGACATTAAGAAGCACTTTAACGCAGTAAAATACTGGTTTATTTTGTTGTCTACGAATTTAGTCTAGCGTACTCTAAAATTATCACACATAATTTATACTTTACTACTTTTTTTAGGGATCGCATCTCCATCATATTAGCTGAATGGTTTTAAACCATTTCGACTAGTCATTTTCATTCAATTTAAGTTGTACAATCAGTTTAATATAATGAAATAAACGCAAATCGTTCTAATAAATTTGGTATACAAAGTTATAACATAGATTATAAGCGGTGTTTTAAATTTCTTTTCATTACTGTTCTGCAATTAACTTACTGAATGTTGGTATGATAATTATTGAGTGAAATTCCAAGCTCTAGTGTATTGCAGTCGTGGGACAGGACATTAACAGCTACTCTATACGAGCGCTAAAATCGTGGCTGTGTCAACGCTGAAAACTGGGCGTTACATTTGCAAACCAAACAGGGTGATAAAAATGCCGTATTTAACATGATGTTAACGTCGGCGCTGACTTTGTTTCATCGCAGTTTCAAAATGAACTCCATCAAGCTAGGCTGCGTTGGTCTATTACAAATGTATAAAATATGTAATAGTAAAATAAGGACGGGACGTTGGGTTTCACACCAGTAGACTATCAACAGGACAGTTTCAATACCGAATGCACGAACACATATTATTTCATTCTTAGCGAATGTCGGTTATATCTTTTGAAAAACTGCGTAGTGCCGTTTGTGGGGGGTGGAGGGGGTGGGGGAAAGAAAACAAAAGAGAAAGAAAGAGACGCAGTGTTGAAAAAATGGCCAAGCGGTCTGGCGCGTCTTGTTAAGCATTGCGTAGCTCCCACCGAAGGTTAGAATCCTCCCTCGAACATGTGTGCGTGTGTGTGTGTGTGTGTGTTCTCCTTATCGTACGTTAGTTTCAGTTCGTTTAATTAGTCTTGGAACTGATGACGCTAACAGTTTGGCCCCTTGAATATTTGAAAGAAAAAAAAAAATAAAAGTTGTAGAACGTCCATAGCCATTTGCCACTACACTGTAATAAGTGATTTTACTCATTATTAAGTATTTGATGTTCATTCCATGTCTTTCTTCCGTGTCAGAAATATTAATTCTGCAAGTTTTCGTGCGTGGAATTAAAAACAATAGTTCACCACGACATAAGTGTTCTTGTCTTTTCTTTCTAGGCTCTCCAGTCACACCCTATTTATTAAATACTTAACTAAATTATTTCGCAGTTATTATCACTTATTTCTTTACCTGAAATAATTATATGTATACGTAATTTTTTAGACGTAAATCTGTTACCTGGAACGTTCATTTCTCTGGTCTGTGTGTATCAGATCTTGGTACTCGGAAATGAATTATGGCAATTTGGAGTTTGTGTCAAGAGAATTTATTCCTAAAACTATACGAGAAACACATGACGTTATCTGTGATGTTATGCAAACCCAAGAGATACCAAGCGAGAATTTATGACTTTGTAAAACGCATGAGTTTGAATAATTAACTAACTACCACAAAGGCGTTGGAGCGATGCACTGTGAACATATTCGTTTGAACTACCGGTCGAATTCAGGTTCGTAGTGTTTCAACTATAAAAATATGTTCCCCTGTGTTATTGGCCTTATTGGCTATAAGTGATGTTCAGTAAAACTTCATGATGATCGACGTTGTCTGGTGTGGTCGTCAGGATGATTTAAATACGTGGGTTGGAACTTAAATAGTGGCAACTATTTATTCACAATCGATACATAAGCGTTACATTTTTACGTCTGTTACTGTCCTTCAAAGTAGTCACCGGCGTTGTGCAGAAACCATTGCCAGCGATGTGCAAGGCGTAGTATACCGTTAGCATAGCCTGTTCTGTTGATGGTGCGAATGGTGCCGTCTACTGCCTGTTGAAGGTCTCGTTCTGAAGCGAATGCCACGAACTGGTTCCTTCATCTTCTGAATCAAATCAAAGTCACAAGGACTTAACGCTGGGGAGTATGGTGGATGGTACAGTACTTCCCAGTACCATCGACCGAACACGAGCCAAGGCTCGTGCGCCCGCACATTGTCGTACAAAATGATGGGTGGGTTGCACAGAAAGTGTTGCCGCTTCTTTCTCAAAGATGGTCGCAGGTGATGCTCCAAAAACGAACAGTAATACTGTGCATTGGCCGTCTGCCATGGAGGAACGTAGGGGAGACCGGGGTAACGGCGCCGCCCCAGTTTTATGACAAACGGTTTGCAGTAAGAGTACGCTTGCCAGTGTTCCATCTTCGTTACCTACCGCGGAACTAATTCCTGTGGTCGCCGACCGTGATTGTGTCGACAGGTATTAATCGTGTGAAAGAAATTGTTAGTTTCCACGTTTTGGATGCAATTTTCGAGCCTGTATTTTATTGAAATAAGTACCGCTATAGGGTACCACTGCTTTTTAATACTCGTATTAACGTAATCTATAGATATTTAGCTTCGATTTCGTGTCTCTAACCTGTTTCGCAAAATCTTTGGCTTTAAATTGACGTTCTTAACCATATTTTTCAACTGGGGCAATGACGCCACGGCGGAGAATTTAGGCAAAATGAATTGTAAAACAGATGCATACGTTTTGTGAAATGGGCACTTGCAGAATGTTGAGAATGTTGTAGGTTTGAAGTGCCGAAAACTATACCGGTGTTTCTGACTTTTGCGGTGTCTTAATCAACCTAAATTGTAAAATGCATTTTTATTCCAATTTTACATCGACAAGTATTTGAAACCTTCTAATTATCTAATACGGAAGAGTGATAATTATAAATTACAACGGTTGTAACACTCACTTTCTACTAATCACTCATCGTGTAGGTTTATCCTTGATTTTCAAATGTATGGCGTCGTTACCCCGGAACCCAGGGTAATGGCGCCACTGCGTATACTTTCACAATATATTTTTAACAATAAAACTTAACAAAATACATGTCTGAAAAAAATTATAATAAAATAGCATTAGCTGTCGAAGCTGTAGTATTATTCTTTACAAAAAAGACACATCTTTAATAAGGTAAAAAAAACTGGTTTCCCTTAAGGTGGCGCCATTCCCTTGGTCTCCCCTAATGTGTTAGGATAGCAGCATCACAGTCGTACAGGAGAATCACCATAACTTTCACCATACTGGGGCTCCGACGCTCTTTCGACTTTCGCGGCAACCCATATTGACGCCATTCGTTGGATTGGCGATTCAGTTTTGGCTCGTACGATGTGGTCCATGTCTCATTCAGTGTTACGATACGTTAGACCGCTCGCTCACAAGTGACTGTGTTTCCCTCGATTGTACGCATGCCGGTGACGTGGATCGCGTGAGTCCGTTGCTTGGAGGTAAGGTAGGTATGTCAACAACGTGTGCTATCAGCAACAATAGTAGATTCCATTCCACAGTGCCTCCACAGCAGCCACTATTTAAGTTCCAACCTTTGTATTCTCCAGATACCCATTTTTACAGGGGATTCCAAGCACGTGAACTCTCTCTTCCACTATCTGGTGGAATATAACTTCTAGTTCGAGTTGTCGCGACGTACAGTATAATGCGATTATCACGAAAGGTCATTACCAAAGGAAATGAGAATGCGAGAAATGTATTCGCACTAGAGAATGTGAATCAGGATCAGCTGTACATTTTGATGGTGACATATGAAAATTTATGCCGGACCAGGATTTCCCGCTTTTCGCTGGTGGTCGCGTTAACCGTAAACGCTATTCGAGCACGCCTCCCGAATCGATCCAGACTTCCTGTTGCTACACTGTCTGCTACCCTTTAGTGCTCGTACATTCTTCTATGTAAATCCCGCACGAGGAGAGACGTTTATTGTAATTGCCGGAAGCCTAGGAATGGCTTATTTAAATAATATGTGCAATGTCCGCGTTTATTAACTGAGCCAATGGAAATGTCTTTTGGACATGCATGTCTGAAGGAACCGCCACTGCGGCAATTCAGCTATGTGACGAAATTCTTCTATTTTTGAAATGAAAATTGTTCAAAATAGTTACGTTCTTCAAAATAATGTCAAATTAGCACCTCGGCTTCGCAGTCCTCGTTCCAGTGCTTCACATTCAATTGTTTGTCTCTGTATAAGAAATGACAGACTGCTTGTCAATTTCGTATATAAATTTGTCCGTGTCCTGTTCGAGAGCGGTGGCCTGGATGCTTTCAACCTGCAACGCAGTAAATGGGTCTGTGTCAAGGCAACTTTCAGTAATATACTGGTAAGTAAACATTTCATACTAAATTCAGAGGATCTGGAAACTACAACCCGCACATTTAATATTTCAGTAAATCATTCCTACAAGACTCAAAACAGTGCAGATCCGTATTTCAGCTGAAATTACAATTTGATTTCTTGTCTTGATGTCGATCAGCTAAAGTCATTAGACTAGTATTAGGCTTAAAACTTTTCAGGTATCTATTAGGAGGACAACGCTAAACAAATAATAGAAACGCAGTTAAAGTACATGTAAATTTTCCAAAATCTTTCAGATATCTTTACCGATCGACGCCAGCAGTCTTTGATGACCATCTGAATCTAGACGCAACGCGATAACTTTCGGACCTACGTAAATTTCCCTTATTCTCTCGGGTGAAGGACTACACGCATTCTGTAACCTGAACTGCCGTCTATACCAAACATCCCCTCAGGTAAGTCCGGGGCGGACCGCCAAGAGGACAGCTGCTTATCAACAGTTGAGCCTTTTCGGCTCAGCTTCGCACTATTTCCCCGTTACCCTTCTGCTCTGATTACTCATTACGTACCCCCTTCTGTCTTGTCTATCTTTCTCTTTGCTTTCATCGAGCCAGATCGATTGTAATTTCGCGGCGACGCGCTTCTTCTGTTTCTCATGACTATCCTTGCCTCGTGCCCTCTTTAAATGGACATGCGCGCCGCGGTAAGAGAGGGCAGTACAGTGGGTGGTCGACGCGAGACCGACGTACGTGCTTGGGGGCTACTGGGAGCGAGCCACGGCAGGTCACGAGCACCGTGGGCCGGTGGGGCGGTGCTCTTCGAAGCCAACACACTCCTCTGCCTTCTGTGTGTGTTGTCGCGGCGCACGGGGACGGCGGCCCAGCTTTCTTCCCGGGTGGATATGGCGGGTTTGTAAGGCCGATTTACTGCTCTGTATCAGCTCGTCATCGTCGTCTTCCATCACCTTTCCTGTGGACGCGCTAGCTGTGTGACTTTATTAAACATTAGCCTGGTAGTGTGCTCCGTTATTTACTACTTGCCGAGTGTCGTTCGGTAATTTCTCGGTCCGAAAGGTACTTGTGAATTTACCTGTTCCATCTGCCTAGTTATAGTGGATGTATTCCCTCCTCCAACACCATTATGCTCCTTTGCCTTGTGGGTGTGTACCGTCAGTTTTCGGTTACTTTCAAAATTAATATGATTCCATGCCTAGTTGCGGTGCCCTGTGAATTACCACCCTTGTGCCGTGTGTAGTGTTGTATCATCCTGTGTCCTTAGTAGATCCTAAGTTAGGTGCAGTGATTTCACTCTGTTAATTATTTGTGCAACTGTAAGAACCTTCCATTATCCAGTTGGGTGACTTACTAATTAATTATAATGTGTACCTAGACGTAAAATTTTGGTATTTTTCTTAACCTATTGGCTCTTGATTTGACTAGTTGTGATGAAGGGGCCCATATGTCGCGTATCCGGTAGGTGATTGCGACCTAACGTGTTTAGCTGAGCATACTAGTTGCCCTTGTGGGTGGCATATTATTCAAAGCCATTAGTTATTTGGACTAAGTATACACTAAGTCCACAGGCTAACTCGGCAGTACTGTTACATGGGAGCCTGAATTGTCCTTTCACCATCCGGGTACTTGTAGTCCTGTTAAAGTCATATGGGTACGGGTATTTTCACTTATTTGTGACGTATCACCTTATGTAGTAAGAAGTTTCGCCATACGGATCAGATTACCATCCGCTGATTCTAAGTGCCAGTTTTGTTACTGATGTATTGCGCCGGTAAAATTTTAACCATGCTGTCCTGTTAAGTATCAGACGTCGGGTCGAGAATATTTTGACATTGCATGGCACATTAAAGGTTTTTTTTTTACTGTGTAAGTGCCTTCTTTGTGGCCAAATTGTTACTTTAAATTTTGTTAACTATTTCATTAGTTCTATGTCGCCTAGTAATCTATTGTTTTATGTTTAAAGAGGATCGGTCTTAAGCTTAATCTTACGATTGGCTAATTCAGAGGGGCGCCTTGCTATTAGTCTTTAAGGCTCCACATTTCAATTAATATACTAATATCTGCACTAGATTCTAGTTGTGTTGATATTACCTGGCGTTTATTAATTAAAGGTGAGCGCCTTCATTTTAACTAAATTGTTACTTGAAATTTTGTAAACTGTGTCATGAATTCAATGTCTCCTAGTAATCTGTTGTTTAATGGTTGAAGAGGACCAGTCTTAAACTTAATCTTATGACCCGCTATTAATCTTTTAAGGCTCCACATATGTATTAATATACTAGTGCCCGCCCTAGAGTCAAGTTGTCTTGATATTACATGGTGCGTTAAAGTGTTTGTTCATTAAAGGCGAGCGCCTTTATTTTAACTAGAGTGTTACTAGAAATTTGGCTAAATGTGTCATTCTTTCGTCCTCTGTTAACAACCTGTTATCTCACTGATGTATAAGTATTTATTTAATTTTGTTTGGGGTGAATAAACGGCCTTTTGTTAAACTTTTTAATTTCTCTATTACCACGATCCATCCCTTGGACCTATCAACAGTATTCATTTAGCCCTGTGTTATGGTTCAAAAGTAGTAAAATTTGTATTACGTGAAAACTTACAAAGTTTCAGATTTTCTCTGTGTTGTAACTTATTGAAATAAACCTTCTATATAAATAAAAATCTACTGCCGCATTTATTTAAGGGCTTCACGTGATTCCGGCTCGGCAGGTTTGTCTGACTTTTTATTGTTGCGTTCGTAATTCTGAGGACAAGGTTTGTATGGTTTTTAAAAAATGTTTGAAAAGTTATGGGACGCAACTTCTGTGGTTATTGGTCCCTAAACTTACAAACTACTTAAAGTAAGTTATCCTAAGAACAACACAAACAGCCATGCCCGATGTAGTACTGGAACCTCCGACGTGGAATAGCCGCGCCCAGCTATTCCGCCGCGGCTTAAAAGAAAATGTACCGGAAAATCGGAGAAAAACTGAAAATAAGTTTTTCAACGTACTTTCGATTAAATTCAATAGTTTAACACACAATTCGGCGATGGAGAGGGGCAATTCTTTTTCCGTGTTTTCGTTATAGTGGGCGAGTGCATTGAGGAGCTATGCTACGATGCGCGAGGCCGTTCCCCGTCGGGGGTTCGAATCCCCCCTCGGGCATGGATGTTTGTGTCGTCTTTAGTATAAGATAGTTCATAAGTAGTTTGTAAGTTTAGGGACTGATGACCCCGCAGTCGAGTCCCATAAGCTTAACAAACATTCGAACATTTTTTTAAGAAAAAAATCGAGACAGTTACAAACGGTAGTTGGAAATTCCAAAGAGTGTACAAAAATCATGTTTTTCGTGTGCACACTCTGTTACAGCTAGCGGTAGGAACGACATCTTTGGTCTGACTGATCACCATCAAATTTGGCTCATATCTCTATTGTTTCATGAAAGAGGTTTCTGTGCTCCGTCAACCACGGTATGGCAGAGTGTACCTTGCAATAGACTTGGACGCCATTTGACCAATCAATAGATTTAATCACTTTTTTACCGATCATAGTGAAACTTCGGACATGTATGTTTTACGGAGAAGCTGCCATATGGTGCATTGCAGAGGGTAGCTTGCAATAAGCTTCAACACCATTTGATTACTTACTATGAAAGTTGGTAGGTACATTTAAGTTTTAATAGAAGGTGGGAATAGGAGATATGGAGAGGGAGAAGGAGATGTAGAAAGCCATGGGCAGGAGGAGATTTGGAGAGAAAGGGGCGGGGGTGCCGGGTGGGGGGGGGGGGCGGCGAGCAGTTGATCATATAGGACGATGCAGCAGATGGACTTTTGGAAGAGTCGAATAAATAAATAATTTAGGAATTGTTACTGTTAATTACACGTACGACTGTGCAAAAAGAAGGGGGTGGATTAAAGAGAAGTAAGATGAGGAGAGAAAGGCGGAGGTACATAGGATAATGAGTTAATAGAGAGGGAGGAGGAGGTGGATACAGTGAGGGATAAGAGATGTATATGAAGCGGGGACAAGATGGACAGATATGGAGGGGGGAAGGAGGTAAAGGAAGGGGGCACGAGAAGAGGTTTAGAGAAGGGGAGAAAAAGATATCAGGGTGAAGCCATACATATTATCAATTGCGAAGCAGTACCAAGATCGCTAGTATTGAACAAGTTTATCTAGAAAATTTTGACTTGTAAAATCTTAAAACTGTAACCACTAGTTGATTATGGCTGCCAAACTTTACCTATTCTATTGTAGCTTTTCTATTCATCTACATCTACATATTTACTCTGCACACTGAAGTGCATGGTAGTGTGTCCATCGAACCACTTTTATGATATTTCTCTAGAATTCCATTCAACAATAACTCCCACTTTGCGCAGAAATATTCCAAAATAGGAGTACAAGTGTGGTATAGGCAGTTTCTTTCACAGAACTATCGCATCTTTTAAGTGGTCTTCCAATGAAATGTAACTTTTCGTTCGCCTTCCCTACAATATTTTATATGTGTTCAATTTAAGTTGTTCGTAATTGTTATTCCTAGGTACTTAGTTTACGGCCTGTAGGTTTGGCTGATTTACCGAACTTTAACGGATTGCTTTTAGTGGTCATGTGGATTACTCCACATTTTTGATTATTAAGGGTCATTGCCAATTTTGGTACCATGCTGATATCTTATACTTTTGCAGTTGCTTTTGATCTTCTTGTGACTTTACTAAACGATAAATGACAGCATGGACAGTCTAAGAGAGCTACTCAGATTTTCTCCAAAATTGTTAATAAAAATAGGGAACAGTAGGGGCCCCTATAACACTTCCCTGGAGAACGCCAGATATCACTGCTGTTCTACTCTATGACTTTCCGCCAAACGTACTGTGTTCTTTCTGACAGGAAATCACGAATCCAGTCACACAACTGTGGCGTTTCCCATAAGCACGCAATTTGATTAGGAGAAACTTGTAAGGTGGAGTGTCAAAAGGCTTCCGGATATCTAGAAATACGGATTTTATTTGACATCCCTTGTCAATAGCACTCACACGTCATGTGCGTAGAGAGCTGGCTGAATCCGTGTTGACTATTGGTCAATAGGTAGTTCTCTTCGAGGTAGTTCATATTATTGAAGGAAAATATATCTTCTAAAATGATGCTGCAAACCGACGTCAATGATATAGGCCTGTAATTTGGCGGATCACTCCTATTACCTTTCTTGAATATTGGAGTGACCTGTGCAACTTTCCAGTCTTTGGGTACAAAACGTTCGCTGCGCGAGCGGTTGTATAACTAGATATGGGGCTATAGCATCAACATACTTTGAAAGAAACCTAATTTTATATACGACCAGAATTGCGTTGTGGATACTATTATAAGTTTCTCGCATTGAAGTTCGAGCTAAATTTCGAGTTTCTGTAAAAGACTGCCAGTCTTGGTGATTTTGTGTCCGTTTAAATTTGGCATGCTTTTTTTCTTTGCTTTCGCAAGTGTGATCTAACCTGTTTTGTATCCCACAGAGGGTAAGCACCCTGTTTTGTAAATTTATTTTGTATAAATCTGTCAATAGCTATCGATATTATTTCTTTGAATGTAAGCCACATCTAATATACAATGACATTGTTACGAAAGACTGGCGATTCTCACTCATGAAAGCGTTAATCGAATTTTATCTTATTTTTTGAATACATATACTTTTTGTTTACTTTTGGTAGATCTGGGAAGTCCGATATTCAGTCTTGCTACGACAACTCTGTATTCACTAATCCCTGTGTCTCTTTTGATGTTATTTATTAGCTACGGATTCTTTCTTGCAAAGAGGTCAAGTATGTTTTCACATTTGCTATTCTACTGGGTTCATGAACTAATTGCTCGAGATAGTTTTCGCAGAATGCGTTCAGTACGATTTCAATGTTTTACGCTTGTCTCCGGTTTTAAACATGTATTTTTGCCATCATATCGAGGGTATGCCTTGAGAACCTTTTTGAATTCGTTCAACCTTTCTTTGAACATTTCTGCAATCGAATATTCTGAATCAGGGGGTCAATAAAAAAATCAATTATTAATTTATTCTGGTTGTCAGATATAACGTCTCCCCATACCAACTCACAGAAACTATCTATTTCAACTTCTCTGCAAGATAAACCACTTGTAACAGCAATATATATGCCACCACCTGTTTTATTCAATCTTTCCTTTCTGAACACCATTTTCCCCTTAGTAAAAATTTCTGCTGAACTTATCTCAGGCTTCGGCGTTCAAATGTTCAAATGTTTGTAGAGCTTATAGGACTTAACTACGGGGTCAGCAGTCCCTAATCTTACAAACTACTTATGATCTAGCTATTACTAAGGACGGCACAAACATCCATGCCCGAGGGGGGATTCGAACCCCCGACCGTAGTGGACGTGCAGACCGTAACTGGATCGTCGCAGACCACTTGGCCACCGCGGCCGGCTCGGCGTTCATTATCGCTACCTATAATGATTTGAGATTCACTACTTTCTATTAGCGCTTAGAGGTCTGGTACTTTCCCCTTCGCCAGTTTACAACTGTCAGACCAACGTTTTTAGATCTGTGTTCGTCCTATCTTTGACCTCTACCCTTTCAAACCCTTTCTGTGTGTTCCCGAGGCCCTCTAATATAAAAAACCGCCCACTCCACGCCTCACAGCCTCCGCTATCAGCGTAGCCGCTTCCTATGTGTTGTGGACGGCTGACCTATTCAGCGGAACTCGGAATCCCACCACCCGGTGGCGCAAGTAGAGGAATGTGCAGTCTACACGGTATAGAACCGTCTCATGCTCTGGTTCAGACCGTCCACTAGGCTCTGTACCATAGGTCCACAGTCGGTCCTGTCAACTATATTGCAGATAGTGAGCTCTGCGTTCATATAGCAAGCAAGACTGGCAGTCTTCAACGCTTCAGATAGCCACTCCAAACCGGAAAGAATCTCTTCCGATCCAAAGCGACACATATCACTGGTACCGATGTGAGCCACCACCTGCAGGTGGCTGCAACCTATACTCTTCATGGCATCCGGAAGGACCCGTTCCACATCTGGAATGACTCCACCCGGTATGCACACGGAGTGCACGTTGGCCTTCTCCCCTCCTCGGCAGCCATCTCTCTAAGGGGCTCCATCATCCGCCTAATGTTGGAGCTCCCAACTACAAGCAAACCCACCCTCTATGCAAGTTCCGATCTTGCAGGCCTAGTGGTGGCCTCAGGATGAGAGATACCATCTGACGCAGGAAAGTAGTCCTGAAAAGATAGCGCCTCAAATCTGTTCGCAAGACGAACCGGGGAGGCCTCACGATTGGTCCCCCGGAATGTCTTGCGCCTCCTGCCACGCACAGGAGCAACCTCCCACGCAACCATGGGTGGGTGTCTGCCTCACTGCTAGCAGTATCAGGGCATGTCGCTGGCGCAGGCCGATTGGTGGAGACGACGGGAGTCCGTTCGGTCCCCTCACCGGGCAACAGCAAGGACGCCCCTCGATCGCAACCGAGGTTAACACAGCTTGAAGCTGGGAGCGAAGTGTCACCAGCTCAGACTGCATCCGCACACAGCAGTCACTGTCCCTATTCATGATTACAATGCCGAGAAAACAAAAACGACCGTCGCGATGAGCTCAAAGGAAGACTACACTGTTTGTTAAAATGCGGATTTGAAACTAATATGGACGAGAGCACAGTATACATTTACAAACTGAAACGAAAACGCGCAGAAAAAAATCAAAACACTATATGTCGCTTCTAATCAGAAGCCGGTTTCACTTACAGAAGGCTGCTAATCATCCGGCTAAACATACTATAAATCGACTGTCATGGATAAATGTGAATTCTGCAGACGTGAAGGGTCCAGCCCAACAGAAGAGCTCAAATTAAGATTAGACTGTTTGTTAAAACGCAGATTTGAAACTAATATGCACGAGAGCACAGTATAAATTTACAAACTGAAACATCTGGAATGACCCCACTCTGCGCTCCATGTTGCAATGACCCTGTTAGCCAGTTTGCAGCGTGTACCACCATTTCTCTGCAGTGTTTTGAACGATAGGAGGCGCTTGTTGACATGTCCCTTAATGGGTATGTGCGGGCACCTCATCCTCCCCAGCACGGATAACAAACTATGCGACCATTCACTGAACTTTTCAGACGCACCTTGTAAATCAGTAACATGAAAATTGATATCGCATTATACATATACGCTCTTGTCCAGGATTTCGAGACTACAGCTGCATTATCGACGTGATATTAGTAAACGGACTTTTTGGCACTAGGTGTTACCCTCAGATATTCAGTATTGTTACCAAATGAGTCGTAGTTTAACACGTTAAATGCAACTTCCGTGTAACAAAATAGTAGTTAATCTTGTGGCCTAAGAAATCAATGCGCCATATTTTACGACTGCATTTTAAAGTTCACGCCTCATCATTTTAATAGACTAGCATAAGACCATGCCGGCTGGTCACTTTTCATTAATTTTGTTATATTCATGTTGATTCAGTTTATTCATCTACATCTACATAAATACTCTGAAAAATGGTCAAATGTTTGTTAAGCTAATGGGACTTATCTGCGGGGTCATCAGTCCCTAAACTTACAAACTAGTTATAAACTAACTTATACTAAAGACAGCACAAACATCCTTGCCCAAGAGGGGGGGATTCGAAACCGCGACGGGGAACGATCTCGCGCATCGGAGCATAGCGCCTCAATGCGCTCGGCCACTCCGCCATGGCTAAATACAAATGACACTGCCGTCTACGGTTCATCTAACCGCTTTTATTACATTTGTCCACCGTACCATTCTATAATAGCGCGCGGAAAAAAGGAACCTATAAATATTTCCGTTTTCGATCTGATTGGTCTTTTTTATTTTATTTATTTATTTTTTTTTTATTGAGACGATCTCTTCTCCATTTGTAAGTGGGTGCTAATAAAATATGTTCGTATCCGGAAGAGGAATTTGGTGAAAGAAATTTCAAAATTATTCTTGCCGCAAGAAATAACGCCCCTTTTTTATGATTTCCACCCTCACTCGTGAATCATTTCCATGACACGCTCTCCCCTGTATTGCGATAATACAAAACAAACTGCAATTCGCTGTACTCTATATCATTCGTCAGTTCCATTTGATGGCGATTCCACAATGAACAGCAATACTCCAAACTAGGAAGCAAAAGTGTAATGTAGGCAGTTCCTTTAGTAGCACTATTGCATCTTCCAAGTGCTCTAACAATGAAACGTAGCTTTCGGTTCGCCTTCTCTACAATATTTTTTATTAGTCCTTCCCAATTTAAATTTTTGTTAATTGTTATTCTTAGGCATTAGTTGAATTTATGGGCTGTAGGTTTGACTGATTTCTAGTGTAAAAGGAGTTTCACTGATTTCCTTCAGTTCCAATGTTTGTAAAACTAAGGGACATGACGTCTGGGATCATTAGTCCGTGGGTTTAAATACTACTGACACTAAGGACAATACACACACACACACACACACACACACACACACACACACACACACACACACACACACACACACCCATGCACTAAGGATAATTCGAACCTCCGAAGGCGAGCAACCACGCGCTACACAGTAGGCGCCTTAGATCGCTCGGCCACTCCACCGCGGATTTCCTTTAGTGCTCATATAGATGACATCACATTTATTATTTACATCTACATTACATGGCATACTCTGAAAATCACATTTACGTGTCTGGCAGGGGGTTCATCGAACCACCTTTACACTATTTATCTCCCATTACACTCTCGAATAGCACGAGGGAAGAAAGAACACCTGAATCTCTCCGTTCGAGCTATGATCTCTCATATTTTATTCTGATGATCTTTTCTAGATATGTAAGTCAACAATATATTTTCGCGTTCGGAGGAGAATGTTGGCGATTGGAGTTTCGTAAGTAGCCCACGCAGCAGCGATAAACGCTAATGATTCCCATCCCAGATCCTGCATCATTTCCGTGACGCTGTCTCAAGGATCCCACACTGGGCAGCAATACTCCAAAAAAGGACGGACAAGCGTAGTGGATGCAGTTTCTTTAGTACTTCTGTTGCATCTTATAAGTGTTCTGCCAATAAAACACAGTCTCTGGTTCGCCTTTCCCACGACATTATCTTCGTGTTCTTTCCAGTTTAAGTCTGAAGTAATAGTAATTCATAGGTATTTAGTGGAGTTTACGGCCTTCACTTTTGATAGATTTATCTTGTAAACCAAGTTTAAGGGATTTCTTTTCCTGCTCATGTGGACGTCTTCACATTTCTTATTATTTAGTCAATTGCCAATTTTTACACCGTAGTGATATCTTATTTAGATCGTTCTGCAGTTGGTTTTGATCTTCAGATGATTTTACTATACGGTAAATGACGGCGTAATCTGCAAACAATCTAAGAGAGCTGCTTAGATTTTCTCCCAAATCGTTTATGTAAATAAGGAACAGCAGAGGACCAATAACAATACCCTGTGGAACGCCCGATATCACCTCTGATTTAGTCGATTACTACAAACTGTATCCTCTCTGATAGGAAATTCACTTTCCAGCAGCAAATTTGAGCCACCATAACCACGCAATTTGATTAAAAGTCGTTTGTGAGGTAGGTGTCAAAAGTTTTCGGGAAATAAAGAAATATGGAATCAGTTTGAGAACCTTTGTCGATAGCACTCATCACTTTGTGTGAGTAAAGACCTAGCTGTGTTTCGCGTGAGCGATATTTTTAGTATCAAATGCCAATTTTTGCACCATACAGATATCTTATGTAAATCATTTTGTAGTTGCTTCTGATCTTCTGGTGACTTTACTCACCGATAAATGAAAGCATCATCCACTAACAGTCCAAGAGAGGTGCTCACATTGTTACCTAAATCGTTTATCAAGATAAGAAAAAGTAGTGGTCGTATAACGCCTTCCGGTGGATCTTGGGATATCCCTTCTGTTTTAATCGATGAATTTTGTCAATTACTACGCAGTGTACTTCTGACAGGCAAACACGAATACATTCGCACAACTGTGGCAGTATTTCATAAGCACGAGTGTCAAAAGCCTTCAGGAAATCTAGAAACATGGAATCCATTTGGGATCCCTTGTTGATAGCACTTGTCAGTTCATGTTAGTAAAAAGCAAGCTAGCTGTATTTCAAAAGAATGATACTTTCTGAATCCATGTTGACTATGTGTCAATACGTAGTTCATAATGTTTGAGGAATGTAAACGTTCTAAAATCCTGCTGCAAACGAACGATATAAGCGTGTAATTTTGCAATCAGCGACGGTCGTTCTAATACATTAATTCTTGGTCAGAGCTCTGTGACTGCAATTTCATTACTGTATGGCAGTTAATATAATGCAGTTATGATTATTTCTTTGTTTGAACTTCCAATTCCGGTCCGTGGGACAGGACAAGAAATATGGAACCTCGCTTGAAACGGAACCCCTGGACACAACGGTGGATCTCTTCTGAGAAATGACAGAGGACCATCAAAGGTAGAGGTGTCAAGAGGTGTATGCGTTATTCGAGAGAAATCGAGCGACTTGACAGTTCCAAGCGGCGGAAGTGTTGTGGGTTCCACGTCCCTGGAACGAGAAGAACGTAGGTGGCAACACAGAGTAACATGTATCTTTATCTGTGACGGCAGCCACACCGAGAATGCCAGATACGGCTAAAAGAATGGTCCTTTATTATGGTTTGTCACCTGTTAGAGAGAGGTACCCTGAAAGCTTTCATCCGGCAGCGAGGAATTCCGCGAAGCTGGGGATGGCAGGCGGATCTACGCAAATACTCAGCATTCCTCTGAGGTGATAAGTCGTGGGGTACGTGCTAATATTGTGGCCACGTTTTGCCCGGCGAGATGCACCTGCTCGACGTGGAAAGGACGCAAAAATTCCCCGGAAGTCTCCTGCACGTGCTTCCTCAGTAGCCGCCCATAATCGCTCAAGTGTGAAGGATGTTGAGCACGATCTGACATCTCGATTATGCCCCCTAAAAGTTCGATGGGGTCTGGGTGCCAGGGTCATTCACGCAACATGAGATACACAAAAATTCCATCAGTGTACTCATGGTAAAATGACCACTATAGGCTGTCAAAAATCAAACATCTTAAGTAGTATGTGGTTTTTTTAGTTACAAGGGAACATCAACAACTCGACCTCATATTTTCTTGAGGAAAAAAAAAACCATGAGCTGGATATCATCCCCAGAAATTGATATCACGTAAAAATTTGGGCCAATTCAGATACTATGCAGTTACTGCCTCCTCAAAGTACAGCTTTTAAATATTCGCGCGCTCGGGTTGGTCCTCGCTCTAGTGATGGGCAGTTTGGATCATTTCACTCTTTCGAAACATACGGATCATCTGAGTTTACTGAGTCGACTCACTGTTTCGGCACACGAAACATCTGGCGCGCCGCAGTGTCTTGCGTCACTCTACTTTTCCTGATTCACGTGAACCGTGACAGCTGCAGGAAGAGTACAGAGTCGGCTCACTGCTTCGGGTCTCAAAACATCTGGTGTGTCCTGCGTCATGCTACCTTCCATGTACATGTGACCCACGACAGCTGCAGGCACCGTACTGAGTCGGCTCACTACTTCAGCACTCAAATCATCTGGCCTTTCCTCTAGTGGGGCTTACAAATGCCTCAGAAAGGACCCTTTTTTTACAACTCTTACCTTTTTTGGGCAGCCCTTGGACTCTTTATTCTAGGGGGACCTCGAAGTCTGGGGCGGATTTTTTTAAAATTTATTTTTAGTCAAACATTTATTTCCATAGTGGCCTCATTTTGTTTTACCGCCTCGGGCCTCCGCCAGCCTTGGTCCACCACTGCTCGAAGTTTTGGCTTTAACTGAATGAGTGTCACACATTGATGGCACACTCTCGGGAGATTGATTGGAAGTTATTGATCAGCTGACTGATTTGACTATTACAGGAATTAGACGACGTGTATAAAAGGATGTTCCAACTCTACATTTCCTTCAGGTTTTCTAAAGCTAGCATATATACCAATTCTTCTTACGTCACATAGAGATTACAGTGGTTAAATGCCACAAAACGCTAATATCAAATTTTTCACGTATTTTTAGAACAATGGTACTCTTTTATGTGTGAAGAAACTAAGAAACTTTAGCGCAGTCAGTTACAGTTAGGCTTCTTAATTCTTTTTATTTTTAACTTTCTCAATTACATCAGTATAATTGTCGAGAACACTTCATACCACAAACAAGTATGTTTTTCCATAAGGTTAGATTACACAAAGAATGAAATAGCAGTAGTGGCAGGGATGGCGATTGTTTAAGAATACCCTTTGTACTTAAGTGAATATATCCAGGTGCCCTAGTTTACGCTACTGACATTACCTGACATCGCAAGCTGCGGAAGCGATATGATACATTAATAATCTTCAAAAGTGAATTTCAAGATCGCAAAATACTTAGATATTTTATGACTACCGGTTTCAGTGGGCTATACGGTCTCTTACAAACTGTTGATGTTTAAATTTATGTATTTTTATACTTAAACGAAGTGCTATGTTGCACGTACTATTTAATCTACATTTTACAATAAGATCAACTTGTAAAATTTGGTGTGACCAAATGATGGTGGCATAGCCTACTGAAATCGGTAGTCATAAAATAAATAAGTATTTTGCGATCTTGGTTTTTCGCTTTTGGCGATTATTAGTTTGTTACTCATTTGCATTACCATACATCTTTACATGTTTTGAGGGAGGTGCCACATCATTCGTGGACCAGAGATCGCAGTCCAATTTACGAATCCACTCCCACCTTGCACAGTGCCTTGTTGTCAGCAAGGCTCCATGGGTTCGAGGGTTCTGGGCTACTGTGTAACTCTACCGTAAGCAGTTGCCAATGTAATCGGGACTCATCTGAGAAGCCACGGTTTTCCAGTCGTCTATGATTGAGATTGTCACGAGAGGTGTTGCAGGTAATTTGAGTTCTTAGAAAATGCAGTCAAGTCGATCGTCTGCTGCCATAACACTTTAACGCCGATGTGTGCAGTACCTTCATAACAGATACGTTCGTCGTACTTCAGGAATTGATTTTGTAGGTAATTTCAGGAAGTGTTGCTTCTGTATTGCCACTGAAACTCTAGTCAAAAGCCACTGGTCTATTAGTGATTCAGGAAATACTTGATATTTATATTCTCAGAACACTCTTCACACTGCAGATCTCTGAATACTGAATTGTCTAACTATTTCCGCAATGAAATGTCGCATGTGTCCATTTACGGCTGCCATTCCGTGTTCAAATCAATACCCTGTCATGACGTCATAATCAGGCCGGCAACTTTTCACATAAATCAGCGGAGTTCAAATGATAGCTGTACCAATGCGTTTTACACCTCGCATACGCGAGACTACCGACATCTGAAATTGTGCCAATCGCTATCTCATGACTCTTACCATCTCAGTGTAAGCTCTAAGGTCCCCAGACGGTGTATAAGATTCTAGTTAAATCAATATAGACAAAATGTTCGGCCATTCACGCCATGTATTTTGAAACTCGCAGACTAATCAGAACCTTAAAAAATGCATATTGGCAACCATCAGCTGTTTATTGTATTTACAACTTGACTTTGGTTATTAACCATTATCATAAGAGTAAAATTAAACAGAATGATTACTTGGGTACATTTTCTGTCAGCATATCTATGTCAAATAATAAAAGACATGTAAAATGTCACAAGACATTAGGTCTTGATGGTAAATAAAACAATACCAGGCTCCATCACAGTGAACCATCTAAGAATTCAAAGACTAAAAAAAAAAAAAAAAATAAATAAATAAAAAAAATAAAAAAAAAGTAATGTGACATTTTACGTATATTTTATTATTTAACATAGATATGGTGACAGAAAATGTACCGACGTAATCATTCTTTTTATTTTTACTTTTCTGATGATGGTTAATAACAGAAACTGGTAAAGTTGTAAATACAATAATCTAAATTTTGTATGATACTTGGGCATTGAAAGTGATACTTGCAATTGGCATTTATCCGTCTCCTCCCCCCCCCCCCCCGTCTCTGTTCAAATGTTTGTATAGCTTATGGGACTTAACTGCGGGGTCATCAATCCCTAAACTTACAAACTACTTAGAAACTAACTTATACTAAAGACAACACAAACATATATGTCCGGGGGAGGATTCGAACCTCCGACGGGGAAAGGCCTCGCGTATCGAAGCATAACGCCTCAATGCGCTCCGCCTCTCCACCGTGCCCTTCTCTCTCTCTTACGCTCCCCAGTGTCTATCAACTATATGGCTAAGAGTTAAAACGTTTATTGCTATACAGCCTTTTTCTGTGAAACCCACTGCTTTATTTGTCGTGTTACTGAAGCCCAATAACTTGAATTGAGGCGATAAAATACGGCTAGACCGTCAGTATTGTGTGCTGCGGCGAGAATTCGTTGGTCGGTCGTGAGCGCCGCTGCCCCTCCTGGAAATTCCCAAACGTTATCACGCGACGGCGACTGCAGTAACTCGGCAAACTTTGCATGTCGGGGAGGACAGAACAAAGCCTCGGGACGGGCAGAATGCGTTGTAAGCGTTTCCTCCGGGGATGCCCATAAAACGCCGCAGACACCATTCCTCCGCCCCGCGTCTCGAGGCAGAGGGAGTGAGAGCGAAAGGTCCTTTCTCCCCTTTAATATAAATTCGCGGCGCCAAGGATCGGTATGAGTAATGTGCCAGTAATCTTCTATTCCTTTTGGAAGCCTTCCATTTGCAGAATCCCCTTAAAGTTTGAAGGAGGTCCGAGGCGCAGGGTGCACGCAGTGGATATTCGGCTTCGCGCCGTGCCTCACGTCTCCCCCCCCCCCCCCCCATCCTCCTACCCCCAAAGCATCCTCCACGACTCCTTTTACTACTTCCTCCCACTGCCTGTGGGTGGCACAGGAAGAAGGGCGAGAGGGGAGGGGGAGGAGGGAAGTATTAAATTGAGTCCCGCCACCGGCACGCATAATAATCCGCAGCCCGGATATTGGTGAGGGAACGGCCAATCAGCACAGCTATAAAAGTGATATAGAGCCGCGCAAAGGAAGCGGCGCCGCCGCACAGCAGAGGCCTCTGTGCGAGGTCAGGCGAACTATGACGAAAAGTGACGCGCGCAAGTGAATGCGCGCCGAGAGAGCTGCCATGGCAGGCTGGCTGAGCCACTGGGCCCCTGTGTGACGTCACTGCTTCCGAATGGGAGGCCAACGAGAAAGACAGGCGCACATCGTGTCACGTAAGCAAGGTAGTTCTGAGCCGGCGCGATCGCTAGCTGATTGGCCGGCTGCTGGGGCACAGCCCACTGCCTCATAGCGGCTAGCCACTCAGCTAGCGATCGTGCCGGCTCAGGAATACCTTGCTTACGTGACATGACGTGCGCGCCTCGGCCTTTCTTGTTGGCCTTGGTGCGTACATCTACATCCATACTCCGGAATCCACCGTAAGGTGCGTGGCGGAGGGTACACTCTACCACTACTAGGCATTTCCTTTCCTATTCCACTCCCAAATAGAACAAGGAAAAAAAAGAACGCATATATGCCTCCGTACGAGCCCTAATTTCTCTTATCTTGTCTTTGTGATCACTACGCGAAATGTAAGTAGGCGGCAGGAAGATTGTGCTACACTCAGCTTCAAATTCCGGTCCTCTAAATTTCCTCAACAGCAATTCACGAAAAGAACGTCATCATTCCTCCAGCGATCCCCAACTGAGTTCCTGGAGCATTTCCGTAAAACTCGCACATTGGTCGAACCAGCGTATGGCTCTGGCATTTGTTCTCCTTAGAGCTTTTGGGGAAGGGGGTGGGAGGAGGAGGGAATTCCCTACAGAACGTCAACACTGCAGCACCCTCCAACATCAGTGAAGAATAAAATCGCCGCTGTGGAGTAGCTGAGCGGTCTAAGGCACCTTGCTGCGGAGCGCGCGGTTCCTCGCCGTTGGAGGTTCGAGTCCTCCCTAGGACATGGGTGTGTGTCTGTTGTCCTTAGTTTAGTTTACCTTAGTTTAAGTAGTTTATAAGGTACGGACGGATGACCAAGCAGTTTGGTCCGATAGATTTACAATCATTTAAACATTGTTTTGAAGAATAACATCATACATTCGGGGTTTATTACTAAAAAAAAAAAAAAAAAAAAAAAAAAAAAAACCCTCGGTTAAAAGTACACGATAATAGGAGCAAAAATGTCCCAGTAAACATGGGTCCGCAAACGAGCCGTTAGCAAGATAATTACGAATGTAAGCCGCCACTGACGTCATTTTAAACATCGTACCAGCTCTTACACATTAATTTGAATTTTATTGAGGTTTACATCGCATTTAGTTCACATTTCACCGACTTTGTTGTAAACGTCATCCTAGTTGGTTAGATGGAGCTTCGGCACATTTTGCTGCTACTTTTATACGGCATCTGAGGCGCAGATACGGCCAAAGACGGATAGAACGAGGCGGAATTGTACCTTGGCCTCCAAAATCAGCTCAACTAAATCCTTTGGCTTTTTATATCTGGGGTCCCGTCAGAAGCGAAGTGTACAGCATACCCGTTAATACGGTTGAAGAACTGGAGCGGAGAGTTGTACACGCTTGTCAAGAATTCCGAAATGATCGAAGAGGTTTCGAAAGATTTCGAAATTCATTGCAGAAACGAGCACAGTATGGCATCCACACCCAAGGAAGACACTTCGAACACCTCCTTTAACAGGTAACCCATACGTGAAATGTGAACGAAATGCGACGTAAAACCTAATAGTAAATTCTAAATTTCAAATTAATGTGTACTATCTAGGAGGAAGTTGACAATGACGCCAGTGGCGGCTTGGAACCGTACATTCGTAATTATCTCACAAACGGTTCGTTTGCGGATCCATGTTTACTGGAACATTTTTGATTCTGTTGTCTGTGTTGATATTGCGCCTTTCTTTGCTGCCTGGCGGGTGCATTACAGCTGAGTTGCATTCAGCCTCCTAGCTCGGTGGGCTGTTAACCTGAGGTAACGCTCAAATGTTCAAATGTTTGTAGAGTCTATGGGACTTAACTACGGGGCCATCAGTCCCTAAACTTACAAACTACTTATGAACTACTTACAACTAAGGACGACACAAATATCCATGCCCGAGGGGGGATTCGAACCCCCGACCGTAGTGGCCGTGCAGACCGTGACTGGAGCGCCTCAGTCCTCTCGGCCACCGCGACCGGCGAGATAACGCTCATCTCTTGCTGATGTTACCCGTGGGCGGTCTGAGTCTTGCCCTCTGAAAAACGGTTCCTGTTGTCTGAAATCGCGTTCAGATCCTGGAAATTACACTTTGAGGCACCAATAGCTGCAGCCACCTCCCTCTGCGCTATGCTACGTTGCGCGAGGCCGCTACCCGTCGGAGGTTCGAATCCTCCCTCGGGCATTGATGTTTGTGTCGTCTTTAGTATAAGGTAGTTTATAAGTAGTTTGTAATTTTAGGGACTGGTGACCCCGCAGTTAAGTCCTTTAAGCTTAACGTACATTTGAACACCTCCCTCTGTGTCTGATTCGCTTCTAACCTTCCTGTGGCTCTCCATGCCTTAGCTTCGAGTAAGTCAGGTTGTTGTATTGCACTACCTGCTTACTATATGATCGGAACCCATTTGCTTGTGTAATTAGTTTGTTAATGTAAACACAAATCAACACCAACCCCTCTACAACAACTTTCTCTTGTTACCACTATCTCGGTTGCCGTAAATTTGTTGTAGAACCGAGAGAAAGACGTCGAACCAGTTTAGTTAATTCTGTCGAGGACAATACTTCAAGACATAGATATCTCAACTGATCCACTAATTGTTTTGACCTGTGTAGATTTACTTTTAAATAACCTTGAAACCAATTATTTGAGATTAATTAAATGACGTAGAAAATTGTTTTAGTCTACACCAGGTATGGACAGCTTGTGGTCAGCCTTGGCGGCGTTCGCGATCTCTCTTAAGCTAGCGGTCGCCTCCTCGTGTAACATTACAGCAGTGCTCTCAACGCCTAAAGTCAAAAGTTTAATATCCGTAACGTAGAAACGCACCGATATAATTAGCTCTACTTTCCGATTTCTCAGTACAATGTAATTGTGTCTCAAAACCCATTTCTTTTCCTTTTTCTTTCTCGAGAATATACTCGATCTCAGTTTGAACATTCTTTCTTAATATTACTTATGGTTTGTAATCGAACAGAACTAAAGTGATATCTGGGGTTTCACAGGGAAGTGTTATTGGGCCCCTAATGTTCCTTAATTTTATAAACGATGTAGGCGATAATCTGAGTAACTCTCCTCAGACTTCGTGGATGATGCTGTAATTTATCAGTTAGTATAGTCACCAGAAGATCAAAAGCAACCGCAAAATGATTTAGATATCACCATGGTGCAATAATTGACATTTGACCATTAATAATAATGAGTGTGAAGTCATTCATATGACCACTAAAAGAAATCCGTTGAAATTAATTTACTCGATAAGTCAGTCAAATATACAGGCCATCAATTCAACTAAGTCCCTAGGACTAACATTTACCAACAACTTAATTTGTACGTAAAGCGAACCAAAGACTCCGTTTAATTGGTAGAATACTTAGAAGATTTCTACTATAGAAACTGACTACATTACACTTGTGCGTTCTGTTTTGGAGTATTGCTGCGCATTGTGTGATCCACACTAAGTGGTACTGACGGACGATTTAGAGAAATTTCGTTTTGTAATAGCGCGATATAGGGGAGAGAGAATCACAGAAATGATGCACGAGTTGCGGTGGAAATCATAAAAAGAAAGGCGCAATTCGTTGCGGCGGGATTTATTTGCTAAATTTCTTTCACCAACTTTCTTCCGAATGCGAACATATATTATTAGCCCCACCTACACAGGGAGACATGATCTTTGTAATAAAATAAGATCTAAAACAAAAAGTTTAGTTGTTCCTTTTTTCCGCGAACTGTTAGAGAATAAACCCTCTGCCTTGCACTTCAATGTTACGTGCAGAGTATTTATTTAGATGTAGGTGTCATATTGAGCCCCTGTTGTTCCTTGTTGCTGTAATATTGGACGAATGTGCGATACCAGTTATAGTGACTGTAATCCAGCAATATGCAGGTTTCTTATTTTAAGGGCCTGAAGATGACGGCATTGACCGTCGAAACTGGTTGCCAAATAAATATATTGAACACAGCTGATGGTATTATTTTTCGTTACAAGAGTAGGTAGAGGTTGTGATAAAATTTCTAGTGTCCGAAGTTTTTGTGACATTGGTGACAAGACAATATTTCATCTTAGAGGTGGGATAATATTGCATTATTTTATTGTAGTTATTTGTGACAGTCTTACGTATAATTATTGACAACTAGATTCATTTTCCGACTAACGTTGTTAGAAAGTGCGTCATTCTTTGTGTAACAATGAGAGTTTCCTAATATGCTATAGTATGGGGACCCAAATACGCGGCAGTATCGCATTACGACACCTATCGCATATTGGGGGAACTCGTTCTCTCAATGTTCATTCTGTTTGTTTGCCACCTCACTAAACTCATAAAAATGCAGCCACTTGACTTCGGATTGATGGGACCTTTGAAAACTTAACCTACTATGCCCAAGAGATAGAAACGTAGTTGGCAAGTAACTCAGGTCGTGTTATCACCGCATTATGAATAGCTATGTTATTTGGGGCACCTTACAACGAGCAGCGACAATGGAAGCATCCGAATGCCTTCAGAAAAACAGATCTCATCTCGGGCAACAGAAACATCTGTAGGGAACATGAATTTTCAGTTCATCGCCATGCTAACAATCTTCAACATAGGGATGCCGGAAACGAAAATGAAACTATTGACGATCAAACTTTCAGTCGCACAGACATCACACCATTCCCACCCATCTCAAAACCACCTGGAGATAGCCAAATGGTTGAAACATCCCGTTCGTGCTCTGCTGCTTTACAAAATTCATTTCCTTATCTGAAGCGATTCCAACAATCTAAACAGAAGAAATCAGCGACAGAAGCTACGCAAGCAGCCAAGAAGTTATTTAGGGAAAAGAGTGGAAAAGATTTTGAAAACGTAGAACTGAAGCAAAAGACTCCTCTAGTGACTCGGCATCCGATGTCCATTTTGATGACAATGGAGATTGAGACAGCAGTGATGACGATGACGCAGAGTGTCTGGGCTCATGAAGATTGCGGTGCCACAGGACTATTTTGTTTCGTCCGAATATTGTAAAAATAAACCTAAGTACTGTGAAATGATTGATGGATAACAGAAATAAATGAACATGTAAACATCGTATATTCTTATGTCGCTATTCGGAAAAAAATAAAGGAAAAAAAATCCTGTCTCATAATAGGAAACCTTCACCTCATTTCTACGAAATGTTTGTGAAGATTTAATAATTATTTTGAAAGACTGTTTATTATTAAAAATATAAGAAATGTATGATAAAATTAGACAATTAAAGATTTTATTACCACGTTAGAAATATTTTAGATCTTTAAAATTGGTTTACAAAAAGTGTCTCATATTAGGCATCTTTCCTCTATTAGTGTGGGTATTTGAGCATGGATCGATACCTCGTACGTCAGAACCTCTGGTGTAAACATTTCATGTAGAACATATGCAATGTTTCAAAAATAAATACTGATTGAAATGGTCTTGAGTCCTTTGTTGTTCTTAATATATATTAATGACTTGCCATTCAACATTCACGAAGATGCTAAGCTAGTACTTTTTGCTGATGATACAAGTATAGCTATCACACCTGACAAACAGGAATTAACTGATGAAATTGTAAATGATATCTTTCAGAAAGCTATTAAGTGGTTTTCTACAAATGGACTCTCATTAAACTTTTATAAAACCTAATATATACAGAGTCATACCCTAAATGGCATAACACCATTAATAAATTTAGACTTTGAACATAAATCTGTAGCTAAGGTAGAATATTCAAAATTTGTGGGTGTTTGCATTGACGAGGGACTGAATTGGAAGAAACATATTAAAGATCTCCAGTAACGTTTTAGTTCAGCTACTTATGCTATCAGAGTCATTGCTAAATTTGGTGATATACATTTCAGTAAATTAGCTTACTAAGCCTATTTTCATTCAGTGCTTTCAAATGTGATCATATTCTGGGGCAATTCAACATTGAGTACAAAGTATTATTTCCACAAAAGCGTGTAATCAGAATAATTGCAGGAGTCCACCCAAGAGCATCCTGCAGACATTTATTTAGGGATCTAGGGATCTTCACTGTAGCTTCACAATATATATATATATATATATATATATATATATATATATATATATATATATATATATATATATATATATATATTCACTCATGAAATTTGTTATTAGGAATCCAACCCAATTCATAAATAATAGCAGTGTGCATAGCTACAAGACTGGGAGACAGGATGATATTCACTATTCAAGGTTAAATCTAACTTTGGCTCAGAAAGGGGTGAATTATGCTGCCACGAAAGTTTTTGGTCACATAGCAAGTAGCATCAAAAGTCTAACAGATAGCCAACTAGTATTTAAAAAGAAATTGAAGGAATTTCTGAATAGCAACTCCTTCTACAATGTACATAAATTTTTAGATAAAACTTAAAAAAAATAATAATTAAAAAAATAATAAAAAGTAACAAAAAATGTAGTAAAAAATTCTTAAAATATAGATAGTCAAGTGTAGACAACATTTACTAAACTGACACGTTCCACTTCATTACGAAATGTCGCATATATGACTTATGGAACAAGTATTAATCTAATCTAATGTAATGGAAAACAGTAAGAGGGTTTATTCGTTTTTATTTTATGTTGTGTACTTAATTCACGGCGTGCGGTCATAATCACGTTGGAAACCGTCTCACATGAATTATAGGAGCACAAACGACAACTCTGCCGATATCTCGGCTTTTTATGCCTCGCTTAGTCCATACTACTGCCATCTGTGTTTGTGCATGCCGCTACACCGTGTCGTTTGCCACCTCAGAGTACACATCTATCACATTTGCTAGTTTCTTAAAACTGTTGTTAAATCCGGAATTTGCTAACGAATTCACAGTCGTCGTTCTTCAATGACACATGACCTACGCGTTTCACCTAGCAATTCGCAATTCGGCATTATACTGCCGATTTTTAATGCGAAATGACGTTCAACTTCGATCAGAATCGACATGTTTCCAGGACACGTGCTCACTGCATCGCAAGCTGGCATTAAGTGCGTGAAAATTCTCCTCTACTAAATGAAACGTCTAATAGATGTCCAGACGAGAACCCCACCGAAGTTACAAGCAGAGTAGTGGACAAGGCGAGATTGGCCGGCGCTGTGGAGGTTACCATAAATTTTGAATCAGGTTCTCGGCACTTCTTTGATCGCAGATACGTGAAGAAGCTCCCGTGCGCTGGGAGAAGGGCACTGGGAGGGGTGGAGGGGATGCAGTCTGGGGGGGAGGGGCGGATGTGTCATTGTAAGGGGGTTTATCTGCAGCCGGCAGACAGCCAAGCAAAACAGCTAAGCGCTAATCCCTGCTGTCTTGTTATCCGCCGCCCTCCACCCCTCCCTGCCGCTGCTGTTGCTGCTAACTATGTTTGTAACCACTGCGTCATCACGGGTGGAGACGTAGACGACGTAGGGAACGTCTCCGCTGTGTGAAAAATCTCTCTCCTCTTCCCAGAAGCTCTTCTACTTGCCACACCCGTAACCTGTCAATGTATAACAAAAGACGAATACATCCTAGCCACAGTCAGAGATGTAAAAGTGGAGAACTAGCTTCTCGACTCATCGGGCAGACTGAAACATATTCAAATAAATAATCGTGATGTATGGTGCTTTCTCCCGAGTTATCCCTAATTTTTCAGCGCATCTGTAATAACTAGTATAAGTGGAGCACCCTAAATTCAGTGACATGTAATGTTATATTGCATGACACGAGGAACCATCTTGGATGATATTAAGCCATGTATCGTGTTTGCCTACGCGCCAATATTACAAGATTTGTTGATTTACATGTTCTGAAAGCCGCTAGATGAGTTCTTTTTTTACATCTGTAATTTTAACCAGGACACATTCTGCTTTTGTTGTGCTATGATAGGAGCATTTATCATTGCGTTTCCTATATAGCCAACCACAGTTTTTTAGCTGCATTTTTTTTTCAAGTAGGTCTTGAAAGTTTCTTCACTAAAAATTAATAAATGCACTCATTACGATTTTACTGCAATTAACGTATATGAAACGAACTGATAGTTAGAAGGCAAAAAACTGTTGTTGTTATGGTCTTCAGTCCGGAGACTGGTTTGATGCGGCTGTCCACCCCACTCTATCCTGAGCAAGCCTTTTCATCTCCTCATAAGAACGGCAACCCACATCCATTTGAATCAGCTTACTATATGCGTCTCTTGGTCTCCCTCTGCGATGTTTACCCAACACACTTCCCTCCAATGCTAAATTTACGATTCCTCGATGTCTAAGAATGTGTCCTACGAAGCGATCCCTTCTTTTAGTCAAGGTATACCAAAAATTCCTTTTCTCACCAGTTCTGTTCAGTACCTCTTCATTAGGTATGCGATCCACCCACATTATCTTCAGCATTCTTCTGTAGCACGACATTTCAAAAGCCTCTGTTCTCTTCCTATCCGCACTGTTTATCGTCCATGTTTCACTCCCGTACAAGGCAACACTCCACACAAATGCCTTCAGAAAAGATTTCCTTACACTTAATATTCGAGGTTAGCAAATTTCTCTTTTTCAAAAATGGTTTTCTTCCCATTGCCATTCTGCGTTTTATATCCTCTGTACTGCGAGCGTCATATGTTATTTTACTACCCAAGTAAGAAAACTCATCTACCACCTTCATTGTTTCGTTACCTAATCTAATTCCTTCAGCATCGCCTGATTTTCTGACTGCATTCCATTACCCTTGTTTTGCTCTTGTTAATGTTCATCTCATACGCTCCTTTCAAGTATCCTCGGAACATTCCTGAGACTGGTAATCTCATAATAATGAATTATCTAACTATTTATGAAACTGAATGTCCCATGCATGTAGCTCCAAATTTCACCCCGCATTCACAGTATCTTCATTCCTGTATCGCCCATGCATGTCCATGTGTATCTTGTGTATTCATTCATACCATCTGTATCTGTACATAGAGTAAGGGAGAGGACATCCGAATAGGTCTAGTAATGTCAGATAGTTTCATGACCATCCAGTGCTGCCACCTGTTGTGAAAGTCATACATTCGTAAGGGCCGCCATTACAGTTGAGTGCTCTTTTGTGTGCGAGAAGCCTGATTTCCAGTTTTCTGCAAATAACAAACTTTCTAAGGGGACGTAAAATGAGTTTTTGGTTGCTAGTTATTAATATATGTGCCCTGTGTAACATGCACTCTTTGATAGACTATGAACGTGGCTTCTTTATTCCCTAAATCTAGAAATGCTGCAGACAATACGTGTCAGTTAGACGGCTTGTTATTTTGTCCGTGTGTAGGTTGGTAATTTTGGATACTAGCTTACGGCTGTGTCGAATAGTATTAGACCAGCAGTTTACCAGCTCATGTCCACAACGCTGAAAAATAAACTGAAGATGCGACGTGTGCATATAGCTCATTGCTTGGTGCAATGTACTCTTTGTGTAGACAGGTACAATACCGATTGTTGTCGGGCCCGGTGGTCTTGGAGTGAAGTGCTCGACTGGAAACTCAGTTGGGGGTTAGAAACTCAGTTGGACCTCAGATTGTTCAGTCTGCACTTTAACCATCCTTTACCTCTCAACGATGTGAGGACTCGCCAGAAACGACACGTGGTTCGGATCCACGTAAAGCTGTAGGTCCCCTTTCCCCGGTTGGATAACTGGAGTAGGTTAGGGACACGCTAGTCGCCGAAGTGGCGTCCCATTGAAAGACTTGCACAAGGCCAACGAGCCACATATTAATTATTATTATGCCGATTGTTCAGTTGATATGGTCAACATTTCTGTGTGATTTCAGTTAGCAACTGATGTAAACTGTATGTAACAAGCTGTTTATGATATAAATACAATTTGAGTGCACATTTTCATACATAAATATGATGTTTGTATCCGACATTACCCTCCCTTCCTTTCACTGCTGATAATCGTTCTATTTTGCCTTTCCGACCTAGAAAGCTAATATTTATTATGTGAATGGCCTAATACCCTTTACAACATATGTAGGACGTCCAACGGTTACTTTAACGACAAGTAATACCAGTAATAAATATTTATAAGCAGATTAAATTTAAAAATGAAACCAGTATCCGACAATCCATGCTCTTACACTGTCATTTATCAACTAGGTGTAGGGGAAATTGCAGTTACCCCACTTGCGCAATAAGAAGCCTACTTTTTGCAGGGGTGCACTGACTGAGCCCTTGTGAGGCCGTTTAGGGAGGTAAGTGATTGAGAAGTAGCGGTTCCGCTAAAGAAAACCGACACAAATTCCACGAATGTTTGGCGCTGACCACGTTCTGCTCCATACCGCATCCGTAGGTGCCTTAAGGATGAGAATGACATGGCAGTCGGTCGGTACCTTTTGGAGCTTTCGAGACCAGTAAGAGGGAGTGTAGGTTAGTTTTGTACGTAGTACTGATGAGTCCGACAGAGTTTGTTGTTACCCTGTGTATGTGAAGATGTGAGTAAATGAGTAAATCACGTTTCTTACCGCTAAGACGGTGCGATAGGACGGGGTACGGGCGATGATAAAACTGTCATTCAAGTCCATAATAAGTTAATAAAAGTTATAACTGAACACCATTTCAAAATAAAAAGGTTAGGATTAAGTTTCAGTTGGTTGTTAAGTAACTATTGATATGAAGTTTTCTGTTACTTAGCAACATTAGCTATTAATTTGGCCGTGAAAATTATTAACTTCGATCCGACGTTCCCACACCACCCAGACGATTTAAAAAAAAATCCAGTCTTCTCTTCAATAAAATAAAATATCAGATCCTTGTATGAGTGGGGCAGGAGAACTATGTTTAAAATTGTTATTAAATGTTCACTCTAAAAAAATCAATCACAGGCAACGTCAGTTGATAGATCTTTTTTTAACTCTTACATCGAAGTTCAGTGCCTGCTAAACTGGAGGTTTAGTATTAACAGTTAACATACTTGAGATTGCCACATCTGAAGACAAGTCAGTGTTAAATCCAATAACTTTCCAGTTATCTTCTTGACATAGTTCAATACTTCCAATGAATCAAAATCATCTTCTTCCAATAAAAATATACACAATAAATAAATGTTCTAATAAATTCGAGATAAATTTCAAAACAACACAATTACATTTATTGCCTTCTGATCTGATACAAGTCAGCTTGAGCAGTGCTCATATAAAACGTTAGCTCACCAAAGCATACAAGAATGTAATGAAATTTTATTTCTTCTTTGCAAACGATCGACGCGGGGCAATAGAGATTGCGCGGCCGCATTCGTAGCCCTGCAGCCGTCGGTTGTTTATCGACAGTAAGCAGATACAACAATGTTGGCTGCGTTAGCGACGACGCTGCGCTTGTTCATAGCGGCACCTCGATCGTACATGAAACAGAAAGAAACAAAAACATTTTATGTATCACATCATGACATTACAACATTTATGCACAAATAAACACATACAAATTCAGAGTATTTACATAAAACAACTATTTTTATTATTCGCCGCGGTGGAGTAGCCGAGTGGTCTAAAGCACCTCGCTGCGGAACGCGCGGTTGCTCGCCGTGGAAGTTCGAGTCCTCCCTGGGGCACGGGTGTGTGTGTTTGTCCGTAGGTTAGTTTACCTAGGTTTAAGTAGTTTGTAAGGTACGGACTGATGACCACGCAGTTTGGTCCGATAGATTTACAGACATTTCAACATTTCCAGAATGAAACTTTCACTCTGCAGCGGAGTGTGCGCTGATATGAAACTTCCTGGCAGATTAAAATTGTGTGCCGGAACCGGGACTCGAACCTGGGACCTTTGCCTTTCGCGGGCAAGCGCACTACAGTCTGTCCCAGGTTCGAGTGCCGGTTCCGGCACACACAATTTTAATCTGCCAGGAAGTTTCATTTGAACATTATTTTATTATTAGTTTCCTGCAAAACAGGGCTGATGTAGGAGGGTGGAGCTCCTAAATGTTTGTCCCACTACAACGGGATCAGTAGTAACTAAAGCTGGGAGTGATTGGCCGGATGGGTCCTCCCCACACCCCGCCGTATAATTTGCCTGTGGGACGGCGGCAGTGGGTTCAGGGGGCGAGCCTGTTGCTGACACGGCCGCCCCACATGTTTACTGATAGAAGGAGGCAGCCAAGGTGAGGAAAAGAAGCAATTTTCCGGCTGTCCGCTCCCGCGCTACCTTTAACCTCGGGGGAGGCGGCGGCGAGCGTCTGCCTCTCCCGCCACTTGCCGCTCTCCACAGAGTGGCGGCGGCGGCGGCGGCGGCGGCGGCCGCACAATTTGCCCAACGCGGAGACTCATTTTCCGCGGCCAGCTGTTGCCACAACTTTTCCTCCCGAGGCTCCAAATGACACAATGCTTGCCCAGTGCTTTCGTTAGATGAAAAATCTAGTCGGACAGTTCCTAATCTAAGGAGTGTGTTTCTTGAACAGGACGTCGGAACACCACAGGACAAAATGGAAGGTAATCTGGAAATCATTTGGCACAGGGTCATAGAAGTTTAATTACTTGATACTAGCGAACTCGGAAAAGCTTGACAATTGATATATTAGGGAAATGGATCTTACATTCCTTGCGCCCTCTCTCTGCTCATCTTCTCATCCGTCCTCTCTCTCTATCTGCATACCTTCTCCTCCCACATCGCTCTGTCCATAAGCTCCTACTAATGTTCTTTGTTCATCTACCCCCGCCATTATTTCTATGTCAATTTCTGTGTCAATGTACAGTATCTCCGTACATCTTCCTCTCAACTCTCCGTACGTAACCCCCATTCTCCTCCCTCTGTCGATCTCCTCCTTCCCCTCTCTAAGTCAGTATCTGTCTGAATGTTCAGTGGGGCATCTTCTAAAAATATGAAGTAAATCGGTCAACAAATTCTTCACGATTGTGGTACTGAACGTTCATTATACTGTCATGTAAACATTGTTGTAAACCGGTCAAGAACCTTGCAAGATTTTCGGTAATAACATTCTTTCCTTTATATGTTACAAATGCATAAGTTTATTAAAAATCGTCTAGAAAGACGCACATGGAAATTTTCAAGACCCTTCTTCATGAAAACATACGTACATAAGCCAGCTTTTATGGTAAACTATTGGTAATTTCATAAAGATCGGAATAAAAACGTCGATTTTGTCGAGTTCCGTTAGATGAAGTACCCTCCGCCATGGACGATACGAAATTTTAAGTAGACTGAGCTCCCTCACGGTTTAAAGAACAAGTGGGTAAAAATCGGAAGATCGGAATAAAACTATGAATTTTGTTAAAGTCTGTCATTACCCTCCGCCATGCACCAAACTAAATTTTATATAGACAATAACCTTCCTCTTGGTGTACAGGAAAGGTGTGCAAAAATTCATCAAGATTGGCGTCAATATTTATTTTTGAAGCCCTCTCTGCCATGCACCGAACGAAATTTCCTCTAATTTGGAAGGTTAAAGGTACAAAATTCTTCAAGATCGGAGCAACACTGTGGATTTGTTGAAATGCGTACATAAAGTACCGTCCGACCAGTACCGCACGAATTTTAAATAGATTGTGACCTAGTGTTTCTGAAGGACAAGCGTGCACATATATTTGTGCACTAGATTTGTTTGCAGTAGACATTCACTGAAATGAAAACCACAAGTTCAGTTTTTCTCAAAATTCTCGACAGATTTCCCAATAATTTTATTTAATACAAACCCCATCCTGAGAATTACGAACGAAAAAGAAAAAAATAATGATCTGCCAAATATGTGGAAGCGTTCTTTAGTTATGGCATGACCAACAGAAATATTTTTATTTGTAACAGGTGTGTTTGAAGTCTTGTCAGACAATTAATCGTACCAACTACATAAGCAGTTCAAAAGAATTCGGTACCTTCTACACTCTATATAACTAGATATTATCGACATTATGTCGTGAAGGGCTGCGACTGGATGATATATGTGTGGTTCTTTTTTTTTTTTTAATTTAAGTACTGACTTAATATGATTATTGAAGCCAAAGTCAGAGTCAAAGTCACTTTCTTCGCTGTAGTTCAAATTATTAGTTTCAATAGGCTATGCTATCGTTTTCAAATTTCAAGGTTTCCTACACTGAAAAGAGAAACTTTACTTATTTTACAAACAACGGTTATACGTGTTTTGTCAGAAGCGGTTAATAGCATAATTACAGATACTGTTCTGTTAGTAAATAATGCAGCATTGGTAATTGTACAAGATCTTAAATCTAGGGTTTTACAACAGCTCACTAAATATCTGAACCCCTTCAAATATGAACTGTTCAATCTCACTTATCGCATGTCCATAATGCATAATTATTTTTTTTTAATTTTACATTAAAAGCTAACAGAAAGCGTCTTACTGCGATATATATATATATATATATATATATATATATATATATATATATATATATATATATATATATATTAAACATATGTACTGAACATTATTTGATACTGTATCAATATTGTAAATCACAACTTTCACTAACAAAATCGTGATATTAGCGAACAGAAATATTTTAGAATTACCTGTTATAAAGGAAAGCACATCACATCAGCGGTCCCATAACTGAACCAAGGGTTCTCCACGGATCTCCATTGTGAGTGCATGTAATAGCCGTTTTCAACACTGCAGAGAATAGTCTTCTGCTGTCTGATATTAAAGTGAGAGGTGAACCAATTGTGAGCTACTCGCCTTAAACCATAAAGTTCCAACTTATGCTACAATAGTTATCATCAATAAAATCAAACGCCTTCTTTAAATCAAAGGATTCGCCTACTTATTTAATCCATACAGTGCCTCACAGAGAAGAAAGAATATAAAATTTTCATTTGTTAAATCACTTGTAAACACCAGCTGTACATTTGACCGTAAATTCTGTGAAATTTAATCAGTTAACCTTGAATATACAGCTGGTATTGGTAATGAGTGCCCTCCACCACGCACCCTTTTGTGGGTTGCGGAGTATGTATGTAGATGCAGATTCCTATTTTTCAGTTGTGCAAAATCTGTTGTCGTCGACAGCAGAAGTTTTCTCGCAAGTGGCAGGTCAATCTAGATGACTTTCTTTCTTGTATCGGAACTACAGTGACTCCAATTTATGTCAGGCCGTCCCAATTTAAGGTATTCCGTAATTTTTCTTAATCTCATAAGACGAATGCTGGGATAATATATTTAAAAAGTTTGTTCGATTTTCTAACACAGTCTCCACAAATCCGAGCTTGTCCTAGGTCTCTAATAACCTGTTTTTTTCTTATTCGTTATTACGCCTACTGTTGGATTTGATTATGTATTTATTAGGTGGAGTGACCAAGCGCTCTAAGGCGCCGTTCTGCGGAGCTCGCGGTTGCTCCCCGTCGGAGGTTCGAATCTTCCCCTAGGCATGGGTGTGTGTGTGTATTCTCCTTATGTTAGTTTAAGTAGTTTGCGTGCCTACGGACTGCTAACTGCAGTACTTACGTCCCATATATTTGTAAACATTTGAACATTTTAAATATACGAAACGTGTTAACAACGAAACCGTAGTCCAATATCCAGGGACGCGAATGTAGTGTTGTCACCTCCCCCTAAAAAATTCAAGGCTGTGCCCTGAGCAGGCAACGTGATGCTCACCGTCTTTTTCAACGTCCGAGGTCCGATACTCATCGAATTCCTCGAGTACGGAAAAACCATTAGTAACAGTGACGTGTACTGAGAGACACTCCGTAGCCTGCGCAAGTCCATCAAGAACAAATGGTCTGCGCTGCTCACGGAGGGAGTGCTTCTGATCCATGATAACACATGTCTCCAGGGTCACACAATGTGTACTGGCGCCGCGGTGGAGTAGCCGAGCGGTCTAAGGCGCCTCGCTGCGGAGCGCGCGGTTGCTCGCCGTCGGAGGGCCGGCCTCGGTGGCCGAGGAGACTGAGGCGCTCCAGTCACGGTCTGCACGGCCACTACGGTCGGGGGTTCGAATCCACCCTCGGGCATGGATATTTGTGCCGTCCTAGTTCGTAAGTAGTTCATAAGTAGTTTGTAAGTTTAGGGACTGATGACCCCGTAGTTAAGTCCCATAGACTATACAAACATTTGAACATTTTTTTGAGCCGTCGGAGGTTCGAGTCTTCCCTGGGGCATGGGAGTCAGTGTTGTCCTTAGGTTAGTTTACCTTAGTTTTAGTAGTTAGTAAGCTACGGACTGATGACCACGCCGTTTGGTCCGATAGATTTACATTTTGTGTGTGTGTGTGTGTGTGTGTGTGTGTGTGTGTGTGTGTGTGTGCACTGGCCATATTCAAACGGGAGCAGTTTGAGTACCCGTCCTACCTCCCGGACATGTCGATCTGTGACTTCCATCTGTTTGATCCGCTAAAAAACCAACTCAAAAAGAAGTGCTTCAACTCGGACGACCAACTAAAGAAGACAGTAGAGGACTGGCTCTTGTTACAGCCACAGGAATTCTGGGAACAAGAAATCCTTCGGTTTGTTAAACAGTGAGATAGTTGTGCTCGGTTCTCTGGTGATTATTTTTCAAAAAAGGCATTATTTATACCCACAGTGTCGTTTCGTACCTTATCATTTGAACACCCCTTGTATAACCTGAACAAAAATTCGGTTCATCCTGCTAATCACTACACCTACCTTTAGCCTATTCATTTAGCTTTCTTAATTTTTTAACCTCCTATTCGTTTACAGATGAGATCATGGTGGTTTCTCTTACAATGCTAAATCGATCACTCAGACTATTGTCTACTATTGTAAACATACTGCAAAGCTTCTTGCCTTGTTTAAAAATCCATGTACTTGAAATTTCTGGAGAGACTTTTTCGAAATGTTTGCACCAAATTTACAGAAATCTGTATTGCGGAGGCACGCAAACCACTCCATCTTAACAAGGTCCGTGATTCGTAGGATGATGTGTATTGAAACTAATTATAGTCAAATTTTCAGTTATCTTCGGGGGTGCATCAAACAAGTCAGCTGTAACGTCCCGAACAGACGTTCTTCATTTCCACTGGTTCCAAATCAGTTGAATGTAATACAGTCGGTTTCTGTTTTCAGTAGCACGTCCAGTTTCTTATTTCTATTCTATTAATTAACAGTTGTGTAGTTGCACTTCATGCATCTACAGTCGTTACTATGACTCTCGGTTCAGAGACTAAGTGCCAGTATTATAAGTGCAAATGTACATAATTTTCCTGTCATTGTTTCTCTAACTCTGGCTACGACCGAGTATCCGGAAGATGCCAAGTTGCTTAATAGGTCAAAGTACACGAGAAATCGTGGTCACGTCAGTTCAAACACTGTAGAAAGGCCAGGCTCTACCATTGCCAATAGTGTTGTTCAAAATTATCCTCAGGATTACTACAGCTATACTTTACTGTGATTGTATATAATTATGATGGCTTATTTGTTTATCTCTGGTTTACACCAGATTCCTCGAAATCAGAAGATTTTCCGGGTAAGAAAATTGTGTCAAAAGATACAGTGTTTACATTGAAATATACATTATCCTCAAACATTTTCCTAAATTGACTTTCAGATTTCAGGAAAGATTCTGAGATTATTCGTTCTTAGCAATTTTATACAAATGTTTCTCCTTAAAAGATTTTTAAGAGATTAACTATGGCTTTTATAAGTGGTTTCGCAAGCTTTGTGCGCTATCAGTAATTGGAGACAATTAAGCGACAAATGTTTGGCAATCAACTATCTAACTGTACCGCTTATGTGAAATGGAAATTTAATTAAAGTTGATAACTGTGGCATGAGCATTTAACTGTTCATTTCTATTTTCATAAATAAATGCTTGTACAACACATTTCATTCCTGTTATTATTAATGAAACAACGGCCAGGCACAATTAGCGTATAACGTGTTGATTTGTATTTACTTTGCCTTTAGTGTATTAATTCCAGCGATTTTTCATTGATATTAAAGCGTTACATTCAGATACAGACTATCCTGAAAATACGCCCAGTGCAATGCCAAATTATAACGCTACGTAACTGGAAGGCGTGATAATTGTCAATTATGGATTTAATCTGTCTGTAAATTCTAGTCAGTGAAGCGAAACAAGTGCGTCGTTCCTCTGATGGCTGTTATAACTTTCTATAATGCACACGAGTGTCCCATTTGTAGTGACTTGTCACGCTTAGTAGAGAATTAAGGGTATCGAAATTGAACTAGTGAAAATTTTCTTTATTGTAGAATAAGGTTGACAATTTTCGGTACAATTTAATCTCATCCTCAGGTGTATAGATAAGAGCAGAAGGCGTCCGAATTATCAGAACCACTCAAACGAAATGTCTACGAAATAAGACATTCAATGTAAGTAGTTCTGACAAATTGAACGCATCCGATCGTTGGGACAGCGTGTATCTTTAATGACCTAATGCTAGGTTAGCTACACATCATATACAACTAAGGATGTGATTAAATTACCGCGAAACCGGATGTGTATCATCAAAATGTGATATCTTAGTTTTCAGAAGCCAGTATTGTCCCGTGTTATTCTAAGGTAATACACATATCGGTACCCCCAAACAGATTCTTGGACAGTTTAACTAAAGCAGTCATCAGTCGAAAGACTGAAGGTGGTATGCCGTTGCCTAACTTCGACCTTCGAATTAACTTATCCAGACAGTTACAGGAAGACCTACAGTGTAACAGGAATTCCGAACAACGTTGCAACTTTGACATTTTCACATCAACAGACATTGGGACTGTAAAATTACAATTCGACGGGTGGTGCCGAGGTCTCAGAAATCGAATTAACTGCCTCACAAATCACAAACCAACCATCCCACTGGTAAATAGCACCCATTGAGGGTGAGTGCCCGTATGGTTAGCTAGATTTAGATCAGATAATGAGCTCCCAGCTCTGGAGCCCTTGGTTTAACAAACAAACACACAAAGTTCAGATTTCTGCTGAGCTTTACAGTTTGGAAGAATCAAGGTTTCATAGTAACAGTGAAGGGAAAGTCAGATAATTATTAATTTGGTGTTATGCCGTGAAAAAAGTTTTTGGTCGTTTGTTATTTGCTTGTTTCTCAGCCCGTCTTTCAAGATTTCTTTTTCTTATGAAAAAGAAAATGTTCAAATGTTTGTATAGTTTATGGGACTTAACTACGGGGTCATCAGTCCCTAAACTTACAAACTACTTATGAACTACTTACAACTAAGGACGGCACAAATATCCATGCCCGAGGGGGGATTCGAACGCCCGACCGTAGTGGCCGTGCAGACTGTGACTGGAGCGCCTCAGTCCCTTCGGCCACCGCGGCCGGCTATGATAAAGAGATCTCAGACTTCTCATACTTCCCTGCGACACTTCTAATGATATGCTTGCCTCTGATGAACACTCTATGCCGAGAGAAACCTACTGTGTTCTATTACTTATGAAGTTTTGGAGCTACCGATGTATCTGAGAACCTATTCCATATGTCGCACTTTCTTTAGGAGTCTGCAATGCGACAGCGTGAAACGCTTTTCGGGAATCAAGAAATATACAGTCTGCCTGTTGCTCTTCATCCATGGCTTTCAAGATACTATGTGAGGTGAAAAGGGCTAGCAGTGTTTCACACGAATGATTCCTTCTATAGCCGTGCTGATGCATCGACAAAAATATTTCCGTCTGATGAAAGCTTACTGACAAACTTTTCAATAATACTACAACAAACCGACGTTAATGATAATGGTCTTTATTTCATAGTGTCCTAGCAACACATATTTGTGCGTACCTACCTCGTATGTTCGAACCTTTATAGTTCTACATAATCTTCCATGCGACAGTCACCTTGTGACGCGGCTACTGACGGGAAAAGTAGCAGCCTAAATATCCAGAGTCGTGGGTTCAATCCAGTCAGTCTTAGGATTTTATCTAACACTTACCCTTTGTTCAGCTCAGATTGTGTTGTTGGGGGCAAATATACCGAGTTGTAGCGTTGGTCAGAATCCACGTTAAACTGTGTACCCCTCCCCCCCCCCCCTTATAACTAGGTGGTTAAGTTGGATGAAAGGTCGAAGGAAAGCAACAGCATACGATCTGCAACAGGACCATGTATATTAGAGCAGTGAGGCTTCAAAAGAATCTTGGGATTGATGACCGCTTTACCTAACCATAGTCCCTGTTTCCTATGTATTTTATAACACTTTGTTCTCTGCCATGAAGCTTGGGAGATAAGGAATTGAGACCTGAGTGTAAGATCAACTAATTTAGTTAATAGCAGCTGATGAAGGGAATGAGTCACAAATGGAGTCAAAGCGCACATTACTCCACACACATTGAGTATATGAACTGGTCAAAATAGGGGATGAGTTGAGATATATAGGTTCTGAAGTAATCTCATTGGAGGAATGGTCTCAAATGGTTCGACGTCTTTATGTTGGTTCTACTGAGTGAAGACAACAACAGTTAGTGTTGACTTGTGTTTACTCTACCAAACGAATAACACAAGAACTTAGAAAATGTTCAAATGTTTGTAAATCTATCGGACCAAACTGCGTGATCATCAGTTCGTAGCTTACAAACTACTTAAACCTAGGTAAACTAACCTAATGACAAACACACACACCCATGCCACAGGAAGGACTCGAACCTCCACGGCGAGCAACCGCACGCTCCGCAGCGAGACGCTTTAGCAAGCACTTAGGTTTGGATAGTATAGTGAGCAGGTAGTGAAGCGCAACAACAGCGTTACTTACTCGAAGACACAGCAGTAGCCGCGGTGGAGTAGCCGAGCGGTCTAAAGCGTCTCGCTGCAGAGCGCGCGGTTGCTTGACGTGGAGTTTCGAATCCTCCCTGGGGCAGGGTGTGTGTGTTTGTCCGTAGGCTAGTTTAGTCAGGTTTATGTAGTTTGTAAGCTACGGACTGATGACCACGCAGTTTCGTCCGATAGAATTACAAACATTTGAACACAGCAGTAGCTTACTAGGGGGGGGGGGGGGGGCGGAGGTGGCGGACCGCTCCGAGCCTCTCGTCTTGGGGGGCATCAAAATAACCCAAAACATTTTTTTATTTTTCTTTCTTTTTTTTTTCAGAGCGCCCTTGGTGGTTTGAGCTATCAACTGTTTTTGAAGCGAGATGGTCTTTGCAGGTGACGCTCTTCAACTGTTTTATCGGCGGCGAGTCGGCAAGCAGTTTAGTCTCTTGAGACTAGATAGCGCAGGCGCAAATCAACAAGCACTTTGGTAGTATAACACTAGGTAGCGCGCAAATAGGAAAAGTTGCATTTCCAATTCTTTCCCAATCTACCGTACTTCTACGCAAGATACAATACTATTTAACTTCACACAAAAGACTACTGCCGTGCTGAAAAAGTTGAGTCGGTTGTGATGGCAGCCCCCACTCATAAGCTGCAGTCCAGAAGTCGTCTTCTCGTCTATCCTAATGTGTCGAAGGCGGCGAAGAAAAGTCCAGTTCAGTGTTCACACGCAAGCTTTCTCGGATTTCGGCATCATGTCGTGTATTAGTCACGGGAAAGTGGCAACATACGAAAGAGAGTCTTCAATACCTTTTAACATGTTGTTTATTTATTACACAGAAAAAAATGTTCAAATGTCTGTAAATCTATCGGACCAAACTGCGTGGTCATCAGTCCGTAGATTACAAACTACTTAAACCTAGATAAACTAACCTACGGACAAACACACACACCCATGCCTCAGGGAGGACTCGAACCTCCACGGCGAGCAACCGCGCGCTCCGCAGCAAGGTGCTTTAGACCGCTCGGCTACTCCACCGCGGCTATTACACAGACATAGATTAATTATAAAGATATAATTACAAGGAACAGTGGAAAGATATATCAAGGTTCAGAGACAATAACATTAGTCCTTCACATGGTGTGTGCATGAGTCAGTATTGGTATGTGTTATTTACGAAATGCGTCTTCCCTGGATAACATAGGTGGCGGAAGAAAGGCAAACAACTCATAATACGATGTGCAGTGCCCGTGTTTATGAGAAGAACTGCTGGAAGCCAAACGGTAGATTCCCAGCTTTATGTCAGGATGAGGCGAATATATGTAGCGGAGCGCAAGAGGACGCTGGTAAAAATGTTTACAGGTTTATTCAGTGTTACAAGTTTTCGTGGTGTAGGTGCGAACTCAGCAGGAGTTAGATCAGCAGGTCGCATCAGGTCGCTGTCTTATATGTACCGGCTTCCGTGAACCGTTCGGACGGGCGGTACCCACGCCGCTGCGTCTGGGAATTGAAGACGAGAGAGATCTGGAGAATGTGCTGGCCAGGGCAGCAGTCGATCATTTTACGTATCCAGAAAGGCTCGTAAAGGACCTGCAACATGCGATCGTGCATTACTTGCTGAAATGTAGGGTTTCGCAGGGATCGGATCAAGGGTAGAGCCACGGGTCGTAACACATCTGAAATGTAACGGCCACCAAACTGCCGTCGATGCGAACAAGAGGTTACCGAGACATGTAACCAATGGCATCCCGTACCATCAAGCCGGGTTATAATCCAGTAAGGCGATGACGAATACACGTTCCCGATGTGCGATATCGCCAAACACGGATGCGGCCATCATGATGCTTTAAACAGAAACTGGATTCATCCGTTACAGCTATGTGGATAAGATGCCTGTCATCGCGACTCCTATTGATATGATGCCGTTGGGATCCAGCATGGCGTTCCGTATTGCCCTCCCGAACCCACCGATTCCATATTCTGCTAACAGTCACTGGATCGCGACCAACGCGAGCAGCAATGTCGCGATACGATAAAGAGCAATCCGACCTTTATCAGAGTCGGAAACGTGATGGTACGCATTTCTCCTCCTTACACGAGGCATCACAACAACGTTTCACCAGGCAATGCCGGTCACCTGCTGTTTGTGTATGATAAATCGGTTGGAAACTTTCCTCACGTTAGCACGTTGAAGGTGTCGCCACAGACGCCAACGTTGTGTGAATGCTCTGAAAAGCTAATCATCTGTATATCACAGCATCTTCTTCCTGTCGGTTAAATTTCGCATCTTTAGCACGTCATCTTCGTGGAGTTCCAATTTTAATGGTCAGGAGTGTATTCACTAGATTTGTCGCAAGCCTTGTAGTAGTTCTTTTTGTATTTATCAATACAACTAAGCAAATGTCTTTGAGAAATTCATTTCCTCTGCGAGAATGCACCCTACATGTACGAGGACACATGGGCCTTAGGCTACATGTGGCATATGAATTATGATGTCTGAGTGAAGAACATATTCTTAGATCTGTTACTGCGCAAAATAGTAACAGAAAAACTTATTAAAATGTTAGATTGCGCAAACAATCGCCAGCCAAGTGAGGCGGAAATAGGTCATCGGTTGTGTCGTAAATGCAACGCCCGTCTTTCGTGACGACAGCAGTCACTGCGTCAGCGAGTTGAAAGCCTACAATCAGCAGCTTGTTGACTGTGACAGAAGACAAGAGAAGCGAGAGGATATATTCGTTAGCTTGTAAACATTTTATAACTACGGCTATTTCACGAGAGTAAATAGCCAGGTGATAAGTCAGCGGTTAACATGCTTACTGACTGTACGCTGCACTCACGAGTGGCACGCATTCAGTCCTTACTAATCGACCTACACGTCATAGCTACAGCCGATTTCTGTATATATACTCAAAGTTGTGGTCACTTGTTATTTGGAATAGATGATGCTCTAGTCGTCGATCCAATGATGTAATCATTAGCTTCAGCTCATGTCTCACGTAAAGCACTTCAGGCTAGTAGCCCCTACTCACAGCTAGGAGCTTCGATCATCAACTGTGGTACTACCATCTTCACTGAGACAAGCTCAGACTTCAATGGTTGGTTCAATAAAGGCCAATGATCCTGTCGACGAGCTAGCCGCTATCGAGAGTTCATCTGTCACCATGACATCCGACCCCAGTGTTCACAGTATGAACCCACAAGCAGCTGCATAGACCAAAGGTAAGACCGATTACACCTTCTCTGACGGTCTGGTCCTGTACGCTCCATCCAAGCTCTGTTGGACTCAATGCCCAGGCGTATCAAGGCAGTTATTACGGCCAGAGTTTGTTGTTCAGGCTACCGATTTCTCAGGATCTATGCGCCCAAATTGCGTGGAAGTGTAATCACATGTCATTTCTAGTATAATATATTTGTTCGATGAATACCCCTTTATCATCCGCATTTCTTCTTGGTGTAGCAATTTCAATGGCCAGTAGTGTATTTTAAAATTGTGAGGTAACTAAACAATTTACTGCGTCTTCACGATTTAACTTTATTACACACGACGGTGTGGTCATCTGTCCTTATACTTCAAGCTACTGAAACTAACCTTAGGACAAACACACACACACACACACACACACACACACACACACACACACACACACACACACACACACACACACACGCACGCGCGCGCGCGCGCACACACACACCTGCCCAAGGGAGGATTCGAACCTCTGGTAGGAGCGACCGCGTAGTTCCTGACATGACGCCTAGAACCAAGGGGCCATTCACGCGAGGGAGAGTTTTATATGTACCAGAATGCTTAAAGATATGATAGTACAGGTGTAACGTACAGTAGCAACCATGGAAAGTGATGTTAGAATATTTTTTTATGTCTCCTACTGTTTCGACAATATGTGCTAAGAACGATTATCCGCTCGGTAGCACAGTGGTAGAGTACCAGAGTATAAATCCAAAGGTCGTGGGTTCTATCCCAGCCTAGGACTTTTATCTGTTACTTTCCACTTCTTTCACCTCTGGCAGCGTTGTTAATGTGAACAATATCGGGTAGCAGCGTGGTTCTGAACCCACATTAAACCCCTATAACTAGTTGGGTAAGTCATTTCGGAGGTCGGAGGAAGGCAACGGCATACATCTCGAATCAGGACCAAGACTAACAAAGCATTGTGGTGTTCAAACCAATATTTGGATTGTTGACTTTTTTATCTTTACCTTATTGTAGCTCCTCAAAGAGAGCAATAAGACCAACAATAATACGTTCGCACCTTACCAACGGAAACAATTCGCTCTTCATACGAAATAAGAAGTTCTTAACTTTCCATTATGTATAAAGACATTATGAGTTACTAAGATATTAGAACTGTATATAACAAATATTTTTTGCGAAACCTTGGTTGGATTGAGAAGAACATTGTTGTATCTTTGAGTTTTTCAGCTCCTCCGATGTGTTTCTTAAATCTGTTCTTAATTTTTTTTCCGTGTATCGGTTTCTGTAAGTTACAAAACATGTGGAAATTGACTGACGAATATAATGACTGACTTTTGTGTCATCATTTACAAGGACCCTGTTAAACAAAATGTTATAACAACCGTCACAATCATGCGCTATAGAAATACTATTAATCCTTTTTCGTCTTCATCCTGTTGAGGAGCCACGATAACACTACCTCGTCATCCTCTTGTTCCGCCTCTAGTGACCGCACTATCGATGGGAGGCTGAACCCTGATCTCCATTCTTTCTTCCTGTAATGAAATTTCTAAGTAGTCCAGAGACTAATTGAGTTCGGCAATGCTTCTCTCCATACAGTTTCCGATTATCCGCTACGGGTCGAGTTTCGACCTTATTCTCACAAAAGAGGGGCGGGAAGAATCTTGTCGCAGTCGTAGACAGCCTTCGCACCTTTTGTGGTCTGGTGTAGCACACTGTGACCTCCATGTTCACGACACCTACTTTGGCGACAATATTTTCAATGCATATGCTTTGCCGCACTGGCAGCGAATTTGCCAAAAACTGGTTGTGAGACGGTCTAAATCGCTCCCTAGAAACAAGTACGCGTAAACTTGTATATACATTGTGTGTGTATGTGATGGAATTTTGAACGTACTGTGTCGCAGCTTAATATCAAATTTCTGTTTCACTGGGACGTCATAAACGATTGAAAGTCTCATGTTCTCCCTCCGTAATACTCTGTATGCTGGGGTGCAGGTGATGGACAAATTCATCTAAAAAGTCTCGTTAATGTGACCAAACCAATATTTTCATCTTCAATACTACGAAGCTCAATATTTACAATGATGGAATGTTTTCATGATGGACATTGAAATTACCAAATATAAACGCTTCCAACGATTTCAACAAGCTCTGCATTACGCAAGATATCAGAATATTTTTATTTATTAAGGTATTATGACTTTTGCGTCCTTTTAGTATGCAAATATTTGTCAGAACATCGTACTCTACATGGTAACACACCATCTAAGAGCACATGTATGTCCCTCATAATTGTTACACTTGTGTAATCTCTACTGCTGTCCAAAATTGAAAAATAGTAATAAAAACTGAAATATTTGTGAACCTAAGGGATCAAATTGTTGAGGTCATCGACCCTTAGAGATTTAGAAACTACTTAAAGTAACTTATCCTAAGGACAACACACATCCCAAAGGGAGGACTCGAAACTCCGAATAGAGCGGCAGATGCCTCAGACCGCGATACCAATACCGCACGGAAGTCCAAAATTAAAGTGACAATCGTAAGGTTTGCAAGGTTTCTGTTATTTTGCCACACAATCTCATTGTTTATGACGTCATATCTTCTGAACTATGTGTCACCTCAGAGTAAGAAAGAAGCCCATCACATTTGGTTGAAATCTCCTCAGTGGTTTGGGAGATATGAAACCTTATCGCGTGATCTAAATATGTGTCCCGTATTTCATTGTTTATGACGTCATATCTGCTGAAACATGTATTGTGCGTTACCCTTACAACAACAGTGATCTTCCTCGTGCTTTGAAGTTCAATTCTGAAAAACTTCGTTCAATATTGGAACAAAACTGTATATTTGTATGCAATACAAACACAGGAACACACACACGTGATCCAGAGTGACCTTAGTATCGGTTTGAAAGTCAAGGGTGAAAAATTTATCAAGTTCGCAAAAAATCTGTATATTTGCCGGCATGCAATACAAACAAGATCACAGATGCGTGGACACTACTTTGTACACTATGTGATACACTATGTGATCCAACTGGTTAAAAATGACTTACAAGTTCGTGGTGCCTTCTATCGGTAATGCTGTAATTCAACACGGTGTTGACCCACCTTTAGCCTTCATGACATCTTCCATTCTAGCAAACATACGTTTAATCAGGTGCTGGAAGATTTCTTGGGGAATGGCAGTCCATACTTCACTGAGTGCTCCACTGAGGAGAGGTATCGATCTAGGTCGGTGAGGCCTGACAGATGTTAGCGTTCCAAAACATACCAAAGTTTGGAAAGTAGGAGGCGAGGTACTGGCGGAAGTAAAGTTGTGAGGCGGCATCGTGAGTCGTGTCGGGGTAGCTCAGTCGGTAGAGCGCTTGCCCGCGAAAGGCAAAGGTCCCAGGTTCGAGTCCCGGTTCCGGCACACAATTTTAATCTGCCAGGAAGTTTCATACCAAAGTTGTTCTATAGGATTCAAGTCGGGACTATGTGCAGACCAATACAGGGATGTTACTGTCGAGTAACCATTCCGCCACAGGCCGTGCATTATGGGCAGGAGCTCGATTGTGCTGAAAGATCCATTCGCCAGCCCCGAATTCAACAGTGGAAAGTAAGAAGCAATTTCTGCATGTGCTGTAATAGTGCCATGCAAAACAACAGGGAGTGGCAGCCCCCCCCCCCCCCCCCCCATGCATGAAAAACACGATCACACTATAACACCACCGACTACGAATTTTGATGGCACTACATACGTTAGCAGATGACGTTCACCGTGCATTCGCCATACCCACACCCTGCCATCCGATCGCCATACTGAGTACTGTGATTCGTCACAACGGTTTTCCACTGTTCAGTCGTCCAGTATTTCATTACACCAAGCAAGGCGTCGTCTACCTTTGATCTGAATGATATGTGGCTTATGGGCAGCCGCTCGAAGATGAAATCCAAGTTTTCTCACCTTCCGCCTTTCACAGAACTTGGAGTGGATCCTGATGCAGTTTGGAATTCCTGTGCGATGGTCAGAATAGATGCCTACTCAACTGTCGGCGGTCTATGTGAACAGACGAGGTCGGACTGGACGTTTCGTGCTGTACCTGTGCCTTCACGTATTCACTTTACTATCATACTAGTAAGAGTGGACCTAGGGATGTTTAGGAGGTGGAAATCTCGGGTACAGACTTCTTATACAAGCGACGCCCAGCCACCTGACAACGTTCGAAGTCCGTGAGTTCCGCGGAGCGCCCAGTTCTGCTCTCTCACGATGTCTGACTACGACGTCGCTGATATGGAGTATGTGGCGTCCTAGCAAATAAAATAATAAAATACTATTTATGCTGTACTGTACTTGAAAAATTTGCTGAACTATTATACAGGGTGTTACAAAAAGGTAAGGCCAAACTTTCAGTGAACATTCCTCACACACAAAGAAAGAAAATACGTTATGTGGACATGTGTCCGGAAACGCTTAATTTCCATGTTAGACCTCATTTTAGTATTTCAGTGCGAATGTTATATTCCAACGTGATCAAATTGTAAATTTTCACAATGAACATGTGTGGGCTGACGAGAATCAAATCAAATTTTAATTTTCAAATGTTAACTACGGGGTTATCAGTTCCTAAACTAACAAACTACTTCTGAACTAATACTAAGGACGGCACAAATATCCGTGCCCGAGGGGGGGATTCGAACCCCAGAACGTAGTGGCCGTGCAGACCGTGACTGGAGCGCCTCAGTCCCCTCGGCCACCGCGACCGGCTGACGAGAATCCGCACGCAATTGTGCAATCACGTCTCAACACAGATTTTATGTGAACGTTTGGGCAGCAATTGTTGGTGATGTCTTGATTGGGCCTATGCTCACTGGATCACGTTATCATGATTTCATGAAGATGTGCCTTTACAAGTACTACACAACATGTGGTTCATGCACGATGGAGCTCCTGCACATTTCAGTCGACGTGTTCGTACGCTTCTCAACAACAGATTCGGTGACCGATGGATTGGTAGAGGCGGACCAATTACATGGCCTCCACGCTCTCCTGACCTCAACCTTCTTGACTTTCATTTATGGGGGCATTTGAAAGCTTTTGCCTACGCCACCCGGTACCAAATGTAGAGACTCTTCGTGCTCGTATTGTGGACGGCTGTGATACAATACGCCATTCTCCAGGGCTGCATCAGCGCATCAGGGATTCCATGCGACGGAGGGTGGATACATATAACCTCGTTAACGGAGGACATTTTGAACATTTCCTGTAACAAACTGTACGTTCTATTGCCGTGTGTTTCCATTCCATGATTAATGTGATTTGAATAGAAGTAATAAAATGAGCTCTAACATGGAAATTAAGCGTTTCCGGACACTTGTCCACATAACATATTTTCTTTCTTTGTGTGTGAGGAATGTTTCCTGAAAGTTTGGCCGTACCTTTTTGTAACATCCTGTATACTGTATTAATTATTGTTTGTATTGAAAATAAATTGCATTAATCGCAGAACTGATTTTAATAAAAATATTTAAGGCTGTGCTTTATCGTAACTATTACGTAAAAAGCTGATGAAACTTTATATTGAAAAAAAAATTAAGTAAAATGTTTCACTAATCATTGTCTAGTCTCAGTCTCCTAATTTGTTTTAAGCATGAGAATTGCCTCCGAGTTGTATTATTGTTGTTAACTCAATATCTGTCCTACGCCACAATACAGAAAACACTTCTAAGATTCCCCTTTGTTTGGTCCTCTTAACGCTTACGTAAATTTAATTAAGATCCGAATCATGACACTTTATTCCATCTCCATACGACAATGTGTTTTAACATGGCTATGAATCCTCTTAACGCTTGTCGTCCGCTTTGCGTTATTGGCTATTCACAATTTATTGTATAATTGATTATGGTATGTAACATGAAAACGGGGGATTATTGACTCGTTGTGGATATTGAATTATCTATTTTGAGTGAGTTTCTGCAATTTCAGTAGAGGAAATACAGATATTTTTTTCGATTTTCTGTGGCACAGTGTTCCTAAAAGTATATACACAATGACATTTGTAGGAAAAATCGACAGGACTACACTTGCATTATATGAGAGCGGAAAGGCATAAGTGATTAATAAATTCAGCGATGGTCATCAGACAGAAAACTCTTACATAATTTCATTTTGTTTGAGATACATCTCCTTTTCTTATCAACAGCCTGTTGTCGATATTACCAGAACATCGTAAAGTATGGCTATTAACATTCCACAGACGTAGACACTGCTTCACGAGAATTTCATTTGCGCACTAATTTATTAGGCCTATAAAACACAGACGAATTATATTTGTTTTAACATCGTACTGAGTATTGGGAAAGAAGATCTGCTTTGGTCTGATGGGTCGAACTAATGCCTTACTTTAGTCGTAAAAAAAGATTTGTAATATTTGTAAATCTAAGGGACTGAACTTTGTTCGTTATCAATCTCTAAGATTACATCTACTTGCACTAACTGAAAGTGCAAAGAACAACACAGACACCCACGCCCGAGGAAGGACTCGAATTCTCGACGGCAAACGTCCGCGCGCACCGCAGCAGTGCGCCTTAGTGCGCACGGCCATTCTGCCACGGCTTTTAGTCGTCAAGTGGCTGCATTTCTGCTTCGGCCGCTGTCTAAATGGACGTCCGCATGCAGTGTGGTAAAAACATGGCGGACACCGGCCCATTGGCCACTCTCTCTCTCTCTCCCTATATAGGCTCTCTACCTAATATGAGAAACTTATGTTTAAGGCATGTCCGGATACTTTTGATCACATTGAGTGTATTCGGATGATATCAGCATTGATAAAATTCTTTGGCACAGCATAACTGAAGTAACGCGATTACGCTGCAGTAACTGGAGACGGGCATGCGCATTCGCCATTTTTGTTCCTTCGCGTCAACGCGAGACAGCAACGTAGACAATCAGTGTGCTTTCAGCATGGTGGCTGTACATCTTCGAATTGTTCTAACTGTTCAGAAAATGGTTTTCTTCCTTCGTGGACTCAAAGCCGTGAAGTGTTGGTAATAAACTGCCGTCATGACAAACAGGCACCAATGAGGACTTCAAATCTACGGTATTCGAAGTGGCTTAAATCGTTTGTAATTGCGCACGCCTTTAACACATTGTAAACGGCAGGTTTCAACACTTATCTCTTAGCGAAGGGTACGACGCAACAACTTTTGTTACCGACTTTTATTTATACATATATTGACAATAACAAACAGCATCAATATATAGACTAAAAAAAGGTTAATTACTTTTAAAGGTGCATACTGTTTTTATTAATTACACTATCTCATACGGCTTGTACTTATAAACCATGTTTGAAACTACTGCGATGTTAAAATCCACGAAATTCTGTGGGCCTGCGCCATATCTATGTCGTAGTTTACTGGCAAAGTGTCTAACTTCGAAATTGGATCCTTCTTATTCGCCTATTAGAGGCAATAGGTTTTTAATGACTTAATTAGGTGATTTTTGACATAAGCCATAACTGAAAGTCTTTTTAAACATCTACGTTGTTTCGTATTAAATTATTAAAAACTAATGTTTAGTTTCATTCTGAAGACAGCCAATATATATATATAGAGAGAGAGAGAGAGAGAGAGAGAGAGAGAGAGAGAAAACGAATGGTTGGAAATGATTGAATTTGTCATCAATACCAACTATTTTCAATGATCCATTCCTCTCTTATTCATAAATCTTTTATTGCATCTTGGTTTATCAAGGTAATGTACTTTTATAGCTTGTACATTGAAATAGCATTTTATATTAATTTTGAAAAATATTTCGTAATAATAGCACAAAGCTGGGATTGTATTCTGATCAAATTTATGACATCACATTGGAAAACATAGACATTAAAAAAATTCATAGTCAACCATAAGCTTTTTATTGTATTTGACACTTTACCGGGTTCGGATATTATCCATCATCAGAAAAGTTAAATTAAACAGTTTGATTGATAGCTACATAGTTGATATCAATTATGTAGTTATCAATCAGGCTTTATAATTTTACTTTTCTGATGATGGATAATATCCGATACCGGTAAAGTTTTAAATACAGTAAACAGCTGAGGGCTGAATGTGCATTTTTAAAGGAAAACATAGAGTTACTGCGAAGCTATGGAAGTGCATGTGGGATCCAATAAAAATGATTTGTCCAATCCGAAAAAAACTGCTCCGGTTACACATCCAGGGGGGCAAATTCCGAAATAACATATTTAACGATTTTTAAAGCTGTATTAAAGTAAGTTATTATGAGCAGATTAACTTTAAGTCAAAACCTTTATTTACTTCTTGATATACAGGGTGTTTCACTAAGTGTGTTTGCGTCTGCAACTTATAAAATAATAGGTTACAGGAAATTTTAATGCGGTAGGTCAACACAAGAAATGTTACTGCGGAGCTATGAACATAGTTTATTGTATCATATTCCAAAGAATTACACCACAAGGATATAATTATATAATTTTTAAACGGAACAATAGTTTCTTCTGTCGTGCATTGGATTCATTGAAACCAGCTGCGTCCAAATCAATTTAAACTACATTCCTACCACTGTTAGTTTCGGATCTACAAACCTTTAAAGTTTAGGGGGCGGAGGCTACGGCAGCGTAGCTAACTGGCTGATGGTCATGAGACAGTGGGCCGTGCCCCAGGGGATAGCCACTCGGCCAGTTAGGTACGCTATCGCAGCCTCCGCCCCCGGAACTTTGAAGGGTTGTAGCCTCCAGACTAACAGTGATAGGAATGTAGTTTAAACTGATTTGGACGCAGCTGGTTTAAACGAATCCGACACACAATAGAAAAAAACTATTGTTCCATTTAAAAAATTATATCTTTGTGGTGCAATTCTTTGGAAAATGATACAATAAACTATGTTCATAGCTCCGCAGAAAGTGTAACATTTCTTGTGTTGACCTACCGCATTAAAATTTCCCGTCACGTATTATTTTATAAGTTACAGAGGCAAACACACTTAGTGAAACACCCTGTATGTATCACAATTGAAACAGGCGATATTTCAAAGCAATAACAGCAAAGAACTCCGCCATTCAGAAGCTCGAACTATCGCCGCTTGGAACAAAAATGGCAGCGGAAGCTTCTGTTAGAGCAGAAGTTGGTGCACACGCCCGTCTGCTTGCAGGTGCTCTAGTATTGAGCTACGCGTGGGCGCGGCTGTCGGCAGAGCTGCCAGCGACACCTGTCGCCCGCGGCAAGTTGTGTGGCAGAGCGGCAATCTCCACTGCTGCCGCCGCCTCCCCCACCCTCCCCATCTACCGCAAGCTGAGGGCGCGACCGCGGTCGCCGGAGAGCCACCGAGGCCTCGGGCAGATTGCTGGCGGCGCCCGCGCTGCCTCGCTTGCGTTCGACAGCCGGCGACGGATTTGACTGCGTGCGACTCACGTGAATCAGCGCTCAACCGACACTCCCCTTCCCCCTCCCCCTCCCCCCCGCACCCCCGCCCCCTTGCCTTTCCCGCCGGCTCTCCATATCTGGCCCGCGGGACCGGCGGCGGGCGAGTTGATGAGGTTCCCCCGCGAATCGACTCGATATCGACTCGCTTAGAACCGGTCGCCCCGACTCTGCCGGCAGATGCCGTGTTCGGCAGCCTGGTTTCTTCGGCTGACTCCCATCACTTTATCCGCCTCGGGCGTCGGCGATGATTCACTGCAGGGTGGGAAACAAATGCGAAGAAAGTAAATTAGTAACACACTCCTGGAAAATGAAAAAAAGAACGCCAGGAATTCGTCGACCCAGCAGAGGGAAATTTTATTGATTGTTGCGGACTCTTGAATAAATGAATCTCTTGGTTGCAAAAAACTTTATTGAAACGACGCGCTTCGCCTGGTTAGAGCATTTTCAGATTTCTGACAAAGAAGAAAGAAATGATCCACAATTTTTACATGGTAATATTACAAAAATTTAAATTTTTTAGCTACAAAACAATGTTGAAATCAGTAATAAGGGATTGTAATAATGTAGATACTGGTGTTTTACCTACTCTGTGATAGAGGGTGTGTAGGTCAAAATGCAGCCACTGGATGTCTTACCGATACAATAACAATGTAATTCGTTGATCAGCGGTAACACTGGCCGTTAAACAAATTGATACAATGATCAACCGAATGGCTATTGAAATAATTTATATTCCGAGATTTACCCTATCTGATGTCCCTGTGCCATATAGTGGTCTTCAACTTTCGTCGGTATTGGTACTGGCACTGCCAGGGGCAGCGTTCAAATGTAACCGCTCCACAACACTGTCGGTGTTGGGTAGGTCGGGCAACAGTTGTTAATCATTTACATATCATACCCAATATCACTTGAAACAAATTTGAAGGGATGCCAAGTTATATAACCGAATATTACTTAAAAATTTCCATAAAAGTTTCGAAAAATGTTTGGTCTTTTGAGGTCAACTGATCGTTTAGAAGTCTCGGGTGTTTAAAATAAACCCGCTTAGATATCTCAAATTCTTTCAGGATGTTTAAATTCCGTCCTGTTCGGGCATAATGCAAAATTTCTAAGCCTTTAAATGCTCGGCAAAAGGAGAGTATTTCATTATTTACCCCTTTTTTGTTAACAAATATTCACTGAAACGTGTTTTGAATGCTCCACCTGTCTGCCCCACATACTCCGCTGGACAGTCTACTCATCTAAGCTTATAAACGCCTGAACCTGCGTGTTGCTGTTTAATAGGTTGCTCGTTATGTGGTATATTTGTTCCACGAGAAAAGACAATTTGTACATTGGTATTATGAAATAATTTGGCTATATTATACGTGAAAGGTCCCAGGAATGGGAAGAATTTTACATTGTTGCGGAAGTATGTAACACACGATCACACATAGGCATACGCATTTGAGTACAGTCACCAGGTCGTCCCAAATATCTACGCTAGTACCGTGCATATCCTCCTTTTTCAGCATGGAGACGATCGTAGAGGTCACGAATGTGGTTTTGCGTAATAGCCTTCTATGCAATTTTCACCTGGTCTCTCAGTCGGGCCAGATATGCCGGTCGCGCAGACCGCGCAAGATGATGTTTCATCCGACCCCAAAAATTCTTAGTGGGGGACTAATATGAGGATCGTGCTGGCCGGAGTAGTTGAAGTTCACCTTGAAGGGCACGTTGGGTGGTACGAGATACATGTGAACGTGGATTGTTCCTTTGGAAAAGCTTGGTGAATGAATGGTAGAAAGACAGGTAAAATGATGCTTCCAATGCACCGTGCACTTGTAACACTATAGTTCTTCTACCTGTTACTGTTCATCATTTTTATGTATTCGATGGGAGAAGTATAGATTATGAATGTAATATATGGATGTACTAGCTTAAACCCGCGGCTCCGCTCGCGTGTTGGTTGATTATGATAGAAATTTCTTTTTTACTGCTTTATTTATTTATTCTTATATTTCCTTATTCGTATGGTTATCCTTACACAGAAAGAGCTGAAGACATTGTAGCACGCATAGACCAAAGATATGGTATGTGGCATCACGTTTCGCTGTAGGCTATGTAACCTCCTTGCTATAGAATCGCAAACGTCATCGCTGGCCTTCAGTCCGAATTTTTTTATAATCTGACGACTTTCAACCATCATATCTTCCACCCCCTTATAGCCATCGGCATGGAACGTCTATGGTATAGAACGGAAGTCTTCGGACAACAATTACACACAGACAATTCGTTTGCATTCTGTAGTTTTCGCTGCAGAGCGAAATATTAACAAACACACACACACCCACCCACACACACACGTAGAATTTTATATACAGCGATAACTTTCTATCCCAATGTACTCCACCCTTTTATTATTATCAACCCTCAAGCAATAATACAACCAATAAAATCATTTTCAAAGAGTAATTATTGTTCCACATTTCGCGTAACATTCTTTCAAATTACTAAATATCTAGCCGATCGCTATAAACCGTGCCTGAAACCTTCCTCAGGTATAAATTAGTAACTGTACAAATATTTAAGTCTCTGTATCTTTGTCGTTCGGACGTGATAAGCGTACACCGAACAGACATTAACATTAATATATATATATATATATATAGATAAATAGCTATTCGATCGCCATAAAACCGTGCCTAAGGCCTTCCTCGGGTAGACATTAGTAACTGTACAAATATTTATCTCTTTATGTCTTGTGGTTCAGACGTGATAAACGTACACCAAACAGACATTCACATTTATAGATATAGATTGTAATATCTGTATTAAGATCTTTCTGGCCATGTATATAATGTAAAGATTTTGTATAGGGAATTATTACTTATTTTTGTAATATTAATATTATGAAAAGTTATATTATGACAACGTACTTTAAATAATTTTTAACAAGCTTTATATGTCGCTGTTTCATGCACAGGGAGTTAAATTGTTAAAATTAGGTATATATAAAACCTTTATTCCGGCTGGTAGGAAACGGAACTGTGTGCGCGCGCGATGTAAAAGGTGGGAATTGGCGGAAGAATCTTCGAGTAGCGTGGTCTGTAAGTGAAAAAAGAGGAGTCGAGCTCTAGGCAGCGTAGTGGTAGCACCTCCGTGACGAACTGCGGATTGTTGAGGCATATATTTCTGGAAGTAGCCGCAAGTTTGCCTTGGATGTCACCGGAGATGTCATATTTAAGCTGGCCGTTTAATATGGAGCTCAGAAATGTATTTTTCCAACGCTAAGAAGACGTTTTGTGAGCTCAAACCTATTATGGAAGCAGGCCACGCTTACCGCCAAAAAGTTGTTACCACCAGAAACTTCTTAACACAGATTACAATTGACCTAAATAATCAGTTTTTCATTTAATTGCAATTAATTTTTTTAAATTCACAACCATTACTATTATCATTATTACAAGAAATATTTAAGGGAGATATTTTTCACGCTACGTACCGACCACAAATTATGAATGAGGCTCAACTTGTGCGAGCGTGCACACACAGATACACACACACACACACACACACACACACACACACACACACACTACCTGGACCCCCGACCCTGCCAATTGCAACACATTGGCCACTCGCATACATTCACTGGAGAAACGGAAAATTATAATGACATTTCAATTTTATACACGCACACTATTTTCAAAATCAGGTGGCAACTTAATCCAGTGAATTAAAAAACAATCTTTTGAATACAAAGGAATATACAACATTAGCAACATTATCTGAGAGTGGGCACTGAGTTAACCACTAGAGCGTGTAAATATTCCAATGTTTCGCGGCTTTGCTTATTCGACGGTGTAATACAACACACACATCGCCAGGCTTTTCTGCGACGTAAGTTGACAACAGTTCGATAATTTAGGCGACAGTCAAGTACTCTGAAATAAACATAATTTTTATTTTGATGATCTCATGAAGGTTTTCACCGGAGGAGCTATCGCATACACATGAAAAATCGCTAAACTGTTTACTTCATTTAGAAATACGTTTCAAAATCATGTTCGAGGAATGCGTCTTGGAGGAACGACACAGTCAAGAAAGAATACAATTATCAGTTGTTGGTTGGTACCCAAATAACTTACAAACTGTTGATCGTATTCTTTGGTCTAATTAATTAACGTTGTTTACAAACGTATCATCAGAGAGCAAACTGTCAAGAGGACCACTCGTAAATACATTTCGTACGACCTCCCAAATGTTGGCGACTGCGGGTCTGAGATCAGTTCATCGAACACAATCATGTATTAAATCAATCCAGAAAGTTGAAAATTTGTGTCGGTAACTACTTAAATTAAGTTAGACTAAGGAAAACATATATACACACACACAGAGACACAGACACAGACACACACATGTCCGAGGGAGGGCTCGAACCTCCGACGGGAAAGGGTGCCCAGTCCTTAGCATAACGCCTTAAACCACGCGACCATTCTGCGCGGAAGACCCTGTGTCCGCTATGACTATCGTACCATTGCCCAATTTACTCGTTACACGTAACATTTCACCGATACCATTAACACCCAAACTTCCAGATGTCAGAGTCAAATCTGTAGCAAACGTTGTATATTGATAGAGTATGAACCAAAACTCCCATATAATTCGTGCTATGGCCTGTCGTCCAGGTGAACGTGAGTAAATTAAGGGTAACACCTGACCTACGGAGTAGAAGAAAAGAAACTGTGAGAGCTCGTCATATCTTGCTACTGTGGGCTAGTTGGTAGAGCGTTAGTTTGTTGTACCGTGGGTCCTGCGTACAAGTCGTGCTCATGAAATTCTTTTTACTGTAGTACACTAGCAATTGTTATATGGAGCAAAGAGTTCCTGTCCTGTAAAAAGACTGTTCGGATTTTATTCGCAGCTTTACAGGATAAAGAAACGTAATCGGGACATAAGAATCAAGACTCTGCATCACACTTGCAGCAGTATTGATATTATTATTATTATTATTATTATTATCAATATTATTGCTATTAATACTTCCGCACGTGTGGTGCAACGGTTTCTTTATTCTTGTGTTCCGATTGTTTCAGTATATGAAACTACCAATATACTCTACCATAGGTTTGCTACTTTCAAATAAACGAGACAAAAGCAAACTGCCGATAACACAGTGCTATAAAATGCGAACAATCCTTTTATATGTCAGAAACACAGCAGGACTCGAACCCAGGTCTCACGGTGTATCAAAGTAACGCTCTACTAACTTTCCCAAAGGAGGTCGATTTGCATTATCTCACTGTTATGCTTTTCGGTTACTCCATAAGTCAAGTGTTACTTATTATTATAGTTCATGCTCGTTCTCCTGTACGACACCACATACCACTAATTATATAGTAATTTGCTTGATTAACTATATACAACGTTTGGTACCGATCTGACTGACATCTGGAGGTTTGGGTTTGAGAATTCGAGCATGGTGTGTACTCGAACTAAGGATGGGCCACTGGTCGTTCTTGCCTTAAATACAAGCCTCTATTTCACTGTCTTGTGTCGAATTCACGGTACAATCGTACAGCGAAACAATGTAATGCAATAATTTTTACATATTTAATTTGTTTTAGTCAGTTCCCAATTAGATACAGAAGAAGATGGATGTTAGAAGCAATAGATATGAAAAGGAGTGTTGGGAAACAAAAAAATTCAGATTTGTAGGTCATTTGAAACATTAGATCCACTGTATCTCGAAACTACAATTGTGGCGCTTACCGTTCTAAGTCCCCTCTCCCTCCTCCCCGAGCCGCTCGTTTTTGGAACTGAGTCGTATAAAACCCAATTCGTGTCAGTTGTGTTTGGCCAATACAGAGAAATATCATAAAGGCGGTTCTGGATGTCACATTGATGTGCATGGCAGAGGGTTCATAGAACCACTTTTATGATATTTCTCTACAATTCCATTCTGTTATAGCTCGCGGGAAAAAGGAACACGTAAATCTTCATGTTTTAGAACTGATTTATTTTATTACGGTAATCAGGTCTCCATATGTAGGAGTGCTAACAAAATATGTTCGCATTTGGACTAGAAAGTTGGTAAAGGAAAGTTCGCAAATAGATCTCGCCGAAACGAAATACGTCTTTCTTTTAATCATTTCCGCCACAACTCGTGAATAATTTCCGTGCCACTCTCTCCCCTATATCGCAATAATAGAAAAGGAACTGTCCTTCTCTGAACTTTCTCTACATTGTTGTTAAAACTCTTCTGGGTATTAGACCGCATCGTCAATATATCAAATATTTCACCGACGTTTCGGCCGCTATTGCAAGCGGCCATCTTCTGGGTGATACGTTTACTGCTGGATGAGGGAAAGCTAGTGTCTTAAATATTAAATGTTGCCAGTAATCATTGGTGGTTTCAGAGCTTATCATTGGTGTTTGCTTTATTTCTTTCTATTGGTGGAAAAGGAAGTCCAGGATTGGTGTTTATATTAATGTTTGCCATTGGTTGAAACTGGCTAATGAGGAGCGGTGGTAGCAGTGACGTAACTCTGATGCCTAGCGCCGGCTAGAGCGTGCTGTTTGTTCTGTGTACGCGCGGCCGCTGTTGTCTCCGGGCGGGCCCCTATGGACTGCACTGCGCGCGGTGTCGTCGCGAAGCGCTGCTACTGCTGGCAACCAAGACGCGGGAAGTCTATACCCGTCTTCTCTGTTCAAATTTCCGGGTCGCTTAGCTATTTCTATTGCTTCCCTGATTTTCCTCTTCAAAGTGTAGGGTTGTTTTGCCAGTACAGTGACTTCCTGAAAACATATCTGTTTGCCGCACTCTTCCTGGTGTTCAGATACTGCCGACTTCGTATGCTGTCCCAGCCGAATGTACCTCTCGTGCTCGGCTATCCTTGTGTTAATCGACCGCCCAGTTTCTCCAATGTACACCTGGCCGCACTCACAGCCGATTTCGTAGGCTCCAGCAGTGTGCAACTTGTCAGTTTTATCCTTCATTGAGCCTAGGACATCTCTTATTTTATTGTTGCTGCTGAATATAGGTTTGATGCCCTCTCGACGAAGAATTTTGCCCACTCGTTCAGTGACTCCTTTTACATATGGCAATAGGGCGATGGTTTGTCCTTCCTTTGGCTCTTCCCTTTTATTTATATCATTAGATGTCATAATTTTCTCAATCATCCTCTTCCCATAACCGTTTGCTTCGAAGGTGGACCTGATGTTCTGTAATTCAGCTTTCAGGTGTTGTTCATGGGCCCTCTTAGTTAGAGTGTGGAGCACGGACTTCTTTTGCGTAGGATGATGGTGGGAAGTTGCGTGAAGGTACCTGCCTGTGCTGGTAGCTTTTCTATATACCCGATGTCCCAGTTTACCCTCTGGCTTCCGGTAAACCTCTACACCTCTACAAGAATAGTATGAACAACTTCATATCTCATTCTTCCAGAAGTCTATATATGGCATTGCTGTACTGCTGCAGGTCATCAGGTCTTGGGCTGTGCACGCTTTTGGGTGATTTACTTCCGGACATTCCGGCAGGTGGTCCATGGTCGGTATGTTTCCACGCGAACACAAAACACTTTCACCGATTTCCCACTTGTGCAAATTTTTGTTGCATCTACCCATTCCAGACCGCAATCTGTTCAGAGTCTTCCATCTCTGCCAGTCAAGTTCTGCGCCTGGTGGCAGCGCCTCCTCGGCATAGTTGGCATGTCCTTGTTGCTCCCGCCACAATTTTATTCTGGTAGTTCTTGGTGGGTCTGCGAGCGGTTCCGTTGAATGTAGAAAACTGCTTCTTGATTTAAGGCGTTTTGGTACAGTCTGGTACCCATGTAATGGGTGAAGTTGGTCTTTAAGCTGTTTTGATCGTTCGATGCTGCTCTGTACCGATCGTCGGATCTTTGGTGGAGCGATTCCTGATAATGAGTATAGGTGTTCAACTCTTGTAGGTTTGAGACAGCCCGTGATATGCCTACAGGTCTGATTCAGGACAGGGTCCAGTTTGTTTGCATAACATGATCGTTCCCACACAGGACTTGCAAACTCAGCAGTAGAGTAACAGAGCGCCATTGCTGTCATGCGTAAAACTTTTGCATTAGCTCCCCATTTTGACGTTGTTAGTTTGCCAAGTAAGTTGTTTCGTGTTTGGACTTTTGCCTTGCTCTGGCGCTTAAATGATAGTGTCCTATCAAGGGTAACTCACATGTACACTGGGGAAGGGCAGTGTTCTAATCTTGTGCCATTCCACCAAACATTCAGTTCCCTCTTTGCCTCTCTATTGTTAAGATGGCATAGGCAAGTCTGGGTCTTACTTGGATTGGGCTTCAGCTGATTCTTATTGTAATAGTTCGTCAGATTTTCTAGGTTTTCATTTAGTGTTTCCTCAATATCCTCGTAGTTTGATGCCTGAACAGCTATTGCCCTATCGTAAGCATATATGAAAGATCTTGACCGCGGACTAATAGGCTGGTCATTCGTGTAGTTATTGAATAGAACTGGGGCAAGGACACTGCCCTGGGGAAGCCCATTTTTCTGTAGCCGCTATCTGCTCTTGTTACCCTAGAATTCAACAAAATATCTTCTGTTGAACAGAATTGATTTGAGTACTGCAGTAAGTCGAGGGATTTTTGTTGTTCTTTGCACCTTCGTAATAAGGTTTCTGAGGTTGATGGTATCATATGCTGCCGACAAATCTATAAACACAACTCCTGTTCCTAGTCGTTCCTCAAACCCATCTTCAATGAACTGAGTTAGGTTGAGAGCTTGGCTGGTACAAGATTTTTCAGATCGAAATCCTGCTTGCTCTGTCATTAGGGTGCCCTCAATCAGGTCAATAAATCTGTTTAGTATCTTTCAAAGAGCTTATAGGTTGCACACAACAGAGAGATCGGCCGATAGCTCTTAGGATCTTCTGGGTCCTTACCAGGCTTAAGAATTGCAATTACTTTTGCCTGCCTCCAGATCTTAAGGGTTTGACCAGTTGTCCAACAGCTGTTCATAAACTCCAGCAAGCATAACTTAGCGTGAACACCAAGATGTATGAGCTGTTCATTTTTAATATCGTCTGTACCTGCAGCCTTCCCGATCTTCAGACTTTTCATCGCTTCGTCCAGTTCTGATAATGTAAATGGGTGATCTGTTATTTAGTAGATTTGACGGCCTGTAGATTTGACTGATTTATCGTGTAGCTGAATTTAACGCATTTCTTTTAGTGGTCATATGGAAGACTTCATACTCATCATTATTGGCAATATCTCTACCATGCAAATATTTTATCTAAATCATTTTTCAGTTGCTTTTGATCTTATGGTCACTTTACTAACCCGATAAATGACAGCATCATCCGTGAACAGTCTAAGAGAGCTTTTCAGACTTTCTCCTAAATCGTTTACAAAAATAAGGAACAGTAGTTCAAATGTTTGTAAATCTATGGGACTTAACTATTCTGGTCATCACTCCCTAGGCTTAAAACTACTTAAACTAAGTTATGCTAAGGACAACAAATACAACCATACTCGAGGAAGGAACCTCCTATGGCGAGCAGTGCCGCGCTCCGCAGCAAGGCGCCTTGGAACCGTCGGTCACTCCACCACGGCAAGGAAAGTAGGGGCCCTGGGAACGCCAGATATCACTTCTATTCTGCTCGTTGACTTACCATCAATTTCAACGTACAAATCTTTAATCCAGTCGCACGACTGTGATGATATTGTATAAGAACACAATTTGATTAGAAGACGCTTGTGAGGCACAGAGTGAAAACCCTTCCGGTAATGTAAAAATACCGAATCTATTTGGCATCCATTGTCGATAGCATCACATTGTGTGAGTAAAGAGCTAACTGTGTTTCACAAGAACGATACTTTCTGAATCCGTGTTGAATATGCATTAAAAGGTTGTTCTCTTCGAGGTAATTCATAATATTTTAGGAAAGTATATGTTCTAAAGTCCTGGTGTAATCGGAGTCAATGATATAGTCCTGTAATTCTGCAGATCACTCCTGTTGCCTTTCTTGAATATTGGAGTCAACTTTGCATCTTTCCAGTCTTCGGGTATCGAACGTTTGCTGAGCCAGCGGTTGTTATCTGATAGCTAGGTATGTGGCTATTGCATCGGCATACTCTGAGAGGAACATAACGGATACGATGGGGACCGTGACACATACTTCCATTAAATGATTTAATTTGCTTTAATACTCCCAAGGGTATCTATTTCTAAATTACGCTTGCTGTCGTCTGTACTCCATACGTACTCTGGAGTGTTTCCTTCGTCTTGCTTGGTGAAGTAATTTCAGAAAATAGTTTGGTCAACACATACAGAAAACTTCAAGCCGCAAGTTGTAATTTTGATCCCCAATGGGACTTCGGTGGGTAGCTGACATAGATTCGAGATCACTGCTGTGACATTTCAGTTACCAGAATTGTTATTCGTTTGGCATCAACCAGGGTGATACGTGCTGCTTGAGGAATGCTGCGGACGCGAATGACATCACATATCTCCCCTAGAGATTCGTCGCCAAGAAGAGTATAAGAGAATATTATCTTCCCGAAAACTTCCCATCACGCAATATCTCCCACATGAAACACATTATTTCATGGAACACAGAACCTGAATTAGAGTTTGTGACGTGGAGGGAAGTCGTACTTAATAGGGAACATCATCAAGTCGACCTCATATTTTATTGAGAAAAAATACGTGAGCTAGACATTAACTACAGAAATCGACATCACTTGAAAATTTGGGCCATTATTCAAATACTACGCAGTTACGGTCTCTTCAAAGTACAGCTTTTAAATATTCGCGCGCTCGGGTTGGTTCTCACGCGGCCCGCTTCACTGAGGCCGCGTAATGCCCGAACGTGAATTGCGGTGCAATGAAGGGACAACAGCGAGTCCCCAGAAATGTGATATTTGAAGAGTTAGGGTTGTGGAGGAGGAAATAATATTACAAAATTAATATAAAATAATATTACAAAAATGAAACACTTTCAAGTTTGCTCCACTTCAATACTGTCATCTTTACATATAGCAAAAAGATGTGCATAAAAGGTGTTGAAAATTAAATTAAGTTACACTGCTTGTTGAAAAACCGTTTCATTCGTTTCCAATGCAGTTATGACGCAAACAGCTCGATGCATATATTCTTCTGTTACGGAGACGGGCAAAGTGGTATTCGACTATTTAAAATCATCGAAGCAGTTTTCACCATCACTGACGACCTCAATTCCACTTCCGGTGAAGCAATGAAAGTGATGGACGAATCTGCCGGTGGTGAAATGGCTGCCTCGTTATCGTCGACGTCTTCCTCTTGCAAATTTGCACCAAACGTCAACCCGCTATTTTCGTCTATATCCAGCATGTCTTCATGAGTGCAATTCTCTATGATATCTGCAACGCAGTTGATATAAGGAAAAGCATAAAGAAAGCACCACGTATTATCTTTTACCGTGTGTAGTACGTCTAATAACTGCAAATCATTATGCTTACCTGTGACGATTGTAAAGAGCTCTAATTGTTTGACATTTAATCGCTGCAGATTAATCATTCCATACCAAGGTGTCGCGCGACAGCCTGTGAGTTAATTTACATGGCGAACACAAACTTTTTAGCCGAGGTGGAGTAGCCGAGCGGTCTAAAGCGTCTCGCTGCCGAGCGCGCGGTTGCTCGCCGTGGAGGTTCGAGTCCTCCCTGGGGCATGGGTGTATGTGTTGTCCTTAGGTTAGTTTACCTAAGTTTAAGTAGTTTGTAAGCTACGGAGTGATGACCACGCAGTTTGGTCCGATAGATTTACAAACATTTGAACATTTGATTTGTTAAGTCTAAATTACAATTGTACAATTATAAACGCTCTTTTAAATGATCACCGTTATGGTTCCACTCTTGTGACACGGTACACATTCTGGAGACGGCAGTTTCGAGATCTTGTGCAGGTAGGGGCTAAACAGTCATTTCCAGTAGTATCAATGCCCATAAATGTTTGTGAAGCTCAAGGGACTTAACTGCGGGATCATCAATCCCTAAACTTACAAACTACATATGAAATACCTTATACTAAAGGCGACACAAACATCCATGACCGAGGGGGGATTCGAACCCCCGACGGGGAACGGCCTTGCGCATTGGAGCCTAGCGCCTCATTGCGCTTGGACACTTCGCTGCGGCTGTTCAGTAGTCAGACGGAATGTTGCTACTGCCTCTCTTCCGGGACCATCTGGTATTAGTTGGTTATCCAAGAGCGTTTCCCAGACCTTCCTGTCACATGAGATTTTATTGATTTTTGACAATTCTTCTTTAAGTATATTGTTAATAATGCGTGTTACTTCAAAATATGACAGTGTAGTTTTTCCAATTTCTTTAATTTTTGTGCTCCTTTTGGCTAGGAAATAAGATTTCTCATTACCACCTATGCCACTGTGAGAGGGTATCCACTGAATTGCAATTTTCGTTTTGTGTTGCTATAGGGACTTAATTATTTCTCGGGTATCTTTTGCTTGAGCAACTTTTAGATCTCTTAACAATTACTGATATTGTTGCTTTGGAGTCACGGAATATGACTGCTTTGTCAAATGTGTGCAAATAGCTATTTAGCAGTTATAATGCAGTTCTGATAGCTTCAACTAAACTTTCAAAATTACAGTGGTGTGATCCTACAGTCCGTTAAAAACAAAAAATTTTGCTGTCTGTTTTGGCGTCTGGTTTAGCCAGCAGATGCACCCTGGATAACGTGAAATGTTCTACATCTACATGGGATGCTCTGCAAATCACATTTGTCTGGCAGAGGGTTCATCGAATCACCTTTATACTAGTCATCTCCCATTCCGCTCTCGAATAGTGCGCGGGAAGAAAGAACATCTGAATCTCTCCGTGCGAGCTCTGATTTCTCGTATTTTATTCTGATGATCATTTCTACCTATGTAAGTGGGAGTCAACAATATATTTTCGCATTCGGAGGAGAATGTTGGTGATTGAAATTTCGTAAGTAGAACATGCCGCAGTGATAAGCGCCGTTCTTTTAACGATTCCCATCCCAGATCCTTTATAATTTTCGTAACGCTGTCTCTCCTGTATCGTGCCCTTCTTTGGACTCTTTCGATGTCCTCCGACAAACCCACCTGATAAGGATCCCACAGTGGGCAGCAATACTCCAAAAAAGGACGGACAAGTGTATGTATGCAGTCTCTTTAGTAGTTCTGTTGCATTTTTTAAGGGTTCTGCCAATAAATCGCAGTCTCTGGTTCGCCTTTCCCACGACATTATCTACGTGTTCTTTCCAGTTTAAGTCTGAAGTAATAGTAATTCGGGATGGTGGTTCAAATCCACCTCCGGCCATCCAAATTTAGGTTTTCCGTGATTTCCCTAAATTACTCCAGGCAAATGCCGGGATGGTTCCTTTCAAAGGGCACGGCCGTTTTCCTTTCCAATCCCTACCCAAAATTCTGAGCGTTAGCTCCGTCTCTAATGACCCAGCTGTCGACTAGACGTAAAACCCTAAGCTTCCTTCCTTCCTTCCTAATAGTAATTCTTATGTAATTTGTGGAGTTTACGGCCTTCACGTTCGATTGATTTATCTTGTAAACAAAGTTTAACAGATTTCTTTTCGTACTGATGTGGAATACTTCACACTTATTATTATTTAGACTCAACTGTCAATTTTTACACCATAGTGATATGTTATTTAGATCGTTCTGCAGTTCGTTTTGATCTTCAGATGCATTTACTAGATGGTAAATGACGGCGTCATCTGCAAACAACCTAAGAGAGCTACTTAGATTTTCTCCCCTATCGTTTATGTAAATAAGCAACAGCAGAGGACCAATGACAGTACCCTGTGGAACGACCGATATCACCTCTGTTTTAGTCGAAGCCTTACCAAAGGTTACTACAAACTGTGTCCTCTCTGACAGGAAATAATCCAGTCGCAAATTTGGGGCGATATACCATAACAACGCAATTTGATCAGAAGCCGTTTGTGAGGTTGTAAGAGTACACCTGTCGCTGTATCTTACAGTTATATATTATATATGACTTATTTTGAAACCAGTCTTAATTTTGTAAGTAGTTGTAGTCACCCCCGCCGCGGTGGAGTAGCCGAGCGGTCTAAAGCACCTCGCTGCGGAGCGCGCGGTTGCTCGCCGCGGAGGTTCGAGTCCTCCCTGGGGCATGGGTGTGTGTGTTTGTCCTTAGATTAGTTTGCCTAGGTTTAAGTAGTTTGTAAGCTACGGACTGATGACCAAGCAGTTTGGTCCGATAGGATTACAAACATTTATTTATTTATGTAGTCACCCCATTATCACCATGTTGATTATGCAAGCCTGTACATTGACTAACAAGTTCAATCATTTTGAAAATTAATTACGATCAGTTTTAAAGAAATTGCTAGTCGAGTTAAAGAATTGCTAAACGTGTTACAACCACAGAGACTAGTAATTAAAGTGTAGTGCAGTTCTAAGTTTTGCAATCAATTATTATGCCAAAGCTTTTAACTTGCAAGAGAGTTTTCACGTAAAATTGGTTTCATTTATATAGAAAGTAACCAGGCTAACAGTATTATAGTTGATTAACCAGACTTGACGAAAGTAATTTTTATGAAATACGTTAAATGCCAGACTCTGCTCAGACAGTTACACGCGTACGCTACCCAGGCCCTGGAACCAATTAATCAAAAAATAGTTCACGTAAAGTTTTATGAGGAAGTTGAATGCTTTAAACAATATTATTCAAGATTATTGGGAACTTTGACTGTAGTATTTGTGAAGCTCATTGCACCACGCAGTTTCAGTACAGTACTGAGCTATTATCAATCAATCAGAGTCTATCAGCTATTACGATTTTGATTATATCACGAACACGCCATCACCACTACATGAATTCTGACACATTTATTAGTGAAGTTGTGCTGTTCGTGAATCGTAAGAGGTGCTGGTTGGAGGCTGTAGTCAATGCTAAGTCAGATAGGGCCAAGCTTAATTAATTACGACACTGATCATCAATAATTAAATAACATCAATATTATTTTCAGGATTTCTACCTCTCCCTGGCAAAGTGTTGTCACTTTTGGCCGGCCGCGGTGGACGAGGGGACTGAGGCGCTCCAGTCACGGTCTGCATGGCCACTACGGTCGGGGGTTCGAATCCCCCCTCGGGCATGGTTATTTGTGGCGTCCTTAGTATTAGCTAGTTGATAAGTAGTTTGTAAGTTTAGGGACTGATGACCCCGTAGTTAAGTCCCATAGACTCTACAAACATTTGAACATTTTGTTGTCTCTTTTGACAAGTGCGATTAGCAGCAACTTTCAGTAACAAAATTATCACTACTACACCCTGTTACACATTCTTTTCATTTCGACAATATTTATACACAAATTGATCTCGTCGAATCAAACACCTTTTACAAGGTTTGTGTTCAAGATGCAACTCAATATTAATAAAATGATCAATGGGACGTGCTGGAACGCCACTGCGGCTGAAATTGAACCTCGAGTACGTGAGAAGTGCCCTGCTACGTCTGCAGAGTGCCGGGACGTCGGCGGGACGTGTTGGGTGTATCTGCCGGCACAGGCGGCCTGGCGCCCCAGTCGGGCCCCGCGGCGCGGCGCGGCGCTCAGTTCATTTCACAGCCGGAGGCTCCGATTAGCCCACAGCCGCCAGGGGCGCGGGTGGGAGGGGTCGCAATATCGCATTCGATTCCGCGACGTCCCGCCAAGCGCCCAGGCCGCACCCCGCCTCTACCGCTGCATTAAAGCCGTAATGTCTCGCTGAGCAATTTTAATGCTCGAGCTGGCGACCTCCTGAGCTCGGCGCAATGCATGGCCGGTCAAAGCGACGCCGGTGATCAGCGGCGCAGAACGCACAGACTGCGGGGGACAGACTGCGACTGCCGGCTGGGGAGGGAGCGACCTGCTAATCTGGCGGCTTCCACCGGCGCGCGCTCTTATAAAGCGGCCAATCACGCCACCCCATTCCAGCCGAAACGCCCTCTGCTACCAGCTTCGCGGAAAGTGACACGTCGATTGACGATGCGATATTCTTGTCCTCCGTACACTGCCACCAGCACTGGTGTCAATAACTGGGTCGAGTAATTCGTGAACACATGAGTAAATGTACCATTTTCCCACATAAACCTGCTCAACCCAAGGGGGGTGTTACGTGGAAAGGCATGTGTAGGTACGCTTTACCACTACTATGCATTAACTTTAATACAATATCAGAAATTTATTCAATTAAATAAATACTCAACCTGGTCTTGCAAAAGTAATATTATTACTGATTGTGCGTAAAACTAGGGCAACGTTTTTCAACCTTTTCGAATTTGCGATCCCCTTCCAAGTAAAAATTCTCCTTTTATTTTTGCTACAGCTTTCTTTTGAATTGTTGAACAAAGTTCTTTTTTGTGCGTTTTTTGAAATGGAACACAATATTCTATTTTTACATGCGCCTCGGTTGCACAGTGGTAGAGTGCCAGACTACAAATCCCAAAGTCGCGAGGTCGATCCCCGCCAGGTCCTAGGATTTTTATCTGTCACTTTCCAATTCACCTCTGGCAGTATTACTCCTGTGAAAAATATCGAGTAGCGGCGTGGTTCGGAACCAACGTTAAATTGTAGACCCCCTATAACTGGCTGGGTAATTCAGTCAGAAGGTCGGAGGAAGGCAACGGCACACCACCTCCACACAGGACCAATCTTCGGATTGTTGACTGCTTTACATTTACCTTTCATGATCTCTGACAGAAAAATAAATAACTGATACTATAGGGCGATGGCGGACAGTGATCCCTTCCTCTTATGGGAATCACTTAAAAAAAGAAAAAAACTCGAGTTTGAGTAATAGTGGGTAGAGAAAAGTTGAGAATTTGACGGGACACGTGCTTAAGCAGTCCGTGCAGTTGTGATGGTCGCTGGTTCCCAGTGTTGTAGGGGTCAGCGCAACTGCCTTGCAAGGGACTCGAGTTCGAATCTCAGCTGAGTACACATTTTCAGCTTTACCCACTCGCAGTTACTGTCGTAACTTCCTTATTATTTTTTTAATTTTTCATAATTACTTAGTGTATTATGTTCTTTTACCTATCGATTGGTTGCTGAAAACATTTTTCATGTTTTCCACTTACTCATCATTAATTCAATGTATGATAAAACAATCTGTGATCTATTCAATACGTAATGAATGTGACATAAGGTATTAAGTAATTTTAATGTTAAATAAATTTCGCTTAGACGTACGTTTTTATATTACTGAACCCCTGGTTGTGTTGTGGTGCCACTACTTCCTCCTGTGACGGCGACCTCCTCGCGACCCTCAGGTTAAAAAACTATGAACTAGGGTGACCAGACAGTCCTTATTTTACTGTATTGTCTCTTACTTAGCTTAAATGTTTCGTTGTACCGACAGAACACATACGGGACGTATTTTATCACTTTTTTTCGTCTTATGTAATCGCTCGGGACATATTCAGACCCGTTTTTCGTTTTATTTAATCGAATTTTTATACATTATACAATTATACGTAACAAGGTATAATCGAGTCCGTTCTTCTCAACCATTCAGTTAAACCGGGTGTGAAAGCGAACAAATCGTCAGGAATGCCACCGTACGAATGAAGAGGTCAGCATTAGGTCAAATGTTCGATCGACAATTCTTCAAGGTCCCACTCACACATTGGTTAACTGATCCAGCCCCACTTCTGTCTGAAATAATTGCGGCAACCATGTGCAGTCCTCGATCTGTTGATGGGCACCAGAAGTTCCTCGGTAAGTAAAAACGGTTTGGCGTCTTTGTGGGATCAAGTTAGTGGGCACCTGTTCCCAGTGTTTTTATTGACCACTCATGCCTCCAGCTTTCGTTTAGGTCAAAACCATCAGCAATGAGTTGCCCCGCAGCCACACTTACTAGTCTTCTTGATTGCAGTCGGTGCTTGGATAGATGGCAGAATTACTGATCTAATGGCAACGAGGATGATACAAAGATTTTCTTAGCTTCCTTTAGTAGAGCTTGCTTAAGTGAGGTGGAGGGATGTGACTCAGTGTAGATAACCCGTGACATGGGGTTGATTTGATGGTACCAGTAATGCAACGCATTGTATCATTCAATTTTGTTTCTACCTTCTTCACATTTACTCTTTCCAACCAGAGTGGTGCACAGTACTCAACAGTCGAGTAGACAAGATTAATGACAGGTAAGCGTAAACAGCAGAGGCTCCCCACGATGTACCATTGAGCTAATGCAATTATTTCTTGCGGCGACTGTGTGCGAAAACTTAGTAATGTGCCACTTGTAGATCAAGGCTCTATGTAAAGTTACTCTAAGATATTTTGGAAATGGATTGTACCTCACCTTTCGTCCATTGAATAGAACTTCTGGTTTGTAGTTTGCCCCTTGTTCGCTAGATGGAAAGAAGAGACTTCAGTTTTTGCAGTGCTGGTGATCAATCACCAGGTCTTAAAGAAAGCTGACATCTTCTTGAGCTCCTCTGTAAGAATTTGTTATTTGTTCACCAGTGTGATGTCATCAGCATATATGAACTTATTTGATGTTGTGGTTGGTAGGTAATGTACAAATTGAAGAACAAACTGGCGAGAACAGATCCCTTTGGAAGACCATTACTTAGTTTTCGTTTGTGGCTTTTAGTGCTAGCCAGGAACAATTCCAATTGTCAAAAAAAAAAAAAAAAAAAAAAAAAAAAAAAGTCTGTTAGGCTTAAGGGACTTAACTGCAGGGTCATCAGTCCCTAAACTTACAAACTACTTATGAACTACCTTACACTAAAGACTACACAAACATCCATGCCCGATGGGGGATTCGAACCCCCGACCGTAGCGGCCGTGCAGACTGTGACTGACGCGTCGCAGACTACTTGGCACTGCGGCCGGCTACGCATTGTCTTTCACGATTCCTCGATTTGGTACAACAGGCAATAGTTTGTAGATAAATCCTTGTCGCCAATCAGTGTCATATGTCATGTTTCATTAAACGTCCTGTATTGTTGACACCTTGTGGTTTTAAGTGTAGCGCTTGTCTCTTCCTATGGTTGGTTGGGGGATGAAAGAAACTAGATTAAATCAATCTGCCTGACATCCGCTTCCAAATTAACAGGTAACTGTTAATCTTCTGTTGCTGTGACAGTTGCCAGCATCGGACCTCCTCTCTTCTAGCAGAGTTTTCCATTATTTTGTGAATGAATAAAAATGATAGCAACATGGGGAGGCTACAGACAAGAAGCCGGACAGTACAGTGAAATAATCTTTGTATTCTGAAAGTAGCGTATAGAATTACTAGGTAGCCCGTTACATCTTATTAAACGGTTACTGATTGCCGGCCGTGGTGGCCAAGGGTGGCCAAGGGGACTGTTTTGTGGACTGATGAAAACAACATATGAAGTATTCTAAACATGAGTCTTACTTCTAATTATGTCAGTGACACTTTCAATAGTAAACCTCTTAATTTTCACAAATCTGTAGATTTTCATTCTCCTGAGTGAAATACATTGTTCTGCAAAATATGGTTGAAAGAGTGAGAAACAACTAACCTATGTATATAATAATAGCTGACAGCCTTAATGAAATATATCATTATATAAAATTGATATATTTGAAATACACCTCCCTGTTAATAATAAACTTGACTATTGTGGTTGGGAAGGGGAAGCACGACAATAAAATTAATATCCCTGAGTCGTGGCTTCGTCTCACAGGAGGTGTATTCCGTATTAAAATGAGCTTCTTGCTCAAAAAATTTAGATGCATAAATAAAAAGAAAGAAAAAATTTATATCTTAAATGTTCAAATGTTGTAGAGCTTATGGGTGTTAACTATGGAGTCATCAGTCCTAAACTTCCAAACTACTTATGAACTAGCTTATACTAAAGATGGCACAAACATCCATGGCCGAGGGGGGGGGGTCTCGAACCCCCCGAAGGGAAACGGCCTCGCGCATCATAGCCTCAATGCGCTCGGCCGTTCGGCGCGGCAAATTTTAAATGTGACGGGCAGATATTGAAAGGTAAACAGAAACACAGTCCGAACTTATTTACTAAATAAAACAAGCGGTACTTTACAGGAATTGGGCACGAAAAGAGTGTTGGTTTCCTGTGATTCTACATCTTGTCAGACTAGCATTTAGCCTAGGGATAATAAATTGAAACGGGAAGCATATAACGACAACAAACAAAAGGAATTAACACTACTTGCTAAGCAGTTTGCAAAGCTTCTGCAATGGGGTACGTAATGAATACTCTCGCATTGAACCAGAGAGCATATCAAATTGGGGGATGATAATCACTGCTGGACGATAAATGGTTTTGTGAAATCCGCCTATATCGGGAGAAAGCGGAAATAATAAAAAAAACACAAAAACGGTGGGCAAGTGTATCTTACCATACGCCGTACCGAATGCTGTGGGCGGACGTTGCTGTGGGCTGCCGTCGGTTGCTAAAGAAGACGCGAAATAAATGGGGAGTCTCGCGTATACGGCTATCGGTATTTATCTAAAGCCCCCTTTTAGACGACGAACTATTTTGTCTCAGTCACAGTCTGCACGGCCGCTACGGTCGGGGGTTCGAATCCCCCCTCGGGCATGGATATTTGTGCCGTCCTTAATTGTAGCTAGTTCATAAGTAGTTTGTAAGTTTAGGGACTGATGACCCCGTAGTTAAGTCCCATAAGCTCTACAAACATTTGAACATTTGGTTACTGATTCTTGCTGCAGGACAAGACAAACAATAGAGATCAAACATCGAAAGTAAAGCACATTCAGATAGTTCGACCAGCCTTTACCGAGAGAGAATGAGAGCATATTGAGTTTCATGAAAATTTCGGTTGGTCACGAGAACAGTAGACTGAGCCCGAAACAGAGGCGGCACAAAAACTAAAGGAAAAAGCATCTTAGTACTCATCACGCCCATCGCCCGATATGCAGGCCGTTGCATATTTATTAATCTCGCGACCGAATGCAATTACTTCACTTTAATCGCGAATACCTGCTCGATGGAACTGTGAAGTTCCTGTTAGTCAGCGAAATATCACCAAGACTGACCAAGGCGACTACTGCACAATAGGCGATCGCGGACCTGTCCTCCAAAGAACTGCAAGCATTTGAAGCAACTGCCGAACTGATAGCGGCCACGTCGCTCACGCTAGTTTTGTTTACGCGAGTTTCGCACCGCTGATTCTTCCGCCGTCAAAACTAGTAACGTGTTACTAACCTGACCCACAGTACAGTTCGTTTTCTTGGTGGCAACTCGTCAAAGACGGCTGGAAAAGAAGTGTCCTTCCGCGAACACGTTGACTCTCCGGGTTTGAACTTAACGTCTCCGGTAGCCTTTGTGGCTGATCGTCATCTTGCCAATTTAATATATTAATTAATACAGGACCCCGAAAATTTTTTCGCTCCCACGAGACGATGGTTCTCTGGTCAGGCAAGCAAACGGTAATTTTAGATTGTCGGGGAAAATTATTTTTATATGATTTGATTGGCGATTAATTTTACCAACTTCTTGAATATTAATCGGATCTAACTTTGTAATACTTCAAACGAATCGTCATTTTCATTAGATTGGAATCCGTCGTCAGAAATTTAATAATTATTTTATTTATGGCCACTCTCTTTGTCCATAACACTTTGTGCTGGTCTTAGTTCTACATAAGTAACATGTACCATAACAAAACGGAGAACTCGATAAGTGATATTAGCCAAAGCTTAAACAAAAATATACTTTTCATTACTGCAAAGTGTACGAGGAATGTTTTATGACGATCTTTGTTTGGTACTATCTAATGCTTTCACATAAAAGCAAAGTGTACGAGGAACGGTTTATGAAGATCTTTGTTTGGTACTATGTAATGCTTTCACATTCCAAGTAGTTGTGCATTGGTTATTGCTTATGGACATATCATTTAGATCTGCCATTTTAAACCATTAACAGGCACCATTTGGGTTAGTTTTTCACATGAATACCAAAAGGAATAAAAGAGTTTTCATTTCCGAATTTACTACAACAAAGCGAGAAACTATTTTCACTTTGAATAGAAGCACATTTTCGGTTGACAGTCGAGGTCTGACGTTGCGCACTACAAACGGCCAAACTCTTTAGAGCAGAATTATGCAGCCTTTTATTGCAAAATATAATAGTGTAATCATAAATCATGAAATAAGCGTCTTGCTGCTGAGGGAGGCTTACTTGCTTTCATTGCAACGAAGCACACTGTTCCCTCAAGTCAATGGAGTGCACTAAGTGATCAATGTAAGAAATGTATGTGAAGCGGTAAAGCACGAATTTAGAAATACTATATTCGTGAAAAATATCCATTTTACATCCTGATGAAAAAAATTGCAGAATTACCTTTGCACAGTGCCTATTTGATTGTGAATGTTCAAAAGTTTGTAAGTCTATCGGATGATAAATGCTAGGTTATTAATACGTAGCTTAGAAAATAGTTAAACTAAGGTAAACTAAGCTAAGGACAACACAAACACCCATGCCCGAGGGGTGACTCGAACCCCCGACGGCGATCGACCGTGCACACCGCAGCACGGCGCCTCAGTACGCACGGCTGATCCGCCGCGGCTATCTATCTGATGCAGTTGTTTTGTGGACTGATGAAAACAACATATGAAGTATTCTAAACATGAGTCTTACTTCTAATTATGTCAGTGACACTTTCAATAGTAAACCTCTTAATTTTCACAAATCTGTAGATTTTCATTCTCCTGAGTGAAATACATTGTTCTGCAAAATATGGTTGAAAGAGTGAGAAACAACTAACCTATGTATATAATAATAGCTGACAGCCTTAATGAAATATATCATTATATAAAATTGATATATTTGAAATACACCTCCCTGTTAATAATAAACTTGACTATTGTGGTTGGGAAGGGGAAGCACGACAATAAAATTAATATCCCTGAGTCGTGGCTTCGTCTCACAGGAGGTGTATTCCGTATTAAAATGAGCTTCTTGCTCAAAAAATTTAGATGCATAAATAAAAAGAAAGAAAAAATTTATATCTTAAATGTTCAAATGTTGTAGAGCTTATGGGTGTTAACTATGGAGTCATCAGTCCTAAACTTCCAAACTACTTATGAACTAGCTTATACTAAAGATGGCACAAACATCCATGGCCGAGGGGGGGGGGTCTCGAACCCCCCGAAGGGAAACGGCCTCGCGCATCATAGCCTCAATGCGCTCGGCCGTTCGGCGCGGCAAATTTTAAATGTGACGGGCAGATATTGAAAGGTAAACAGAAACACAGTCCGAACTTATTTACTAAATAAAACAAGCGGTACTTTACAGGAATTGGGCACGAAAAGAGTGTTGGTTTCCTGTGATTCTACATCTTGTCAGACTAGCATTTAGCCTAGGGATAATAAATTGAAACGGGAAGCATATAACGACAACAAACAAAAGGAATTAACACTACTTGCTAAGCAGTTTGCAAAGCTTCTGCAATGGGGTACGTAATGAATACTCTCGCATTGAACCAGAGAGCATATCAAATTGGGGGATGATAATCACTGCTGGACGATAAATGGTTTTGTGAAATCCGCCTATATCGGGAGAAAGCGGAAATAATAAAAAAAACACAAAAACGGTGGGCAAGTGTATCTTACCATACGCCGTACCGAATGCTGTGGGCGGACGTTGCTGTGGGCTGCCGTCGGTTGCTAAAGAAGACGCGAAATAAATGGGGAGTCTCGCGTATACGGCTATCGGTATTTATCTAAAGCCCCCTTTTAGACGACGAACTATTTTGTCTCAGTTTAGTACTCGAGAGGAGTGTATCTACTACAGCGCCCCTCGCATGCTATTGCCGTTCTGCGTCTCGCCTGAGTCGTTCTCGTTTAGACTTCAGCACCAAAACTCTAGAGCTGTCGCTATGTAGATTCGCAACTAAATGAAGAAGAGAGGTTTTGAGGGCACTTTTTACGTAGGAGCAGAGAAAGGATAACTGAGTTCATTAATGACGAAATAATTCATAGATGATGTTCTCCACAAATGTCATGCAGCAAATTTTATACACATTTGAGAACCTAAATAATAGGAACAGTGTTATTAAGATTTTTGAAAACTTAAGTGTTTGTTTGCTGAAGAAAATTTATACAGTAAACACATGAAAAATAAACATGAACATCTTACTTTTTTTTCTAACGGTCAAAATAACATCGAATATAATTTTCTCATCTAATAATTCTGACTCTCCTGTTGATATAATTTTCGGTAAACCATGTTTACATATTTACGCTCGTAAATATATAAAACCCACATAGTGTGGGCTTTTCTCCCGTAGAACGAAAATATTTTTCTGCTTGCAGATATTTCGTCTTTTTTGTTGGTGAAAACTAGTAGCAAAATCAATATTAGGATGTGGTAAAACTTTTTCGGCGTGATAAAAACGCAAAGCAAACAACAGAATAAAGACGCGAAAGTATTTATGTAGTTTGAATGCGCTCGACCATAATAAGTTAACTTCTGATGTTAGCAGACACCACTACTGTTACTTGTTTCTGCGCATGCACATTCTGTAGCATACTCCAGAATTTAGAGCTCCACACTCGACACAATCTACAGATCATTGACGTCGTGACGCACTCGCGATGGGTTTGGCTGCTTATTTACACAGTCACGAAAGGCGCATGCACTTCGAGTTGTCACTTCTCGTGCGAGTTCCTGCAGTCACTTGCCGAGAAATCAGCCTGCCTCTGTGCTCTTCTAGAGACGCGAACGTACGGGTAACTGAATAGACGGTTGATAAACAAGGAAGCTGCGCACCGCTTGTTCACTGCGATTGTGAACAAGTGAATTAGTGTCGACTGTCGGTAAAGACGATTCTCCAAATAACCCTCCACACAATGTACAAGTACACGAGGGCGGAATTAAGTCACCGTTCGAGTGAACGAGACACAAAAGTGTACTACTTCTCTCAAAGAAGGATCTGTACCAAAAGATTGGAAAGTTGCACAGGTCACACCTATCTTCAAGAAAGGCAGTAGAAGTAACCCACCAAACTACAGGCCTATTTCATTGACGGCAGTTTGCAGAAGGGTTTTGGAACATATCCTGTATTCAAATATTATGAATTATCTCGAACAGAATGATCTATTGACCCAAGGTCAACACGGATTTAGAAAATATCGTTCATGCGAAACACAACTAGCTCTTTACTCACACGAAGTGATGAGTGCTATCGACAAGGGTTCACAAATCGATTCCGTATTTCTTGATTTCCAGAAGGCTTTTGACACCGTATATCACAAAAGGCTTTTAATCAAATTGCGTGGTTATGGAATATCGCCCCAAATTTTCGAATGGATAGGGGATTTCCTGTCAGATAGGACACAGTTTGTAGTAATCGATGGTAAAACATCGACTAAAACAGAGTGATATCGGGCGTTTCACAAGGTAGTGTTATTGGTCCTCTGCTGTTCCTTATTTACGTAAATGATTTGGGAGAAAATCTCTTCGGTTGTTTGCAGATGACGCCGTCAATTACCTTCTAGTAAAATCATCTGAAGATCAAAACCAAGTGCAGAACGATCTGAATAAGATATCACTATGGTTTAAAAATAGGCAATTGACTCTAAATAATGAGAAGTGAGAAGTCGTCCACATGAGCACGAAAAGAAATCCGTTAAACTTGTTTACAAGATAAATCAATCAAATGTGAAGGCCGTAAACTCCATAAAATACCTAGGAATTACTATTACTTCAGACTTCAACTGGAAAGAACACGTAGATAATATCGTGGGAAAGACGAACCAGAGACTGCGTTTCATTTGTAGAACCCTTAAAAAGATGCAACAGAACTACTAAGGAAACTGCATACACTACGCTTGTCCGTCCTTTTTTTTGGAATATTGCTGCCCAGTGTGGGATCCTTATCAGGTGGGTTTGACGGAGGACATCTACAGAAATGATACACGATCTGTGATGGGAATCATTACAACAACGGCGCTTATCGCTGCGGCGTGGGCTGCTTACTAAACTCCAATCGCCAACATTCTCCTCCGAATGCGAAAATATATTGTTGACTCCCACTTACATAGGTATAAATGATCATCAGAATAAAATACGAGAAATCAGAGCTAAAACGGAGAGATTCAGGTTTTCTTTCTTCCCGAGCGCTATTCGCGAATGGAATGTGAGACAGTATAAATGTGGTTCGATGAACCCTCTGCCAGGCACTTAAATGTGATTTGCAGAGTACCCCGTGTAGATGTAGGTGTAGATGTAGATGTAGAGCACACACTCAGCGAAACCTGGTCTAAAAATCCAACTAATCTCAAAAAGGCACGAAGTACACAGCTTCGTCTGCGCGTCGTATGATCTTGATCTGCGGCCTCTCCACAATTCCGCTGCGGAATATACGAAAAATCCCCCAAAACTATATGCGTGCTAATCACTGACAGTCATTTCAAAAATGAGCCTATCGGTGATAGAAGGCGCCCCCTGCACGTCTTACGCGGTGTATTGCAAGAAAACGACAATATTCGGCCGTTCACAGCTCGCAACAAGGGGCCGTATGAATAAAATGGAGTATATACTTTATACTCTGGATTCCAGAGAATATACTCAGAATCGCATGAATAAAATGAGTCGGAGAATATACTTCAGCCAAGTATGTTCTCGGCGTGAGTAACGGGGTGGGAGAAGTTGCTCACAATTGAGAACATTCTCCAGTTTCATATGAATAAAACTGCAGAAGTTTCTCACGACGGGAGAACATTCTCAGATTTCTGGAGTGAGCTCTATGGCATACTCCGTGCTGAGCAACTTCTATTAAGGTTACGTTTTACTGAGGTTTATTATAAAAATGACAACAATTTTGTTACGTAGAAGGCAAAAGCAAGTTCCTTTATTTGTAGCTTTTAAGAAATACGAGGCGATCTATAAATTTAATACAAATAAAAACATTTTAAATACAATGAAAGAATCCCTGAGACGGATTTACGTCTCAAATATGTCAAAGACATTATTGATAGATGTGAAGCATTGAATTAAAATTTGTGGTGCGGCCGGGAATCGAACCCGGACCTCCATGCTTACTAGGCAGACGTCTTAACCGTTAGACTACCACACCACTAACGATTAAGGCGCCTCGGAATAGTCTATGTACGATTTCCCTCCACAACACAAACTTTAATTCAGCTTCTTTGTTCCAGAGATAATTGCCACTACTGCCAAGGCTCTCCATGTAGCGGAATAGCACCTCAGCAATGGACATGGTGGAACAATCCTGTTACGGTGATATAAATATCAATTAAATACAATGAAAGAATCCCTGAGACGGATTTACGTCTCAAATATGTCAAAGACATTATTGATAGATGTGAAGCATTGAATTAAAATTTGTAGATGTAGATTCCCGGCCGCACCACAAATTTTAATTCAATGCTTCACATCTATCAATAATGTCTTTGACATATTTGAGACGTAAATCCGTCTCAGGGATTCTTTCATTGTATTTAATTGATATTTATATCACCGTAACAGGATTGTTCCACCATGTCCATTGCTGAGGTGCTATTCCGCTACATGGAGAGCCTTGGCAGTAGTGGCAATTATCTCTGGAACAAAGAAGCTGAATTAAAGTTTGTGTTGTGGAGGGAAATCGTACATAGACTATTCCGAGGCGCCTTAATCGTTAGTGGTGTGGTAGTCTAACGGTTAAGACGTCTGCCTAGTAAGCATGGAGGTCCGGGTTCGATTCCCGGCCGCACTACAAATTTTAATTCAATGCTTCACATCTATCAATAAAAACATTTTGTTGACGAGTATCTTCCTTCAGAAAAATCGTGTGACACTTCCAGCATTTTATAGTGACGAGAGTGATGTAAGAGGGTTTCATTACCGACATAAAAATGAAACACAAATGGATTCAGCTGCGTGTTTACTCATTTGTTTGGCGTGTATATTTACAGTTGTAAACAGTCACATAGCAAAATAATATTGTTTTAAAATAGGGTCTATTAGTAAGACCTTATGCTGTTAGTTCCAAATAAAGTGTATCCCAGAACTTCACAGTTTCTATCACAAAATAAATATTGCTGCAATACCAGGTAGGCCTACTGAAGTACTGTTTCTATCCAAACCGGTTGGCTATTTATGATGTGTTTTCTGACTTCGTAATCGTAACTTCTGTCATGTTAGAAGTAAGTAAACACGACAGGAAAATTAATAACTGATTAATTACATATCTAGCAGCGTGTTTCTTGTTCAAAATCGCATGGCCTAACGCTTATGAGCAAACCATTGGATGTCATATTTAACAAGGCCTATCTCATGTTAGAACACTCCTACAGCATTCCACGTTGGAACAGATGAATATGTGATGCATTCTTATTATATCGTTCACAAATTGTGCTAACCCTACTTCATTAACAAACGAGTTTCTCGCGTGACGAAAATTTTGTATCGCCAGCAGAATACATTTTCGTAAAAAGTGCATATTTAGTCTTAATAATATGCTCCTTCAAAACAAACTAATATCTAAACACAATCCAGTTCTTTCTGAACACGTCGATGCCTACTCCATATTTGTACACTTAATAATTTGCCTGATTGGGCTAGTTTAAAGAAATACACGATTGGACAGCTGATCTGTGGCGGACATGACAGGCGGAGAACTTACTCAAGTAGGAGGGGAGGTAGCGAGAATGAACTACCTGCTCAGAGCATATGCTTCGAAGTTTTTATTCATACGAATTTGAGAACTTACGCAGAGAACGTTCTTTTGCTCTGAGAATCTTCTCTGGAGCATGTGCTCTTTTTTATTCATACGACCCAAGATCTCCTCATAATGCTCTGCTCTGTGTCAGTTCCTTCAAATGTTTCGCTCACGGCTTCCCCTGGCACCACCGAGGCGACTGCGTGCATCGTCCATTGTACGAATGCTCGACGGCCTCACTGTACAGTTCCCGGAAGGGCGGCTACGGCCCTTTGTCCTAGAATGCGTAGGGCGCCCTCGCTCCGCTCTCACAGCCTAGCCGAGCAAATATTCCCCGAAAATGATATCCCGGCGTCCAGCGCTCAGACACATATTGTGTCTGCTTGCGGCAACAATAAAATATTTACGTCATTAGCAACGAACGTGTTTTTATGCTTTTTTGAGAGCGGGTACAAACAGAAAGGTGGGGTTTTATATTGTATGGACCAAATATTTGAACTGAAATCTGTTTCACTAAACATTTCACAAAAAGTTTCAACTTACAATTTGTGTTCCGTGTTTTGATTTTGGAAATATGGTCACTCTACGTCAAGCTACAGTGTTTTGGCCCACTTTAGGTTACGGTAGTAACACTAAAAGCGGGCCTTTGCGATCTTCTTTTGACTGATCGAAATTTAAATGAAAATAATGGCTTAACCATTCATCTGGAACAAAAATTGAATAACCGAATTTGTAGAGGAGAAACGTCTCTACAACTTTGCTTTCTTATGTTTTTTTTTCCTATCTCGTATCGTTTCAGAGATATTTGCAAAAATAACAGCGATTTTGGAATGTCTGTCTAACCGTAACGTGTTCCGACTTTTTAAGACGAACCGATCAACCGATCAGCACCAAATTTTACAGACATAATTGTAGGCCGCCAGAGACCAGAACCTCCTTTTTTGAAATTTTTCGGCCAAAAAATACGGCAGTAATACCAAAAAAAGCCGTTTGTAATATAATTGCAATTCCAAACGAAATGTTCATCTGACACGAAAATTCAATAACCTAATTGGTAGAGGGTAAAATTCTCTACAACTTCCCTCTATTATGTTTTTTTTTCATATCTTGCATCGTTGCAGAGATATTTGCAAAAATTACGGCGATTTGACGATGTCTGTCTGTCTGTAACGTATTCTCACTTTTTAGGTCGAACCGTTCAACCGATCGGCACCAACAGACATAATCACAATAGTAGAGTCGTAATCATATCACTAACCTTTCTTTATTATTTACATTATTACTTTTGTCCGAAATGTTTGCAAAAAATTATAAAACTAAAAATCTAAAGTGGGCCGTAAAACATGCCAGTGCGATTTTTTTTCTTGATGTCCGCAACACCTTCTAAGTTTCAGTTCAGAGTTTAATCTTTACGCAACGTTCCGCGTAGCATAATATATTATCCTAAATCGGAAAATCTATCTGCTAGATGGTAGCACTGTTAACTCGAAGCACTCACTTGACGAACACGTTGCAGTCCGGATGAACACGATGCACATCCTGTATTAACGTGAGGCACGCTTAATGATGCATTAATTGACGAGCTGAAAAATGCTCCTGTCGGAGCACAAAAATGACAAATATGTGCCTGTTTAAATACCTCTGACGAAAATATGGAGTCGTCATTCCGCATTCCTCACATAAACATTTTGCGATACCAGGACATTATGCGTTTTTTTATGTTGAAAGAGATTAGCGGAGAGTGGCAGTGGAAGAAAGAAGAGACACACTGAGTAGGAGGGAAATACAACAGAAGCTCATTGAGGGAGAGAGGCAGTAAAAAGGATGAATGGATCGAACAGTAACAGTGAGAGCGAAAGAGAGAGGAGACAGTGAACTTGAAAAAGATGAAGGTAGACCATACGTTTTGGGGTCTGGATCCTCCAAACCAGTGGATTTCAACAACAAAATTGTTTGCTTATGCGCACTTCCCAAACCTACGTAATTGTTTCTTGGACAAGGACTTAGAAGCGGCCGGCCGCGGTGGCCGAGAGGACTGAGGCGCGTCAGTTACGGTCTGAACGGGCACTACGGTCGGGGCATGGATAATTGTGCCGTCCTTAGTCTTAGCTAGTTCGTAAGTAGTTTGTACGTTTAGGGACTGATGACCCCGTAGTTAAGTCCCATAAGCTATACAAACATTTGAACATTTGAACTTAGAAGCCGAGTTAACCATCCGTAAGGATAAGTAGAAAGAGGAGATAATCTGAGAAAGAAAGGAGCAGTAACGGTGTAAGAGAAAAAGTATGGGAGAAGGAGGCATCCATTATGGAGACAAAATAATTAAGGTTGTAGCAATGGGAGACAAAGACAGAAGAATTAATTGGAGGAAAAGGAAACAGTGGGAGAGAGACATATCTAGACAGTCTAGGCCAGATCTTCTCAAACTGTGCTCTGCGGAGCACTTGGTACTCCGCGAAAGAACTCCAGGTGCTCCGCGAAGAGGTAAGGGTATTTTATTATTATTATCATTTTTGGTAAATAAATGGGACAAAGATTTCGATAAAGGAACTTTTTGCGCCCTTGAGCGGCGTGAAGAGAAGTATCGAGGAAGTTAAATAATAATATTTAGTACCTTCTATGTTTCAGCGTTTCGGTGGACGTGTTGGAGGTGGGAAGTGCCGAGCTGAGTGCTGCGCCATACTTTGCCCGCGTGGAAAGGCTCTGCGTTAGCTGCAGTATTTACGTGTGTTTATTGTACTTGTTTAGAAATGATGTCGCAATCGGGGAGAAAAGATTCTCTGAAATTTGCGTTCGACCGTAACTTTGTCCGTTATTTGAGGTTCAACAATGGCGAATTAGAAGAACAAGTAAAGATTGGATTTGAAAGTATTATTGGGACCCACCTCACGATTATCAGCAGCCTTAATTCTGTAAAACTTGCGAGCCCGAATTAAGTAAAAAATAGTTGAATCTAGTGATGGAACAATGAAGTTGAAGCATTGTGTTGTAATTGTTGGAGATGTGTCCAGTCTCATGTCCGTCTTTGCATGCAAACTAACCAAATGTTTGAACACGATTCTAAGTCACAAAGGATCAAATTAATGCAATTCTATTACCATGTGGAAAACCTAAGCAACACTGCAGAAAGATGGCACAGTGCGCATAAACATCCTGTTTTATATGGGGTGCGCCAATTGAAAGTTGAAGAACATTCCGTCATCTGTTACAGTTTGCGGGTACCTTGCATAAGTAATGTGTTTGGACTAGCCAAAAGCGGGTAACTCAACAGGTCACGTCCGACACGAATGTATACAGAAGCGCGTGGTGCAGCTACTTGCTGGAGAGTCCCCTAGATCCGCAGTGATGTCAAAAGTGCCTGTGACGTACAGTACGTCGCCGCCGAGGCCGGCAAGAAAGACAGGCCTCAGCGCACATATCATGCCAAGTTAAGCGAGGTATTTATATAGAAATAAGGCAGACCTACATGTGAAACGAAGTTTTTCTGTTAGTAAAGTTTCCGTTTTTGCACAAAAATAATGCAAGGAAGAGCAGATCTGCAGTCTTTATCAAACAACTGTAAGCAGACTGTTTTGTTAACTTTACTTTTTTTACACCTTATAGTTTCAAATCGTAGCTTGCCGTCTGTTGTCATATATATTAGATAGATTTGGAACTAAGACACCTACAGCACTTAACTCTGAGTGCTTTGTAGCGAGAAATGTTGTCGCCTTATAGTCGGCCGCGGTGGCCGAGCGTTATGAGGCGCGTCAGTCACGGTCTGCACGGCCACTACGGTCGGGGGTTCGAATCCTTCCCTCGGGCATGGATATTTGTGCCGTCCTTAGTATTAGCTAGTTCATAAGTAGTTTGTAAGTTTAGGGACTGATGACCCCATAGTTAAGTCCCATAAGCTCTACAAACATTTGAACATTTTTTGTCGCCTTTTAGACCTACTTTAGGTTCAATGGACTTACTGTCAAGTGTTACAAAAATGCGGGGTCATCAATCTCTAAACTTACAAACTAATTATGAACTACCTTATACGAAAGACGACACAAACATCCATGCCCGAGGGGGGATTCGAACCCTCGAACGGCCTCGCACATCGAAGCATAGCGCCTCAATGCACTCCGCCGTGGCCCAAGTGTTGCGGTACACAAAATACAGGCATTATTCAATTGTAGCTTTTGTTCCATGCAGAAGGGGACATATTCCCCAAGAGGATAGTCAGTTTTCAAAACGAAAGAACAATTTCAGTATTTCTGTAATATAAATATTTGTTTGTTTGTGCGGTGCTTAAGTACGTATTTTTCTAACTACGAAGCTTAATTTAATATTTTGATGTCTCATTCGTCTATTATTTTTGTATTACCTTTATTTATGTCGTTAATGCACCAAGCTCAAGGACGTATTAATTTATAGCTGTAGTGGACAAGATGGAGGTGTTACTGGGATTGAACAGGATGATTTTTCTGACGAATCAACGATAGCGGCTGCAACACACCTTCCTTTAATCCCAAAGTTACTTAGCTTTACTTCCGCGGAGACCAGTCCCACACTCGCCAAACCTTAAAGAGAAGACATTACGATTCTTACGTGGATACTGGATTCAATGAGACCACTGACAATCACCCGCAGTGCGTAATTTGCGGCAAAGGCCTGCCAAATAGTTCAATGTTTCCAGAAAAATTGCGTCCTCATTTTGTGAGGGTGCATACGGAATGCAAGGAAGTGTACTGAACTCAGGCAGGTGCAGAATAGCATGATATACCATTCAGAAACAGTCGACGAAAAGGCACTGATGACATCGTATTTTGTGGGTTACTGAGTTGCTCAAATTGGTGAAACCCACACTATCGCTGAAAAGCTTATCGCGCCTTGTGTTAAACATATTGATGAATGTATGTTGGACGAAAAGGACGCTAAAACCTTAGAAGCAGCTCCTTTATCAAATGATAGTTTTACGTCAAATCTGGGACTTATCAGAGGATATGAAAGGTACTTAGATTCACGAATAAAATCCAATGCATTTTCACTGCAAATGGATGAATCAACCGATGTAGCTGGAGTGACAAAAATATTGGTATTTGCGCGCTACCAATACATGGACTCTTATCAAGAGGAAACTCCAATCACCAACATTCTCCTCCGAATGCGAAAATATATTGTTGACTCCCACTTACATAGGTAGAAATGATCATCAGAATAAAATACGAGAAATCAGCGCTCGAACAGAGAGATTCAGGTGTTCTTTCTTCCCGCGCGCTATTCGAGAATGGAATGGGAGATAAATAGTATAATTGTGGGTCGATTAACCCTCTGCCAGGCACTTAAATGTGATTTGCAGAGTATCCCATGTAGATGTAGATGTAGAAGAGGACCTTCTTTCTGTGCAAACCATTGAAGACTACGACAACCGGCACTGAAATTTGTAAATTATTGGAGGAATGTGTCACAGAGAATAACATACCACGGAACCACTGTGTCGACGTGTGCACGGATGGAACAAAATCGATGACTGGTAAGACGTCTGGTGCCGTCACAAAAGTAAAAGAAAAAGGCAAGTGGTGCAGCTGTAGTCACTGCACACTTCACCGTCACGCTCTTGCAACGAAGAAAATGCCACCTTCTATGAAGGCAGTTTTGCACGAAACAGTAACAATAATAAATTTTATAAAATCACGACCATAGCAACTGTTCAAAAACTTGTGTGCTGACATAGGTGGTCTGTTACGTCTTTACTTCTTCACACAGGAGTGGCTCTCATGGAAAAAGTTTCTTTCAAATGAGAAATGAAGTGAGAGTCTTCTTGACTGAAAATGACTTCACTTTGGGAGAGAAGTTGTGTGACAATCGTTGGCTAATAAAGTTGCGTATTTCGCCGATATTTTTGCAGAACTTAACGATTTTGTCCATTGTAGGAAAAGCACTATTTTTTATGCAAATCGTAATGTCGAAGGATTTAGAAAGAAGCTACAGTTTTGGGCAGATTCACTCAAATATGGAAACCTGGATAGTTTTACAATAACAAAAGTCTTTATAGATGAACTCGAATCAGACATTCCTGAGGATATCGTAAATGAGTTCGAAGTTCATCTGTTATGTTTGCCTGATTCTTTGAACTTATATTTTTAAGACAAGTTACAAGAAAACATTAAGGAAAGTTGTTGTAAATCCGTATTCTGTATCAAAAAAGCCAGCCTCTTTGACGTCGCAGCAGAATGAAAGATTGCTTGAGTTGACAGTAGATTCCGAGATAACCGCAAAGTTTCAAACTAAGAAATTACTCTCGGAATTTTGGTGTACGCAAAAGGACGAGTTTAAAATCATATCAGACAAAGCTAAACTACTTCTGCCTTTCTCAACCACATATTTATGCGAATCGGAGTTTTCTGCATATGTTCCAACTAAAAGTACAGATCCCGTCTCAATGTAGTGCAAGGTATTCGGTTGCAGCTGTCTAATACTTAACCAGATATATTCTCATTGTACAAATTAAAATAGTCTCATCCTTCTCATTGGTATCCTTGTTTTTTTCCAAAACCAAGGAAAGCCTGTAACTATGTCTTTAAATAACTATTTATCACTGCGTGTAAGAAACTGTGTATCTACAAGACTTGTTCTGCTGGATTTATTCTCAAAAGTTTTATTAATGTTTTTTTATTTGTGCGTTAAGTTCTGTGTAATGTGAAACTGTGGATAAAATAAACATTTACAGTTATTAATTTAATGCCTTGTGTACTTAAGTTGTGAAAATACCTTGCTTCGTCAATAACAGTCACTGAATTTATCAAATGCAATGTATATCTGCGACGTAAAATTTAATGCTCCTCCTTTAGTTCGACTTTTTAAAGGTGCTCCATAACTCAAAAAGTTTGAGAACCCCTGGTCTAGACAGTAGAAAAAGGGAGATGTGCATGAAACCTTTTTTATGATGAAAGGCTCGGTAAAAGGATTTAGAAAGTTCTGTATTAAATACGTCCACACACCAGAAGTTTCGTCGAGGAAGGTGGAATGAAGACCGAGGCAGCTGGTTCCCCCTTTGTCTTTCAGTGCTGTTTAAATAGGAAGATATTTATCTTTTTTGTGCTCCGACAAGAGTTTTACAGTTGGTTCTTTTCTTTGGGAAAGCTGACTGTGCTACTTTAGAGACTGATGACCCTGTAGTTAAGTCCCATAAGCTATACAAACATTTAAACTGTGCTAATCATATAAAACGAATTCTGTGTATCAGTAAAGAAGTGACAATTTCTTTCTGCTCCGCGATACATTTGTATACAAGGCAGGAAAAAGTCACAAAGAAATTCAGTAGCTTATCGAGAGGATACATCAGACCATACGATGTCTAATTAAAATTTCTCACAAAATAGTTTTCTTGAAATTGAATGATACGTATGATAGGGATAGGGGGAGCGGCGGGGAGCTCACTGGAAAAGTTAAGAAAGGGTACTCAGTTGAGGTTCCTTTGACACATTTTATTTTCACCAAAATATAAAAAAGAAATTCCTTTTACAGCTAGAGGCTGAAGGCCCGAACAAGACAGTTTTTCCCCTTTCTTTTTTCAAATATTAAATAAAACAGTAAACAGTTCAGCTAGGGTGAGGCAAGGCTGAAGGCCGAAGCAACCCATTATTAAAATAAATAAAATATGGTAAACAAGACAATCAAGAGTGGCTGCAAACTTAAGTAAAATTATATATTAAAAAAGTTCAATTATTTGTAGAGCTTATGGGACTTAACTTCGGGGTCATCAGTCCGTAAACTTACAAACTACTTATGAATTAGCTTATACTAAAGACGGCACAAACATTCATGCCCGAGGGGGATCTGAACCCCCGATGGGGAACGACCTTGCGCATCGTAGCATAGCGCCTCAACGTGCTCGGCCGCTCCGCAGTGGCGTAAAATTATCAGTCTGAATGACAAGTTATACAATTTTTTTTTTAGATAAGTTAATAACGGGCTGAGGGCCCAAAGGAACCTTTTACAATAAGTAAGCAAAGGTGAGCTCCAACATTTAAATGAAACCAACTGAATCAGACTGAAGGCCGATTGAAAAAACAAATGATAATAATAATAAAGGGCTGAAAGCCAGAAACAATGCTTTGTATTACTTATACAATAGTAATCAATTCCCTGAAAGCAGGAAAAACAAATCCGGCTCAATGATATTGTCGCGTTGAAATTGAAGCAGAATAGTTAATATAAGAAACAAGTAGAATTTACAAGCGAACATAAGATGTAGAATATTCTGCAATTGTTAATTACAAAGAAATAAATTTTCGCCTGTGGACGGGATTGAACCCGAGACCTTCAGCACCGCAGTCGATAACGCTATCCCCTGTGCCACGCGGGCAGTTGGGATACAGGGTGTTTCGCGGCAATATTACAAGGGAGACGGCCTAGTAAACAGGTTTTTTTTTAAATATGTTTGTGAAGCTTAAGGGACTTAACTGCGGGGTCATCAGTCCCTTACAAACTACTTATGAACTACCTTATACTAAAGACGGCACAAACATCCATGCCCGAGGGGGGATTCGAACCCCCGACGGCGGACGGCCGCGCGCACCGCAACACGGCGCTCCAGTACGCGCGGCTAATCCGCTGCGGCTAGTAAATAGCGTATGTATTACAGTAGGAGAGACGAGACTTTCCGGAATAATAAAAGAGCTCAAGCACCGTTACCTAAAACCAAGGCACAAACACAAGCACTCGGGCCAGACTTTTAACATAATAAGAGACATGTTTAAACAGCAATTAAATAAGGCCCTGAGACAATAACAATTGCAGTGTAATATAAAATTAATTTAAGAACAGGACTGGCAACTCGCTAACTTAATTTACACTCGAACATAAAAAACAGTAGAGCTGACTCCAGACAGGAAGGAGAGAGGGCAGGGTGCCCAATCATTGACGAGAACTATATCTCTGACACGAAGGGACCTACACTAAAACGGGCTCAGCGCCAAATTACAACCGTGGGTTGGCGATGCCTCACGGAGGGAAATGGTTTGCAAGCAAAAGATTAAATAATAATAATAAAGCCCATGCAGATGCGAGCTAGCAGAGGGGCACAAACCAGATATATTCCCCAGTGGCGTTAATCAAGTTACTGAAACTGAATAATTGCTACACAGAGAAAAAGAGAGAATAATTCCATTTGAGTCGAACTAGAAGTGCGGCACAACACATATGTAAACATCAATCGACGTAGACATAGGCAAAGACGGTCCCTTGGGAACGACCACCAATCCTGATAAATACACAGACACAAATTTCTGTAGCAGGAATGTACAGGTCACTTAATTTCCTCCCTCCAAGATAAATGCAGCCACCCTCGCGATGAAGATGATATCAACTAATGCCCTAAAAGCATTTCATGGATCCCAGGTGGAAAGCAGCTGGAACGACGCGAGGCGAAGCCAGGGACTGACTGCGGAGTATAAGTTGTTGACTACTCTGGTGCTTGGCAAGGAACCAACGTGGGATCGCACGGTCGGATGGATGGATGCTTAGGGGTTAACGTCCCGTCGACAGCTTGGTCATTAGAGACGGAGCTAACGCTCGGAGATTTGGGGTAGGATGAGGAAGGAAATCGGCCGTGCCCTTTGAAAGGAACCATCCCGGCATATGGCTGGAGTGATTTAGGGAAATCACTCGCACGGTCGCTAGTAACACGACCGCATAGCCGGGGAGATGTAAACAGCCCCGGACGAGCTGAAGCTGGAACTTGAGACAATTCCCTCTCCGTGTCCAGACCTCTTCAGCTGTTCATATCGTCGCATATATGGCTCCAATAGACACTGCGGACGCGCCGGGCTCGGCCATAAGCAGCCAATTAATGTAAATAACTCGACCCTAGCGACGCCATGCAGTGTAGCAAATAGACACTGCACGATACTGACACTCAGATGTTCCCCGCAGCGACCCTCACTGACTGTCCCGGTAACTGACCTTCTCGGAACTGCTTCGGCGCTAGAGCTCAAATAGCGGCACTAGTGGCAAGGATCACACGAATGAGAAGTGAAGCGATACAACTTACAGCGCCATGAGCGGTGAGAGCACAGAAAGATCGATTAGTACTTGCGCCAGTAATTTAATAAAGGACAGGGTGAATCGAAGAAACGCGAGCCGGGACGGCTCAAAGTATTTTGCATCAGACAGGTGGGCAAGCCACGTGTATTTTTCCGTTGCATATGAAACAAACATCTCGAGAATGCAATGAAATATTAGCGTGCTCTCAGTTTTCTATAACACTTCGGTATCTCCTCGCTGCTATGTACAATGCAAAATCAAACATGCGTAATGTCTGCGCATTGTGGTTTTACCTCTGTAGTGTCTTTAAAATCAGTACTTTAGTTAATGTGATACTGCACAGTAAGTGTGATGAATAACGAAAATAAAATCAAGCCTTCACCGAGAAAAGATATTGAACTGTAAGTTGTGCAAAACTTGATGTCTGAGAGAAGATTTCTTAAATCGCATAATAAGACATTTCATAGCTGTCGGAACGTCGTCTCTCAACACATTTTTGGTACCCAAGCATCATCGTTTATGGGGTGTACTTTGATAAACTGTAAAGATTTTCTAAAATGAGCAAATGTTGTTTCTAGATAGTGTATGTTTTTTTCTTTCAAATGGTTTAGAGGACATAGTTGTGCAAATATCTCGGGTGCACTTTAAACTACCAAGGTAAATGTAATTAAGAAAACTAAGTGAACATATCAGAAACATGCATTAGTTGTGCAAATATCTCGGGTGCACTTTAAACTACCAAAGTAAGTGTAATGAAGAAAACTAAGAGAACGTATCAGAAACATGCATTTGAAGATGGTAATGATTACTTTAAAATGAATTAATGTTTGACGAAATATTCAGTGCTGCCACAGTATATCTTTTTTGCAATTTGTAGTGTCACTTTTTATCACTTCCTGAACCATGGTAGGTAAGTTTTAAGAATATATTTACTGAAGGAAAAGTGGGATTCGCAGTGTTCAGCTGTTTTTATGAAAAGATCAACATCACGTGGAAGGAAAGGAAGGAATCTTAGGGTTTAACGCCTCGTCGACAGCGTGGTTATTAGAGACGGAGCTCACAATCGGATTTTTGGGTAAAGATTGGGGAAGTGCCCCTTGCCCTCTGGAAGGAACCATCCCGTCATTTACCTGGAGTGATTTAGGGAAATCACGGAAAACCTAAATCTGGATGGCCGGAGGTGGATTTGAATTACCATCCCTCCGAATACCAGTGTGTTACCACTGCGCCACATAGCTAGGTTTTTATGAAGACTTTACAAATTATTTTCAAAGTCACTGTTTATCATTTTTAGTCGTGGTCGTATTATCCGAATACTCGTGGATTGCAGGAAGATACCAGTCTCACCTATCTTCTTAAAAAAAATATTATGGGTATATACAATTAACACTTGGAATTGTAAATGAGGAGGGGTCCTTGGTCGCAAAGAGTTTTTTGTTAGTTACAATAAAAGGTGATAACTTCGTCATAGACGCGATTTGCGATTATATCCGTGGAAAAATGCAAAGTTTTTTCACAGGCACAATGTGCGGCATCTGTGTCGAATATCAGTAAAACAAAAACTTCCATCACAGACCAAATTTATTATGATTTGACACTTTCATAAATGTTGTTGGTGAATAAGGGGCGACTATAAACCTATTTTCATGACCTCAGAGCCAAGAACCTTTGTTGTCCGTTCCCTACGTTATTTAAAACTAATTTTGAAAGGGCAGATGAGATATTACACCCATATTTTATGTGCTTTTGTGTGGCAACGTGGAACCCACGTATCGATAACGGATAAGATTATCGAAAAAATTCTCAAGTCTTCCTGTGATAATCATGTAAGAAACATTTGCCATGAATAGAAAGTGTGCTCGTGATATGCCAATATACACAATTGGTAATTTTTATAGAAAAAATTATGATTTTTCTAGCCTATGAGAAACGGGATTTAACATATTTTCTGGATTAACATCTAAGCAACGTAGAGGTAACATTTGAGTTGTTTGCTACTTCACAAGATGCGACTCTTTAAACATCGCATTTTAGAACATACTTCTATTTCGTGCTGTCGTACACGGACGGACATCTCATCAATCAAATAAGACGTTCTTCTGCTCTCTGAATTAAATAAAATTTCGATATTTTATCTAAGTTTCAAACACAGGTATGTATGACCTAATATCAACCATTCAAGAATACACAATGTGTTTTTACCTCTTTAAATGCCTTAAAATGTGTTACAATATTTGACTAAACTGGATGCTGCACATTAGCTGTGATAAATAATGAAAATAAAATCATCCCTTCATCAAGCAAAGATATCAGTCTGTAAGATGTACAAAAAACGAATCTTTTTCGACGATTACATTTTTTTGTAATCGGATGATAAGTTTCAGAGCGGTCTGAACGCTATCTATCAGCATTATACGCTCTGTTGCTAGCGAAACATCATGGTTTTCCGGTTGTATTTAGATAAAGGAGAAAAATTTTCGAAAACGGAAAAATGACGTTTCTTGATCTATGTCTACAGGACAATGTGCAGTGGTTATTTATATAGATATCTGCGACTTAACGGTGCAAAAAAGTATGATCGGTTTGATCCTCTATCTCAGTAACAGATAAAGATTTCTGAAAGCTACTAGGAAGGATAAATAAACATAACCACTAACATAGGAGTGGAAGGAATGGAAAGAAACACCACACATCTTTGTCATTTTGAAATTTCTGTGAAAGGCAAATTCCATCCGATTATAATTACTTGGATTACAATAACCTCATTAACAAGCACATATTCAAATGTTCCAGGCCGCGCGGGAGTAGCCGAGCGGTCTGGAGCGCCACGTTACGGATCGCGCGGCCTCCCACGTCGGAGGTTGGAATTCTCCCTCGGGCATGGATGTATATGTTGCCCGTAGGTTAGTTTAACTTATAGTCGGGCCAAAACATGATGATCCCTGGCTCCGCCTACTGGGCTGGGAGACCGCCCCACTCGGAATGCAACCATGTTGCCAAATAGTAAGTTCGCTGCCGGGCAGTATAGCTAACGGTCGCTGTTGTGTAACAGAACTGACAAATGTGCACAGCGCAGCCGGACGCGCGCATGCGCAGAGCAAAGTTCGCGTTCCACTTACTCCAATGGTTTGCTACCGCAGCCGGCGCTCGAAGCCGATAGGCGCAAGCACCAGGGATCATCGTATTTCGGCTCGACTGTAGTTTAAGTAGTTTGTAAGACTAGGGACTGATGACCAACGTAGTTTGGTCCCATAGAATTACAAACACAAATCTTCCATTTATTTCATTAATAGGATCTTGTTAAATACATTGGAATGCAATAATCTTGTTAAGGAAGTACATATACAAATTTTATATTTCCTTAAATAAACTAGACTGACAATAACGAAAAGACTCATGCCAGGCACAACATGCCCGCAATAAAAACGAAGTGAACCATTGGGAAATCCAACTATTAAAAGAAAAAGAAAAAAAAAAAAAAAAAAAAAAAGACATGTACACTTAGTAACAACCCAGAGTCAATATTTCAAGGCTTGAGATAGATTTAACAGGGAAATACATTTTTGCCTCGAGAGAATAACCATTACATAAGCAGTTTACAGGAATCACACACACATTCCCCGGAGTAATCGGCAACCTATCATATTACAAGCAGCTTCTCCTATGCACAAGTTGTCTGATCACATCAACAGCTCTTGCTACCAGCCTATTATGCAGGTATTCACCTTATAGCAAGAAATAAACAAACAGAAAGGCCATTGAGACAGTCCACTAAGGCTGTCGAGTTCTATAAAAATCACAGAATTGCAGATTATAAATTTTTCAGTGAGTTACAATGCATTTAAAATATCACACCCTGCCACTCAAGGACATTGGGCATAATGTACATAGTATGGAGGAACATAGTAAGAACGGGCACTCGGAATCGTGAAACCACAATATTGAGGCACGTAACGCCTCTAATAACACACCCAGACAACTGGCCCTCTTCAAACAACACCAGAGGCTTAAAATCATCAGTAACAGCAACTAGGTGATTATAGAATGAAGAGGGGTGTGTACGTGCGGCCCAAGCAGTCCGTCTCGTCATATAGCAACATCGCTAAGAACAACAAGCGAGGAAATGAGAGCTCTTACGAAAACATAACAGAATTAGCCAAGAAATAACAATACTATTACTCACAGATCTCCCAACGCAAATCGTACCTGAGAGAGAGAGAGAAAAAAAAAAAAAAGAGTAGACAAGAAAACAAAACAAAGAACGGTGGTAGCCGTGGCAGCGTGGACGGCCACAATACAGAAGAAACCGCTGGATTACTTAGATACCCAAGGGGGCAAACAACAATACGCAAATGGCGATAAACACTACAATAATCTCTACAAAGAACATCGCGACATATTTAACTGCCAAATACGTGAAAGTAAATCACGACTAACTATGGGTGGGAAACAATGCAGACATTTAAATTTCCTAATTAAGATGACCCTGCAAAACAGCAAAGGCAAGGTTAAAATTCAGGGATGTCTGTCGAGATCGTTCCCAACGGAAGAAGGCTTGCCGGCCGCGGTGGCCGTGGGGTCTGAGACGCTCCAGTCACAGTCTGCACGGCCACTACGGTCGGGGGTTCGAATCCCCCCTCGGGCATGGATATTTGTGCCGTCCTTAGTATTAGTTTGTTCATAAGTAGTTTGTAAGTTTAGGGACTGATGACCCCATAGTTAAGTCCCATAAGCTATACAAGCATTTGATTTTGAAGAAGGATTAAGACAGGGAGACACATGATCCCCAGTACTATTCAACCTGGTACTAGAGAAAGCAGTAACATCAATCCGTGGTGGAGTGGGAGTTCCCCTCAGCGTGTGTCAGGCGGCGTAAAACTTCCCGGGGGACCGAAGTGGAGGCCTCCCCGGTTAGTCTTACAAACGGATTCGAGGCGCTGTGGCAGAAGATGTTCCTGACGCAGATGGTGTCGCTTGTCCTGTGGTCACCCCTCTGCCTGCAAGATCCGGGCACACAGAGAGTGTGGGTTTATTAGTAGTTGGGAGCTCCAACGTTAGACGGGTGTTGAGGCCCTCAGGGATATGGCTGCTAGGGAGGGGAAGAAGTCCAATGTACACTCCGTGTGCATACCGGGGGGATGTGGAACGGGTGCCATGAAGAGCACAGGGTGCAGCCAGCTGCAGGTAGTGTCTCAGGTCGGGACCAACGATGTGTGTCGCGTTGGATCGGAAGAGATTCTCTCTGGTTTTGAGCGGCTATCAGAGGTGCAAGATGAAGGCCGAGCTCACCATCTGCAGCACAGTCGACAGGACTGACTGCGGATCTCTGCTTCAGAGCCGAGTGGATGGTCTGAATCAGAGGCTCAGACGGTTTGCGACCGTATAGGCTGCAGATTCCTCGACTTGCGCCATAGTGGTGGGTTTTCGGATTCCACTACTCTCAGAAAGCGGCTACACTGGTAGTGAAGATATGTGGCTTGGATTGGGCGGTTTTTTTTAGGTTAGAGGGCCTCGGGAACACACAAAATGGGTTTCAGTCTCAAACGGTGCAAGGGAGACACAGGACGAATGGCTCAACTCTATTATACGATACAACCCGTCGGCTTTGACCAATGAAGTCATCAGTCAAAGATGTTTATGTATGTATATGAAGACGATTTTAACTTTTTTGTATCAAATATATCGAACTACTTGCATGAGGTCGTTGATTACATTCAAGATAGACAATTTATATCTAGATTCTGTATTGATCGAAGGGATTCAACATTTTTGTTCTAATTTAAGGATAAATAGGCCTATTTTCACTGAGAAATTGATTGTTACAATCGACAGTAAGTAATATAGTTTACTGTTCTTTCTTATTTTATGTGAATTTATATAATTCATTATTGAGTTTTATCTGTATTTAGTTATTTTATCGATCTTTTTAGGACTGGATGATAATGAAAAAAATAATAAAGATCAACTTTCATTAATGATTGGTGAAGAAAAATTGTAAAAATTTAGTTAGAGACACCAATTTTTATATTAATTGCTGAAATTGGTTAAATTGTACGACGCTTCTCGCTGGACTGCAGAGGTTATGTTGACACCGATGGTAATGAACGCAACTCAGATGACCAATAAATATTTTTTCGTGACAACTTCTATTAAAACGAAAATTATTTTTTTCTAAATGGATAAGGGTACATACAAGAACCTGTCAGCCATAGAACAGGTACAGTATTAACATTTACTCTGTAGCTCGTGAAAAATATTAACGCAGTTCTACACTTCATTGTTCATCTGTTGCCAACATAAGCACTGGAGCCCGGCGAGAAGCGTCGTAAAATTTTACCGCTAAAATTTTTTACTTAACTTTTCCTGATCGAGTATAGAATACGATACAGATATCTTAAGAAATAGCGTAATTTGGTAACATTTAAAAATTGTATCGTAAACTAGACTTGACCTCCCCTTGCTTAAGTCAAGAATACGATACAGATATCTTTTCAAATAGCGACATGTGAACAGAAACATATATTATTATACAACAATTTTACTCGAGCATTATTGTTAATGAAGCTTTTAGGGAAATCGCACACATTTGTAGCAGTATTTGTTAATATGATAATTAAAAAGTATATGTCTAGTACGTAATGTTCTAACTTCTTTTTTTGTTTTTGTTTCAGACGCTAGACTTGGAACTGTATTACCTCTAAAAATCAATACCTTTCATTTATTATTCATTTTTAAATAATTTAAACATGCTTCACTGTTTTTAATAAATAAAAATACAATAATATAATAAATATGATGTGTTTCATTTATTACACATATTTCTTAAACGAGCTAATAAAGTTGGTTATAGTATTAACTTTGGTGTTAATAATCGATATATTTCTTGATACACGTCAAATGTTCAAATGTTATTACTTCCATATCTTTGCTTCGTATATGACGTCATTTGTCAAAGCCGACGTGTAATATCGTATTCTTGACTATTACCTTATATAGCTGTGCGGCACACAGTCATAAAGGACTACATGCGCGAAAAACTGCTACATCACCCGAAAAGTTTGCACATCTCCTCCTAAACCACAGGACCGATTTACCGATTTGAACCAAATTTGGTGTCCATAATCCTCACCGTAAGCTAACAATTACCCTAAGGATAGAAACCACCTACAACATATAATTGAGGAGATTTGAAGCATACTGTGCGTGATGGAGAGTACTTTACCTATGTAACTAGAAAAAATCTACAGTTTCATTTAAATCTTGATGAAATTTTGCACACTTGAATTTCAAAAGAAGAGGAAGGTGTCTGTCGAAGTGAAAAGAAGTTAATTTTCACGCAACCTTTATTTTTACAGTTTTTAAACTGTACTGTGACGAAGTCCACCTAGGGTTTACCACTACAGCGTGACTGAAGAACGAGTCCGGACCTAACCGCGCTGTGCGCTGAATCTAACGAGGATACAACATGGGTATCGGATTTTAGAATTTCTTTATATGTATGGTACCTGACATTCAGAACTTAAATAACAGCCATCCGAAGCCATTCGACGCAACTTTCAAAAATACTCGAAAAAATCGACTTTGAAATTTTCCAAGGTACACGTAATTGCTGTTGAATCTTCCGGGTTATGTGGTCGTGGTCGAAGAAACATATCTGCTCCTGACGTTTCGTCCAGAGCTGCGCTGGACATCCTCAGAGGTGCTACTGGTAGCGGTGAGTCTTGCCGACAAGACTTCTTCGACCACGACCACATAACCCGGAAGATTCAACAGCAATTATTTCAGCCGGTCGTGAAAGCCTTCAGTACACGTAAGTGCCAATGATTAAAACGGTTGTAGCATTTGTCGGTGTAGCTCAGGTAGTAGCGTCCTTGACTCACAACCAAAGAGTCGATAGTTGAAGTCACACTGTGATACTTTTTCTCGTTTTCGAATTCAGTTATATAAAACATATTGGGGGCCCTAATTCCACGTGTTGATTCAGTTTTTGTTTATGTGTATGTAGACGAGCTGAAAACCTTGTTACGTAAAACAATGGTTGAGTTGGTTAGCTGTTTGAAAAGTCGTTAAAGGCTTTAGAGATGACTTTCCAAAAACAATGTCGTAGCTCTTCACAAACTGAACAATCAAAGACTACCGTCGTTAACTAATAGTGACGCCAATACTGTATAAAATGTAACACGTTTTTTGCACCTTAAGTCCGGAGCAATTCGGATTTACAATTCACCACTCTGCAACACAACAACTCCTCCGCGTAGTTGAACATATATCAGACGGCTACGACAAAAACAAAGCCACCGGGGCGGTGTTCCTGGACATCGAAAAAGCTTTCGATCGTCTCTGGCACAACGGCCTTATACGCAAACTTAATGACGCCGCGTTTTCCGATGGACTCGTGCATCTCATACACTCATACCTCACCAACAGAAGCTTCAACACTGACGTCCAGGGCAAACAGTCTACACGACACGGTATTCAAGCCGGAGTACCCCAAGGCAGCATCCTGGGGCCCCTCTTGCTTAACCTCTACATTAATGATCTTCCATCCACACATTACACGATGACCACAATCTACGCAGATGACAACGCCATCATGGCTCAAGATTGGAAGCCATCAAACATAAATTCACGCCTACAGACAGCACTCAGAACTGCCGAACCTTGGTTGGAGAAATGGCGTGTTAAAGTAAACTTCGACAAGTCCGAGGCAGTTCTGTTCACGCGTAGACCGAAACACCTGCGCAAACACCAATACTGTAGACCAATTACTCTACATGCACGCCCAATACGTTTCCGTGAGAAAGTCAAATACCTCGGTGTCTGGCTGGACCGGAACCTCACATGGGGGGACCACATACAACACATGACCAACCGAGCAAACGCGAGGCTCAAACAACTCTACCCAATGCTCAACAGGAAAAGCAAACTGAATATCCGGGAGTCGAGGAACCTCTACATGACACATATTAGACCTCTGCTGACGTACTGTGCTCCGTGCTGGGCATACGCGGCGCCAACACGGCTACGCCACCTGCAGCTCATACAGAACAAGGTACTACGCATAATAAGCAACGCTCCACGATACACACGCAGCGTGGATCTTCACAATGAATACCGCCTAGAGCGACTCTCGGTGGTATTCAAGAAACTCGCCACACGACTGTACAAATACTCGAGACACTCGAAGAATCCCTTCATACTACGCTTGGGGAACTACGATCACAACCATAGTTGGAAACATAAATGACCCAAAACACTTTTCCTCAGAGACTAACCACCTACGGCCATAGCGACCACCAACTCGCAAACACGATGAATATGGCAAACCCATGCAGAACAGCAAACTGACAGGCAATGCCAGCTGAGCTAACAGCCGACCAACAGGCAAGACAGGGAAACCATATTTAATGCGCTGAACAGAAACAGACATATACAGTCCCACATATTTGGCCAGTTCTATGACCGAACTGTCTAACTATCATGACAAACTTGGCCATGTTCACAGGTATTCTGCCGCAGCTGACTCAGGAGACTTCACAGGAGCTTAGCTGCAGCAGAAGCTCGCATCAACCGGACTGATTCTTTATGACAAACCTAGCCAATTTAATGGTACCGAGATATACCATTTACTAACAGTACCAAACCTTGCATGATCTGTCGCTGATAGCATACCGCTACTGCCCTTAAAACCTACCCCACTGTCGCAGAGGTTTTTTCCCTTGGCTCTTGCCTTGGCACTTTTTTCCTCTGCCTGTACATACCTTTGCCCTTCGTATACCTTTCGACCATCTCCAGATGCACCGTATTAATGGGTGATCGTGCCCACACGTACGGATAACATCGCGGCTCCCACATCCCCTGATCCACCTTAGCAAACTAACAAATACGGAGGTGACAGTCGAACTATTGAGTTGGTCACCACGTTGGTGTGGGCTTGGAGGGACCCCCATCCTTTGTGATTGAACCTATTATTACTAACAAACTTCTATAAATTATAGAAAATTAAGAATAAACAAAAATGTGTACATTTCTTAAAAAAATTACCTTTAGATATTAAAATTGTGTAAGTATTTGAACACAACGAAAAGATTCGAACCACCGCGCCTGAGATTGGAAGGCCAGAAAGCTACCATCTGAGCTACAGATGTTGCAATTTATTCAATGATTGGCATTTACAATTACTTTAAAAACTTCAAAATCGATTTACTCGAGAATTTTTGATAGTTGCGTCGAATTGCTTTAGCTTCTTGTTTGAGTTCTGAAATTCACGTACCATAAATATAAAAAAAATTCTAAATTCCGACACCCATGTGGTCTCCTTGTAAGTCCCCCCCCCCCCTCGTTGTTGTGCTCTACTGCCGGTCGTCCTCTAGGTACGATTGTAAAAACTATATCTGTAGAGCCCCAGAGCAATTTGCAAGAAGAGGTAAGGAAACATATTATTGTTTCTTGTTTTGTTTACCTCCGGCTCGTTGGGCGTGTAGGTTGCCCGGGACTATTCTGTGTAGGGTTGTCGCCCTTTCAGTGGCTACGAAAGGGCGACAGAACACATCTCACCACCGAGGGAAGTTGATCGATAAAGCGGCGAGAGAGGAGGCGTCATCTGATTCTACCGCTGAGGCCCGAGCAGGAGGCAGTGAAGGAAGGAGCGTCGGGGGCGACCAGCCGCGCGAATTGCGAAGAGCGCTGGCAGGGCAGAGGCTATGATGGCAGAAGATGCGGAACCAGAGGCGTTGGCTCGTCCTCTTCCTGGACCGGAGATGGCGCGAGCGAAGGGACCGGGCGAAGGATAGGGGCGGGCGTCAACATTGATGCAAGAGGCGGAGGTAAACGAGCTGAAACAGGTTCCGTGAAGTGATTGGAGGGTAGCAACTGCAGCTATGGAATGGTTGGTACAGCTGGTACTGCCAGGCAACAGGATGGTTGCGCAGCTAGGTGGTTGCGGGCCGGAAAAGAAGGCGATCTTCGATGCGGGCCTTGAACGATTGGCGGCCATGGGCAGACAGGAGCTGCTGTTTAAGTGTCTGGAATGCCGTCTCGCAGGCCGCCTACCTGCGGAACGGTGTGTTCTTTTTGCGTAGCTGATATAGCTGGTAAGCGATCTGGTAGACACCTAGTATGTGGACCAAAATTCGCGACCCTCATACTAAGGTGCCAGCAGTGATTCTGGAGATGCTGGGAATGGGTGGCCGACGTGGAGAAGGAAAGAGTGTGTGAGGCAGTGTGCCAAGATTTGAGGTGATGCAGATGGGGCACGCAAGTTGGTGATTACCTGAACATAAGACAATGGAGAGTTCCATCTCTGGAAATGATGTGGCCAAGGTAGGTTGTAAAGGACGATAAAAGGAATCGGTTGGTTATATTTGAGATGCACGTCCAGTAGGCGCCGTAAGACGAAGCCGAGGTTCCGCAGATCCTTGGAAGAGGAGGAACTGTAACTACTATGTCGTCGAGTTAATTAATGCACCCCGATGCGCCGTGGAGCAGCTGCTCCAGATCTTTCTAAAAAATAGCTGGTGCACTTCCTATGCCAAGCATTAGTCGTTTCAATTGGAAAAAGGCCAAGTGAGGTGTTAATAACAGCCAGTTGTTAGGAAGCGTTGTCCAACGAAGATGAAGATAGGCCGTTCTTGGAAAAAATTGTCCAACAGCCGTTCACGTTATAGTTTTATTTAGGCGACTAGTTTCGGTACATCAGTTGTACCATCAGGGCCCAATAGTCCACCATTCTCTGAGAGTTTTAGATAGCTTTGAAGTCCAAATAAATGTATTTTGGATGATGACCAGTGGCGTCGCCCACTGGCAACGGAGTAATGACGCCCTCTTCTTCGAGACGTTGGTTGCTGCAGCTCTGCCGAGACCTTACAGGCGTGACAGTACTGGGGCCGGGCAAGAGCTTGACAAAGAGCGTCCACTACCAGGAAGGGTACTTGCAGAGAGATCAGATTGACATTATCAGGAAACTGCCATGGGAGGCTATGGTTTTTATGCAAAAGTTTAACTTTTAGTTCTGAATTAATTTCGTAAGTTCGTAGGTTAGTAATGGGATCTAGGTGGTGAAAATTTCGTGAATAATACTTGCAGACGTCGGAATTCATGAATTAACAGTGGAATTAATTTTGATTCTTTAAATAATTTGGAAAATAGAATGGTAGGTGTTGGCGGCAGTTACATTATAAAAAGGAGACGTATTTTACCTTTTTTAGGGGTGCATCAGATCATTCTGTTGGTTACTGTAATAAAAATTCATGTTCATTAGGGTAAAATAGCGTCGTGGTAAGGAGTTGGACTAGTTAACGATTTGTTCGTACAGCGGACCGTGCGTTAATTTACTTGTGTCCAAAAGGAGTCGCGGAAAAATATTATGCGGAAAATTACGGGACTTTGAAATTTAACATTTACAATATGAAACACGTTTGCAGGTTCTAAAAGCCGGTTAATTTTTAAGGGGAATGATATGGTTCGAAAATTAATAAAAGTTGCTACAATGACTGAACGATATCTCTCAGCCGTATTGGCGTCCAATACCATCACAAAACTTCGATTGGCAAAATTATTTATACCTGGGGGAAAAGGCAGGTTTTCAAATAAATGAAAGACCGTTTTTTTTAAATATTAAAGATATATCAAGGTATATGTCATTAAAAAGAACACTATACTTACTTTATATTATACATCAATCACAGGAGCCGCTACAGATACGTCTTGAGTAATCAGAGGCCAGGCACAGACAGATGAAGCGGAACGCTGTTTTCTCTCCCTCTTGTCAGAAAAACAAGGGAATGTGGCTTAAGGTTCTGAGAGAGAGAAACGCTCCTTGACTTAAATATATCTTCGGATAATTAATAACTTTATTTGTATTGTTTCAAGATGATCATCGTTGGTAGAACCAAATGTTCGAAAGGCATCAAGGCTAAATGTTCAAATGTTTGTTAACCTTAAGGGAGTTAACTGCGGTGTCAATCCATTTATGAACTACCTTATACTAAAGACGACATAAACATCCATGCCCGAGGGGGGACTGTAACCCCCGACGGGGAACGGCCTCCCGCAACGTAGCATAGCGCCTCGATGCGCTCGGCCGCTCTGCCGCGGCGGCGTCGAGGCCAAAAAGGTCTGCAGTTGAGGTATTGTTTATTACAAAATATGTTACGTTCCGGTGTACTGATGTGTGGCAATCAGCGGCCGTTAAATTGTCTAACAAAGCTATTTCTTGTTTATTGCAAGTGAGTAGGTGTGGGTGTGGTTGACAGAGGCATGGCGCCGATCTTTGCGTAGGCAGAGTAGTTTATTAATGAGACAGCCACATCTATATCCAATTCCATCAGTAGTGGATGGCCGTTGACAGTGACGTCTATCATCAGCGCCGAGAGAGTGGACGCAACTCTGCGCCAAGCCTGGGGCCGCGTGCGCCAGGCAGGCTGAAGCGCGTCTACAGGGTGAGTCACTTAAAACTTGCACCGCAAATATTGCAGAAACGAAAAGTGCGATTTTCACAGAATGGATTGGTAGTCAAGGACTCGTATTGTTAGCCAATAAACAGACTGTAAAAATATCTAGAAAGTGTATTTTTATGCAAACATACAATTTTTCAAATGGAACAATGGTTGTTTCTATCATGCACTGAAATTTTTTGCACCAGCTGTTTTCAAAGAACTTTGAATGACATTTTTATCACTTTTAGTTTAGGAGCTACAACCAATCAAAGTTTTGGGGGTGGAGTCTACGACAGCGTAGCTGACTGGCTGGCGGTTATGAGACAGTGGGCCCTGACCCAAGGGCTAGCCACTCGGTCAATAACGTACGCTATCTAAGCCTCCGCCCCCGAAGCTCTGTTTGACTATTTTAGTATACATGAAACACGATGTTGAAGAGCTGCTTAGCGTTTAACTCCATCAGTCAACTCCAGGTGACCCAGCCAGGTGCAGCGTGAGCAGTGTGCCTATCGATGCGAGGAGGAATCAGTCGTGTTTGTTTGGAAAAGCGGTCAGGGCAGAAAGGAAGTCGCAGCGGCGTGCGTCGTCGGCGTGACGACTGTCGAGGACCGCTGTGGCCGGGCGAGGGTGGCTCGACGTCTAGGTCGGCGCACTGCGAAGCTGCGCGGCGGTCCATATGGAGAGGCCAGCGACAGGGGTAGCCGTGGAATGCCGCGACGTCGGTCGGAGCGACGCCGTCCCTCGCTCTGGTCACCCGAGACCCGCCACTTCGGCCCAAGATTCGAGACCCTGATCCGCTGCTGTGGAGATCTCGAAGGCGAGGTCCACCACTTGAGCCTCCTGCTTTATTTAGTAGTGACGGAAGGCAGCATGGGGGGCAACTGGAATGAGGTGACCTCGAACCATGTCGTTGGCGTAGGACTTATTTAGATACTACAGTTGCAAACCTGCAACTCTAATGACCACGGTAGTTGCGTGTTTTCTGGTTTGTTTTTGCCATTGGTAGAATTGTACTCGGGCAGCCAAGACATGGAACTCTCAATTGTGTTGATTTCGTGTGGCATTTTTGGCCGTTAGACCCCAACTGGGATCGTGTCGGCCTGCTTGCTGCTGCCACTGGGACGACTTGCGCGTCGATAATGATGTAAAGATGATGACAACACCCAGTCCCCGAGTGGAGAAACTCTCCAACTCTACCAGTAATCGAAACCAGCCAATCTACCACGCTGTCCAATGGACTACAGAGGCGGACCTCTCAGCTGTAGTAAGCGGTGAGGGTGTCATAAATCTGGGAAAAGGTGAGAACTGCCGGATCTTGAGGTTTCATTTTCGCCAGAACAACGTAGAGCCAGCATATGAAAAATGAGCGTTGATCACCTTCTTGACTCGCGTAATGAATAAGGAAATGTTGTCTGATGTGTTTTTCGTAGGTCTCCTATTCCTCCGAATCTTCGTTAAATGTCGGAAATGGTGGCGGGGCCACAGGCAAGCGTAATTTGAGCGCTTCTAGTGATTAACATTACCTGACATCGCGGTTTGGAGGTAATCTGTATAGATTCATTATCTTCAAAAGGAAAAACGCATAGATTGCAATATGATTAATTAATTTACTGTTGATCGTTTACACTGGGCTATGCCATGATCATCATCTGGTCGTATAAGTTCTACGAAGAAGTCATGTTTTTCAAAAATCGAGGTTAACCATAAAGAGCAACATTGCACTTCGTCAAAACATAAAATACACCATAACTCTCAACTACAAACGCCTCGTAAACGTTTTGTTTTGGTATAAAACATGACGTGCTTGGCAAGAAATTTTCAGATTTCACGAGCGACTGCAGACAGACTCCAAGCAGCCTTCGGAATCACGTGATCCAAGGGCGTCTCTTCAGATACGCAACACTTTCACTCTCGATGTTTGGTGGCGCAGTAGGTCTCACTAATGAGTATGTCAAGGTATTGGTGGTGTTTGTGCGACTGACACTGTGGCAATGGGCATGCGACCCCAACAGTCTGATCGCTTTTCTCCTCACGAAAATTGTTCCACCCAACCTGGACCCAACGATAGATCTACCTCATATCCTCGCGGAAATCCGCTGACGTACATTTCGGCTAGAATAAAATTACCTCAAACTGGTGCTACGTATGTTGAGCTTCCTGCCGTCCGTAATTGGTATGAAACCCTCTTGATGAGACAGCGATGCAATTTCACCGAAAGCTAACAACCGACGGTCGACTTGAATGCAGTCTGGTGTGATATTCACCACCCTGACTTACCGACGGCGGGACAGACTACATGGTATTATTACATGAACGGAAAATACCCAACGCAGTCACGTCTGCACTCGCGGCAACACGATTTTGCAAGACATGCCACCTGCATGATACAGACACTCATTGACTATTCTGCGGAAAGGAAAATGAAGTGTGGCAACTGCTCCGTTGCCTTTTGGCCTTCGTCCAGTGCACTACACCTCATGTAATTCATGTGTCGTCTTTATCCTGATGAAATTCCGTATCCGAATAAGAAGAGAAAAACGATAAACATGTTGAAAGGAATTACAGTGGACTAATTTTAGGCACAACGGAAATGACGTAGGTGATTAAAAACGTTTAGGGCCGGTTTGTCAATGTCTCGTTAAGTTCCAGTTAATATTTTAACTTATCGTTAGTGGAGAATTGCGTTTGTCAATGTTTCGTTATGAGTTAACCTGAGGTTAAAGGACCTCAAACTGGCCGTTAAGTTAACGAGTAAAATTCTGCTCGTTACACGGCTAATGACCAGTTAAGTGAGAATCTGTATCAAAATGGCAGGATTCCAAAGCGCTAAAATACATCAATATATTCACGTGAAAAAGACAGATTTATCGAACAAAATAACAGAAGCACTACAGGTATGGAAAACGTGTGTGGAAAGCAGGTTTATTGGTAAATTGTATCGTCATATTTCTCGCCCTATCCACATCAGTAGCGGTTAGATGAGTTTGATACATTGCAGATACGCAACATAACCTTAAAAATATTGTTGCGATATCAGAATACAAACTTACGGGTAACGACTGGTTAAGTGAGAATCGGTATGAGGAAAATGGCTGGAATACGATTTCGTTGGCAATTACTACGATGTCAATATTTTGGATGATCTAGAGGACATTTCCCCTATAAGGCGTCCTAGACGTATTTATGTTCGTCCAAATCATTTTGAATGCTGGGATGATGCAGAATTTTTTACGCAATTTCGTCTTCGAAATGCCACTTTGGAAATGCTGCATGAAAAACTACACGACCATCTGAAGAGACCAACATGTAGTTTTGAATTTTGAAAGTTATCTGTTGTAATAAAAAACAGAATATATTATCTATGTGTGCAAACTTATTAATTCAGTATTATGCTTTTTGCACCTAGTGTAAGGCCTAAGATGTGATTTCTTCCTCCGATCTACAGAAACAGCGCACTTTCGCCTATGTGCAATTTATTGCTTGCACTAACGTAAAATTTTACGACGCTTCTCGCCGGGCTCCAGTGCTTATGTTGACAACAGATGAACAATGAAGTGTAGAATTGCTTTAATATTTTTCACAAGCTACAGAGTAAATGTTATTGCTGCTCGTTACACTCGCAGCAAATTTAATACTGTACCTGCGCTATAGTCGACAGGTTCTTGTGTGTACCCTTGTCTGTTCAGAAAAAAAATTTTCGTTTTAATTGCAGTTGTCACGAAAAAACATTAATTAGTCATATGAGTTGCCAACATGACCACTGCAGCCCGTCGAGAAGCGTCGTACAATTTATCCTGCAGTAACGTACTATGCACTTGACAGTATATTATCGTACTAGGCTCTAAGCACTTTTGCTGTCCTACATGTTCCATGGAAAGCATTGAATTCATTTGCCGCAGTGTCGGTTCCTTTTCGTTCCAAGTCGTAGCGTCATTTTTTTTTTCTTTACATTCCAATGTGTCATATTTCTCTATTAAGGACACAAGACTCTCGCACTAATTTCTCGTAAAATTTGAGCTTCTTTCACGTTTGTTTGCCATATCACCAAATAACAACTGTCTGCTAACCTCTTCCCTGATAGTCAAATATGGAGAACAGCTGTTTATTCAGACTGCACTTTCATTTGTTTCTATTGCCAACATAGTCGAAATATATTGTACCTTCTCGTTTTCTCCATGTTAGCAAACGAGAGGTGTATGTGGCAATGACAAACGCAGTGCACTTAACGAGCACATTTAACGAGTCGTTAAAGGCATCTTCTCGTTTACTAACGACAAGATTAACGAGAGATGGACGAACCGGCCCTTATAGAGATAAAAAATTAAGAGAACCGTAGAATTCCGGATAAACTATGGGAACTTCCGGCTGAAAGTGTTATAATGGTGGTCCGTTGAAACTGGACATGTAAAGATAGTAATAAAATAAATTTATTAATTAACAAAGACAAAACAAAAAAATCATCCCCGACTTTACCGGTAATATTGAAATCACTCGAAGATGGTCACGGCTCCAGGCAGTGCTGAAAATCACCATAGATCTTAACGTTCAGTCATTGCTTCTTTTTTAATTCTTGAAAGAAATCAGAAAAACTAAGAGCTTAATGGCTAGAGAGGCCTTTTTCTGATCCCGTTTTAGTTTTGAATTTTTTTTTTTTTTAAATGGATAGAAGAAAGGTCGTTAGAGTGCTTGCCCGCGCAAGACAAACGTCACTGGTTCGAATCCCGGTTCCGAACAGGAAGTTTCATGTCAGCGCACACTACGCTGCAGTGTGAAATGTCATTTTACTATTAAGCTTTTTGAATTTGTTCTGATACTTCATGATAAATGGGTACGGAAGTATACGGCACACCTATCTGCATTGGAAATAGCCAAATATTATTAACTACAAACGAAATTAATGAAAATATGCATTGAGAAGCCAATATCAGAATTCGCAGGCTACTAAAGAGGGGTCGACAAAAGGTTCGCGAGCTTACACCACATACTGCTCGAACCGTCCGTTTCTGCTCAATAAATGCAGTTTTTGAATAAGAGTAATTACCGCAAAAAAGAACTCCATGCGTCATAACTGAAGGAAAATGAACAAGGTAGAGTACTAAAACTGATTTAAGATATTATTCTAATGGTAAACAATGTAGCATTTAATGAGCTTTCCAAGACAGCTTGAAAGAAGAGTGCAGTTCTCTAAATAAAATTCTGGCTCTGATAGCCAAGTGAAAGAAGCGTGTCTTTACTATTTTTCTTAATGTAATTGCACTAAATTAGTTGACGATCTCCACCTATGGATCTTAAATAACATATTAAATGCTGGAAAAGGAAACGCGGGTTAGTTTTCTCTCCTCCAGCAGGGAGCAAGAGACAAGATATTTCATCTGACTATACAAAATTTATAAAGTATATGGTGTGGGAGAATTTAAATTAGGACAAACGGCTAACGTTCAACAACTGATTTATTGTCCAAAACAAAAACAACAAAGGGGGGACTCCAATTTAAGTATAATAAAGACACACCTTAAAAAAAAAAAAAAAAAAAAAAAAAAAAAAAAAGAGAGAGAGAGAGAGAGAGAGAGAGAGAGAGAGAGTCCACATATACGAAGATTATATGGCCGTAATACTGCCCACCTGCAAAGGCAGTACTAGCGTAATTAATAACGATTATTTTTCAGAAGGGAGGAATTACTACACATTCTCACACAGATACATGCTCCAAGCCATGTAGGTACTTACCAGCATCGAACACAAAAAAAGCAGCAAAGCCAGCAGCAGGACTCGGTACGGAACAGCAGGTTCACTCGCGCACCAATAAAAGAAAATTTTGTTCCGTAGTATGGTCTTGTGGCTTAGGCTCAGAGTAGCTTTCAGCGAGAACAAACGCACGTGATAGAAGACTACGTGGCGTGCGATACAGTCGCAAAGCATAATTTTCCAGTGAAATTCAAGATACCGATTAAACAGGAAATTGAGCTAAATAATACTTAACAATGGGCGATCTGGTGTTCGTTTTGCACAGGGGGTAGAGAACTACTGAAAGGTAAATGTTTCAGGTCAAAACAGCAATCTACAGGGTCGGATCTTAGAATCTCAAAAATTAAAAAAAAAAAAAAAAAAATACTTTTAGCACAAGTAAGACCGCGAGATAGGTAGTGCAACCATTCGTTCTACCTAGGGGAATGATACTGAGCTAATAAGCAAGGTTGCAGAAGATAGGACATGCTACGGGGTTAAGATAGCGATATTTGAACAAATTAAAAAAAAATCAATTTCGTCAGAAATAAGATCGCGAGATAGGTCGTGTAACCATTAGTTCTACTCAGGAGAATGATATCTAGCTAATAAGCAAGATTACAGAATTCTACATTACTTCGTGAGGTTGGATCACAAAAAAGTTGAAAAAGGGAAAAAGGGGGGAAAAGATAAAAACGCGAGATATATCGTGTAATGATTCATTCTACTAAGGAGAAGAAGAGCTATCTAATAAGAATGATTACGGTATAGAAAACTCTATTTGCCATACACGTGGGGCAGCGGGTACGGAAGTTACAAATTTAGAAGTACGAAAAGTTCGGGGAAAATTACCACGTTACACGTGCTAGAAATCACAACATCTAAACAAGGTTACAGTTAAAAACTCGTGCGCAGAGGGTGATGGAGTAAGCTGAGGGCTTTATCTCATACAGTCCACGTGTTCTATGGATAAAGGGCAGACACAAGAACTATCGAAAAGTTTCCGAAAAACATCAATTTTACCGACCAAATGAATATGAAAAACATTTAAACATGTTTACATGTAGGAAGAAAGGAGTCTACAGTATGGGCGTGTAAGGATTCAAATGTTCAAATGTTTGTTAAGCTTATGGGACTTAACTACGGGGTCATCAGTCCCTAAACTTACAAACTACTTACGAACTAGCTAATACTAAGGACGGCACAAATATCCATGTCCGAGGGGGGATTCGAACCCCCGACCGAAGTGGCCGTGCAGACCGTGACTGGAGCGCGTCAGTCCCCTCGGCCACCGCGGCCGGCGCCAAAATCATCATGAAATTAGCAAACAAGAACAAAATGAAATAAAATCTCACAGCTACGCATTGCGGTGATGTTATAGCGAAAACTAGAGACGAGAATGAGCATTTTCAACTTACTACCGAATCCGAACAAAATTTAGCCACATGCTCAGAACAGAGCCAACACCAAAAAGGGACTCACCGCGCCATAGGTCAGCCAAAGACTCCTGTCCACCCTCGTGGTTGCTACTCGCCAGCTACCTAAGTGGAGGGGAAACCACTCCAAAGGGTTTAGTCGACTCAAGGCAAACATAACGTGCACACCAGACAAGGGGCCGTATGAATAAAACGGAGTATCTACTTTATACTCTGAATTCCAGAGAACATACTCATGTTCGCATGAATAAAGGGATTCGGAGAATATCCTTCAGGCGAGTACGTTCTCTGCGTGAGTAACAGGGTGGGGGAAGTTGCTCACAGCAAAGAACATTCTCCAATTTCATATGAATAAAACTACAGAAGTTTCTCACGACCGGAGAACATTCTCAGATTTCTGAAGTGAGCTCTCTAGTATACTTCGTGCTGAGTAACTTCTTTTAAGGTTACGTTTTACTGTGGTTTATAATAAAAATGACAACATCTTTGTTACTTAGAAGGCAAACACAAGTGCCTTTATACATAGCCATTAAGAAATACTAAGGGATCTAAAAAGTTAATGCAAATTAAAACATTTTGTTGGCGAGTAGCTTCCTTCAGAAAAATCGTGAGTGTGACACTTCAAGCATTTTATATAGTGACGAGAGTGATGTAAGAGGAATGTTTTCATTACCGTACCGACATAGAAATGAAATACAAGTGGATTCAGCTGCGTGTTTTACCCATTTGTTTGGAGTGTATATTTACAGTTGTAAACAGCTACATAGCAAAATAATATTGCTTTTAAATAGGGTCTATTAGTAAGGTCTTATGATGTTAGTTCCAAATAAAGTGCATCCCAAGACTTCACAGTTTCTATCATAAAATAAATGTTTTTGCAATACCAGGTAGGCCTACTGAAGTATTGTTTCTATCCAAACCGGTTGGCCTATTTAAGATGCATTTTCTGACTTCGTAATCGTTCCCTTATGTTAGAAGTAAGTAGACACGGCAGGAAAATTAATAACTGATTAATTACGTACCTAGTGGCCTGTTTCTTGTAACAAAATCGCATGGCCTAACGCTTATGAGCAGACCATTGGGTGTCATATTTAACAAGTAGGCCTATCTCATGTTAGAAAACTCCGACAGCATTCCACGTTATAACAGATGAATATGTGATGCATTCTTAAAATTTCATTCGCAATTTCTGCTAACTCAACTTCATTAACAAAAAAGTTTCTCGCGTGACGAAAATTTTGTATCGTCAGGAGAATATATTTTCGTAAAAAGTGCACATTTAGTCTTAATAATAAGCTCCTTCACAACAAACTAATATCTAAACATAGTACAGTTCTTCTTGAACACGTAGATGCCTACTCCATATTTGTACACTTAATAATTTGCCTGATTGGGCTAGTTTAAAGACACGATTGAACAGATGTTCTGTGGTGGACATTACACGCGAACTTACTCAAGAAGGAGGGGAGTGCTTAGAGCACATGCTTCGAAGATTTTATTCATACGAAATTGATAACTTACTCAGAGTACGTTCTTTTGCTCTGAGAATCTTCTCTGGAGCATGTGCTCTTTTTTATTCATACGACCCAATGGGAGTGAATGGGAACCTTCTCTAAGGATCTTGGCTAAAGATTTGCATCTGGCCGGTAATTGGCAGAACTTTACCACCACCAGAGGCAACTGCAGCCGTGCTGTTTGAACCAGCAGACAACAAGAGCAACGAGGCGCGACTAACTTTTGTTTAAACTGTTTTGCACACAAGTCCCATTCAATTTGCGCAAGTGGGGTCAGTGGGAACATATCAAAGCATGCGTCATCACATAGGGAGCCATATACACAAGAAAATAGACATTTAAAATTATGAAACACAACAAAATTATTCCATATTTTGGACAAAAAAAAAAAAAAAAAATCTTGTACATCTGGTAACTCGCATAGTGCGAATGGAGCATCTCGTTACACTAAAAAAATGTCTGAAGCCTATCAACATTTATTTAGTGGGGATAAAATAAATGCAACACGCTATATGGACGTGTTTCAAGCTTACTATTTATCTGACCGCCTAGAATTTTGAATTGTTCAGTTTCATTTATCATGCGCTCATTCTGTGTAGTCAAAATGTCAGTGTTTGTTGAATTGTCTGTAAGGAACTGTAAAAACTGTGTCTTATTGTGATTCAGTATCAATTTATTATCCACAACCCACAAAATTATATCTTTAATTGCATTCTTTGATACTGCATCAATAATGTAAACAACATTCTGGTTTGAAGAACATTCTGGACAATGCCCATGAATGACTTTGCTAACCATATAGCCCCACATAAATTCCATCGTAAATTTACATGATATCTACAGCTCAGTTCCTGAACAAAAACCTGTACTAGCAAGTCTTTAAAGGACGCTTATAGAGCCAGCATGGCCCAATATTCCTACAGGGTACTTCTAATGTAGTCTATGCCACCTCGAGTTGCTACACGAGGAGGATCCGGCATCCTATGATTTTAGTCACTTGAGTATAATACCAAAAGTGAAAACAACAATCTCAAAACTTATTAAATATCAGAGAACGTATTTCAACTGATATGATAAAGCTACTGTGTGCTTCATATGCCTTCTTGATGTCGTATGGAATCTACATGTAAGCTTGCAAACGTGGTTCGTACCATACCTTGTATCGCCTTGCCTGCTGTACATTTGTACTGAAGATTTACATTTCGGATTATCATTAATAAAAATAACATTGTTCTATAAAGCAGAGCCTCAGAATTCCATTAACGTATCATAATTACACCAGTTAGCGGGAACATTATGACCAAAACACACAGTGAGAGTGAACGTTGCTTGGTGGCACTGTGAGTTCATTACACTGTCAGGAAAACAGTGTGGAAGTTATAACAGCTCTTCATATGTGTGTTTATTTTATCTAGCTTTTGGGAAAACACGATGCCAAGTTCTTAAAAATCAAAAGGTAAGTAGGAATCACGCGTCGTCCAACATATAAAATCATCATTATATATGACGGTAATTCTAACAGCATATTTTATAGTCATTGTTAATCACCTACTACAGACTGTCTTCCATATTCGATTGTAGTTTTCGACTGAGGGCATACAGATTTTGGATTGAAGATACATTCGTATTAAATCTTTTTTTTTTTTTTTTTTTTTTTTTTTGAACTTTATAACTTTCTATACCGATGTAATATTACCATGGTTTTTGCAAATATTTCTAGGTGTAATTTGGATGATCAGATACCTTTCCTAGTCATTACTATACGAATACTTATAGCTGGCATTTTATTAAATGAAGGTGAAATAATCTCCTGTCATTAGCGACCTGCGCCCTAAAGTAATAGAATTTTACTGACCTCATTTTGTACTTAATTAAGCTCACACATGATAATTTTGTCCTCATACTACCCGAAGTAAATTGATACCATATTATGTCACACTTGGCTACACCATACGTTGCTGTTACTAAAGGTATTTTTTCTGCTATTGCTGTTATAAGGATGCATTTTCCAATTTTTGTGCAATTTTGGCAAGCCGCAGCATAATTATACAAGATAAAGTAGTGCTTGCTGATTTCTGCAGAATACGTTCTAGGTAGCTTAACCATTTCTTGAGGTAACTAGGAGGACATTTCCGCTCTTCTCAAGACAACAGTAGTCGTTGCTGATAAAATTTTCTCATACGGGTTCCCAAAGTGACTCTAAAACCTTACTGTATTTACTGGCATGCCTTGGTATATGATAACAAGCTGCCGAGTATGTAAATATAAGTCATGTTGCGTGCGAACAACTACATTTAGAAGAATGAAGAGTAGTAACTACATTTCTGTAATCAATGGGAATTCCAGAAGGCACTATACAAATGGCTACAATATTCTGACAACAAGATATTTTACCAGTGCTTGCGTATTTGTACGTCGGAGATTGTTTAATCTTTGCAATTCATACAAAAGACGGATAAAGAAGCCCCATGAGGCACTGATACAACCAATTCATCTTTAGTGTCTCCCCGACACATAAATAAAACTAATAACGGGTAAGTAAAAAGCCATCCCGTCGTTCGTGCGGAATTGCTTAGGAAGTCCAAAGTAAATGTCACTGTGGATGATCTCAAGGTTCCCAGAATGAAACTTTTACTCTGCAGCGGAGTGTGCGCTGATATGAAACTTCCTGGCAGATTAAAATTGTGTGCCGGAACCGGGACTCGAACCTGGGACCTGCCTTTCGCGGGCAAGGTTGTTTCTACACTGCTCCTCCAGAATTATTTAATGATTTCGTCGTAACACTCAAATACGTAGAAGGAAATTAGGTAATTCCTGTTAAAATTACAACGTAACTGGCCACTGACTTTTTCTTATAGTTCCTTGAACCTAGACATTGCCAAGTTGGGGTGGCTTCCGTGCCTCAACGATACAGATGAGTGGATGAAAGAAAATATTCAGGCAGTTAAGGGATAGGAAAACTTGATTGTGATGGGGACCGGAGCTAGGTAGTAGCAAAATGAAGAGAAGAAAAAACAGTAGGTATATATTGACTGATGGAAAAGGAATGAAAGTGGAATTTGCCTAGTAGAATGTTGCACAGATCACAGTTTAATCATCTCAAACACTTCGGTTAAGCACCGTGAAAGAAACCAGGAGACACTGGAAGATACCAGATTGACTTTATAACGGTATGAAATAGATTTAGAAACCATTTGCTAATCTGAAAGTCATCCAGGCGCAGATATAGATTCTGAAGAAAACATATTAGTTATGAACTGCAGATAAAAAAAAGAAAAGAAAATGGAACTTGATAAACTGAATGTACCATAGGTTATCGATGTTTCAGAGGAAGCATTAGGCAAGGATTGATCGAAACGGAAGAAAGTAACACAGTAATAGAAGAGTAGATAGCTTTGAGAGAAAAGTAGTGAAGGCCGCAATGTATCATATAGCAACAAGGAAAAGGCCCAATATAAATTCACGGATAACATAGAAGATACTGAATTTAATTCATGAAAGGAGAAACTATAAAAACGCACAAATAGGGAAACAGAGTTTTTATGAAATATAAAAATATAGAAAAATACATGTCCAATAAACATGTATCATGGTGCATTTCTCTTCTGCAATGTGATCCCCTGTTTATAGAAGGGAGGATGTGAGCAGAGCCCTGAACTGCCACCACGTCTTTAGAATTAACAGACTGTTTTGCTGGCTATCGATACTCTAGCTACACATGAATCTGAACTATAGCTACTTTCCAGTCAGTCGTGTGATTAGAATTGCATGGTACTTAATAATGTGTGTGTTATTGTTCAGTAAGTTACACCATGAGTTATACATCGAACTTTTTTGCCGTGCTCACAGTTAACTACTGGTTTGTTGTTATTGAGCTGCCGAAGTGGACAAACCGAGCGCTTAAAGGCGCCTTGCTGCGGAGAGCGCCTTTGCTCACCGTCTCCCTCAGAGAAGTGTGTGTGTGTGTGTGTGTGTGTGTGTGTGTGTGTGTGTTTTCCTTTGCGTAAATTAGTGTACCGTAAGTTAGTTGAAATAGCTTTTAAGCCTAGGGAATGATAACCATAGAACTCCCTTAGCTTCACAAACTTTTGAAAATTTGTTATTCAACTGTTGGTGCGTCGAGTAATTCAGTAGTATACATTTTTCGTTTTCACTAGTATTCAGTAAGTGATACTCGGATGTGGTTTTATGTTGTGTCTTAGTAGGTGCAAGCAGTCTACGAATCTGTGATAATTCTGGTCGCCAACTACACGTGATTCGTTGCTAAGACATTTCCAGCGTTTAAAGGCTCCCGAATGTTGAGTGTATTCGATAAATATCTGCAACAGACAACTAGAATAGCTAAGCTATCTTCTTGATGCATAACTGACATCCACTATTTGCAAAGTACCATAACATCGTAGTTTATGCATAATTAATGAAAATTTTCGCTCTAATGCTTGTTCTGCTAATTTTGTCGACTCTCAAGGAACAAAATGTTTCGTGATAGGCCAACTTTTTGACGTTAGGCGTCGTATTTGCGCAGACTGTATTTGAATGGAAGCAACTGGAGACGGTGAAACTGCAGTCTGTGGAGTACTGTGCCTACCGGGAAAGCGCAACTGGTACTTGGCCACCTCGGCTGCTTCTTGGAATGTCCCAGGAGGAATATTAATCCCTTTCGTCTCATTATCTCGTCCGGAGGGCGCTACGTGATACTCATTCCGGAGGAAATTGCAGGCCGCGTTACTAATAGCAGTCCCCGTTACACCGGGGAAAGGTAATCCAAATAATAATTAACACCAATTAGCGACGCCTCTTGGGAAGGAGCGGGGCGAGAAATTAGCGCAGGCCTCAGGGTCCAAAAGTAACGCAGTTGATCCCCGCTGCCGCAGGGACACGCAAAAGTCCGAATGGCTAACTTGTCGCTTCTAATTTTTGTAGTGGTCCAGTGTGCTTTTACGGTTACCTTCCGGCTTTGCCTTTATTCATACTATGGAGCAAATTTTAATTCAGTGCTTTAGGGTGCGAAACACCAAGGTCATCAGCGGTCAGTTTGAAAGCTAAATCCATGTATCCTGAAAAAGCTCCAGTAGTTAATTTGTTATCATTTCTGATTAATAATGTTCAAAATGTTCAAATGTTTGTATAGCTTATGAGACTTAACTACGGGGTCATCAGTCCCTAAACTTACAAACTACTTATCAACTAGCTTATCCTAAGGACGGCAGAAATATCCAGGCCCGAGGGGGGATTCGAACCCCCGACGTAGTGGCCATGCAGACCGTGACTGAAGCGCCTCAGTCCCCATGGCCACCGTGGCCGGCGATTAATAATGATGGGTGTGGTTTTACATTTCTGTTGTATCCATCGTCCCATTTTTGCAGTTATTTTGTTATTAAAGTAATAATGACGGGCTTAGACTTATAATTCTGTTGTCTCTATCGCCCACTACTGAAGTTAATTTGCTATCGTATCTAATAACGATAGGTTTGGCTTTATACTTCTCTTCCGGAAGGCTTTTGATACTGTACCCCACAAGCGGCTTCTAATGAAATTGCGTGCTTATGGAATATCTTCCCAATTGTGCGATTGGATTCACGATTTCCTATCACAAAGGACACAGTTAGTTGTAAATGACGGTAAGTCATCGAGTAAAACAGAAGTGATATCTGGCGTTCCACAGGGAAGCCTTATAGGTCCCCTACTCTTCCTCGTGTTTATAAACGATTTAGGAGACAATCTGAATAGCTCCCTTAGACTGTTCGCGGATGATGCTGTCGTTTATCGATTAGTGAAGTCAACAGAGGATCAAAAGCAACTGCAAAGCGATTTAGACAAAATTTCTACTTGGTGCGAAAATTGGCAATTGATACTAAATAAAGAAAAGTGTGAAGTAATACACATGACCACTAAAAGAAATCCTCTGAACTTTAATTACGCGATAAATCAGTCAAACATTAAGGTCGTAAATTCTACCAAATACCTATGAGTTACAATTACGAACAACTTTGACTGGAGAGAACACATAGAAAATATTGTGGGGAAGGCGAATCAAAGGTTACGTTTCATTGGCAGAACGCTTCGAAAATGCACCAGCTCCACCAAAGAGACTGCCTACATCACACTTGTGCGTCCTCTCCTGGAGTACTGTTGCCCCTTGTGGGACCCTCACCAGGTGGGACTGACGGAAGATATTGAGAAGGTTCAGAGAAGGGCAGCTCGTTTTGTATTATCACGTTACGGGGTGGGGGGGGGGGAGTGGGGGGAGCGTCACGGAAATGTTGCACGAATTGGGGTTGAAATCATTAAAAGAAAGATGTTATTCATTGCGGCGTGATCTGTTTGCGAAGTTTCAATCACCGACTTTTACTTATGAATGTGAAAATATTTTGCTAGCACCCACCTACTTAGGGAGACATGACCATCGCAATAAAATAAGAGAAATCAGATCGAAAACGGAACGATTTAGGTGTACTTTCTTCCCGCGCGCTATTAGAGAATGGAACGGCAGAGAAAAGTTATGAAAGTGGTTAATGAACCCTCTGCCAGGCACTTAAATGTGATTTGCAGAGTTTCTATGTAGATGTAGATGTAGATGTCTCTATCGTCCCAATGCTCATCAATTACTTATAATTAAATTACTTTTTCTCAAACAAAAGTAATGTCTGTGAGAAGGAGATTCAAACAGATTGAGTGCCAAATAGGAGGGACAAAGTTAGAACAAGTAGACAGTTTCAAGTACCTGGGATGTATTTTCTCACAGGATGTAAACATAGTGAAAGAACTGGAATCGAGGTGCAGCAAAGCTAATGCAGTGAATGCTCAGTTAAGATCTACTCTCTTCTTCAAGAAGGAAGTAAGTACCAAGACTAAGTTCGCGATCCACTGTTCTATCTTTCGACCAACTTTGTTGTATGGGAGTGAAAGCTGGGTGGATACAGGTAACCTTATTCATAAGGTAGAGGTTACTGATATGAAAGTAGCAAGAATGATTGCATACTAGTAGATGGGAACAATGGCAGGAGGGTGTCCATAATGAGGAAATCAAAGAAAAACTGGGAATGAACACTATAGATGATGCAGTTAGATCGAACAGACTGAGATGGTGGGGTAATGTTACACGCATGGGAGAAGCAAGGTTACCTAAGAGAGTCATGAGCTCGGCAGCGGACGGTAAGATGAGTCGAGGTAGACCAAGAAGAAAGTACTTAGATTCGGTTCAGAATGATTTTGAAGTAAAAGGCATAACATCAGACGAGGCATCAAGTTAGCATTGAATAGGGGATCATGGTGGAATTTTATTAGAGGTACTATGCTCCAGACTGAAAGGCATAGTCTTTAATGATGATGATAATGATGATGATTTCTCTTAATATCCGATCGGTTTGACTCTTAATTGGTTTTAATGTTTACTAGATCATGGTGATATTTAAGGGTCGTAACAACGAAAATAATGAACACACTGATTGCAAACAAACCAATCTGAGCTGACTATTAATAAATTACCATCATCATCATCATCATCATTATTATCATCACCGATTATGCCTTTCAATGTTCGGTGTGGCAAATTGTCCCCAATTATCGCTATATCCCATATGCTGTTTAAATGTCCTAGGGGAAACCGATTATCAGTTAAGACGATTGTATTTCATATGGTACAATAATTGTCACTCTGTATCTCTCTATACGTTAGAAGTACGTTACAATAGAACGGGAAATAAGAAATGATTCAAGTGAGAATTAATTAAATTTAACACGAACTATAAATGCAAAATCCATGACAGATTAAGACAAATGATAGTTTTACTTACCTAATTTAACAACGCTGAAGGCAAAGAACTGTTTTAAATAACCAGAAAGCAGAGACAATAAAAAATGAATATTTTCAGTTGTCAATTGTCTTGAGCTAGCGCGAGCGCGGACTAAAAGATCGCTCTCTCTCAGTTAGGATCTTGTACTGATAGGACGTATTAGTTAACTTATCTTGACTTTAACAGAGTTTCATGTGGAGAAAATTCTGTATATTATGTACGAGTAAGTACAGTATCTGTTTGTAAAAGATAATTTTGCAATAACAATTATTCACCACAAAATTCCGTTGCATTGTGATGATTTAAACAACCTTGATGTTCTTTTCATAATTTTACAAAAATTATACTATTATGTGATGTACTATTTTGGCAATACGCCGTCCTCCATCTTGCGCGGAACGTATGCAGTTGTTGGAGATGCGTACGGCGCTAAAACCAATTCCGTGCACGGAAAATATGAGAGAAACAACTTTTCATGATTCATCACGTCCCTGAGATCTGCGATTTATTCAAATTTTAACAGATATACGTTTTTAGCTGGCCATGGGTTACGCTTAATAATTTGGTATTCTGCACTCCAATACTTGGCTTCATCCGCAAAAAGCCAACAACTACCAATCTTTAAATTATGGTGCACTGTCTGCTATCTTTTGGTATCAGCATTAAATTTTGAAGCTAACAATTTAATTTAATTGGCGCTGGTACATATTTTACACTTCACGATAAATACAGTGCTACTACGAAGGAAATGTAACAATTTGTGGGAGACATTATTTCCTCTCTTTAGTACTGCGACGCTTAAAAATAAATAGTCTTTCCTCAAACAGGAATTTAGATTAACTGAAATCATATTTTCAGACTGATAGTAAATGAACAGCATACTGATTTTTTTAATAGCTTGCTCTTGCGTGGAGTACAATAAAGATAAAATAAATTTATTCTTTATTTGTCTCCCCCCAGCACAAAAATCAAAACGTAGTAATGTTACATTTGAACATTATATTTGTTTATGTGAAGAGTGAGTTGCCAACTCCAGTACGAAACACTGCTGCAATTTTCCAGCACTGTGACTTCTCTGTGTCGCACAGAGAAATGAAACTTCCGAAGTTATCTACTGCCTAATTTATACCGTTTACTGTGAAATGTAATGCTACTGTAACAATTTATTAAAGAAGTGAACTGCTAAAACATCAATATTCATTACAGTCTGTTTACTGCTAAAATAATTACCGATAATATTCATTCCTTTGACCTCTACACTTTGCGTTGGAGGTATGTTTCTTTACAGTGAAAAGCCGAGCTAGAGTGACTATGAAGAAGAAAGTGTTGTTTGGGCAGTGTTGCACTGTCACATTATTCGATGAAATCGTTAACTTACTTCAGCGTACTTCCGCGAACCTATTGTCTGAGGAGGAGGGTCAAGCAGATATAAACTCTGAGAAAAGTACACACATTATACATCATATAAAACCGTTCCTGCAACTGTTGGTATGTATCTGATTCTTTTCCACAATTTGAAACTTTACGGAGAATGAATTGCTATAAAAGGAAATATCTTGGAACGAGAGAAATATGCTTTCAAGGTATCCCTTCGTCTGTTCGTTAAAAAGTAAAGTCAATCTCTTTAAAGATAAACTACTGAAGCTGAACTCCATACGTTTTTCTGCATTAAGCGTCAGTAACTTTGTTACCTATGTGTCTGAAAATTATTATTTGGTCGAATTTAGCCTTGGGTATTGCAGATAAGGGATTGAAATTAATGTCGTGTTATTATCTATACCATGAAAAAAATTAAATGTACAAAAATGCAGATTTCTCAACACATTCTTTCCGCTACAAAAGGTTGTGAAATGTCATGTAAAAATACGTAGGTTATTTTAGTGTACGTCTGCGGATGCGATTATACAACAACTGTCACAAATTGCTATCTAATTGGTTACTTACCAACAATTATAGTGATCAAATCAATTTTACATATCTTCATTTCTACAATATATTTAATGGCAGAACTATCGTAATGCAGCATAACTTTTGAACTTTGATGCTACAGAAGTCGACATTATTTAGCTGAAATCCGTCCAGACTTGACACTCTCGAAAGTACGACTCTCGCTTATCCGCAAGTGAGCACTGAAAAACCCATGCCCATCAGTGCAGTGTTTAGACTTAGCCCCTGATTTTTGTGTGCAGCTAGGACAAGCATAAGTGACTGATTGTCATTGTAACTCTGGATATTACCGACACTTTCTAAGGTGAACAACACCTCTTTTTTCAAATGTGATTTCAGTACTTGGAAGACATAAGAAAGTGGCTTTGGACTTCCACGTTTGTTGATATTTCACAGGAAACTGGGAAAGTATATATTTTTTAAGCCATTCACATTTAATGCAGGTAAGATACTTTATAAACCAAACTTTTATAATTTCTTTTATTAAAAAGCTCGTTTCGGTAATACCTGTTTCAATTTAAGAACATTTCATGGTGCCTAGCCGCGGGGCGCACCGCTGCTCGCCGTCTGAGGTTCGATTCCTTGCGTGTATTTGTTGTCCTTAGCACAAGTTAGTTTAAGTAGTTTGTTACTCTACGTACTGACAACCAGAGTAAGTCCCACAGATTTACAAATATTTGAACATCGGCGTTATTATTAGAGTTGGCCATTTATTTTACGATCATACCAAACACTCTCTTCCGATCCATTTTAAAATTTATGTTTATAAGTTTGGGGTTATAAATCAGTCTCCTTATCTTCTACCCATATATTATGTTGCTGTAAACTATAAATGCAAACCATTCAATACATTTAAATTTTTATGTTTCAACTTCTGTGTTAACAAACATCTGATGATAACTATATAAATAAATGCAATCGGTCTCGTGCAGCGTTCAAAAGGGACACTGCATGTCATCGTGATGTTAGATTTCATCTAGATTGAATAATCGAGATTGGATGAAAAATTTTCAATAATAGTCTGCTACTGATAACTATTAACGGATTGTCTGCACAAGATAAATGAGTAACGACAAGTTTAGAACAAATATTAACAAGTAAAATGTTCAACTGTTTGTTTACCTTATGGGACTTAACAGCTTAGGAACTAGTTGATACTAAAGACAGCACAAACATCCATGCCCGAGGGGGGATTCGAACCCCCGACGGGGAACGACCTTGCGCATCGTAGCACAGCGCCTCGAAGCGATTGGCCGCTCCGCCGTGGCATTAACAAGTAGAGAGTGTTAAATACATTTTTACAAACGCAACTGACACAGGTAATAAAATATTGTCTGAGGAAATTAATCAAACAATTATGGCTTAAGGCAACTGTTTAAATAAGACATGTCTTTTATCATCATCGTTCTGGGCTATTGCTACAGGTGCTTTAGACCACTGGCTTCTTTTGCCGTTATAATTTGTTGAACTTTCAGTATAGAGAATGCTGCATTAGCTCCGTACTTCAGCCCCCACATTTTATAAGATCAGTAATTCCTACTTCAGCAACATCTCTAACAGCTGCGCCTAATAGGAATTATTTCTACCTTCTTCATGTGTGACAAAACAGTGCACATTAATAAAAATAATTGCAGAAGCTTGTGTGAAAGTTATCACACGGCAACACGATTTACTATTAAAATGTTTCACTGTTATGTGATTATATTTAATTCGACATAATCGGCTTTAGATGTTCATTATAAAATATGGTTTGCCTTCTTTTTTGTAGGCTTCGTGCAAGAGAATAAAATGTTTTTATCTGACAAATCTGTACGTTAAGTGGATTATATTCAGCTCTTGTGGACACGTGAGCTTCGATACTAGTGAAGCATAAATTGATAGAATGTAATCTGCTCAGACTTTTCACTTTCGATAGTTCCATGTACGATTTACCATATATGAACATTTTACTGTTTACTGCTACAGTTTATTGTGGAATTCGAATATCTTTTCTTTTCTGAGGACTCGTCATGTAGTAGACCATCACATTCGCGCTGATAATCAACGGCATATTATATTACGTTAGATGAATGTTCTTAAATGGATCTGAAATTTAAGAATGTTCGATTTTTTCGGTTTTTCCTAAGTGCATCTAAGTAAAAAAAAAAAAAAAAATACGACATTTCTCTCTTCTAGAAGTACCTTAGAATCTTGATGATCGGTGCTTGTGACAAAATTAACGATTGTCTACTTGCAATATTTCGGAAACTATAAGATATAAAATAGTATAATTTTAGGATATGTCTATTAATGTAACTGAAAATTCAGGCTTTTAGCATTACTGTATCCACAATGAACTTAGACGGAGGTCGAAAGTGTCGTTAATGGCTTCGAGGAAAGAATGGTACGGCTATGCCGTCAACTTGGCCCGGATACTGCGGTGCTTCCAGATACCTCCTGAATACTAGTAAAGTTTGTAGAGATGTTGAACTTCAGCTGCTACGAAATGTTACAACGACACGAAAAGAAAGTATCCCCATTCCGCTACCATATCGGAGTATTATATCGTTTACTGACATAAAGTTCGAACCAAGTAATAAGGAAGCAATTTTCGGCCACGTACAAACTGATAGAAACTCGTTCGTAAAATTCAAACATGGTAGGAATCGCAAAATATCATGTGTAAAACAGACGGATGTGCAGTCAAGTTGTCGGCCGCGGTGGCCGAGGTGACTGAGGCGCTCCAGTCACGGTCAGCACGGCCACTACGGTCGGGGGTTCGAATCCCCCCCTCGGGCATGGATATTTGTGCCGTCCTAGTTCGTAAGTAGTTCATAAGTAGTTTGTAAGTTTAGGGACTGATGACCCCGTAGTTAAGTCCCATAAGCTTTACAAACATTTGAACTTTTTTTCTTTTTTTTTTTTTTTTTTTTTTTTTTTTTTTTTTTTTTTTTCAGTCAAGTTGCAGTTCTATGCTCAGAGACCAAAGCTGCATCGAGGCTTTATAGAGATCACTGCTTTACTACGAGAGACATACATTGGTTTTCCATGTATGTGGCTTAAAATTTATGTTTGTCGCAATGCTTTTCTTCAAAAATAGTATATAGTATGAAATACGTACAGATAATGCTTAATAATTTGTTATGAATGTTTTACCAATGTTACGTAAAAAAACCGTATCAAATAACCAGTGAATGACAAGGGGCATGCTAATTATTCTTACGATAACCAATACATCGTAGGTCTATTGTCAGTCATTTTATCGCTTGTGGTCCGCCACCCACGGTGGCCGAGGGGACTAAGGCGCTTCAGTCACGGTCTGCACGGCCACTACGGTCGGGGGTTCGAATCCCCCCTCGGGCATGGATATTTGTGCCGTCCTAGTTCGTAAGTAGTTCATAAGTAGTTTGTAAGTTTAGGGACTGATGACCCCGTAGTTAAGTCCCATAGACTATACAAACATTTGAAAACTTGTGGTCCAAAAAAGGATATATATGACTTGTTTACAAAAATAAATGGTCTAACCCACTTTCTCCTCTGCTCTTAGATATTATGAGTAATCAGTATTCATCTTAACATGATTAAGGAACCACTATTATTTAAACGTCTTTTCAGTTAAACTCTTATGTAGGAGAATATGTTTTCTACATTTTTTCATGTACATAATTGTTATCAATTCATTTAAAACTAGTAAACAATTATTAAAGGCTTTTTAATTTGTCATATATCGTTGACATAAGTCTATCCTTTTAATAGTCTTAATTTACGTTATAGTGTCGATAATTAACACAGCATAAAAGGATACAAACTTCCTTTATTGTTACCATCGTTACGATGAACCTTTAGTTCATCACTGATCAATAAGTATTAGTGTTTACATCATTTCATTATAAAGTCTTGAAGAAACTGCTACAAGGATTAATGTCATTTACTGGCGTTAAGACTGGGATGCAAGTGGGCAAGTATCCGTCCTCAACTCGGTGGGATGACCCCATCGTATTCAGTCTCTGGTTACAGGATAGTATTACCAAATAAGGATCTTTTCGATCCCATGCATCCTCATTTGAAGCCACTCTCCATCGTCAGGAAGACCAACAGTTGACGTTTACAATAAAATTTCACAACATTATTAGACTACATATATGACAAATTGTTGTACTTGTATGAATGTATTGTGTGAGTCATTCTATGTGCCTGTCTGCTGAAGAGAGTTGCAACCAATGCCTATATTTAAGCAAATAAAAATCAATTGCCGATATATCAATATTTGATAACGGCATGATAGAATTGGCTGGTTTCATTTTGTTATGTTCATTATTATTATTATTATTATTTACGTATATTCATATTAAGGAGAGTGCTAAAACACAAAAATCTTGCTTTTATTCCCATCTTTTTTCTTCTTTTTATCTTCTCAAAAACTTTTCATTCCTTCACTTTCTTCGTTCTTTTCTTCGTCTGTCCATTATCGTTTGTTGTTTTCGTGTTGTGACTTAAAGTCAACTTTTCGGTTTCTGATTTTTTCCCTACAGGTTTTATGATTTTGTATGTCTTCTATAGAGATATGTGATGTTTTCAGGTCTTCTGTGGTTTCTTTATACCAAGATGTGCCCAGTTTCAATGTAGAAATTATTCATTCTGACGATGTGCATGAAAAATTTTAGTCTGCGTCTTCTGATATGTGTCGTGTTTGTTTCAGAGTGTCTGTATAGTTCTCCTGTATGTCTTTTTTGCCAGATATATTCTATAAAAACTGCAAAGTGAATTTTTCTCTGTGCTTTCCTTTCTTGTTTTTCAATCTCCTTGATTGTCCCCATTCCTGGTGATCGTGGGTTCAGATGCGTAGAGAGCTTCCGTTAAGACTTCTGTATTGTAGTGTCGTAGTTTTTCGGCCGTGGACATACATTTTTTATTGTAGTGGGACCAGGTGAGTTTATACGCTCTGTAATTTTGAGAGTCTTTCTTCTTTTGTGTTCAGGCTAGATTTGCGCATAATTTCTCCTAAACATTTAAACTCACTGACTTGTAAATTTTTTCCATTGCCTAGTTTTTAGTGGGGGTATATCTGGTGATTCTGTATCAAAAATTTGTGTTTTTCATCAGAAATTGGTAGACCGGTTTTCATGGCAATCTCGTGGAGTTTTTCTAGTGCTTGTTGTGCTTTCGTTCTCGTATTAGAGAGTATGGCAATGTCGTCTGCGAAAGCGAGGCATTTTATGTGGGTTTTCTTTTCCTTATTTTGCCTAACTCAATTCCTGACTTCTCTTTCCAATGTGGGAATAATTTTCTCAAAGACCGCACTGAATAGGATGGTCGAGAGACCATCGCCTTGCCGGACGCCGGTTTTGATTTTAAAGGGGTCTGATAATTCTCCCATGAATTTGACTTTGGATTTGGTGTTAGTGGGATACTCGTGGATTAGATTTCTGATTTAAGATGAACCTTAATCTCTTTTAGTATTTTGAAGAATATGTCTCGGTCAATGGAGTCATAGGCTTTTTTGAAGTCTACAAATGTCACTGTACTATTCCTGCAGTGTCTTACGGATAGGATTGTGCGGATATTCCAAATCTCTTCGCCGAAGGAACGGTATTTTCTGAAACCCGCTTGATATTCGCCGATTTGGGGGTGAATTTGTGGTTCTAGTCGGTTTAACAGAGCTTTGGGGAGAATTTTGTAGGTGTCTGGGAGGAGGAAGTTTCCTTTGTAGTTTTTTGGTTCAGTTTTGTCCCCTTTTCCGTGGAGTGGGTGAATGAGAGCCGACTTCCACTCATCTGGAATTTTTTCTGTGAGCCAAAAGTTTTTAATAATTTTATGCATTGTGGGTGTTATTTTTTTTTCACGATCCAATTTACAAATTTTGCGATCAACCCGCCTTCACCGAGTGCTCTGTTGTTTTCCAGTGCTTTCGTTATTTCAAGGATTTCAAGTAGGGTCGGTGGCTGTGAGTCTGGATTAGTTCAGAAGTTTCCAAGTGCAATTTTTCTGAGGGACTTACGTAGTACAGGAATTTTTTGAAGTACTGAGCGAGAATTTCACGGTTCTTCTTCGCCTTTGTTTCCAAGGATCCGTCTGTTTTTTTCTTTCTCTCTCTATCTCTCTCTCTTTTCTTTTTTTTCTTTTTTTTTTTTCTTTTTTTTTTTTTTAACAAAAGAAAAAAAAAACAAAGTTTGTGTAGTTGGTATCCTGTCACGTTCTGTAGAAATTTCGTGTGTTGCTTTTCGTGAAATCTTCCTGGATCTTTCTTGACTAGCCGGCCGCAGTGGCCGAGTGGTCCGCAGCGCGCCAGTAACGGTCTGCACGGCCGCTATGTTCAGGGGCTCGAATCCCCCCTCGGGCATGGATGTTTGGGCCGTCTTTAGTATAAGCTAGTTCATAAGTAGTTTGTAAGACTAGGGAGTGATGACTCCGTAGTTAAGTCCCATAAGACTCAAAAACATGTGAACTTCATTTGAACTTCTCTCTTGACATCCGAAAGGCGTTTGATACAGTTCCCCACAGACCTTTAATGAACGAAGGAATAGCATATGGTGTATCACACCAATTGTGTGATTGGACTGAAGAGTTCCTGTATAACAGAACGCAGTATGCCATTCTCAATGGAGAGAAGTCTTCCGAAGTAAGAGTGTTGTCAGGTGTGCCACAGGAGAGAGAGTCGTGGGACTGTTGCTATTCACAATATATATAAATGACCTTGTGGATAACATGGGAAGTTCACTGAGACTTTTTGTGGAAGATGCTGTAGTATATCGAGAGGTTGTAACAATGGAGTGTTGTATTGAAAAGCAACGAATTGACGCCTGGTGAGGGAATGGCAATTGAATCTAAATGTAGACAAGTGTACTGTGCTACGATTATATAGAAAGAAAGAAACTTTATTATTTAGCTACATTAAAGCAGGTCAGCAACTGGAAGCAGTTAATTTAATAAGTTATCTGGGTGTAGGCATTAGGAGTGATTTAAAATTGAACTACTGTATCTAATTAATCGTCGCTAAAGCAGGTGCCAGACAGATTCACTGGAAGAATCCTAAGGGAATGTAGTCCGAAAACAAAGGAAGTATGCTAGAGTACACTTGTTCGCCCACTGCTTGAATATTGCTCACCATTGTGGGATCTGTACCAGTGGGGTTGGTAGAGGAGGTACAGAAGATCCAACGGAGAGCAGCGCGCTTCGTTACAGGATCATTTATTAATCGCGAAAGCGTTTCGTAGATGATCGATAAACTCCAGTGGAAGACTCTGCAAGAGATACGCTCTTTAGCTCGGTAAGGGCTTTTGTCGAAATTTCGAGGAGTCGAAGTACTGAGGAGTCAAGCAGTATATTGCTCCTACGTAATATCTGGCGAAGAGATCATGAGGAAAAATCAGAGAGAGGCCTACCGACAATCTTTCTTTCCGGGGACAATACTAGACTGGAATAGGAAGGAGAACCGATAGTGGTACGCAAGGTACCCTCCGCCATCTAGGTGGCTTGTGGAGTATGGATGTAGATATAGAGTAGATGTAGACGGCTGTATACGTTTTTCCTTGCGAACAGTTTCCTCACGGACTTAGAAGTTTCCAAAGTTTCAGGTGATTTGTGACTGTCAAAGTTTTTACAGGCAAATGATCCTCTCTGCTCGATCGATTGGTCTCACATTGCGTTGCTTGGGGGTTGGTCTAGTTTGATTATGTCTTTCATTTTCTGTGATAGTTCCGTCCAATTAGTTTCTGCAATCTTGGGTAATTTTTCCTTTGTTAATTTTGAGGTATTTTCGGTCTGTTCTGAAGACTGTTTTAGTTTTACGAAGTTTCATGTCTGCGATAAATCGTGTTTTGATTTGAAGCAGGTGATGATCTCAGACAAAAAACTTTTCCTGTTTTCACATTTAGTATTTCCCGTGTATTTCTCCTAGAGATAGCGAAATACTGCCATAAGGTACTCATATGTTTTCATAATTTCGGGGTTAAGCGTCGGTAATTCTGTTGAAAATTTTACCTCACAGGGCTTAGGAAATCAGAATTCTAATATAGATAGTGTTGGCCCTGAAAAATATTGTTTGTGGAGAATTCCGTTTTTCTTGTATTAACAATTCGCGTGCTACAAATAACGAGACGCTATGTCATATACAAAAGCTGTTTCTTTGAGGCCGCAGCTCTCGTCTGCGGCGATCCAAACTGCAGCCATCTCTTTCAAAGAAACAGAACCTAAATTCCTCTGAAAACGTAATATGATGTCATTAATTTCCCCAGCGACATCGTTCCACACACCTTTGCTGTCTAGCTCGTTTCTGCACATTATCAAACATAGGCGGAGAGTGGACCACGCACAAATAACCACATCTACATATATACTCCGCAATCCACCGTAAAGTGCTTGCCGGAGGGTACACTGTACAACTATCAGACATTTCTTTTTCTATTCCACTCCGAAATAGAACGAGGGAAAAAATAATTTCTATACGCTTCTGTACGAGCCATAATTTCTATTGTTTCTGTTATCTTTACGCGAAATGTAAGTAGGCAGCAGGAAGATCGTTCTACAGTCAACTTCCAGCCCTCTAAATTTCCTGAACAGAATTTCTCGAAAACAATGTCGTGTTCCCTCCAGCGACTCCCATTTGAGTTCCAGAGCATTTCTGTGACACTCGCGCATTGGTCGAACCTACCAGTAACGAATTTAGCGGCTCGCCTTGTGATATTCCTGGCCTGTGGCCACTTCATACTTCTGGCCGCTGGCCGTTTCTTTGCTAACATCGTACGTGTCTTAAACGCGGAAGAAAGACAGCAGTGCAGCATATGTTGAAATGTGGGGTGGGGAGCAGTAGCATATGGCACAGTAGGTGCTGGTTCCCGTGGGTAAGCCCGCCTATGTTACTGGTGCTCTCCTCGCATTGGCTGCTGCATTTCACGTCACGTGATTTCTTTTGAAATTACTTTTTTTTATTATTAACTAAATATTAATTATTCCGAGTTGAGAATTTGTAATAAATATCTCTCAAGGACAGGCTAGATTTTGACAGTTTAAAAAGTTTAAGGTGCCTTCTCTTATTGTAACAAGAGAAGAGCGATTTTGCAGAAGGCGCGCGACGGCCCAGTTTTGGCGCGAAATAGAGTGTCAGGTGCCCTGTCGCAACGCGCCGCAGTTTCAGTCTCGAGCTGACCACTATACGCGCCGGTCATGAGTAAAGATTTTTGTAATAGTGATAACAGTCGAGGTCTCAACATGACCTATGGGCAGCATAGGCCGTATCATATTAAAAATAGTTGCTCATATTTTATTATTTATTTAATAAATGGCATCCCTTACAATTAAAAATCTCGCGAGTCGCTTATTATGATTCCATCATACAGAACTTATTTTAGCCTCACTTGTATGCTGTAGAAGAACCTACGACCTGTGTGCTGTCTTCTGCGCTGGGGACACAACTATAGAAGACAACAGGTTAGTCAGAATCTATGCTTTCCATAACGTTTTGGACAGCAACTACGGCACCTCGTGCGTACTGTAGGGCGGTGCAAACGCACACTGCTACGCAACAGCATCCGCAAGGATGTGGAGGTTTTAGGGGACTTGTGGGAGGAAGCCGTACTAACTTCTCCGACCGCAAATAAAACCCTAGGAAGCTTGTATATGGCATCCCTTGCGGGGAAGAACAGTTCGGAACGAAATAAACAGATACAGTGAGGCGATAAACGGTGGAAGTGATTCGCGAACTGTCAGACATCAAGAATTTTACAAATAAAGTGACTGTTAGCCAGTTGATGTACGCGAGTGAAGCAAGTGCAACCAATCAAGAAGGCTAGGAGCGTGTTTTTGTTGGGAAGAGCCGATAAGCAAATGTTACGATCGCACTTAGAAAATATTCATCGTTTAATTCCGGGACTATGGATGTAGAGGAATTGTGGACTAAATTTAAGTGCATTGTTAATGTAGGTTAGAGAAATATGTGCCAGTAAAGACGATTAAGGATGGAAAAGATCCACCGTGGTATAATAATAATGTTAGAAAGCTGCTGAGAAAGCAAACGCAGTTGCACTCAAGATTCAAAAAAGAACACGCAAATGATGACAGGCAAAAGTTAGTAGAGATTCGTGCGTCTATAAAAAGATCGATGCGCGAAGCATACAATAATTATCACAGCCATACCTTAGCTAAAGATCTTTCCGAGAACCCGAAAAAATTCTGGTCCTATGTAAAATCGATAAGCGGGTCAAAGCCCACTGTTCAGTCACTCGTTGATCATTCCGGGGCAGTAATAGAAAAAAGCAAACGGAAAGCTGAAGTTCTAAATTTAACCTTTAAGAAATCTTCCACTCAGGAGGACCGCACAAATTTGCCATCATTTGATAAACGTACTAATTCCGAAATGGGGGCATAGCAATAGGTATTTCCGGTGTAGAGAAGCAGCTGAGAGAGCTAAATACGAAAAAGTCTGCTGGTCCGGATGGAATACCAGTTCGGTTTTACAAAGACTATTCAGCGGCATTGGCCCCCTACTTAGCTTGCATTTATCGTGAATCTTTAATTCAGCGCAAAGTTCCTACTGATTGGAAAAAAGCGCAGGTGACTTCCCTTTATAAGAAAGGAAAGAGAACTGACCCACACAATTACAGGCCAATACCGTTGACATCAGATTCATGTAGAATTTTAGAGCATATCCTCAGTTCGAATATAGTAAATTTCCTTGAAACGGAAAAGCTTCTTTCCATGAATCAGCACGGGTTTAGGAAACATCGTCCATGTGAAACTCAGCTTGCCCTTTTCTCACATGACTTCTTGCGAGCCATGGATGAAGGGCAACAGGCGGATTGTGATTTCTCGACTTCAAAAAGGCATTCGACGCGGTGCCACACTGCAGACTGCTAACGAAGATACGAGCTTATGGAATAGGTTCACAGATTTGTGACTGGCTGGAAGTCTTCCTAAGTAATAGAACGCAGTACGTTGTTCTCGACGGCGACTGTTCATCAGAGACGAGTGTATCGTCAGGCGTGCCCCAGGGGAGTGTGATAGGACCGCTATTATTTTCTATCTATATAAATGATCTGATGGATAGAGTAAGTTGTAATATGCGGCTGTTTGCTGATGATGCTGTGGTGTATGGGAGGGTGTCGTCTGTAACTGACTGTAATAGCATACAGGATTACTTAGACAAAATTTCTAGTTGGTGCGAAGATTGGCGGCTAGCTCTCAATGTATAAAAATGTAAGGTGATGCGCATGAGTAGAAGAAACAATCCTATAATGTTCGAATACAGCATTAGTAGTGAGCTTCTTGATGCTGTCGCGTCGTTCAAATATCTAGGCGTAACATTGCAGAGCGATATGAAATGGAACGAACATGTAAGGACAGTTGTGAGTAAGGCGGACAGCCGACTTCGGTTTATTGGGAGAATTTTGGGAAGATGTACTTCACCTGTAAACGAGACCGCATATAAAACGTCTTGAGTATTGCATCATACAGAACTTATTTTAGCCTCACTTGTATGCTGTAGAAGAACCTACGACCTGTGTGCTGTCTTCTGCGCTGGGGACACAACTATAGAAGACAACAGGTTAGTCAGAATCTATGCTTTCCATAACGTTTTGGACAGCAACTACGGCACCTCGTGCGTACTGTAGGGCGGTGCAAACGCACACTGCTACGCAACAGCATCCGCAAGGATGTGGAGGTTTTAGGGGACTTGTGGGAGGAAGCAGTACTAACTTCTCCGTCCGCAAATAAAACCCTAGGAAGCTTGTAGCCTCTGAACTTATTCCATGTCTTCCTTAAAACTGATCTGCTGCGGGTCCCAAACACTTTAGCAATACTCAAGACGTGGTCGTATAACCGTTTTATACGCGGTCTCCTTTACAGATGAAGTACAACTTCCCAAAATTCTCCCAGTAAAACGAAGTCGGCTGTCCGCCTTTACTCACAACTGTCCTTACATGTTCGTTCCATTTCATATCGCCCTGCAATGTTACGCCTAGATATTTGAACGACGCAACTGCAACAAGACGCTCACTACTAGTGTTGTATTCGAACATTATGGGATTGTTTTTCTTACTCATGTGCATCACCTTACATTTTTTAACATTGGGAGGTAAATGCCATTCTTCACACCAACTAGAAATTTGCTCTAAGTCATGTTGTATGCTATTATAGTCAACTAGCTGAAAACCCGGCGTTGCCCGGATATTTATTTATTTATTTATACGAACCTTGAGTTAGTACTTTTCCTATCCACTTTCTCACTGTCCATCTCCTTTTGTTACATTTATCAGATAATATATAAGAAACCACAGGTAAAAATGCACTCGTTTCGAAGAATCCAGTCACGAAATTCAACAATAATGATTGTAATAATATCACAGATGGATCACTTGATGTAATGCGCGTAACGTCAAATCTTTTTTTTTTTTTTTTTTTTTTTTTTTTTTTTTTTTTTTTAAGAGATGTAGTAAAAGAAATTTCTTTTTTACTGCTTTATTTGTTTATTCTTATATTTCCTTATTCGTATGCTTATTATCCTTACAGAGAGAGAGCTGAAGACATTGTAGCACGCATAGACCAAAGATTTGGTCTGTGGCATCACGTTTCGCTGTAACCTCCTTGCTATAGAGTCGCAAACGTCATCGCTGGCCTTCAGTCCGAATTTTTTTATAATTTGACGACTTTCAACCACCATATCTTCCACCCCCTTATAGCTGTCGGCATGGATTGCTATGGAGACTTCGTACAACAATTACACACACACCATTCGTTTACGTTCTTTAGTTTTCGCTGCAGAGCGAAATATTAATACACGCGTAGAATTATATATACACCGGTAACCTTCCATCCCAATATACTCCACCCTTTTATTATTATCAACCCTCAAGCAACAATGCAAACAATAAAATTATTTTCAAAGAGTAAATATAATTTTCAAAGAGTAATTATTGTTCCACATTTCGCGTAATATTCTTCAAATTACTAAATATCTATCAGATCGCTATAAAACCGTGCCTAAAACCTTCCTGAGGTATAAATTTGTAACTGTACAAATATTTAAGTCTTTGCGTCTTGTCGTTTGCACATGATAAGCGTACACCGACCAGACATTCACATTAATATATATATATATATAGATAAATAGCTATCCGATCGCCATAAAACCTTGCCTAAAGCCTTACCCGGGTAAACATTAGTAACTGTACAAATTTTTAGCTCTCTATGACTTGTGGTTCAGACGTGATATACGTACACCGAACAGACATTGACATTTAAAGATATAGATTAAAAACGACGCCCTCCCATACGCCACAGCATCATCAGAAAACAGCAGCAAATTACAAGTTACTATGTCCATCAGATCATTTATAAAGATAGAAAGTAATAGAGGCCCTCTCACACTCCCCAGGGGCATTCCTGACGGTACACTCGTCAATGATGAACACTCGACGTCGAGAACTACGTAATGCGTTCTATTACTTAGGAAGTCTTCCAAAGCTGTCACAAATCTGTGAACCTATTCCATATGCTCGTAAGTTAGTTATTATTTGGCAGTGTGGCACCGCGTTAAACGCCTTTTTGGAATCGAGAAAATTACAATCCGCCTGTTGTCCTTCATCCATGGCTCGCAAGATGTCATGTGACAAAGGGCAAGCTGAGTTTTACACGAACGATGTTTCCTGCACGCGTGCTGATTCATAGCCGTAATAAAGGTGGACGAAATGTCGCACCTGATTGTGTACGATGTGTTATACTGTTTCACTGTTGCACCGGAACCAGGGAAGAAGCAGATCTGCAATTCTATTCGGATGAGGTATCGATCTTCCCAGACAGGATTTCTGAATGGTGCAACCTGGCTCATATCGTCGTGTTCTATTGCGTTCCGAGAACCAGACGAGTAGCAATTTCCCGGATGGATGCATAGTATTCTGACATGCCACTAATGAGGTCTCTTTCGGACTCTCTGCTTTGAAGGTACGCCTTGTGAATACGTGTGGGAGGCATCCTGAAGGTCTGCTCTAGTCACCTGAACCGATACCTCCGGTTATACAGACTATGTTATATGGTAAGACTTTAATGCAAAGCTCCCACATCACGACATCGAAATTTTCCTTCCTGTCAGTCTGTCTTACACTTATGTCAGTAACACATTTTACCTTTCATACTAATATGACGATCCATTTTGGTGATGTATTTTTTAACATGTTGACCACGCTTTTTTTATTCATTTTATCTCGACGAGAAACTCTTTATTTGACATGTGCTCTTGAGTGAAGACCTTGTAAACCATTCTGAAGATGATGATTTAAATATATGAAACCGGTCAGAAAAATATATTTTATCGGCGATCTTGGCATACAAACCGAAGAAAGGTGTATTTTTGTTAACTTTTAGTAGTAGTAGTCGTTGTTGTTGTTGTTGTTGTTGTGGTCTTCAGTCCCTCGTCTATCATAAACAAACTTATTCGTCTCTTCATAAGAACAGCAACCTACATCTATTTAAACCTACTTACTTTTGTGGGGTTGTGGATCCGCCTTGGTGCAAGACAGTTTGTAACGCAAACACGGGCCAACAGAAGATATTCAAATCACGATGCCTGCTTAGTTTATTCGTCTCTTGATGTCCCTCTGTGATTTTTAACCCCACACACTTCTTTAAAATGTCGAAGAATGCGTCCTTCTAACAGATCCCTTGTTTTAGTCATGGTATGCTAGAAATCTCTTTTCTCCACAATTCTGTTCAGAACCTCATCATTAGTTACGCGATCTACCCATTTAATCTTCAGAGTTCTGTATCACCACATTTCAAAAGCCTCTGTCCTCTTCTTGAATTATTTATCGTCCATGTTTCACTACCGAACAAAACAACTATTCACAAAAATAGCTTCAGAAAAGTCTTCCTAATATTTGAATTAATATTCCATGTTAACAAATTTATCTTTTTCACAAACGTTTTTCTTCCAATTGCCATGCTGCATTTTATGTCATATATACTGCGACCTTCACATCTTACAGCCAAGTAAATAAACTTACCTAACACCTGTGTTGTTGCATTACGTAACATTCTTCAGCATCGTCTGATTTTCTTAGAGTATATTCCATTACCCTAAATTTGCTCTCATTAATGTTCATCTTATAAGTTCTTTTGAAGACACTGTTCATGTCTTACAATTCCTCTTTCACTTCATTTGCTATCTCTGACAGATTTACAATGTCTTCTGACTTCATCCTAAACTTTAATTTCTTCTCCAAATTGTACATTCTTCTACATTCTTTGTGTCAATCTCATTTCTTAGTCATCTGTACTCCATTTTTTTCTTATTATCTCTTTTGCCCTCTGCTGCCTTCACCTTCTCCTAAAGCTACCTATTCATGTACTATTGTGTTATTTTCCCTGTTTCTGTTAATTTTTACCTAATGAAATCTCCGTAAAGAACTTCAGGTTCCTTCAATTTATTCAGGTCCCATCTATTTATTTTTCTACCTTTCTGCAGTTTCTTCGATATCCATCTACAGTTCATGACCAGTAAGATATTGTCATATTACATATTGCCCATAGGTATGTCTTCCCGTTTAAAACGTGATTTCAAAATTTATGTATACCATTATAAAGTCAGTTGGGTACCTACCGTTGTCTCGTGGTGTCTTACACGTGTACAGACGCGTTTTAATGTTTTTTTTTTAACAAAGTTTTGGTTATGATTAAATATGGTTCCGTGCAAAATTGTACCAGGTGGCTTCCTCTTTCATTCCTTTTCCCCACTCCATATTTAACCAGTTTTTCATCCTCTTCGTTTTCGTACTACAAAATTCCATTCCTGCATGACAACTAAGATTTGCTCTCCCTTAACTGTCTGAGTTGTATCTTAGATATCCTCATCGTCGGCAGATGTAGTTGGCGTATAATCTTGTACTAATGTGGTCGGTGTTGCCATTATTTCTACCATCATTCTTATAATGCGATTACTGCGCTGCTCTTAGTAGTTTCCCAGCATCCCTATTTTCTTATTCATTATTAGTCCTACTTCCGTAATACCCCCGACTGATTTTATATATAACCCTGTACATACCTGACCAGAAATCATGTTCCTGTTTTAAAATGTGTATTAAGCCTGACTTAACTGCTCGTTCATCAGTCCCTAAAATTACAAACTACTTATGAACTACCTTATACTAAAGACGACACAAACAGCCATGCCCGAGGGGGAATTCACACCCCCGACCGTAGAGGCCGTGCAGACTGTGACTGGCGCGCCGCAGACCGCTCGGCCACTGTGTGCCTGTTTTCACCGAACTTCACTAATCCCACTATATATAACTTTAACATTGAAACACGTCCGTGAATGTGTGGTCGTGTTCCATTTTGATTTATTCATTAACCGAAGTGTTTCTGCACCATTAATGTTATCTATTTATGTGCTAATTATTTTATTCTTTTATTATTGATCAATGCCCCATGTTTATATATGTTTCCACCCGTGTGATTGAACTTGTGTGTTCGTATGAATGTGGAAGATAGCTTTTAATATTGACAGACTGCCGCTAAATGGCTTACAGTTGGCGCCTCGCGCTTTAGAACGCATGGCTTCGTTTGTCTTCTGTGCTGGCGTCTGCTGGATGGCCAGAGACAAGCTTACTTGACAAGATGGCGAGGTGGCTGTGTTCTTAGTGTAATGCCAACCTAATCTTGGACGAAAGAGATGACAAGAGACCTCTCTGGGAGCCGTTGAAGAGGGTATTATCTTTCTCAGGTACAAGTGGTTGGTAGACACTATGCTCTGAACGCGCTCTGTGTGGGTTTTTAGTGCGCTGTACATCTGGTGTGTGGTGAGGAAGATTTTAGTGTGGTCTTAGACTTTCACTCTTGCCGCGACCATGGAAGTAAGTACTTCGCCGAAACATGCTGAGGGGAAGGCATGCTGTTAGAACTTTGATTGTGATCAGGCAGTCTTGGTTTTTCGGTGATAGTTTTCTTGAGTAATTCTTTCGCTAGGCGAGACAAAGGGTTTCTTAATTTTCAGAACATGAGTAAATACAGTGTAAATTTATTATTTGCATTTTCATTCAGGTGATGACTGTGTGTCCGGTTTTGCTCAAGTTAGAATACTCATGTGTGGCCTTCAGCCTTTGTGTAAACTTGATATGTTTGAATTTCCTTGCAGTTTTTAATTAACTTTTCACGTCCCATCTGTATCCACGAGTATCCTAAACATTTAACAGATTTTCTAGTTTGATTCCGTCTTTCCTGACTTGTATGACTGATTGCACCCCATGCTTCCGTAACGGTCGTTACTTCGGCCGTCAGCCATGCTTTATTAATACTAGCTTTCTTCTATATGAATTCTCGTGTGTGCTTTACTTGCTCATTCTGAATTAATTTCTGTTAGTAAATGCTATATATTTTGGTGTGGTCGCACACCATGTGGTACTTAAGAACAGTATGTCGCTGCCTCCCCACACATGAGTTCGTTTGGTGCATAGTGTTCTTAAATTTGTGATGAAGACACCTGCCATCACGTCAAAATTCCCCTAATGCTTCGTTTTGCTGCTGCTCTCAAGTGTTGCCATATTGTAATATACTGCCAGCATTATGTGCATGTCTGTGAATGAATGAATGTACTTTCATCTACCCATTGTGTATTTGCAAATTTCCTCCCATGTTACCTCCATATTCATAAAGTGCAGAAACCATTTTATTACAGACATTAATTTTATGATTTATTTCACTCTTGTACAAAGTGTGTGCTTAATTTGGTCTCCCCACATTTATTTGCTTGTTCATTTTATTGAATGGATTATGATTTTAAAGTATCAAACCTCTGCTTTATTATTTCATGCTCCCTGTCCCATGTTTATTTATCTATTCATTTATTTTTTAACATTAATTTTGTGTTTGTTAAAACGTTGGCTGCTCCTTTAAGGAGTGAACAGTTAGATAAATTTCCAATACACAAGTACTGTGGCCACTTTTAAAATAATTTAGAGCATCAGTGAGCGTTTTAACTTACATTGTCAGATCTAAACTGTCCGAGTTCTTGCTCAGAAAACATAGCAAGCTACTTTCAACGTATCTCTTTCCCAATTTGAAATTTTAAACTACCTTATCTAATTAGATTAGATTAATGATTGTTCCATAGGTCATATATACGACATTTCGCCATGATGTGGAACGTGTCAGTTTAGTAAATGGTGTCTATAAATTAAAATATTTTAAGTTTTTTAAAAGTTTTATCTAAAAATTCATGTAAATTCTAGAAGGAGTTGCCATGCTGAAATTCCTTTTGATTCGTTTTTAAATACAAGAAGGCTATCTGTCAAACTTTTGATGCTACTTGGAAAGGGAGCAAAGACTTTTGTGGCAGCTTAATTCACCCCTATCTGTGCCAAAGTTATATTTAACCTTGAATAGTGAATATCACCCTTTCTCCTAGTGTTGTAGTTGTGCACACTATTACTTTGAATTGGGTCAGATTGTTAATATCAAATTTCATATATTGTGAAGCTACAGTGAAGATCCTTAGATCACTAAATAAATGTCTGTTAAGGGATCTAACATTCCACTCTCCGATCCATAGAATACCAGTGTTGTCTTTCCTGATAAAGACGCCCTCCTGAGTAGTCCCCGCCAGATAGGAATGGGAATGGATTGTTTTACCTCTGGAATATGTTACCCGAGAGGATGCCATCATGATATATTCATACGGCAGAGCTGCATGTTCTCAGAAAAAGTAAATGACTATAGTTTTCCCTTGGTTTCAGCCAATAGTGGGAACCAGGTTTTCTGATGTTACAAGGCCAACTCAGTTACTAGAGCATTGATTCTCAATCTTTTTTTTTTTTTTTTTTTTTTTTTTTTTTTTTTTTTGTAATGGGTCATAATATATATACTACGGCTGTACAGTAATTAATCTCTCTATATAAAAGGCAGTGTCCCGACTAACTGACTGACTGACTGACAGACTCATCATCGCCCAGCCCAAACCACTGAAGATAGAAACTTGAAATTTGTAGAGTGTGTTGATCTTACTCTGTAGACGTCATTTAAGATGGAATTTTTCGATATTCAGTTCGTAAGGGGGTGAAATAGGGGATGAAACGTTCTTTTATAATACGTTGCTATTTATGCCTTTTGAAGCTTGAACTACAAAATTTCGGATTTTAATTCAGGGTTCGAATTTAAGAGAGTTGTGTTTCGGCATTTTTTGAAATTCAACCGATAAGGGGGTAAAATAGGGGACGTAAAACTTAATTTTAAAAATATGTAGCTGTTACTCAGCTTTTAAGCTACAATTACGAAACTTAGGATATGGAATCTTGGTCAGGATTACAAAAACACGAGTTTCAGTATTTTTGAAAATTTAACACGTAAGAGGACAAAATAGGGGATGATAAGTTCTTTTTGAAAAGACGTTGCTATTAAGACAATTTTGAAACTAGAGCTGTAAAAATTGATATTTGTATTGTTGGTTAGAATTTAAAAAATACGTGTTTCGGTATTTTTGGAAATTCAACCATAAAGGGGGTTAAATTGGAGTGGGGATGTTTTCCGAAAATCTTTTGCTATTAAGGCAATTTGAAACTACAACAACATAAATTGGTATATGTTTTCTTGGTCAGAATTAAAAAGACACGAGTTTTGGTATTTCCAGATAATTAATGTTTCAGGGGGTGAAATATGGTATGAAACGTGTTTTTCAAAATACATTACTACTAAGCCATTTATGAGCCCAGAATCACAAAAAATATTTGCATACTTGCTTGGAATTTAAAAGACACATGTTGGGTATTTTTCGAAATTCACCTATTAAAGGGTGCCATAGAGGGTTACAAATAGTAAAATCAAATGTTCAGATGTTTGCAAATCTTAAGAGACTTAACTACGGGGTCATGAATACCTAGGGCTTACAAACTAATTAGACTAACTTAAACTTAGACTAACTTATGCAATGGACAACAAAAAACCCATGCCCGAGGGGCAAACCGAAGCCCCAACGGCGAACAGCAGCGTTCACCGCAGCATGGCGCCTCAATTCGCGCGGCCATTTTGCCGCGGCTACAAGTAGTATCACAACATTTAATTGTGATACTACTTAAGCTATATCTATGAAAATTTATATTAAGAGGAGGAAACCACTGGTGCAGACCAACCAGCCTACGCATGCGAAGCAGCGGGCGTTAAGCTAGTAGTGTTATAAAAATGATAGGCTGTAAGGCGTCAGTCAAATGGTCGACCTTTTCATGTTAAATCCCAGCAGCCTGTCACTTCAGAGCAGCCTGACTGTGCTGCATACCCTGTTTAATTACTTTAATTCGGAAATAAATAATTAAAAAGAAGTCATGAAACTGCATTCGAATGTATTGTCATGTAGCTCTTTCCAAACAGCAGAAAAATTAATAATTTTCTTGTAATTTTTATACTAATGCATGAAGAATTGTTAGTAGTTTGTGTCGTAGCATGATCTTATAGTTTACTAGCTTTGAGTGTGAAAGCATTTTATCTGAAAACGCCGCTGGCGTAAGTTGAAAGTTGGTGCTGGTGGCCACAAGCCCGCCAGGCAACGGACAACGAGCACCACTCAAGTCCTTCCACCTTTACCGTTACCTGTGGCCGGTATAGCCACAAAGGCGGTGCCTCGCTATGAAGTTCACGCGCCCGGCAGGTGCCAGAAAGAGAGCGATGGCGTAGAGCGAGACAGAGATATTGCCCCAACAGTACACTGGCCCCCGCATTTTTGGCGCTACAGTCGGTTTTCTGCTATCTAGAGCACTGTATAGTACAAGCAGAACAATCCGCCATTTTGAATCCCGCTTTAAAGGCGCGCATTTAAAGACTACGGAAGAATTGCGATTTTTAATATATTCCTAAGGCTATTAAACATATTTTCCTAACGCAGAGCCGGCCGCGGTGGCCGAGAGGACTGAGGCGCTTCAGTCACGGTATGCACGGCCACTATGTTCGGGGTTTCGAATCCCCCCTCGGGCATGGATATTTGTGCCGTCCTTATCTTAGCTAGTTCATAAGTAATTTGTAAGCTTAGGGACTGATGACCCCGCAGTTAAGTCCTTAAGTTCTACAAACATTTGAACATTCCTAACGCAGAAAATATTACAGCATAGTAAATTTATTGACTGTAAGATGCAAGCAACTTAAAGTTCGTGATTAGATGGATATTTAGAGATATGAAACAGTCTCTTACATTCCACAATAAGGCAAATGTTTCCGTTCTAAATATTGACCAAATACAATTAAAATACATTAAAATGATCGTATTTTCTGGTTTATATATGGTACATCCTCATACATTTACGGCAACTAAGAGTTGCATTCGAAAACTGTTAATAACAATGTTAAATTGCGATACTGTACTTCTCGTGTTTCCCCCTTAATGCCTCGCATGTTTTACACACACCATACTTCAGAAGATCTTACATCCAAAATGTGTTTAATAACTTCGAACGCCTGGTTTCGTTAGATAACTACTGAATAAAGTCTCTCTTGTAGCATGCACTTCGAAATAAAGTCAATGTTGCATGCTAAGATTTGAAATCAACGCCTTTCATTTACGACTTATTTCCTGTACTCTATCGTTGCCAAGTTCAATTTATTATTATTTCAGCACTCCTGTTCACAGCTAGGCTTACACCTACATATTCCAGTGTTGAGAGTCATATTTAAACCCTGAACTAATGCGAAATAATATATTTAAAAAACCACTAGCTGGGCAAAGCCAGCTGCACTCATGCATCACTTAAAATACAATTAACAGCTCTAACTCCTTACTTGGTCTAAATAAAATCAAGAAATGTAGCTTATTTTCAACACACTGAATGCCGTGTTAAGAATCTGTAGCAAAATTAAAATAAACCATTGCTTAAAAGTGTAGGCCAATATTTTCATTACTCTCTGTGAGCATAACTATTTCTAGCACAATTTTAGTGTCCATACTTGGCGTCTGGAATTAAAAAGAAAAAAAGTTCAAATGTTTGTAAACCTTAAGGGACTTAACTGTGGGGTCATCAGTCCCTAAACTAACAAACTACTTATGAACTACCTTATACTAAAGACAGGACAAACATCCATGCCCGTGGGGGGGATTCGAGCCCCCAACGGGGAACGGCCTCGCGCATAGCGCCTCAATGCTCTCGGCGGCTCCGCCGCGGCTCTGGAATATACAAGCTACCTTTTACGCAGATATACATTTGAAGGAACCAATAAAACTTATAGCAACCATGTCTGATATTATTTGAGCAGTTTGAAGCTGCATAACCAACCATTTCACACTCTGAAACAATAAAATCAGAAAATATTCGCTGATTCACTTCAGTACATCACACAAAGCATACAAAACTGTCGCCGGAGTGGGATTCAAAATGGCGGATTGTTCAGCTCGGTATATCTAGTGCTTTACTGCTATCGGCAATGCAGCCATGACGTAGCACTGTGTGGGTTTGCGTTGCCGAACTTTCCCTATATAACGAAACTCGAAATTGGCGGGATGTTTCGTGCGATTGGAAAAATAGTGGCATGCTATGAAACAGAGAGCATGATTGGAAAACTCAACTCTCACGAGCCGTTCAGAGAGATGAGACTGCATTTTCGAAGAGAAACGGTCACCTGGCTTCGCTACTGCTAGGCGGGTACACGAGACTCTCTCTACTGCTAGCTTCGAAAACGGTCGATTCTGCTCCCGTCTTGGCGTCTGCTTCCTTCAGACGTACATAATATGCCGAAGTTTACAGACAGTTGTTGGTTCCACAATCAGATCTGTGTATCTGACAGGCGTAATTTAATATGAGCCACTTGCAAGGCGCTTCACTGTTTTCTGAGAACCTCGCTCTGGATTACGACTTGTATTTACCGCTAGAATTTCAATCTAGGCTTTCATGCAGTTGAGAAACAGTTTAACAGTTGGATAATAGGTTTTGTTTACTGTGGCCGCAGACCGCAGTCCTTTATTAAATTAATTACCTTGTCTAGGGCTTTTCGTTTGCTGTTTTACAGAGCAGGGGAGGAATAAGTCGAAACGACGGTGCAGAGTACGCCGATCTGTAACCACACATCAACAAGCCGCAGCCACACCAACACATTCGACGCAGATGGAAGGATGATAACGCCCGTGAGTCCTGTTTTTCGTTGAATGTTTTACCTTCATACTTTCTGTAATGTGAATATGCTTTCAGTACTGTACGGGGAAATCTATTTTATGTCCTTCATTTATTCGGTGTAGTTCTTGACGTTTTGCTCCATTTTAGCAAATGGGAGGCTTGTATGTGTATGTGTGTTGCTACTGCTGATGCTGTGTGTGTGTTTTGCTTGTAGGCTTTGTTGAGTTCTGTGTGCCTTGTGTGTCCTGGGTACAACATTGAGCATTACTTATTTTGTTTATTCAAGAATCGGAATACGGATCATGATTACATTTAACCATCTACATTATTTTCTTTTGCAATCTATTGGTTGTGTAAATGCCTATTTCTATTTTGTGGTTTCTAAAATATTTACAATCTTCTGTGATATATTGTGAACGTATGGAATAACAAAATAATAGAACTAAATGGGTTGCCACAAAAAACGGACTTGAAAATGGGAATTATTTCCGGAAAAGTCTCATTACTGTAGAGCTTATGGGACTTAAATACGGGGTCATCAGTCTCTAAAGTTACAAACTACATCTGAACTAGCTTATACTTAAGACGGTACAAACATCTATGCCCGAGGTGGGATTCGTACCCCGACGGGGAACGGCCTCGTGCATCGTGACATAAGCACCTCAATGCGCTCAGTCACTCCGTCGCTGCCCTCTTGAACAATCTAAGAAAATTTAATTCAGGTCGCAAGAGGTTTATAACGCCTGCATAAATAAGAAACTTTTCTGTAAATTATTTTTCAAAAGATACAGATTGGCTGGCCAGTACTTACCTTTGTGCTGTATCGCCGATAGGGACACAAATGAAGAGAGAGGGAAAAAAAAAAAAAAAAAAAAAGGGACGAAAAGAGACAAGCTTTCGGAACACAGTTCCTTCTTCCGGTGGGAGAAAAGGAAAGAAAAAAATCGCACTGACGTGTTTTACGGCCCACTTTAGATTTGTAGTCTTATAAGTTTTTGCAAACATTTTGGACCAAAATAATAATGTAAACAATAAAAAATTAATTAACAAGAGTGTCTGAAATCCTTTTAGGGAAGAAAAAAATTTGGTAGGGACGGAGTTTGAAACACTGGCCTTCATGATCACACTCCACCGCATTGCCCACTACGCTACGGCCAACATCTCAAATTATTGATGACCGTTGTTAACTGATGCTAATATGGCATTTGTAGACACTAGATTATCATTTATCGTACGAAGAACGACGTGTTTTTGTTAATTCTTCAGTGCGCCATTGCTTTGAAATGAAAACGCGTAAGTTAGAATAAGAAAATCATCAAATACGCAACGCAAAATGCCTTATGCCAGAGAGAGTTCTGGGCGAGGATCGTCAGGTGACATCTGCGAACGGCTGGTTTTCGTTAATTCAGTGGAGGGTGTCAAAACTGTTATTTTTGCAAATATCTCTCAAACGATACGAGATATGAAAAAACATAAGGGAACAAAGCTGTAGAGAATCTTCTCCTCTACAAATTGGGTTATTCAATTTTAGCGTCAGATGAACGGTTTATACGCAATTAAAATTACAATAGAAACGGCCTTTTTTTGGTATTACTAACGTATTTCTTGTCCGAAATATTTGAAAAAGCGAGGTTCTGGTCTCCATCAATTATGTCGACCTAAAAAGTGGGAACACGTTACAGCTAGACAAACATCGTCAAATCGCCGTTATGTTTCCAAATATCTCTTCAACGATACAAGATATGAAAAAAAAAAAAAAAAAAAATAGAGCGAAGTTGTTGAGAATTTTCCCCTCTACCAATTAGGTTATTCAATTTTTGTGTCAGATGAACGGTTCGTTTGCAATTACAATTATATTACAAACGGCTTTTTTTGGCATGAATACCGTATTTTTGTCAAAAAAAAAGGGAGGTTCTGGTCTCTGTCGGCCTACAATTATGTCTGTAAAATTTGGTGTTGATCGGTTGAACGGTTCGTCTTAAAAACGGAGAACACGTTACGGACAGATAGACAGACAGACAGACATACATCCCAAAATAGCAGTTATTTTTGCAAATATCTCTGAAACGATACGAGATATGAAAAAAAAAACACAAGAGAGCAAAGTTATAGAGAATTTTCTCCTCTACAAATTCGGTTATTCAATGTTCGTGTCAGGTGAATGGTTAAGCCGTTATTTTTATTTAAATTTCGAGCTGTCAAAAAACGATCACAAAGTCGCACTTTTAGTGTTACTACCGTAACCTAAAGTGAGACAAAAGGATGGGAAAGGAAGGGAAAGGCAATTCACGATCTAGGTCATGAAGGTGGCGCTTGAGGAGTGTGGAAGTCAGAGATACTGCATGTTAGCACTGAGCCAAGCCAGAGAGGATATATATAACCAAAGAGGAAAGATCAAGTAGTAAAGAGAAGAGAAGAGAAGATGAGTGAACTGAATGATGATGAGGGGTGTAGGAGGGGCGGGGGTTGTCTAAAACGTTTTTGATCAACAGGCAAAGCTGGACACACACACACACACACACACACACACACACACACACACACACTGATGTATACGGTGCACAGAATGTTACTGTGATGTTTTTGAGAGTCTACACAAAAGGACCATAAGGAAACCGTAAGTATTTCTCTAAAAGATTTTGACGTTAACCATGTCTAAAGAGCGACGAAAAACTAAAATTCGCTCATTTTAATCATCACAGTAAAGAAAAGAAAAAATGTAGAATCTGACACATCAGTAACACCGAAACTAAATGGGATAACACAACACGCACTTAATTTAAATCGAACTTCAATGCGAGAAGCTTATAACAAAGTCCACAACGAAACCCTGTCACGTAATTTGGTAGAGAATCCTAAGAAATTATGGTCGTATGTAAAGTACACCAGCGGTAAAACACAATCAATACCGTCACTATACGATAATAACGGTGATCCTACTGATGACAGTTCTGCTAAAGCAGAATTGCTTAACACAGCCTTCCGAAATTCCTTCACGAAAGATGACGAAGAAAATACTCCAGAATTCGTATCAAGAACAGCTGCCAGCATGTGTAATTCAGATGTTGATACGCCTGGTGTATTAAAGCAACTTATATCACTTAACAAAAGTAAGTCTCCCGGTCCTGATAGTATGCCAATTAGTTTCAGAGTATGCTGATGCGACCGCCCCATACCTATCATATACAACCACTCGCTCAGAGAACGATCCGTACCCAAAGACTGGAAAGTTGCACAGGTTACGCCAATATTCAAAAAAGGCAATACGAGTGATCCGCAAAATTACAGGCCTATATCATTGACGTCGGTTTGCAGCAGGATTTAGTACAAATATCATGAACTACCTCGAATTCAGGAAGTATCATTCTTGTCAAACACAGTTAGCTCTTTAATCACATGATGTGATGAGTGCTATGGACAAGGGATGTCAAATAGATTCCGTTTTACTAATTTTCCGAAAGGCTTTCGACACTGTACCTCACAGCGTCTTCTAATAAAACTGCGTGCTTATGGAATACCGTCACAATTGTGCGATTGGATTCGTGATTTCCTGTCAGCCGGCCGCGGTGGTCGAGGGGACTGCGGCGCGTCAGTCACGGACTGCACGGCCACTACGGTCGGGGGTTCGAATCCCCCCTCGGGCATGGACATTTGTGCCGTCCTTAGTGTTAGCTAGTTCATAAGTAGTTTGTAAGTTTAGGGACTGATGACCCCGTAGTTAAGTCCCATAAGCTTTACAAACATTTGAACATTTTTTGATTTCCTGTCAGACAGGACACATTACGTTGTAATTGACGGAAAGTCATCGAATAGAACTGAAGTGACATCTGGCGTTCCCCAGGGAAGTGCTATAAGGCCCTTACTGTTCCTTATTTTTATAAACGATTTAAGCGTCAATCTGAGAGCTCCGTCAGACTGTTCGCGGATGATGCTGTCACTTATCAGTTAGTAAAGTCACAAGAAGATCAAAAGCAAATGCAAAATGTTTTAGATAGGATATCTGCTTGGTGCAAAAAATGGTAATTGACCCTTAAAGATGAGAAGTGTGAAGGCATCCATATGACCACTAAAATAAGACCGTTAAACTTAAATTACACGATAAATCAGTCAAAACTATAGGCCGTAAATTCAGCTAAATACCTAGGAGTAACAAATAAACAACTTAAATTGGAAAGAACACACAGAAAATATTGTAGGGAAAGCGAACCAATAACTACGATTCGTTGCCAGAAGTTGAAACAGTTCTACTAAAGAAACTGCCTACACTGCACTTGTGCGTCCTGTTTTGGATTATTGCTGCGCATTGTGGTATCCACACGGGGACAGACAGACGATTTAGAGAAAGTTCAGAGAAGGGCAGCTCGTTTTGTATTATCGCGATATAGAGGAGAGAATGTCACAGAAATTATGCAAGCGTTGGGGTGGAAATCATTAAAAGAAAGGCGTTATTTTTTGCGACGAGATCTATTTCACCAATTTTCTCTTCCGAAAGCGAACATATTTTGTTTGCACCTACATACACAGGAAGACATGATCATGATCATGAAAATAAAATAAGAGAAATCAGATCGAAAACGGAAATATGCAGGTGTTTCTTTATTCGCGAACTATTAGAGAATGGAACCGTAAAGAGACATCATAAAAGCGGTTTGATGAACACACTGCCATGCACTTCAATGTGACCTACATAATATTTATGTAGATGTAGATGAAAATGGGAATAATTTCCCGAAATTAAATTAAAAATAAATTTAACTGGTAGCAGAACCGCTATTCATAAACAAATCCATTGATTTCACAGTCGCTGACTTTCAAAATCCATTTTCAAATTGATAAAATCAAGTTGGTAATTTTTCACTGGCGGTGATATTTTGTATTTACTCTGTACAAGTGATGCCACACTTCGCAATTTAATGCTTCTGAGGTATTTGAAAACCGACATCAATAAGGAATGCTGAGGCGAGCTGAAGAGCTTAGCTTGAACTTTGGACACTCATTTAGAGGTAGTATTTTTGAAATACAGCGAAGAGTTCATTTCCTCTATTGAAACAGAAGTGAGGTGTAAGTACTTTGACGTTCACGAACTCGTAACACGACCTAAACGCAAATCATTGTACATGTTCCAGCATTACTGAATTTAGTATTTATTCCAAGATGCTGGTAGCGTTCATAATATCGTCGCTTTAGTTTCTAACCATTTTGTTAAAGGAGTCTTGAACTTTGAAATGAAACGAAGAAAAGCCCCGCAAGTATTTTCCTGTGTATACAGTTTGCTACTGTTGGATACGCCAATAGGACGTTTTGCAACGTGAACACATTTCCACACCGTAATGTGCATGCCACTGTAAAGTTCATACCTCCGTCAGTAAATCTACAAACGTGGTCTCTGAAATGGTCGAAATTCCCTTGAAAAGTCGTCGTGAATGGGCGACGCGTTCCGCCAGGGGCCCCGGGCCATAATTCCTTAACTCCGGCGCAAATTGCTGTGGAGTAAAGCTAAATGACTGCAATTTACCCCTGTAATTAGCGTCACCATGTCAAGTGAGGGAATGAGTAGTAATATTTTCGCGTGCGCCGTGAAACAACGGGAAACGCGTTTACGGGACATAACCTTTCCTGTTCCCCTTATGATTTTGCTAAATTTAATAATCGCAATTTACGCCACCGTTTTGCTTTGAGCGGCTTAATGAATGTAATAACTTGTTTTCTTCGTAAAAGGAAAGCAGTGTGAAAATGTACGGCATCTTTCATAACTCCCTATGAAAACAGCTTTTATTCGAGCAAAAAAGTTTTTTCTTATAAGACGATTAAGTGAATTAAGAATGATGTGCATCAGCTTTATTGCAGGTATAACGGGTGATTATGAGATTAAATATGCATTTTAAAGTCAGTTGATTTATTTTAGTTGTATGTAAAATTTAATTTACTTTGCTACAACAACACGTACACTTTAGCAAATGGGTTAACGTATTTTTGTTATAACAGCAGAAAATTGTCCAAAACATCAATTCAGACGATTGGCTTAACACGGAAAGAAACAAATCTAAAGGCTTACAAAATCCAGTCATAGTTAATACTCACTGTGGAAACACGCGTAGAATGTGTTGTCACTAATGCATAAGTTTTAGTGCTGACGTACATCACTGTGATCAGTTCTCAAGCGAATGACGTATTGTCTAAAATATCCCCCTTAGCCCAGTCAAAAGTATGTGGATCAGTTACCTGCACTGTACTCAGTCTTCATAACTCAATGAAATACACACACTAAAAATTAGTAATTATAAAAGAAGGTGAACAAACATATTAGGAGAAATCGCAAAACACAAAAGGATCAAGGAGTATTTCATAGTTTACATGTGGAACATATTTTCCTCGGTACTGTCAAAAAGTCTGCATACCATGCAAATATTCCTGGGAGAGCATAATTTTTCACGTTACAAAATTGAGTGTGTGTTCTGCAGCTAAAATGGCAATGTATATACTCGTCTTGTTACATGTTTAAATTAAAGTATTTAATGATACTTCCAAGAGAAAGTGACAGTCTAGATCGCAATTTATTTAAAGTCCTTTATTTAGTGATTACCAGTTTCTATTGAATGTCAGATTGAAGCCGGCAATGAATTAATAATTTTAAATAAATTACGGCCTGTGCTGTTACTTCCTCTGGGGAGTTTTAATCAGAACGGTCTCCTGATCTAAAAATTTAGCTAATTTTAAAGTTTTTTTAACAGATCTTAAAATGTCAATTATTTGAACGAAACTGGTAATGTTATAAAGACATTTCAGTAACGGATAGCAATACGAATGTTTGAAAAATAATAATTTGTCACCGCTATATCCTTCGTGCAACACGTAAACCGATTCGTACTAGTCTCGAGTGATTCATAAAAATCCAGAATGTAGGTTTTCTACACATAAAATACGATAGGCGAATACAAAAGTTGTGCCATTAGCTGAGAATTGCTTTCAGAAGGAATTTTGCAGAAGAAATTAATCGGCTCGCACTACCTTCCGTAGACAACTCCTTCAATTCGTTGTTCAACAACAACTTTTTAAATTTAGCTCGGCTATAAACAGATAGCAGTTAATAGATAAAATTTATCTAATCCAAAGGCTTAACGGACTCGTTCAAGTTTAAACTAGTAACATTCTACAAAATCCTACTAGAAACTGTTTCTTCGCAAAATCTAAATGTTGAACATAAAAAATGCTGCCATCGGGGAATCTTTAATTTTTGCCCAACAGACAAGTTTTGTAAGAGTAAGTATCCGATTAAAAGAATTTTCCTGGCGGCGGTTCCTATTCACTTTGCTCTAATGGCTGTACCAATGGACAATGGTCTAGGGTAAACCAAAAATCGGACACCTATATGCAAAAAAGTTTCCTCTGTCTAAGATTCCTACATCGTATATGATAATGATACTGCTGAACGGTGTGGAGGCCAAACTCGTGATATAAAATAGTGTTTAATTTCAAACGGTATTGGAAAATCATTACACAGAGGCGAGTAGAAAAGAGTAGAGTCTTTGTCGGAAAGGCAAATGTGAATCACAGAGGTAACAGAAAAAATAACAATATAAATCGATCAAACGAAAGAAATTGGAATGAGAGAGGACGAGTTCCAAAGTAAATTTCTGAATAGAGACTTTGACCAATGGACTGTAGTTGAAGTAAGTATAGAGTGAGGAGCAGAATGTTCTAGCTCACGGGCTCGCCCGTGAGCTATGGAGCGCTCACTTGCTCGCGAAGCACCGCTTCTCGACTGGAAGCCTTTGTCGCGTGGGGAACCACTGCGACGAGTGTATGTGCAAGTGAAGCAGCACGATGGGCTGTGACAAATGTTCAAATGTTTGTAGAACTTACGGGACTTAACTGCGGGGTCACCAGTCCCTAAGCTTACAAACTACTTATGAACTAGCTAAAACTAAGGACGGCACAAATATCCATGCCCGAGGCGGGATTCGAACCCCCGACCGCAGTGGCCGTGCACACCGTGACTGAAGCGCCTCAGTCCCCTCGGTCACCGCGGCCGGCTGGGCTGTGACGTCACGACTAACTGCAGCCGCACAATGGTTTCTTTAATAACAATAACTGAGACTGGTTTTTCTCCATGAAAATGCGTGCCACGTGCCATTATAATTAACGGAAAAGCTCTGTGATCCTGAATGTCAACAATTTGATTTCATGACTGGAATTGAATAAAGAATGTTGATCGTCGCATTATTTTACATTTTTTAAATTCCTGTTTCATGGCACCAATGTAAAAAGTATTTCTTATAAAGTGTTATATTGCGGGTCTGACAGCGACAAGTTCGTTTAAACAGTTCTGACAAATCTCATATACAATTCCACGTACAGTAACTTCATAATAAGGCTCATTTATTTTAAATGTACTTAACCAGAATGTACACGGCTGCATGTCACACATGGTCAATGAACATTTGTTGACCATGGAAGTGGTACATTTAAACGAAATTTGCCACCAGCATTAATGGCATCCAACATTATTTCCCGGATCATAGGTACATTAACCGATCCGGAAAATATGTAGTCATCTGGCACTTTATAGCTTTCGAGCATTACCCTACATTTATCATTCCGAAAACATTAAACAGTCAGATTCTACTGTACGGGGTAATTGCAATTTAAAGATATCTAAAGCATTAGGTAATGCAGCATTTACTTGAATGGGTGCTAATTCAAACAGAGATCTTGGATATGCCATTATTACACAGTGTACTTACGAATGTAGCTTCCGGTGCAGCAACGGAGGAGGTCGATGAAGCAGCGACAATGTCGTCCGAAGACATGATGCACAATGCTTGAAATCGCGCCCCTTATATACTCGATTTTCTGGGCTTGTTACCAACCAAAATGCTTTATCTCTCACGCGAAACCCGCATGGCGCTCTAATTTTAAAATTTCAGCACGTGCCAACCTTTTGCTGGCGTGGGTGCTTGCCGAGATAGGGGTCTGAAAGACCAACCCATCTCAGCGGGACAACGCCGCCGCTATGGCTACCTTTGGACCGTGGTGGCCCAGGAAGTTGTTGCAGGAGTATCAATAAAAGTCAGATATGACTGATTTATCAAGCTAATCCGGGTGCCTTTTTCCTCCAAGTTAACCGTAAATATGCCAATCTGATTTTTGCAGTGAACTTCATAACTAAGGTTTTTGACTTCCAAAAAAATATGGTTTTCATATAAGTTCACAGACACCGTACATTTGCGTTTGGGAATAACATCTTACTTCAAGCAAATGAGTAAGGAAACACCTTAATTACCAATAACAACACTAATCAACCGTCGTCTGTCTTAAATGTTCACAGAGCTCGTTAAACAGCGACAACAATAAATTTCATAAAGGCCGATCGAGAATTTATCACAAGAAACGAAACAAATGCAAAGATTGTCAAGTTCGTAAAAATTGTACGTATATTATACAGGCATGACCAAAAATAAGCTTTAATTAAAAAAAAAAAACACACACACTGCATCCAACGAGTCAGAATTACCATTTTAATTTACAACTCCGTATATGTTTCTGTTACTCTTCGAATGGGAAATCAGTTCCTTGCCAGTTATCCCTTCTTTTTGTACATAAACTTGCTGCCTGGAGACGGTTGTAATCACGCTGCAGATTTTTGGTTTATTTACTTTTTTGGGCAAACAAGGGTTTCGTATCACACTATACATTGTGGACATCCGTTTCTACCAATGAAGTGTTACATTTCTTCTAAAGAAGCAGACACTGGGCTTTCGCGACAAACCACTTTCGTTTTCGTCATAACTAAGCATTGGCGAGAATTAGCGCGTCTGTTTCCGTGCGTGACGTCAACTTGGCCCACCACCGCAGCTCCGAGCTGGGGTAGTGAGCACTCGTGTGCGCTCATGCAGCCTGTTGGAGCAGACTGGTTTAGAGTGTTTCGATGGTGGGAGCTAGAACTTGTGCCATCGGTAACCCTTCTGGCACCTCACACAACACCGTGATTGCCAGGATGGTGGCGTTTCGCTTTTCCAGATCTCAAATCAGGTGGAGGGTATGAATGAAAAAGAGGTTCAGTATTCATCTACATCTACATGGGATACTCTGCAAATCACATGTAAGTGCCTGGCAGGGGGTTCATCGAACCACCTGTATACTATTTATCTCCCATTCCATTCTCGAATAGCGCGCGGGAAGAAAGAACACCTGAATCTCTCCGTTCGAGCTCTGATTTCTCGTATTTTATTCTGATGATCATTACCACCTATGTCAATGGGAGTCAATAATATATTTTCGCAGTCGGAGGAGAATGTTGGCGATTGGAGTTTCGTAAGCAGCCCACGCCGCAGCGATAAGCGCCGTTGTTGTAATGATTCCCATCCCAGATCCTGTATCATTTTCGTAACGCTGTCTGCCCTGTATCGTGACAATACGAAACGACCTGCCCTTCTTTGGACTCTTTCGATGTCCTCCGTCAAACCCACCTGAGAAAGATACCACACTGGGCAGCAGTACTCCAAATATGGACGGACAAGCGTAGTGATGCAGTTTCTTTTGTAGTTCTGTTGCATCTTTTAAGGTTTCTGCCAATAAAATTCAGACTCTGGTTCGTCTTTCCCACGACATTATCTACCTGTTCTTTCCCATTTAAGTCTGAAGTAATAGTAATTCCTAGGTATTTTGTGGAGTTTACGGCCTACACTTTTGATTGATTTATCTTGTAAACAAAGTTGAACGGATTTCATTTCGTACTCATGTGGGCAACTTCACACTTTTCATTATTTAGAGTCAATTGCCAATTTTTACATCATAGTGATATCGTTTTAGGTTGGTTTGCAGTTGGTTTTGATCTTCAGATGATTTTACTAGACGGTAAATAGCGGTGTCATCTGCAAACAGCCTAAGAGAGCTTCTTAGATTTTCCTCTAAGTCGTTTATGTAGATAAGGAACGCAGAGGACCAATAACACTACCATGTGGAACGCCCGATATCACCCCTGTTTTATTCGCTGCCCTACCATCGATTACTATGATCTGTGTCCTCTCTAACAGGAAATCCCCTATCCAATCGCAAATTTGATTAAAAGCCGTTTGTGAGGTATGGTGTCAAAAGCCTTCTGGAAATTAACAAATACGGATCGATTTGCGAGCCCTTGTCGATAGCACCCGTCACTTCTTGTGAATAAAGAGCTAGTTGTGTTTCTAAATCCGTGTTGACCTTGGATAAATAGACCATTCTGTTCGAGATAATTCATAATATTTGAATGCAGGATATGTTCCAAAACCCTGCTGCAAACTGACGTCAATGAAGTAGGCTGTAGTTTAGTGGGTTACTCCTACTGCGTTTCTTGAATATAGGGGTGAACTGTGCAACTTTCCAATCTCTTTGAGAGATCGGTTGTATATGGCTGTTAAGTAAGGAGCTATAGCTTCAGCATAATCAGACAGAAATCTAATGGGTCTACAGTCCGGATCAGAAGACTTGTTCTTGTTAAGTGGCCTTAGTCGCTGCACTACTCCGATGATATCTACTTCTACGTTACTCATTACGGCCTGTGTTCGTAATTCGAAATCTGGAATATTGGTTTCGTCTCCTTTGGTGAATGAGTTTCTAAAAGCTATGTTTAGTAACTCTGGTGTAGTAGGCTGTCATCGGCAGAATCGCTATTACTATAACGTAGTGAGGGTATTGTTTATGTTTTGCCCCTATTATATTTAACATATGACCAAAATCTCTTTGGGTTTTCAGTCATATTTCGAGAAAGAGGCATCTCGCATTGAAATCCTCGCTAAATTTCGAGCTTCTGTGTAGGATCGACAATCCTGGAGATTTTGTGTTCGTTTAAATTTAGCAGGCCTGGCGGCCGGCCCGTGGAGTGCCCCGCTGGCGGAGCGGAACCCATTTCGCGGCTCGGGACTCGAACCCGTGCCCTTTGTGCGTACCATCCGGAGTCGACCGATATCGCGCTGCCCACAGTCACGAGTGGCGTCCGTGGAACAACCGCCTCTCGTTGTCCGTGACGCTCTTCCCAAGTGAGCATCGCGCTTAACTGCTGGGCGCTGCCTAGCAGACGTCTTAGGACCAGCAGGGCACCATGTGGCACCACCCGGCAGTGGTTTGTGCTGACATCTTCAACCGGGACTCTGGTCCACGCCACTGTCTGCGACGCTCACTGCCTCTCCAAGCGTCTCTGACTACTTGCCACTGTCTGTCTGTGTCTGACCCCTTTTACATGGCCTCCCAAAACGGGATTTCGTAAACCGATTTCCCAAATCCGCTTTAGGTTGATCATATAAATTTTGTGTCCCAGCCTCGTCGCCGCTTTTGTGTCTCGTTTCCGTCGTAGGTGTCGGTGGCCGAGTGGAATGAGACCGACACAGGAATAAAGATAGCACGCTGGTGCAGGTACGGAGGGGAGCAGCCAGAAACTAGAAACACTAGAGTAAATTAGAACGAGATATATATTGCACAGAATGTATACAATACTTAACTTTTACACAGATCAGTACTGCAGATACATAGTTGAGCTAGAGTCCTGCCTAGTGCCTAACTGATAGCAAAGTCTTTACTGGTGCCTATCTGATTCCGAAGGTCTTAACTGGTGCCTATCTCAGTCCCAAGTCAACGATGTCGTTCAGTGGTGGCCACGAGCGGAGTTGTCGCAGAGGGCGCTCGTGGGTGACGTAAGAACGCCGCGCCGTGCGTGCATGGCGGCGCGCGGCGAAAGTAGGTGGCGCGCACTTTGTACTTGTGCGACACCACACCCCTCCCCCCCCCCCCCCCCCAAACCGCCGCGCCGTCGTGGCGTAGGGCTGAGGGCCACGGCGACGGCACTGGGAGGAGGGCCTGGGCGGCGGCGTTACCGGCGGGACGGGCGTCGTAGCTGAGGCTGGGATCGAGACGCCGTCCGCGCCCCGGCATTCGCCTTGCGATCCTCCAGGAAACCCACCGAAACCTGGGGAAGGGCGCACACCCCCGCCCAGAGGGATCAGGTCATCTTCTGAGGTGCGTGGCCCAAGCTGGGGGGGTCCACACGGTCCCGGAGTCCCTCTCGGTGACGCTGTCATCTGCGGCGGCGACAGCGGCGGCGACGACTGCGTCGGAGGTGGGTCGACGTCCATAGGGATCTCGTAGTCCGGGGACGGACGATGTGGCTGTGCTCCCTGGCGGTGAACTGGGTCTGGAATCAAGAAACCCAAGACAGGATCGCGCGGCCTGTGCAGGCGCAATTGGTTTGCGTGGCGCCGCAGCTCCGACCCTGTGGAAGAACGTACAACATACATATTGCGACCGAGCACGCGCTGAATGATGCCTGGCAACCATGTCTATTGTTGCCAGCAAACACCCTGTACAGCACCGGCGTGGAAACCTGAAAACGCGTAGCGCCATACGAACCGACTCGGTGCGTGGGAGGCTGCAGCAGGTGAAGGAGAATGCGGTGACGGCGGCCGTGTAGCAGCTCGGCAGGAGACGGGCCGTCACGTGGCATGCACCGATACGTAGACAGGAAAATTTGAAGAGCTTGCTGCCTGGAGTGCTGACCTTTCATCTTTTCCATGTGAGACTTGAATGTTCGAACGAAACGTTCCGCTTCACAATTGGACTGAGGGTGAAAAGGTGCGGTGGTGATATGCTGAATGCCATTCACACGACAAAACTGTTGAAATTCCGCACTAACAAAGTGAGGTCCATTGTCACTGACGATAGTTTCAGGCAAGCCTCCGATGCAAAACACTGATGTTAAGGCACTGATTGTACTAGAAGCCGTCGTTGAGTTCATGGCAATCACAAAAGGAAACTTGCTGAAAGCGTCTACAACGATTAACCAGCGCGTATTCCAGAAAGGTCCGGCAAAGTCAATGTGTAAACGTTGCCATGGTCCCTTGGGGCGTGTCCAGTCTGAGAAACGTTGCGGAGGAGCCGCCTGATGCTCCGCACAAACCGTACACTGTGACGTCATGCGCTCTATCTGAGCGTCCATACCAACCCAAGTACAATGACGTCTGGTCAATTGCTTTGTCCTAACAATACCCCAATGTCCTTGATGCAGGAGGCGTAACACTTCTCGTTGCAGGGAACGAGGAACAATCACTCTTGCTTGGTCGTTGTCCGTATGTAACAACAGAACATCCTGACTTAAAGATAATGCATGACGTTGTGCAAAATAAAGTCGAACCAGAGGCCGATGAATGTCTTTGGCTCTGGTAGGCAACCCTGAGCGAACAAAACGTGCTACCACACTTAAGTCTGCATCCGCAGCTGTTTCCTGTGCAACCCGACGAGAGTTCAAAGGGAAATCTGCGGCAGCGGAAGCATCTCTGGAGTCTATCTGACAACATGCCATTTCCGAAGAATCAAACGACACACCGTGGCCAACCGGAAGTCGGGAAAGTGTGTCCGCGTTGGCTTGTTTAGTGGTAGGTCGGTACAAAATCTCATACTGATAATTAGACAATATCAAGGACAATCTCTGAAGCTTTTGTGCCGTTCGTGGCGGAATTGGCTTTGTGGGTGAGAACAACGATGTGAGAGGCTTGTGGTCAGTCAAAAAATAGAATTTTCTGCCATAGAGATAATGGAGTAAATGATTGCTAAGGCCTGCTTTTCTATCTGACTGTAATTCTGTTGCGTTGGCGTCAGAAGCTTGGATGCAAAGGCAATAGGACGATCGTGAGATCCAATACGATGTGACATTACTGCGCCAACACAGTACGACGAGGCATCGACTGCTAGCACTACAGGCTTCTGTGGGTCCAAGGGAATCAAACATGCATCACTGAGTAGTGCAGACTTTAATTTGTCAAAGGCAACCTGGCAATCTTTGGACCATACAAAAGGAACATTCTTCCTACGTAAGTGATGCAGTGGAGCTGCAATCTGAGAGGCATTGGGAATAAATCTGAAATAATAGTTAAGCTTTCCCATTACTGCTTGCAATTCGTGCACATTCTTAGGAGGAGGCAAGTCTTTGATTGCTCGAAGATGTGACTGTAAGGGATGAATTCCTTGGGCATTAATCACATGGCCTTGGTACTCTCTTTCAGTTTGAAAAAACGAACACTTTGCTTTATTGCAACGTAGACCTGCTGCAGTCAACACTTTGAAAAGGCACTCCAGGTTTGCTAAATGTTCTTCAACTGTACGTCCGGATACCACAATATCATCTAAGTAGTACGAGCAACACGGTACAGAAACTGTCAGCTGTTCCAAAAAGCGCTGAAAAATAGCGGAGGCGGAAGAACTGCCAAAGGGTAGGCGTTGAAATTGAAAAAGGCCCATGTGAGTATTAATGACGAAAAACTTTTTTGACTCGTCATCAAGTGGAATCTGTAAGTATGCCTCTGCTAAATCAATCTTGGAAAAGAAGGGAGACTGTCCTACTTTCCATATCAGTTCGTCAGGTCTGAGCAGGGGATAAGTGTCTACAATTGTTTGACTGTTGATTTAAAGTCCGCACAGAGACAAAGTTTTCCTGACGGCTTGGGTATAATTACTAAAGGCGAGGTCCACTGACTCGCAGAAACAGGAGAAATCACCCCACTATCCTGCCAGCGTTTAAGTTCGTCTGCAACTTTATCACGAATTGCGATAGGCACTGGTCTAGCTTTACGAAATTTTGGAACTGCAGATTCTTTTAAAGTTACATGTGCCACGAAGTCTTTAGCACAACCTAGTTCTGGCGAAAACAAGTCACTATATTTTTCACACAATGAATTAATTTTGTCCTGGGGCACTACTGACGAAATTTGAAGCACATCTCTTTGAATTGATAAACCAAACAAGTCAAAAGCATCTAGTCCATAAATGTTCTGTGTAGATTTGGCCTGAAGAACTACAAAAGCAACTGTTTTTGTTACACCTTGAAAAGAGGCGGGCAGGCTACACGTTCCTAGCACGGGAATATTTTGACCTGTATTAGCTGTTAACACTTGCTGTGACGGCGACAATTTTGGCGAACCCAGAAGTTCATAAGTGTCTTTATTCATTAAAGTAACAGCGGAACCAGTATCAAGCTGAAATTGCACAGTCTTATTTTCTATGCAAAGATTCACAAAAATCTTTTGCGTGTGGCGCTCGACAGGTGCGCGAAAGTGGGCAACGTCTGATTGAACTTGTTTACTACGCTTGCGCATGCGCGGGCTGCGTAGTGAAGTAAGCGGCGCAGACTCGGCACACAGATTAATATCACTGTCAGTAGATGGCACTACCGCCGGATCGGCGTCCGCGCAATGCGAGGCTACTACAGAGTCACTAACTACTGCACTACACTCTTGAGCAGCTACTTGATGTCTACTGTCACTAGCTACACAGTACTGGGCACTTTTACAATAAGAAGTTGCAGAAGGCACTAGGTTCACTACAGGATTGCACTGTACATTGTCACTTTGCTTGTCCCGAACCCTTTTCCGTTGCACAGATGTACGCGCTCGTCGGCGCTTGCGGCGTGGCTCAATACATAGTTTTGCAATAGGTGCAGAAGAATTTCCTTGCAATTGAGAATCAAGTAAAGCAATGTTCAATTCCACAGCGTCTATGACATTGACTGTATGCACTGCTCTCGCACTTTGCGAAGCACTGTTTCTAACGTTACTGTTCTTTGAGTTTTTAATTTGCATACACACAGACTGCACATGTCCCGATTTGCCACATTGATAACAAATAGCGTTGCGACTAGGGCAATGCGCACGTTTGTGGCGTGATACACACTGGGGGCAAGATTTACAAACGTTTTTTCTGAAATGAACGTTGGCGCCCATTATTCAAATTTCTGTTTCTAACACGACGGGGCGACCTTTGCGTCGCACTTTTACACTGCCTACAGTTCACTGTCTGTTCAGCACGGCCGGTAGAAAAATAAGAATCACTAGTGCTATACTGAGAACTACGGCTAGGAAAGCGTCCGTTGCGGCGCACAGAATTTACACTGTGGCTTTGCATTTCTACGTCTGCTAAGTCAGAAGTATCATGCGCTTCTATAAGCTGCAGTACACTTTCTAATGAAGGGTCTGACTGTTTTAGAATTGCTGCCCTAATTCTGGGGTCCTGAATGTTCTGTGTAATCGCATCCTTCAACATCACGTCACTATACGAAAGTCCACAAGAGCAAGTAAATTTACATTTGCGGGTTAAGCCCTTCAATTCCGTAATCCACTCTTGGTGTGACTGCTGCGGTAATTTTTTAAATCTGAAAAATCGGTACCGTGCCGCAGCTACGAGAACTTTTCTCTCATAATGAGCATTCAGTGCATCTACTATTTGTTCAAAGTCTACATCACGAGGAGATGCTTGCGGGAAAAGTTTCTGCAGTAACACAAAAGTTTAGGGGCCCACCACAGACAATAAAAGATGCTTAACAGTCTGACCTGTAAGTTGATGAGCCGCGACGAGTTCTTGAAACTGTGCGAAATAGACGCTCCATTCTTCCTCACGTTCGTTGTACTGGCGGATTCGGGGTAGTGGCCATGCTGACCGATTAGGCGCCGCGTATACAAGTAAATTAGTACAAAACACAAATGCAATATGAAAGAGGACGCTCTGCAACAAAAAAATCCACAAAACACGTAACAGAATATGTTCCCCCAAAAATCTTATAATAAGGGGAGGTGGGCGGGAGCAAATTCTGTGTGCTCCGACTGCTGCTGTCTGGCTGCTGCAAGCGGGCTGGTCCAAGGTTCGCCTATCCCATCCTCGTCACCACTTTTGTGTCCCAGCCTCGTCGCCGCTTTTGTGTCTCGTTTCCGTCGTAGGTGTCGGTGGCCGAGTGGAATGAGACCGACACAGGAATAAAGATAGCACGCTGGTGCAGGTATGGAGGGGAGCAGCCAGAAACTAGAAACACTAGAGTAAATTAGAATGAGATATATATTGCACAGAATGTATACAATACTTAACTTTTACATAGATCAGTACTGCAGATACATAGTTGAGCTAGAGTCCTGCCTAGTGCCTAACTGATAGCAAAGTCTTTACTGGTGCCTATCTGATTCCGAAGGTCTTAACTGGTGCCTATCTCAGTCCCAAGTCAACGATGTCGTTCAGTGGTGGCCACGAACGGAGTTGTTGCAGAGGGCGCTCGTGGCTGACGTAAGAACGCCGCGCCGTGCCTGCATGGCGGCGCGCGGCGAAAGTAGGTGGCACGCACTTTGTACTTGTGCGACACCACAATAAACACGCCAAAATTGATTCTGGAAATCCACTTCTGTAAAGCGGGTTTTCAGTTTCACAACCAATTTTCGTGCCCATGTAAATGCAACCGTTTCTGAAACGTTCTTGGCTTACCAGATAGTGAAGATAACTGCTTCATCTATGGTGTTCATTACCAGCTTTTCTTTGATTTCCTTATTATGGACACCCTCATGCCATTGTTCCCATTTATTGGTACCTGCAATCATTTTGCTACATTCATATCTGTGACCTCTATCTTATGAATAAGGTAACCTGTATCCACCCAACTTTCACTCCCATACAACAAAGTTGGTCGAAAGATAGATCGGTGCACTGCTAACTTAGTCTTGGTACTTACTTCCTTCTTGCAGAAGAGAGTAGATCTTAGCTGATCACTCACTGCATTATCTTTGCTGCTCCTCGATCCCAGTTCTTTCGCTATGTTTCCATCCTGTGAGAAAACACATCCCAGGTACTTTAAACTGTCTACCTGTTCTAACTTTGTTCCTCCTATTCGGCACTCAATCTTTCCCATAGACATTACTTTCATTTTGGAGATGCTGATCTTCATATCATAATCCTTGCACCTCTGATCGAGCTCTGAAATATATGGTTTGCATCCTTTCAATCGAATCGGCCATTACAACTAAGTCATCCGCATATGCGAGACTGCTTATTTTGTTTTCACCTACTTTAATCCTGCTTTGCCAGTCTACTGTTTCCAACATATGATCCATGAATAGTATGAACAACAGTAGTGACAGGTTACAGCCTCGTCTTACCCCTGAAACTACCCTGAACCATGAGCTTAATTTGCCATCTACTCTAACTGCTGCCCGACAGTTTACGTAAAGCTCTTTAATTGCCTGCATAAGTTTGCCTCCTATAACATAATCTTGAAGACATGACAGTAGCTTCCTCCTAGGAACACGGTCATAAGCCTTTTCCAGAACTATGAAACATAGATACAATTCCCTGTTCCATTCATAGCACTTTTCCATTACCTGCCGTAAGCTAAAGATCTGGTTCTGACAGCCTCTAAGAGGCCTAAACCCACACTGATTTTCATCTAACTTGTCCTCAATTACTACTCGCATTTTCCTTTCAACAATACCTGAGAATATTTTGCCTACAACGTCTTCAGTCTCAAGTAATTCATTGATGCAGTTGGATTACTTCTTCAGTATAAGCGAAGAGGAAAGGAGCGGGAACTTCACTTTCCTGCGGCGTTTCCGCATGTTGTTCTCGTCACACACTTGGACGAATCTCCTGAGTCGCATGTATTTCTTTCGCGTGTCTCGGTTTCGCAGCTTTCCCTCCCACCATCCAACCATCCCTCCCTCCCTCCCTCCCCCCACCAAAGAACGCCATTTTGCTGAACCCCCACCCCTCCTCCCCTCCCAGACTCCGTGTTTACACCGCGCCGCCTCTTCGCCCGATTCTGATTAATTAGAGGAATTTCGCCCAAACTGTTCGTTCACACAAATTACTTTGCGAACAACTCGGCGAATTAGGAGTGTAAGCACACGCGGACGGAGGAAATGAGACGAGTTGACAGAGTAAACGAAATTTAAATGCGGGCGGCAGAGAATGCGAATTAAGGTCCGGGGACAGCCGTCGCGTGATTACAGGCGCGGCGCCGGCCCGCTGGTAAACAAAGTGCGGAACTGGCGGGCGGGAAGCGGCGCACGATAAGGGCGCGCCGCTGTTTGTCACCGTAAAGTATGTACTCGCCGAGTAATGCGACCGCACCGCAGCGGATGTGGCCAGATGCCGGCGTATCCGCGGCCGGTGACCTAAAAGCCTGCTCGCTGGTCGGAACTCACGTGTGCGGGCGCACTGTGCACCACGTGCACGGACGAAGGCTTCAGTGGAGAGTCTAGTGTTATTTTCCTGGATACGATCCACTTCGTGAGGGACTCGGTGCCGATCTCCGTCACACTGCCGACACCCTTAAGAAAGAGTGCGTGTAATGCGACTGGTTAATAGGATAAGGAAAATTCGAGTGCAAGGTGGCACCCACAAGTAAATCGGTTGTCATTTCCCGTAACCTATTTTATTGTAGGTCATGCAAATTGCCAAGCATTAATTAATTTAATAATAAATTTAAAGGTATTAAGGAGAGGCATTGAATTAAAATTTATGCGGTGGCCGGGATTCGAACCCGTGACCTCCTACTTACTAGGTACGTGATTCAGACCACTCTGCTAACAGCGCGTTGTAGCCAAAGCAACTGCACGGACTGTCTTAAAGCACGTCTCCCTTCACACCATATACTTTAATTTCGCCTCATGTTCCCTGTAAAATGCGTATCAAATTGCCAGGGCTCTCCTACATTGGAGGGAGACGTTCTTTAAGACAGTCCGCCTAGTTACTTAGACTACAATGCGGTGTTAGCTGAGTGAGTTCGGCTTCACCTGCCAACGCGATCGGACCTGTCCGCTGCTGCTCCGTGTACGTTAGCGCTCGCGCCGGTATATTTGTTTACGTTCAGTGTTCCTGTTCTTTCTGTGTTCGTACACGTACTTGAAGTGCTCTATAGTGGTGTTCACGTGTTTCGTTAGTGAACGTCTCGTCATTTGGCGGGATTTCGGTGTTCACCGGGATTTCTACGCCGCTGAAGAAAATAGCTGATTCTGCCCGAAAAAATAATCTGTTTTTCTCTTTCAAGAGGGAAACTCGTCCTGTTCAACCGTCTGCTATGGAAGTACACGACTGGCTGTTTGAGGTAATGGGCCTTAATTCTGATTCTGTACATACCACTCAATTAGACACTGATCAATACTGTGTGTTTGTAAAGTTTTTTAGTCCGGTGACGGTCGACAAAGTGGGGTAATGCTGTAGAATTTGAACATAGAGATGGATCTAAAAGTATAGTCTCAGTACGGAAAGCTGATATCACGTATAAAACTGTGAGGGTTTTAAATATCCCTATTGAAATTGATAATCTGTTGATTAAGGAAGCACTTTCAAAATATGGGGACGTTATTTCAATTGTGAATGAACGTTGGTCCAAGCAGTACAAACTGCAATGTTATAATGGAATATGGGTCTGTAGAAATGGAAGTTAAAACTAATATTCCCTCTTATATTACCGTAGAAGGTTATAAAGCTCACATTGTGTATTCTAGACAAGGCCAAACTTGTCAAATTTGTAACGAATCTGGACACTTCCGACAGGACTGCCCACATCGTGCCGTTGTTTTGAGAACCAATTTAATACAGCGGCAACGACTCACACTCAGTGACATTATGGCCTCTACTGAGCAACCCCCTCCTGTTAAAGTCGCCGTGGAAGTTACTTCTGCTGTGGACACCATACCCGAAAACGAGTTCCCCACCTTGAAACCAGTTACAAATAGCGGTTCTGCTGTGCGTGAAAGTGAGCAGCAACCCAAGAAAAGACCCCTAGAAAAAACAGGTATTACAATCTACGAAAGGAAAATAGTGGTTGGCGCCTACGCTGATGATGTAGGGATAATAGTAAGGAACAGAGAAGACGTGACGGTTCTAGAGAGACAACTAAATAAATATTGTGTAGCATCAGGAGCAAAAATGAACGAAAATAAAAGTAAACTTTTAAGTATACGAGGATTGCAAGACATCAGGCTCGACTGGGCTAAAAACGTCGTGGAACATAAAGCTCTTGGAACTATTCTGACAACCGTCGCCTTACAGATGATGGCAAAAAATTGGGGGGATGTAGCACAAAAAATCAAGGGAGCACTGCTTGAAAATAACTACCGAAGTTTGGATCAGTACCAGAGGGTCAAGTATGTAAATACGTACATCCTGTCAAAAGCATATTACATAGCACAGTTATTTCCAATCCCTAAACTAGTAGCGAAGACAATAACGTCAAATACGGCATCATTTATATGGAAGGGTGAACTATTCAGAGTAGACTCTACGACTGTAACGTTAGACCCCACACACGGCGGACTGGGTTTGACTAATATAAGAAATAAATCAACTGCGCTATATATTAAACGAATGACCAACCACATACACAGCAACCCTGACAGCCTTACTACGAAGCTGTTCGAAGCAGTCAAACCAGAAAGTACAGATTCAGCGATAAATGTCCAAACAATAAGTTTTCAATTAAAACATATCCGGGAGTACTATCTTGAGAGAAGTTATCTGAGCGAACGACTAAAAAATTACAAGAACTTAACTGCAAGAGACATTTTGGAATACAGAAGAAAACACGAAGGAAGGAATAAAATAGAATCGAAGTGCATCGGAGTCAACTGGGAAGCAGTGTGGCAGAATATTAACAGCTGCGTACTTCCTTCGAACGTTAAGTCAGCGTTATACAAAACGATAAACAACATCGTAAGCACCAATGAGAGGCTTTATGCAATTGGACTGAGTGACACAGAACGATGCCTCACCTGTAATCTAGTGGACACTATTCCACACAGATTCATGTGCGGAAACCGCGACCATCACTGGAAGTGGATTAGGCGACAGATAGCGCTTGTAACCAGGACCTCACCGGAGTCTATAGAAACAAAACTATTGTATAGTCCAGACAAAAAATACTACCCGCAATGGAAAAACAATACTGTGATGTGGCTACTTGGGCATTATACCAGTTACGTCGTTAATAAAATCGGTGGTGACAACCTTATAGAGTTTATGACATATATGGAAACGGAGTATGCGAGAACATGGGATTACGGGGACCATAAGAAGAAGTTTGAGAACGCACTTAAGATAATGTTTAAAAAGACAGGGATAGGCTAGAACTTCTGCTCTGAAAGAAGACGCAATTCTGCGACCGTTGTTCGTCGGCTGCTCACAGAACATCATTTGGGTGCAAATGAGACACATATCAACGTCAATTTTATATCAATCACTTGTAGTTACGTTTTAGTTTCTTACTTTGAAAGAATATACATATAATGTATACATGAAGACATTTTAGTTTAAATATGGAAATAATTTCACATTAAAGAACTAAACGGCCGCCGGCCGCGGTGGCCGAGGTGACTGAGGCGCTCCAGTCACAGTCAGCACGGCTACTACGGCCGGGGGTTCGAAACCCCCCTCGGGTATGGATATTTGTGCCGTCCTAGTTCGTAAGTAGTTCATAAGTAGTTTGTAAGTTTAGGGACTGATGACTCCGTAGTTAAGTCCCATAAGCTTAACGAACATTTGCACTAAACGGCCAATCAGTTCATCATTTATGAATTTACACAAGGAGAATATTATGTTTGTCGACATTATTTACATAGGAATCGGCTCATCATAGAATAATTTTAACAACAAGTTCTTAAGTTTTGGAGAAGAAATTTAATTTCGTTACAACGATCGTTAGGAGAACGTCTGAGTTAATCTGAATACAAGTTTCATTTCAGTTCCAGGAAAAAAAGAAATAAAAAAATAAAAATAAAAAAAGTGGTGTAAAACACCTAGCTAGTACGTAGGAGGTCCCGGGTTAGAATCCCGGCTACTGCATAAATTTGAATTCAATGCCTCTCCTTATGTTTTGGTATAAGGAGACAATGTTATCTCAAGGGATTGTATTATTTGTTGATATTTCTATAAATTTAAAACTTAGATAATATTTTTATACAAACAAGTAAGTTGATTCGGCAATAACAATGTCCACAAAATAAACAAGTTACGGTACTCAGATTACCAGGAAGATAACAAGTTCCGGTAACAAACAGATCTTCCCTTTTCATTAAGTCATAACGGTTTACAACAACAGATAACTGTTGTACAACATAAATTGACAAACGTTAATTGCTTTAATTACAATAGGATGGCTTATGTGATATAACAAATTTTAGAACCAACACAAATAACTTGATTTTGGCAATAACAATGTCGAGAAAACAAACAAGTGTTGGCACTCACAAGGAGCCCACATGGGTATGGGACTTTAGAATTTCTTTATATTTATGGTATGTGAAGTTCAGAACTTAAATAACAATCAGCCAAAGCCATTCGACGCAACTCTAAAAAATTCTCGACAAAATCGACTTTGAAGTTTAGCAAAGTACACGTAAGTACCAATAATTAAAACAATTGAAGCATCTGTCTTTGTAACTCAGGTGGTAGCATTCAGGCCTTACAACCATAGAGTCGCTTGTTCGCATCCCACTATGACAGATATTTTTTTCCGTTTTCAAATTCAGTTATATGAAACATTTTGTTGTCTCTAATTCCACGCCGGCCGCGGTGGCCGAGAGGACTGCGGCGCGCCAGTCACGGTCTGCACGGTCACTACGGTCGGGGGTTCGAATTCCCCCTCAGGCATGGATATTTGTGCCGTCCTTAGTTTTAGCTAGTTCATAAGTAGTTTTTAAGTTTAGGGACTGATGCCCCCCGTAGTTAAGATATACAGACATTTGAACATTTCTAATTCAACGTGATGTGTATTTAGACGAGCTGAAAACCTCGTCGTTCCGTAAAACGATGGTTGAGTAGGTTAGCTGCTTGGAAAGCCATTAGTAGCTATGGAGATGACTTTCCAAAAACAGTGCCGTAGCTCTCCACAAACTGAACAATCAAAGACTACCGTCGTTAACTAATAGTGAAGCTTATACTGTACAAAATGTAACTTATGTGTTTTTGATTAAAAACCATGATGATTAACAACCTTATATAAGATACAGAAAATCACGAATAAAAAAATACGTGCACGTTTCGTAAAAATTACCATTAGATACTAAAATTATGTAAGTATTCGAACATAACGAAAGCTAAAAAAAAAAAAAAAAAGGTAAAGCAGTCAACAATCCGAAGATTGGTCTGAACACCACAGTGCTTTACTAGGCATGGTCCTGTTTGGAGGTGGTATGCCGTTGCCTTCCTCCGACCTTCGAACTGACTTACCCAGCCAGTTATAGGGGGACCTACAGTTTAGCGTGGGTTCCGAACCACGGTGCTACTCGGTATTTTTCACATGAGCAGTACTGCCAGAGGTGAAAGAAGTGGAAAGTGACAGATAAAAATCCTAGGACCTGGTGGGGATCGAACCCGTGACCTTTCGATTTGTAGTCTGGCACTCTACCACTGTGCAACCGAGGAGCACACATAAAAAAATAAATGACACGACAGGACTCGAACCATCGACCCTAGGGTTGTAAGACCAGAACGCTACCACCTGAGTTACACCAACAATTGCTAGAATTTATTTAAAGAGTGGCACTTACGCTTACTTGCAAAACGTAAAAGCCGATTTTCTCGAGAATTTTTGAGAGTAGTGTTGTATGGCTTTGGCTGATGGTTAGTTGAGTTCTGAACTTCACGTACAGTAAGTATCAAAAAAAATTCTAAAATCCGATACCTCAGTCCGTGCGATTATTGGCTTTGGGGTTACCTGAAGTCGCAAGTGTATCGTGATCGATCGACATCTCCAGGGATGCTGAAAAACAACATCCGACGCCAATGCCTTACCATAGCTCCGGACATGCTTTACAGTGCTGTTTACAGCATTATTCCTCGACTACAGTTATTCTTGCGGAATGATGGTGAACATATTGAGCATTTCGTGTAAGAAACATCATCTTTGCTTTGTCTTAATTTATGTTAATTATTGCTTTTCTGACCAGATGAAGCGCCATCTGTCGGACATATGTTAAACTTTTTGTTTCTAATTAAACCCTATGTTATTCCAAGCAATTGTGTCAATCTTTACGTCTCTATCTACATAATTCCGTGTTTTTTTAAGTTTTCAAATTTGTACTGACTTTTTGATCACCCGGTTTATATATTTATATAAGAGCGACTTTTAAATCAAACACAACTGGACCTTACTGCCCGAGAGCTGGGGACACCACGGCCCTCTCCTGACACAGCTGGCTTTGAGCGCTCCATCAGTCACAACTGATGTGCAGAATTTGGTACTTACGCATACATATGTTGTCCTGCATTGGCAGTAACAGACAAAAAATTGGGCGAAAGGACAGGACAGAATGTAGTAGCTGTTAAAAGATGTTTCGGTAGAAGGCAAAAATGGCTGCCATAAAAAATACTATTCCATACTGACGGCAGCATAGTTTATGTAGGGTCTGCCTAAAAATCAAATAAAACTAAGTGAATATTGGGGGGAGGGGGCAGAAACCATCTCTTGCCTCTCCAAAAGAGATACTGCAAAAGAAGAACTGAGACAAGTATTTTTAAGGCCTAGAGGCATCTGATTTTCGAGATGGGATCAAGGCACTGGAACATCGTTGGACCAAGTGCGTTAACTTACAAGAGGGCTACACTGAAAATTAAAAAATAATACTTTCAGTGACGTAAATACTTTTTCTCTATTGTGTTCCGAGCACTTTTCAAACCATCCTCGTACTTCCTCTTGGCCTATGCAATGCTGTAAGATGTCACGGAAGAAGCGTGTAAGTATCCCGATACCGAAATATTGGCAAAACAGCAGCTAAATTTACTATTTTGGTGGGTGCAGGATCCGTGACACGGATTAGCTCGAACTTCCATGCGAGCAGCTTTTCATAGCTTCCACAACAAAACTCTGTCATGAAATTTGGTAGAAAATCCGAAGAAATTCTGGTGGTATTTAATGAATACTACCAGTAAAACAAAATCAATACCTTCACTACGGATGACAGTTTTGCTAAAGCAGAATTGAGGGATTTGGCGCAAGAAGGAGGCAGCTCTACTTTTCGGCTCTATTGAGTTGAACATTCTATCACATACAAAAAAGAAAGAAAGAAAGAAAAGAGCACCTTCATTTGGTGCAAGAAAGAGTCAGCTTCACCCACTAGTTTCAGAGAAATCCAACAGATCGTTCATCGATTACCAGAACCGGGCCACAGCTTTATCCCACGCGACAGAGCGTTCAGTAATATAGAAAAGTGTTTGAGGAAGACAGAAAGTGGTTTTTCTTCCAATGGACTATGCTCGCATTATCAGAACAACCAGCCCTAAATTTTTGTCAGCGAAGTGGAACAGAAATTCATTTTCAATTTTTTCGACTCGTTGAAAAATATTTTTTGTGAAGAACCCTTACGTATCGTTATCGAACAAGATCAGAGGAAAATATTTAATCACTAAGTACGATATATTCCTCCATGAGCAGCATTACATCGGTAAAAGGATTATTCAATGCAGTGCGACCGTAGGGATGACTGTTTTCGATAATGCGCTAATTTGCAACCAAGGACCTGCGAGAATCATAACAATGGCCCACCTTCGTCAAGCTTACGATTGTCTCCTTCCGCTTAAAGGCCAAAATTTAAACATGTCAAAGAGCTGGCCAGAAAGTCTGCTGGGCAAAAACGAAATGTGATTTAACGACCAGTTGACGTCAGATGCTTCAAACGATCCTGAGGAGACTGAGGGGGAGCTAGAAGACTAAGAACCGTAGAATTAATGTATTATGCCAATAATGTTGTACTTTCTTTATTAATAAATGCTTTTTAAACTGAAATATGATTAATTCTGAAGAAAATGGTTAACTTTGGAGCAATACAGAGGCAGCCTCAAAATTCAAAACTCTGTTGCACGTACCGGAGTTGATGCATGTGTGTGAGTATTCTGGTCAGTAATACTAGTACCCCATAGCCTAAAACAAGGCTGACAATCTTTTCGTTTTGGTGAAAACTGAATTTTTAAACTTTTTTTTTCAATTTGCCACAAACTGGCAAAAGTGGAGCTTCTTGCACACAAAACCCTTCAATTGCTAAATACAGCTTTCCGAAATTCCTTCACAAAAGATGACGAAGAAAATACTACAGAAAACGAATGAAGATCAACCGACAGCTTGCATAATTTAGCAGTTGATATCCCTAGAGTATTATAACAACGTAAAGCACTTAAGAAATGCAACTCTCCCGTTCCAGATTTCATAGTAATTAGGTTCCTTTCAGAGTATGCTGATGCGGTAGCTCCACATCTAGTTATCGTATACAACCGGGTGCTCATCGAACGATACATACCCAAAGATTGGAATATTGCATGGTTCACTCCAATAGTTAAGAAAGGCAGTAGGAGTGATAACGTAAAATTACATGCCTATATTATTGGCATCGGTATGTGCCTAGTGCTGAGGTACTGAAATGAAAACTCTAAAGGAAATAAAAGGAGAAATAAACACAAGAACCCGAGCCAGCAAACAGCTCGTGTAAACCGGCATCTGCGAAAATTGCCGCTGAAGATGCCTTGCAAATAAAGGTGAAACGTTTATGGCATAAGAACTTCTTTTATTTCAATTGCATAAACTATACAAGTAAATATCTGCATATTGATGAACTTAATGACTCCGAATGTGAAACTCTCTAACATTTTTAAACACGAGGGTTGCCCAAGAGTAATGCACCACATTGTTCCTCAACAATTATTTATTGCACGTAATGAGAATTACAGATAAGAAAGAATCCTATTTCATCTACAAACTATAGTTTGGCAGGTAATCTCCGTTCCCTTCTATGGAGTTCCGGATGCTCTGTGGAAACAAATTCTTGTTCTGCTTACAGAGCCACCTCTTCATTGTGTGAATCATCTCATTGGCATCCTCAAAATTTCTTCCACTGATGAGTCGTAATGCGCCTGTCCTCGCGATAGACAGCGTGAGTTCGCTGCAGCATGTCAGGTGCAAATCTTGGAAGTCCGCCAAATCACCGTTTGATGACTCCAGCCTCTGCGACCAGTCAACATTTTTATTCCTGTCGATAACAGTTGTATCATAGACTTTGCACCGACGGTTCTGGATATTCAAGAAAGACTGATGTTTCATCTACCATGTTGTTTTACGAAATATTCCCCCCGTTCTATGGCTTTCCACCGATGCGAAACAAGAGGGTGTATGTCCTGTCGACACAAATCCTTGTTCTGCTTACAGAACCATCGTTTCAAAGTGTTAATCACGTCGTCGTCATCCTCAAGATGTCTTTCACTTTCGAGTCGTAATTCGCTTGTTCTCGTGAAAGACAAATTCAGCTTGCTGCATCATGTCAGGTGCAAATCTTGTAGTTCCGCCGAACCGCCAACTGCTGCCTTCAGCCTCCATGTCCAGTGACTCATTACATTCCTGTCAACAGCAGATGTGTCACAGACTTTGCACCAACGTTTGTAAATATTCCACACAGGTGCGTTCTCTACAGTGAAAAATCTGATGACAGCACGGTGCTTGCAACGTTCATCACGTTAAGATGCCATTTTGAAAAGGTCCAGTAGTTACGCTATCTGCCAGAAGAACAAGATATTTTTACGCGCGTACTGAGGATACTTTTAAAAATTCATAGGTAACGTTTCGGCTGACAGAAAAAAGTGCAGTGCATTACCTTCTACGAAACGTTCGTAAGACAAAATTTAATAACAAATTGTTTTTGATGTCCATATGTTTACTGCTCAACATAGTGACAGTGTCAAAGAACATATTTCTCCCTACTTGATACCACTTTCATGATACCGTCGCTGTCGAATGTTTCAATTTGTTAACGGAAGAAAAAATTGTCATTCTGGAACTCCAATGATGCACTCCAGTTTTCAGAATCAAAATAAGTAACACATAGCCAGTCTTCACGTTGTAAGGTAACTCATCACTCTTACGCTCAAAACACAAAATAAATTGATTCTTCACATTTGTCCAGTCTCCCTGAACGGTAGCTAATCGCTTTCCAGCAGCCTTAAATTCACTCATTTAATTCAGTAGATATTAATTAATTTTCTGATCCCCGTGTAAGATATGTTTAATATTAATGTTGTAGAGCGGTATGAAACGGAACGAGGATGTAATGACAGTCGTGAGCAGGATTGATGATCGACTTCAGTTTATTGGGAGAATTTCCCCTCTTGGGAATACTGTTCAAGTGTTAATGATCCCCACCAAATCAGCAATTCAGTGATAGACTGGTATGCTTGATACTGGTAGGTTCGCTCAGTGTGGGAGCGTTGCAGAAATGCTTTGGTTTTTGAAATGGGAATCGCTGGAGGGAAGAAGGAAACATAGAGGGCCGGAGTTTTTATCTGACTACAAAACTATTCTCCTATCGCCAACTTATATTTCAGCTACAGACCACAATGAGAAATTAGGGCTCCCACAGACACCTATAAGCATTCAATTTTCCCCCCAGCTCTATCTGGGAATGGAAAAGGAAACGACTAGTCGTGGAACGAGGTACCCTCCACCACCCACCGTATTGCGATTTATATATGTAAATTGAGATTTGGATGGCGAGCGGACTATTGTGAACTGGCGGTGGTGGGTGACCGACATTTCGAAGGGCGCTTAATACAGAGACATGCTGCAAAATTAACACTGCGTTTCTAAAAATGCCTCTTTGTGCTAATGGAGGTCTGATACTTAGGTTATATTATACGATAGTACTGGATTCGACTGTTCCTAGACTGGCAGGGGCTGTCAAAATTTTTTCAACATGAACAATGATAAAGCAATTACAATCATATTTAGGACTCGCGCATTTTTACTGGAAATACATTCCAAAATTTACAGAAATGGCAAGACCCCATACGAATTTATTAAGAAAAGGTGTTACATTTGATTGCCTCCACAATGCACAAAAGCCTTTAAAAATTACAGGAATGATTAATATCAGCTCTTGTGTTAATTTTTCTTGATTTCACTAAGCAGTTTATACTCGTCAAATTTTGCTTTATGTGTGGTCTTAAGTCACGAAGTGGGCGGTAGATACTACTCCGAGCTTACGCGTCCAGACAGCTCAGTAACGCGAAAACCACAGAACGAGAGTTGTTAGCTATAATTTCTAGCATAACTTACTTTTGATTTCATTTATATGGAAGAAGTTTTAAAGCTATGAAAGACCAATCAGCACTCCATTGACTGTTGAATTTGTAGGATCCATCCTTTCGTCTTGCGGGATGGTGTCTACGCCTAAGTGAATACGATTTTAGGTGCTACATCGACGAGGTGTCTGGCTTGCAAACGCTGGCGGGCTCAGTAGGAAAATGCAGACTATAGAATGTGCAGGCATTGACGAAGATTCACGGCTACTAACTCAGCAGACCTGACTGTCAGGTGTTCAGCAGGCAGCCCCAGTTCTTTTTATACACACATAAAACAGTCTAGAGCATAAAACTGACTTTTCGTTTCCTACTAGTTTCGGCCATTTGTTGGGTCGCCTGAAAGATGTTGCTCCAAGATAGTGGGGAGCGGAGGGACATCCTGAAGATGGCCCAACATGCAGTTAATTTCGCGCTCTGAACTCTTTTTGTTTGAAAAAAAATATTATCATAAGGTCACTGTTTCCCTAAAGAAACAAAAATTTATCCAAAAATATGCGCCAAATCTGCTTTGAGGACGGAATTCTGTATAGGGAAACACGTAACTGCCCGTGTTTCGTGGTCTCAGAGAAGTTATGGAACGAAGTATTGAAGCAGGCACATGACTCAATTCTAGCATGTCATTCGGGACGAAGGCAACTTAACGTAGGGCAGCACAACATTATTGCTAGGGAACACGAAAAGAAGATTAAGTATGTGGAGAACTGTATACCTTGTGCAAGAAAAGCAGAAGTCACAAGACAGGCTGTGAAAATGTGCGTCGACAAATACGATCGAATTTTGCATGAACATTCTATATTGAGTATAAACAGAAACGTCTTTCAGCTTTCTGCCAAAGATTCAGTAGTTACAGAAAAAAATGAAGGTCAAAGTTGATACGGGAAATCGTAGTTTCAATGCGATGCATCGAAAGAGCGTCATTTTTATGTTTTCATGCTGTAATTTGAGTACTGGTAAACTTGAGCGAATTTGCGAGCACTGTCGCCAGTCGAGGGGCCCAAGGTTCAGATTGTCAAACCGTGGATCCAGGTTCGAAACTCCATGTCGATTTTTGTTAGATTTTTTCGGTGTATTTGATAATATTCTCATATTTGTAATACCTTTTCCAGACCTATTTTGAATAGAGATGCACTGAGTTTGGTCAGTACTCTACCCAGTGTATTATCTCTTTACAGCTGTTTTACTTGTGATACGTACTGCAGAAACAATAAAAAAACAGAGATAAAGATACTAAAATAGAAAAACTTCTAAAATATATTATTACGCAATTATAATTACTGGCCGTCTTTTTGTCAGCGTTCTCTCAGTCAGTAGGGTGAAACTTATCACAAAAAGAAAAAAAAAAAAAAAAAAAAAAACACATTTTTCACACCATGCACAACACACTAAACGACATCATGCCACATTAACATGTTGTCCGAGATATTTTTTGTGGAAAACATATCTCATTTATATTGCCATAATATCTATCGGATATTAATCGATTAATTCGACGCGTACCAATAGTATAAAAGCATATCTTGAAAGACATACGCGGGAAACTGATAACGACCGAGGCATGAATTTTAATAGCATCTGCTCTATCATTAATTTCTCTCCTCTCGTGTAATGTGACATGATAAAATTCTTGAACTGTCGAAACAAGAAGATTGTTATCACGTTCGTTATTCAATATTTTTCTCATGGTCTACTTGATACTCTCTTCCCAGACATCTGGTTGGGTGAATATTTCAGAAACGTTTGTCAAAGGGGAGATTGTCATGAAACTGTCTCATGTTTTGTGGATACGCTTTATGTGTGTTTAGTGCAGTCCCATTACGTTCTGAGTCTTCATGCAGTAATATACTGCTAATTCTTCCACCTTTAGCAAAAGATTTCTGTGGATATCTGTACACATTTCTCCGACGAGGCGTGTTTCAATCTCTTGGGACCTCTTAAACTGCTGAAGCTGTATTGGTTATGAATAAAATCGTGATATCATTTAATCAGGTGATAATTCTGTCATTTTAGATGATTTTAATCCTGACCAATGTAGCTTCCGCAGTGCAAGTTTCGGTATTCTGAAGATGTGACAAGACCGTGAAACGCGCCATTAGAATAATAATAATAATAATAATAGCAACAGGCACGTTCCTTATTCTTTGGATTGCTAGACCAGTCCATGGAGTGGAGGAATGTCTACTTGTGTTATTTTAAACTTCTATGGTATCGTTATCATAACATTTCAATTTTTTAATTCGGTCAGTAATCAAATATTTGTCGCCCTGAAAGCTTTAGGAGGAGCAAGCCAGAACCAGTCCTGAGTTCCGTCATAGCGGTTTAGAAATATAGATGCCGGCCACAATATAATTGTTGAACATGGAAATGAGTGCGTTCTGTCAGGTTAACGTGAATGTGTAATCGAGTTGGTGGTTTTCCTCCGTCTTCCCACAGGCCATGATACGATTTTCGCAATAAACAGCCAACTCCGAAATGTCATTTCCGAATGAGAAAGTCGTTATGTAGCCGGGAGGATAAGAGAAATAATACCGTGTTTTAAAAGCGATTTCAAAATAGTGTAGACCGCAATAAAATATTTACTGGAAATAATAATTTAGTTTGTGGCCTAAACTATTTGTAATTCTTTTTAAAAATATTTTATCGAGAACGCTGCCGTCTACACGAAAAATATTGCGAAAAATTAATAATATAGTGGTTGAGTTATACAGACAGCAACGGAAATGGACGTTATTATGCCGAAGGCGATCCAACCGATATTTATTTCCATATATGTGACATGCGAAAATTAAAATTCCAAACTCATGTCAGTTTATCTTCGGTAGTGAATATAATACCCTGGAAATGAACAAGTACTGGAGATCATTTTGGCTAATGTTAATGCAAATTCGACGGAGATCGCGACACAGCTTGCCTATAAGAGCAATGCAACGATGAGGTGGGGATTTTACCAGGGCCGGCCCGAATAAATTCTGCTACCAAGGCATATTATTTTAATGCACCCCATTTAATACTATCGCAATAAAACATCAATGTAAAATATACATTGCATCTTCTTTATTAAAATACATAATCACAACATATATATTAAATAAACATATTTCCCCATTAAAATAGGACACATAATACACTTTTATACAACAATGTTACTTTCTCACCGTTTTTACATTTTGTCCTTTGAAAAGGTTTTGGTTGATAGTTTACAATAACTCATACAATTATAAGCTTCATTATACAAAGAGTCATACAAATTTCATTATTTCTTGCCTTGGCTTTCCCAAAATCTAAGACTGTCTCCTTTAAATCAATTGTTTCTGCTGTTTCTCGTTCAGTTGACAAAGTTGTCAACCCCACAAGTCTTTCTTGAGTCATTGTGGATCGCAGATGTGTTTTTATGAGTTTTAATTTCTGGAAAAGCTGCGCTCACCACTGGATACAGACACAGGAAGAAGAAGCAACATTCTTTGTTCAATAACTAAATTAGGTACAATGTCTAAAAGTCCATTTTTACAAATATATCTCAAAACGTCCTGTGACGCTGAATTATGATTTGTAATTCATTGCATAGATCAGCAGCAACAATATCTTTAGAGTCTTTGTGAGTTAGAGACTCTTCCAAATTAACACATTTTTCTAGAACAGCTTTGAGTTTTTTTTTATTTTGTACATCATAAATGTTGTACAGACAGCCAAATACGCGATTTAGGTTGTTAGTCTAATGATATCTCTCGTCAACTGAATTTTTTGCAATATACAACATTGCAAAATAAAAATTAATTTTGAAATGATTTTGCTCATCACAAATGGATTCATTATCTGCTTCATTACCAAACTATCTTTTCTTGTGTCTTAGACGAACTGGTTCCATATGTGGTGAAAAATGATGCGGAAATGTTGGCTGCTTCTGAAATTTCTCTTGCTTCTACCAGTATATTTTCAAATCCCAAATCACTCCAACAATCTTCAAGAAAAGTTTTTGTTTCTAACAGAACATTTGTAGCAGCGTTAAGATCAGTTTCTTTCCATTGAAGAAGTCAGCTAGTCAAATTTACTTTGAACAACATGCATAAAGTGAAGCAATAAACTTGAAGTTCGCTATTTTTTAGCAATGGACTGAGCCTCAATAAGCGTTTAATTTATAGCTCAACCAGTCACTGTATCATCTTCATAAATATCCATGAGTGCATTATGCACATTTCCTAGCTGATAACGCAAAGGACGCAATGCATCAATCCTGCTCTCCCATCTAGTATTGCTCACTGATTTTAACGTCAAAGCAGACAAGTGACGCAATAGGACATCACATCGATATGTTGAAGCAGAGAAATACACATAAATTGTTTGGATCAAATTGATGAACGGTTTGGCAGCGAAACAAGATTTAGCAGCATCATTCATCACAAGATTTAGTGTGTGCGAACTTCACGGTACGAAGAACGCGCTTGGATTTTTATCCAGTAACTTTTTTTGGCGCCACTATGCTTACATTTCATATTAGTTGAATTGTATATCACTGTCTACGTAAATTAAATGCTTATTAGCAAAATTCTGAAGAGTCAAAGAGAATGCATGCAACAGTGACTTACGTCTTGTCTCTTGCCTGTTGCTCTGTCTATGTGCAGTAACCGGAAATTCATCACCCCTGGAACCCTTGCGCAACAGCAAAGTAAACCGCACATCTAGCGCACGCTCACAGATTCGAGCGCTGTAGGCAATTGGCTAGTTTGACTATAAGTACGGGCAGGCCTGGATTTTACCGTGAATATTGGGAATCCGGTAAAACATCGTATCACCGATATCGATTCTCTCCTAAAGAAAGACGAAGACTGAAGAGAATCGTTCATCGTCTCAGAAGTACAACCATTCCGCAAATTGCTGCGGATTTAAATTCTGAGCCATCAACAGGCGTCACGTCTAAACCATTCAACGAAAACAATCTAACAGGTTTTCAGAGCTGGAGGACGGAGGCCCGTCAACACCGACATTGAACTGTTGACTGGAAACATGTTGCCTGGTCTGACGAGTCTCGCTTCCAGTTGGATCTAGCGTATGGACGTTTATGGCTATGGACACAGTCTCATGAATCCATGGACCCTGAAAGTCAGCGAGGGACTGTTCAAACTGGTAGAGACTCTGCAAGGGTAGTTTCTGGGTCCATTTGGGATCTCTAACACTTCTAGATATGACTGTGACAGGTGACGTATACACGTACACATGTTGGCTGATCACCTGCATCTATTCATGTGCATTCCAATGGACTTGGACAATTTCAGCAGGACAATGTGACACCACTGACGCCATGGAATGCTACACAGTGGCTCCAAGAACACTCCTCTGAGTTTAAACACCGCCACTAACCACCAAACTCCCCAAACATGAACTTTATTGAGCATATCTGGGATGACTAGCACCGGCCGAGCTGACTGCGGCGCGTCAGTTCAAATGTTCAAATGTTTGTAATTCTATCGGACCAAACTGCGTGGTCATCAGTCCGTAGCTTACAAACTACTTAAACCTAGGTAAACTAACCTAAGGACAAACACATACCCATGCCCCAGGTAGGACTCCAACCTCCACGGCAACCGCGAGCTCCGCAGCGAGACGCTTTAGACCGCTCGGCTACTCCACCGCGGCGGCGCGTCAGTCACGGTCTGCACGGCCACTACGGTCGGGGTTCGAATCCCCCTCGGGCATGGATATTTATGCCGTCCTTAGTAGTAGCTAGTTCATAAGTAGTTTGAAAGTTTAGGGACTGATGACCCCGTAGTTGAATCCCATAAGCTCTACAAACATTTGAACATTTCGGTTGACTTGCAACGTGCTGTTCAGAAAATATCTTCTCTCCCTCGTGTACTCGTACTGATTTATGGATATCCTGAAGGTTGCATAGTGTGAGTTCCCTCCGATGCTACTTCAGAAATGAGTCCAAGCTGCATCATGTTGCGGCACTTCTGTGCATTCCCAACTAACCAGGTGTACCAGTTCCTTTGACTCTTCATTGCTGGCCCAGTCTTCTCTTGAAACCGCGAATCATGGTGTTTGTACCGAGTTACTATTCAGGCTCGACAGCGGGCAAGTTACGCCATTTCTACAATTCTGCGAGAACTTAAACTGGTCGATAGTGCTTATTGATGACAACTGTGATCAGCGTAGCAATTTGGGTCGCAAACTTTGTGGGTAGCATGTGCTATATGTGTCTCCCGTAAAGTTGTACAACTCTCATCTACTTGTAATTCTGGTGGTTATTTGCAAACATCCTAATTGCGGAAGGGTCAATTCTACCCGTACAGTTTCAAGTTACCGGCTTTGCTTATTACACTTTGACGTTCATCAGCCCAGCTCATTCTAATAATTCAATTTTAATATAAATTGATGTTGTTGAGTACTTCTTTTCCCTCTGTTTAGTTTTGATAAAGCAAGGGAAAAATTGCGTTTTTTTTTGCCCTCTTAGATGAATGTTGAAAAATGTAATCTACTTGATGTATAAACATTAAGTGTGTAGAGTTTTAGATGTGCTTAAAAAATTTATTTCTGCTAAATCAATATTGGTTCACGATATCTTCTACAAAGACTCTCCGTCAGTGAGTGTCATGCTAGGTAGGTACCAATTAATGCTGTTGCATTTTTTAGTGCGGGCGTTGATTATATGTATGTGTGTGTGTTTTGGGCAGCGTCTAAGGCACTAACACCATTCAATATATTTATGATTGCCTATAGTGTCTGACAGTAATTGAGGTATTTAATTGCTGTGTTGGATGTGTTTTAGACAAGTAATTTGGTAGAGTGCCAGACTACAAATTCAAAGGTCCCGGGTTCGATCCCCGCCAGGTCCTGGGATTTTTATCTGTCACTTTCCACTTCTTTCACCTCTGGCAGTATTGCTGATGTGAAAAATAATGAGTAGCACCGTGGTTCGGAACCCACGTTAAACTGTAGGTCCCCCTATAACTGGCTGGGTAAGTCAGTTCGCATGTCGGAGGAAGGCAACGGCATACCACCTCCAAACAGGACCATGCCTAGTAAAGCACTGTGGTGTTCAAACCAATCTTCGGATTGTTGACTGCTTTACCTTAATTTTATTTTAAAGATAGTGTTAAAGCACGTCGTTCAAATAGTACCATGTAACCGCAAGATAATAAAACTAATGTCTTAAGGAATTAGGTAGTTTTCACGATTACCTAAAAGGAAACTAAAAGAATGGTTGTGTATTTCTAAACTGAGTAGAGAGGTTTGATGATCTTTCATTTGACACAGTTTTATTTTATTGGGACATCCGAAATCGTCCATCTGCATCTATAAGAACGGGACCTGCAACAGTTGTTAATTTAAAACTTTTTTTATTTCTATGCACTACGGAGTTTCGAGACGTATGTCTATCATCAGGTGCATCTAAAAATTACAATCAAATAAAACAATGACGTCTGTCATGTAATAAAATGGCTACCCAACATCATTTTACTAAAGATGTAGGGCTGCCATTACTTTCTGAACGAAGTGAGAGATGCAGATAGATGGCAAGCAAGTTGTTAATTTAATGAAAACTGACATGTAGAAGTACATAGAACCAAATGAATATTACAGGCAGAGAAAATTTTGGATGTAATAACCGAGGTTAACTAGTAGTTGAAGAATAAGTGGAAAACGAAAGCTCGCTATGGTGAAGGCGTGTACTAGGGCGGGTCAAACGTTAGGACCCACTGAGTGACAAGTTGGCGTGTAGTTTAGTAAATTTAGTGACTGAAAGAATTGCACTGGAAGTTGGTTTTGGAAATGATAAGGAATTATGGGAATTGTGCATAGAAATGTTTTCCCAGATGTATCAATGAGTAGTAGCAAGGGAAAAAAAAGAAAATGAAATGTTTCAAAATGAAAGTGACATTAGTGAAGAGTATAGTATGAGCAGTAGTGGTAGGAGTGACAAAGAGGAAGGCCGGCCGCGGTGGCCGAGGAGACTGAGGCGCGCCAGTCACGGTCTGCACGGCCACTACGGGGGGGGGGGGGGTTCGAGTCCCCCCTCGGGCATGGATATTTGTGCCGTCCTTAGTGTTAGCTAGTTCATAAGTAGTTTGTAAGTTTAGGGACTGATGACCCCGTAGTTAAGTCCCATAAGTTCTACAACCATTTGAACATTTAGCTGAGTGCTGACCTCAGCATCAGCTATACCATTCGGCACAGGGACGTTGTCCGGAACAGATAGCGCCTCAAAACTGTTGGCAAGACGAATTGGGGAGGCCTCAGTATCAGTCACCTGGAATGTCTTTCGCTGCCTGCCATGCACTGGAGCGATCTCCCAAGCAACCACGGATTGGGTGTCTGGTTCATTGCGAGCGGACCGGAAGATGAACACGCCTGGCATCCTTTCGGTTCCCAGGGTGGCTAACAACAACGGCTCCCTTCAACCACAGCCTCACGCTGTGCAACCGAGGTTAACACAGCCTTAAAATGAGAGTGAAGTGTCGCCGGCTCAGTCTGCACCCACACACAGCAGTCCTAGTCTCTATTTATGACTACAATACCCGGAAAACTAACGACTAGAAAGCCGCGATGTAGATTGGACAGAGAGTAACTAAGTTAAACAAAGACGATGAGAGCTAGGAACAGTCTAACGAAAAAAAAAAAAACGACTGTCGAGATTTACACGGCGGATGAATACTTATCGCGAATCTGAAACTGATATTCTCACGATCTCGCGATAAATGTAATAAGATAATGGCCTTGATACGCCTGGGCATTGAGTCAAACAGAGCTTGGATGTCGTATACGAGTACAGATGCCCATGCAGTTTCAACACGATACCACAGTTCATCAAGAGTAGTGACTGGCGTATTGTGACGAGCCAGTTGCTCGGCCACCATTGACCAGACGTTTTCAATTAGTGAGAGATTTGGAGAATGTGCTGACCAGGGCAGCAGTCGAACATTTTCTGTATCCAGAAAGGCCCGTACAAGACCTGCAACATTCGGTAGTGCATTATCCTGCTGAAATGTAGGGTTTCGCAGCGACCGAATGAAGGGAAGAGCCAGGAGTCGTAACACATCTGAAATGTAACGGCCACTGTTCAAAGTGCCGTCGATGCGAACAAGAGGTGACCGAGACGTGTAACCAATGGCATCCCATACCATCACGCCAGGTGATGCGCCAGTATGGCGATGAATACACGCTTCCAATGTGCGTTCACCACGATGTCGCCAAACACGGATGCGACCATCATGATGCTGTAAACAGAACCTGGATTCATCCGAAAAAATTACGTTTTGCTATTCGGGCACCCAGGTTCGTCGTTGCGTACATCATCGTAGGTGCTCCTGTCTGTGATGCAGCGTCAAGAGTAACCGCAACCATGGTCTCCGAGCTGATAGTCCATGCTGCTGCAAACGTCGTCGAACCGTGCAGATGTTTGTTGTCTTGCAAACGTCCCCATCTGTTGTCTCAGGGTTCGAGACGTGGCTGCTCGATCCGTTACAGCCATGCGTATAAGATGCCTGTCATCTCGACTGCTGTGATACGAGGCCGTTGGGATCCAGTACGGCGTTAGGTATTGCCCTCCTGAACCCACCGATTCCATATTCTGCTAACAGTCATCGAATCACGACCAACGCGAGCAGCATATCGCGATACTATAAACCGCAATCGCGATAGGCATCACAACAACGTTTCACCAGACAACGCCGGTCAACTGCTGTTTGTGTATGAGAAATCGGTTGCAACCTTTCCTCGTGTCTGCACGTTGTAGGTGTTGCTACCGGCGCCAACCTTATGTGAATGTACTGAAAAGCTAACCATTTGCATATCACAGTATCTTCTTCCTGCCTGTTAAATTTCCCATCTTTAGTACGTTTTCTTCGTGGTGAAGCATTTTTTTTTTTTTTTTTTTTTTTTTTTGCCAGGAGTGTATGCCACTTCTAATAAGACGCAAGTTACACTTACAAGTAGCAGTGTGCTCTGTACTGCGCTCAAAGGGAGACTCCACAGTTTCTTAAACTTGAATTTGAGTCTAATATGCACGAGAGCACAGATAAATTTACAAACCGAAAGAAAAAAAAAGCGTAGAGAAAAATCCAATTACTGTTTTTCGCTTCTAATCAGAAGCCGGTTACACTTACGAGATATGCAGAGTTGGTCTGCTGTGTGTCATCCGACGGAGACACGGATACAAAGAGTAGTTCGAAGCTTTTTCGACGAAATATAGACCGCAGCATTTGCCTGTGAAGGAAGAAGAAAGCGCGCCGGTCTAGCTGTTAGAGAGATCTGAGGAGCGAACTCTGACCTCTGTCTGAAAGGGCATAAAGGACAGAAAGGGAGCGGCAGGTCGCCGCCGCCACGCCGCCTCTCAAACGACACGGCCGCAAAGGACGGGACGGCGACTCTGAACAGCCTCTGTTGAAGCAGGGAGGAACCAAAGTGCAAGTCTCACAAATACACATCTAAAGTTGCTGAAGTGGCTTGAAATACGTACTTTGATATATCACACAGACGCAGGAGGAAACTGAGGTGGAAATAGGCCCTCCGTATATGACAGACAGTACCGTTGTTTCGAAAAACTAACGGATATTTTGGCAGGAGACGACCCTGCCATTTTCAAGGCGAAACTGCAGTTAGAAATCAGTTTGCAACGACCTTTAATACCTTGGTTTTCAGTGAGTAAACAGGAAAGACAACACACACACACCGAGCAAGCAAAGACACAGCGCCGACACGACCAAAGATAAAAGCGATCAGGATATCGATAATAAACTCAGTTCTCGACGGATGAGGTCGGATTAGTTTTGTCCCTCTGTTTTTTGACAAGTGAGAAAGCAGGATCCCACGCGGAATTTAAACAAAAACCTCCATCCCCATTCATAAGGTTGTCAGTTAATTTTATTTCCTTGATAACACAGTCCCAGTAACTGGAAATGCATGACATAATTTTCGTTTTGTTGTATTCCATTGCTCGGTGTATTGTCTTTCCAGGTTACTCAATAAAACCGAGGTTTTAAAGATGGTTACACATTCCTTCCTTACTGCAGTTTTGCCTTGAAAATGGCAGGGTGATCTCCTGCCAAAATATCGGCCGTTGTCGATTTTGATACTTGGCTGCATACCCGTAAGTATTTCGAAGTTGTTGTTCGGCAGGAGAAATTAAGGAAACGCAATCCTGTTACTCTCTAAATTATTAAGGAAGATTTTAAGGATTGTATAACTGATGTTTTTTCACATATCTGAACATAACAGAAAAGTACTGTCCTAACTTTAACAGTGTGAGTGGGAAACGAATTGCTTCTATTTTGGGATTTGATCACCACTGATGGGGGACAGTATAGTAATTATAACAATAACGATCTTTTTACGCTTGCGTTGATGGTGAACGTGATTTATCGACGGTGTTAGAATGTACGGGATTTGCAGTAACACAGTAACTTATAGATGATGTTCGAGCAGAGTTTAAGTGCTTCAAATGTCTTTGCAACGAGTACAATGATTTCTAGTACACTGATCCAGAGGCATAGTGAAGTGAATATGCTGAGTTGGAGCTCTATAATAAAAATCTTACTAACGCCAGATAATTTCTCTCACTTCTGGAATGTAGTAGCGACCGCTGTTGTGGATCAGCTCATACTTCCGCTCTGTGTTCGAAGACTGTTAATTCAATTTGTTCGCCATAGTCGCGCCGCTAACGTTTCATCGAGTGCAAGTGATGGGTCTGATAGTGGACAGACCTTCAGTAATTTGTGTGCGCAGTACTACAGCCATCTCTATCTATTCTTATCGTTGTTACATTACTTTTTTCACGACAGTGTATTGAGGGCATGTAATGTGGTTAACGTGGTATACGTCTGTATATAAATTCTGCTAAGAAATAGAACAGTATAGTTACTGCAATTTATCCTGCCTTTCTAAGTAGGTTTTCTCGGGACAATTTGCGTCCATCTTCAAGCAACCGTCAGACCACTTTCTTCAGTATCTGCTCACTGCCCTCCTATGCGTGACACAAACCTTTCACCACTTATGATGCCCTTCCATGTGTACAATCAGTATCCCCTGGTACCGGTCTCACGCGATGACCGAGATGTGTATACTGGGTGGTCCATTGATAGTGATCGGGCCAAATATCGCACGAAATAAGCATCAAACGGAAAAAAACTACAAAGAACAAAACTTTTCTAGCTTGAAGGGGGAAAACAGTTGGCGCTATGGTTGGCCCGCTAGGTGGCGCTGCCGTAGGTCAACCGCGTATCAACTTCATTTTTTAAAATAGGTATACCCATTATTATTACACATTCGTCTAGTACGTAAATAAATTTCAATATTTTATTTGGAACACTTTTTTCGTTTTGTGATAGATGGCGCTGTAATAGTCACAAACGTATCACGTAACATTTCGGCAGTGCGGACGGTATATTCTTCGTCATACATTTCTCGTGTTAAAATGCACCGTTTACCAATTGCAGAAAAGGTCATATGATATTTGTGTGTGGCTATTGTGATCAAATTGCCCAACAGCCGAGCGCTATGTATGTTGATCGTTATCCTGGAAAACATCATCCCAGTGTCCGGACCTTCCGTCGCATAGTTACGTTATTTAAAGAGATGTTCAAATGTTCAAATGTTTGTTAAGCTTATGGGACTTAACTACGGGGTCATCAGTCCGTAAACTTACAAACTACTTATCAACTACCTTATACTAAAGACGGCACAAATATCCATGCCCGAGGGAGTTTCGAACCCCCAACCGTAGTGGCCGTGCAGACCGTGACTGGAGCGCCTCAGTCTCTTCGGCCACCGCGGCCGGCTATTTAAAGAGACAGGAAGTGTTCAGCCACAAGTGAAACGTCAGCCACGACCTAGATTAAATTAGATTAGATTAGAGTAGGTTAATACTTCTCCCATAGATCAAGAATACGAAACTTCGTAATGATGTGGAACGTGTCAGTTAAATGAAATGTGTCTATACATAATATTACATGACACTCAATATTTGAATATTTTATTTTATTATATTTTTATTTTTGTTAATTTTTTTCCTAAAGTACTTTTATCTAGAAATTTATCTAATCTGTAGAAGGAATTGCCATTCAGAAATTCTCTTAATTTATTTTTAAATGCTAGTTGGCTATCTGTCAGAATTTTGATACTACTTGGTAAGTGGCCAAAGACTTTTGTGACAGAATAATTAACCACTGTCTGTGACAGAGCTAAATGTAACCTTGAATAGTGTAGTTCACCCTTTCTCCTAGTGTTGTAGCTATGCACACTGCTGTTACATTTGAATTCAGTTGTATTGTTAATAACAAATTTCATAAGTGAATATATATATATTTTGAAGCTGCTGTGAAGATTCTTAGATCCTTAAATAATTGTCTGCAGGATGATCTTGGGTGGGCTCCAGCAATTATTCTGATGACCCGCTTTTGGGCAATGAATACTTTCTTACTAAATGATGAATTACCCCAGAATATGATGCCATAAGAAAGCAGAGAATGGAAATAGGCATAGTATACTAGTTTACTGAGTTGTACATCACCAAAGTTTGCAATCACCCTAATAGCATAAGTAGCTGAGCTCAAACGTTTCAGCAGATCTTCAATGTGTTTCTTCCAATTCAATCCCTCATCAACGCATAAACCTAAAAATTTTGAATATTCTACCTTAGGTGTAGATTTCTGGTTGAAGTCAATATTAATTAATGGTGTGATGCCATGTATTGTGTGAAACTGAATATACTATGTTTTTTTCAAAATTTAAAGAGAGTCCATTTACAGAGAACCACCTAATAATTCTTTGAAATACTTCATTGACAATTTCATCAGTTATTTTCTGTGATTCAGGTGTGATAGCGATACTTGTATCATCAGCAAAGGGAACTAGTTTGGCATCTTTATGAATATAGAAAGGCAAGTCATTAATATATATTAAGAACAGCAAAGGTCCCAGTATGATAGATCATAAAATATCCCAATGGGTGATTTACGGTTATCCGGAGCATTTATTAGTGAAAATATATATTGCATTTTCTGTTGAAAAGTCTTTCTGGAAACCAAACTGACATTTTGTTAGAACTTTATTTTTATTAACATGTGAAGCTACTCTGGAATACATTACTTTTTCAAGAATTTTTGATAGAGCGCTCAGAAGTGAGATTGGGCGGTAGTTGTTGACATCCAACGTATCACCTTTTTATGCAGTGGTTTGACAATAGCATATTTCAGTCTATCAGGGAAAATACCCTGCTCCAGTGAGCTATTACAAATGTGGCTAAGAATCCAACATATTTCTTGGGAACAAGCTTTTAATACCCTGCTGGATATGCCATCAATGCCATGAGAGCTTTTACTCTTGAGAGAGTTGATTAGTTTCCTAATTTCAGATTGAGAGGTGGGTGGGATTTCCATTGTATACATTATGGGAACCCATGCTGCAACAAATGATGATGCCTAAATAAGTGTTTTAGTTGCAGTTACGGCTAATCACCATATCAGTAGCAGACAAACTGAGCTAGAACTGGGAATCTCAAAAACGTCGGTGTTGGGAATTCTATATCAACATAAATTTCATCCGTACCATATTTCTATGCATCAGAATTTGCATGGCGAAGACTTCGAACGTCGTGTACAGTTTTGCCCCTGGGCGCAAATTAAATTACTGGACGATAACAAATTATTTCATACGTTCTGTTTAGTGAGGGACCGTCATTCACAAACAGAGGTAATGTAAACCGGCATAATATGCGCTATTGGGCAACGAAAAATCCACAATGGCTGCGATAAGTGGAACATCAGCGACCTTGGCGGGTTAATGTATGGTGCGGCATTATGGGAGGAAGGATAATTGGCCTCTATTTTTATCGATGGCAGTTTAAATGGCGCAATGTATGCTGCTTTCTTACGTAATGTTCTACCGATTTTACTACAAGATGTTTCACTGCACAACAGAATGGTGATATAGTTTCAAGATGATAGATGTCCAGTACATGGCTCGCATGCTGTTGAAGCGGTCTTAAATGGAATATTAATGACAGGTAGACTGGTCGTAGAAGCACCATACCATGGCCCACATGTTCACCGGATCTTACATCCTCGGATTTCTTTCTGTGGGGAAAATTGAAGGATATTTGTTATCGTGATTCACCGACAACGCCTGAAAACATGCGTCAGCCCTTTGTCAGTGCACGTGAGAACATTACTGAAGTCGAACTCCTCGCTCGTTTATTGCCAAATGCATTGAAGTTGAAGGATATCATTTTGAGCATTTATCGAAGTCATCAGGTAATTACAGGTAATCATGCAGTGACAGCATGCGTTCTCATAATGTATATGTAAAGACAGTGCCTATAATATTACACAAAATGTTAAAAAAAGTTATTTCTCCAAATTCAGAAATACCTGTCACCCACTGGGTGGTCAACGGGCCGACCTCTAGTTCCACCTAGCAAGCTTATTATCAGTTATGACTTTTTTTACGGACGATGGGGACAATGCCCAGAGACGAAATGAAACAACTCTTGATGGAATATTTTGAGGAAGCAAAGAGGCAGGAAGCTAATCATTTTTATTTGATTTGTAGAACTATTTGATTGGTAAAGCTATACAATTAAAGAGTAATGTAGAACACACTATCATAAATATAGAATTACAATCGTTTCATATTAGATGTTGACTGCTCTTCCAGTCAAATGTATAAATGAATTTCAGGCAAAAGGGTATGGTGACACTTATCGTCAAAAGGCAAACAATAACTGGTAATCAGTCTTTGTAGGTGGTGGATTATAATTTTGTACCCAAGAAACTTGTGAGACTACTATAGCTCAATAGGGGAGACGACCAGACGAAAACAGTGTAGATGCTTCCTGCAACTATTGTTGAATTTGATATTCCTTCTAGTGTTCGTCAATTTTACGAGCATCTGCATCATTGTAGCACGAACCGAGAATCAGAAAACGGCTTACTTTGGCATAACTTTTGGATCTGTATGTGGACATGTATCGCCAATGCGTCTAACTTCTCTCCGATTGTTCACTTAATTACATTCAAAAGACATGCATCAGGTTATGCCTTGTCTTTTCGCTCTGCCATACAAACCTGTTTTCGATGGCTTGTCTACTGTGCGATTACCAGGTGCAATTCAGTGTGCTTTCTTTTTCAAGACATTGCTTTTTGAATTCTATAACGTCCAGTTGATGACTTCTTATGGAATTGGGTGATTGGTCTTTCGTGGTAGAGATGTCTAAATAATCCCACTGCTTATCTAAAGAGAATAATGAAAGCGTGTTCAAGACAGAGTGATAGCATAATATCAGGTGTCATAAACCTGAGTTCCTTGGGAAAGGCGAATCATATTTCGTACAACAGCTGCTAGGAAGTAAGTGTATCCGCGTGTTTATTCGTTCGCAGTAATCTTGTTTATATAGGTAACGTCTCTGCAGTCAATAAGGGGACTGAAGAATACAGAATAGCAGACGATGTTCGGTGCCATATGATGTATGATAAGACGACTTTTATTTTCACATCATTCACACTAGTAATTTGACTCATGCAAATGAAATTATACTCTAAATGTTCAAACAAAGTCTCCAGTTTCTCTAAGAGTTAGTGTATATTCACAATCCATGTATTTGAAAACTAAGAATCATACTAATCTACTTGACATATGTTCTCAACTGGAGTTCAAAAAAGGCGTTTAATTATTACTTTACTTTTTGGAATTTTGTACCTTATTCGTTAAACACGGAATCGATGTAGAAGCAGGCGTCCAACATGAAAGAAGCTAAGTGAATTCGGCAAACATTTTATACTAACTAAATCAGCATATTTCCTACCCAAGTACCCAAGGCTAGGCAGAGGCCCAGGATCAGAGAAGAGGGAAATACCACTGGATTATGGGATGGGACACATAAAGGTTTCGGAGGTGCTCCAGATATTTCAACAGGTGAGGGATAGGTGTAAGGTCATATAGGTTCTGCATGGCGGAGGGAAGGCGGATGTGGTAACTTAGGTGGAGAGTGTGGCGTTCAAGGATTTGGAGGGATTTGTAATAGGGTAGGGGAAGGGGAGGAAATCCGGATGGGGTGCAAATTACATAGTAGAGAATGGTGGAAGCGTGAAGGCCCCACGTCCGGCCAGAGCTTCAAGAGGTTCAGACGGGAGAGGGCTTTCTGGAGGACAGTCTTGAGGTGAAGGGTCTGGTGTTCTTTTCCCAGCAATCCACTAGAGAATATAACGGCAGATAAATATCAGCGGTTCGAAAAACCCTCTGGCAGGCACTCAAATGTAAATTTCAGAGATGCATTTAGTAATTTCTCATTGTGAAATTTTCCCTGTGGATAGAATGTTCATAGAATTTTCGGCTATGCAGCCGATCGTCGTTTAATACATCACACGATATTTCGGCCAGAAACTTGCTAGGAGTCTTCAGGTGAGTCATGTTAGACTGATGAGTGGTCCCCCCCCCCCTTCATTATTATTCTCACACCGATGGGGTCGGCAACAGCATCAGCCGCTGTTCTTCAGCCGAGCGTACATACGAATTACAATTAAGTCTTAAGAAATGGAATGAGGTTAAAACAATGAGGAATGAAAAACATGGCACGAAGAAAACATTGATGAATTACAAATACATGACACTGTAGATAACATTTGAGACATAAGGAATATGAACAATGCGACGGGAACGAACACATAGTTAAAAACAGTCTGCGCCATCGCAGCGGTAAAATCACATTTAGAACAGTCACTGGACAAACGATGAATTTACACGACGTCACTGGTTAAAAAAGAGAGGTCGTTGTTCGACGCACTGTAAAAACACACACGAAGTCAATGATGCACTAAACACTAGACGACACTGTTATAAAATTCTTCACTGAGGCCCCCGCAGGGGAATGGGTAGGAAGCGCGGCGGAGGTTGGAGAGGTAGGGAGGAGAGGAAGGACGGGGGTTGAGGAGACTCCAGGGCGGGGAAAAGGAAAAGCCCAGTGGCGGAGGGAAGAGAAGGGAGGGCTTGAGGGAGCGCTGATGCTACCGAGAAAAGATCAGGTTTGATAGGGGGGGGGGTAAATTTCAGGACGAAGGACGTCATCTGGTAGGGGAATGGCGTGAAAGTTGCCTTGGAAAAGGACATTAGTGTGTGTAGATGGTGAGAGGGAGGAATAAAGTAGTGTAGGCGTGGTAGAGGCCCAGGATTGGTTAGGTTGGGGTATATGAGGGTGAGTGGAAATGTAGTTTGCGGGTGACGTACAGGATTCCGAGGAGTTCAAGGTGTTGCAGGAGGGGAGGAAAGGGGATTGCGAGCGTGAAGGTCGGGGTGAGAGTTTAAAATAGAGAAAGTTTAATTTTTAAAACTCACAACCACCAGCTGCCAACCAAATTCCTAAACATGCAAAAACACTGGAACCGTGATTGCGACTGCTTGACTCGTTTTCTAGGGGATGATATCACACGTTCGCAGCTTTCCTTCCCTGCGTATGATTAACTAAACAAATTCATAATAAAATCAAGTTCATGAGAGAAGAGGGTGTACTAACTACTATTTTCGAAAACACGTAAAAGTTCACTTTATGTTGTTTATTTCACAATCTTAGAACCCTGTGACTGATACGTCTGTACGTCGGCACATTTATCAAATAAAGTTATAGCTCGAGAGCCCCCATACAAAATGAATATTTGTCGCGAATTGTTTTCACACCACGTGGCTGTCTCAAACACCATTTATGTTCATGCCTATGCGACGACACGTGTTACATTAACAAATCACAGTCACTTTAATTCAATGCGATGCACACCTTGTTCCACTGGCTAAATATTCACAAGCACACAGTAGCACTCGATTCAACTTGGTGCAGTCTACGACGAGCAACCACACGTGGCGATTGGCACACACAAATCTATAACCTCCACCTCGCGATCCACATGCCGACTGACTGCAGAGCGACGCCGCCCGGCCAGCTCCCCACGTGCTCCCGAGACCTCACTTCCTGCCCTCGCGTGCATGCACGCACGCCTAAAGCTCAACTGCCGGGCTCTTTTCCCCTATGTCATCAACTTCCCCATGTGAGCTGTTCTAACTGATTTGCTAACGTACAGCGCTCAGCCAATACATTTCTAAAACTTTACTTAAAATCAAAATAATTACACTACTCATTAAATAAATTGTCTTCGTAGGTTTTTATATTGGTATAAACATCCTTTGTACTATTTATCATAATCGTGCAATTTCTTATGTCACAGACAAGTGATTTAACTGAATACTTCAAGTTAAAATACACAAGATTAATTGAAAATAAAATGAGAAATAGTTAATATATTATTTTTATAAACAAACATTGCCATGCTATTCATTGATAATTTATTACTTTTCATTGTCAATTAAACATATTACGCCAGATGTGACTATATCAGCTAATGTATTGTTTATTTATCAACAGGCTATTTTGTAATGTGAGCCTTAAAGGTTTCTAACTGCATCGTATTACTTCAAATGCCAGTAGTATTAGAATATTTTATTTCACGCTGTGCACTGCACTGTGCCTGGCACTCGCCATTGTCCCTCTCTCCCCTCACCGGAAACGAACTGGAAAATCCTAAGCTGGAACAAGCCACCAACGTCGGCCTGCTCGCTGGCCTCCCGTCAGCTACAAGCACACAGCAAATCTCAATGTGGAGAATTTCTACCTATGGCCTAACTATAAATGTTGTCACCCAACTGTGTACATACATTACTACCATAATTAATAAGATTCAAATTGTGTAACATTTAGTGCATTGACATGGTCAATGTTTGCAGTGAACTTCATACTGTTTAATTATCAAATGCTATTAATTACCAATATTTCTGTTGGGTGGTAATCTTACAGGATGAGTTTGTAAAGGATCCGTTTGGGGGAGGGGAGTCGGATAGGGTAGGCGAGGCAGAGGGTGTGGCGTTCTAGGATTTGGAGGGCCTGATAAAACGTGGGAGGAGTGGAAACCTAGGCATGGTGGAAGGAGCAGAGGACGGGGCGCATGATGGATTTATAAGTGTGAAGGATGGTGGAGGGGCTTAGTCTCACGTCTGGCTGGTAAAGAGTTTGAGGAGGTTTAGATGGGACATGGCTTTTTCACGGATTAGTTTTGAGGCGAGGGGTCCAGGAAAGGATTCGATCAAGGGTGAGGCCAAAATACTTTAGGATGGGGGTGTGACGGATAGAACGGCCTTGGAGGTTCAGTTAGAAATCGGGGAGGTGAAAGGAAGGTGTAATACGACCTATTATGATTGCCTGGGATTTGTCGGGATTGACGGAGAGAGGCCATCGGTTGCACCATGCAGCGAACTCGGTGAGATGATATTGGAGCAAAAATCGGGATCGGGCAAGTCGTCAGCGTACTGCAGGAGATGGACAGGAGGCTGAGGTTGGGACATGTCAGGAGAGTAGAGAAGGTATAGGAGAGGACAGATCCTTGGAGCACCCCAGGGGAGAGGTAAAACAATCGGGAATTTTAGTTGCAGACAGTGGCATAGGATGGGCGATGAGTGATGAAGGAAACAATGAGGTGGTCATAATTAACGGGAAGGGCGTAGATTTGGAGCTTGAAGAGGAGACCAGAATTCCATACACGGTGGTAGTCTTTTTCAGTGTCAAGGGATACAAAGATAGCGGGGTGACGGAAATTGCGCTGGACGGGTAGGAGGTGGATTAGGAGGACGAGTTGGTCGTCGGCATAGAAGGATAGTCAGAAGCCACATTGGGATAAAGGAAGGAGCTGGTGTTAGTGGCATTACATCTAAACCTAGTACAGTAAAGCCATAAGTGATCGCAAATTGCAATTTATTTCGTTAACACCTTAAGACGGCTAGCAGGTGTCTGGCCGAAATATCGGGTGATGTATTAGACGACGACCGGCTGCATACCCGAAACTCGTATGAACAATTTCAGTTGTATTGGCTCTATCGTCAAGGTAGGAATGCTGCTGGGACAGAAGCAGGTGGCGCGGCGCCGAAGCGCCTCTCCAGGCAGAAGGCGGCTGCGCCGGCCGCCAGGCCCGTCGCGAGGAGCGCGAAGCTGGCGGCGAGGTGCGCGGGCCGCAGCACGGCGCGCCCGCGGGCCGTGACGTCATCGCCGGCGCCGGCGCCCGCCGCGTGGCCGAGCCGCGTGCGGTGGTGCTGCTCGGCCTGCAGCCGCTCCCACACGCCCGCCGCGTGCAGCCGCGACGTCACCAGCGACAGCCGTGACGTCAGCGGCCAGCCGCGCCGCGCCACGTAGCCGCAGTAGGCGGGCGACAGCGCCGGCTGCCGCGACACGTGCAGCTGCCGGCACAGTGGCCAGGGGGTAGCAGGTATGATTCTGAACTGCGGAGTCATCAGTCCCTAAACTTACAAACTACAGTACTTATGAACTTATACCACAGAGTAGCATATACAGAGAAACAGCCTCCTCTAAACCACTGTCCTACGCTCCCCGCGTAGTTCCGTAAGATGCTAGCAGGTGTCAGGCGGTTCCGTGGCTTAGTACCGGTAGACGACACTAGAGGCGCTTCTGAGGATAGCGTGGAGGGGAGGCTGAGGGGAGAGCTCGTGCCGCCTGCCACGAAGCCAAGGCTGTGTCCGGCTTGCTGGCGTTTGAGAGGAGGTGGTGGTGGGGACAGCCGCTACCTGCCGCTTGCTCTGGCCAGTTTAAAGGTCTGCTGCTGACCGCAGCGCCATCATGGGACATCTTACGGAACTGCTGGAATCCCTCCCTCCCCGCACCCCTGAGCGTAGGACCGGGCACTTACGGAGGTTTCCCGTCTGTATATATTTGTCTGTGCTTATACTGAAGACGACATAAACATCCATGCCCGAGGGGTGATTCGAATCCCCGACAGGGAACGGCCTCGCGCATGGCATCATAGTAGCGCCTCAATGCGCTCGGCCGCTTCGCCTTGGCGGGTATCAGGTATATAGGTGGCGGTGGTATCGTGTACACTTAGGGAAACACACTCATGCCCGAAAGAGGCCTCGTTCATTCGGTGACAGCAACCGTGCAGTCTGTAACATGGTGTCCCTCAGGCCGTGCAGCCAACACCACCTAGAAGACAAGGCCGTGCCTACGTCACACTTAAGACGCCGCGGCCGCCATCTGACTGGTCGGCCAATGCGCGGCGGTGGGAGTGCTCCAGCGGCCAGCCAGTGAGAGGTGGCGGCCGTGGCCTCTTAAGTGTGACGTAGGCACGGCCTGTTGTAAGGCCTTGTCTTTAGGTGGTGTTGGTGCAGCCATCAACACGTGGCGACGTTTATTGTCTAGTCACGTCACCAAGAATTAGTTCACCTCCGTAGTCCAGTGGACGGCGTGGTAGGTTGCCACGCAGGGCGGCTCGAGTTCGATTACCTGTCGGATCGGGGATTTTCTCTGCTCGGGAACTGGGTGTGGTGTCGTCCTCAGCATCATTATTTATGCATTTATTTTACCTGGCAAGACTACGCATAGTATCACCATGATCGACAGAGGATTAAAACCAATTGCAAACGATTTAGATGTCTGTTATGCCAGGTCCGGGATACTCCCCATGGTCTGGCAAACCACTTAATCGATGTGTGTTCCTGGCAGCCAACTACAATGAACCTCGAAGCCCCGGTATGCCAATCACGGGATGACACGTCTCTGGTTTCGCTTGGACTTTGGATCTTTGCTGAGCTTCTCGTGAACTCTGGTGCTATTATGGACTTCATCTCTGTTTTGGTAAACTTTAAATATTTCTCTATGATTTCTGAAGTAGATCTTGAGGACTTTTTGTGTGCCGTTCCACAAGGCTACGGTGTCGTGTTTTGCCAATGCCAATAACAACGTCTCTCAATTTTTTCCTTAGGTAGTGTCGTCAAAATGTTATCCTGTAACTAGGTGTACTTGTTTCTGAACATGTAAGACAAACTTGTGCAAATAAATTTGTGCTGCGCAAACTTGGGTGTTCACAGTGAGTGTGGTCGCACACCTAACCAACCTTACTTAGATTGAACAATGTGTGTAGTAACGAAAAATAATACCATCAGCTGTGTTCAGTATATTTATTTAGCAACCAGTTTCGACGGTCAATGCCGTCATCTTTAGGTCCTTAAAATAAGAAACGTGGGAATTGTTGGATTACAGTCAATATAACTGGTATCGCACATTCGTCCAATATTTCTGTAATATTGGACGAATGTGTGATAACAGTTACATTGACTGTAATCCAGCAATGTGCAGGTTTCTTATTTTGAGGGCCAGAAGATGACGGCATTGACCGTCGAAACTGGTTGCTAAATAAATATATTGAACACAGCTGATGGTAGTATCTTTCGTTACAAGATATACAGCTGAAGCCCCTGGTCCGCAATTAAGACGTACTAAGTCAAATTTGTGTAGTACATTTTCATGTGTAACACAGTATTAAAGCTACAAAAAAAGTAAGATTATTTCTAGAATAATTGTAATAATAATAATATACGGATAATTATATTAATAAAAATAATAAGAATAAAAATAATAATTATGGCATTGTAAAGGACAGTAAGCATGTTTCATATTGTGAACATCAGAGCCGTTACCATTCAGGAATTGCCTCGTTATGTTGTTGCAGATTGTGAGTTATTCATATCGAGCAGAGACATGACAGAAAGTGGTGAAAAAGATGTGGTAGAGAGATTTGGGGTGTGTGGGGATATGGCATGTGAGAACTGACTGTGGAATAGGTCTGTGGGGTAGTTTCTGTCTGTGAAGACCTTTGTAAGACCTTCAGCACTTTGAGAAAGGGAGTTCTTATCACTGCAGATACGCTGTCCATGGGTGGCCGGGCTGTAAGGGAGGGATCTTTTGATGTGGAAGGGATGGTCAAAGTGTAATTACTGTTGTTTAATATGGATGTAAGTGTGAATGGAGCCCTCAGTGAGATGGAGGTTGACGTCCAGGATGTACTGAAGAAGACTGGATGGGGGAGAAGGAGTTGAGGTTTCCAAGGGAGGAGGATAAGGTGTCCTGGCCCTGAGTCCAGTTCATGAACATATCAGCAATAAATCTGAACGAGACCAGAGTTTGGGGTTTTGGGATGCTAGGAAGGATTCTTCCAGATGGCCCACAAACAGTTTGGCATAGGAGGGTGCCATGTGGGTATCCATGACTGTGTCACGGTTGAAGAAGAGAAGTAGAATGGTAACATTTAATGTTATGGTGAAGGGAGAAAGAACTGAGAGCATCACTGACACGAAAGTCGCTGAAGTGGCGTCACCGAACGACATGCACCATGCAGGCCGAACAAGACTCCAGTTGTGGTCTAATGACCAAGAATGCCACATAGAATCATCATGATCGACAGAGGATTAAAAGCAACTGCAAACAATTTAGATATATGTTTTGCCAGGTCTGGGATAGTCCCCATGGTCTGGCAAACCACTTAATCGATATGTGTTCCTGGCATCCTACACCAAGCACACAGTGAAACCACGAAGCCAAGCCGTTTCTTTGTATGCCAAGGATGAAAATATCGACAACACCTTATGTGTACTACTTCTTGCAGGTGGACATAGCCACGATGCAATACCGGAAGTATCACTATCCTCACACCAGGTATGCTGGAGCCGGCCATATTTAGGCAGGCAGCCGGCCCTCGCATTAGTTCGCTCCGGTATGCCAATCACGGGAAGACTTGTCTCTGGTCTCGCTCGGACTTTGGATCTTTGCTGAACTTCTCGTGGACTCTGGTGCTGTTATGGACTTCATCTCCGGACTCTCTTTTGGTAAACTTCAAATATTTCACTACGATTTCTAAAGTAGATCTTGAGGATTTTTTGTGTGCCTTTCCACAAGGCTATGGTGCCGTGTTTTGCCAATGCCAGTAAAAAAGTCTCTCATTTTTTTCCTTACGTAGTCTCGTCAAAATGTTATCCTCTAACGAGGTATACTTGTTTCTGAACTTGTAAGACAAACTTGTGCAAATAAAGTTGTGCTGAGCAAACTTGGGTGTTCACAGTAAGTGTGGTCCCAGAAATGGCATTGACCCTTAATAGCAAAAGTGTGACGTTATCCATATGAGCACTGGTTGAAATCAGTTAAACTTTATTTACATGATACATTATTTAAGTCTTAGTACCATAAATTGTACTAAATATCTACGAACTACAATCACAAATAATTTAAATTGGAAAGCGAACGGCCGGCCGCAGTGGCCGAGCGGTCTGCGGCACGCCAGTCACAGACTGCAAGGCCGCTACGGTCGGGAGTTCGAATCCCGCCTCGGGCACGGATGTTTATGTCGTCTTTAGTATAAGGTAGTTCATAAGTAGTTTGGGGACTGATGACCCCGCAGTTAAGTCCCTTAAGCTTAACAACCATTTGAACATTTCTTGAAAGCGAACATAGAAAAACTGTGGAGAAGAAAAACGAAAGACTATGTTTCATCGGCAGGACAGTCAGAGCATGCAACAGTTCCAATAAAGTGACTGCCTTCACAACATTTGTTAACCTCCTTTCGAGTATTTCTGTGCAGTGTGGGACCCTCACCATGGGAGACTGACGAAGGGCACAGTTCAGAAAATGTACAGAGAAGTGCAGCTCCTTTGGTATTATCGGAATACAGGGAAGAGCGTGTCATGGAATGACTGCACGAGTTGGCGAGGAACTCACCCAAAGAAGGCAATATTCGTTGCCTTGACTATTTACGCAATTGCTCATTTAAAAAAAAAAAACGTTCAAATGTTTGTTAAGCTTATGGGACTTAACTACGGGGTCATCAGTCCCTAAACTTACAAACTACTTATTTACTACCTTATACTAAGGACGGCACAAATATTCATGCCCGAGGGGGGATTCGAACCCCCGACCGTAGTGGCCGTGCAGGCCGTGACTGGAGCGCCTCAGTCTCCTCGGCCACCGCGGCCGGCGCTAAAACATTTTATTTTCACTTACCTATGTAGAGATACATGTTCCTCAGGATAAAATAAGGGAAACATGTAACAAATAAGCTACAAAATTTTTGAACATGAAATACAGAAAAATAAAACGGGCTAGCTCAATTAAACATGTAATGCACACCTGTCATGCTATTTTATGTATTACATGAGTCACCTGGACCTGAAACTATACTAAGGATGTTCACTCAACGAACTAGATATACTATACTTCTGAATGAATGTTTTATATCACAGCAACCAAGATGTAATGTCTGTTATTATTAACCTATCATTACATATAACATACCAACAAAGTTTGGGGTAGGTTCCTTACACACTAAAAGGAAAAGAATATCGGTAAACATCCGTTGTAAAATGAATATCTCACTAGTATGAGCTCTTATCCTATTCGAGTTGTGTATTGAATAGGATCGAACACGAACAACTGGTCATAGCCGAAGGTATGCATTTTATATCTCCTGTTTGTGAGGGTATGGGATATTGAAAAGGACCTCACATGATTGTTCTACTTCTGGAGGCGAGTAGATTGATACCTCACAATACGTATTTAAGATGAAAGATAAAAAATACACTGTCTCAATTAAAAAGTAGTTACATAAAATGTACTACTTAGGGTAAAAATTATCTTTGATGCAGAAGTGCAGTGAGAAAGAGGTTGGTTTTTCTTAGCGTGACGCAGCGAGAGAGGTAGTGACGGCGTCACACGAGTGAAGTTTGTGGCGGACAGTTCGCTGCGGAAAAAGGGACACTAGCAGAAAATTTATGATGATGTAGAGGGTCGCGGAATGCAATGCTATTGTGCAGTTGCAAACCGAAGCTTTGAGGAGAAACACAAAGTTATGTAACGCTTGAAAGCGAGTTTGGTTGACTCACAAAGGACAATAGCATTACAAGAGTGCGGGAATTTCCACCAGCAGACGGAAACTTTTGTGATAAACGCGAGAGATGGGAAATTTTTTAAGTGCAGTTGGAGGAGTGGCAATCCGGTGCAACCAGATTGTTCGAAAAGAGCAAGCGTCGATTCTCTGAAGCCCGATTGCGTCTGAGAGGAGACAGAACGCTATGTTTACAATGTTCGTTGGCTACCTAATTTGAGAGTGGGGAGTAACAAGTAACCATAGCTTTACATATTCATTTGCGAGACAATCAAAAACTTCTCGTGCTTCGATGCACCAGAGGAAAGACTAAATATGAACACTTTATTCTAGACATTTTGCTCACTGCAATCATTGGCTGGTTGCATGGAAGTTACAACAGACTTGTTTGAGAAAAAGTAACCAAGACACTACTGATTTGGGTGGAACATTTAAAGCACAGTTTTTCTCTTCACAGGAATCTTAAGAGTTCTGACTGCACAGACAGTTCAAAGAGGTAGTTTAAAGATAATTTTAGGTTTCAGCAAAATACGACAAAGATGTGGATCGTAGAGCCAGGAGACGAATGGAAGTTTGGGTTTTGGTAAATACAATGTACATTATATCTTACAGACTTATGCGTCAAGGATGACGTTTAAGTCTTTGATGTTTAAAGACTGCATTGGTGTGTTAGTATGGGGAAGGTACAGCTGACTGCATTAACGGAAGAGACAGTGGATTATGTGGATTGTAATATTTTCCAAGTCAATGTTAGGAGAAATGCATGATGGTTTATGACAAGATATTTCATAGTTAATTTCGTAAACAGATAAATATTTAAAGTATAAATTTTTGAGTTAATTTTTAAGCAAAAATTTTGTTATTAGTTTTCTGTAATTTTATTGAAAAGAATTTAATAGATTTTTTACTATTAAATTTTGGTACAGAGTAGAACTGTAAATTTATAGGCAATAAACGTGTAAAATGAGAAAAAACTGTTCTTAAAAGTAGTTAGTCTCAGTTTTGTAATCACTTAATTACAGTGTTTTGTATATGACGAAGAAAAATTATCAATTTGTTAGCCCGGTTTGCAAGGCAAGAAGCTATTATTAATGACTGGGCGTTGTCTTAATGGACCAAAGAATGTGAGAAAGTTATAGCGTTAACCGAGTGACACGCAGGTATATAATAGCTGAGCAACCAGCTTGTATGTGCACGAAAGTCGGTGTATAGAAGTGATAGATTTTACCTAGACACTTCTTCGTTGTTTACATCCATACTCCAAACATATGAATAACAATGCTTTGCAGTATAAAAGGTGTATTCCACAGTATTATAGGTGCACTAGTGCTAAAACCTTGCATGCTATGCAGCTTAGAACCTATCCTGTATAGACATTTTGGCCCACTTTGTGTTAAGGTATTAACACTAAAAATGGGCCTTTGCAATTTCCTTTTGACAGTTGGAAATAAATAACGGCTTAACCGTTCATATGACACGTATTTGTAGAGAATTATCGACAACTTTGTTCTTTTATGTTAATTCCATAGCTTGGAACGTTTCAGAGATATTTGCAAAAATATGGGCGATTTGACACTGACAATTTTACGTAAACCACTACAGACAAAGAAAATAAACTTGAAAAAGGGGACAAATTAACACCGCAAGACAGATGATAATATTATAACTGAAAAAGATAATGAAAACACGGGAAAGATACTAAAACAATAGTTTAAAGAGGTAAAATTAAAAAAAAAAAAGTTGTTTATCAAATAATTTTGGGCTGTTTGTTGCAATACAGTGAGAATATTACGTGTTGAGTATTAATATTGTCACAACAATAGAGCCGTAATCGTATTGTCCAGTATTTTTTTATTATTTATATTTTTGTGCGGAATGTATGCAAAAGTAAAAAATCTACAGGGAAACCTCAAGTGTGCTGCAAACCACGCCAGCGCGATTTTTTTTTTTTTTTTTTTTTTACATTGCTTTGGCTTAAGTAAGTTATCTACAAAGTGTACCGGCGATTTCTGGGAAAAAAACGCCTTCTACAATGAAAGAAGAACATCATGAATTCGTCGACCAAGCAGAGGTAAATTTTGATGACACATTCTTCAAGATGTATTCAACACACGAACACACAGGGAGAGCTATAAGTACGTACGTCCAGTGATCAGAGTGTGTGTGCAGTGTCGATGCTAGTACCGCGTATACCCTCCTTATCAGCAATGGAAACTGCAGTGTTTCCACAGAGACGACGGTAGAGGTGCAAAATGTAGTCTTGCGGAATGGCCTGCTACGAAAGTTCCACCTAGTGCCTCAGGTGGGCCAGAATTCATGGCGATTGTGCAGACGACGCAAGATGACGTATCTCACGTTTCCAAACATGCTCAATGGAGGGCAGATCTGGTGATCGTACTGGACAGGGTTGTTGACGTACGCCTTGAAGAGCACGTTGGATGGAACTGGATACATGAGGACGTGCATTGACTTGTTGGAAACCCATATAACATTTTAGGTACATGGACGGTAGCAAGACAGTTTGATTTTACCGTGCACTGTTTAGTGTTCCGTCGACGATCACCAGACGAAAACGGTAGAATGTGGTTCCCCACACCTTCATGTACGATCATGTTTGCCATTGGCGCGTCCTCTGCTCACGCCCAAATATCATTCAGCCCGCTTCTAGAGGTGTCACGGGACAAATGGAGGCGTGTCATGTTCGTTGATGAGAGTCGCTTCTGCCTCTCTGCCAATGATAGTCGTACGCGTGTGTGGCGTCGAGCAGGGGAGCGCGAAAATCTGGAGTGTATATGACAGAGGCACACGGGGCCGGCCCCCGGCATCATGATTTGGGGAGCATATCCTAAGCTGGACGTTGTCCACTGGTGATTCTCGAGGGAACGTTGAACAGTGCACTTTACAATCCATAATTCCACCCATCTTGCTAACATTCATGTACCAACAAGGCGATATGAAACTTCCTGGCAGATTAATATTGTGTGCCGGAACCGGAACTCGAACCTGGGACCTTTGCCGTTCGCGGGCAAGCGCTCTACCGACTGAACACACAATTTTACTTCTGCCAGGAAGTTTCATATCAGCGCACTCTCCACTGCAGAGTGAAAGTTTGATTCTGGAAATATCCCTTAGGCTGTGGCTAAGCCATGTCTCCACCATATCTTTTCTTCCAGGAGTGTTAGTCTTGCATGGTTCGCAGGAGACCTTCTGTGAAGTTTGGAAAGTAGGAGGCGAGGTACTGGCGGAAGTACAGTTGTGAGGCGGCATCGTGAGTCGTGTCGGGATAGCTCAGTCGGTAAAGCGATTGCTCGCGAAAGGCATAGTTTCCAGGTTCGATTCCCCGTTTCGGTACACAATTTGAATCTGCAAGGTGATAGTTTCATTGCGGAAGGCGATAAGGCGATATGCTTTTCCAACAGGGTGATGCCACCCAATATGCTTCTCAAGGTGTACGTTAAATACCCTTGCCAGCACTGTCATCAAATCTGATCCCCGTTGAGCATGTTTGTAGAAGGATTAAACGTCACCTTGCGCGGTCTGCACTGCTGGTACGAAATCTGGCCCAATGAGGCACCAGGTGGCAGGCCATTTCGGATGGGTTGGGACAAAACTACTGAGGTTTCAGTCTCTCGGTGCTCGCCACGCACGTACTCACGAGAGAACCGCGAGTCCCTTGGGGGGCAGGCCATTCCGCATGACTATATTCATCACCTCTACAATCGTCCCCACGGGAGAAATGCAGCTGCTAAAGAACGTTACACACAGTACTAGCACCGACATTGCGCTCGCTCCGGTGACTGTACTCAGGTGCGTATGGCTCAGTGAGATCGTATGTTGTATACAACCTGAAGAATGTGTCAATAAAATTTCCCACTGCTGTGTCGTCAATTCGTCGCGCTCGTTTTGCATTTTCCAGGTGTGTATGTTGTCAGTGAAGTGGCGTATTAGCCGTTTAAAGGCTGGGCGCTACAGAGGGGCGCGCTTGCTCGCTGGTACGCACCAGCGGCCTCCCCGAGGCGGCGCGGTAGTGCGGGTGGCGCACGTAGTAGTCGGCGAAGGACTGTCCGCTGACGGCGGCCCAGCCGCGGCCGGCCGCCACCAGGCGGAAGGCCTGCGGCCAGCGGTCGTGGCGCGCCACCAGCTTGGCGGCCAGCCGGCGCATCACGCCGCCGTCCGCGCCCTGGCGCAGCACGTTGCTGAACGGCGGGAACGCGAAGACGGCGCGCGAGCTGCGCTCCACCTGCTCCAGCGTGTCCGCGTCCGCCTGCTGCTTGGGCGACGCGAAGAAGCTGGCCAGCGAGCCCTGGTAGCTGTTGGTGGCCACCACGCCCAGCAGCAGCACCAGCGCCGCGCACGTCCGCGCCGACGTCCGGCGCTCGCTTCTCCCGCAGGGCGAGCCGGTGAACAGCGTGGAGTAAACCTGCAAGTGAGGTCCCAGTATCAAGTGAGACAAAGATATTTGTACTGTCTGACAAAAGAGTGAAGTATCCACGAAAACATGGATGAATGATAAACAGTTCATGCATATGTACTAGGGTTATTCCAAAAGGTCCACCCACTCGGTTAGCCGTGTGGTCTAACGCACCGCTTTCCGAGACGGGGAGGCGTGCCGGCCTGATTCGAATCCGCCCGACGAATTAACGAAAGGGGTCGGAGTGCCGGCCAGCCTGGATGTGGTTTTTAAGCGATTTTGCACACCTCGGTTGCACATTGGTAGAGTGGCAGACTACAAATCCAAGCCGGCCGCGAGGCCGCGGGACTGAGGCGCTTCAGTGACGGCCACTACGGTCGGGGGTTCGAATCCCCCCTCGGGCATGGATATTTGAGCCGTCCTTAGTTAGTTCATAAGTAGTTTGTAAGTTCAGGGACTGATGACCCTGTAGTTAAGTCCCACAGTCTATACAAACATTTGAACATTTTACAAATCCAAAGGTCGCAGGTTCGAACCCCACCAGGTCTTAGGATTTTTATCTGTCACTTTCCACTTCTTTCACCTCTGGCAGTATTCCTCATGTGAAAAATACCGAGTAGCACCATGGTTCGGAACCCACGTTAAAGTGTAGGTCTCCCTATAACTGGCTGGGTAAGTCAGTTTGAAGGTCGGAGGAAGGCAATGGCATACCACCTCCAAACAGGACCATGCCTAGTAAAGCACTGTGGTGTTCAAACCAATCTTCGGATTGTTGACTGCTTTACTTTTACTTCCACATCTCCCAAGGTAAATAGCGGGCTGGTCCCCAAATCCCGCCTCAGTTACACATTTCATAACACTTTACACTTTCACACACATATCACACTATACACAGACATTTGAAGCACACATTTCCACCTGGGGGGGGGGGGCAAAGGGTGGTGGAAGGAAGGACATCCGGCCACCCTGTAAATATTAACCGATGCCAAATCTGCGTTTAACTCAGTCCGACCTGCATGTGCGGGAGAAGGGCCAAAGAGATAAATAGATTCCAAAACTAAGGTCCGATTCGCCGTAAATATTTGAAATCGTCGCCATGGACAAAACACGCATGCGCGACGAGTCCTGGCATACCTTGCGCGTTAAACGTCGGCAGTATCGTTTTTACTGTTGCTGTGTGCTGTTGATAGTGTCAGTTCACAATGTTTAAGACACTCAATCAGCCCGCCGATGGTGAAATAAGGGCAGTGATACGCTTTTTGTCTGCAAGAAACGATTCAGCGGCAGAAATCCATTGGCAGATTACTGAAGTATACGATCTTAACATAATGAGTGACAGTAAAGTGCGCAAGTGGGTGCAAGTCTTTAAATGGAGGACGGAGGAATGTGGACGACGCACCACGCTCCGGCCGACCATCTGTGATTTCAGACGAGTTGGTTCATGCGGTTGACGACAAAATTCGTGACGATCGACGATTCACTATTTCACGTTTAGAAGTGCATTTTACGAATGGGAGTAGAACAACGATGTACAGAATTGTGCCTGTTAAAGACTGGTTATCTTCACAGGTGGCCGATTTCTATGACTTAGACATTCAAAAGCTTGTTGAACGCTATGACAAATGCCTAAATAAGTATGAAGATTATATAGAAAAATAGAGAATGACGGAAGGGATGTCAATAAAAAATTGGGTTGGAAACAAGTTTGATTTTGGATGTTTTTCTTTTAACGGTACCTTAGTTTTGGAGTAGCCATCGAAATGATCACATATATCTAATATATAAAAAATAATGTTTGTTTGTTTGATTTTGTTCGTATTTTATGCGCGGCATACCGTACATCTTTTTGTGTTCCTTTCGAATTTTTGTTTTGTGTTGTAAAGATATGGATTAAAGACCGCTTATGGAATTGAATGAATTTCGGAGTATCTACAGGAATTAAATTTCTTGAAAGATGATGTGAGTCTAGTGCGAGGATCATATTGGCGTTAAATATAGCGTTACTCATTGTTGAAATCAAGAAAACACCTGAAAGCACCACTAAAAAGAAAGTCGGCAAATAGTTAGTTACCTTTAGATGCAGGATTAGGCGTGAATCAACTCTAGTAATTTTTTTGTGCTGGACTAGGGAATGAAATTAAACTATCCGCCGTAAATCGATGCTTTGTTATCTTGTGCATCGCGTAACAAAGTTTCACGAAGTTACTATCACAATAGGGGAATAAAATCATAAAATTTCGGACTTCGCTGAATGAAAACATTAATTGCAGGTTCTGAAAATCAAATCAGAATAAACTGAATGTACGAAAGAATTGATTTTGAGCCAAACTTATTCAATCGCAAAGCGAATCGTAATATTGACCATGCATCGCTTTGTGATTGACCGCAGTTTGATGAAAACAATGAATAAAAAATTACTGTGAATAGGAGAAGGTCTCTTTGAATTTAAAAAATGTATGAAAAACTAGGGGGTTTATAAAAAAGCTAATTAAATGCTCATACTTACATTTTCTTAGCAGAGAATATGAAGAGACTTCCGATCAGTACAAGAATGAAAACAGAAAGACGAAGAGCTCCTCCGTTCTCTCTCCAGGCCGATTAAAAAAAATTATGATCGCAAAACAAAACGTCAGATGTCTACAAGGTGGTCGGAAATTACCGTTAAAAAGTCTAGGATTTATAGAGTATACTGAGTACATAACATTTTGAATAGGGATCCATGTCCGGGTACGCATAGTTTCCGTTCTACGACAGTTTCAATTCAGATGTGTAACTCGTCACGTACGAGTTCTGGCCGCTGCGTAAGAGACTGAAGAGACACAGGTCGGATGTGTGTACCAGAACATGCTTCAGAGGTACAATGTGTGTAACTACGTTGGGGTCGCTACATCGAGCCGCTGTTGTAATTCATCAGTACGTTGCGGCTGGTGCCGTAGTTGCTGGGTTCTTGTTGTTGTCGACTAATGCAAACCATAAGGTGTAAAAGTGTTCAAATGCTTGTAATTTGTGGGACCAAACTATGTTGGTCATCAGGCCCTAGTCGTACAAACTACTTAAACTAAGTTGTCACTTTGTGAGTTGATTCTACTTCGTTACATAAATGTTCAAATGTTTGTAGGGGTTATGGGACTTAACTACCGGATCATCAGTCCCTAAACTTACAGACTACTTATGAACTAGCAAATACTAAGGACAGCACAAATATCCATACCTGAGGGAGGATTCGAACCCCCGACCGCAGTGACCGTGCAGACTGTGACTGACGCGCCGCAGAACGCCCGGCCACCGCGGCCGGCTTCGTTACATAACTGGATAGGTTTGAAGATATATCTGGCAGTCTGGTTAATGGATCCGACACAGCTCAATCAACCCTTGAGGAAATATGCTACTGAAGCGTCACTGGTACACGTTTCGATGGCACGATGCAGCTGTTGCCACGGTGTTCACACCTGTTGCAAGAAGGATCAGTCATCTGTCTCACTACTATTCTGTCCAGCATGTTGCCTAGACAGATTTCCGGTAATACTCACATTTGAAGAAGTGGATTCCAAAAAGCGCTAAATCAATTTTTTACCTGTGTTAGGTGTTTATCGAATGCGATTCCTCAGGATGGTCTCCTATTACAAGACGTTTATTCAAAAAAGCAACAAATTGGTTATATTATTCAATGGAAAACTTTTATTTCTTTTTTCTTTCCAAAGTGCAGAAAGTCAGGTATGTAAAAAAGTTCCCATTAAGAATTCGTAACCGACGTATATTCACCTACATATACAAAAACTGTGAAAGCACACAATGCAAAAATACCTACAGTGGTCCTACATACACATATAAGGTTGTTTTTGTTGTGGTCTTCAGTCTGCATGCTGGTTTGATGCAGCTCTCCACGTTAGCCTGTTCTGTGCAAGTCTCTTCATCTTAGAATACGTACGGAAACTTACATCCTTTTGAATATGCTTACTGCATTCGCCCCTCGGTCTCCCTCTACGATTTTTACCCCACACACTTCCTTCTAATGCTTAGTTGACAAATCTTGTTGTCTCCCAATGTGTCCAACTAAACTATCCCATCTTTTAGGATATGCCAGAAACTCCTTTTCTCCCCATTTCTGTTGAGCACTTCCTCATTAACTATGTGATCTACCCATATAATCTGGAGTACTTCATTTCGAAAGTTTCTATTTTTATCTGAACTCCTTATTGTCTAAGTTTCACCCCCATACAATGGTACACTTCAGACACATGCTTTCAGAATGGATTTCCTAACATTTAATATTGGATGTCAACAAATTTCGCCTCTTCAGAATCGCTTTTCTTCCCATAGCCATTCTGAATTTTGTATCTTCTTTAGTTTGGCCTACAGATCTTGCTACCTAAATAACAAAACTCCTCTACTACTTTTATTGTCTCATTACTGTGTCGTCAGCAAACCGTATGTTTTTTCCCTTCTCCCTGGACTTCAATTGCCTCCCCAAATATCTTCATGCATTTGCATTCCTTCAAAGCTTGCTCAATATACAGACTGAACAACATTGGGGAAAGGCTACAACGCTGTATTACTCCCTTCCCAACAGTTGCGACCCTTTCATGCCCTTCGACTCTAATAATTGCTATCTGGTTTTTGAACAACTCTTCGCTCCCTATATTTTACCCCTGCTTCCATGAGAAGTGTATTCCAGTCAACATTGTCAAAAGCTTTCTCCAGATTCACAAATGCTAAAAATGTGGGTTTCCCTTTCCTTAACGTGATTATTGCCTCGCGTGTTCCTACATTTCTCCTAAATCGAAATTGATCTTCCCCAAGGTCGGATTCCACCAGTTTTTCATTCGTCTGTAAATAATTTGTGTTAGTATTTTGCAACCGTGACTTATTAACCCGCAGCTCTTTAATTTTCACATTTGTCTGCACTTGCTTTCTTAGGATTTGGAATCACTTTATTCTTCTTGAAGTCTGAGGGTATTTCCCCTGTCTCATACATCTTGCATACCAGGTGGAAAAATTTGTTTGTGAATGATTCTCATAACGATAACAGCAATTCAGACGGGACATCATCTACTCCAGTGGTCTTGTTTCTATTCAAATCTTTAAGTGCTCTGTCAAATTATTGCCGTACTATTGTATTACCTTTAAGATAAGATTAAATTCTATATTACTATTACTGTATTAACTTGGAGAAAGTACTTACTTTACATACTTTTTCGTATCCGAATCCGTCATTATAGCTTTTTGGTCCAGAAACGCGCTACTGTATTAACGGGTTACTGTATTAACTTGAAGAAAGTACTTACTTTACTTACTTTTTGGTATCGGTAACCGACATTACAGCTTTTCAGCCTAGAAACGCGCTACGTCGTCATATTCATTATTAGCGAACCATAAATCATTGAGGGTGTATGTTGAGGGGGCACAGCTCGCATGTAATGTGTCACATTCTGTATTTCCCCACAGTTGCAAAGAACGTCATCGCTTGCTATTGTACCCCATTCCGCCATGTTTGACTTGACAGGGGCAACGCCAGTACGCGTACGATTAAGTACGCGCCAGGTGTTCGATTCCAGCTCCATTCCCTGCGAGGGCTCCTGGTGGATTCGTTTAAACCATCTGCGTCCAAACAATTTAAACTACATTCCTATCACTGTTAGTTTGGGAGCTAAAACCCTTCAAAGTTCCGGGGGCGGAGGCTGCGATAGCGTAGCTGACTGGTCGAGTGGCTATCCCCTGGGGCACGGCCCACTGTCTCTTGACCACCAGCCAGTCAGCTACGCTGTCGTAGTCTCCACCCCCTACACTTTGAAGGGTTGTAGCTCCCAAACTAACAGTGATATGAATTTAGTTTAAATTGATTTGGACGCAGCTGGTTTCAGCGAATCCAATGCACGATAGAAAAAAACTATTCTTCCATTTAAAAAATTATATCTTTGTGCTGTAACTCTTTGGAAAATGATAAAATAAACTATGTTCATAGCTCCGCAGAAAGTGTAACATTTTTTTTGTTGATATACCGCATTAAAATTTCCCGTCACTTATTATTTTATAAGTTACAGAGGCAAACACACTTAGTGAAACACGTTGTATATATTTTACAAGCTGCTCGTCTTGTTAAAGAAACGGGTATAAAATAATAAGTGCATCATTTGACTTAGTCACTATATAAAAATAGACAAGTTAAAAACATGACAGCTTTGAAGATACTAGTATAGTTGTACTGCTTATATAGTGGTACGTGAAAAGTCCTTATCTGTATACGCTCTTATTCTTTTTTTCCATTCTCCACTTTGAGGTGTGGAGCGCGATGTTTGAGCTCCTGCCGATAAAGTGTCGCTATTATATTCATCCAATTATCGGACATGCTGATAGTGGGGCAGAGGGGAATTCCAGTTGGGTAGGAGGGTCTTACCAGTTACGGCATACGCCTTCCAACCAAGTAAAACCTCCCGAAAACCTTAATCGGGACCGGGGGATTGGGACGTTGCCCCAGACTAAAAATGAATTATCCGGGAAGCACAAGCGCATCCCCGACAATCAAATATCGGACGCCCGAATTACATTCGTAAGCTCGTAGAGATCAGCTCGACCAACAGTGGACGTGTCCCTAGAGGAACCGCACCCGAGAGCCGCAGTATACCAGTTTACGCTCGCGGCCAACATCGTAGGGTCTGAGTAACAACGCACCTGGAAGAAAGCCGCTGCCACAGCCGTCGACCAGGAATGCAGTGGTGCGCCGCGGGCGGTGACGAGGCCCCAGGCCGCGGACAGCGCCACCAGGGCGGCGCCACAGGCGAGCCAGACTTGGCCGCTGAAGGGCAGCAGCAGGCAGAGCGCGCGCGGCCACTCGCCCGCCTTGGCCACCACCAGCAGGTAGTCGGAGGGCCGCAGCGGGTACGTCGCGTCGAATTGGCCGCGCCACGTCCACGGGTACACCATGTTGGCCAGCACGTCCGCCTCGCCCTCCCACACCTGCCAACCGGCATCATCGTAAATATTACAAAAACCAGTCTTGATCGCAGAAATTAACAGTTTCTATTTACCGGTTTCGACCTGATGTAGGTCATCTTCGGAATTAAAGTAGCCCGTGTGGCCAGTGCCGAACTCGGCTGGGCTGGGCTGTCCTGGGCTGTTCTGCTGCCAACAGGTGACTGTTACATGCTGGCAGCAGAACAGCCCAGGACTGCCCAGCCCAGTCCAGCACTGGCCACATGGGCTACTTGTAATTCCGAAGATGACCTACATCAGGTCGAAACCGGTAAATGGAAACTGTTAATTTCTGCGATCAAGACTTTTTTGCAATATTAATCATACCAAATAGATCGTTGTTTTGACGTCGTTGCCTTTTGTCGTTTTCTCGTCCCGGTCTAGTCGTCAGTTCAAAAATGTTCAAATGTTTGTATAGCTTATGGGACTTAAGCACTGGGTCATCAGTCCCTAAACTTACAAACTACTTATGAACTACTTACGAACTAGGACGGCACAAATATCCATGCCCGAGGGGGGGATTAGAACCCCCGACCGTAGTGGCCGTGCAGACCGTGACTGGAGCGCCTCAGTCCACCGCGGCCGGCCAGTCATCAGTGAAGGTATTGGTGTAGGTATCGAATTAAACTGTATACACTATTCAGTTTAATAATACAAGGTTTATTGACTGAAACTGATAATACTCAATATAAGAACATGTCTGTTTCTTCTTGCTTCTCGCGGCGTCGTCCGTATGAGGCTTGCTGCGCTGTGACCTAGTTACTGCTAATTTGAGGAAATGCATACTGTAAACCATCAGCTGTTTATTATTATTCAAACTTCTACCGGTTTCGGTTATAAACCATCTTCACGGAAGACTATTAAATAAAAATACAAAAACAGAATTGTACACAAGCTGAAGTAAAATCCATAATATAACCCAGTAGTTTCATATAGTAAGTATTTACGAACTAGACAGACTGATTAAACAGGTGCATTATATGCCTCCTTATGCATATTGGCATGCATGTCACACAATAAAAATAAATAACACGTCACTAGGCATCAAGTATGGCAGTATGTTACTGCTAAGTTCGTAGCCGCGTTCTGCCTAGTACTGTCATATTTCTGTCGTCGTAGATGCCTAGTAACTGCCCGGAGTTCTCACTAGTAACTGCTTTCGTAGCTCACTAGTAACCGTCATAGTTCCGAATGGTAACTGACGGGCGTCCAGACGTATGTCGGCCTACATATAGCCGCTTGTAGAGGGCGCACATCTTTGGTTACTCCCTCCAGGATGCGCGGCACCTACTTGCTATTGGCATTCGGTCGATCGCTGCCTTCTCCACGATCGTTCTCTTACGTCTGGTGTGTGGCGCTGACTTTACGCCACAACACTCGTGAACTGAGTGCAGCTGTTTAGTGGCTGATAAGAGACATCGCGAGGACGAGTAGAGTGTTAAGGGTTGCATTCGCCAGCAATCAAGGTCCCGCTCTAATGTCAGTACAGGAACACTCGAAAGTCTGTGGAAATTTGGGAATTCCTTAATAGACGTAGTGGTGAACTATGGCTGTCATAGGCCCGGAACGGCGGCAAAACAAAATGAGGTCCCCGGTCCATTTGGAAATACATGTATTACTACAGATTAGATTACGTTAATACTTGTTCCATGGATCATATATACATTTCGTAATGATGTGGAACGTGTCAGTTTAGTATATGTTATCTATCAGTAATATTTTTTCCTGTAAATCTATCGGACCGAACTGCATGGTCATCAGTCCGTAGCTTACAAACTACTTAAACCTAGGTAAACTAACCAAAGGACAACACACACACACCCATGCTCTTGGGAGGACTCGAACCTCCACGGCGACCAACCGCTCGCTCTGCAGCGAGGCCGTTAGACCACTCGGCTACTCCACCGCGGCTATCAGTATTTTAAGGATATTTTATTTACATTTATATTGCTTTTTATTTTTATTGTTTTTTAAGTTTTATCTATAAATTCATCTACAGTATAGAAGGAGTTACCATTTAGAAATTCCTTTAATTTCTTTTTAAATACTAGTTGGCTATCTGTCAGACTTTTGATGCTACTTGGTAAGTGACCGAAGACTTTTGTGGCAGCTTAATTCACCCACTTTCAGTGACAACTTTAGTAATATACATTTCGATGAAATAGTAATCATATTTAACGAACACACTGTTTCAAAAATGAAGAAATCGTGCGTTTGCCTACCTGTGCGACCGCGCCAGTGAAGCCTTTGCCGTCGGCCAATGGGGCGCCGAGGATGACTTTCTGCAAGAGGTGCAGCTGCACTTCGGACGCCAGGTGAGCCAGAGCAGCCTCCAGCAGCTGCCACTCAGGGCCCACCAGCTGACGCTCTCCGTCTAACCCTGAAACGTCCACAGATCAGTCACTCCGAACGACAATTCTAACGTGTACAGCGAGAAATAAGAGTACCACATAAAAAATTATTTCCCTGAGTTCACATTTGTGAGGTCCTACGATCTAGCGTCGAACGAGTTAACAGTTTGTAAAAAACAAAAATTAATTCTCATATAGATGACAAAGAAAGAAGAGAAGCACAGCCCTCTAAGCTACAAATGTGGCCAATTTTCGTTAACTTTTCTCAAAAAATTTAATTGAAAATACTGACAACAAAAGTGCCAATGTGCTACAAAAAAAAAAAAAAAAAAAAAAAAAAAACGGATGAAGAGAGCAACATAAAAACGAGACTTATCTCAATACTTCATTTTATTCAGAATAAAATAAACCCATACCACTGAAGATGCTTTGAAATAAAGCAACGGCGTCTCGTCTGGTCTAATTTGCAGTTATAAAAGACAATAACCGAACCTACATAAACTGTATTTAGGGTTAGCTGACATTTATTCCTCTGACTACCAGTTTACTCCAGATCAAGCTATATCCTACTCTAATACAGTCTCTCTAAGACGTCACGTCACCGCACGCCACATCATCATCAGTGAACAACCGGAGAAAGGAGACCAAAAAATAAAAATTAAATTAAATCATACCTAATGCAAGATTTATTGGTTAATTGTTTCAGTAGTGAATTGTGTTTCTTGTGCTTTGGTGGGGTTTTAAGTACTTCCTTGTCCTATCAGGAATAGATAAGGCTCACGCTGCAGTGGCCGAGTGATCTAAGGCACTGTACTGCGGAGCGCACGGTTGCTCACCGTCGGAGGTTCGAGTCCTCCATATGTCCTGTGTGTTTGTTTGTTGTCCTTAGGTTAGTTTAACTTAGTTCAAGTAGTTCGTAAGTGTAGGAACTAATGACATTAGCAGTTTCGGCCAATAGGTTTACAAACATTTGAACAGATAAGCTCAGTAAAGTTAAGTTTATTACATTGTTATCTAGAAATAAATTGTGTGCGTATTTACTGATAATTCTAACATTTCATTCCATTCCATGATGGTGGCGGTGGCGGCTGGTGCAGCAACAATGTTGAATATTAAAAAATGCTCAGTCTCTGTTGCAGTATTTTATTCTCCAATAACGGGTTACGCGCTGTAAGCGCATCGTCAGACTGGAAAAAGACAAATGTTTTGTTACAGTTCGTGTACCTGGCGGGCAGCGAATCTAATGTGGCTAAGGTGAGTAATTTGAAAATTCAGACTTACTTGGGCGGAGATGGAGCCACCGAACTACCTAGGAGGTATCTTCACAATTTGTGTTATTGGGCGCCTGCAAAGAGGTTTTATCATATAAAAGCGTTCCATTAACTACCATACCACACCCCTTTAGTCCCTAGTTATTCTAGTTCAAATAACCCTTTCCTACTTTGTACGTTTACCTCTTTGCAGGCGCCCAATAACACAAATTGTTAAGATACCTCCTACACAGCAATAGATAGTTCTGTGGCTCCATCTCCGCCCAAGTAAGTCTGAATTTTCAAATTACTCACCGTAGCCACATTAGATTCGCTGCCCGCCAAGTACACGGACTGTAACAAAACATTTGTCTTTTTCCAGTCTGACGATGGGCTAACAGCGCGAAACGCGTTATTGGAGAATAAAATACTGCAACAGAGACTCAGCATTCTTTAATGTTGATAATTCTGAATTATGCAGCAAGTGCGAGCAAGAGGTAAGGAATAATATTATATGTAGCTACTACCACGGAGCACTTTGCATTGAAATACAGTTTATAAAATTTCATAAAAATGGTATAAATAATATCTAAGGCACTGTACTGCGGAGCGCACGGTTGCTCACCATCGGAGGTTCGAGTCCTCCATTTATCCCATATATTAGAATATCCTTCTGTCAATAGAATATGTCTGTGCAAGATAACAACACCGAGTAAGTCATATAAATGTTAAAGATGACAAATAGAAATTCTCTACACGCACTTGCCAAAAGGTAAAACCATTGAGCGAATTTAGAATTATCAGTAAATACGCACACAATTTCTTTCTAGATAACAATGTAATAAACTTAACTTTACTGAGCTTATCTATTCAAATGTTTGTAAACCTATTGGACGAAATTGCTAATGTCAACAGTTCCTAGACTTACGAACTACTTGACTTACGAACTACACACACGTGTGTTTGTTTGTTGTCCTTAGATTTGTTATGTGTGTGTGTGTTTGTTTGTTGTCCTTAGATTTGTTAAACTTAGTTCAAGTAGTTCGTAAGTCTAGGAACTGTTGACATTAGCAATTTCGTCCAATAGGTGTACAAACATTTGAATAGATAAGCTCAGTAAAGTTAAGTTTATCACATTGTTATCTAGAAAGAAATTGTGTGCGTATTTACTGATAATTCTAAATACGCTCAATGGTTTTCCCTTTTGGCAAGTGCGTGTAGAGAATTTCTATTTGTCATCTTTAACATTTATATGACTTACTCGGTGTTGTTATCTTGCACAGACATATTCTATTGACAGAAGGATATTCAAATTGTGGCATCGAATTTTTATTTTGTTTAGGATGTAGCAGTAGGAAACAGTTTTATCATATAGAACTGTAATAATGCAGGAACATGTTACGAATTTCTTTTCGTCTTGTTCGTATCAGGCAGCTTTCAACCCAATGAAGTGTACAGAGAAATGGAAGGCAACCATTGATCATGAAAAATAAATCGAAAATTAGAGGAGTTCCCAATGTATACACTCGTGCGCAGTTGAAAAACATTTTTCAAGAAGCAGCACCTGGAGACGATGTAGGCAATGCAACAAGTGCGAGCAAATGGTAAGGAATAATATTATATGTAGCTACTACTACGTACCACTTTGCATTCAAATATAGTTTATAAAATTTCATGAAAATGGTGTAAATAAGAAAAATAATTTGAGAAAAGAACGATACTTACAATGTGTCCACATAAGCACTCCCTGATTTGAAATTATTGTAAAATGAAAACTTTTTGCAATATGTTTTAAGTAAGACGTCAGAAAGTTTCTTTCAAGCTGACGATATCATGCACACTGACATGAGTCATAGTATACTGTCTACTGGGTCACATTTGCTGAATACTGAATTGCGCTTCCACCAATCAGCTATGAGACACATGGTGGTCTTCGTAATGCATGACCTACGACAAGAATTTGAGAAGTGGTAGTGTCAAATGTGTGAATTCCTGTAGCCGGAACCATCCGTATCGATAGTGATGTAATTTTCTTAGTTGCAATCACAGTCTGAACAAGTAACCTGGGCCCAGGGAATAAAATAAAAGGCGATAAAAGAAAAAAAAAATGAGCAAAGAAAATTATTGTAGGAAAAGGGGTACTACAAGTGGTTGATCGTTTTGGCTGCAGACATCAGCAGCAGAACTGCGGTAAGCCCATGACAGTTAAACTCTACCAGTATGACTGTGTTCTCAAGATGACCATAAACAGTATGCAAACCTTGTAAAAGTGGTATAGGAAACGTTGTGAGAAACAAATGAAGACGGATTTTTTATGCCTAGGCCGTTTCCAAATCGATTTTCATTGAAGGTAGCCAGCCGTAAAAGTTCCAGCACAATGCCACTAACTTTGGTGCCAAACGTAATATTCGAACCGAAGAAGACAGCGATACAAGAAATTTGACACTGGAAGATAGTCAGAATCAAATCCGATGCTAAAGATCAGTATCCTCCATTTGTTTCGGTTTCAGCTAACCGAACGAAGAACTCGTTTAGCAATACTGCCCTCTGCAGGTTGCTTGAATTTTTATACGCAACTACCTATATAAAAGAAAAAAGAAAAAGTAAAAGGAAAAAGGCACAAAATATCTAATTTTTCTTGTATACAATTATTTTTCAGCACAATAAACGTTGCGTCGTCCGTACAAGCTTGTTAGATTGCTTCTGGTTACTCTGGTTAGACATCTAATGCTACTCTGGCAACAGTACAATTGAGGCAGTGGACACTTTGATTCATAATACAATTTTATCAGATCGTTGTTTGCCAAACTCATTACATCCAGTTGCGAATTGTTATAATTTAAAGAGTAATAAATTAAAACGTCATGGCAGATGTTTAAGTTTTATTCCATGAAAATACGTATTATTTGCGGAGTAAATTCACAGACATCCTGTAGAACACTCTTGAAAGAACTGGGTGAAGTAACTAAGGAAATTTGGCATAAATGATATATCTCTTTTTTCAACAAAGAGCTTAGTACATAGATACAACACTAAGAACATAAACGATCTACACAAGGACTTAAAAGCACTTAATTTTGTTCAAAAAGGAGTCCACAACTCAGGATCATAAATTTTAAATAATTTGTCAGCAACCATAACAAATTTTGCTACAAATAAACATCAGTTAAAGAGAAGCCTGAAATTTAAATAGATAAAACAGTGTAGACTTCAATGATTTTCATTTGTGTTAACTAGTTTCGATACTTTCTGGGACCATTTTCAACTCCACTGATGTGGAGCTGGAAAGTTGCTCGGGAGCCTTCCAGTGCGATACTGTGATGCACTGGAAGGCTCTAGAGCACGTGCCCAGCTCCACGACATCAATGGTGTTGCAGTCCTGAAGATGGTCCAAAAAAGGACCGAAAGTAGTTGATACAAATAAAAATTATTGTACTCTAGACTGTTCTTTATGTATGAATTAAAATATAAGAGTGCTGCTGTTTATGCCAAAGGTGAAACTGTTTCCAAAAAAAAGTGAGGAACCTGAAAAACTTACTAGTCGCCAACTCCTCGTATTCTATTGACGAATTTTGGAATAGGGCGAAATTACGTATGTATCTGAATTTATACTATGGTATTATTTACAAATTCATGTGGTGTTTTTGCAAGAAGGATGTAAAATCCAGATCAGTGGCCGTAGGTTGTTCGTTCAGACTATTTTGTTATCGGCAGCTGTTCTCATTATGTGATCTAGGATTAGTATTAGAAAGGATGGTGACAATGTACCTCAACTTTTATTTGTTACAACATGGACATGAACGTAAAAGATATATAAATCACATGATACCTGTCACTTCACTTACTTTTGTGCCAGTAGATAATTGGCTTTATCTCCAAGAGAACCACTTTGATGATTGGCTTTCCATTACAGGAGAGCCACAGATCCTCCATTAGCGTTGGCAGTGCTGTAGACGATGTGAAGAAAGGGTCGCCCACATCTTTCACGACTCCGTCCTCCGTAGAGCAAAATACTCCCAGAGTGTCCGACTCGTTTGACATCACAGCTACAGGGACCGTCCCATTGACTCCACTCAGTATGCTCTCCAGGACATAGCGTCTAACCCTGCAACGTAACGAGGCCAAACATGAACAAGAAACAATATTCTGTCGAATGGTTACCCGTGGATTATTAGAAATTTCACACCATCTGTATGGCATAAATTGTACTCTCCATTGGCTATACATCGTTATCCTCCGTTCGAATTTTCGAAAGGGGACTTCTAAGGAGAAGGTTCGTCTACATCTGCATCAATACTCCGCAAACCACTGTCACTTACGTCTGTTTGTTACAAGTGTTTAAAACTATTATTAAAATTTTTATAAAGCATGGTAAATACATGGACCTTGTTGTGCAGTATAAAATCATAGAATTATAAAAGTATAATAAATCAGCACAGGACAAAGACGAGAGCAAATCTCAATTGGTGACTCATTTTGTGCAATATAGACGTCGTATTAATTTGGTTCGTATTTGTCAGAACCGATACACATATTAACCTTCATCAGGAACATCAGCGAGAAAGGTAATGTGTATGCCGCTGACGTTCCTCGTGATGTGGTTAACTTGTGTATGGGTTCTAATACCTATGAACTTAATTCATACAACATTGATATTGCACAAAACGAGTCACCAATTGAGGTTTGCCCTCGTCTTTGACCTGTGCTGATTTATTATACTTATATACTTTTATACTGCACAACATCGTCCACAGGAGCCGGATTTTTCCAACATTTATCATGGTAATGACAAAATCCACATCCATGCCAACAAAATTCTTTATGGATTGACTGGCTTAAACACTCAAAATGATGAAACTGGCAATCTAATTTTTTTTATCCTTCCATTGTCTATGTTATGTTGCAATTTTTTGTGCCTTATTGAAGAACTTAATCACCCCATTCATTTGCTTTTATTATAATTATCATGCCATAATAGGCATTGTTGCATTTAAAGTTTATTCAAGTTACTTTAGTAGATTGTAATTGAGGAAAGCAGTTGTTATTTTGTTCTTAGGTGGTTCGTTTGCTTGTTACAGGTTTGATAATGACTCTGAAGTCGAAACTAGTCATCACATTGTAATATTTTAAATTCTTATGTGGTCTAGCTATTTTTAAAAATTGTAATAAATTTGTTAAGGATTTTTAACGAGACCGCCTCTCCTGTTCTGATGTCAATTGTTTTAACTTAGTTCTAACCCAGTCGCATATTTTTCGCGGTAGATACGATTCCCGGTAAGCCTCCGGTTGGCTCTGATCTCTCTAATGTTATCATTTTGGTCTTTCCGCGATATATCTATATACATATAAGGAAGCAACATAGTGATTGAGTGTTCATCAAACGTATGGTGTCGGAAATTTCACAGAAGCCATACTGCGATACAGAATGGAATTTACTGATCGGCTTGAACTAAAAGTGCACCAAAAAAAAAAAAAAAAAAAAAAAAAAAAAAAAAACCACGTGCATACGTTTTCTATCGCCGGCCACGGTGGCCGGGGAGCCTGAGGCACTCCAGTCACGGTCTGCACAGCCACGACGGTTGGGGGTTAGAATCCCCCCTCGGGCATGGATATTTGTGCCGTCCTAGTTCGTAAGTAGTTCATAAGTAGTTTGTAAGTTTAGGGACTGATGACCCCGTAGTTAAGTCCCATAAACTATACAAACATTTGAACATTTTGTTTTCTATCAACAGTCTGGTACGGATCCCACACTGTTGAGCAATAATGAAGCGTCGATCAACGAGAGTTTGTAACCTACTTGTACAGTGGTCAAACACCGTTTATTTCACAGTTCTTCTAATAAGAACACGATTTCGGATGAGGAGAGAATGAAAAAGTATTGGGCCAACAAAAAAATAAGTAAAAATAAAAAATAACAGAAGAACCTAATTCATAATATTTATGTTGACCATAAAAGTAATAAATAAAAAAAAGTAATAAATAAATTAACCACTGTATTATTAAATTGTCATGTTTATATTTTAACTAAATTGTGTTAATGCATAACAACAAATTGTAATAACCTTGTAATATTGACTAAAGTGGTCCAATGAAGGCCATAAAATAAATAAATTAGAACACGATACTTCAAAAAGTTCGAAAATGTTTGTATCACAACGGGACTAAATGACAAGTCTGGGTCTAACCGTATAGAAACCAAGTCGCTACTGGTGTGGTCTCTGTTCTGTCGGTCGTCGTCGGAATGCTGGAGGTCCGGTTGGTGAGGCGACCATGGTCGTAAGAATACCGCCTGGAGCGTGTCGGCCCACCAGTGACAGCCTGGGGTATGAAAACTCCCGTATGCAGTGCGCCATCTGTAAGAACATGTCATAAGCATGGTGATGTTGTTTGTATTTACCTGTGGTCTACCGTCGTGCAGGTTGCCAGGAACTCTTCTATGTTTGTTAGGCTGTAGGCCTTTCAGGGGCTGTGGAAGGCAGCAGAACAACGGAATATACTTCCTGGACATTATTCTAATGAATCTCACAAGGAGACCACATAGGTATTGAATTTTAGAATTTATTTATGTTTATGGTACGCAAAGTTCAGAATATAAATAACAATCACCCAAAGCCATTCGACTCTGAAGTTTTGCAAAGTTGCAGCATATTTCGGTGTAGCTCAGGTGGTAACTTTCTGGCCTCTAAACCATAGAGAAGGTGGTTCGAATCTCAATATGTCTGACATTTTTTTCGTTTTCGAATTCAATTATATAAAAAATTTTGGGATATCTAATTCCACAAGTTGTGCCAGTTTTATTTTTATGTGTATGTAAAAGAGCTGAAAACGTTGTCGTCACGTAAAACGATGGTTGTGTAAGATATCTCCTTGGAATGCCATTAGTAGCTCCGGAGATGACTTTCCCAAAACAGAGTCGTTGTGCTACACAAACGGGACAATCAAGGACTACCGTCATCAACTAATAATGAAACCAATACTGTAAAAAATGGAACTTATTGAAACGTTCATTATTAATAACCAACTATAAAATATAGAAAATTACAATAAACAAAAATACGGGCTTTTTTCGTAAAAAATACCATTAGATATTAAAATTGTATAAGTACTCCGAGACAAAGAAAAAAAAAATAAAAAATAAAATAAAAAACCATTGTCATGACAGGATTCGAACCAACGACCGTAGGGTTGTTCTTCAGGCAGTTCAATGGTTTGTAGTCGTTTGTTTACATTCTTCCTTGGAGTTAATTATTTGGCTCAGGATTTTTACAACAGAGAGCGTTGAGCCCACTGACCGGCCGCGTTGAGCCACGGCACCATCTGAGCTACACCGACAGCTGCTGCAAATCATTTAATGATTGGTACTTAGGTTTATTTGTAAAATTTCAAAGTCGATTATCTCGAGAATTTTTTATAGTTTCGTCGAATGGCTTTGGTTGATTGTTACTTGAGTTCTGAACTTTATCTACGTACATATGTGGTCTCCTCGTCAGTCCAGCCTATGCTTTGCCGACGATGAATTTTTGTGGCGTTGCATTTAAAGTCGCTGACTTTGCCTACACCTTGATATCGTACGGAAGTCGCTGTCCTGATATTGAGTAAATATACGCGAAAGAAAGAATCTTTCTTTCTGTGTAACATAGCACTTAAAATGTGTTAATGTTGGCCGTCAATTGCGATTACTTGCACCAAGTGTCCATAGACTGCAGATCCATCTGCATTTCGATACCCTCTACCTGTGTGGCAACTTGCGATGTATAGCATCATCTGAAAAACGCCTCATTCCGGACGACAGTGCACGATGCCATGCCAATGCTGTTATACAAGACCTATAGCGCTACAGGCAGTGGGAGATTTTGATACATCCACCGACTCTCCAGAAATGTTCAAATGTCTGTAAGGCTTATGGGACTTAACTGCGGGGCCATCAGTCCCTAGACTCTCCAGTCATGGGTCGATGTGATTACGGTGTTATTTTGCCAAAGTGAAAGGACGCAGAGAGGCAACAGAACACCTATGCCATATAGCGGTCAATACAGGAGATATGCAGAAATAAACGCTTGAATGGTACACGACCAAAAGGTAACAAATATGAAGGTTGTGTAACTATAAGTACCTCTGCCCATAACTTCATTTCATAAAATATATAAGTGCTCTTTTCGTTCAGCTGTTGTAGATAAAGCGTGGGCTATTGACGTTATATGGATAGAAGCTTAGGAGGGTCTCAACACGAATATAGGTTAATATTAAAAGCAGCATAAAATAGTAACACTATACAACTTTACGTGCCCTTCTCGTGTTGATCACACTAAGTTGTATTGGACAAACAGAACACATACGTACTGGCTATGTACGGTTCATTAACAATGTAGTCTAAAAGCTTGGCCGTACATGTCTGCTTTCATGCTCAGCAACTGTAATAGCTACAAATAGTACCTTGTAGCTGTGATCCTGTCGATAACTATATGCATAGGCCAACATTTGCGAAATAATAATGATATAAATAAAATAAAATAAAGTAATTATTCTTGTTGTTGTTGTAATCTTCACTCCGGAGACTGGTTTGATGCAGCACTCCACCCTACTCTATCCTGAGCAAGCATCTCCTCAAAAGAGCCGCAACCCACATTCACTTGTATCTGTTTACTGTATGCATCTCTTGATCCGTTTCCACTGTCCAGCATCGTCGCTTAACCGACAGGATTACGCAGGTCCAGGTATTTGTGAAAACCAGAAAGCTGCAAGTTCCTTTCTGTCTGCTAGCTAGCTAAGCAATATTCCACACGTGTCTTTATCACAGAATAAAGATTTCTCGGTACTTACAATTAGAATAGGATTCCTTATGGAATAACAAGGTATTACGGTCTGCTTGTAGCAGACAGGAGCTGGTAACTGCCAATACACGTTCAAAAATTCACAATGCAACTTGGAAGAAGTGTACTTGAAAAACGTTTCAAAGCACGAGAATGTATCAACTACATTACATGACAACTAGACAGAGATTCCTAAATCAGGTGCTGGATTGCGTAACTTACCCAGGGACAAAGCATTTACATAAAATATAATCAATGATGGTGCGTGAATAAACCTCAGATAACAGAAGAATTTCCATGTAACGAAAGAGAATTTTTGGGCATTAGGTTTTATTGGGCTTTGAAATAAATTCAAAGGCTACACTTTTGTAAGACCGGGACTCAGACAACACTTCCGCTATTTGAGCACACTAACCTGTCCTACCCAAAATAAATTGAATGTTTCTGGCCGCGAGAACGCATTGTTAATCTTTACTAATTCTCCCGACGTTTCAGCCACTGTTGCCAGTGGCCTTGTTTTGGCTGTAGTCAATCACGTAAAGGAAACATTATTGTTTTTTGACGTCTTAACATAGACCGTATTGAAACAAGCCAGCCGCGGTGGCCGAGGGGACTGAGGCGGTTCAGTCACGGTCTGCACGGCCACTACGGTCGGGGGTTCGAATCCCCCCTCGGGCATGGATATTTGTGCCGTCCTTAGTTGTAGGTAGTTCGTAAGTAGTTTGTAAGTTAAGCGACTGATGACCCCGTAGTTAAGTCCCTTAAGCTTAACAAACATTTGAACATTTTGAATCAAAGTAAATTTTTAGGATTAGGGGCTTGTGTGATACAGCAAACAACATCAACATTTTCTGACAAGATTCGTCGTAGCACATTGCATTTTGAGGTATAGGCTAGAGTTTTCTCCATGAAGAGTAAGTTTTTTTAATGTGTTCAACATTCCGGCTCTCCTGGTCGATGCACGTTTGAACGTGTTGAATCCAATCGTCCTGCACACGTTGAATGATTTCCGCACAAATGCTGGCACGAACTTCTTCATCGCGTTGATCGATATGGAGTCCGTTTCTTATCTTCTCAACAAACACGTTTCATTTAAATGGTTCCATAGATAAAGGGCAAATTACGTGACATCAGGTGATGAGGTCGGCCGTCCCATAGAACCATTTGGCCAATTCAGTGACCAGGAAAGTGACCCTCTAACCACTGACAAACAACTGCTTGTAGCCCCATCCCGTTGCAACTAAGAGGAAAAGATACCATCTCAATTGAGAACTAATGGAAAACCTTGCAGCGTTTCCAGGTAGCTTGGATCATTTTGGTTTTGGTCAATGAAAATGGGCGCAATTACACGGGTACCCCATATTCCATATCACAGTACACCACATTATAATTTTACCAACTACCATTCAAGGATACATCCAGAGTGGATTGTGGTCACTCCAGTATGTGGTTGTGACGGAGGACTTCACCAGGCAAGAGACAGTTTGCCTCATCACTGTAAAAATTGATCGAATGTTTGTAAACATAAGGGACTTAACTACTGAGGTAATCAATTCCTAGGTTTACAAACTACTTAAACTAACCTAAAGACAACACACACACACACACACACACACACACACACACACACACACACACACACATGGCCGAGGGAGAACTCGGACCTCCGACGGGGAGAAAGTGCGTGCTCCGCAACAAGGCGTCTTAGGGCGCAAGGCCATTTCACCGCGGCGCATCACTATACAACATACCTTGTGTAAAAATAGGGATCTTGTTGTATCTTTTGTACCATAACTACTACATCTAACTGTATTCAGTGTGTTTCCACACACACACAAAATTTAATTTGATTCAAGATAGCCGCTTTGAAGACGGTGATCATGTTAGGTATATAGCGTGAAGGATAGACCACCTCACCGATACTTTCCGTAAATGATCAGGTTTCCTAGTTCCTGCAGTATTTTTGAAATGATATAATGTATTGCAACTTCTGACCTATCGTTGACTCTTATGAAGAATTTAGTGTACAAATAAAATTTACGGTCTTTTATACCTCTAGAATGTTAATGGCTTTAACCCCCAAAAAACATGAAGTCCAGTTTGCCTCAATCATTTGAGAGTTGTAACCACTCCACGAACCTTTAACTATATGGTGTTTCGTGTGCTTGACACGTGAATCACGGCTGTCACCAGCTGCCACATCATCCGCCAGGGGCGCTGTGTTTCTCAAATGTTTTCTATGTATTCTTTATTGATTATTTTCTGTTGCTACATGAGAGACTTTACATAGTCTATGAGACGATTCTGTGAAACCGAGAATTGTACAATCGTTTGTCGTTTAAAGTTACTGTCATTTTATTGACAAATTCTTCAGGAAGTATATGACACTCGATGACACAGACAGGGCAGTCAGAATACAGTCACTAGCGGGAGCGTAACGTCAACGCTGGTACCGTGTACACCCTCCTTTTACAGCAATGCCAGCTGCAGTTTCCCCACGAAAACGATTGTAGAGGTCCCCAGTGTAGTTTTGAGGAATTGCCGCCCATGTAATTTCCGTCTGTTACCTCAGTGGGACCAGATTTCGTACCAGTCGTGCAGAAGGTGCATCTGGTCTCAAATGTGCTCAATGGGTGACAGATCTGCGGATCACACGGCCTGTGTAGTTGACATATACCTTGAAGAACACGTTGGGTGGTACGGAATACATGTGGACGTGCACTATCTGTTGGAAAAGGATATCGCGTTTTTTATGCATGAACGGTAGCAAGTCAGGTTGTATGATGATTCCAATGTACCATGCACTGTCCGACGTTTCCTCGATGATCATCAGATGACAACGGACAGTGTAGGACATGGCTCCCCACATCATAGTGCATGATGATGCATGCGGTTAGGGCGTCTTAGGTCTTCTGCTCACACCCCAGTATCGTTCAGCCCCCCACCAGTGGTGTCGTGATAGGTGCTTATGGAATAACGAATGGAGATGTGAGGAGATGTGTCGTCTTTATTGATGAGTGTCACTTCTGCTTCGGTGTCAATGATGGTTATACGCGTCTATGCGGTTGGGCAGAGGAGCGCGAAAATCTAGTGTGTATGCGATAGAGCCACATGGGGCCGCCGTGGCGGAGCCAACGAGCGCATTGAGGCGGTATGCTACGAAGCGCGAAGCCATTCCCCGTCGGGAGTTCGAATCCCCCTTCCTTGGGCATGGATGTTTTTCTATGAAGAAAGTCGAGGGAACATTGAACAGTGCACTGCACATTAACACTATTATTCAACCCGTGTTGCTGCCGTTCATGCATCAACAAGGCGATAAGCTATTCTATATGTAACCCGTACCACCCAGCGTGCTCTTCAAGGTGTTAACTACGCTGCGTACTCGTCAAGGTGCACGTTAAATACGTTAGTCAGACCGGATCAAACGTCATCTTGCGCGGTCTGCACGACAGGCACGTAAACTGGTCTAACTGAGGCACCAGATGGAGACTGCATGGCAGGCCATTCCGTAAGTCTACATTCGGAACATTTACGATCGTCTCCGTAGGAGAAGTAGCGTCGACATTGTGTTCGCTCTGGTGACTGTAGTCATGTGCTTATGGCTCTGATCGTTTGTTGTATACATTCCGTCCCGCGCGTGGTTTCAATACCGGTACTCACTGTTTAGGTTCTGATATTTTCGAACACACCCCAAATTTCACTTTAAAATATCTGTAGCGTAGCCCTAATAAGATATTTTATAAAGTACGTGAGGGCGCGTAGCGCCCGAATCTCCAGTTCAGAAGCACTCAATCGATTTACAGTTGTATGTTCGACATAAATATATCATTTCAGGCCGTACAACTTCGAGTGCAAGCTTTCTTTAAAATTACCTAATTATTAAGTGAATTTTGAAGATTGGTATCAATAAGTAGATTTGAGCTATTTAGGTGAAATCTAACTGCCAATCACGTGTTGTGGTAAATATGTGTGCTTAGTATCTGTGACGTCATTGATCAAAGCGTTATCGGAGACTATAGCCATTGCACTCTAAAGGGTCGATAAATTCATGGCGCTCTTTTTTTCATTTTCCAGGCATGTGTTATAAGAAAGATGTATTGCAAGATGAAACCATTACGTGGTAGTGCATTGCGCAAGACGAAAGGGCGAGAAATGCTGCAAAATTAATGCAGAACGTGGTGTACATAAAATCGTTAGAAATGCCGAAAACTAGAATGAAACTTTCGCTCTGCAGCGGAGTGTGCGATAATGTGAAACTTCCTGGCAGATTAAAATTGTGTGCTGGAACCGGGACTCGAACCTGAGACCTTTGCCTTTCGCGGTCAAGCGCACAACCGACTGTGCTATCCCGACACGACTCACGATGCCGCCTCACAACTTTACTTACGCCAGTACCTCGCCTCCTACTTTCCAAACTTCACAGAAGCTCTCCTGCGAACCATGCAAGACTAGCACACCTGGATGAAAGGATATGGTGGAGACGTGGCTTAGCCATAGCATAAGGGATGTTTCCAGAATGAAACTTTCACTCGGCAGCAGAGTGTGCGCTGATGTGAAACTTCCTGGCAGATTAAAATTGTGTGCCGGAACCGGGACTCGAACCTGGGACCTTTGCCTTTCGCAGCAAGCGCATTTCCTGCTGTGCTATCCCGGCACGACTCACGATGCCGCCTCACAACTTTACTTCCGCCAGTACCTCGCCTCCTACTTTCCAAACTTCAAAGAAGCTATCCTGCGAACCATGCAAGACTAGTGCGCTTGCCCGCGAAAGGCAAAGGTCCCAGGTTCGAGTCGTGGTTCCGGCACACAATTTTAATCTGCCAGGAAGTTTCATGCCGAAAACTGTTCAAGATTGTAGAAGCATGAGCAGTACATTACCCCACAAAGGTAGGCATAGGATGAGTGTCGCATTTGGTACCGGTGTGTGAGAACCACGAGCAGGTAATGGAAGCTCGTGGTCGGTCTCAGCGCCTCGTGTGCAGCGTCCTCATCCGCCAGCACTATGTGCGCCCTGTGTCCAGGAGAAGGCGCCAGACAGACGGTGGTGGCGGCCTGGTCGTTGTGTAAACAGCGCAGCAGCCGATCGCCCCGCAGACCGCTGGCGGAGAGCCAGGTCTGGGGGCCGAGGAGACGCGCCAGGGCCCAGCACTGAGCCGCGAGGAAGCGCCGCTCTGCCGCCGGCGGGCGTCTCCTGTGCGACAAAGGCTCACTCATCAACATACTTCAATGGAAGTGACTGCAAAATGTGAATTTAAAAAAGCACAGTGGGGCACTCGATGTAGTAGTAGAGGGAAAGACATCGAGTAGAACCACGTGACGCAATTGAAAGTCCAAGAGAATTTTATTAGTGTCTAGTTTACGCATTTATCAAAGTTTAATTGGGTTCACAATACAGACTCACATTATTCTTTTGCAACCGCTTTAACAGATTCTTCTGTTCAAAACTATTTGTATATGTCCAGAAAGTAGACGATGTGTATCAAGGAGAAGAACGTGCTCCATTTGGAGATCACTGTCAGTTACGTACGCTTTGTTGTGCTTGTTTGAAATGTCGGCGTTCAAAAAATGTTTGTAAAGCTTATGGGACTTAACTACGGGGTCATCAGTCCCTAAACTTACAAACTACTTATGAACTACTTAAGAACTAGGACGGCACAGATATCCATGCCCCCGACCGTATTGGCCGTGTAGACCGTGACTGGAGCTCCTCAGTCTCCTCGGCCACCACGACCGGCGATTATTCTGTGGCAAGATTGCACAGGAAAGCTGTTAGAATTCAAACAGGGTATATACGATGGTTCGGGCAAAAGTCATGACAATCGTTTTCCTTCTCGTAGATGTGTGAACGGATCACAAACCTACGGGGTGTTTCACTAACTGTGTCTGCTTTTGTAAGTTACGAAGTAAAAGGCGACGGAAATATTTATTGTGTTAGGTCATCATAAGAAGTGTTACCACTGACTGCGGAGCTATGAGCATAGTTTTTTCCAATAGCTAGAGCAAAAAGATACATTTTTTTAAACGGCACAATAGTATCTATCAGCAACACCAATTGTGTATACATGGGTTTAAATTACATTTCTATCACTTTCAGATTGGGGGCTAAAACCCTTCAGGGGCAGATACCAAGCACTCTACATAATACATGGCTGTGCGGTAGGTGATGGATGTTCTGGCGGTGAGAAGTTGATTGAAATGAGATGTTGAAATGGTTCAAATGTTCCTGAATGCACAGTGCAATTCGCCTTCTAAAGAATCTACAGACGAGTTGTAACACCGCCCGAGCGGTCTTGTCGCCACGTTACGCATCGCGCGGCCTCACGCGACGGAGGTTAGAATCCTCCCTCGGGCATGGATGTGTGTGTTTGCCCTTTGGTTAGTTTACCCTTAGTTTAAGTAGCCTGTAAGCTAAAGACTAATAACCCAGCAGCTGAGTTCGATATATTTACGAACATTTGAACATTGGATTTTGTAACATAGCCGTTCTCACGGAGCGACATGCATCGTCGATGCGCCGTTTCAGATCATCTCGGGATGTGGGCTCAGTGAAATTAACACGATACTTGAGATATCGCCACTTAGAGAAATCTAAGGGTGTTAAATCGGGCGACCTTGCGGGCTATGAATGAAGATCATGGCGTCGCAAGCATCTTCCTGCAAACCTGTTGTTTAGTTCTTCAACAACAGCACGCGCAGAATGGGCTGGGTGACCATCGTGCTGCATACACATACGCACTCTCGTGTGTCGACACACATGTTCAAGGAGACCATCCAAACTGTCGGCTATAAAAGCGCGACATAACTCACCTGTCAGTGTACCTGGGAAGTAGTGTGAACCGATGATTTCATCCCCAAGGATTCCACACCATACGTTAATAGACCACCTACGTTGACGGTCGACAGGTCGTACCCACCGAGGATTGTCTGCGGCCCAGTAGTGTATGTTATGGCGATTCACTGCACCATAATTTGTGAACGTGGACTCATCAGAGAACATAACACTTTGTAAAGACTCCAGCGTGAAATTACGCATGGCACTCACAGAATGCCACTCTTGCACGGAAATCAACCCCATGCAGCTCCTGGGTCAGTGACAGGCGGTCCGGGTGAAACCTGTGGCCATGTACCATACGCCCCACAGATGTGAGATTGACAACAGCGTCTGCAGCAACGGCTAGTAAGCTGACATGAGAATCGTGGTGTACTGCAGCTAGAACAAACACCCCCTTTCTTACAGTTCTTCGTCTGTGACTGCGGCGCATTACCAAGCTGCCTGTTTCCCGAAGTCGTTGTTCAGCACGTAAGAACGTAATGGCTGCCGGAGCTCTCCGCCTAGGATATCTCACGGCATACGCCGTGGCTGCTTCAGTGGCATCGACTCTCGCCGTACATCAGCAACATGTCAAAGTTGTCGTTGTTCGTGAATGCCATCATCACCCGATGTTAGTAACTGTGGTATGTTGAGCCCCGATTGTTTGTGTGACTCGAACTATCGTGTATACGGCCGTATACGGCGACAGTCGGCAGTCTAACAGCGCATCGAGGAAGCTTCTCGCTCCGTGACGACTTGCTAGTGCGCGAGCCGTCGTGGCACGAGCCGTCATTGAGCAGCTCCTGGATGAAGACAGGCGATGGACGTCACTGGAGTTAAAGAGGGCAAGTGGCACCGAGAAACGCGCCGTCCATAGGATATTGCGTAATCAGCTGCAACTCCACAAAATCTCACCGTGGTGGGTACCGCATAAACTGACAGAAGTTCAAAGGTGGATGTGCTATTCAATATGCTCCAACCTCCAAGCACCCTGGCAACGGGACGGCGATCAGTTCTTGAATAATCGCCATAGATTAATTTTGGGCCAGGGCATACGAAACAGAACTGAAACGTCAGTCCGCGGAGTGGTGACGTGCTGGATCACCAAGCAGGCAGAAGTCCCGCCAGAATCATTATCCAGTCAAACTGATGATGATCGTCACGTATGACATTAGGGGTGACAGTGTTTGCCACTTTGTTCCACATGGCAGAACAGTGATCGCACAGTACTATAGGGACTTCATGATGCGACAGGTACGACTTGGCATTGGAGAGAAACGTCCGGACCTTGAGGACATTACACTAATCCAAACCGGCTGGGCATCGAATCGGAAGACACACTGTTAGTAGTAACAAGAGGCAGACCCGTAAACATCCAGAAGAAATTGATATGGTAACTCATAAATTACGTGCTCATGGTATATCGTCTCAGTTGTATGATGTGAGTTTATTTTAATTTCCTGTTAGAAACGACACAGTGCATATTAATTGACGAAAAATAATCTATTAAAATAGAACTGGTCCGGTGTCCTCCCGGGAATCGCCCTTAATATTCCTCGTCTTTATAAACGGTCTAGGAGATAATCTGAGTAGACTGCTGTCATCTGAGCAAATGAAGCTGTCGTTTATCGGTCAGTACAGTCACTAGTGGTTCACAAGGAACTGCATGATGCTATATTTGGCAGTTGACACTGAATAATGAAAACCATGAAGCCATCCATTTAAGAACTAGAGAAAATGCGTTAAACGTCATTTACCTGTTAAATCAGTCAACTGTACATGACGTAAATATCGACGAATTAACATTCTCGACGAATTACATTTACAAACAACATTAATTAGAAATAACACAAAGAGAACATTGTAAGGAAGCCGAAATGATGGCTAAGTTTCATTAGCAGAAAGAAGATGTAACAGTTCCACTACCGAAACCGCCTACACTATACTTCTTCGTCTTATTTTGTAGTAATGATCCGCATTAAGGGATCCTAACCAGGTGGGGATGAAGAAGGACATAGAAAAAATTCAGTGAAAGTTCGTTTTGTTTTATCGTGATGCAGGGTAGAGGATATCACGGAAATGAAGAGTTGAGGTGGAAATCACTAAAGAAAAGATGTTATTCGTTGTGGTGGGATAGACGTAAAGGACATACATTCCGAAGTACATTATCTGCATTATTCACGCGTGTCTGTAAGAGACTATCATACTTATCTCACAAGACCTTCTAATGTCTCTTCGTGACTGATAGCGCCTTACTGAGGTTTTTAGCTGTTGCACAACGATCAGTATTCGGAAGCAGAGCCATAATATCCTGTTGTTTTGCGGCCGTTTCTTCATTCAATGCTGCGACCATATATATATGAATTTCTTCTTGTCATTTTGAAACGCTCCTGCTATCCAAGATACTCTGAAGTAATCCATAGAAAATGGCAAGTTACGCGCAATAAGTTTGCACCGTTAAAGTTCCACCTACCGCACCGTACCCAGCCGCTTCCCACAATTACGCAAACTTCCTGAACAGTAACGCGCATCTCCGAGAGGATTACCGTGAGCTTACTGATGCATAATGGCATCAAACCTTATGTTTCGTCTCTCGAAGATTTCATACAAGGGAAAACTTTATAAACTAATACACTGCTGAAGTGAAAACTAATGTTTCCTCGTACTGAGGTACCAAGAAATTTAGTAATAAATACGATTGCCAGACTATCTAGCCAAATTAATGATTCAAATGATTTTATAAGCAGTAGCATCAACTATGTGAACAATTTTTTAACTTTGGAATAGACATACAAAAGCGCAAAGGCTGTCAGTATCCAAGTATGCACTCTATTATGAAAGGAAGATTGAAAATGATTAATTTCTATGGTAAATTTTGTAATCAGAAAGTGGATAATATGTCCCACAGTAATATACACTGCCCTTAAGAGTAAAGTAAAAAGGACACGGTACAAACTAACTAAACTGCTGATTGTTCATAAATCTAACTCTGTCTTTGGCTATCTTACATATCAAGATTATTATGAAGAATTCCAGCTATCATCTGATTTTTATTTAAATAATTACGCTTTACCAAAAATCTGTTAATGTAAACTTCTATCCAGTCTGAGAAAATTCACACATATTTTTGTTGAGAATGCAATTATAAGGAATGAAATCAGTTACTTCACTGCATTATTAAACATTTTGGATACTCGGGTAATCCTTTGCACTTATAAGGTTAGGGATCTACATAGGTCAGTGACTTAGGGAAATGACGGGTAGAACACAGGTGAAAATGAAATTGGTTGTTATTCATAAAAGATACAAATGAGAGTCTGATAAAGCACTGCCTCAGCTGCACGCTGCTCACCTGTCGAAGTCTCAGACACTACTCTCTCAACTAGAATGTTCGTAGCGCGCAACAGCGCTGCTTTGGCGCGCTTTCCCCACCTTTTCCATTCACGCACACTATTTCCGTTTTTAGATCTTCTCAGAGGCTTTTATATTACACATAAATTTATAAAATCCCTCAGACAGATCCTCTACAAAGCTATTACAATAATGTCAAAATTATTAACATTACAATCCACACAAGATTAAAATACAAATTTTAGAATATATTAATAAAATATAAAAATGTTCAAAGCTTTTATGAGTACAAAAACACCTCATTCATAGAACATTACTACACATACATTAAAACAATTATGAAAAAAAAAATCGATATGCAACAAATTTGTACATTTTGATGACATATAGGAATATTAAAACACTGTCTTTCATGGTGTCACTATTTGACAAAACCCTTAACACGAGGAGGTGGAGGTTTTATCGAAAATAGATAGAAGCAACAATAGAAGCAAAAATGAAAGTAAAAGTATCCTAGTAAATTTGGGTCCGAAAACGAGGCGTTTGCGACATAATTACGAATTTATGGTTTCACTTTCTTCAATGTAAACATCATCCTAGTTAGTAAACAATAAACTGACAGGTTTTACATCTCATTTTTGTTCACGTTTCATGTACGGGTTACCTGTTAAAGGCGGAGTCCGAAGTGTCTTCCTTGCATCTGGATACGATACTGTGCCCGTCTCTGCAATGAATTTCGAATTCTTTCGAAAATCCCTGGATCATTTCGGAATTCTTGACAAGCTTGTAGATCTATCCGCCCCAGTTCTTTAACCGTGTTAACGGGTGTGCGGTACATTTCGCTTTTGAAGTGACTCCAGACACATGAATCAAAAAGACTAAGATCAAGTGATCATGGAGGGAATGTTACAGGTTCGCCTATACGTATCCATCTTTGACTGTATGTGCGTGTTAGATGCCGTCTCAAAGCAGCAGCAGAATGTGCCTGTGCTCCATCTGTCTAAGTAAGATGATGTTTAAAATAAAATCACTGAAATCTGAACTAAATGTGACGTAAATCTTAACGGTAAAGTCTAAATTTCAAATTAATGGGCACTAACTAGGGCAATGTTTACAATGACTCAGTGGAGGTTTGGAACAATACATACGTAATTATCCCGTAAGCGACTTGTTTGCGGCCCTATGTTTGTTTTTATTATCGTGTAAAGTCAACCGTGTGAGTTTGCGTCATACTTTATGATACACCGTGAGTATATAGGGTGAGGCAGCTAAGTCATAACAGCCCTTGTATCTCTCCAACCGTAATAGATATAAGGGACTGATGACGTAGATGTTTAATCCCCTAAAGCAGCAACAACCTTTGATACAAAGATGCCGTTTAGACACTGCAGGGACAGGAGCTACTTGAATACATTACATTTCATGTTTGTGGTATTTTTTATTACTGACATATGAGGACAACTTTTTTTAATGGAACCCTATGTTAAATTTTAGCGTAACATGATGGGCTTAGAAAGACGTTGTCAAATCTGTTTGATCATAATATTTAAGCGAATAGTTTTTGAGACACAGATATGTTCTCCTATCGTATTCGGTCTTCAAAGCGGCGTTGTCTAATGCGACCTTTACTGTTGTGCAGGTTCAAAATTCAAATGTTTGTGGGGTCATCAGTCCCTAAATCCACAAACCACCTAGGAACCAATTTATACTAAAGACGTCACAAACATCCATGCCAGAGGGGGGATTCGATCAACACCATCTAGAGCGAAGATAGCCGCTGGGGCACGGCCCACTATGCCGAAGCAGCAAGCAAACCAGCCAGCTATTCGCGCGCAACCTACTCTGCCTGACGTCACACGAGAGCGCCGCGGCCTTCTCTCTAGGTGGTGTTGATTAGATCCCCTGACGGGGAACGGCACCGCACATCGCAGCATAGCGCCTCAATGCGCTCGGCTGTTCCGCCGCGGCTGTTGTGTAGGCTACACAACAAACGTCGCGAGACCGTCCTTATACACACAACGTCGCTTCGAAGGGCGAATACAATACTTGAACTTATCTGTAACTCGAAAACTACATGCCTAAATATTGTGATATACACATATTTGAAACCGTCATTTTAAGCACAAAATATTACGTTAAAATTTAATATAGGGTTCCATTAAAAACAAACCAAAGATGGTCTCATACGTCTGCAATAAGAAATAGCACATACATGAAATGTCATGTATCCAAATAGCCCCTGACCCAGCAATTCAACTATTGTATCTATTACGACTGGGGCGACACAAGGGCTGTTATGACTTACAAGGAAAGTACTTAGGCTCGAACAAACAGAAATACACCAAAATCGTATGATAGATAATGTAAAGTGCACTAGTGATACTCCCCCGCATCTGCAAAATTCTGCAGTCGCCCATTAGAGGCCTCTGCGTGTGCCATTCCGCATTGCACTTTGATCTGTTGGTACGCCAGTAGTGAAGGTGCAGTGTGCCTCTGAAGTTGCGTTTTGTGACGTTATTTGTGTAGTGAAGTGTCATGGGTCGGCGATTGGTAATCAATCCTGCTAATATAGTGTGAATGGTTGAGGTGAAGTTACGAAGAAACCCTCTTCGCGTAGATGTTATTGGTGTAGAAGATGAATCATTCGCATGTTACCTATTACCTATTATAGTGCTCCTAATCTATGCTCATATTTCTGCACTGTAATAGATACCAGAAAACATGTGAATGATTTTTCTTCTACACCAAGACCGTATTCACGAAGAAGGGCCCTTCGGAATTTCATCTCAACCAATTGCAATACATTAGAAGGCGCGTCAGTCACAGTCTGCACAGCCACTAAGGTCGGGGGTTCGAATCCCCCCCCCCTCGGGCATGGATATTTGTGCCGTCCTTAGTATTAACTGGTTCTTACAAAAATGTTCAAATGTTTGTTAAGCTTATGGGACTTAACTACGGGGTCATCAGTCCCTAAACTAACAAACTACTTATGAACTACTTACGAACTAGGACGACACAAATATCCATGCCCGAGGGGGGATTCGAACCCCCGACCGCAGTGGCCGTGCAGACCGTGACTGAAGCGCCTCAGTCCCCTCGGCCACCGCGGCCGGCTAACTGGTTCTTAAGTAGTTTGTAAGTTTAGGAACATGACCCCGTAGTTATGTCCCATAAGCTCTACAAACATTTGAACATGAACATTAGCAGGATTTATTACCAATTGCCGACCCATCTGACACTTCACTACACAAATAACGTCAGAAAGCGCAACTTCAAAGGCACACTGCGCCGTCACTACTGGCGTACCGGCAGATCAAAGTGCAATGCGGCAAGGCACACGCAGAGGCTTCTAATGGGCGACTGCATAGTTTGCGGATCCGGGAGTATTACGAGTGCAATAAGGAACCTTTACATTATGTATCATACGATTTTGGTGTATTTCTGTTTGTTCGAGCCTAAGTACTTACTTGTTGGTTGCCTCACCATGTGTATGTCCGTAGTACTTGTAATGGTACCTGTACTTTCATACTATTTATTTACGTGTTCTGACACTGGGCCTCTAAATTTGTTGAATAAAATAGGTGGGCGGCGCAGCTGAAAACGTCGGTAACCGCTGCTGTAGGATAATACAAGCAGAAGTGACGTTCGGCCCAGTGATTTCAAGACAGGGCGGCACGCGCGCGCGTCTGGCAGAGTGGGACTGCTTTTTCGTCTGTTTTCCGCTCCTGAGACAGGTCAATGTTTGCGCGCGCAGGCGGGCAGTTAAAAAGCTCGTTAGCGGCTCTGGGTAAACAGCACTGGGCGCTGGCGCCTGCTAATATTGGCGCTGCCGGCAGGACAACACGGCAGCCGCTGGGAGGCGAGCATTACTCGCGACCGCCGCGGCGCTAAAAGCGTGTAATCAGCGACGCCTGTCTCCACTGCCGCGTGTCACGACAACACGCCGCAGAAAACAGCTTGACTGCCATTTGCTTCTACTGATATTTTCCCACACACGAGAAAGACACTGTTCAGTGAGCCATATCAATTATCTGTTCCGGTCAGGGCGTTCCCTTTTACGGACATAAATGCTTCGTACGAGGCGCGTCCAGAAAGTAAGTTCCGTTTGGTTATATAAAACGAACGAGTACAGATACAGAAAAAAATATTGATTGTAGAAAAATCTACAACTGTTAAATTACTTTTCTACATAGCTTCCGAAATTTTGTAGGCAATTGTCATAGCATGGCACAGTCTTTTTCATAGACTGTTGCCACCTGTGTATTCAACCAAGTGCTAACATGTTCTTTCAGCTCGTCATCATCGTTGAAGTGTTATCCACTAAGGACAGATTTTAGAGGTAAGAAGAGGATTACTGTCAAAAGATTTTTTTTTTTCACGATAATGTCTGACCTCACACGCCGAATGTGACCAAACAATTCTTACGGAAATTTCAATGGGACCAATTTGATCATCCTCCATACATCTCTGACCTCTCTCCTAGCGACTTTCATCTCTTCTTACACCTAAAATCTGTCCTTGGTGGTCAACACTTCAACGTTGATAAAGAGCTGTTACGACATGGTTGAATACACAGGCGGCAAGCCGGCCGCGGAGGCCGAGGGGACTGAGGCGCTCCAGTCAGGGCCACTACGGTCGGGGGTTCGAATCCCCCCTCGGGCATGGATATTTGTGCCGTCCTTAGTGTTAGCTAGTTCGTAAGTAGTTTGTAAGTTTAAGGACTGATGACCCCGTAGTTAAGTCCCATAAGTTATACAAACATTTGAACATTTTTTGAACAGAAGGCAACCTTCTGTGAAGGATGCATGCAGAAACTTGTGTAACGCAATGACAAGTGCCTACAAAATTTGGGCAGTTATGTGGAAAAGTAGTTTAAGAGTTGCAGAATTTTGTGCAATAAAAATTTCTTCTATATATGTGTACAAGTTTATTTTATTACCAAACGGAACTTATTTTCTGAACGCGCCTCGTATATTAAAATTCGTTAAATTTCACCATTCTACCCCTCCGCTGGGGTGCCCCAGGGGTCCGTCCTCTCCCCCTCCTCTATCCACTATATACCACAGATATGCCCCCAACCCTAGACTCCCGTCCATCTCCTCCAGTACGCTGACGACACCGCCTTCCTAGCTCTCGCCCCCACCCTCGCTCGCTCCCAACACCTCCTCCGAACTTTCCTCCTGGTGTAACCAGTGGCTGCTCACTGTCAATCCTACCAAATCCCAGGCAATCGTCAAAGGTCGTACCACCCGCTCCTTCCGCCACCACGACCTCTACCTTACTTTCTATGACCACCTCATCTTGCAAGCCACCACCCTTAGATACCTAGGCCTCACCCTTGATCGTTCCCTTTCCTGCAACCCTCACCTTAAAACTGTTCGAAAGACGGTCCTCTCCCGCCTTAACACTTGGCGGTCTGGTTGCGAGCTGTGCTCGCAATCCGTGCCCTAAGCATTGCCGATGAGCGACGAGCTATGCCCCCAGTGACGTAAGAAAATGAACGGTAAACGAACTACGGGCTATACTCGCATTCGTGTGTTTCGTTATGCTGCTTATGGTTCAGTTATGCAAAAAATCCTCTAGAAGGCAGCACCAGCAAGATAAATGTTCTGACACATCCATGCGTAAGCAGTGCCCACAAGATGTCATAGTACAGACGCTCGCTTACACATCTATTTAATGATTCGTGGTGTAAAGGAGACTTTAGTGACTTTTATGAAGAGACCAGAGATATTGCAGTTAATTATATTTACTGTAATTTCGACTTTACGATATGTTGAAGAACACGTTTTCTGTGTATATTTCGTGTAATATATTGTAGTAGACTTCCAATGATAGTACAGTTTATCGAGTAGTACATATATCTTATTTATTTACAGAAGCAGAGCTTCATGACGATGTTGACACGGCATCTCAACAGGAAATTGTGTCAAATACATCGCGAATTTTGGAATGATAATTACTTATCATTATAGAAAAGAGTTGGTGTAATTAATTTACTTGTGTAATGTGATTTTTCTAAATAAATACCTTTCATTTTGTTTTATAAAAAATAAATAAGTGCAATTTTCTTCCTACCTACAATAAATCCTAATGTAAACCTTTTTTTTATTTTCCTTGCTTCACCTGCAAACTTGTGAGGACAGTGTAAATATAAGTGCAGTTCGTAATCATAATGTGTTACTGCATTTTAAAGTTTAAAGTACAGTGATAAAGTATAAAAAACTGCAACTATTTACATGTAACCGTTTCTAAATTATGATATTAAAAAAAAAATTTAAAAAAAGGTCTGGCCTGCTATAATGTCATCCTAAGTCCCAGACATTGAAGTGTTAACCTTCTCAAGCTCCTTTCCTGCCGGACATGGGGATTGAACCCCTCCACCATCCTCTAAACCTACCGTTCCCTAAAGCGTCCCGTTTTGTATAGCTTTCATCCCGCCTGGATATTCGCCCCGCCCTCCTACTACAAATCCCTCCAGATCCTAGAATGCCACGCCCTCCACCTCGCTTACCGTATCCGCCTCCCTTCCCCCACGCGGATCCTATATGATCTTACCTCGTTCCCCCACCTTCTAAAATTCCTTGAACATCTCCGCATCCTATACACCTCCCGCAAAATAGAATCTCGTTACCCACTGGTCTCTCCTATCCTCCTGAATCCCGGGCCTCTGCCACGCCTTTACCAGCATGTTCCTCCCTCTCTCCACCTCCATACTTCCATATCCTATCTGAGAGTAACTTCCATCAGCTTCCTCTCTTGGTTGACGCCCTCCGTCCTGAGATATACCCTCCCTATCAACTTTAGCCTTCCTCGTAGATTAGTGCCGCGTCCCCCACCACCCATCCTTTTCCCTTGCTCCGCTTGGATCCCTACCCCCACCCTCTCCCTTGGAGTCCTTCCATCCCCACTCCGCCCCTTCCCCTCTTTTTCTCCCCAACGTACTTTCCTTCCCCCTTCCCCTCCATTGAGGGAACTGTTAAGTGTTTTTTTTTAAGTGATGTCACATGTGCTTCGAGTGTACGCGTGTTTTTAAAACGTCAGCAACCGACGCTATGGCAGAATACTGTATTGCCATGTTTTTTAATTGTCTCTGTCATCGTCGTCATTCACTGTGCAAAGTTGCGTTTTTAGCCACCGTGGCAGTTTTTAATACTATGTGTGTTTTAAAGCCTTAATTTCATTAAATTTAGATCGCCTATTTTGTCTCCTTTTTATTGTGAAATTATACATTTTTCTCTCCTTTTTATCGTTAAAATCAACATTTTTATCTCCTGTTTTAACCTACCAATTCTGTTGTCAAATACATATGTACACTGGGCTGAAGAGCAGCGTGTGAGGCTGCTGCCAGCCTGCTCCGCGGGGCATTAAAATACGATAAATAATAATAATAAAAACACCATTCGTGACTTTTGACCTCATATTGTCACAGTCGGAGAATTTATTTGAGAACAGTGTCGAGTCCTCTTGTCAATCTGTGGTACTACAAAACACAACTGAACCTGTACAGTGTCATGTTTCTTATATGTTAGACATTCCTTATATCGAGAGTTATAGCACTGCCTACATGACAGGAGCAACCATTGACGAACCTTAAGTGAAGTCTACCAACAGACATGTAATTTCTAATATTCTCGTACTCTGTTTAAACTACTGTGGTTCAAATACATATACTTGATACTGTAATGTTTATTTAAAGAACTTGTTAACCTTAGGCATCTCTTTACATAATATTGTCTTTCGATACTTTCGTAAATAACAATCACAACCACTAAGAATGCATTACACACAGTTACGAAATATGCTGTTCCCATAAATGCGTTTACCAATATGAATATAACAACATTACATGCTTTAACTACTACACAACATTATTACCTGTTCACCTTATTTTTAAATAAATTAGGGCAGATCATTTTTATATATCACTGGATTTTAAATGAAATAGTTAATAAGATTAAGTTCATCACTAGTCATTAGTTACTCCACAACTTAATAAAAATACTAAGTCACTAAACAAATTGGTAGGTATAAAAAATTAAACCACAAACTGAAACACATTAAAATTACGAGACTAAATAACAGTACACCGAAACACTAATTACAAACTATTGACCTACACACGTAAAAATCAAAGCTTCAAATGTTTGTGAAGCTTAAGGGAATTAATTGCGTAGTCATCAGTCCCTAAACTTACAAATTACTTATTAACTACCTTATATTAAAGAGGACAAAAACATCTATGCCCGAGGGGGGAATCGAACCCCCGACGGGGAACGGCCTCGCGCATTGCAGCATAGCGCCTCAATGCGCTTCGCCACTCCGCGATAAAAATCATGAAGACAGTTAATAAACTGATTAAGTTTAATATGTAAATTTATAAAGTCAAATGAAAGCTTATTATGCAACTCCCGTAAATACTTATATCCATTTAGCCTCAATAATTAATTATTACAAGACAAAAGTTAAAACAAAAATTATGAGCTATTTCGTATATTTCCATGTTTACACAGTCTTTTCTCAAATGTCTTGGAAGGAGCCATGTTAACTCAGTCTTAGACTGTCCGTCATGCCATATGGCTGTATATTGTGTATGCAACATAGTTTCATAAGTATGTTAATCAAACTATAAAGTGTTGTATATGACTCTGTTGAAATGGAGTTTGTTACCCCACAGTACTATAGTGGCACAACAACGAGGACTCATATAGGGAGCGGCAAACGGTAACATCATAAGTCACATGGACGCTTCCCAGTGATTTTATACCTCCCATCAGCCGGTTAATAACGTCTGTGTTTAGGTAGAATGATATATCTGTGTGTGTGTGTGTGTGTGTGTGTGTGTGTGTGCCTAGAAAGGTGCATCATTGTAGGTGAAAACTAAAGGTGTCTATCAGGACGAAAGGTAAGTGACATATTCATAACTTTTACTCCACTAAATGAGGACCTCATGATTGGAAGGTTGTAATAGTATAGAAATTTGGGAAATTATATCGCTGCTTTGTTAGTACTCTTACGGTGATTTCACAATGCGTCGAGTCTATACCTACATCTACATCTAGACAGACACTCTGCTAGCCACATTGAAGTGCATGGCGGAGGTTTCATGGAACCGCTTTTATTATATTTCTCTACAGCTCCATTCTCTAATTATTCGCGGGAAATGGGGACACCTACACCTTTGTTTTCGATATGATTTCTCTTATTTTATTAAGATAATAATGTCTCCATATGTAGGTGGGTGCCAACAATATATGTTCGCATTCGGAAGAGAAAGCTAGTGAAAGAAATTTCGCAAATAGACATTAGACCTCGTCGCAACGAGTAACGCCTTTCTTGTAATGGTTTTCACCACATGCATCATTTCTGTGCTACTCTCTCGCCTATATCGCGATAATACAAAACGATCTGCCCTTCTCTGAACTTTCTCTAAATCGTTCGTCAGTCCCACCTGCTGTGTATCCCACAATTTCCAGAAATACTCCAAAATAGGATGCACAAGTGTAATGAGGCAGTTTCTTTAGTAGAACTGTTGCATCTTCTAAGTGTTCTGGCAATAAAAAGTAGAATTTGGTTTGCCTTCCGTACAATACTATCTATGTGTTCTTTTCAGTTTAAGTTTTACGTAATTGTTGTTCCTAGGGATTTAGTTAAATTTACGGCCTATAGATTTCAGTGACTTTAGTGGTCATATGGATGACTTCATACGTCTCATTATTAAGGATCAATTGCCAATTTTCGTACCATAACGATATCACGTAAATTATTTTGCAGTTGCTTTTGTACTTCTGGTGACTTTACTAACCGATAAATGACAGCATCATCCACGAACAGCCTAAGAGAGCTACTTAGTGTCTTCTAAATCTTTTATGAAAATAATGAGTAATAGGGGCCCTATAACACTTCCCTGTAGATATCACTTCTGTTCTGCTGAATTACTGTCAGTTACAACGTACTGTGTCCATACTGACAGGAAATCACGAATCCAATCGTACAACTGTGGCGATATTCCATAAGCAAGCAGTTGGACTAGAAGACGCTTGTAAGGTCCAGTGTCAAAAGACTTAGAAATCTAGAAAAAGCGGAATCTATTTGACAGCCCTTGTCGATAGCACTCATCACATGACGTGAGTACAGAGCTAGCTTGGTTTCAGAAGAACGACACTTTCCGTGTTGACTATGGTGAATAGGTCGTTCTATTCGCGGTAGTTCATAATATTTGAAAAAAGTATACGTTTAAAATCCTGCTGCAAGTCGAAATCGGTGATCCCGTGGATCACTTCTATTGCCTTTCTTGAATATTGGCGAGACCTGTGTCTTTAGGTACGGATCTTACGCTGAGCGAGCGTTTGTATACGATAAGTATGAGGCTGTACATCAGCATACTCTGAAGGGAACGTAACTGGTAAACAATCGGGACCGCGATACTTAGGTTTGTTAAGTAAGGTGCCTTAATACTCCAGGGGTATCTACTTTTATATTAAGCATGCTGGCAGCTGTTCATGATAAGAATTCTGGACTGTTAGCTTCGTCTTTTTTACTCTTGTAATTTTGAAAAGCAATTCTGCTTTACCAGAACTAAACAACTAAACAGAAGCACCAGCATTGCTGTCGTGTAGTGAAGGTATTGATTGTGTTTTGCTTCTAGTATACTTTACATACGACCAGAATGTCTTAGGATTCTCTACCAAATTCTCTGTTGTCGTAAAGCTAATTCACAATTATACCTTCTCCGAGGTTGACCTCTGGTGACTTTTCCGTTTTCTATAAATATTTTATCTTTGTATGTTGCAACTGTGTCTTGTTAATCTATAAGTGCTGTAATCTCCACACTTGACTGCACTTGATTTCTATGAAATTGCAATTACTATATTACGAGTTCGAAATTTTGGAATAATTTCGATCGTTTAGTGACGCTGAAATAAATTGAATGACGAAATTGAAAATTTGTGCTGGGCCCGGATTCGAAACTGGATTTCCCGCTTCGGGACAACGGTCGCCTTAATCAATTAAGGTATCCAGGCACGCTTCTCATCCAGCCCAAACTCAACTTGTTACACTACGATGGTAGTGCCCCCTACCCGTTAGTTCCACTAGAGCCACAGAACTATCTTTGCAAAATTTACTCACCTTAGCCACATTAGATTCTCTGCCCGCCAGGTACACGGACTGTAATAAAATATTTGTCTGTTTCCAGTCTGATGATGCGCGAACAGCGCGAAACGCGTGATTGAAGCAATAAAAATATTGCAACAGAGATTGAGAATTATTTAATTATAATCAACTACACTATTAAAAGGTACAGGGAGCTGAACTGCAATTACCCTGTAATGCTCCATTTAGGAGAAGAAGATATCTCAAGCTGATTGTGTTATCTCTGTAGAACAAAGACATAATTTGATGCCTTCAGCGTATAACTTGTATCTGCGTTTACGTTGGTTGAAATAAAAAGTGGAAAAAATCGAAAAGTTATAGACCTACTATTCACTACAACTTGTACACTATTCCACATGTTTTATATTCAAGATCGCATATTTTTTGGTTTGGTGTCATCAATTCTGTAAAGACATATGCTCTAAGACACCAGACCGGAAGATGGTACATCAGTGTGCCGAAACCGGTCGTCAAAAATAAGTAAACAGATAGATAAAAATAAAATAAAAATGAAAACTGCGATCTTGGCATTTTAAAAATTTGAATTCAAAAGGTCACCAATCTCAAATATAAATATGAGCAAATAATATGGTATATTCATTTGATTTGCTACGTACAGTGCAGCGACGATCATAGTGCGTAATCTTGAAGATCCGGGAGTGCTTCCGTCGGGCGTAGCAGAATGCAAATTTCCAGTCACGTTGTCAGGACTGATGGCTAGCAGCGTACCGAACATGCTGGCCAGCAGGCTGATAAATAGCAGTGCTCGCTGAAACACAACGTAACGTAACGATATTGTAAGTGGTACCAACCTCTGTGAAATTTTGCAGATCCCTACAGACGAGAGGATTACTACATCCCACAATCTTTCTCGAAAAATTATCGCCACACTGTAAAGAAATTAATACCAAAATAAAAATTATACGTAATATTACGGCGAAGTTGTTATTAAACACACAAATTTGTTTGAGTAAGCGTTTTGAAACCCACGAGCACTATTGAGGAATATTAGTAATATTTACACTAATAATAAATTGACTTTATACATACTAAATGGTAAGCTCATAGGGATTTGTGAAATTGTGGGATGTTGGTGTTAATGATGTTCTCCACATCCAGAGAGAAGATTGTTGTTTCCAGGTGTAAACAGTTATCGAAAATTCAAATGTTTGTAGAATTTATGGGTCTTACTTACGGTGTCATCAGTCCCTAAGCTTACAAACTACTTATGAACTAGTTAAGACTAAGGACGGCACAAATATCCATGCCCGAGGGGGGATACGAATCCCCGACCGTAGTGGCCGTGCAGACCGTGACTGGAGTGCCTCAGTCCCCTCGGCCACCGCGGCCGGCTAACAGTTATCGTACTAAGTTTGTATATGTATTTATAAATGTAAGAGGCTGGAAAAATACAGGCTCCCATTAGTAAATGTAATCTGAAACTGTAAGATGTACCTAAATCAATTTTTACAAGTGATGAAAGTAAGAACTCTGGAATGAAGTGATTGGATTGATCAAGTTCTGTCGAACTTCAATGTGCGTCAGGTGATTTGCGATTTACAATGACGCAGTTGGAAACCCGAGAGAATTTTATCAGTAAATCTCGCCGCGAAGTTATGCTTTCATACAAGCGACAATATTAATAGAACAATGTGTTGACCTACGACGAGTCAGCTGTATGATTGCAAACCTATTTTATCAAACTACTGAAGTAATCAGTCCCTAGACTTACAATCTACTTTGACTAAATTATGCTAAGCACAACACACACAGTCACCCATGCCCGACGGAGGAGTCGAACCACGGCGGGAGCGGCCGCTCAGTCCGCAGCATGATGCCTTAGACCACGGGGCCATTATCGTGAGACGTTGACTAGGTGGTTTGTCTTGTGTTAACTTTCGGTCTCAGTTTTACCTGTTGTTGTTGTCATCTTCAGTAAGCAGACTGTTTTGATGCAGCCCTCCAAGCTACTCTGTCCTGTGCAAGCCTCTTCATCTGAGAATACGATCCTTTTGAATCTGCTTACTGTATTCGTCCCTCGGTCTTCCTCTACGACCTTACCCCATACATTTCCTTCCAATCCATTTTCTAGATGTCTCAGAATGTGCCCCACAAACCTATCCCTTTTCTTAGTCACAGCATGCCAGAAACTACGATTCTCCTAATTACTGTTGAGCACCTCCTTAATTAGTCACGTGATCCCCTCATATAATCTTCACCATTCGTCTGTGGCATGACATTTCAAAAGCTTCTATTACATTTTAGTCTGAACTCGTTATCGTTCACGTTTCACTCTCATGCAATGGTAAACTCCAGACAAATGCTTTCAGAAAGGACCTCCTAACATTTAAATTAATATTGGACGTCAACAAATTTCGCTTCTTCTGAAAGGCTTTTCTTCCCATTGCCCTTCTGCATTTTATACCGTATCGTTACCTAATACAATTCCTTCAGCATCGCCTGATTTTCTTACACTATATTCTAATAAACTAGTTTTGCTCTTGTTAATGTTCATCTTATACCCACCTTTCAAGACATTGTCCATTCCGTTCAATTGCTCTTCTTTGCTCTGACAGAATTACTATGTCATCGGAAAACCGCCAAGTTTTATTTCTTCTTTCAGAACATTAACTCCCTCTCCAAATTTTGCCTTGCATACCTTCACAGCTTCCTTAGTGCACAGATTAAATCACATTGGAGAACGGCTACAACCATGTCTTACTCTCTTCTCAACCACTGCGACCGTCACATGCACTTTAACTCTTAAAACTGCTCTCTGGTTTTTGTACAAATTCAATATAACTCTTCGATTCCTATGTTTTATGCCTGCTATCTCCAGAATTTGAAAAAATGTATTCCAGTCAACATTGTCGAAAGCCTTCCCCAGATCTTAAATTATTAAAAAAATGTAGGTGTCCCTATCCTTAACCTATCTTCTAAGATAAGTCGTAATGTATTGCCTCCCGTGTTCCCTCACTTGTCTTAAATCCGGACTAATCTTCCCAGAGGTCGGATTCCAAAAGTTTCTCTATTCGTCTGTAAATAATTCGTGTTAGTATTTTTCAACCATGACTTATTAAATTGATAGTTCTATTGGCCTGGTGCAAGTCTTTCATTTGGATGTCACTTCGGTGACTTGCGTGGCCCTAGACTACCCCAGTTATCCACCGGGGAAATGGGACCTACAGCCTAACGTGGAATCCGAACCACGTGTCGTTTCTGGCGACTCCTCACATCGTTGAGAGGTAAAGGATGGGTTAAAGCTCGTACAGAAAAAATCCTAGGTACGACCGGCTTTCGAACCCGCACCCTTTGGTTTCCAGCCGAGCGCTTTACCCCAAGACCATCGGGCCCGACGATAATTCTGTAATTTTCCCATTTGTCTACACTTGCTTTCTTTTAGGAATTGTAATTGGTATATTCTTCTTGAAGAGGGAGGGGGGGGTGGGGTTTCCCCTGTGGAACAATTTCGTCACGATTGGCTCTCCTAGCGATATCAGCAGTTCAGACGGAATATCATGTACTCCAGGGGCCTTGTTTTTCACTCAAATCTTTCAGTGATCTTTTTGTGTCCCAACCTCGTCGCCGCTTTTGTGTCTCGTTTCCGTCGTAGGTGTTGGTGGCCGAGTAGAAAGAGACCAACACAGGAATAAATGATGCACGCTTGTGCAGGTAGGAGGTGACCAGCCAGTGGGACAGCAGAAACTAGAAACACTAGAGTAAATTAGAAAGAGATATATATTTCATAGAGACTTAGTAATACTTAACTTTTACATGGCTCAGTACTGCAGAAAGCTGATACATAGTTGAGCTAGAGGCCTGCCTAGTGCCTATCCGATAGCCAAGTCTTCACTGGTGCCTATCTGATTCCGAAGTGTTAACTGGTTACTATCTCAGTCCCAAGTGAACGATGTCGTTCAGTGGTGGCCACGAGCGTAGTTGTAGCAGAGGGCGCTCGTGGCTGACGGCGTAAGAACGCCGCGCCGTGCGTGCATGGCGGCGCGCAGCGAAAGTAGGTGGCGTGCACTTTAGACTTGTGCGACACCACAGATCCGTCAAAATTTTCACACAGTATCGTATGTCTTATTTCATCTTCCTCTACTTCCTTTCCGTTTCTAGAATACTCCCTTAATTTCTATTTTGTAGGTCTTCTATATATTTCTTCCTAGTTTCAGCTTTACGTATTTTTCCTGTAAAGAAACTAATCATTTTGTTCAAAAGTTTGTAAATCGAAGGGACTACTACTTTGGCCATCAGTCCCTAGGCCTGCAAATATTTAAACTAACGATAAGGACAACACACACACACACACACACACACACACACACACACACACACACACACATGCCCGAAAGAGTACACGAACCTCCGGCGGCGAGCAATCGCGCTTTTCAAATCAAATGTTTGTATAGCTTATGGGACTTAACTACGGGGTCATCAGTCCCTAAACTTACAAACTACTTATGAACTACTTAACACTAAGGACGGCATAAATATCCATGCCCGAGGGGGGATTCGAACCACTGACCGTCGTGACCGTGCAGACCGTGACTGGAGCGACTCAGTCCCCTCGGCCACCACGGCCGGCAATCGTGCTTTTCACAGAGAGGTTCGTTAGAGCGCTCGGCCATTCCATCGCGGCCTTTAAAGGAACCAGTTAAAATAGCACTTCACACAATAATGAAACAAATTAGCATGAAATGATTTTACACTTGTTATGGAAACAACAAAGACTGAGAGTGAAACTGCAGCGGTGGAGTGGCAGAGCTTTCTTAAGGCGCCTTGGTGCAATGGTGTGTGTGTGTTGTCCTTTGGTTCGGGAATCTGCGGCGCAGCAGTCACAGTCTGCACAGCCGCTACGATCGGGGGCTTGAATCTCCTCTCGGGCCTGTATGTTTGTGTCACCTTTAGTGTAAAGTACTTCATAAGTAGTTTGTAAGTTTAGGGACTGATGACCCCGCAGTTAAGTCTCTTTACCTTATCGAACATCTGAACGTTTGAGCTGATTCAGCGCCAATAGTTGGATCAGTCATTAGGTACAGAGAAAGAGGAATTTCTGAGCACACTCAATGACGAGCGATCACAAGTGGTAGTGCCACGCCTTCATGGAATAGGATTTGTGAGGTTCCAACATCCAAGCAGAACACAAGGATGTGGAAGCCAAATCCGAAAAGCCGAAGCCGAAGCACGGAAGGTTCATTTAAGTCTTCCCTCACTTGCTAAGTCACTGGAGTGCAGAGAGGAACGTTGGGACAAACCCAAAAATAATATTTTCCGATGTCAGCGACCAAGTAGGAGATTGGTAAGATCACTAGAGAACTTGGAAACGTAAGGAGGGTGATGCCGTGGCATGGTGCCATGGTCTGGTTGTGACAGGCGCCCCTGCTGCTCTTGTTGAGTGGCATGCAGCAGGGTGCGCTTTGGCAGGTGGACCAGCGCCGACCTGATCTTCCAGAGTACCCTGGCTGCAGTCGATGGATGCATCAGGGTGCATTATCCGCCACGATGACAGGAGTGCGCGTCATCCGTGCTCAACCCCATTGGAGCCCACGTGGTGAGGAGCGCAGGACATGCCCAGTTCGGTAGAAGGTGGGAACCCCATGCCTCGGTTCTTGTGGTGTCTGGGCAGGTGCTGAAGTCTGACGGACCGCGTTACTGGCAGCAGTGTGGCGTGCACGAACTCTTTCTTTGGCAGTTAGAGAACACTTCATTGTTCATGACAGATAGTTGTCCAGCAGCGTTCATTACGCTGGTACAAAGTATTCACATCAACATACAAATACAGAATTGCACAGATAATTTATAAAGAACTAATTGAGAAAATTAATGTACATTAAAAAACCTTAAATAAACTAGTATACTTGGGTCAATAGGATTTACAAAACGTGATCCAATACTTATCACTGGAAAGTTTTAACATTTGAGAGATGTTTAAGAAATTTCCTAATACTGTCACAGGGACTTAAACAACGCTAATTGCAGAGACACACTCAGAGTCACACACACAAGGAGGCACAATAGCCCAGTCAACGAAGACCGAAAACTGGCGATTAGGGGCAAAAATTCGTGTATTCGCAAATTTTTGTTCAGTGGTAGCAGGGAGTGTCATGAACAACATACTAAAAATCCTGACCTGTGGGGTGTGAGCTTTGTGGTGGGGATGCATTTAAAGGTCTCTTTTTCACGTTTTTCTTAAACAACTCGAAAACCTAGTGAAAATATTTCCCAGTACAAAATTAAAGTACGTTAAATTTCCTACAGAATAGGTCCTATTCATTTTTTCTCTAGGAACAATAGTTTTCTAATTACTAGGAATGAAAAAATGGCAGTTTATGAAAACAATTTTTTAATGGTATAAAATTAATGTTTATTGTTAAATGAAGTGGATTAAGACAAATATTAAAAGCATATTCCTCATTTAAGTAGAGTAGAACAGTACTGAGGGATAAATTTTGTTGCGAGGATGTGCCATGTAGCAGTGGGAGGGGGTGGGTTTGGGGGGTTGTGGGGGCGGGGGTAGAAGATGAGAGAAAGCTTGACGCTGGAATGATGTCAAGCAGTTCCCTTATTTGTGCTTCTGCAAAACTAGGAGCGAGCTAGTGAGTACCCACTCCATCTACCCCTATTAGGTCGCAGAAGCAGCTACAGGGTGTTTCACCAAGTTATACCGACTCTTCCACAGCACACATCGTAAATAACTGGTGATGCAGTATGCGACAGCATGTAGTATATGTGATATGAATGATCGTGGGCGAATGGCAGCAATGAGGGCGTGGGATATAGATGCCAGCTTCTTCTGAATTTTCTGTTTCGCTTTTTTTTTTTTTTTTTTTTTTTTTTTTTTTTTTTTTTTTTTTTTCCCTCCGATATGCAGTCCATCAAGACTTGGAGTGAACGATGCACCATTTCCTCATTTTCAGTACAGAATTATTCACAGGGTATGTTGTTCATGACACTCCCCGGCTACACGAATTTTTCCCCTAATTTTCCTTCTTTGACTGGGCTACAAGCGACAAAACTTTGGAAAGACGCAGATAGCAGAAGCTGAGTGGTGCGGCACGGAGCGGCTGCATAGTATTAAATCTAATTAAATTGACCGGCCGGCAGGCTAAGGTCGTACTGCTGTAATCTACTATGGAAACTAAATGTTGTGCCCAAAGCAGCTCTACATTCATTATATTGGCTACTATTTAGTTTCCGACCCCTTGCAGATCACTGGATTGTTCCTGTTTCCCTGGCGAGTACCTGTAGAATCTTTATAGAACGAAAGACAAATTTAATATAATTAGTGACACTTTACTCGCATACTGCCTATTTGGAGCAGCAGCGTCACTATGTGATGGCTGCTCCAGAGGTCCCTCGATTCCTTAGAACATTCCATAGAAAAAATCTCAAAATACATAAAAGCAGAAATTCTAAAAAAAGAATGTAAGCTTGGTATTAAAATAAACAAACGAATTAATTGACATTCTAATCCTGTAATCAGAGAAACACTGAAACAAGACGTGAAAATACATAAACACCTGGAACAATAAAGAAAATAGAACACAGTTGATTAAGTGAAACATAAAAATTACAATCTGCCTGTACAAACATAAATCAAGACAAACACTAGTGATTAGATGGTCTAGTTCAAGGCTTACCATTAAAATATTGTCATAAAATTTTCCAGGTAAAAGTTACAAAAAGAAAATCGTTTTGGAGTACATACTCCTAATTAATACTGCTAATGGTGTTCGAAATTCGGACATTAGTCTCGAGCTCTGGTCGCATTAATCATGGGCTTGACATTTTACACTGGGCTGTGTACTTTTTCTCGTCAACGAAGTTCAAATGGGCCTGGTAAGCTAGATTCTTCAGTACGTCCTTCTCACCTATTATATGGCGGCGATCACAGTTTCCCGCTATACATAACTTGAAAATTCTGTTAGCTTGCATTACGGGCACTTGATTAATTGGTAAATTAGATACATCACCCAGTTGGCATTACAAACCCTTGTCCCAATTATACACAACACGTTCCAAAACACCTTCTACACTTCACCAAGCACTAACCCGTTTCTATCCGGGAGGCGGCACCGTTACGGCGACTTACAAGAAGGAAACACATTGGCAATTTCAAGGACACAGGGCACACATATACTGGCTGTGGCAGTACTAATTACCGTCCTCCCTGCTCTGGAGGAACATGCCTTTCCCATTCACTCACTGACGGTACTGGACATTTAACGAACCGAAAATTTTAAATTTACATAGCACAGCTAAAAAGAAAGGTACACCCTAAAATAATACAATTTGTTTTGGTACTAATTGTACTTACATCGCATATCTGGTGCAGCAGTTGAATAAAACGCAGAAACGACTGAAATATTAAACTAAATTTACCATTGCACAGGCGCTCCACAGTAAAGTAGCAATCAAACGTCAGTTTAGCAGAGCCGACATTACTGACGGTGCCACAACATTTAAGTGCTTGCGCCGAAAAAGCATGCCTCACGCGACAGCTGATTGTACAGCACTCAAATTATCTCACCCAGTGCTGCATATACTCATATGCATGATAACAAATATTATAAATGCGTCTCCTACGTGACTGTTTTTCGGCGCGAAAACACACACAAAATACACAATAAAACATGAGACCTGTAACGTATACAGAATACACACACACACACACACACACACACACACACACACACACAAATAATAATAATAATAATAATAATAATAATAATAATAATAATAATACACAATCATTCTTTTAAAGGTCTACATTGAGATTTCATTACATACTTGCACGGATTTGACTCTGGGCGATTAACGGAAATAAAAATAGGTTTTATGCACCTCCGCTGGGGCGTCCTCTTCCAGACAGGAGAGCGAAACTGAGGATCGCTGTCAGATAATACCTTCTCGACGTACCAACCTTGGGACAGGAAGCCTTTCACAAATGTATGTGGTACAGACCTGCTTGTGGCTCTTTTCAAAGAAGTTAAAATATTTCGAGGTCAACTGGACGGCAACGAATATGTAACTGTGTGCACTAGCTGTCAGTGGTAAGGGACCAAACAAATGTACGGCAGCAATATCTCGTAAACGAGAAGGGATAATGGGAAACAGAGGAGCAAGGTGAAACACTGTGGGAGCCTTAGACTTTTGACATGCTTTACAAACAGCAGGAACTTTCTGGATCCTCTTTTCCATGTTTGGAAAGTAGCAGGTATCTGGGAGCTTAACAAAACATTTACAGGGCCCATAGTGCGCGTAACTAAGGTGTGTATACCAATGCGTTTGTTCACCAACTCATCCAGTATACATACAACGCAGTTGGACTTCCTGGGGTTGCTATGGCGGAACAAGACGTTATTCCTAATTAGGTAATAGTTCCTAAACGACAGATTGTTGGTGTCACGCCATAAAGCCTTCATGCCTTTCAGAACTGGATCCTTGTCTTATTCCTGCACTAAGTCGTGGAGGGAAACAGAAATGAAATTTTCAAAAGCTAGCCATGTAAGTAGAACAGGCTGTATTTATTTTCATTAGGCTCATCATTGGATCCATGAGTCAGACCCACCAGTGGACGAGAAAGCCACCACATTCTCCGGATACGTGTACAACCATGAAGCGAAATTCCTGGAGATATAGTGCTCACTTGGCCAACCGTCCGTGCGTCAATTTACGCCCACATGAAGAACTGCAATGCACGGTAATCAGTATATTCCCTCGTCGTTCAGCCGAAAAGAAATCCACAGAACTTAGTAAATCCGTAGACGACTGCTAGGGCTTCCATCTCTGTCACCGAGTCTCTCGCATTTAGTGAGAACACGACTCACGAACACAATTGTTTTTCACCGCAGTACCCCGTCTTCTTCAAATTCTTGAAACAGCTCGGCAGCAGTTCCGGTCTTCGAACTGTCTATTCCAAGGCAGAAATCCTTGGAAAGATCTGGGTGTGGTTGCAAGGGCGCAGCCAGAGGGGCCTGCTTAACACTTTGAAATCCAGATTATGCGTCTGCGTTCCAGTTCCGCTCGAGAGTGTGCAAAGGGAAGGTGTACTCATGATGTGAAGAGGTAGACTTTTTTGTAATAATTTATGAGTCCCAAGAAGGCACGCAGTTGCTTCTTTGTTGTCGGAACAGGAAAGTCTCGGATTGCGTCGACTTTACGAACGTCTGGAAGAATACCCTCTCTCGCAATGACGTGCCTGTAGCAGACCGAATTCTGATTTCCTAAGATTAACCGTTACCCCTGATTGCTGGAAAACATGCACTAATTGTCAATAAAATTCTTCCGGGTATGGCACCGCGTCGTAATTTTAAAAACTGTACTGACGCTTCGGCCACTGTTGCAGGCGGTCTTCATCAGGACACAGACACAGACTCTGATGAAGTACACCTGCAACTGTGGCCGAAACGTCGGTGCAGTTTATAAAATGACGACGCGGTGCCACACCCGGAAGAATTTTATTGATAGTGACAACTGCCGCGGAAGCCTACATTTGCATGCACTAATTGATCTAAAACCTGGTTGGGGTTTTCCCATGAACTTTCTGTGATCAGCATATCATCCATGTAAGTAGTGATGCACCGCCGCAATTCCTCCAGTAAAATGGAGTGAAAGCCATGAATAAAGGCGGCGGAACTGAATTTAAGGCCAAAAGGAAGCTTTCTGAAGACCAGGAAAGCCGTGTAAGGCCGACAAGCAGGGATCAGTTGTATTTGCCAGTAGCTGGCCCGCAAATCGATCGAGGAGAGCACACTGACGCCATGGAATTTCTGCAAGAGTTCATTTAACGTCTGCGGTCAATAAGTCTTTGGCTCAATTATGGTGTTTATTTGTCTTGAATCCAGGACAAGCCTGATCGATTTATCATTCTTCGGGACGATCAACAATGGACTGTTATATGAACTCTCAGTGCGTTCTATGACGCTGTCCCCTAACATACAGACAATCTCCTGCTCAGCTTCCCACTTGTATACCCAAGGAATTTGGTATGGCTTCACAGAGAACTTGTTGTGTGGTCGCACTTTAAACTTATATTGAAAGCCTTGGATTGTGCCCGGGGTATCAGAGAAACTATCGCATGTTTCCGCAAAATGAAATCTAAATTAGTTTTCGCTTGGGGTGAGGCATCCTCTAACGAAACCATTTTTCAGTCACTCTTCCAGAACGTCTACTTTCTCGCAATCAACAAGAAGAATACTCCGACAGCACCGGATCTGGCGAGTATATCGTCCGATAATCTAATAAAAAGTGTCAACACAGACCAGCGGAACTCAGCCTCGTGGTGCACTCGCTTAATTTTAACCTAATTTCTTTCTGATTCAGCCGAAGGCATGTTTCGCCTTCGCCAAAGTACAAAGTAGCATGATGCGCCACCAAAAAGTCCAAACCGAGCAACACATCTACAACTAACGACGGCACAACATTAAAGTTGGCAACAAATACATATCCTTGACACGAGAACTCAATTTCGGTCTGTCTCCGTACCTCTACGCTGCGCCCAACCAAGGCGCCCTTAACCTTGATGCATTGCAGTGGGGTTCTGGCCAAGATGCCACTGCTTGGTAGCGCTCATATGCCGCTTCACTTATTATGGATACGACACTGCCTGCGTCGAGAATGCAGGATAACTCCACATCTCCCACTGAAATTGTCATGATGGTTGTATCAAATTATATCTCAGCTTGGGTTCCTCCTGTAACAGGACTCCACATCTCCTACTGAAATTGTCATGATGGGTTGTATCAAATTATAGCTCAGCTTGGGTTCCTCCTGTAACAGGACTTCCCTATCGTCAAACCCTATCAGTCTGACCTGTTTCGTCCTTTGTTCACCGTCAGACTCCAAACAGGAAGAAACAGAGCGGGAACGTCATTGTTTTGACGTCGATGGTCCAGGTTGCGCTCTGGTTTTTGTTATGCTTCTGGTCGGGCGAAAGCTCTTTGATACCCTGTGGCAGCTTGTTCAGCCGTTCCCAGTGAATACGCTTGGAATTTGCATCACACGGTTCGTTATTATCAGAGTGCTGTTCCCCCACTTTCGCTTTTTCTTCCCGCGATAATCACCCTTATACCCTTTATTATTTTGGTTACGCAATTCCCCGTTTTGCTTGGTTTGCTGGCCATTTCCACAGGACTGCCCATAAGAAGCAGTACTTTGCTCCTTTTCCTGTACCTGATTCTTATTACTATTCCCCTTTCCCTCTTTGACTGGAATGTTATTCTGCAGTGAAACGTAATCAAAATCGAGATCTTCGTGGAGAGCGTGAAACTGCTCCTCATCGTCCTTGCATCTCCGTGCTAAGAGAGCGTTGCGCAGATGTCGCGGTAGCGTACCCAAACAAATTCTAATGAGTTCAAGGACGGGATATGGGCTGGTTAAATAATAGTTCTTATTTAGCATATCTTGCATGAAATCGGCTGGGCTGGCAAAGTTCAACTGTCCGTAGGGGGGCATCCTTGGATGTTGTGGCACACACGGTCCTGCTAGCTCTCGGACCAGTAGGAAGCTAAAAAGTATTGTTGGAAGATCTCGTAGCTGTTGCCATACCGATGGAGTGACCTCAGTCGCGTCTTGGGATCACCTTCCAGGTGTCCACGCACAAACTCTATTTTGTTCTTCAGGCCAGTTTGGTGCAAGGGATAATGGGAAACAGAGAAGCAAGGTGAGACACTGTGGGATTCTTGGGCTTTTGACATGCCTTGCAAACAGCAAGAACTTTCTGGATACTCTTTTTCATGTTTCGAAAGTAGCAGGTATCTCGGAGCTTAACAAAACATTTACGGGGCCCATAGTGCGTGTAGCTAAGGTGTGTATACCAAATGAGTTTGTTCACCAACTCATGCAGTATACACACAACCCAGTTGGACTTCCCGAGTTGCTACAGCAGTACATGACGTTATTCCTAATTAGGAAATAGTTCCTAAGCGACAGATTGTTGTTGTCACATCATAAAGCCTTCAGGTCTTTCAGAAATGGGTCCTTGTCTTGTTCCTGGCGAGGTAGCCGTGTTTTTATTGTCGTTACAACCTAATCTTGGAAGAAAGAGGTGACAGGAGACCTCTCAGGAAGCGGTTGTAGAGGGAATTGTCTTAGCCAAGTAGCAAGAGTTGGTCAACTCTAATCCCTGAATGCACTCCGTGTCGCTTTTAGCACGGTCTACATCCGGCGTATAGCGGGCGGTGGGGGGGGGGGGGGGGTTTCCCGTGGCCCTAGAGCATCACTCTTGATCTGGCTCTGGCGACTGTGGAAGTAAGTGCTCCGCCGAATCATGCCGAAGGGAAGGTGTGCTGTTGGGACTTTGCTCTCTTTGTGCTATGCGAGGCGAAGTGTTTCTTAATTGAGTGTATTCAGTGTAAATTTATTATTTGCATTTTTATTTTGCTCAAGTTAGAACACACCTGTGTGGCCTTCAGCCTTTGTGTAAACCTAGTATGTTTGAATTTCCTTCGTGTTTTTAACTAACATTTTTGCAACGTTTCTGTATCCGCAAGAATGCTAGCTTTTGAAAATTTCATTTCTGCTCCCCTCCACTACAGAGAGCGGGAACACGACAAGGACCCGATTCTGAAAGACGTGAAGCCTTTAATGGCGTGAGAACAACAATCCGTCATTTAGGAACTATTACCTAATTAGAAATAACGTCTTGTTCCACCGTAGCAACACCGGGGTGTCCAAGTGGGTTGTGTGTATACTGGACGAGTTGGTAAACAAACTGATTTCGTATACACATCTTAGCTACGCACACTATGCACTCCGTTAATGTTTTATTAACTCCGTGATACCTGCTACTTTCCAAACATGGAAAAGAGGATCTGGAAAGTTATTACTGTTTATAAAGCATGTCAGAAGTCCAAAGCTCCCACAGTGTCTGACTTTACTCCTCTGTTTCCCATTACCCTTCTCGTTTACGAGTAATTGCTGCCATGGATATGTTTGGTCCCTTACCATGGACAGCTGGTTGACACAGTTATATATCCGTTGCCATCGATCTGACCTCGAAATACGTAACGTTAACCTCTTTAAAAAGAGCCATGAGCAGGTCTGTACACTGTGTGTACGCTGCCTGGACCCTCGCGGTCGGCTGGCGCCAAACTTTACGACTTCTACCGGCGCCAAGTTGGCGAGGCGTAGGTTGCTGAGGGCTCTCACGATGGGAGAGGGCGCCATTTGGGGATGCCTATCGTGAAACACAAAATTTCATGCCGTTTCTGGGAACGTGAGCCTGGGAAAGTTTTTGAGGGGGAGGAGCTTAGTAGTGCTAGTAATAGCAAATTGATTGGCGAGACAATTAGGTCCTCTCTCTCTTACTGGCTTGATGTCTTATGTGGGTGGAGTCTGACAGCCAAAGAAAGTTTTTTCTTCAGGAGAGCATGGGGAGAGTGAGAGAAAAAGAGAGAAGTGTGGAGGACACCGGACAGTTCGGACCTCTTGGTAGCAGTGAGGAGTGGCGGCAAGGACTCCGAAGTTTTTGGACCTTGCGAGTCGGTGGACTTAGAAATTTTGTGCCCATTGCCCAGTGTTAGATGGCGTCTGTGTAATAGCTGTTCGCATTCACAGTTATACTGAGAAACTTGTAAATATTCTGAAGTGGGTGTTGTTTTAGAAGAAGCTCACTCGTAATCAGGATAATTTACTGTTCTTGAATAACTGCATACACCACTGGGTTGGAAAATTGCTGTATTTTTTCGTTGCTCGAATACTTTAGTAATTGCCGCGCCGTTCGGGTAGATAATTTCCCATCTGCGACTGCATTCATCAGTCTGCTCTTCCATCAGCGGCCCATCGACATCGGTGACGCTGTTCAACTGTATATGGTAAAGTAGCGTCAACGCATAAATAGTGAAAAAAGATTAGTGAATGGTGGTTGATAGGTGGGACGTAGGTGTGAGTTTGCGAAGTCGTCATAGTCGATTTTTAATCGAGCATGTCTGTTTCAGAACTTAACCTTCTACTGACTTTTTAAATACATTTTTGATAGGTTAATACACCAAATTTATGACTATAGCCAGTCGAACTTGTACCTTTTCTTTTGGTGTTAAGATTTTGTCCTTTATTCTGTAAAAAGTATTCCGATCATTAGATAATTTTGTTTGTGCTATTTCAAGTCATTATTTTTGTATGATTTTTTAAAAGGAATTGACACTTTTTCATGTGTTTTTGATAAATTGGCACATAATTTTTGTTAAATATAGTAACTATTTATGAACATCGTGTACCTGATTTCAACCACCTTTCATATGTTTGTCTATGTTAGGTAGGTCAGGGGATTTGTGTGCTTCCAACAACAGTGTATGGAAACACGCCTTTCACTGAATAAATAAATATAAGTGAGATTAGACTACTGGTCGCCACTACTTTCAGTTAGGCACAGTAAATCCTCAGTTTCATATTTTTAATAATTTTTTCTATTTTTTTAAATAATAATAATAAAAATATTGGCGACCCTTGGATAACTTGATTATTTTGTGATGATGGTTAATTTAATACAATTTATTCATTTGCATATTAATGATCTATCTGCAAAGTTGGCAGAAAAGGTAATAGAACTCAAATGGCGGACAACATTCAGTTGACATTCAAAATAATAAATTTTGAAAAGGGCAACAACATTTCAATGTGACCACAGCGTGAGACGAGTGCCTAAATTCGGAAAATTACGCGTGGTACAGATTAGGAATATCTATCTACTCCATAATCACTTTCTTTTGGAGATTTTAGCATGAACCAAGGTAACATGTTTAAATCTTACGATACTCATTTTTTATGATGAACCTTGAACTAGCACATCTAATAACTAGTGTGTGTTTTGATTTATATTTTACAGGCGAATTTGTAGTTAAGATGTTTAACTTAATCAACTGTGTTTTATTTTCGTTACTGTTCCAGGTGTTGATGTATTTTCATGTATTGTTTTAGTTGTTTTCTGAGTATAGGATTAGGATGTTAATTGATCCATTTGTTTATTCTAATACCAGCTTAGTATGTATTTTGTCCTTTTTGAAGAGAGAATGTTCTTAGGAACCGAGGGACCGCTGGAGCAGTCATCACACTGTCACGCTGCTGCTCTAAATGGACAGTAAGCGAGTGTAGTGCCTCTAATGATAATAAATTGTCTGTTAGTTACATTAAGATTCTACAGGTACTCACCAGAGAGACAAGAACAATTCAGTGATCTTCAAGTAGTCGGGAACTAAACTGTAGGCAGTAGATGCAGTAGTTGGGCCCAGCATGTAGTTTTAATGGTAGATTACAGTAGTGCGAGCTTGGGGTGGTGGCAGGTCAATTTAATTTGATATTATAAGTATTGCAGCACTGTGCCTCACCGCGACAATTTGCGTCTGATATCTCCTCATTGCCAACGCTTTTTTTTTATCCCCTGCTGGCGCCTTCTTGTGAGTGCAACTGTATTTCTCTGTCCGTCTGCGGCCACAGCATCAGAACTATTAAAACAGCTTTGTTTAAGTCCCTGTGATAGTATTAGGAAATTTCTTAAACATTTCTCATATGTTATAACTTTTGTTTGATAAGTGTGGGTCATGATTTATAAATACTAATTGACCCGAATAATGCAGTTCATTAACGATTGTGTAATTTACCTTAAAATTTTCACCTATTTGATTATAAATTTTTGTATTTGTATGTTGTGATGAATGTGAGTGTTACGTTGCACCAGCATAATGGACGCCACTGGGAAACGAATATGTGTTAAAGAAAGTGTTTTCGAAGTGCCAAGGGAAACAGTTCGTCCACCCCACACTGCCGCGAGAAACGAGGGCCGACGTCCTCCGCCGCGACGCCGAGAGAACCAAATGCGGTGCGGGGTTTGCGCCTTCTACGTCAAGCGGCTCTCCCACTGAGCCATGCCGGCCAGGCAGTGGTGGCTGAGCCAGCAGCCCCAGCTCCGAGGGCAGCCGAGTTCAAGGCCGCTGGCATAACGCGGGCCGCAGTGCCGTCCCCACCATGATTCCGGGGGTCGCCTCAGACAGTGAGCCGCTTCACTCCCGCCCCCCCCCCCCTCGCTCCAATGCTTCCGAGCGGCTAACAGCGGCTGTCATTGGCCACCCTGCCCACTGGTGAACTGGGCACCGCAGAAGTGGGCGTGTCCTGTGGGCCTCCACGATGACGCACACTCCGTTTGAATGGCACTCAACGAGGGCAGCAGGGGCACAAATACAGATGTCTGGCGTCTGTCACCAGTTGCTGCATGTGCCAGAACATCAAAAGACTTGTGAACTAACTTGGTTAACACACTTCTGTGCTTCGGCTCTTAGGCATTCCACGTCCTTGGTTCCTGCTTGGATGTTGGAACCTCGTAAATGCTATGCCATGAAGGTGTGGCACTGCCTCTTGTGATCGCTCGCCATTGAGGGTGTTCACAAAGTTCATCTTCATCTGTGCCTAATGCAAGATGAAGACTGATCCAACCATTGGCACTGAGGCAGAGTGGAAGAAACATCGGCGGGTGAGGTGCACCTGGAGCTGGAAAGAGGGAAAATCAACTACGACCATGCACACTGAACGACAACTTGACTGTAGTAAAGTTTTAAATAAGTGAAGTACTTTGTAAGTTTTGACATTTAATGTTTTGAAACTGGAAGGTGTTAGGAAGGAATTATAGATGGATGGGTTTGTATAAGAATGTAGGAGACCAAGTTTAAAGGGCAACCTCGAGCAAGATGGATCAAGAACAGTTCGAGGAGGAGTCTGGACTAGAAACGGAAAGGAAATTGCAGAAAAACAGGAAAAAGTCGAGCGTTACCATTAGTACCCCATCGTGCTCTAATGCTGGATAAAGGGGAAAGGAATTTGACGAAGTTATATGAATATTTGAGACTCCTTTCACCACTAGAAAAACGTACAAATTTAATCCCTTTCCCTCTGTAGCCTCCCCACGTGACATGACATTAATTTCAGTGACACCGCCTTGAATTATAATCGGAAAACATGTGTGGAGTGCAGTGATATCAGAGATAAAGTTATATCAAAGGACTGTAATGAACATTTTTTACAGCAAAGAAATTTTAATGTCGTTATAAATGCTATTTCATCTCTCTGCTCGAGCAATAAATATACCATTATGTAGGTGTGTAGTCTGTAATCCTTTCTTGTTTTGTGTCATAGAGTTGCGGAGTAAGTCAATGTTTGAGAGGGCGATATCATCATAACATTTCGAGAGGCGCTGTTTTTTCTCACTACTACATTTTGAGGTGCATAAGTTAATGTAAAATGTCAGATATGATGTTAAATAGAAATGATAAACAGGATTTCGTGTTCTTAGTTGTTTAACATCTCCCAGACAGACATTTTAAGCATTTTCCTACTTTTAATTCTAGCTGCAGCATCTCCAACATCTTCTCTGAACTGCAGTCGCCGGCCGCAATTTCACGGCCAATTCTAATTAATAATTATTAAATGGTTCAGGGTCGAGAGTTTAAATGAAATTGGGTTTTTAAGAATTATATTTTCATCTTGTACTACGATCCTAGATGCAGTTGAAATAACATGACACAGATTTTTAATGAAATTTATGTAAGTATGTGTACCAACCAAATTGAGTGGAAGTGAAATAACGTGAGACTGTAATTTTCAGATACGACGTATGTCGAGTGAGAAATCATAGGAGAGTTTTTATATCGTGGCGTCAGATATTTTTCGGGTCAGCAACAGTTGAATAACTGATAGACCATTCTCATCCTTAATTTACAGACTAACACTAGTCTATGATTAATGAAATTTTTTATTTATTTTTTCATTGTAAAGTTTCGTCAGCATAATGTCAAGTAATAGTTTGTGATAAAGGACATCAGTACTCCGATCAGTTCTTTGATTTATGCAATCTATATCACAGTAAAAATAATGTAATAATTTAGTACAATCAATCAGAGTAAGTAGCAGATCATGTCACTCTCACACAATCTCGGTACCCTAGATAATTAAAAACATTTAATCGTTCGCTGTTAATCAAAACTGTTTTTGACATCACATTTATGAAAAATATATCCAAGAGAGATTTCAAATCAGTTACCTCATAATACTTTTCAGCAGTTGGTTATAGTTTTAGTACAGTGCAGTTCTTTTATTATTATTATTATTATTATTATTATTAATATTATTATTATTTTCTTTTTTTCAGTTTTGTTCAATCTATGCATTGAGCAACCTGTGAAGGAATGCGTGGAGAAATTATGAGAAGGAATTAAACTTCAAGGAGAAAAAATAAAAACTTTGCGTTTGGCTGATGACATAGTAATTCTGTCAGAGACAGCAATGGACCTGAAAGAGCAATTGAATAGATTGGGCAGTGTCTTGAAAGGAGGGTATAATATGAACATTAATAAGAGTAATGCAATGTAGTGTCAGAAAATCAGGCGATGCTGAATGAATTAGATTAGGTAACGAAATAATAAAGGTGAGTTATGTTACTTGGACAGTAGAATAACGTATGTTGATCGTCCTACAGAGAATATAAAATGTAGAATTGCAGTAGGAAGGGAAAAAATACAGTAAAAATAATGTAATAATTTAGTACAATCAATCAGAGTAAGTAGCAGATCATGTCACTCCCACACAATCTCGGTACCCTAGATAATTAAAAACATTTAATCGTTCGCTGTTAATCAAAACTGTTTTTGACATCACATTTATGAAAAATATATCCAAGAGAGATTTCAAATCAGTTACCTCATAATACTTTTCAGCAGTTGGTTATAGTTTTAGTACAGTGCAGTTCTTTTATTATTATTATTATTATTAATAACATTATTATTATTTTCTTTTTTTCAGGTTTGTTCAATCTATGCATTGAGCAACCTGTGAAGGAATGCGTGGAGAAATTATGAGAAGGAATTAAACTTCAAGGAGAAAAAATAAAAACTTTGCGTTTGGCTGATGACATAGTAATTCTGTCAGAGATAGCAATGGACCTGAAAGAGCAATTGAATAGATTGGGCAGTGAACATTAATAAGAGTAAAAGAACGGTAATGCAATGTAGTGTCAGAAAATCAGGCGATTCTGAATGAATTAGATTAGGTAACGAATAATAAAGGTGAATTATGTTACTTGGACAGTAGAATAACGTATGTTGATCGTCCTACAGAAAATATAAAATGCAGAATTGCAGTGGGAAGGGAAACGTTTTTCAAAAAAGGAAATTTGTCAACTTTCAATATAAATTTAAATGTTAGGAAGTCTTTTCTGATGGCATTTGTGTAGAGTTTTTGTATGGGAGGAAGATAAATAGTTCAGACTGGAAAATGACAGAGGCTTTTGAAATATGTTGCTAGAGACGACTGTTTTTGGTTAGGTGGGTAGATCGCGTAATTAATGACGAGGTACTGAACAGAATTGGGAAGGAAAGGAATGTTTGGCATACCTTGACTAAAAGAAGGGATCGGTTGGTAGGACACATTCTTAGACATAAAAGAATCGTGAATTTACCGCTGCAGGGAGGTGTGTGGGATAAAAATCACAGAGGTAGACTAAGATACGAATACAGTAAACAGATTCTAATTGATGTAGGTTGTCGTTCTACATCAACATGGGATACTCCGCAAATCACATTTAAGTGCCTGACAGGGGCTTCATCGAACCACCTTTATACTATTCATCTACCATTCCATTCTCGAATAGCGCACGGGAGGAAAGAACATATGAATCTCTCCGTTCGAGCTCTGATTTCTTGTATTTTATTGATGATCATTTCTAACAACATAGTTGGGAGTCAGCAGTATACTTAGCATTTGGAGAAGATTGTAGGCGATTGGAGTTTCATAAGTAGACCACGCCGCAGCGATAAACGCCGATGTTGTAAATAATTCCCATTCCAGATCCTGTATCATTTCCGTCACGCTGACTCCTCTGTATAGTGACAAAACAAAGCGGGCGGCCCTTCTTTGGACTCTTCCGATGACTTCCATCAAAACCCACTTCTTACGAGGAGATGAAAAGGCTTGCTCAGGATAGAACAGCGTGCAGAGCTGCATCAAACCATTCTCCGGAGTGAAGACGATGACAACAAAACAACAATAGGCCTTTGACTTATGCAGTCTATACCACAGTGAAAATAAGGTTATAATTTAGCGCAATCAATCAGAACTCAGTAATATCAGAATGAGTAACAGATTATTTAATCCCCAAACACACTTAATAATAATCTCGGCACCAAAGATAATAAGACAGATTCAATCACGCGCTTTAATCAAAAATGACTGTGATTTAACTTTTTTTTTTTTTTTTTTTTTTTTTTTTTTTTTTTTTTTTTTTTTTTTTTTTTTTAGTTCGTTTCAGCCTACTAGGAACCACGAGGCTCGTCTTAACTCTCAACTAGGGTCTTCTGCTTTTTCTTGGCCCAGTACGCCTTCATATTCTGACTGTGAGCCTGCTTCCTCTCATCCGTCCATTTTGGTCTGGTGGTGCCTTTATACTTCTTGCTTGTGAGAGATAGTGGGAAGACTCCATGTAGAATGGCCTGACGGTATTGAGTTCGGTTCTCGGTTATCCGTAATGGGATCTGCAGTTCCTCTAAGTCTGATCTAACAGAGGTGAACCACTTGGCTTTGGACGCCTTTTCCCTGCTTGTCACTGAGAGGATCTTCTTGGTTAACCTTGAGTGATTCAGGCGAGTTATGTGCCCGTAGAAGGTCAGTCGCCTTTTCCTCATACATGTGACTATGTCTTCCTGGTGTTCATACAGTTCGTTATTGTGCCTTATTCTGTAAGTACCGTCTTCCTCTCTTATGGGTCCTAATATTCTCCTCAGGATCTTCCTCTCTTTAAGTTCTAGTTTCCAGAGTGGGCCCTTTCGATTCATCAAGGGATACTCGGAGGCATAGAGTGCAGAGGGTTTTACTACTGAGTTGTAGTGCTTCAGTTTTAAGTTCTTGGATAGGTACTTGGAGGTATAGATATTCTTACATGAATGACAGGCTCTCTCTAACTTGATGCACCTGGCCAAGGTTTCGTTCTCACTTGCTGAAATCCATTCTCCCAAGTACTTGACTTTGAAACTTCCTGGCAGATTAAAATTGTATGCCGGAACCGGGACTCGAACCTGGGACCTTTGCCTTTCGCGGGCAAGCGCACTACCGGTTGTGCTATCCCGACACGACTCACGATGCCACTTCACAACTTTACTTCCACCGGTACCTCGCCTCCTACTCCGCTGCAGAGTGAAAGTTTCATTCTGGAAACATCCCTTAGGCTGTGGCTAAGCCATGTCTCCACCATATCCTTTCTTCCAGGAGCTGTAGTCTTGCATGGTTCGCAGGACAGCTTCTGTGGAGTTTGGAAAGTAGGAGGCGAGGTACTGGTGGAAGTAAAGTTGTGAGGCGGCATCGTGAGTCGTGTCGGGATAGCACAATCGTTAGTGCGCTTGCCCGCCAAAGGCAAAGGTCCCAGGTTCGAGTCCCGGTTCCGGCACACAATTTTAATCTGCCAGGAATTTTCATATCAGTGCATACTCCGCTGCAGAGTGAAAGTTTCATACTTGACTTTGATTTCACATATATTAAAAATTCATCCAGAAAATTAAATTATGTTTCCTCAAAGAAAGATTTCAAATCAATACGCCACATCTTCCTGCTGAACTGTGTGTGTTCAATGAAACTAAAATTTCGTTATATCTGTGTTTACTGGTACCGCAGTTGTAATGGATTCAATAGACTTCAAACACAGAAAGAAATTCCATTTTATCATGAATTTCAGATGGCAAATTTGTCCCTTTGCGGTGCTGTAAACGCACCAACTTCGGGCTGGTGGCCAGTGACGCGTGCGCCATCGCGCAATTTCACAGAGTGCCTCGCCGGCTATACGTTCGCTTTTTTTCCGCCCCGGCCTACCGCGCGGCAGTCGCACGCCGCCCTGCAGCGCTCGACGGCAAACAGGCCTCGGGGCGCGCTCACTTGTTTGTCGCGGGGCCTGCGCATGCGCGTGTGCGCCGGCGAGCGCGGTCGCCAGTATTTCCCGTGTAAACGCGCCCGCCGACTCCAGCAGCGAAAGCGGTAATCGCGTTGCAGAGCTTTTGCGTTTACTCGACGATCGCTTTGTGGGATAGCCGTGTAGACACACACACACACACACACACACACACACACACACACACGCGCGCGCGCGCACTGAATTCCGTCTACAATTAATCACAAAAATTTTATTCCAAAGCTCTGGAAACGGTCGACTGTATACAGCACGGTGGCACATCGAAGCAAAATAGTGCAAGATACGTAAACGTGAAGGTGGCGCGTTTCTGTTTAGACCTCTGAATGTCTCGTGGTTTCGTGGATTCTCCGCACATTATTGTTGCGTATTAATGGTCGAACAGACAATAAACAACCTCAGATATTTCGTGGGTAATACGGTTCCGAAATAAATAAATAATAATAATAAGAAAAAACAACTCTTTAACTATACGCTGCAAAGTCCTTGTAAATATAACTATACTTCTCAAAGTTGCTGCTGTCGCAAGGATAATTTGAACGTTCTGCCGACCGTCGTTATAGTAGCAAGCGTCAGATACGAGTAGAGAATTGTTAGAAGATAAATCGAGTATTATATAGCTGCTGTTTGTTGTTGTTGCGGTCTTCAATCCGGAGACTGGTTTGATGCAGATCTCTACAATACCCTATCCTGAGCAAGCCTCTTCAACTCCACATAAGAACGGCAACCTACACCTGTCTGAATCTGATTACTATATCCATCTCTTGGTCTTCCTCTGCGGTTATTACCCCACACATTTCCCTCCAACGCTAAATTCACAATTCCTTGATGACTAAGAAAGCGTCCTACCAAACGATCCCTTCTTTTAGCCAAGGTATGCCAGAAATTCGTTTTGTCCTCAATTCTGTTCAGTACCTCCTCATTAGTTACGTGATCCTCCCACCTAATCTTCAGCATTCTTCTGTAGCACCACATTTCAAAAGCCTCTATCCTCTTCCTGTCCGCACTGTTTATCGTCCATGTTTCACTCCCATACAAGGCAACACTCTACACAAATGCCTTCAGAAAGGACTTCCTTATGCTTAAATCAATATTCGATGTTAACAAATTTCTCTTTTTCAAGAACGCTTTTCTACCCATTTCCATTGTCCACTCCCATGAACCACAGTCATTATATAGCTAATGTGGTATATATATACTCAGTTGGTAGTCACGTACGTCTTTTCCGTTTGACTATTGCATTATACATGAAGCACGATGGTGAAGATCTGATCAGCGTTTAACTGCACAAATCAGTTTAAGAAAGGAATAGAAACAATGAATTTCTATTTCTCAGGAATACAAGTAGCCCTACTACTAGTGTTCAGAGATAGTTAATCTTGCTTTAACAGGCTATTAGTCAAGACAATATAGGATTTTGAATGAAATAAATAACAGGCTTTTACAATATTGGTAGCTGTTAAAACCAGTACTGGTGAACAGGAAGTTCAAAAAGTTTCATCTTCTGATTGTGTAAAATAACTATTGTGTGTACGAGAGCATTTTCCTCACTGCAGTTCGAATTTTTGTTGTAATACAGAATTTAAAGGTCATCTGCTTTACATATAGGTAAAACACCTGAAAGGGATGTGCGGAACTGTATTTAGTTCCATATATGAATGAACAGAACCACCAAAGATGCACATTATTGTGAAGCTGAACACATGACGACACTTGCTGACTTTTCAGCAGTTCACGCTTCTGTAAGGTATTTGGCTTACAACATAAAAAAATCAAATATTCGTACTAGATACCTTAACGCTAAAGACACATGCACTTAGTTAGGAAAACGTTATGGCATATTTCGTGTTCTTAAAAGAATTTGATAGTGGCTCGTTACTGAATTCACAATGTAAGAAGCTATTTCACTGTTATGTATCTCATGAACTATTTCATTTTTTCAATTGATTTTTAACATTAGCATTTTTGGCAGCCCTGTTTAATTTTATGATGCTATAATACTCTACATATTAGGGAATACAACAGGCTCTCAAGCATACTCGTACAGTGTTGTGAAAATCTTTCAAAATTAATGTTTGTACAAAAGTTTCACCATCGTAGATATACTGAGAAAGTGCCAAAAAACGTGTCAATGACTTAAATTTGGTAAATAATCCATTATTTGTGATGTAGTGAATTAATACATATCTTTTCTCTTGTGTCACTTTGTGTATTGTCTTATTTTAATATCTACATTACTCTGATCATAGTAAAATTTTGTGTGCAACATTCTGCATTAGTTTGTAAGTCTAAACAGCTTCTGTATATAGTTGTTGCTAATCCACAGACAAATGTTTAGATTGGATAATTACTCCAAAAAGTGTAAAGCTTCAAGAAGCTTGTAATCTGGTAACGAGTACTTGCATTAACATTTGAGGTCAACATTTGATGTTATATTTTCAAGGGCGAAACGCGTTATTGTAACAAATAAATTACGTTTATGCAAAAGTCACAACTACTGGATGTAAGAAAAGAATAAATGTAAACAGCTAACAGACACAATATTTATTTATTACTAAGGAGTGAGACAGTTTGTTGAAAGGAGCATGTAAGATGAACATTAACAAGAGCAAAACAAGGGCAATGGAACGCAGTCCTAGAAAATCAGGCGATGCTGAAGGAATTAAATTAGGTGACGAATCAATAAAGGTTATAAACGACTTTTGTTAATTGGGCAGTAAAATAAAATATGATGGACGCAGTACAGAGGATGTAAAATGCAGAATGGCAATAGGAAGAAAAGCGTTTTTGAAAAAGAGAAATTTGTTAACATCGAATATTAATGATAGCATAAGGAAGTCCTTTCTGAAGGCATTTGTATGGAGTGTTGCCTTTTATGGACGATAAACAGTGCGGACAAAAAGAGGATAGAGGCTTTTGAAATGTGGTGTTACAGAAGAATGCTGAAAATTAGTTGGGTGGATCGCGTAACTAATGAGGAGGTACTGAACAGAATTGGAGAGAAGAGGAATATCAGGCATACCTTGACTAAAAGAAGGGACCGATTGGTAGGACACATTCTTAGGCATCCAGTATTGTGAATTTAGAGTTGGAAGGAAGTGTGTGGGGTAAAAATCGTAAAGGGAGACCAAAAGATGAATATAGTAAGAAAATTCAAATGGATGTAGGTTGCCGTTCTTATGAGGAGATGAAGAGGCTTCTTCAGGATAGGGGAGGGTGGAGAGTTGCACCAAAACAGTCTCTAGACTGAAGACCACAACAACAACAATTAAGGAGTTAGCCTACCATTTTCTTTGATAATAGATACAACTCTTCGAGGAACAAATTTGTAAAATATCCTTATAGTATCTAAGCATGCTATCCAGTCTTATTCCGACATTTCCGACAATTTCGTCAACTATCTAGGAAGTACTCTAAAACTTCTCATCAAATTTCATTACTTTGATTATGCTGTCAATGGGAGAGGTTTGATAACTTTCCGACACGGCATAAATTGCTCCTGAACCTATTTTGGCTGTATGCATGGACGCCTTATCGTTTTGGAATATTGTAGTATTTACAGTAAGATTAGATTAGATTAGATTAATACTTGTTCCTTAGTTCATGTATACGACATTTCGTAATGATGTGGAACGTGCCAGTTTAATAAATTTTGTCTATACTTGACAATCTATATTTTAAGAATATATTTTTTTTATTATTTTATTTTTTTAAGTTTTATCTATAAATTCATCTACATTGTAAAAGGAGTTGCCATTCAGAAATTACTTTGATTTCTTGTTAAATACTAGTTGGCTATCTGTCAGACTTTTGATGCTACTTGGTAAGTGACCAAAGACTTTTGTGTCAGCATAATTCACCCCTTTTTGAGCCAAAGTTAGATTTTACCTTGAATAGTAATACGTTAGCACGAATGATGAGGAATTCATTCACAACTAGGCGACCACTGAGAGCAATGATAAATACCACCATATGTACGCCCAAATCTTGAGGAACATGTCCCATGTTTGATTGCAGGAAGAAAGCATTCCCAATCGTAAACTTCATCTGAGATTTTTGATACGTAAAACCGGTTCTTCGTAGAAATAAAAGTAAAACGCTGACTCATCGGACCATAACACGTACATACATCATCAAGATTTCTGATTGTGGCACCACGTTCTTCGTAGGGTTGCGCTGTCTCCATTTATTAAATGTTTATCAACTGCAGCCCTTCCACGAATGTTAAGCTCTGACTGCAATGATTTATCGAAACAGTATTACTCAAATAAGTGTTGAGATTTTCAGTCGCTTTTGTCATGGTAGTTCAATGTTTTTAATGTTGTGTGGCCACTGTCGTTCGTAATGCTGGTCGGTGGTTAACTTCTGATTTCACACACTATTCCTCTTTGCCAGTATAGTTTCATTTCGTTTTGTGTAACGCATCATTAACGAGGAAACTATTGTTAAGCAGTGCAGACATTTTTGTCACAGGTGTTCTCACTAGCTGTGCACCATCGAGTTGACTCCTTTGGAAGCAGAGACATCACGCGTTACACGGAACATTTAGACAGTTTTATGCATCACTAGACCAAGCGCCAAAATGTTATAAGTAAGATAATGGCGTTCAAAGTCAGCGTTCCCTTAAACATTTATTTATTGTCGAATTTTCTCATTTTTAGTACAGACAAAGGCTTTTTATTGTTGCACTTGGGTAAGGGAAGATCAGCGTAATTAAATGTTAAACAACACGAAAAAATAGCTCAAATACTCATTAGACTACTATTGCTGCATTGCTGTTTCTTCACTTTTGTTATGCTTCAGTGAACCAACGTCCTTTGGTCTCATTATGCATAACAGAAAAGCGTATTACGTCTATTATAAAAATAGTCTTGAAAGCCATATGCCTGTCATATTCTGAAACAACATGATGAGATCACGTTACTGGAAACGAAGCATAAATATAAAAAAAAAAGAAATATATATATATATATATATATATATATATATATATATATATATATATATATATATATATATATATATTGTGAACTAAACATTGGTGAAGGTATCAAAACAGCAGTTCTTGTATCACTGACCTTTCATTTATGAAATTATATGAGACGAACCAATAAGTGTAACAAGGCAAATAACGGTGCAACACGTCATGAATCCTCTACGAATGCCAATGATAGCTTTCCTTACATTCAAATTGGAACTAAGTGTAAGTAACTGTACATCACAATGGGGCTACTATATAAATCCATTAAAGCTCATACAAAAAATGAAAGGTAGTTGTTATTATTCACGTCTGGAAGCGAACGTGACCACTTTCCAACCACCGGTGCATTTGTCTGGCAGCTTTCGAGATCAGCGGCAAAAGGGATTTCAAGTCTACAACTTTTTCATTGGATATCGGTTTTCCTACGGGCCACAGTTGGAATTAAGTCGTCTCTCTCTTTCAATGGGTGAGAAGAAGATCTTCCTCTTCTTTCCTTTTTCTGAATATTTCTCCTGGTGGAAATCTCTTTTTACAAAAATGCTTATAGATTTGTCCTTCCTCATTCCAATTTCTCTAGTCTTCAGACAATTTACATTGCGTTTTTCTGTGTCAGATTTGCGGTTTCTTATTTTTTCTTCAGTATTTGTGTTCCACCGAATTCTCTCTGTTCGACTCTGTGGACAAACAAAAATATCTTTTAATGATTTACTTTTATGGCATTCGTGATATCGTCGTCAACGTACAACCGTTGTAGCTTCAGTGCACAACTTCAAAATCACGTTAATGGGCGAAAAGCTGTGCCATGGTAGAACATAGCGCATAGTAAACTCTTCCAACGTGGGGTGATTTTCAAACACCTTCTTAAGTAACCACGATTTTTACGTTACGATTTTGCTCTAGACGCGAGTCTGACGGAAGAATAATTTCTTTTGAAGTGATATTTTCTTCCATATGTTTTTTTTCAGACAGCTGCTAACTTTCTGGACTCCACTGCCAACGTCATTCTCGACCCAGACATAGCACTGGCCTTTGCTGTCTTTGCCACTGTGAATTCCAAATTATACACACATCTGTCTTTTATATTATACAATGTTGGTATGTATCTTATGCAGAGGTGGAACTTCGTCAGCTGTTGTATAACTATAGTTTAAATTGTGGCTTGAGGTTTTGTGATGCAAAATTCAAAATGAAACACAGAGGAAGCGCTCTTCGTCTTTTTTATTATTTTATGGAAAGCGTTGCTACGAGGACAACGGTAATTTTCTTCCAAATAGTCCATGTTGTTCCCCATCGAAATCCACTCAGGAATAGCGCTTAGTCTAGTGATGTATAACACGATCCATTTGTGTTGACTGTTGCAGAACGAAACGTATCATATACTACAAGATGTTGTTCGTCAATTGTGAAATGAGGTCGCATCTGAGTGTTAGCACGTATGCAGTGTAAGCAACTTGCAACAAGATGTAGTACTGCTATTCTTCACATTATTTTGTCCACCCTCTGGAATAACGTCAACTAAAAGTATCTTCTCTAATCAAACTCTTTTCAAAAGGTATCTTAAAAGCAGAAACCAATCGTCTTTTGTGTAGGATGTTTTTACAAATCTCCCATTTTTCGTTATGCTTGGCATATAATCATCAGATGGTAAGACAGTTTTTATACTACATTTGATGTAGAGTGATACTGATGAATAATTGGTAAGATTACATATATTGTGGTGTGGTATTTATTCTATTTTGCTATAGCTGATGGTTGTCGCCAAATGAACTGATAAGCATCAGTTTTTCACCCGAAGTCAATAGTGTGTCAACATGGCGAGCGTGAAGTGGTACCGAGCTGTTTCGGAATGCATTTCGACAATTTCACAAAGAAGAGGCAAATGAAATTTGAACTAAATCCTAGAATCCTCTACCTTGCGACTTTGAAACCGTTTGACCAGTCACAATGAAAATTGGAGCATATATGTATGTTTTCATATGTAGGAGAGAGAGGAGTAAGTGAAGACACGGACACAGAGAGAATAGAGGAGGTGGCGGACAAAGACAAGAGAGAGAGGAGGAGAATGGGAGATACGACATGGTGACAGGAAGGTGAAAGGATATGAACGGTGGATTGGAGGGGGGAGGGGAGGCAAAGGGACAGGAGGAGACAGGGAGAGGACCAGGTGAACAGCGAGAGGGGAGATGAACAGAGAAATAGGGTGGAGAGTGGGTGGGAGACGAACAGGGAGAGAAGAAAACAGGTGATGATCAGAGAGAGAAAAGGGAAGGAGAAATATGATAACAACTACCCGGGCAACACTGCCTTTTCAGCTAGTACTGAGTAACATGAAAATATGCATGTTCAGCAGGAACCACTGTTAAAAATTCAGCAACTACCTCTCTGCTGCGGCGTGTCACAGTACACAAAAATCTAAATTGTGAGCCCGTTACAGGAGACACTTGACGGTGAGACTTGTTACTGCCACTGTTTTACGAAGGCAATTGACGAATTTCCTGAGCAGAAATTTCTACAAATGTATCATTCACACCAGGTTGCTGAAGAATACTTTACCATATTCTCAGTTCTATTAGAGTAAAATGCTTTGAGACGGAAAAGATTCTGTCCATGGATCAACATGACTTTAGGAAACATCGATCGTGCGAAACCCTGCTTGCCCTTCTCTCATGACATCTTGTATGCTATGGATGAAGGGCGACAGGCGGGCTGCATATTTCTCGATTTTCGAAAGGCTTTTGACACAGGGCCGCACTAAAGACGAACTTATGGAAGAGGTACCCAAATATGCGAGTGGCCCGAAGTAATAGAACCCAGTACGTTGTCCTCGATAGCGAGTGTTCATCAGAGGCTACGGTATTTCCAGGTGTGACCCAGGGATGGGTGATAGGACCGCAATAACTGATCTGATAAATAGAGTGAGTTACAATCTGTGGCTCTTTGCCGATGATTTTGTGGTGTACAGGAGGATCCAGTGAAATTAACTGAAAACTAGCTTGAGCAGTTAAACAGAGAACCGACTCGTGGCGATATTAGACCTTGTTGTGACAAGCAGACCCGAAGTATTACAAACAACGTACAACAGGGAATCAGCGATCATAAAGAGGTTATAGCACCCATGATTTCAGCCGTAAATAGAAATATTAAAAATGTAAGAAGTTTTTTTTTCTGTTTTGCAAAAGTGACAAAACGTAAATGTCATACTACTTGACGGCTCAACACAAAAGCTTTATCTCAAGTACAGATAGTGTTGACGAAAAGTGGGCAAAGTTCAAAGCCATCATATTGTACGATGGCTTTGAATTATGCATTAGATGAGTGTGTGCCAATCAACATCATAAGAGATGGAAAGGAACCAACCTGGTTCAACAAACGAGTTAGAAAACTGCTACAGAAGCAAAAGGAAATTCGCTGCAAACATAAACATAGCCAAAGCCTTGTAGACAAACAAAAATTACAGGAAGCGAGATGTAGCGTGAGGAGAGGCGTTCAACGAATTCGAAAGTAAAGTTCTATGTACTGACCTGACTGAAATTCCTCAGAAATTTTGGTCTTATGTCAAAGCGGTAGGTGGATCAAAACAAAATGTCCGGACACTTTGTGACGAACGTGGTACTGAAATACTAAATGTCTTTTTCCAAAGCTGTTTCACAGAGGAAGACTGCACTGTAGTTCCTTCTCTAGATTGTCGCACAGATGACAAAACGGCAGATATTGAAATAGAGGATATAAAAACAATAACATTCGCTCAAAAGAGGAAAGGCCGCAGGACCAGATGGGATACCAGTTCTTTTTTACACAGACTACGCGAAAGAATTTGCACCCCTTCTTGCAGTGGTGTACCGTAGGGCTCTAGAAGAGCGTAGAGTTTCAAAATGGCGCAGATCATCCCCATTTTCAAGAAGGGACGTCGAACAGATGTACAGAACTATAGGCTTGTATTTCAAACGTCGGTCAGTTGTAGAATCTTGGAACACGTATTATGTTAGAGTATAAAGACTTTGCTGGAGACTAGAAATTTGCTCTGTAGGAATCAGCATGGGTTTCGAAAAAGGCGATCGTGTGAAACCCAACTCGCGCAATTCGTCCTCGACTCAGAGGGCCACGGGTACTTATGTAGATGCCGTGTTTCTTGAGTTTCCTAAGGTGTTTGATACAGTTCCTCGCAGTCGTTTAATGATCAAAGTAAGAGCATATGTAATTGGATTGAGGAATTCCTAGACAACAGAATGCAGCGTGTCATTCTCAATGGAGAGAAGTCTTTCGATGTAAGAGTGGTGTCAGGTCTGCCACAGGGGAGTGTCGTGGGACCGTTACTAATATAGTATTTCACAAAGTGTGTTTGCCTCTGTAACTCAAAAAATAATAGGTGACGGGAAATTTTAATGCGGTAGGTCTACACAAGAAATGTTACACTTACTGCGGAGCTATGAACATAGTTTATTGTATCATTTTCTAAAGAGATACAGCACTAAGATATAATTTTTTAAATGGAACAATAGTTTTTTTTTCATCGTGCATTGGATTAGTTGAAACCAGCTGCGTCCAAATCAATTTAAACTACAATCCTATCACTTTCAGTTGGGAGCTACAACCCTTCAAAGTTTCAGGGGCAGATATCACAAGCAATGCACCTTCTAAATGTGGTGCGGCCAAGTAGTAACATCGCTGGTGTAACGGAGCGAGAAGCTTCCTCGATGCGCTATTGTTCGTGTATGCCATCGTCATCCGATGTCAGTAACTGTGATATATTGAGCCCAGGTTGTTTGTGTGGCTCCTACTGTCGGGTATACGGCCATGTGCGGCGACAGTCGGCAGTCTAACAGCGCATCGAGGAAGCTTCTCGCTCCGTGACACCGGGGACGTTACAACTTGGCCGCACCACATTTAGAAGGCGTATTGCATTATGTGCGGCGCTTGTGATATCTGCCCCTGAAACGGCCAGTCAGTTACGCTATCGCAGCCTCCGCCCCCGGAACTTTGAAGGGTTGTAGCTCCCAAACTAACAGTGATAGGAATATAGTTTAAAATGATTTGGACGCAGCTGGTATAAACGAATCCAATACACGATAGAAAAAAACTATTGTTCCATTTAAAAATTTTTATCTTTGTGCTGTAACTCTTTGGAAAAGATACAATAAACTATGTTCATAGCTCCACACAAAGTGTAACATTTCTTGTGTTGACCTACCGCATTAAAATTTCCCGTCACCTATTATTTTATGAGTTACAGAGGCAAACACACTTAGTGAAACAACCTCATTGAGGATAACATCGTAAGTTCACTGAGGCTGTAACAGTGGAAAATTGAATTGAAATGCAGGAGGATCTGCATCGAATTGGCCTGCCGCGGTGGCCGAGTATTCTGCGGTGCGTCAGTCACAGTCTGCACGGCCACTACGGTCGAGGGTTCGAATCCCCCCCTGGGCATGGATATTTGTGCCGACCTTAGTAATAGCTAGTTCGTAAGTAGTTTGTAAGTTTAGGGACTGATGAACCCGTAGTTAAGTCCTATAAGCTCTACAAACATTTGAACACTTTTCAACGAATTGATGCATAGTGCAGGGAATGGCATTTGAATCTCAGTGTAGACAAGTGTAATGTGCTGCGAATACACAGAAAGAAAGAACCTTTATCATTTAGCTACACTATAGCAGGGCAGCGGCTGGAAACAGTTAATTCCAATAAAGTATCTGGGAAGAGACATTAAAAATGATTTAAAAAGGAACGACCATATATATAGTTAATCGTCGGTAAAGCAGATTGCAGACCGAGATTAATTGGAAGAATCCCAAGAAAATGCAGTCCGAAAACAAAGGAAGTAGGTTACAGAACACTTGTTCGCCCACTGCGTGAAATACTGCTTAGATGTGGGACCCGTACCAGGGCTTGATAGAGGAGGTAGAGAAGATCCAGCGGAGAGCAGCGCGCTTCGTTACGGGATCATTTGGTAATCGTGAAAGCGTTACGAAGAAGATCGATAAACTCCAGTGGAAGACTCTGCAAGAGAGACACTCTATAGCTCGGTACGGGCTTTTCTCGAAGTTTCGAGAATATACCTTTACCGACAAATCAAGCAGCGCATTGCTCCCTCCTACGTATATCTCGCGAAGAGATCATGAGGATAAAACCAGAGTGATTAGAGCCCACACAGAGGGATACCGACAATCTTTCTTTCCGCGAACAATAGGAGACTGGTACAGGAGGGAGAACCGATAGTGGCACTCAAGGTACCCTCCGCTACACACCGTCAGGTGACTTGCGGAGTATGGATATGGGAGTAGATGTACTAAAAAACAAACATTGTGTTTATGTTCGGCATTCATATTATTTTGTCCACCGCTTGTAGCTGACATCTTTGCGTAAATGTAAACAAATATTTGGATACTATGAAAGTCATGACGACGTGATGCACATTCAATGAGATAGTAAATTATGGTGTTCAAAGTCGGTTCAAAGTCATAGTAGGAAGGTGTTCAGTGCATGAGGCTTAGGAGAAAATAACAATCGTCTGGCGAAAAGGTAATATGAACATTTTTATACGACTAGGCGTCCTATAAAGAAAGAAAATTTTATTGAAAACTTACGAAAGTTTCATACTTTCAGTGAAGGAAGAAAAAAGAATACTTTACCAGGCGAATCTTGTACGCTGGGCGCTCACGCCTTTTGCCTTCCCAGTTGAACGCCATTTCTACAACTGCGACCCCAATCGACTTCTGGTGGGGAAAAGAGTGGACAGCGTTAGTCCCCTAGAAACGATTGCGGATCACACTCACGTATGTTTGTAGAATACAAAGTACCTCGATTACATGTTGAGCACTCTACTGTGTCCACATCATGCAAACGGCTATTACGATTTCATAGAAGTCACTGTTGAACGATTCAACATCCGAATGAAACTGCATATAACCTTCGTGTGATAATAGCGGCAAATCATCAGCCATACGCACAATCGATTGAGGTCATGTAAACGTGGGTACGCTTCTGTACGTTACACAGTCGACGACAACCGATGGTTATATCAGTGCTGCAAGAGAAAGTCGATAAACTGAAGTAAGCTTTGCGTTTATATTTACTACCTCGATGTTTGTTCACATAGAACCATTTTGCAGACGTCTTTTTTTCATAATTTCTTCTATAAGTTGTTTAGTGTTCCATGTTGGCTCGAGCTTACAGCCAGGTTATTTCCAACTATTAGCACAAAATTTCCGCCGATAAAATTCAGTCATTCTCATGTCAGTTTTAAATACTGCAAGATGCCTGCATGATTGTCAGCCAAAATATCGTCACGAGATGTTGTCATCTGAATCCAAGATCGATACCTCGTAGTATACCCTTTTCGTCGGGAAAGTTACAATAATTACGGTATTAAAAGAATTAGTGGTGTAATGAAATTGAGGTGAAAGATAATCGGAATGTATTTTATTCGAAAACTCTGTCTGATTCAACATCTAGAAAAATAAGACTCTGGCTAGTCACACCATTAATCTACGGCTTTTGACAATGAACTTATTAATGGTTACATTATCTATAGTTTCCAAACAATGCCTGTCGTTAGAAGCCCGTGTCATGTTTGGTATGCGTTTTTCTCCCAATGGAAAATACACTTTATTATTGCTGGTACTAAAGCTCAAATGCTTTCGTGGAACTCTCTGTAAAGAAGCTTTTGGGATCACTGTAAAATGGTCAATACTCGTCCAGCTACAGTAAACAAAGAAAACGTTGGATTACGATATGGACATTCACTAAGTACTTGGAAATCGATTGCTGTGCGCCAGTCTCACTAAAACGCATAAATGGCTTGACCGATTAAAAAAAAAAAAAAAAAAAAAAAAAAAAAAAAAAAAAAAAAAAAAAAAAAATTAATTATATTTTTTTTGTTCGCTTCAGTGCCAGTGCAGTTTGTATTAAAAAAAAGAGCTAAAAAATGGAAACAAATCGAAAATTGATAATTTTTATGGAAATTTCCACAGTGGATTACATTCGTATTTTATGTGGTAGTACTATACCACTGATTGCGATACAACTTTGCTCACAAGACCTTCAAAACGGGAGGAAAAATGTCAAATGTTTGTAAAGTCTATGGGACTTAAGTACGGGGTCACGCTGACTAAACTTACAAACTACTTATGAACTACTTACGAACTAGGATGGCACAAATATCCATGCCCGAGGGGGGATTCGAACCCCCGACCGTAGTGGCCGTGCAAACCGTGACTGGAGCGCTTTAGTCTCCTCGGCCACCGCGGCCGGCACGGGAGGAATGGCAATGTCTTTAATTATAATTCCTTCGGTGCACGGCGGAGGGTACTCTACAAGACTCTGAGACCATTTTATAGTATTATTCTCATGCTGATAAAAATTGGCACGACTGATCTACCATTCGAGCATTATCAAGAAAGTTTGCAAGTATATTTAATATTTCATGTACGGGGGAGGGAGGAGATGAATGTAGTGGTGATTGACAAAGAGAGGGAGAGAAAGAGGAATGTTTCGATGTCTAAAAGGGCGGAAGGTGTAGGATGAGGAGCTGAAGAGAAGACGTTTGCAGAGGAGGATGGAGGACGAAGGCGAGAAGTAGGAGGAGCTAGCAGACGAGGAGGAGCCAGACAAGATCAGACGCAAAGGCATGGAGTAACTGACTAATGGAATAAGTAAATACCCAGGAAACGCCGGGTTTTCAGGTAGATAATACAGATAGAAGCGTAAGAGGACAGCCAAAAAGTTAAGAAATTTGGAAGTGGAGAAAGTGATGGGGGGAGAGGTTAAGGAGGGATTGTAAGATGTATATCTAATGCAATGCAGATGTATATCCAATGCATATGTAAAAATTCCGAAGCAATTACAGACTCGCTACATAAAGATAAAAGTGGTATGAAAACGCAAGAAGTCAATAATGAACTGAATTACTTTACTACTATGTTTTCCTATTACCAGCATCTGCTGTAGTTATCTAAATCGAACACATTAATCAGCACTATAGCTCCTAGACTATGCTGCCCTGAACAATGTTCGAATATCGTCAACGATCGTTGTTATGTTTGTATACAATCAGTTTTTCAACTTACGAAATTAAATTAACAAATCTAACTTTAATATTTGTATTTTTGTGACCCCTGACGCTTAACAAGAATTGTCCGAGTAAAAGATTTAGCAGTTTGGTATATTTCTAAAGCATCAATTGGATGCTAATTGTGCATATTGACAGAGATGCACCAATCTGCCCATCAATTTCATAATTGCCTGATTTCATAATTTACAAAGAGCTCATAGGTTCTACTTGATTTGTAAAGGCATAGTAATATTACAATGTTGATTGGAGACGCTCCGGGGCGGTATCTGTTCCTATCTTCTTCGTCAACATCTACATGGGATACTCTGAAAATCACATTTAAGTGCCTGGCAGAGGGTTCATCGAACCACCTTTATACTATTTGTCTCCCATTCCATTCTCGAATAGCACGCGGAAAGAAAGAACACCTGAATCTCTTCGTTCGAGCTCTGATTTCTCGTATTTTATTCTGATGATCATTTCTACCTATGTAAGTGGGAGTCAACAATATATTTTCGCATTCGGAGGAGGATATTGACGATTGGAGTAGCCCACGCCGCAGCAATAAGCGCCGTTGTTGTAATGATTCCCATCCCAGATCCTGTATATTTCAGTAACGCTGTCTCTCCTGTATCGTCAAAATACGAAACGAGCTGCCCTTCTTTGGACTCTTTCGATGTCCTCCGTCAAACCCACCTGATAAGGATCTCACATTGGGCAGAAATACTTTCTTCTTCTGAAAATTCAATCGGACATAAAAACTACGCCACACACTTGAAAATCATATCGCTTACAAGCATAAAGGAAGTAGTCACTCAAACTGTGAGAAAAGACAAACTCATGTATGCTCATTCATTAACCGACAAAACACCCAGACCATTTGCCCAATGGAAATATCTGCGCGCTCTTTGTATAGGCAAAGTAAAAGCAGCAGCTGATTCCATTGTTCTGATTGAGGAAATTAATCAGTTCTTCACATTGGACCGTATGAATAAAAGAGAATGTCTTCTTTATACTCCGGATTCCACAAAAAATAATATTCCCATGAATAAAGCGAGTAATAGAATATAAGCGTCAGTAAACGGGTTGGGGAAGTTGCTCACAACAGACATCACTCTATGATTTTGTGTGAATAAAACTAGAGAAGTTTCTCACGATCGGAGAAAAAAAAAGTTCAAATGTTTGTAAATGTATCGGACCAAACTGCGTGGTCATTAGTCCATAGCTTACAAACTACTTAAACCTAGGTAAACTATACTAAGGACAAACACACACACCCATGCCCCAGGGAGGACTCGAACCTCCACGGCAAGCAACCGCGCGCTCCGCAGCGAGATGCTTTAGACCGCGATCGGAGAACGTTCTCCGTTTTCTGAAGTTAGCTCTCTAACATACTTCGAGCTGAGTAACTTCTATTAAGGTTACGTTTTATCTAGGATTATAATAAAATGGCAAACTTTGTTTTTCTTAGAGGGCAAAACAGTTTCTTCATACGTAGTCTGCAGAAATACGAGAGTTGCTGACGAGTTGCTTCCTTCATAAACATCATAAGTGTGAAACTCCAAGCATTTTATATAGTGACGAGAGAGATGTCAGATGAGTTTTTTTACTATTCACATAGAAATGAAACACAAGTTGATTCAGATGCCTGTTTTATCCGTTTGTTTGGTGAGTGTATTTACAGTTGTAAACAGCTTTAAAGGAAAATAATATTGGATGTTTTTAAAAGGATCTTTTAATGAGGCCTTATAACTTTAATTCCAAATAAAGTGCATCCCAGGACTTCACATTCTATATCACAAAATAAATACCGCTGCACTACCGGGTACTGAAGTACTGTTTTTTGTTCTGTTCTTGTTCATTGAATCGAAACCGATAGGCCTATTTAAGATCGTTTTCTGACTTCCTAATCGTAACTTCGTTTATGTTACAAGTAAGTATATACGTCAGAAAAAATAATAACTGATTAATTACATACCTAGTATCTTTCTAGTAACAACCCGCTCGGTTAGCCGTGAGGTCTAACGCACCGCTTTCAGAGACGGGGTGGCGTACCGGCCCCGGTTCGAATGCGCCCGGCGATTTAACGAAGGGGGTCGGAATGCCGGCCAGCCTGGTTGTGGTTTTTAGGCGGTTTTCCACACACCCCTAAGTGAATACCGAACTGGTACCCAAGCCCCGCCTCAGTTACACGATTCGCAAACATTTCGTACTACTTTACACTTTCACATATGTAACACTATAGGTAGAATTTGGGGTACACATTTCCTCCTGGGGGGGCACGGGGTGTCGACAGAAAGGGCATCAGGCCACCAGGTGAATATTTACTCGCCAAATCCGAATTAACAAGGCCGACCCTTAATATGCGGGAACATGGCCAAAGACTGTCTCTAATGACCACGTCGTCGACGGGACGTAAAACCCTAAGCTTCCTTCCTTCCCTCCCCATGGTCAAAAAGAAAGAAAGAGAGACAGTGTCTTTCTTGTAACAAATCTCATGGTCTATTGCTTATGAGCAGACCATTGGGTGTCATATTTAACAAAACGTATCTCGTGTTAGAAAGCTGTGACAGGTGAAATGTGATGCATTCTTAAAATTTCGTTCCCAAATTGTGCTACCCCAACTTCAATAACAAAAAAGTTCCTCGCATGACGTAAATTTTGTAACATCGTGAGAAAAATACAGCAGATGTAGTTCATATTTAGTCTTAATAATAAGCTGCACAACAAATATCTAAAAATAGTACAGTCCTTCCTGAACCAGTAGATGCCTACTCCATATTTGTACACTGAATGCGTGACTGAGCTAGTTCAAAGGCAAATACGATTGAATAGCTGTTCTGTGCCGGACACACGGAGGACTTATTCAAGAAGAAAGGGAGCTAGCGAGAATGAACTTCCTATCCAGAGCATATTCTTCGAAGTTGTTATCCATACGAAATTGAGGACTTACTCAGAGAACACCTTTTGCTGTGAGAATTTTCTCTGGAGCATGTGCTCTTTCTTATTCATACGACCATTATCTACAACTGGTGTTAAGCGTGTTACTAGCAATATGATTAAATCCTTATTACGCACATTAGTTGAGCAACTGCCGGAGCGGTGGTATCAGAGAGCCAATGATTGCTAATTAGTGACCCACTACTACCGATCATTATATTCAGTCAGTCCTTAGCGACAAATATTGTCCGTAATGATAGGAAACGGGGACTAGTTATGCAAATGCTTAAAAAAAATTAACACAGCACCCTCTGATTACCAATCTATCTGCACTATCGACACTGTCCAAGGCCTGGAATATATGGCAAACGACCAGTTAACCAGCAACTTGACTGCCAACATCCTTCTTGGAGAACACCAATACGGTCTGTTTCTGCAAATATCGCATCTCTGTAACACTCGTGCATTGCTCGATCCAACCAGTAACAGACGTAGCAAACCGACCTTGAATTAATTACACGTCTTCCTTTAAACTGATCCGGTGGGGAAATTCATGAGCAATACTGAAGAAGAGGTCGCACAAGTTTTCTATCTGCGGTCTGCTTTACAGAATACGATTCATCAAAATTCCCTCATATCCAAAATCGACCATCCGCCCCCTTCCCAGCCTCACGAGTGTACTTTCTTGCCGGCCGCAGTGGCCGAGCGGGCTGCGGCGCTCCAGTCACAGTCTGCACGGCCGCTATGGTCGGGGGTTCGAATCCCTCCTCGGGCATGGATGTTTGTGTCGTCTTGAATATAAGGTAGTTCATAAGTAATTTGTAAGTTTAGGGACTGATGAGCCCGCAGTTAAGTCCCTTAAGCTTAACGAACATTTGAATTGTACTTTCTTGATCATTTCATTTCATATCACTCTGCGACGATACGCATTAATATTTTATCGACGCGACTGTGGCAAGCAATGTACTACTAATGCTGTATTCGAACTAACAGGATTGTTTTTTCTAATCATCTACATCACCATACACATTTCTCCATCGAAAGATAGCATGTCATCTGTCATCTTGCTACCTTCATGCAATGACGACACCTTTCCAAACACCAGAACATCATTTCCAAATAGTCCAATATTAATGCACACTCGGTCCGACGGAATATTTATCTAGACTGGAAACAAAAACGGCCTCACCACACTTCCCTGCCTCTGATGAACAATCTTTGTCAGGTACAATGTATTGGATTCCATTTCCTAAGAAGCGTTGTAGACATATGTTATGGAACCTGTTACATATGCTCAAACTGTAGTGTGTAGTGCTACTCCAGCTTCAAACGCCTTTATGCCTAATAAATCTACAGCAGGCTGATGTTACTAATATTGGTCAGCAGTATGCGGGTCCTTTCTTCTACCTTTCTTGACGCTCTGAGAGCTCTGATACATAAAGAGCTCTGATACATCTGATGTTATTATTTGCACACAACATCAACATCAAGAGTCCGGCATATTTCCTTGGTGTATTCTTCTACATGGTGGCTCCCTAAGCAAGATAAAATGCTGTGTCTTCTCACTAATCAAACTTAAAGCACAAATTTACCTTGATACACCATACAACAGTGCTTTCAGTAGGTAATGTAGGTGAGGTACCGAATACTAAACGTTTTGGAAGTTTCAGACTGCCTTGATACATGATACATGATGTTATGTGAGAAAGGCATGAGCTGGGTTTCATGAGATCTAACTAGGTGCTTACTATCTGACTTGTAGAAGGTAATTTTGGTGGAAATATCGCATTACTTTTGAGTTCAGATATTATTCAAGGTTTATATGAATAGGGATACAAAATTTCTGGGTGCTAGGGTCCTAAACGTGTGTGCCTTGTATTCCAAACAGGGCTACTAGGAACAGAAGCAGCTTCAAGCGTTCGGTGATACATTAAGGGACAAGAATCAGGTACTTCAACTGCAAATTTGGTGTGTAAACTGATGGTGATTCAACTAGGCATTGGAACTTTGTTCAATTTTAGTGATTTCTGCTGCTTCTCGACTCCAATGACTGCAGCGCTGAGAGACTTAAACTGAAGTAACGCTTGGGAATTGTCTCTTGTAAAGGAACGTTTGAAAATTGAGTCCATAAATGCACCTTTTTCTACGCTACTCCATTCCTTTTCCTTTCCCATCCATGAATGTCTGGACACTAATTTGCTTTTCATATGGACAAATTTCTTAACGTATTGCGATGGATTTTGGGATATACTCAGCTATGTTAGAATTCACCACTCAATTCAAAGGTATAAATATAACGTTTCTGCACTCTCAGCTTTGCTTTGCACCTATGATACAGTAATAATAATTTAATTGGTCTAATCGGCCTGATGCAAGTTTCCTTTATTAGGGGCCATTTCGGCGTCTCGCGTGTACGTAGCCTTACCAATTTACCCAAATGGGGATAGGGGACATACAGTTTAACGGGGCCGTCTCTAATGATCAGCTTTTTGGACATTTATGGTTTTGATACTGAACAAGAAATTAATGTAGTTTCTGTTTTTTTGGTGCACAGACATTCAGAATCTCAGCTAAGAATTATATACAAATCAACATTTTTTTGCTTAAGATTTTCAGTAGTGGCACCATTACTAGAGCAGACTCACTACGTTATGTGTCTGTCGGAGCAAAATATTTCCACTTGTTTGTTCGTGCTACATCGTTACTTCTGTTGTCGAAATTGAATCATTCTGCCCGTTTATTGCGAACATGGCAATCCATTTACAATAGTCAAAGCTGTGTTTTTACCTCACTGTGTTTTATGGTATTATCTTCTAAATTAATTACGGCTGTGACAAAAGTGATTGCGGCTGTAGGATTCTGTTTCCTACCATTTTATTCTTTGCCGTTAAATGTAACCTACACCGTCAGCATAAACGTGAAACCAGTTTCATTACAATCATATTCTCTAGTTCGTTAATAAAATTTTCTACCACACAGCAATAAATGTTATCGTACTGACTACTTTTGCAAACGAATTTATCAAACGCATGCAGTGAAATGCTGTATTACTTTTCTGCGCAGTTAAATTTTCGGACTGCGTTCATAACAATTTATGTAACTTGCTCCGAAATGGCAATTGGAATTATGATTCAGATGATTAACACAAATCTGGACATTGTAACTTAGGGTTCTCGCGTGTGTTACGTGTACACAACAGTTTTTAAATTTGCTCTGTTTTATCTCCAAAGCGGTATGTGTTGAAACTTCCTGGCAGATTAAAATTGTGTGCCGGAACCGGGACTCGAACCTGGGACCTTTGCCTTTAACGGGCAAGCGCACTACCGACTGTGCTATCCCGACACGACTCACGATGCCGCCTCACAATTTACTTCCGCCAGTACCTTGCCTCCTACTTTCCAAACTTCACAGAAGTTCTCCTGCGAAACTTGCAAGACTAGCACTCCTGGAAGAAAGGATATGGTGGAGACATGGCTTAGCCACAGCCTAAGGGATGGTACCAGAATGAAACTCTCACTCTGTAGCGGAGTGTGTGCTGATATGAAACTTCCAGGCAGATTAAAACTGTGTGCCGGAACCGGGACTCGAACCTGGGACCTTTGCCTTTCGCGGCATCGTGAGTCGTGTCGGGATAGCACAGTCGGTAGTGCGCTTGCCCGCGAAAGGGAAAGGTCCCAGGTTTTAGTCCTGGTTCCGGCACACAATTTTAATCTGCCAGGACGTTTCATATTAGCGCACACTCCGCTGCAGAGTGAAAGTTTCATTCCGGTATGTGTTGTTTACTTCACTATCGTCTAGTTATCGTGACGAATTACTCGCTGAGTGGAGGTTACGCTTTCTTGTGAGTGTAGGCGATGCAAGCGATGTATTGCCTGTCAGTTTTTTTTTTTCTATGCGAAAAACTTAATGGTCATCGGTCCCTATACCTACAAACTACTTACACTAACTTATGCTGAGGACGACACACACACACACACACACACACACACACACACACACACACACACACAAACAAACAAACACACACAAACACACACATTCCCGCGTGAGGACTCGAACCTCCGACGGGAAACAGCCGCACACTCCGTGGCAAGACGCCTTAGAGCACACTGTTATTCCCGCACGGCTTCACACTGGACATCAGACATAAAAACTACGCCCTACACCTGAAAATCCTTCAGCTTACAGGCAGAAAGGGAGAATAACGAAGGCTTTCGCGGTCATTATTGTTAAAATTAAAATTCTTCTTACCTATTTGCCGTGTCATGCTGATAAAATATTTCCGACATTTCGGATCAGTTACAGGAGCCTTTCTCAGGGAATATGACTTGCTTACTCCTGTGCTTGTCTTAAAAAGCCAATTCTGTCCCCACGGTTAGTTCTGATTGGTTGAAATTTGGAACCAGGAAGGGGAAAAATAACTTTATTGGTAGTTGCAGTGGTCCCATGGAAATACCTGCGCGTTTTTGGTAGAGGCTTTGGTAAAAGCGGCGCAGCTGATAGTATTGTCGTTATTGAGGAATTGAATCAGTTTTCCACATTATCTACCACTGATCTTCTAACGAAATAGATTGACTGCCCACTTCTTTACGATAAACGTCGGTAGTCACGAAACATTTTGTCTTACGCGTATTACTAGCAGTTTCGTTAAAAATCTATTAAGCGTATTAGCGGTGATATTAGAGAGCAAATGTTTAAGCTAATTAATGACTCATACTACCCTTAATTATATTTAATCAGTCCTTACACACAAATATTTTCCTGGGGCTTAGGAACTGGGACTAGTTAAGCTACTGTCTAAAAAGAACATTTCCACAGCAACCGCATTCTTTCGACACTGTTCAAATGTTTGTTAAGCTTATGGGACTTAACTACGGAGTCATCAGTCCCTAAACTTACAAACTACTTATGAACTACTTACGAACTAGGACGGCACAAATATCCATGCCCGAGGGGGATTCGAACCTCCGACCGTAGCAACCGTGCTGACCGTGACTGGAGCGCCTCAGTCTTCTCGGCCACCGCGGCCGGCTCCGACACTGTCCAAGACCATGGAGTATATAGCACACAAGTTACGCAGCTACTTAACTTCGAACAACCTTCTTAACGAACATCAATCCGGTTTCCGCAAATATCGCAGCACAACATCTGCTTTGGTAAAAGTAACAGGCAACCTGAAGCTTGTCATGGATAGACAATACGCTGCTAATACGTGCTTCTCTATGCTGCCACAAAAGTCTTCGGTCACCGTCCAAACAGCATAAAAAGCCTGACAGATAAACAACTAGCATTTAAAAATAAATTAAAAGAATTTGTGAATGACAACTCCTTCTACTCATTGGTTGATTTTTTTAAATATAAATTAGTAAAAGTAAAGAAAAATAAATAAATAAATAAGAATAAGAAATATATACCTGGCCATGAAATATTTCGTGTAATGTAATATCTTGTACGGACACCTTCTATTAAAAACTGTCAGTACCACATGCATGCAGAGGCCTTTTCGTTGTAACTACGTGCAAAACCAAGAAACTTGAAGACAGCATTCGAGAATTTCAAACCTGGAAAATGGGCACAGGAAATAGGGTTGAAACTCGGTCCAAGTAAAACCCAAGCGATTCTGGTAGGTTATTCTAGGGTCATTAGCCATAAATCCTGCAAGTTTCTACCATTATTAATGTTAATTCATACGAATGACTATTTTTCTCCATCAGCAACAAGTCTAGGAGTGATATGACGATCAACATCGTGGACTTAACATACAGCTGAAATTGTGTAAGATCCCATCAGTATCCCTCCGTGTCTTACGGAAGCATAACAGGCTTTTTCGTATCGATCTTACAAAGAAATGTTTAAAAATACCATTTATTGATTACAGCGATGTGATCTTCCAAAATGTTTCTCGGTAAAGATCATTGCTTGTGATAGTTGTCATGAATATCGGTGTTCCATATATCTGTGCCAACCGTCTGTTTTGTCATACTCCACTCTACTACCCTGTCTATGTGCTGACATGCACTGAGACTTTAATGCACTCTGTCTCTTCTACTTTCTTAACAACGTACATTGTCATTCTTGTCTGAACAACATAGCAGAAATATTCGTTCCCATCAGAGAAAAACCCTTTCTGTCTCCATACGCCGCGGCGGAATACCCGTGCGCACTGAGGCGCCATGCTGAGGTGCGCGCGGCCGTTCGCCGAGGAGGTTCGAGTACTCCCTCGGACATTGGTGTATGTGTGTGTTCTCCTGTAAGTAGTTTGTATGTCCCACAGATTTACAAACAATTGAACATTCTCATTGAAACACAAGGTATTATTGTTCATTTAAAGAATTTGAACATTTTTGTCTCCCTCCATCTTTCAGTAGCTTTCTCAAAGTCCTTTTCAATAGCAGGAACCAGAGTCCTCTATAACCTACTTCATTATATTAAGGAATTGAATAAAACTTCTAGTTTCAAAAACAGTTTATGGAACATGTACTGAAGCAAAACAGTAACGCCAGTCTCTTCTCCCCTTACGCTCTTGTTACTTCACGGCATCCAATTTTTCTTACGAAATCTTTTCCAATTTCCATTGCTCTTTCGAGGTATTCTTTTCTTACGTTCCTACCACGACAACTCGCTATATAATAAATAATTACTGCAAACCCAATGTACACTTTGTATCTTCTAATATCACTGTTATTATTTCATTATTAGAGCGGCGGCAGCAGAAGCTTGTTAATAGTACAGCTAATCTTGATTTTATTAGATTTTAGCCGTTATAATTACTATTTATCAAAATTCTCTTTCCGTATATCCAACCCGTTTTATTTGCATTACCAATATTTTATTAATCTTTACCCTATTGAAATCAATGTTATATTATAGGTAACTCATATGCAAAATGTACGATAGTGTAAAACCTCGGTGCGATGTAAGAGAGAGCCTAGAGACCCTAAATAAATATTATTTCTATTACTTTTATTTTTTGCCTCCCTCTACTTGATTCCCGCCCCTCGGGCATGGATGTTTGTGCTGTGTTTAGTATATGTTAGTTCATAAGTAGTTTGTAAGTTGAGGGACTGATGACCCCGCAGTTAAGTCCTACAAGATTTAAAAACATTTAAGTTATTACTAGGTCTTTTCTGGTGCAATACCTTTTTCGAATTTTTTAAAGATAAATTAATGATTTCTAGAATTCATTGATTGATTTGAGGATGTTCACCAATGTAATATTGTATGCATCATATATGCATAATTTAAAACGGAAACCAACTTGTTGCGGTGTTAATGCCGCCATATGAATGCTAACATTGCTTCACTTGTACCCTAACTCGGTGGTGTTTGGTTATGTAGGGCACTTGTGCACATCAATATGTTTTCTTGCCTTGTTACAACTATCTCCATTCGAATAGCAACTCCGTGAAGTTATAGATATCGAATATAGACTCCTGCATCAGTTTCATAGTACCTTTCTGGAGTACAGTGGCTACAGGCAGTTGGAAACGGTCTGCTTTTTTTACCGTTAGGGCTTTTGTATCCTTTGCCGTTTACTGAACATTTAAGAATACTATTTTTTCGCTTAAGTAGCGCTGTAACGAGTACAAAACTTACAGGTTCATCATAAGACAGCTGTTGAATCTGAGATGCACGCTATTTTTCATTTTCTATTTTCCCTTGTGATGAAATTTTTTATTGACAGTGTGGCCATCAAAATTCGCGTTAACTAGGTAGCTGTGGAGACTGACTTCGTGCAGTAGCGAAGAGTATGTTAATCACACGGAAAACACATTATACCTTGGGTCAAATATGATTGGTTTGTGAGTGGCTCTTCAGAACACACACACACACAGGCACACACCAACAAACACAAACGCACATACATAATAAAAATTTTTGCAACACCTATGTATAAAAAGTCTTTCCTGCAATCCCCAGGCCTACAAACTACTTAAACAAACCTTAAGTCAAGAGGTAGGACTCGAACGTCCGGCGGGAGCGGCCCGCATTTCCTGACATAGCGCCTAGGACCGCGCCGCTTCCCTGTATCCACATCTATCAATACAAAGTGTAGGAGCTGCATAGAGCATTTGTATATATTTTTTGTAGATTCATTGATGTGAAGAAGAAAAAGAAGAAGAAAATCATCAAAGTTTGATCACACACGACTTGTTGCTTTATGTATACGGAGACTGGTGAAGAGATATTTCAAAGTGGATAATCGTCAGTCACACTCATGTTACCCTGAGCGACAAAAAAACTGTGATTTATGACCGGTACCTGCATCTTTGTGCGCAGAGAAAACACGGTCAGGCTGCAATATGATAAAACTATATGGAGACCACCATGAGACAAGTATCGGTATGTTGGAAACACATTCCACACCATCTCTCTATATTGCAGACTGCCATTGATAACTCAGGCCCTTAAACCGAAACATCGCAGCACGGTAAAGTTGCACCTTGAGGGGAGACTGAAGGTTCGAAAATAATGTGGCAACATCCGTCAACCCATCCCTGAGCCACTTCATTAGCTTTTCGAAATTCAAAATGTACGACAGCTACCGAGTTAACTGTGCAGCAATCACCAACAATAACAGCAATCTTGCGGTACTGGACGATTGGTTTGGCCTGAATGGTCCCCCGATGTGAACAAGATTGAACAGGCTTGGGATAAATTAAAAAAACTGATTAAATACGTAATCTATGGTAGTTGAACAGTGCAAAAGGGAAAGTAAGAATGATCAGGGTTTAACGTCCCATAAAGAGCTTTGTCATTAGATTCGGAGAACAAGTTCGAATTGTTTTTGGTTAATGACGGGGCAGGAATACGGCCGTTCTCTTTGAAAGGGAGTGACGTAGGTAAATTACGGGAGTTAAAAAAGTTGCTGTTGAGGAATGGATATATTAGGTCACCAGTGGTTAAGTGAAGATTTGGGTAGCAGGCCACGAAGGGCACAAACTTGTAATCATGCGACGTTTTGTTGACGCCATGCAACTTTTTATTGATTGAGGTAGCTACGCATTGTGATTGCCTCCAGAAAAGTAATTGTTTCTGAATATAAATGAATTTATTCTGTGGGATTTATTGTTCAATTTGTCGGAACATGTATCATACATTATAAATACCTGTTCAACATAGTACAGAATAATCGTAGAAATTTCAACGAGTTTTTATATTACCGCAACCAGTCACAATTTGTTTAACAATTGTAAATTTTGTTCATTTAGTTAATATTTCGTGGCCTGCGCCTGATCTTCAGGCTATATTTGGCATTACAAATATTACAAGAATGTTTTATAATAGTTTTACATTACAAAAAGCTAGCTGTTTCCGAAAAAAAATAAAAAATAAAAAGATAACCTACTCGAGGTAATGTCTCTTTTGGTTACGTGTTTGATTGCATATGTCGTAACAACTCTCTTTGTTCATGTTGAGTAGCTCACGAGACACGATTTCTCATCTGGGCTTGTTAATTACAAAACACTATCAACATAGTTGCTGCTTTAAAGAAGACAGCTAGTTCACTGTCATTACATCTGTCATTGGAAACAAGATGGCGGTCAAAACAAAGCTTGTTTCGATTAAACCGTCGACTTTTGAGCTGTGAGTCGCTTGGATACTCTTCTGTTATCTTGTTGTACTTTACTTATATAGTTGGTTATATAATGACATATTATGAAGATTTTACGTTCACTATAGCATAAAAGTCGTTATCCTAAATAATTACATATCTTTAAATCAACATTCGACGTAGTCGAGTATGGGGAGTGATCTGTAAATGTTATATAGACTTCACATAGAAGAAAGCATAACTCGCATATTTTATATCATACTTTAGTAATTTAACATTATAATTAATTATAGACAATTATATTTGTTATATTAATTAATATGAAATAATCTTATATTAAATATAATTAATTTAAACATATAATAATATTATATAATTAAAATTACTTTTATGATAATATTAAATATTTAAATTATATTGATTATATCGTATTATAATAATGTAAAATATTTAATTACATTCTATTAAAATATTTTATTTTATAATCATTTCTTTTGCCTTAAAAAATACGACTAGTTTCAACAACAAGTTGTCATTTTCAAACATAAAATTTAATTATAAATCTGTATAAAAACTTTCAAAGGCACATACATCTGGTGTACACAGTACATAAAATACTCCACCTGTGTGCTGGTTACTGGTGTACCACTGACATGCTTGGAACATTAACATATGGATAACATATAACGTAGGATAGTACATTCCATCAGTTAAAAATTGACGATTGCAGAGTACATGGAGCCATATAGTTGAGGTGGCCTGGAAAACACGTATCTTATATATAGGTAGCTGCAGATTACCAGGCAAAGCATAAAATTTAATGAAACATTGGTACCGCATACTCCAGATATTGATCCACTAATAACCTAGACCTGGGGCTCTTTGTCAACTGAGACTTAACACTATCACCTTATATTACCTATATTTGCAGCCATTACATAATGTAACCTACAGCCACATCCGATTAAACGTTTGGATACCTTATAACCAATGTTTTATTGAATTTTATGCATTGTCTGATAACCTGCATACTTAAACCCAAATGCTGTGAAAGGAAATGAAACGGATGACTCTAATTCCGTCTGTGATCATGATTACTTGATCAATCATCGTTCAGAGTCACACTGTATAGAACATGGTTAACAATGTTGTTAACATAAGTAATTTGTATAGAGCCTTTTTGTATCACCCTTATCCAAATACCCTATTGTAACACTCAAATGTTCGATTTGTGCACATGTAATACGAAGTAAATGCTTGTATTTACAACTATGTAATTTGTTGTACAATTGTAGAATACTTTTCATTTTATTCATGGTGTAGTAACGAAGATGTATATGCAATTATCTGTATTTTGTACAAGTTCTGTGAAAGTTATATTTTGATATCTGGGAAACAAACACATCTTGTGGTTGACTAGAGCGCCGACTGGTGGCTGGTGGCGCTGTGACGATTTAATTTGTAAACATGACGAATATAAGACATGACAGTTGTTCTCATGCTCTCGTAGTACACAGGTGTAACTTATATATATGCTGGCTAACATTCCATCCGCCAAATGAAAGGCCGATGTGCTCACATTGGTTGTCTGCAATTACAACAGGTAGTTAACCGCCTTCACCAAACCATATGTATCGCTTATACTTTGTAACGGGTACCTATATATAAGACATGTGTTTTCCAAGCAACCTCAACTATATGTACTCTGCACTCGTTGTCAATTTTTAACTGATGGAATGTACTATCCTACGTTATATGTTAGCCATATGTGAATGTTCCAAGCATGTCAGTGGTACCCCAGTAACCAGCACACATGCGGAATATTTTATGTACTGTGTACACCAGATGCATGTGCCTTTGAAAGATTTTATACAGATTTACACCTTTAATTTCATGTTTGAAAATGACAACTTGTTTCGGAACTATCACGTAATAAAGTATGAAGGCGACCTAGGTGTTCTTCTATTTGAAGTCTATATAAAATTACATGTATGTTATTAGGCGCTGGATATATGCACAATTTTTTTATTTTTCCAGAAGAGAAGTAAAATTATTGAAGAAATAAAAATTCTTTAACTGTCATTTCTTTTAGGATTTTGTCACCCTCGTTATTCATATCGATGAAGATTTCCATTTCATCTAAGATGTCCATTTTCCAGCTCTTTTTCAAGGTACGCAATACTTTAAAGTTTTCATCTATTGAAAAACCGTGTCCCGTTTCATATATAAGTACTGCTATGGCTTATTTCTTGCTTCTGTCAACCCAAAAACAATCAATGTGTTCTTTGAAACGATTTTTGAAATTCCTGCCTGTTTGGCCAATGTAGTATTTATTGCATTTGCTGCGAGTGAGTTTATAAATTCCCGATCTGTTCATTCCTTACATTACATATCTTTTGCATTTTCACAGGTTCATTGCTACAGACAGCAAGATTTTGCTAATTTTAAAATATTGTAAAATATTTTTGTAATATTCGTAATGCCAGAATAGCCTGAAGATGAGGCACAAGTCTCGTAACGTGCAGCTGAATAGACAACATTTACAATTGAAAATCAATTTTTGACTGGTTGAGGTATTATAAGCAACCTTTTAATTTTTCACATACAGTCACGGTCGAGAATTTGTCATTAAAGCTTTAAATTGTGCCGTTAGAACTTTTTTTTTTTATCGGAAGATGCAAAAAAGCTTTTTATGTGTGTATGTTTCACTACTGCAGTCAGCAGTGCGACATACTGGACACATTTTTGTCGGCACCACCACCAAAGGAATTTTCACGACCAAGTGGAATAAAAAGTGCACAAGGTTATTTAAACACTAATGTATTCACCGGTGAAGATAGAGAGAAAAAAAACAGCACTATAATGAGACAGTGGTTTTGATTATACGTACGAACTGTTTCTACACTTGCAGCTATAAAAGGGCAATACACTAAAGTATTCATGTGCTATCGTTCTCTTTAAGCAAACCCAGTGTCCTGTAAATGCGCTAATGTGACCTAGTACTAATTTATTCCTTAGTGTTAGACTTTTTTGGCTAGTAATTCACTGTATTACAAACTAATTTTCTGCGAAAATCTTCAGTTTAGCTGTGCAATCGCGACATTATACGGCGAGACAATTTCCTAATTAGAAGAACACATTCAAACCGGTATACATTTCCGTTATTACTGCCTTATTTAACTTCTGCGGTCATAAAAGCCAAATGTTACGGCGCGAGATATCTCGCCGCCCTTATCTCATTTCCAGCATTCATTCCGACTAATGGAACGGAGTATCGTGCTGTGGCTGCAAAGCCCACGACCTCGCTAGGATTACTGTATGTTTTTTGCATTACTCACTGTCGTCGTGGCCCACACTCTAAGGATTTCGTGGTGAAAGCTTTATTACCTACGTCATAAGGGACGTTAATTTCGAAAGGAAGGACGAACATTAGGGAGTTATATCCAGAGACTGTAAAATTTTAATATACCGTGAGAGAATGGGTCATGTGATTTTCTTTTAAAATAATTCTAGATTATATATAAGGTGAATCTAGGATTCGCGCACTCGGGCTTCGCAGCGCGATTTCTCACATGCTAGCAAAAAAAAAAAAAAAAAAAAAAAAAAAAAAAATGTATCTCACAAAATTTCGTCCTGCGCATATTTCCGGCAGTAAATGGACGTCGAAGATTGAGATGTGTGTTTGTCCCATACATCAGTATGTTTCAGAATTACACTACTACACCAACAAACTTATAAGGGATGTATTAGGCGTCTCGAGGAACTAAATGAGCAAGGAAACCCATGCCCGGAAACGTCATTCAACGACGACGCTACGGGGAGTACAAGTTACAGGCACCAGCTCCTGCCGCTAGACATCCCCTCCAGCAACTTCGACAGTCTATAGCGTCACTGGATGACTTTTCCGGGCATGGATTTCTATGATCACTTTGTTCCTCAAGACACCTCCCACAGGCCCTAGAAGTTTGTTGGCGTAGTAGTGTAATTCTGAAACACACTCACGAACGGGACACACACCCATTTCAATATTCGACGTCCATTTACTACCGGAAATATGCGCAGGACGAAATTTTGCGAGAGGCAATATATATATATATATATATATATATATATATATATATATATATATATATATATATATATATTATTTTTACTTTGTTTGCATCTTTTTCCATTGGTTCTATCCATGCTGCAGTTTTCTTAAAATTTTTATTTGTTGTGTTATGTAGTCTGATGACTTAGATCCATTCCCCGAGATATTTTAATTTATGAACTCTTCTAATTTTTTCATACTTTGTTTTCATCATTTTCCCTCCATTATGTTTGTGTGCTATATACTATGTTTTTTATGTATTTTTATCCTAGTCTTTTTAGCAGTCCCATGTAATAGATCAAACACAACTGTTGCACGTGTCTGGATTTTAGTTATAAATGTTATGTCATCCGCAAAGGCTAAACATTTTTCTTCACATCTGTTCTTTCCTTGTTCCATGTTTAAACCTTCTATACCTCTCTTTTGCAGTGTGTTTCCCGTGCTTAAACTATTTTATCTAGAAACAAGTTGAAGGGAATTGGGAACATTAAGCCTCCTTGTCGAACACCTGTTTTATTTTGAATGGTTGAGAATTTTCGCCTTGAAACTTAATCATTAATGTTGTATTCCTGAGCGCTTGTTCAGCAAGTATTCTGGTATTTTCATCTATACCTGATCCGTAAAGTGTCTGAAATAATGACTGTCTGTCAACTGAGTCGTGAGCCCTCTTAAAATCTACGAAAGTAACATCTGTGTTCTTATTTTGCATAGTTCTCAATCTCAAAATAGTTTTTCAGTTAGGAATCTGCTGTGCACGTGATCTAACCTTTCATAAATCCTATATTCCATTTAGAAGTGTTTTAGACAATACTTTCTATGTTACTGGCAACAACGAGATGCTCCTTGTGACGAGTTTTATGGTTTACATATTACGTCACCTGTTGATTTACGTTGTCGTTGTCAGCTCGGCTACCTTAATTATTTCTGAAACGTTCATTATTTGACCAAGGTTCTTATGTGTTACAGGAACACCAGTCTGTTTTATTAAGTTGAATAAACTGTTTATTGAAAAGAATTTAGTACATAGTGAATGCATCGGATCCGTGACCAACACTGGCTGACTAAGTGCGCCAGTGTACGTGTATTTATACAATAATCTCTTATCTAGAATGTTGTATCATAAATTTGTTACAATTGAATACCTTTATTTTGCTTCCGATAACCTTAAATTATTCATAGGCAAAAGGTATAATTAATAGTTCAAAAAAGATTGTGAATGTTTTTCCGTATGTTTACATATTGAATTAAAACATAATTTAGGTTTATATACAACTTATGACTGAAGCAGTACCGGATTCGTTTTATAATTTATGTTGGACAATTTATGGTAATAACAAACTTTTGCTGTAAGCAGGTCATGACAAACCGTTAAGTGGGTTACCAAAGGAATCAGGAAATGTTAGTGATAAAATCTGTTAACAAAGGTGGATTATTGTACAATATTGTTATAAGGTGTTTTAGGAACAGAAAGAAATTAACAAAATGATTTAGAAAACATTGTTGCTGTTGTGGTGAAATAGTTTCGTATTGTATTAATCTGCGAATATTGTCGTTGTTATTTCTTATGGTATCATGATTTTCAATTGGCCAAACAAGCTAATTCCTAGGGTTAAATTCATTACACTCTTTAGTTGCTGGTGTCTTCTTATTGTGGAGAGGATGGATCAGTTCTTGTTTCCAGTCACTGTGTATGATTCCTTTTGTCTAAATGTCTGCCACGCGGATATGTTATTTTCGTGTTGCTATAAATTTTTCATTGTACTTTCATTGTGTGAGGAGTTCATCACGACGACCCTTAGAACAAAGCTACCTCTTTGTTCAAATCGTTTCTACCTTTCAGGCTATTAATAGTGGAACGATTTTCCCTTCTTAAAATCAGTAATGTGCGCGATCTCCTCTCTCCGACTGTAATAAGATCTGGCTATATTTCTATAATAGATTGTTTAGTATGTGTAATAATCAAATAAATAGATACAAATATGTCGCTTTCAAGATAATAGTAAACGTAAAAAGCTATCGCCGAAGACGTAGTTTGTTGAAATTGCATGATGTGTTTCGTTGACAGAGTACTTAGAAAATGCAACAGAAATAGTAGTAGGGAAGATTGAGTTTTGCATTCGCTTTTGGTGTGGTAATACTGTGTTGCCTACTCTCTATCGTTCTTACATCTTGTTGGTCGCTCGCTGTTAACTTGGGGTTCTAGCCACTATTCCTCTCCGCCAAAGATGTCTTCCCTTATTTTGTGTGCGCCGTCATTGCTGAGGGCTGTCGCTAGTGAAACGTTAAACAGTAGTCCCGTATTCGTGATACATACTCGCACTAGCTGGGCACCAGTGAGTTGTCCTATTTGGAAGACTGAGAGATCGTGCATCCCAACGATCACTCGTGTTGACCTTCGCTGAACAACCTGTACAATATTTAGCTTGTAAACAGTATTACCTGCCAAAATTATTCTATAAAATTTTCAAAGACTTATTGACTGGATTCCAATCAGCAACTCTACATGGAAACATGATCTTAAGCACTAAAGAAACCTGCAAAATCTCAGCTGAATTCTTCGAAAATCTACTGAACTGTGAGGGGCATACTGACAGATTACATTTACAAAAGACAAAAGATGATAATCCACAATCGGAGCCACCTACAATAGAAAAAAAATAGAGATTGTCAAGTCATTAAAGAATAAAAAGGCAGCAAGAGGAGATGGGATAGTAGCAGAAACGTGGAAACTAGAGGGCTTAACCGCATGGCAGACATTTGGAGAAAAGAAATCATACACTGTGAATGGAAACAAGTACTGAACCATCCTCTCCACAAAAAAGGAGATAAAACTGACATCAACAACTACAGAGTGTAATGAATTTAACCCATAGGAATTAGCTTGTTTGGTCAATTGAAGATCATGATACCATATGTAACTGAGGTTTTACTTATGAATAACAACGAAGATATTCAAAGATTAATACAATATAATGCGAAACTATTTCACAATGATAATAACAATGTTTTCTAAATCATTTTGTTAAAATTTTTCTGTCCTTAAAACACCTTGTAACAATATTGTGCAATAATCTACTGTTGTTAATAGATTTTATCACTAACATTACCTGATTCCTTTGGTAACCCACTTAATGGTTTGTCATTATCTGCTCACCTCAAAATTTTGTTATTACCATAAATTGTCCAATATAAACTATAAAAACGAATCCGGTACTGCTTCAGTCATAACTTGTATATAAACATAAATTCTGTTTGAAATCGATAAGGAAAAAGATCTTTTTTGAAAAATTTTATAACAGTCGGAGCAGATTTTCCGTCCTTCCGGTTAGTAGGTTCTTCAAACGTACTGTAACCGTTTTCTCATTTCAATCTTCTCTTCTTTCCATGTAAAACTCGTAGCTGCAGGTACTATATCATTCTTGTATTTTTCAACTGTTAGAATTGTTTCTACTTTGTGTAGTTTTGCATTCACGTGGCTCTTAAATATCGTGGTAGTCGTTCCAGTTTCTATTATTCTGTTTCTCTCGCTTTTGCCAGTGGCAAGTACTAGGTTGACCAAATCAATTTATGTTATTTCGATTTTTCCTGAAATTTTGCTTCTTTAACAGTGAGGTGTATGCTTTTAACCTGAAACCACCTGTTTCTTTTACGTTGTTTAAAAACGTAACCTAATGTGCTTAAGTAAAATCGCGTGTGTGTCTCCTCGCGTGACGGAGGCCTAACAATGGCAGATACGAGGTTTATAAATTTCTGTGCGCGAGTGGTAAGTCAAGACTCGCATGCTCTCCATCCCGCCCAGGCAGCCGCTGCTTCCGGTTTTGTTTACTCCGCAACGTTTTAAGATACCGCAACGCGTGGCATCTGAATGTGTGACTGCCTGTGGTCTAAATTCACTCCTTCCAAATCACCCCGTGAACCATTATTTTTAGTTTTTATACAAGGGAACGTAATGTATTACGCGGGTAATTATTTTTATTATTTTATTATACATGGAAATAACCAGTCCCTTGTGCTTTTGTGTAAAGAAATCGGTCATCGCCATTTTTCATGTTTATGGAATAAATGCCGCTTGTTTAACCCTCAGTTACTATGGTGGGGTAATTTTTGACCCTATAATAAACATTAGCTTATTTATATCTGGAAAGGCGCCACTCTTGAGTCAAAGATTATATGTTTTCTCTTAGAGGTCAATTGCCTTCAAGGAATAATTCAGTTTTAGGGTCACTGATGACCTCCGCAGAGTACTTACGTGCATATTATTTCTCAATATTCCATTGTGTTTACTGAGTTGCGTGTGTAATCTAACAATGGGTAGTGACCGTTCTCATCGACGGAAGATGGAAGAGGTTATCGACTACTTACTTAATATAAAAAAGAATCTTCAGGAGAAGAACGAAGCCCAGAACATGAGTCCGATATACGTGATTGTGAAAGTGAAGACAGTGCTTACCATACACACACAATTTCTGATTTGGATGTCTAAGAATAGGAAATCTCAAAAAATAATACTAGTAGTTACTCCTACAGGAAAAACAGGTTCAAATGGCCGCAGAACCCGACCAGTAGACCTAGAACGAGAAAAGCTAATATTATTGTTTATTGTTGTTAATTTGTTTACTAAGAACTGAAAATCACTTTTTCCGTTTCACAGCTTAATTTGGATCTTATTCAACAATGGAGATAAAGCAAAAACAGAAGGGTTACTTCTAAAATGAAAAGTTTGTTGCTTTAAACGTACCTATGCACTGGGAATTGAAAAAGAAGTTGTCATTGAAATTAACATGTCTTGTATCAGTGTCTGGCTTTCTTATACCTCATATTTAGATTAAAGCAGTTACAGACAAGTGGAAATTGTTGTTGTCATCAGTCCGGAGACTGGTTTGACGCAGCTCTCTAGCAGCTCTCCTCATGGGAGGCACCCTACATCCATTTGAATCTACTTACTGTGTTCGTCTCTTAGTCTCCCTCTGCGACTTTTACCCCACACAGTTCCCTCCAATGCTAGGTTCACGATTCCTTGATGTCTAAGAATGTGTCCTACCAATCGATCCTTTCTTTCGATCAAGGTATGCCAGAAATTCTTTTTCTCCACAATTCTGTTGAGTACCTCCTCATTTGTTACGCGATCCACCCACTTAATCTTCAGCATTCTTCTGTAAGAACTTAATTCAAAAGCCTCTATCCTTTCCTGTCCGCACTGTTATCGTTCATGTTTATCACTAGTGACCTGCACTAGTGAGTCTGCAAGTATAAATTCTTTTTTGTCCCTTCCTCTCTGAAAATCAGAAAGTTGTGTCTTCAGCTGGGTATATTTGTTTGTGTATTTCAAAATGGTATTGATCATTGCCACGTAAAAATTATGTTGAGGAATTCTGAGATCTCGGGTGTTAACTCCCTGTCAATAGTCTTGCGACTAGGAGAAATTTTTACAATATTTTTTCCTTCTCGGTTTGCTTGTGGCAGAGCTAGTACTTTTCATCCATTTTGAAAGTTTTGTCTCTTCCCACGAACCGATCAGCGATAGAATCTAGTTCACAATTATTGTTTTCGTTTTTAATCTGACGCATATTCTTTCCCACTTATTGTTTCATGGTCACCACGAGTCTACTTCCTCTATAGCATCGTCTTCCGATGTAGTGTCTACCTCTTTCTTAAAATCTGGATCTTCATTCAAGACCCATTCCTCGTTTAATGTTTCCTTGCACTAAAATATAACTTTATATTGAACACGGGGCATGGGAACGCCGACAGTAAAATAACCACAATGTTGGAAGGTGTAAAGTAAAACATGAATGACTAGGCGCACGGTACACCGAGTGCACCAAATGTGACATTGTTACACTAAATTCTCCGTTCAACAAATTCCTTAGCACCGACAATTACTGCAATGCACATAACAGTCGTTTAAACAGTAATAAAAAATGTATTTTCATGTTCGATAAGTCGTAAAAAGTAAAAGTATACTTATGTAGCTAGTTTTCAAAAAAGTAGCACATATGCAACATACAGTACTGTGGGCAGTGTAAAGCTGGAAGTTTGTGTCTGACGGGAGAGACGGGAGGCGTGCTTAGGTAGTCCTTGCAGGTGCGGTGATCCCTGTGTCCCCAGCGGCGTAGGGGTCAGGGGGAAGCAGGAGGCCCGGGTTCGCATCCCGGCTGGGTACATACTTTCAGCTTTGTCCATTCGCAGTTGAAGTCATATGTAATATGAATACAGAAACTTGCTATATAATTTGCAAAGCTGGATAATATAAACGAATTTTTGTGATTATTCTGATTCTCCATACCTGTCTTAGTGTGACTTTTATTCTCCTTCCAAAACTGGCTCTTTATATGGAAAACAAACAAAAAAAAATCTGCAAAATTATTACACCGCCGTTTTCTCCAAAAACAAGCAATGATGTTAACAGAAGTTCACACGGAGGGCAAGAGCGACACAACAAACACCACAGACAGTATCTACAACACAGTGTTGCATCCGTTAAACCTGTGTAAGTTCACAAAATTCCCACTAGAAGCGAATAAAACAATATTACAATCGATTTTGCAGATATGCAACACCATGCATTTAAGGGTTAATATCAAAATCCATTACTAAATCTAAATATTTTAGTGTTTAGGATAGGTAGTCGAATTTCTCAAAGTTCTCTCTACTGTAAATATTATTAGTCTGGCTTTAGATTTACAAAATTTAACTAGTTTCATTACCCAAGTTTCTGAAGCCTTTTTTGCCGTAACAAGCAGTTAACTTTTAAGTCTCTTTATATCCATCTTTGACTGATAATGGGACGACGGCGATGTATTAATTTGGCAAATGAAAAAACTTCAGCCGTTACTTTTGGAATTTTAATTACATGTTTCGAGAATACATTATTCTCATCTTCAGACCCTGTATCAGACAATAACAATAGTAAACAACAATATAAATGGAAAAAAATGAAGTTGCGAACTTGATACCATTTAACTGTAATGAAATAACTTTGAAATATTAATATTGGTCAAAGTGTGGGTAAATTTTTAATATAATATAGGCATTGATTAATTAATTGCATGGTGAATATGAAAGTAACGACCTCATCTTCATAGGGACGGTTCTAAAATATCTGACAGTTGCAGAATAATGTAATATATACGTAACAATTGTCATGGTTAAGATTAATACAAAATTGTTATAGCATAAGGTACCTTGCCTGTATGATTATCAATGTATAGTTAAGCATTACACCATATCGAATTTCCACTGAACTGTAGTCACCTGTAATAATCATACAGGTACTAGCAATTCTGTTAAGCATCGATTGGAAAGCTAGGTGTATAAAAACTGTGATAATGAAACTGTCTAACGTACAAGCACAAAAATATAAAAATATTTGTATTCGTAAAAATGAAATGAGGGATAGGGGTTGCAGGGGTGGGAAAGATGGAGGGGGAGGAGGAGGATGCACTCCATAATAATAATGCAATATAAAATTATAATATTGTATTATTGTGGTGGGTATGTGGGATAGGTGCTGTAAAGCGTAAAAATGTATGTTCATTTAATCATATTGTAAATCAATCATAAAACTGTATAATGGAATGAAGATGTTCAAATGTCTGTAAATCTATCGGACCAAACTGCGTGGTCATCCGTACGTAGCTTACAAACTACTTAAACCTAGGTAAACTAACCTACGGACAAACACACACACCATGCCCCAGGGAGGACTCGAACCTCCACGGCGAGCAACCGCGTGCTCCGCAGCGAGGTGCTTTAGACCGTTCGGCTACTCCACCGCGGCTATAATGGAATAATATCCATGCTGCCATAAAAGATTGTAAAAGAATAATAGTCATTGAAAACCGAGGTTTTAAAGATCGTTGCACATTGCTTCCTCACCGCAGTTTCGCCTTGAAAATGGCAGGGTGGTCTTCTGCCGAAATATCGGCCGTCGTCGATCTTGATAACTGGCAGCATAGCCGTAAGTTTTTCGAAGTTATTATTGATAAATATGAAGCATTGAATTAAAATTTGTTGTGCGGCCGGGAATCGAACCCGGACCTCCATACTTACTAGGCAGACGTCTTAACCGTTTGACTACCACACCACTAACGATTAAGGCTCCTTGTAATAGTCTATGTACGATTTCCCTCCACATCACAAACTTTAATCAGCTTCTGTGATGTGGAGGGAAATCGTACATAGACTATTCCAAGGCGCTTTAATCGTTAGTGGTGTGGTAGTCAAACGGTTTCTGGGCGCCGTGGCTTAGCGCGCCCGGTCAGAGGGCTGAACGCTCTCTGTAATAAAAAAGCTGAGCCAAAGAAAACGTAGAACCAAAACGAACAAACACGATCAGCGTCCGCAAGGACAAGAACTACCGATAGAACAAAAAAAAAAAAAAAAAAAAAAAAAAAAGTTCAGACGTCATCCTAGTAACCATGGAGGTCCGGGTTCGATTCCCGGCCGCACCACGAATTTTAATTCAGATTTATCAATAATGTCTTTGACATATTTGAGACGTTAATCCGTCTCTGGGATTGTTTATTTGTATTAATTGATATTTTTTCGAAGTTGTTATTCGCCAAGAGAAATTAAGTAATCACAATAGAATTCATGTTCGTCAACATTTAAAACAGTATAGGGATGCGGCAAACTTAAACGCCGGCCGTGAAAGCTTTCTGTGGATGATTCTAAGCTAAAGATACATTCCTCCTGTCTTTAGTTTCCGGATGACCTTTATTTCCTCCAAGGTACACTGCTCTGCAAAGAGAGTTTCTGCAGGATCCTCGACCGAAAGTCGCAGGGGAGGCTCTCTGCGCTCTTGTGCCATGTCTACCACCTCGGTTCTTCCCCGCAGCCAACGTAGACGTTCGGCTCCGGCGGAACGCACCGGAGGCGACGGCGGCGACGCGGCGGTGTCTCGGCGGCCGCGCGCTGCTTCTGGGAAATTCGATCAGGGGCAGCGCGCGCAAGAAGAATGGCCCCGCGCCCGCCAGTCGCCAGCCGCCGGCGCGGGTCCTTCCTTCCGTTCGTCTCCTTCCTGCGGGGGCGCCCGAAGGCTCCCGAATCGGGCTCTACGTAATTATTCAAATTCTGCCCGCGCCTCGCGCCCCGATTCCTCCTATCGTTTTCTTTTGCCTTTATTCCCCCCCCCCCTTCCTCTCACCCCTTTGTGCGTCTTCCCGTCCTGCGAGTCTCTCCTTATTTATTTGCGACCAGGGAGGAACACCGGAGGCGTTACGGTAGCTGTGACAAATATGTGTCCTCCGTCAATAGCCCCATAGACGCCGGGAGTGGGAGCGGTTGGGGAGAGGGGGAGGGGAACAAAGCCATAGCGGTGTGAGGGGCGGCTGTTCCTCCTCCGGCAGAAGGCAGCCATCTCGCAGGGAGCAGACGTTGTATTGTCGACCCTGAGAAATGGCCTAATTTTTCCTTCCGCCGGGTTATCCGTCATAAGGTCAAAGAAAATTAGGCCCGATCCCCTTTTTTTCCGTAAACACGTAGCCTTAAAGGGGTCCCTTCCTTAGCCTACTGCAGACTATTCCTTCTTTTCGATAGCGGAGGGCGGCATGATTCTCATTAAGGCCGACGAGCTACTCGCAATCGTTCCAATATGCAAAGCTCACCAGGTACGGATTCAGATAACATTAATACTTGTTCCATAGATCGTAAGTATAACATTTCGCAATCATGTGGAATGTTCAAATTTTCAATGAGATGAAGGGTAACAGCCGTAATACATTTTTAAAATGCATATTGTCAACCATCAACTGATTATTATAGTTACAACTATACTGGTTTCTGTTTTAAACCATCTTCAGAAAAGTCAATTAAACAGACTGATTACGTTGGTACATTTTCTGCAACCTTATCATGTCAAACAATAAACAAAATACAATATTATAATAATAATAAAATCGCAACATATCAATTCACATTAAGTCTTCATGACAAATGAAAACAGTGCCAGGCTCTGTTATAGTGAACCAGGGTATGGCGCTATTTTAATTTGTCACCAAGACAATAATGACATAATGTGAAGTGACATGTTACGATTTTTTTAATTGATTGACAGCAGTGGCCGAGAGATCTGCAGCGTGCCAGTCACGGTCTGCACGGCCGCTACGGTCGGGGGTTCGAATCCCCCTCCGACATGGATGTTTGTGCAGTCTTTAAAATAAGTAGTTCATAAGTAGTTTGTAAGTTATAGATTTTTGACCCTATAGATAAGTCCCATAAGCTCTACAAACATTTGAGTTTGAATCAGTTTGTTTAATTTTTCTGAAGACGGTTTAGAACGGAAGCCGGTAAGAAATAACTGATGGTTGACAATATGCATTAAAAAAATAATAATAAAAATAGAAATAAAAGAAGACACGTGGAACGTGACAGTTTAATAAAATGTGTCATACGTGACACCCAGCATTACAAAGATTACCGAGTTTTATCTAAAAATTCATTTCAAATGTAGAAGCAGTGCCCGTTCAGAAATTATTTTTATTTCTTTTTAAATACTTGTTGGATATCTGTCAAACTTTTCATGCTGCTTGGTAAGTGGTAAAAGACCTATGTGGCAGCATAATTCACCCCTTTCTGTGCCCAAGTAAGTTTTAATCTTGAATACTGAATATCACCCTTTCTTCTACTGTTGCAGCTATGCGCTCCGCTATTACTTTTCAAATGAGTCGGCTTGTTAATAACAAGTTTCATGAGGGAATACATATATTGTGAAGCTACTGTGGAGATCCCTGCAGGATGATCTTGGGTAGGCTCCAGCAATTATTATGATTACACGTGCAATGAATACTTTACTCAATGTTAAATTGCCTCAGAATATGATCCCACATGAAAGGAGTGAATGAAAGTAGGCATAGTAAGCTAATTTACTGCTATAGATATCACAAAATTTTGCAATAACCCTGAAAATATAAGTAGCTAAACTCAAACGTTTCAGCAAATATTCAATGTGTTTCTTCCAATTCAATTGCTTATCAATGCAAACACCTACAAATTCTGAATATTCTACCTTAGCCAAAGATTTATGTTCAAAGTCTATACTTATTAATGGTGCCATGCCGCTTACTATATGAAACTGTATATAGTGAGTTTTACCAAAGTTTATTTTGTGTCCCAGCCTCGTCGCCGCTTTTGTGTCTTGTCCGCCGGTTGTCGTAGGTGTCGGTGGCCGAGTTGAAAGAGACCGACACAGGAATAAAGGATGCACGCTTGTGCAGATACGGAAGTGAGCAGCCAGTGGGACAGCAGAAACTAGAAACACACAGAAACGTTCTAATATTTAACTTTTACATAGTTCTTGACTGCAGAATGCTGATACATAGATAGAGGCCTGCCTACTGATGATTCCTAGTGCCTATACGGTGGCCAAGTCTTAACTGGTGCCTATCTGATTCCCAAGTGAACGATGCAGTTCAGTGGTGGCCACGAGCGGAGTTGCAGCAGAGGGCGCTCGTGGCTGACGCCGTAAGAACGCCGCGCCGTGCGTGCATGGCGGCGCGAGGCGTAAGTACGTGGCGCGCACATCATACTTGTGCGACACCACACTTTATTCGCAATCGAGTTGTAGGTAACCATGTAATCATTTTTTGAAAGACATAATTTATTATTTCATCAGTTAACTCCTGTTTGTCTGACGCGACAGTTACACTTGTATCACAGCAAAAATAAGTAGCTTAGCATCTTCGTGAATATATAATTTGCAAGTCATTAATATATATTGAGAACAGCAAAGGACCCAGGATCGAACCTCGTGGTGCCCCATTTTTCATATCTCTCCAGTTAGAGGAATTTCTTGTTTCTTGAACTTTCTGCACTCTTCCAGTTAAGTATTTTTTTAAACATTTGTGCAGTGTCGCAGTCATATCACAATACTTAAGCTTATCTAGATGATTTACACAAAACGAACTGAAGTAGTGGTGTACTGTGTGTAGAATCAGTAACACCAGAATTGATTGGAGATATCTGCTCAGAACTTCAGAATGGGTATTGCTGATTATACAATGAGGTGAGAAAAGGCATTGCATGAACAGATACACAGCAAAGTGGAAATAGTCGCGCGGTCCAAAGCGCCAAATCGCGGATGCGCGGTCGCTCCAGTCGGAGGTTCAAGTCCTCTATTGGGCCTGTTGTAAGTCTAGGGACCGACGACCTAAACAGATTAGTCCCTTAGATTTAAAAACATTTAATTAGATTTTCTGTACAGATGAAAATAACAGTAGTATTCAGCACTTATGATAGAAGAGGTCTGTGCACTAGGGGAGTTGCCATTGGTACTTTGAAGATTGATGTGAATTAGTTTCCGACGTGATGGACGCATGGGGCATCCATTTCTGAAATCGTTATGCAATGCTATTTCCTGTGATCGGCAGTGTCAAGAGTGTAACGATAGTACCAAATTACGTGTCAGGTGTGCCACAGGTCAGATTGTACATAACGAGCAAGTACCTAGTTATGATTTCTTGGTTCCGTGACTTTTAATTTGGACTTTTGATTTCATGAATGCCTTTCATCCTGTGTCTTTGAGTCTTATTGATTTTCAATTATAAAATATAAAAAAATATGGTACCCGAACCCCACGGCACCCTCCGGATAATGTGATTAAATTTATTTATTTTATTTTTTGGCTTAAGTATTTTTGTTGTGTACCTCGGCTTCCCTGAGAGCAGCTTGCAGTACTGTGGCAGAATTTCATCTCAATTTTTTTTTTTTTTTTTTTTTTTTTTTTTGAGATTTATTTTTTAAATCGAGAATAATATGATTTTTAGGTTACGTCACAAATAAATCCAGATGTCTTTTTGTATTCTAGTTCTTCTATAAAAATATAATCCCTATCCTCCTCTGCTTTTATATCAACGCCAAAAAGATGACCTTTATCTGGTATACAAACTACTTTCAGTTTGTTTCATTTTCATATGACGATCACGTAATTCTGCAGTGTACGTGTAGTATCACTTACTCAAATCAGTCAGAGAAAAAATACGATCGCTGAGGAGCAGAAATTATTTTATCCTCTGCTGGTCATAAATAGTCTGCACTGTATGTCTGTACGCAAAGAAGACGAAAATTAATTCGAGTTTCCTGTGACAGTAATATTATATACGTTTAATGGCTAGATGCAGCAACAGTGTATGACAATTCCAAGTACACGACGTCTCTTTTGTCATGGTATATATAGTTTTGGGTCAAATACAGATAATTAATTAGAAATTTGTTAATGTATTTCGTAAGGGGAAGTTTATATCTCCAAAGAATGAGCTATGATTCTTTTTAATTAGCTGCACAACCAACCTTAAGTAGCCTACGGCGTCTTTATTGTGGAAACAGAGGATGTAGCACGAAAAGGGAAATTTGCAGAGTTTAATATACACTCATGGCCATTAAAATTGCTACACCACGAAGATGACGTGCTACAGACGCGAATTTTAACCGACAGATGCCGTGATATACAAATGATTCGCTTTTCAGAGCATTCACATAAGGTTGGCGCCGGTGGCGACACCTACAACATGCTGATATGAGGAAGTTTCCAAACGATTTTTCATACACAAACAGCAGTTTACCGGCGTTGCCTGGTTGAACGTGTTGTGATGCCTCGTATAAGGATGAGAAATGCGTACCATCACGTTTCCGACTTTGATAAAGGTCAGATTGTAGACTGTCGCGATTGTGGTGACAGGTATCTCACCCGCATAGCTGTAACGGATCGTGTAGCCACGTCTCGATCCCAGAGTCAACAGATGGAGATATTTGCAAAACAACAACAACCATCTGCACGAACAGTTCGACGACACTTGCAGCAGCATGGACAATCAGCTGGTAAAATTAACAGGTTATTCGAAAAATACAGACGTAAAATTAACGGTAACTACAAGCACTCTCCTTCAGAATTAATTTAAGCATACTGTTGGCAGTAATAATGGGAAAAATTATTAACTCTGGTGCTTGTAAGGTTCAATACATAGGCCAAGCCGCGGTGGAGCGGCCGAGGGCATTGAGGCGCTATGCTACGATGCGCGAGATCATTCCTCCTCGGGGATTCGAATGCCCCCTCGGGCATGGATGTTTGTATCTTATTTAGTATAAACTAGTTCATTAGTAGTTTGTACGTTTAGGGACTGATAACCCCGCAGTTAAGTCCCATAGACTTGAACATAGGCCAAACAGGTCGCAATTTCCTCATTCGCTTCAGAATAGGCCCTTCAAGTGTTTGTTAACCTATCGGACGAAATTGCGTGGTCATCAGTCCGTAGCTTACAAGCAGCTAAGGTAACTAACCTAAGGACAAACACACATATCCATGCTCAAGAGAGGACTCGAAGCACCGACGGCGAGCAACCGCGCGCTCTGCAGCGAGGCGCCTTAGACCGCTCGGCTACTCCACCGCGGCAGAATCGGCCCTTCTCAATGATTGCTTTGTACTAGGTATTGGATAAACAGATTTACTTGCTGAAAGACCAGTTGTGTGGTCCTTAAAGCAAATAAGGATATGTATTTCGTTAATATTTTTTGAACACAAGTATCTCCAAAAGTACTCATAGTCCAAACGCTGCGGTTTGAAGATACTACCACCCGGCTGGAAATCTTAGACCTTTTTATCAAATGTGGCTTTATCTTCACCAGCAATAGACATTTCTCTGCGTATCTATTAATTTGGAGCACTGAAACGACAATCGCTAGCACTTTAGCAGTAGTAAAATGGACCACTATCACCGCGCCAGCAAAGTCGTTAGAGGACTGTTATGAGCTACCCCCAGTTTTTTAAGCAGAACTTGTGGATTTACGCGTTTAAAACAATTGTGAGCCATTAGAAAATTTCGAAAAAAAAGGAACTAGGTGAATGGTAACGTATCTTGAATTTAGTAGTACGAGGCGCGTCCAGAAAGTAAGTTCCGTTGGGTAATAAAATGAAATTGTACACAGATACAGAAGAAATTTTTATTTCACAAAATTCTACAACTCTTAAACTACTTTTCCAAATAACTACCGAAATTTGCAGGCATTTGTCATAGCGTGTGACCAGAAATCTGCCGCCTGTGTTTTCAACCAGTTGGAAACAGTTTTTCAGCTCGTCGTCATTGGTGAAGTGATGACCGCTAAGGAAAGACTTGAGATGACCTGGAGCTTGTCATCAATCGCGTGAACCAGTTCTTCTGTAACCAAAGGTTACACATCATCGTGCACATCACTACGCCCGACATTGAACTGTCGGACCCATCTTCTCACCATCGAATCACTCATCGCATTTGGTCCGTAAACATCGCAAATTTGCCGATAAATTTAACTTGATTTCACTTTCCTCGCATTCAGAAACCTAATCACCGACCTGATTTCACAGGCGGCGGGATTATCAATCAACGACGACATTTCAAACAAGCACCACAAAGCGTATGTAATTGATAGCGATCTTCAAATGGCGCACGTTCATCTCCTTGTTACAAAATATTCAAATGTTTGTAAATCTATCGGACCAAACTGCGTGGTCATTAGTCCGTAACTTACAAACTACTTAAACCTAGGTAAACTAACCTAAGGACGAACACACACACCCATGCCCCAGGGAGGACTCGAACCTCCACGGCGAGCAACCGCGCACTCGGCAGCGAGACGCTTTAGACCGCTCGGCTACTCCACCGCGGCCCCTTGTTACACATCGTCTACAGCGCATGTGCGGAACTGCAATCGCAGCACTGCAGCGGAGATAAATTGAAACGTAACTTACTTTTTGGACGCGCCTCGTATTAAGGACATAAACCGTTCAAAACAGGAAGAGGAAATATCAACTAAGGCACCCAGCTGCGGATCGAGCCGCTGCTTGCCGGCAAAGTTAGAGTCCTTCCTCGGGCACGGGTGTACTTGTCGTTAGAATGAGTTAGCCGGCCGCGGTGGCCGAGGGGACTGAGGCGCTTCAGTCACGGTCTGCAAGGCCACTACGGTCGGGGGTTCGAATCCCCTTTCGGGCATGGATATTTGTGCCGTCCTAGTTCGTAAGTAGTTCATAAGTAGTTTGTAAGTTTAGGGACTGATGACCCCGTAGTTAAGTCCCATAAGCCTTACAAACATTTGAACATTTAGAATGAGTTAGTTTCAGAATTTGGTAAGCCTAATGACTGATGACCAGAATAGTAATACACATGACCACTAAAAGAATTCCGCTGAACTTCATAAATCAGTGACACCTTAAGCTCGTAGATTCTACCAAATACCTAGGAGCTCCAATTACGAAGAACTTTGACTGGAGAGAACACACAGAAAATATTGTGGTGAAGGCGAACCGAAGGTTACGTTTCATTGGCAGAACGCTTCGAAGATGCACCAGCTCCACCAAAGAGACTGCCTACATCACACTCTTTGCGTCCTCTCCTGTAGTACTGTTGCCCCTTGTGGGACCCTCACCAGGTAGGACTGACGGAAGACATTGAGAAGGTTCAGAGAAGGACAGCTCGTTTTGTTTTATCACGTTACTGGGGGGGAAAGCGTCACGGAAATGTTGCACGAATTGGGGTGGAAATCATTAAAAGAAAGACGTTATTCATTGCAGCGTGATCTTTTTGCCAAATTTAAATCACCGACTTTTACTTCTGAATGTGAAAATATTTTGCTAGCACCCACCTACTTACGGAGACATGATCATCCCAACAAAATAAGAGAATCAGATCGAAAACGGAACGATTTAGGTGTTATTTCTTACCGCGCGCTATTAGAGAATGGAACGGCAGAGAAAAGTTATGAAAGTGGTTAACGAACCCTATGCCAGGCACTTGAATGTGATTTGCAGAGTATCTATGTAGATGTAGATGAATAGCTAAGTCCCATAGATTTATAAACATTTGAATATTTTGAATTTAAATAAAATCACTTTATAAACATGAGGCGCTTCTGATTGTGATATGTATGCGCCAGTATTTGAAGTCTCAAAGAGTTCCGTGTATCACCGATTGGTGTCTGTAAAATCCGAAAAGCATGCCTTAAGATCATTTCCTAATTGGTGTAAAATAATTTTAATATCAGTTATTAACGCAAGTCGTTTGCCTTCGTTGCATGAAAATCTTAACCAGCGTCTAACATACTATCACTAAAGATAAGTTCATAAGGTGCAGTGCGTCCATTGTATTACAATTTATATGGATCAGAGGAGTTGGTCGAGACATTTCGTTCAAAATTTTACAATGAATGCATACAAATCGTCAAATTAGTTACTAAGTGAAAGCTATGTCTTGTTTGCCGTCAAAATAAGTTGACTGAAATTACAATTGAAAAATAAATCAGATAACTGAACCCTGGTAGATGCCTTTATGCACTGAAATGAATTAACTTTAAAAGCAGGAAATGTGTTCACAATTATAAATCTAGCGATACTTCAGCTCCTCGATTTATTTTTATCAAGATCTGTATCGGATCGGAAATTTAACCGGGATTTCCCTTATCGCGAGTGTTCGCCTTAAGCATCAGGCTATCCGTGCATGCCTGAAATATGTAAACCTATTGGAGGAAATTACTATGGTCATCAGTCACTAGTCTTACGAACTATTTAAACTGACTTAAACTAACCTAAGGACAACACACACACCGATGCCCCAGGGAGTATTTGAACCTCCGCCGGCGAGCAATGTGCGCTTCGCAACAAGGCGACCTAGAGCGTTCGGCCACTCCACCGCGGCGTGCATGCCTCGCGGACCGACCTGAGAATCCCACATATGTCCACGAACTGTAAGTGTACGTACGTTACATCTTCTGATCCCCATAGGGAGAGACGCTTATTACTAGAAGTGTGAAATGCACCAATAGTTGTAATGTTAATTTTCATTTTTATTTATTATTGGCAACAAGTATAGGTGGCCATGGCACCATCTTCAGGCACTTCATTTGAAAGATCAAAATTGTATGAGCCATATGTTTATAAATAAATACAGTAACTACATAACCAAATGGATCATACAATTTAGTTCTTGTAAATAGGAGCCTGAAAATGGTGGCATGGAAAATTGATTGCCAATAAATAATAAATATAAACATTAACATTGCAGTTTATCGTGCAGTTCATTACTTCTAATACACGCAGCTGAGCCCTGACCATTAATTTGGAACCAGTTAAACGTTTGTTACTTTCGCTTGACTTTTGCTTTTGTCTGAAGAACAAAACATCAAGTAAACGTCAATTATACGAACATTGTAAATTGCATAACTTTAATTGATTTTTGTACAGTATTAAGTATATTAGTATTCCTGTATCGCTTGAAAGTTTTGTAGTCAAATTTGTTATTCTGACGTCGATCGCTTTTGTTCGACAAATTTCAGAGTGGCTGTCTCACTGGAACCGAGCCGAATAAACAGAAAAAAAATCGAATGCAATCAAATAAACTGACCGCCAGCGTCAAATGAATACTTCAGTAGTTACGATTCTATAATTCAGGTCAATTTGACAGCGAAGCTACATCTTCACCCAAAGATAGAAAATAAGTATCTTAATTAATCTTATCTGTAAAAATGTTCAAATGTTTATAAATCTAGCGGACCAAACTGCGTGGTCATCAGTCCGTAGCTTACAAACTACTTAAACCTAGGTCGCGCAAGTATTAAGTGCGCGCCATGTACTTTCGCCGCGCGCCGCCATGCACGTACGGCGCGGCGTTCTTACGACGTCAGCCACGAGCGCCCTCTGCTGCAACTCCGCTCGTGGCCATGACTGCTGCATCGGCCACTTGGGAATCAGATAGGCACCAGTTAAGACTTGGCTCTCGGATTGGCACTAGTACTTATCAGTAGGCAGGCCTCTCTAGTCAACTATGTATCAGCATTCTGCAGTCTTGAACTTTGTAAAAGAAAAGTATTATTTTATTTCTACGAAATATAAAACTTGTTCGAATTCAGCCTAGTGTTTCTAGTTTCTGCTGTCCCACTGGCTGGTCACCTCCGTACTGCACAAGCGTGCATCCTATTTTCCTGTGTCGGTCTCTCGGCCACCGACACCCAGGACAACCGGCGGAAACGAGACACAAAAGTGGCGACGAGGCTGGGACACAAAAAACTAACCTAAGGACAACACACACACCCATGCCCCAGGGAGGACTCGAGCGAGCAACCGCGCGCTCCGCAGCGAGACGCTTTAGACCGCTCGGCTACTCCACCGCGGCAATCTTATTTGTAAAGTTAAAATCATTGCACCTTATGCACTGAAAATTCTTTCATGCAATGGGAGTGAATTCACCTCTGCTTTGGTTTAGGATACCAGCAGATGACCTTTCAATTTTGAAAGTTGGATACCCCAAATTATTTGCATATATTTCTGAATTTAAGACATCAGTACCATGTCCCAGAGAAGCTGAGTGCTCAGCCTTCAAAATAATATCCGGAAACAACGTAGACTGCCGTTCAGATCTTTAAAATTCTCTTCGCGAAAGTGTAATTACTTAAAATGTAAAGACGTGGATAAAAATATTCTTCAGCCAAGAAATAAAGGGATAACAGTAAAATAAAAACACTTAAAATAAATATGAAGTCAATTCATTAACGTAAAATTTGGGAGACGACTACTACACTGAAAATACAGTTACTTTCGCATTTTGTTTCTACGAAAGCAGAAACGAAAATGCTGGCAATTTAACCAGTAAAAATATGAAATTATTTAGGAGTTCCACTGCAATTTTAAGAAGATAGAAACGTCGTTCTTCCTAGATCGTACGTTTCAATATTATTATTAAACAGTTTCTTTGACAGACACATTCTTTATAAACTACATCCTATCACACACGAAGTAAGGAAAGAAAAGGAATCAAACATATATATATATATATATATATATATATATATATATATATATATATATATATATATATATATATATATAGTTTAAATACTACGGACATGTGAAATTAAAATGAAAGTAATATAAAAACAATATTCTATGTAGAAGAAACACATGAGTTAAAGTCAAATATAGTACTTGTAGGTCTCATGATATGTAGGATGCCATTTAATGAAATTAATTTTGGCTCAAATGTTCGAGAAAACATGTGCATTGTCGAACGAAGACACACAGTTGTCTCACGAAATCACAGACGCACAGGAGTTTCAAGATACAGAAGGCCTGACACACCAATGATCTGTTGCTATCTCATGATACCACCAGAAAAGATCAGTATTTAAAACTATCAAAAACTGAAATTTCATCCACAGCAGCCGGAGAGCTTGGTCCTTACTAAGGAAACTTTCCTCTGGCACGCCTGATGATAACTGTACAATGACACATTCCCTGTGACTTAGCTAACCGGGACACTAGCTCATCCAAGTCAGGTCGTCTAGCCTCAGCAAAACGTGTCTAAAAGTAATACTGTGGAGCCAATACACACCTCTCGAAGTATCTTCACTGGAGAGGAGCTTGAGGCCGCAATCTATACTCTGAAAACTGGGATAACTGCTGGAATAGATAAAATATTTCCAAAACACAACTCTGTGACATAACAGTCTATAGCGCCGTATTAGCCACCTAAAAACTGCCAAAGTCAATTTAAAATATCGAAAATAGTTGCCGTATTGAAGCCAGGAAAAAGCCCAGAGGCTGCCGTGGAGGATAATCAATAACCAGTTATCTCGGATTCTTGATGCCAGAATCCCCGTTCAGTAAGCTGGTTTTAGGCAAATTTGAAATTGTCGGGACCATCGTTAATTGAGAAAGGTTATGAATTGCAAAACATAACATCAATAGCCTTTATTGATGTCTCCGGAACTTATGACACGGTCTGGAGTAAAGGGTATTATTCCATCCCAATATTCTCTTACACTTTTTGAATTCCTCCTTTAACAACAGGCCAATTAACGTTTACCTGGAACGCAAGAAATGTACATTTAGAAAGCTTAATGATGGCCACCCTAAGAATCTGTTCCTGTTCTTCTTTTGTTCAACGAATATATTGCTGACATGCCTCCAACAAAGTCTGAGAAGTGTATTTACGATAAAGATTGCTCTTAGAACCCAAAATACTGATCTGTGCACCACAGAATCTGCACGCACGAATGATCTCGTTATCATATAAGAGTATACCAGAACTGCCAAAGAAAGTAACATCTTGACAAAACAGCGGTATCCTGATTCCAACTGAGTAATAGACTAACCAACCAGAAACATAACACCTATCTCCACGCTGTGAAACTCAAAAATAATGAGCGTCCAAAATATCTGGCAATGAAGTTGGATTGATAGTTCATTTGTAAATTCCAATACATATATCGTGCCCCTGTGTAGCTGAACAGTTCCCACACGCGAGAAGTCGACGTCTAGCTTAGCCACCATGAGGATCACTTATCTATAGCGGCTCATGGAGCTAGAGTTCAAAAACGTAATTTTAAATACCATGTGTTTCATGTACGAGACACTGTCAGTCAATTTTAACCAACAGTGCCTGATTTTGCAGATATGCAGATATTAAACCTCTCTTCAAGAAGGGGGATAAAGAGATACCATCAAACTACAGACCCATTTCACTTTTGCCAGCATTCTCAAAAATTATAGAAAAGGTAATGTACAAGCAGCTTCTCAACCACTTAACCGCAAATGGCATATTGTCTAGAACACAGTTTGGATTTCTGAAAGGTTCCGATATTGAGAAGGCTATTTACACTTTTAGTGAGAATGTACTTAATTCATTAGATAATAAATTGCAAGCAGCAGGTATTTTCTGTGATTTGTCAAAGGCATTTGATTGTGTGAACCATAACATCCTTTTAAGTAAATTAGAATTCTATGGGGTCACGGGAAATGCTGCAAAATGGTTCAAGTCGTACCTCACTAACAGGAAACAAAGAGTGTCAGTGCAAGTGACTAGTGAATTAGGCCAACAGTCATCATCGGATTGGGAAGAAATTACATGTGGTGTCCCACAAGGATCCATCTTAGGGCCATTGCTTTTTCTTGTGTACATTAATGATCTCTCATCAGTTACACTACCAGAAGCAGAGTTCGTTTTGTTTGCAGATGATGCAAGTATTGCAATAAAGAGCACGTCAAGTATAGTGATAGAAAAGTCTGCTAATGATATTTTCATGAACATTAATAAATGGTTTAAAGCCAACTCATTGTCATTAAACTTTGAAAAGACGCACTACTTGCAGTTCAGAACATGTAAGAGATTTCCTGACAGCATATGCATTAAGTATGAAGAAGAGCAGATAGAAGAGGTTGACAGTATTAAATTCCTGGGATTACAGCTTGATAATAAATTTAGTTGGGAGGAGCACACCACAGAACTGCAGAAACAACTCAACAAATCTGTATTTTCAATACGAGTGTTATCAGACATAGGAGACATAAAAATAACAAAGCTTGCATACTTTGCTTACTTTCATTCCTTAATGTCATATGGTATAATATTTTGGGGTAACTCTTCAAGTCAGTCAAAAGTCTTCAGAGTCCAAAAACGTATAATACGTATTATTTGTGGAGTAAATTCACGGACGTCTTGTAGAAGCCTCTTCAAAGAACTGGGTATATTAACTACTGCCTCTCAGTATATTTATTCCTTAATTAAATTTGTCATAAATAATATATCCCTTTTCCCAACAAACAGCTCAGTTCATGCATACAATACTAGAAATAAAAATGATCTACACAAGGATTTAAAAGCACTTACTTTAGTTCAAAAAGGGGTCCACTACTCAGGAACACACATTTTCAATAATTTACCATCAAGTATAAAAAATGTAGCTACAAATAAAGATCAGTTTAAGAGGAACCTAAAAAACTTTCTAGTGGCCAACTCCTTCTACTCCATTAGTGAATTTATAAATTGTACCAAATGATGCATGCACTCATACTATATTAGTATTATTATATTACCAGCAAAAAAAAAAAAAAAAAAAAAAAAAAAAAAAAAAAAAAAAATAAAAAAAAAAACCTTAAAAATTATGTATCTGTATTTATAAGTGTATGTATTTGTATTTATATTATCAGTATTATCTGTTATTCAATTTGTAAATTTTGTTTCTTGACATGTTCCACATCCACGAGGATCCCCTCAATATGGATCTACGGAACAAATAAATAATCTAATCTAATCTAATCTAATTTTAGCTCCTGTTCTTCAAAAATGGTTTAACCAACATGTCTCATAAACGTGTAACAACCAATGTGATTTCTTCAAATGTTTTATCGCATTATTATTTGGCTTTTATAAGTTCTAATTTGACGATTGGAAGGTTATACTGCCTGATGGCAGATACAACTATTGACAAACACATCCGCGGATGACACAGAAATGAGTTGAAACCGGTCATCACTGTCAATAAATTTGCGGTCAAGACTATAACTAATGTCTACTTAATCAAAAATATAACAATACCTTTTTATTACTGGATTACGGAAGTTGGGAGCTGGTAACGAGTTTTCAGTACAGTATTATTTTCAATTAACTATATAAAATACTATTTTATTACTGGATCATATTAGTTTGCTGCTGATTGTTCCCATTATCCTTTCAAAGAAATCGAAATTTTATGAGCAACCTTGAAATATTAAGAAATGATGCATCATCTTTCATAGGTTGATACTCGTACATGACAGCACGTCGCAAATAACACATTGAAATTTATTATTCATGACAGCAAAATCAAGGATCAAGTACTTGTAGACATTATTTTTTATTTATCTATTTTTTTCAGTTTTGATTCGTTTCCGCTTCTATGACTTTCACTAGACGTAAATGGCTACGCTGGAGACAACATGGGTATCGGATTTTAGAATTTCTTTATATTTATGGTACGTGAAGTTCAGAACTTTAATAACAATCAGCCAAAGCCATTAAACGCAGTCTGCACGGCCACTACGGTCGAGGGTTCGAATCCCCCCTCGGCATGGATATTTGTGCCGTCCTTAGTCTTAGCTAGTTGATAAGTAGTTTGTAAGTTTAGGGACTGATGGCACCGTAGTTAAGTCCTACAAGCTTAACAAACATTTGAACATTTTGAACATTAAACGCAACTCTCAAAAATTCTTGAGAAAATATACTTTGAAATTTTGCGAAGTGCACGTTAGTAGTAGTAATTTAAACGGTTGTTGCACCTGTCGGTTTACCTCAGGTGATAGCGTACTCGCGTCACAACCATAGAGTCGTAGGTTCGAATCCCACTGGGTCAAATACTATTTTTTTTTCCATCGAGTTATATAAAACATTTTGGGATCTCTAATTGCACTTATTGTGTCAGTTTTTGTTTATGTGTGTGTAGACGAGTTGAAATCCTTGTCGTTATCTAGAACGATGGTTGAGTAGGGTAGCTGCTTGGAAAGCCATTATTTGCTAGGGAGATGACTTTCCGAAAGCAGTGCCGTAGCTCTTCACAAACTGATCTGTCTAAGACTACCGTCACCAAGTAATACTGAAGCCAATATTGTAAAAAATGTAACTTACGATTTTTGATTGACTATCATTATTAACAATCTTCCACAAAATATAGAAAATTAAAAAATGTTCTAATGTTTGTAAATCTACTGGACCAAACTGCGTGATCATCAATCCGTAGCTTAAAAACTACTTAAACTAAGGTAAACTAAGCTAAGGACAACACACACACACACACACACACACACACACACAGAGAGAGAGAGAGAGAGAGAGAGAGAGAGAGAGACACGCCCCAGGGAGGACTCGAACCCCCGACGGCGAGCAACCGCGCGTTCCGCAGCGAGGGAGCTTACCCCGCTCAGCTACTCCATCGCGGATATAGAAAATTACGAATAAACAAAGCCGTGCACTTTCCATAAAAATTACCACTAGATATTAAAATTGTGTGAGTGTTCGAACACAACGGAAAAAATGTGCCCTGCCAGGATTTGAACCACGGACGTATAGGTGGAAAGGCGGCAATGCTACCACCTGAGCTAAACGAACAGATTGTGCTTAAACTTATGTTCATAGAGTACTTTGCATACCTTTAAAGTCATCTAGAAAAAATTTGAAAAAAAATGTTCAAATGTTTGTTAAGCTTAAGGGACTTAACTGCGGGGTTATCAGTCCCTAAACATACAAACTACTTATGAACTATCTTATACTAAAGACTACACAAACATCCATGCCCGAGGGGCGATTGGAATCCACGACCGTAGCGGCCGTTCAGACTGTGACTGGCGCGCCACAGACCGCTGGGGCACTACGGCCGGCGAAAATTTTTGAGAGTTGCGTCAAGGGCTTTGGCAGGTTGTTATTTAAGTTCTGAACTTCAGGTACCATAAATATAAAGAAATCTGTAATCCGATAATCATGTGGTCTCCTTGTTAGATACATCTAAAAGAGAAAATTAAATACTTTGCCCTGGAATCACTGGCATACCTTTGCTACGATCCTGGTGGGATCGTCTGACATTTTTACCCTGAAAGGGACTCACGGGTTCAGAAACGTTGAAAAACACTGTTGTACAGTGAGCCACGAATCCTGACACAAGAACAAAGTGCTGATAGCATGACAATTTGTGGTGAGCTCATTAGTTGTTCGGACGTTTCTCAACAGAGTAATAACTGGAGGCGAAACGAGATTTTTCCCTTACGACTGCAACGTGGAATGCTGCAGCGTGTGCAACACACAGTCGTGTGGGTGCCTATCCTTCAGGCCCCAAGTCTCAGAATTTATTGACTGTACCACGCATAACTGAAAGGGATAAAGAGAGGGGTACTACGTTGTGGCGCATTTTGCACTACACTAGAGCCACTTTATGTATACATCATCTTGTTGTCTCGGTCGTTCAGAGAAGATTTAGTAGCTCGCCTGCCTTCAAATAATTATGAAAACAGCGAAAGATGGGTTCTAAGCTGTATGACGAAAAAATGTGACCATGTATATGAACCAAGATATTTATTAAAACATTGAAGCACAAAACAGATGACTGGCACTGTATAAAAACTGAACAATGACTGGCTAATTACTGACTGCGTTCGCGCCAATTCGCGCTTATTTATACATTCTGTTGGTTCTAGGACCAGGGACTACTTAAATACAGTTTTATGAAATGCGCAAATCTAGTACAAAACAATACTATATGAAATTGTTAAATATAAAATCATTACAATTATATTAAAATCATTTTCATGACAAAGCAAAATCAATAATGTGAACAAAGTATTTTATGATTACAGTGGTACGAAGGTTAGTTTGTGTTGTTTAAAATGGTTAAATTAAAGTAATTATGCAATTTTACAGTCAGGAAAGTATTACATTAAATTCAATACATTACAGAGGACCTCAGATATTCTTAGTTATTAATTTCATCAACAAACACATTATTCTTCAAAATTACGACTTTCAATGATTTACTTAGTTTTTTAGAAGACCCATGTAATGAAGTGATTATTAAATCAATGTTACCAGGTAATGGTTAAATGCTTATATAATATAAATATGGAATATTTGGGTATAATACTTCGATCAAATGCTGTATCGTACTTTGCATTTATTCAAACAAACTGAGTTTTACAGGGTGTATACATTACAACGTGATGACAAGTCATCAGCAGCAAAGGAATCATCCGCCATAAATATATTTAACGTAAATAAAATTTTCTTGCTGAGATCAGATAACTGCAAATATCCTGTATGTAGTAAACTATTACTTTATGTGATTCCTTAATTTCTCCTGGCGAATAACAACTTCGAAAAACTTACGGGTTTGCTGCCAGGTACCAAAATCGACGACGGCCGATATTTCGGCAGTAGACCACCCTGCCATTTTCAAGGCGAAACTGCAGTAAGAAAGCAATGTGCAACGATCTTTAAAACCTCCGTTTCCAATGAGTAAACAGGAAAGACAACACACACCGAGGAAGCAAGTACACAGCGCCGACAAGACCAAAGATGAAACCGGTCAGAATATCGATAATAAACATCAGTTCTCGACAGATGAGGTCGGATTAGTTTTCTCCCTCTGTTTTTTTCACAAGTGAGAGAGCAGGGTCTCAAGCGGAATTTAAGCAGAAGTCTCCATCCCTTTTCATAAGGTTGTCACCTAGTTTTATTTCTATCGCTTCCTTGATAACACAGTCCCAGTAGTTGGAAGTGCATGCCAGAATATCCGTTTTGTCATAGGATGACCTGTGTCGAGACAGTGTTCGGCTACAGCAGATTTGTTTGGCTGCTGTAAACGTGTGTGACGTTTATGCTCAATACAACGGTCCTCAACAGTCCTAATAGTTTGACCGTCATATGACATGCCACAGCTACATGGGATACGGTAGATACCCGCCTTACGCAAAACGAGTTCATCCTTAACGTATCGATTTTGGTATCTGGCAGCATACCCGAAGTTTTTCGAAATTATTACTTTATGGTAGTTGTCCCTTTAGATACTAAAATATTTTAAGCATCTCTGCCTTAGTCCTTATATACGCAAGGGGTGACTAGGTTGTCACCTAGTTTTATTTCTATCGCTTCCTTGATAACACAGTCCCAGCAGTTGCAAGTGCATGCCAGAATTTCCGTTTTATCATAGGGTGACCTGTGTCGAGACAGTGTTCGGCCACAGCAGATTTGTTTGGCTGTTGTAAACGTGTGTGACGTTCATGCTCAATACAACGGTCCTTAACAGTCCTAACAGTTTGACCGACATATGACATGCCACAGCTATATGGGATACTGTAGACACCGCCTTCCGCAAACCGAGTTCATCCTTAACGCATCGATTTATTAAGTTATTACTTTATGGTAGTTGTCCCTTTAGACACTAAACATTTTAAGCATCTCTGCCTTAGTCCTTACACACGCATGGGGTCACATAAAGCCACGAGCGCCAATCTCTGAGATGGGGAGACGGCGGCGCATCGCTCAGGCTGGCGAGTGTATTACGTAGGCGGAAGGGCCGTCCTCCGTCGTTAATTTGTGTGAGTGTCGCAATAAATCGCGCGCGCTCGGCCACGCATAAATCAATGCTCCTGAGGCGTTCGCGTGCCGCCAACTTCGCCGCGCCGCCTACGCTGTGTCCTCCGCCTGCCGTCCGAGAAGCCTATCTGATGGAAATAGTTAGTTGGCTGCACTGTCCCCGCTCAACTGAACCTCCCAAGAAAATTCTCTAGCACTACCTTCAAAATTAATTTAGATCTACAGCTGTGGGCAGAATGCATTGGCTGGCGACAGTAAGCTGTGTAATCCCCCTCGGGCATGGATGTTTGTGCCGTCTTTAGTATAAACTAGTTCATAAGTAGAATGAAACTTTCACTCTGCAGCGGAGTGTGCGCTGATATGAAACTTCCTGGCAGATTAAAATTGTGTGCCGGAACCGGGACTCGAACCTGGGACCTTTGCCTTTCGCGGGAAAGCGCTCTACCAACTGTTCGGGCACACAATTTTAATCTGCCAGGAAGTTTCATATCAGCGCACACTCAGCTGCAGAGTGAATGTTTCATTCTGGAAATATCCCTTAGGCTGTGCTAAGCCATGTCTCCTCCATATCCTTTTGCAGGAGAACTTCTGTGAAGTCCCGGTTCCGGCACACAATCTTAGTTCATAAGTATTTTGTAAGTTTAGGGACTGATGATCCCGCAGTGGAGTCCCATAGACATTACAAACATTTGAACATAGGTCAAACATGTCGCAAATTTCTCATTCGCTTCAGAATAGGCCCTTCACAATGGTTGCATTGTACTAGGTATTGGCTGAACACAGATTTACTTGCTGAATGACCAGTTGTGTGCTTTTTAAAGCAAATGAGGATATGTATTTCGTTAATATTTTTTGAACATAGGTATCTCCAAACGTACTCATCGTCCAAACGTCGCGATTTGAAGAGACTACCATCCGGCTGGAAATCTTAGACCTTTTTAACAACTTTGGGTATTATCTTCATTAGCAGTAGACATTATCGGCGTATCTATGAATCTGGAGCACTGAAACGACTATCGCTAGCACTCTCGTAAAATAGACCACTATCAGCGTGCTAGCAACATCGTTAGAGAACTGTTGTGAGCTACCCCCAGTTTTTTAAGCAGAACATTAAAATTTTTCGAAAAAAGATGAAATTAGGTGAAGGATACCGCGGTCTGATTTTATCGTACTAAGGACATAAAGCGTTCAAAACAGGAAGTGGAAATATCACCTACTGCACCTGCATCTACTGCACCTGCATAGTAAAATTGTAATTTTCGAGGCGCGTCCAGAAAGTAAGGTCCGTTTGGTTACATAAAACGAACGCATAAAGATACAGAAAAAATATTCATTGTACAAAAATCTACAACTGTTAAACTACTTTTCTACATAGCTTCCGAAATTTTTAGGCAATTGTCATAGCATGGCACAAGGTTTTGTGTGCCTTTTTCATAGAATGTTGCAGCCTGTATATTCAACCATGTGGTAACATGTTCTTTCAGCTCGTCATCATCGTTGAAGTGTTGTCCACCAAGGACAGAATTTAGGTGTTGGAAGAGGATTAATGTCAAAAGATTTTTTTTTCACGATAATGCCTGACCTAACACACAGAATGTGACCAAACAATTCGTACGGAAATTTCAATGGGACCTGTTTGATCATCCTCCATATAGCTCGGACCTCTCTCCTAGCGATTTTCATCTCTTCGTACATCTAAAATCTGTCCCTGGTGGTCAACACTTCAACGATGATAAAGAACTGTTACCACATGGTTGAATACACAGTCGGCAACCTTCAGTGAAGGATGCATGCGAAACCTTGTGGCACGCTATGACAAGTGCCTACAAAATTTCGGTAGTTATGTGGAAAAGTAGTTTAAGAACTATAGAATTTTTGCAGTAAAAATTTCTTCTGTATCTGAGTACAATTTCATTTTATTACCAAACGGAACTTACTTTCTGGACGCGCCTCGTATACAACAGTAGTAGACCGCTAAAATCGCTGATTGCCGTCATAGTATCAACTTTTCTGGTATTTTATAGCGCAGTATGTGTTTGCAAGAAATTACGCTCGGTAATTATGTATACCTGTAGTGAGTCATTGGTTGGTCAACGATTTTATGCCATAGTGTAATATATGCTCTGTGATATTGTAGTTCTTTGATGTATAGTATTATAACTATCTAGTATTCATTCATAGCTCCAAAACTTGTAAGTGGGCTATTGCGAACAACGAACTGCACTACTGACCATTAAACTTGCTACACCAAGAAGAAATGCAGATGATAAACGGGTATTAATTGGACAAATATATTATACAAGAACAGACATGTGATTACATTTTCATGCAATCTGGGTGCATAGATCGTGAAAAATCGGTACCCAGAACAAACACCTCTGGCCGTAATAACGGCCTCGATATGCCTGAGTCAAACAGAGCTTGGACGGCGTGTACAGGTACAGTTCAAAATGTTCAAATGTCTGTAAATCTATCGAAACAAACTGTGTGTTCATCAGTCCGTAGGATACAAACTACTTAAACCTAGGTAAACTAACCTAAGGACAACACACACACACACACACACACATGCCCTAGGGAGGACTCGAACCTCTGACGGCGAGAAACCGCGCGCTCCACAGCGAGGTGCCTTAGACCGCTCGGCTACTCCACCGCGGTTAAAAGGTAAAGATGTCCATGTAGCTTCAACACGATACCACAGTTCATCAAGAGTAGTGACTGGCGTATTGTGACGAGCCAGTTGCTCCCACCGTTTTCAGTTGGTGAGGGATCGGGAAATGTGCTGGCCAGGGCAGCAGTCCAACATTTTCCGTATGCAGAATCGCCCGTGCAGCACCTGCAATATACGGTCATGCATTACCCTGCTGAAATGTAGGGTTTTGGAGGGATCGAATGAATGATAGAGCTACGGGTCGTACACATCTGAAATGTAACGGCCACTGTTGAAAGTGCCGTCGCTGCGAACAAGAGGTGACCGAGACCTGTAACCAATGGCACCCCATACCATCACGCTGGGCAATACGCCAGTATGGTGAGACGAATACACGCTTCCAATGTGCGTTCACCGCGATGTCGCCAAACACGGATGCCACCATCATGATGCTGTAAACAGAACCTGGAGTCATCCGAAAACATGACGTTTTGCCATTCATGCACCCAGGTTCGTCGTTGTATACGCAATCGCAGGCGCTCCTGTCTGTGATGCAACGTCAAGGGTAACCGCAGCCATGGTCTCCAAGCTGATAGTCCATGCTGCTGCAATGGTCGTCGAACTGTTCGTGCAGATGGTTGTTGTCTTGCAAACGTCCCCATGTGTTGACTCGGGGATCGAGTTACAGCCATGAGGATAAGATACCTGTCATCTCAACTGCTAGTGATACGAGGACGTTGGGATCCAGCACGGCGTTCAGTATTGCCCTCCTGAACCCACCGATTCCATATTCTGCTAACAGTCATTGGATCGCGACCAACGCGAGCAGCAATGTCTCGATAAACCGGAATCACGATAGGCTACAATCCGACCTTTATCAAAGTCGGAAACGTGATTGTGCGCATTTCTCCTCCTTACACGAGGCATCACAACAACGATTCGGCAGGCAACGCCGGTCAACTGCTGTTTGTGTGAATGCGCTGGAAAGCTAATCTTTGCATATCACAGCATCTTCTTCCTGTCGGTTAAATTTCGCGTCTGTAGCACTTCATCTTCAAAACGTTGAAATGTTTGTTAAGCTTGTGGGACTTAACTACGGGATCATCAGTCCCTAAACTTACAAACTACTTATGAACTATGGACGGCACAAATATCCATGCCCGAGGGGGGATTCGAACCCCCGACCGTAGTGGCCGTGCAGACCGTGACTGAAGCGCCTCAGTCCCCTCGGCCACCGCGGCCGGCCACGTCATCTTCGTGGTGCAGCAATTTTAATGGCCAGGAATGTATATCTGAAGCGAGTAATCAGCTGCTCAACGATATTATGCCATAATGTAATATATCCTCTGTGATATTGTTATTCTTTGATGTATAGTATTATACCTATCTGGTATTCATTCGAAGCTCCAACAAGTTGAAAGTGGGCTTTGCGAACAGCGCACTATTTCAATTTGGGCCATTATAGTGGTATACAACGCACAATTCGTTATAACAAATCTTCCTTTGTTATAATGAGAAACATAATACACAATTTAAGTAGGCATATGCAGTATTGTAACATAATTTATGGATAAACAGTAATCATTCCTAACAATTCTTTCAGGCACCTCTTCAGATCTGCTATAGCTGCATGACCACATCTAAGTTCATCTTACAGCGTTAGCATGGGTAAGAATTGTAGTAATAGAAAAATTCTAAGCACAGAATGTTTATCAGGGTGTTTAAAGCCTCATGTGGTTTATGCATTTCACGAATAACAAACACACTGCTTAAAACAATTAGGAAATCAGGTGAGATCATATACAATGTGCTTATGGTAACGTATTTGGTTACAACTGTAATATGTGTGTTTACCTGCTGTTTACATGGCATTTACTTATAGCGAGCCGACCACAGTTGTCGGGTGGTCTGCGGCATGCCAGTCACGGTCTGCACGGCCGCTGCGGTCGGGGGTTCTAATCCCCCCCCCCTCGGGCATGGATGTTTGTGCCGCCATTAGTATAAGTTAGTTCATAATTGGTTGTTAAGTTTAGTGACTGATGAGCCCGTAGTTAAGTCCTTTAAGCTCTACCAACATTTGAACATTTGAACTTATAGCGAGGCATCGGCGGCTACCATAATAGTTCAAAAGTTATTCTCGTTGCCCTCTAATACGTTGTGTGATCACTTCGGACGGCCAGTACAGTTGCACACCGGTGTGGCACAGACTGTATGAGCGCATCAAACATCTCTTGAGGGACCTTTGGCCACTTTTCCATGAGTGCAATACACAAACTCTGCAGCAGTTGTGCCAGGTGCAGTCCTGGCTGTAATGCGTCTGGCAAGTGCATTTGAGACATGCTCAGTAGGGTTTAAGTCCGGCGAAGAAGGTGGCCACTCCATTAGTTCATTTCGCTCAGCTTCAAGCATGTTGTCCACCGGTACAGCTGTATGGAGACGTTCGTTATCGTCCACCAGAATGAACCCATCTCCTCTGGCACGGGCGTAGGGCACAACAAAAGATCAGAGCATGTCGTCTCTATATCTCTGAGCTGTCAAAGCGTCATGTTGAACGACATAGTGGTCCGTACGTCCGCCAATATTGACTCCTCCCACACCATTCATCCACCAACACATGGTGATGTTTGCTGCACATGTGAAGGATTGTTAAGAGTTCCACGCTCTCCAGAGATGAGAGAACGACGATTGTCCAGCTAACACGAAATCTTATCTCTGAACAGAACCCAGTGCAATTCGTTACTTTTCCAATCCTTATGTTCCCCCGCCCAGTTTCTGGGGACTAAAAGTTGTGTTGGTGTTAATAGAACAGGCACCATAGGCCTCCGTGCGTAGAGGTCATATTTCGAACTGTTGATATTGCGCGTCCTGTTGCTGTCTGGAGGGTGCGTTGCAGCTGAGTTGCATTCAGCTGCCCGCCTCGACTGGCTATTAACCGGAGATAACGTCCATTTCTTGTCAATGTTACCCCTCGACGGCATTGACCTTGCCTTCTTTTAACGGTTCCTGTAGTCTGAAATTGTGCCCAGGTGCTGGAAATTACACTTTGGTACAGTACTGCAGCTATCTGCCTCTTCGTCTCTCCCGCTTCCGACCTATCTATGGCTCTCCATACCATAGCTTCGGGTACGTCAACTTGTCTGTGCATTGCACTACCTGCTCACTAGATTACCTGAACCAAACTGCTTGTGTAAGCCGAAGCAACTCCTCTGCAGAAACTTTGTCATTACCACTATCTCGATTGCCGTAATGTTGTTGTCGCCAATCCGTAGAACCGACAGAAATATGTTAAACTATTTCATTCTGCCGATGATTAAAGGATGCGTGATGATTAAAGGAAGCCAGTCTGTAAATGTGAGGACCATTAAATTCATAATATTAAAAATCTAAATATACCTGTGCCAACTCTAATAAAAGGGTCCGCTTCAGCTGTTTTACTTTTTTTTAAAAAAAAAAAAGACGACCGGTTTCGCGACTTAAAGTCGCATCTTGGGTCACATACAGTTAAAACATAAAACCAGGGGCTCGGCAATACAATCGACAATAAACCCGGCTATCAGAACACTCCACACAAACATCAGGGCGACAACCGCCCTCGTCGATCCACTCACCGGCACGGACAGCGGCCATAAAGGCAAAAGAACGTACCCACAAAATAACAGTCCAGTATCATTAACATCAGTTTACTGTAGAGTTCTTGAACATAATCTCAGTTCTAATACAGTAAATTTCCTTGATACGTAAAAGCTTCTGTCCATGTTTCAGCACGGCATTAAGAAGCTTGCTCTTTTCTCTCATGACTTCTTGCGTGCAATGGATGAATGGCAACAGGCAGACTGCATATTTCTTGATTTTAGAAAGGTGTTACTGCTAACGAATGTACGAGCTGATCGAATAGGTACCCAAATATGTGACTCGAAGACAAGTTAAGTAATACAACCGACTATGTCGTCCTCGAGGGCGAGTGTTCATTAAAGACTAGATTATCGTCAGGGGTGCCCCAGGGAAGTGTGATAGGACCGCTATTATTTTCTGTCCATACAGGGTGAATCACCTAACACTTGCACGGCAAATATTGGGGAAACGGAAAGTGCGATTGATGTGCGGTTTTCACAGAATGTATGGTAGTCAAGGACTCGCATTGTAAGCCAACAAACAGATTATAAAAATATCTAGCAAGCTTATATTTTTATACAAACATACAATTTTTCAAATTAAACAATATTGTTTCTATGATGCACTTTTTACACCAGCTGTGCACGAAGAATTCTGGATGACATTTTTATCAGGTTTAAGTTGGCAGCTACAACCATTCAGAGTTTTGCGGGCGAAGGCTACGACAACGTAGCTGACTGGCTGGTGGTCATCAGACAATGGGACGTGCCCGAGGGTCTATCCACTCGGCCAGTCAACTACGCTATCGTAGCCTCCGCCCCTGAAACTTTGAACGGTTGTAGCTGCCAAACTAACAGTGATAAAAATGTCATTCAAAATTCTATGTACACAGATAGTGACAAAAATTCCAGTGCATGATAGAAACAACCATTGTTTCATTTAAAAAAAACTGTATGTTTGCATAAAAATACACTTTCTAAGTAATATTACAATCTGTTTGTTGGCTAAAAATATGTGTCCCTGACTACCAATCCATTCTGTGAAAGACGCACATCAATCGGTCTTTCCCTTTACGCAATATTTGCGGTACAAGTGTTAGGTGATTCACCCTGTATAAATTATCTGACCGAGTTGCAGTTGCAATCGGAGGCTGTTTGGTGATGATGCTGTGGTGTACAGGAAGTGATGTGACGTAATTTTACATCACCCACAAGTACTTGAATCGCCTGAATCTACTGAGTGTCAGTTATTCTGTGTCAAGTGTGTTAATATTATTGTTTAGTTCTGATTTTAATTTTTGTATGTTTATGTTTGTTGTAAATGAAGTCAGGTACCAGCTGTGAAGTACACTAATGCAAGGAGTTTTCGAGAAATGCAGAGTGCTGCCGTCCAAGTAATAAACAGAGCTGATATCTGACAGCTAGAAGATTTATCGATGGCACAAATGAATAATGAATTAATTGTTAATGGGGGATAGTAACGGTACGAGATTGTCCATTAGTGGGTCCAATTCTTGTCTTTTATCGTATTTATAGGAAGTACTGATTTGGCCTAGCTAAGTACCAAAGCGCGTAATTTACTATACGTGAAAAGCATAGTTGTTCGCCCTGAGATGCTACCACTATCAGTAATGTATTCTGAACTCAAGTTCACGGTTTAATATCTGATTTCGATTTTCAGTATTCCTGTTTTGGGAGCGTAGAGGTACTTGCTCAACCCAGGTAACAGTTTCCTATTTTTATTGTGCGACTATAAGAGTTTGTCGGTGAACCAAAGATGTCTGTTGTTGGACAGTTAACGTGAGCGTTTCTGGTCAGGTAGTTTGGCCACAAAGTTTGTGATTTGCTACTTAACTGTGGTTAAAGTGAGCATTTTGATAGTTGCTCTACAGAAAAGGCATAATATGTGGTATACCTATCAGGAATAGTAGTGCTGCAAGGTCCTCCCTGAGTACTCGGGTTGTTGCTGATAATTTTGTGCCATAATGATATTTATTGGTGTAGAGAGAGGGCAGTGACATCTCACGTGCTTTTTTGATTGTGGTAATTAAATGCAGGCTACGTAGATGAATTTGGGTAGGAACACATATGATAGTTTTGTTCACATGTAATGTCGCTTTTTAATAGGAGTTTAAGTGAATTAATAATCACTATCAGCGATAGACAGTTGTGCTTCCAAAGCCACCTTTTCAGACCATAGCTCGGTTGGTTAATATGGTATTTAAAAGGGGATTCTACTTAAACGGAACCATCGACAGCCAAAGTACAGCATTATTAACCTTTTTAAATAATCTATGGCGAGTGCTCAATAATTATTTGAGTGGGAAGTAATAGAGTAGATAGGTTCTGACGCCGGAAGTGGCTTATCTTTGATTTCGAGAATTACAGTTAGTGAAAAAAAAGTGGTGGCAGCAACTGTCTTAGTTTCTGCTTTAGGCGAGGCTCAGTTTAGACGTATTGAAGTTGACGTGTTGAAGACACTCGTCTACAGATCGTCGTGTATCATCTGCAAAAAATGATATCTCGGTCACTTGACAAAAAATAAAAAATAAATTTAAAAAAATGGTTCCCGTGTATTTATTTTGATTCCCGTTGCCATGAAAATGCCCTATAAGAAAAACCCAGGAGGTATAAAATGTACTTTAATTTTTATGTCAAATCAGTGTTGGTTAAATGACATGTAGTAGCCTCTTTTTAGAACCAAAGACAAGAAAGAATGTATTTCCTTCAAGATATGGTTTGTCCAGAGATTATTAGCAAAGGAACAGTCCAATCCTAACACGAAGTATGTGGGACTATTATCTGTAATAATCGTGAGTTCCAATACGAAATGTATAAACAGAATAAATTTTATTTCTGCTGGCATTCAGAGATCAGATCAACAACACCACTAAAAAACACGTCTTTTCAAGAGAAATACTTCAAATACTAATAACCTTATTAAAAAAGGAAAACATTACAGTAAACGTGATATTCGAGAAGTTTGCCAGACATTGTGGAATAGGTTCATATGTCTGCTTAACTGTCAATTTAAGAAAAATAAATAACGCCCTAGCAATCATGATAAATTGTCCGATGTTTATTACGGATAGCTAATGTTCGTAAGATAGGCGACAATTTGACATATAGAATAGTAAAGTACCCTAAGTTTATTTCAATCTTTTGTTACGATTAAAAATCGTAGATAATACGAGGTAGAATCAACAGATATTTCTTTTGCTAGTGTGATTTTTCCACATTACTGATATATTTTTAAACCTAGTGAAGGATAATTACAATAATTCTCGATTCTTTTTATTTTTTCAGTCACCAAGACGTCCCATTATATCGTGACAAAATAATATCTAACACGATATTTTAACCTGCACAAGAGAAGTGTCTTTGATAGATAATATCTCACTTCCGATTTAAAAAAATAGTGAATTTTTTTAATTAATGATAATACTTTGTGATTATCTGAATCTAACCTAGAAGTTAATCCGATTCCAAAGATCAACTGTATTGTCTTAATAGAGGTACCGCCTAAAGTTTATAAAGTGAAATCCTGGATTACCTTACAATACTAGTAAAGTCAGATGCGTACACTTACGCCTCTATAAGACATTTTTATATAAACTGGATCCAACGATAATAAACAAAATTAGAGTTGGAACGGAGAACGAAAGTGCGTGCGGTTTAGGGTGTGCTTTCATTAGACGAAACTCTTGTATAGCCTTTCTTACATGCAAGTGAAATGGAAAGCGTGATGATTTCACGTTGAAATATCGTAAGAAGTATCAGAAACTATGTGAACCTTAGACATAACATAGTTTCGTATCCACTTAAACGTGTTATTTCACACTAAGACTTTAGGACCGTCGATCTAAGACCCCAGAAGGAGGGTGTCATCGTTGAATGACTGTAGTAGGATGCAGGATAACGTGGACCAAATTCCTAGGTGGTGTGAGGAATCGGATAGCTCGAAATGCAGAAAAATATAAGGTGATGCCTATGAATAGGAGAAACATTTCCGTAATGTTCTAATACATCGTTAGTAGTGTGCTGCTTGACAGATTCGCTTCAGTTAAATATTTAGGCGTAACGCTGCACAGGGATATGAAATGGAACGAGCATATAATGACAGTTGTGGGGTAAGGGGGGGGGGGAGAAGGCGAATGGTCGACTTCGGTTTATTGGGAGAATTTTGGGATGATGTGATTCGTCTGTAGAGGAGACCGCATATAAAGCGCTTGTACTACCCCGTGTTGAGTAAAGCTGAAGTGTTGGGATTCCCAACAGATCGGTCTATAGGAGGAAGTATAGGCAGTTCAAGAGGTGAACGTCTAGGTTTGTCACTGGTAGATTCGATAAAGGTACGTTACTGGTATGCTTCGGGATTTCTTATGGGAGTCGTTGAGGGAAGACGACGTTCTTTTCGAGAAACACAGTTGATAAAATTTAGAGGGCCGGAATTTGAGATGAACTGCAGAACCATTCCACTGCCGCCAACCTACACTTCGTGTAAAGGTCACAAACATAAGATCAGAGGGATTAGGGCTCGTACGGATGCATACAAGCATTCGTTTTTCCCTCTTTGTGTGTGGTAGTGGAACAGGAGTACCCTCTGCCAAGCACCTCTGGGCGGATTGCGGAGTATGTATGGAGACGTCCATGCATATTTGTGTGTCTCTCAGAGATCGCGAGAAGTACAGTTCATGCAGTTGCGGTATACAGCGTGACCGAGGTGACTTAGTAGAGAACACGCTGTCCTATACAAAAGCAAACGAGTCTACAGAGGCAATGTTAACCAGTCCTATAACATTTTCTTTCCTCCTCCATGTTACTATGGATGACGCACAACAATTTGCGTTTGTACCGCAATGACAGTGTACGCGAGGGTTATAGTAACACCCCACTGCACTGTGTGAGATGTCGTGCCCACGCAGATGATAGCACGCAGTTTGGAGTTCTTGACTGAGGCTGAAATTATTAAACAATTGGCAGGAACTGATCTAATTACATAATTAAACTGACGTCCACGGGATGCCATCTGATTTAAAGACTGCAGAAAACCAGCAAACTGCATAATCCACTTGATACACACTGTCTTAATTGAAAATTGAATATAAAGTCTTTTCCCCTTGATATAAGCTGATTAAACAATGTTTTATGACCGTCTACGTATGCATTTACTCCTCCGAGTGCCAGTTCTGAACTCACATGTTACTCCTCCGAGTGCGTGTTCTGAACTGAACTGTGGCGGCTCGCTGCAAGGCTGCCTTCGCTCCGCAAGTTGGCGCTCAAACATGGCGGCCGTGCATCGTCCGTCCTATATTAATTGTTTTGTTTATGCTTTTAGCGATAGTTAATGTTTTACCTACTCAGGGCATAGCTTGGCTTTTTCTAAACTGAGTTTCACATTGAATAAATTATTAGTTTATTAAGTATAAATAAATATATGCTTGCGTTTTGGCGCGTGACCGTCAGTATTACGGCCAATCGGCGTCCAGTGCCTGCTGCTTGGGGACTTCCCTACAATTCGGGGAGACTTCCCAGTGCTCTTTCCCACGTAAGCCCGACCTACTGTACCATCTTTCGTGGTTCTCACCAGCTTTTGCCATGTGTTGCCTACAGGTCCTAACCGGCTGCACTGAACCTATACTCTGATCTTAATATGATTGCTTTAAGACAGAATTATTACGCCTTTTTAATAATAATATAAAAAATATCTGAAACAAGGGCTCAAAGATCGACGTACAACAAACGCGATCCCTCGTCAAAGAAGGAATTAACTACATCATAAAAATGGATAAAGCATATACTCAGTAAGCTGGAGACCCGGGTGTAATTCCGGGTATCTTAACTCCTAACTGAATTGAGTTCAACCTCCTAAACTAAGCAACTAAAACCAGTCACATCACCTTGGTTCCAAGCACATGATTACTGGCGTTGAAACTGAATACTGCGAGAGGAACACAGCTCCTGTGATTATCCTAGTTGTTTCTCACCTCGCAGAAAGATAAAAAAAACCGCAAGAACAGTGCCAAACGACAGAGTGCATACGACGGCCGACTAGTCATTGCAACAGAAAGGAAATACACTGATTGTGTTGACTGCAGTTCTTCCATGCCTACGAAGTCAATTCCACACTTTAATGCATTGTTACTTTGTGGCAGGAGGGACACTCATCAAGGGAAATTTCCAGATGTCTAGGAATAACCAGAGCGATGTAGTTCGGATGTGGAAGGTGGCAATGAGATACACGATCAGTCGATCACTTGCCTCGCCCGGGCCGATTAAAGGCTACCACAGGAGATAGTGACCGACACTTAAGGATTTTAGCTCGCAGAAACCTTTAGAAGAACGCTATCATCGCTGAATAACGATTTCGTACAGGCATAAGTTGATGTGTTTCGAGTCACACTGTACCTAAAAGGTTGCATGACATGCGTCTTCAGTCCCGGTGTTCATCCCGACACATAGCCAATACGTAGCGCGTTACAGATTGGCGCAGGAGCTTGTTGAACGGTCTCTTCAGAATTGGCGTCAAGTGCTATTCATTGAGATTCTTTAGATTTGGCGTCAGTTGCTATTCACAGATGAAACTCGCACCTGCTTAGAACCACACAATCGTCGGGGACGTTTTCGGAGTCTACCTTGTCATCCTAAATTTCTTAGGCACGCCGTCCAAAGAGTAATATTTTGGCGTGACGTTACGTGGGGCACCATACGCCTTTGATGGTCGTAGAAGGCAATGAAACAGCTATACGGTATAGTGATGATATCCTTCGACGAATAGCCCAACCATATTGGCAACATTTTGGTGAGGGATTCGTCGTAATGGATGGGAAACGTTCAAATGTTCAAATCTTTGTAGAGCTTATGGGACTTAACTACGGGGTCATCAGTCCCTAAACTTACAAACTACTTATGAACTAGTTTATACTAAAGACGGCAAAAACATCCATGCCCTAGGGGGGATTCGAACCCCCGACGGGAATCGGCCATTGTAGCATAACGTCACAATGCGCTCGGCCGCGCCGCCGAAGCAGTGGATGGGAATTCTCCAGCTAATCGTGCATAATTTCTGAATGAGTTCCTTGATAATAGCGATATCACAAGATGAGAATGGGCAGCATGTGCTCCCGACATGAACCCTATTGAACATGCGTGAGATATATAGAAAAGGGTTATTTTTTCGACGAGGCGACCCACCAATCACAGAGATCTTCGCCGAATCACCGTCGAGGATATTGTAGACCAAACGACTCTAGATGATCTAGTGGACAGTATGCCAAGACCAACACAGACAAGCATCACAGCAAGAGGACGTGCTTCCAGGTATTAGGCGTACTGCTGTATACTGTAATATGAATCATAAATCCTGAATGTAAAAAACTGTCAGATACAGCTGGAATATGGTTTTTGTTCATCGCTGCTCCAATTTTATGTAAAAGGTCCTGAAGCTCTAGAATCGTGGTGATGTGTGACTATCGAATACAATTCTTTTAATTTTTTTTTTTTTTTTTTTTTTTTTTTTTTTTTTTTTTTTTTTTTTAAATCGAATACCAAAATTTTTGCTACGTCATTACGAGCTTAATAGTAATGTTGGATGATGTGGATAATCCTGCTACGTGGTAGAAGCTATTTCATACCTCCGCTGCGAGAGCATGCAGCTTAACTTAGAAACATGTCTGTGCTAATTCAATAATATTGTTTCGCCTGTCTTGTATCGATATTTGGATGTGAAATGTTATATGAACTTCTTTGAGTAACTAAGTCTTTGGTTTACTCTGTTGTGTAACATCTCTGTCAAAGGCTACGTATGTGAGTAGTAGCTGAAAAGAAAGAGAGAGTCGGTGTGTAGCTCTGGTATTGATCGGACGTGCTTTGGTTAGCTGCTTTTGTACGAGCTGATGGAATAATTTTGAAAACTGATTTTCACAGACACAGTTGATTTTGTATCATTCATATATGTATCAGTGCGAGAAGATTTTGTTGTTCTTCAGTCATGAGGTAATGTAATCATTATTGTTAATAATAATTGAGAAAGTTGAACCTCTTTACCTCTTTCACTTTTGTAGTTAGAAAGCTAACACTCTTCCTTTCATTGAAAGTTTGGCTATTAAAAAATGTGCTCATCTAATCTTTAATCAGCTTGATTGGAAAGTTAGTTATTGTGAGTGTTAACTACCGACTGATGACAATTATTAATGCTGCATTTAAGACAAGATTAGTTTTGAATGAGCAGCTTTTGAAACAGACCTCCTTTAGCTGGCTCACTATTGCCAAATCCTTGTAGCGACCCAGTTTTTTTCCGAATCGATAGAACAGCCTTATATATGTGATTCTTCAGTTTCTCCCGGCGTATTTCATAATCAAAATATCCACGCGTATACTGCCGGTCTATAGTGTCCAACGGGCACTATAGACCGGCAGTACACCCGTGGATATTTTGAGCCTTATCTATATCCCACCAACCAACATACCAGTTTTAACCATTCACAACGATTTGTTTGGTCACAGAAAATACTACCATACGTAAATCTTCTGTAGAGACATGAAGAAATACGAAATTGTGAAATAATAACCAACGTAATTCAAAATATCGTTAGCGATAATTCGCCTTCATTCTAACTGGTGAGGAATTTACCTTCCCACTCTTTCTAATTATTCTTTCTCTACACAAAACAGAAGGTAGCCTTACATAACGAATAATTATAAAAAATGAAATAAAAAATATGTTCTACAGAATTGGAACAATAGATATGAGATACCTTAATATATGAGAAAAATCAAACAAAGAGTTAAAATTTAGCACAAAATAAATTTTCTCTTTGCGTCAAGCGATGCAGCTCAGATAAAGCCATCAGAATTACAGCAAAAGTGATAACCTAGTTCCTAGAGTCATTTGACAAAAGTTTCATATAATGCGGTTCCAGAGGACCGATATCACGAGTCAGCAACACACAAAACCAACAACTTAATCAGATGTAATTACATAACGACAATCCAACATTTTCAATTCTGTTGTCAATGTCTCAGTGTTACTCAGGTGGAACTGGTACTACAAATTATATAAACCATCAAATGGCACAAAAATGTAACAGGATTGGTAGCCCACATATCGTGTTTTGCAGCGAAAGGATGCACAATCAGCTAAACTTCTCAAGAATTATTAAAACAATACAATTTCATGTGAGAGGACATCATGTAACGAACACCTGGGAACCTGAACTTGTTAATGCTAAAGTAATCGATACGTCCACTGGCATGAACTGACTTCCACTGACGTCGTAAAGTCACAGACTTGTACAAGTTATAAATTGTACAAATTATCTATTTCAGTACGTATAATACCGACCAAATAGGAAAAATACTCACGAAATGAAAGATCGCGTATTACATAAATCCACTCGGGAGATAAAGGATCACCTTAAATTGCCTAATGATGCTCTACAATAATAATAATAATTTCGTGTTGTTCATTGGCCTGGTGCAAGTCTTTCAACAGGACGCCACTTTGGCGACTTGTGTGTCCCTTGCGGGACCTACAGCTTAACGTGGAATCTGAAACCACTGGAGAAATCAGGATTTTACTGGAATTCGCGTAGTTGTGGGGACACTCAGTTACTTAAATTAGATTAATACTTGTTCCATAGATCATATATACGACATTTCGTAATGATGTGGAACGTGTCAGTTACTGCACTCCGGATAAAAGGCAACGCCTATCCTAAGAAATTAATAGAGGGTGATTGCATTTAAATGTCTTAATTCTCATAAAAGAAAGGTTTTCCCCGATAAAATTTCCCCAAGACGATGACCTATGACCTATCCACCAACGGGCGGATCGGCTACGAAACCCAGCGCGACGGCCACTTTGCAGAGAAATCATTTGAGATATATATATATGGATATTTGTGCCGTCCTAGTTCGTAAGTAGTTCATAAGTAGTTTGTAAGTTTAGGGACAAATGACCCCGTAGTTAAGTCCCATAGACTATACAAACATTTGAACATATATATATATATATATATATATATATATATATATATATATAATTTCCAGCCAAGATCGCGTTTTTATTTATGGATGACCGGTTTCGACGTTCACAGACTTCATTTTCTGATCTCGTATATTTTACAGTGTCATATCTTATATGGTTTTACTTATAAAATATGACATTGTAAAAATAAAGGAGATCAGAAGATGACGTCTGTGAACGTCGAAACCGGTCATCCATAAGTAAAAACGCGATTTTGGGTGGAAACTTGTATTAATTGATTTAGATTACCTCAAAGAACAATGAGTTCAAATGTTTAAATGTTTGTATAGCTTATGGAACTTAACTACGGGGTCATCAGTCGCTAAACTTACAAACTACTTATGAACTAACTAATACTAAGGACGGCACAATTATCCATGCCCGAGGGAGGATTAGAACCCCCGACCGTAGTAGCCGTGCAGACAGTGAGTGGAGCGCCTCAATCCCCTCGTCCACCGCGGCCGGCGAGCAATGAGTTCCATAAAAAATAAATAAAGAAGAAAATTAACGACCTACTTTTCCTCTTGCAGACCGAGGATCACTAGGCAGGAAAAAAAAATTTCACTAAGTTTTGTAAATCTCTGAATCATCAAGCAAATATGAATTAAACAGGAACCAATTTCCACAAATCCTCATTACGGTGAATTGAGAGGAGAGAGAGAAGCAACGAATAATACTCCCCTCAGCTGTTGGCACGCGCGCGCAGTGTCGCCACACACTCTTAGAACGAGAATGTCGCTAAATGCGTCATCGAAAATCGCCAGAAGTCGCTAAAATATTTTCCAATGAAAGAAATATCGTATCACGTCTTTTTGTTATTATACGAAAGTAATAGTTATATTTTTAATCTACTACAATTGTTATTAGTATTTAAAGACGCAAATATTGTATTTAACTGAAACAACATACGATATTAATTTTGATAATGCCAGTAATGGTAACGCTACTGTAGGTTGCCAGTTTCACCTGGAAACGACACACACACCTATGATATATGTCTTAAAACACGCAGTTTTGAGAGTACTCATCAGTATTCATAGTTACTTTACGGTCATGTTCTTTAAATAATAACCTGCGCTAAACATAAAAAAAGACTCACACATAGACACACACAAAAGAAAAACAGGAAATTATAACGTAAGTAAGTTGAACACCATTACAAATAGGCAGTTGCCTCTCAACTGATTATTGAAAGCCGCAAGCATCAACAGTGGGATACTAGGCTGAAATTGGGGAAGTCCATGCCATTCTGCAGTCAGATCACGCATTAACAAGATAGAGAAGGCAGAGAAGGCTGACTACGAAATTAAATACAATAAAAATACTGTAGCTCATTCACGTTGACAAACTGTTTGATAAAATATAATCCTAAAGCACAATATTTTAACTTTCAAGATAATTTTGTTTCAATTGTTAGAAGTCGCCAGTTGCTAAAACTTAATCGCTTTCTATGGTCGGAAGTTGCCAGATACAGTGACAAAGTCGCTAAATTGGCAACACTGCGCACAGTACTGGGCGGACGGCGCAGCTTGCAGTTGCGTCGACGGAGGTCCCAGGAGGGAACCGGCAGACAGGCGGTTTACGCAGCGGGAGTCCGTAGTCACCGCCCCACTGCCTTTAGACCGGAGCCCGCCGGAAATTTCGCAGACGTGCGCTGCTGCTGCACGTGTGCAATTCGGCAGCCACCTCCGCTCATGTAGTGCGCGTTTCAACCCACCGGTGTCGCCAGGGCTAAACGAGAATGGGTGTGTTGCGCTCTTGCTTGTACCCAAACAGGTAGACTACCTTACAGAGGCAACACCGCGACCAGAGTGAAGAAAATTGAATAACCGCCATGTTATCGGAAGGCTAGAGGGGCGTGTTACAGTAGATGAGAAAATTATTAAAATCTAACTGCGCCTTTCAGTTTTAGCCAGAACAATTTTACCGCCGTGTATAGGGCATAAACGATTTATATAAATAGTTTATTGCATTTGCAACTAAACGCTATGGCCTTGCAGTTTAAGGCCAATCTACATTTTATTTTTGTACGCCGTATACAACAGAAAATTTTCGAAGAAAGGTAGACGTTTCAGAGTCCACCTTTTTACAGCAAGATTACGTTAATTTCAATTCATTTAATGTTAGAATCAGGAAGTATTGTATGGGCCAAGGAAATACAATCCCACACTGGACATTTATACATAAGACACCTTGACAGTAGAATATGCAAAGAAGTTTGTAGTTTGTTGTAGTTTTCTTTATTTGCCCAGATGGCTTATTTACATAATGACTTGATGACTAGTTTCAACTCATTAAATAGCCATTTTCGAATCTGTAATATTTAAACAACAGCTACAGTGAAACTTCCTGGCACATTAAAACTGTGTGCCGGAACCGGGACTCTAACCTGGGACCTTTGCCTTTCGCGGGCAAGCGCACTGCCGACTGTGCTATCCCGACACGACTCACGATGCCGCCTCACAACTTTACTTTTGCCAGTACCTCGCCTCCTACTTTCCAAACTTCACAGAAGCTCTCCTGCGAACCATGCAAGACTAGCGCAAGGCAAAGGTCCCAGGTTCGAGTCCCGGTTCCGGCACACAGTTTTAATCTGCCAGGAAGTTTCATATCAGCTCACACTCTGCTGCAGAGTGAAAGTTTCATTCTGGAACAAGTACAGTGACTTCCTGATATCTACAATAGGAGTGTTATAAGAGGCAACTACACATGCTATACACGAGTAAATGTTGTCAATGTACAGTAATTGAATACTATTATAAATCTAGATTACAAATGTAAAATAACATATTTGTCATAGGCATACCTTAATTGTCCATACATAATAAAATGTTTAAGAGATGCAACACTGTGGCATGATATAAATGGTATGCACATATTTATCCATCCAATGTGCCTTGGTGTCACGTTCTATTCTTGCATACAGTTCGCTTTCCCACATCAAAAGGCAGCATGTCATCACTGCAAACGTTACTGACAGATTGATAGATTCAGTTTTAAACACTTGCGTGCGCTTATCTGCATATAATTCAATTCCCCACTTCCCACTTTGGGGAGTTGAAACTAGTCATGAAGCAATTATGTAAATAAGCGATCTGGGCAAATAAAGAAATCTCACAGGAGAAACATCACAAATTTTTAGATCGCCTCCTAAACCTGAATAATAATGTCAGGTAACTAGAATGTTGTAGTTTTAATGTAGTAGTCAATATTATACTTGTCTTTCTCATGACTCAGATTACGGTACTCTCAATCAAAATCAAGGAAACTGCCCTTATTCGGAATTTACCTTGCTGTTCCAGCTTTTATGATGAATAGTGCGTTAAATATATTTACCCTTAATTCCGTCACTACATACATTTGTTTAGAGATTTGAAGGACAAATACGAGTGGTTAGTATCGGAAACTAATTTTCTTCTACTTGCAACAACCCATTTCTTCGTCAGCAGCTTCTTTTCAATGGAAACCTTGGATAAAATAATACGTGTTTAACTTTGTCAACAGCTAACTCAAATGCACAAACTATTAACATATAACATACGATATTTTAAACAGTACTCTTTTGAAAAAAAAATCTAAATATTTTTGCTTCTGCTGGTACAGTAATACGTTACAGAAACATTAGGCATGATTTCTAAAAGAAATGCTTATCTCACTTGTTCGCACACATACTATCTCGATTTCAGAAAGCCACTGCCTGACTTCCGATAATGGCGACGAGTAGTTGTATAATGTTGTAGCTCGGCAAGTAGGAGAAGCTACAGACAGTTGCACGAAAAGTCGAGAGCGTGAAGCAAAGCAAAATTTAGCTCGCTGAGATCGCATTATGGAAGAGAAATTGGAAAAGGTAATTAAAGAACAGTGGCGAAATACTCTTTCTCATCACCGTATTTTGGCATTGAATTTGTCTTTTGGACCAACGAAAGCTACTTGGTGAAACACAGCATTGATTGGTAAAAGATATCGGAATTCATTGGGGACCTCCGGCAAGTAATATAAGCTCGCTCTTCGTCCCTTCTTTTAAGCGAAGGCCGCATCCCCAACTTCTTCCTTCTTCACTGTTTCATTCTAAACAATACCGCCACAGCAACTGCAAACGGCGACAGTGAAAGCTTCATAAGTTGGATATTATCAGCCTGCCATACAACCAAACGTTAATAATTCGTGTACGCAAAGAGTAGTACAACCGAATTATCACGGAAGTGCTATTGTCACTGGTAAACCCATATAAAGACTGAATATTATCATGTAAAGGCAACCAAGCTTGTACGACTATATGCATTAGATCAGTTGGAGCGCAGTGGTATACCCTACTCTTTCTTGTGAAATTTCGATCGTCGTGTGAACCGAAACAAAGAGAGTACAGCGATTCCGGGTAGAGTGCACCGCGTTATCACGGTGTTCATCACTATGCCGAACGAATGCCTGCCTTGTTACTTACTTCTCGCCACTGACTCAGATGTGACTTCTGTTGTTTGTTTGTTGACACTTAACAAATCCCCGACCGAAGGGAACTTTGCAATATCCGTTAGTATCTGGGGCAAAATTTATCAGTCTATAATATCAGTAATTTCTCCGACTCCCGAAGATTAGTACTTATTTGTTTTAATAAATGTCACATGTACTGATGTGGAGGGGTCGTTACTGTTAAAGTATCTCTACGCTGCCTTACTAATAAACCCATTCGTTCCCCCCTCCCGTAACAAAAACTACTTCCTCTTAACATGTATTTCTAGAGCCACAGTGGAGCATCAAAGAGCGGTGAGGCGCTCTGCTACGATGCGCGAAGCCGGTCCGCGTCGGGGGTTCGAATCCCCACTCTGGCATTGATGTTTGTGCTGCCTTTAGTATAAGCTAGTTCAGAAGAGATAACCCCGCTGTTAAGTCCCATAAGTTTTACAACTTTTACAACATGTTTGTATTTCTAGATAATCCACTTTGATTAATTGTTTGAAACAATTTCAGTGACTACTGCTTAAAATTGATTGGAACTCAAACCAGGATTCCCGATTTTCGCGATCAGATCCGTTATCCAACTCGTCCATCTGGATATGCCTCCAGTCCAACCACAATTCTCAACTTTCCGCACACTGTTAATGGAGTGTTTCCACTTCGTTGTCTCTCTTGCTCGCTGCTGTATTGGAGTTCTTACAAGGGATCAGGTGACTTTGTGCGTCTGAAATACATTTGTACACCAATTAGGTTTCTTTCACCCCCCGGGTGGGGGGGGGGGGGGCTAACGTTCTTTCGTGAGTACGTGCTTGCCGAGCAAGGGGCCACGAGCTAATGCAGTCTTTCTTCCTTCTTTGCTAGCTAGACTGCATTTCCTTTCCCTTCTCATTCATTCCTACGCTTCTCCTTCCCCTCCTCGCCGGGGGGGGGGGGGCTAATAACCTTAGCTGTTTTATCCCCCTGTCGGAAACAACCAGCTAACCAACCAACATGTTCCTTTCAGAGCATGCTAATGCAATAGCTTCATACCTCCATCATATAAAATCGCTCACTTAGCGAAAGTTCCGTACCAAAGAATGGAAAGTTGCATAGACCATACCAATATTCAAGAAGTACAACAGGAGTGATCCGTAAAGTTACAGGCCAATATCATTAACGTTGGTTTGCAGCATGATTTTACAACATATATTTCATCAAACATTATAAACTACCTCCAATAGAAGTACCTAATGACCCATAATCAACACAGATTCGGAAAGTATCGTTCTTGTGAAACACACTTACATAAAGTTACGAGTGCTATCGACAAGTGATCTGCCGGCCGCAGTGGCCTAGCGGTCTACGGCGCGCCAGTCACTATCTGCACGGCTGCTACGGTCGGGGATTCGAATTCCCCCTCGGGCATGGATGTTTGTGTCCTCTTTAGTATAAGGTAGTTCATAAGTAACTTGTAAGTTTAGGGACTAATGACCTCGCAGTTAAGTCCCTTAAGATTAACACACATTTGAACATTTGACGGGTGATCTCAAATCGATTCCATATTTCTCGTTTAGCGGAAGGTTTTGACACTGTACCTCAAAAGCGTTTACTAATCAAATTGCGGTCCTACGAAATATTCTCACAGGTATGATTGGATTCACGGTTTCCTTTCAGAAAGGACACAGTACGTGGTAAATGACTGTAAGTTATCGAGTAAAACAGTAGTGACATGTGACGTTCCCCAGAAATAAGTTATATGGCCTCTACTGTTCTTAATATTTATAAACGACTTAGGATACAACATAAACATCTCTCTTAGACTGTTCGCAATGATGCTGTCATTTATCGTTTGGTAAATTCACCATAAGGAGAAAAACGACTTCAAAATGTTGTAGATAACATATCTGCATGGTGCAAAACTTTGCATTTGACCGTAAAGAATGAAAATTGTCAAGTCATCCATATGGGCACTAAAAGAAAACGGGTAATCTTCTTTTACACGACAAATTGTGAAATTTACAGTCCATAAACGCAACTAAATACCTACGAATAACAATTACGAACTATCAATAAAATTCTTCTGGGTATGAAACCGCGTCGTCATTTTATAAATTCCACCGACGTTTCGGCCACTGTTGCAGGCGGCCTTCGTCAGGGTCTGTGTCTGACAGACCCTGTGTCAGACACAGACCCTGATGAAGGCCGCCTGCAACAGTGGCCGAAACGTCGGTGGAATTTATAAAATGACGACGCGGTTTCATACCCAGAAGAATTTTATTGATAGTGACAACAGCCGCGGAAGCCTACGTTTGCATTTAATTACGAACTACTTAAATTAGAAAAGAACCATAGAAAATATTGTAGGAAAGGTGAAGAAAATGTTACGTGTCATTGGCAGAACAGTTCCACTGCCTACACTACACTTGTCCGTACTGTTTTGGAGTATTGCTGCCCATTTTTCCACAAAGTAGGACTAATGGAAGATATAGAGAATGTTCGGAACAGGGCAGCTCGTTTTATATTATGGCGATATAGGGGAGAACGTGTTACAGGAATGAGGTACGAGTTCGAGTGCAAATCATTGAAAGAAAATGTGTTATTCGTTGCGGAGAGATTTATTTGCGAAATTTCTTTCTTAATCCTTTCCTTCCGAATGCGATCATATGTTGTTAGCATTCACCTGCATGGAGAGACATGATCATAAAAATATAATGAGAAATCAGATCGAAAACAGTCCTTTCTGCTCCAAGAGAATGGCAATTAAATCCTCGGCCATGTACTTAAATGTGATTAGCGAAGTATTTATGTAATGTACCGCCAAGGCATATATTTGCAACTGGCCAAGAGAAAAGACACAATACGCTTATCTATATTTTAATTAATTTTTTTAATGTGGTAGTACACTCCTGTGTCACTAAACATTACCCCTGCGGATATGTGTAAAATGTGTTGTCGAATGCTTTCCTTACTTCTATAAAAGCTGTAGGCAGCCAGATTTCCATTTTATCTTTTTTCCATTGAATCGAGTAAAATAGATTACTATTTAGCTGCTTCAGATTTCAATGCTGATAGGGTAAGGTGGTACAATTTCGATCATTTCGGACAAATGTTACTAAAACTGGAAATAAATAGAGAAAAGGAATAATTTTAACTATGGAACTTGTTCTTGGATGTGTAATGAATATGTACCACAAATATTATACAGTTGCAAATGTTGGTATAAACGCAAAAAAAGGTTACGGAATTGAGAAAAATCGATCGAAAATGTACCACAGTAGGTACAATTGTGATTACTTCCTCGTACAATTTTGTTTACAGGCATCTTCCACATAAAATGTACTTTTTGAGTCACGCACCAACGCATACTTCCTGGTACCAAACATTGCATTTTTGGCAGAGAATCCAGTCATCCTTAACTAGATGATTTATAAAGGCGCGTTAGACTAAGTAGCTTCACTTACCTCTTTAAAGGAAAAAAATTCATATCTCCTTACCGCAAAGCGGTGTATTCTTGGAAAGACTGGAGGAGCTGTAGAAACCTGCTACTCTACAACGCGACACAACGAGACACTACGAGACAGACAAATGGCGCGAAAACTTCTGTTGATCGGAATTGTACGTATATAGAATTTGTACTACCTTACCCTACTGAAATTTTAGATTTTTTGTTACTGGTGTACTTATACTTTTCCACACAGTGCTGGGGAACTAAGAATGAGTGTAAAGTAACTTTCGGTGTGCTCGTTGGAATGCATAGTTTTGAATGCTTAGAGCTCAATCTACAGTAATGTTCGCTAGCTACTTAGTTGATGTTACTCTCCCAAGTACAGGTCCTATGAAAACGTATCAGGTGAACGAACCAGCATACTAAAATACACGAACAAAGGGTTCGCGGTATCGACAGGTATTATCCCACTGTATTACAGCGTGAGGTAAACGCGTAACGGAAGACGCAACTCCAAACTTGCTGATGAAAAGCCTTGTTGTTAGCATCCTCATTTTGTAACACCAGAGGCCGACATAATGAACAACGGCGCTTTGATGCGAATGCCGTTCATTGTGGGAGACGGTCTTAAGCGGCGACATTGTGCTCGCTATAGGGTCTTATATATAGCACCAAGCCGCCGTTGTAAAATTGAAGCTAAATTGGCTCATAGGGGCAACTTGATTGTCATTTTGCAGTGAATGTGGTCGCGCACCAGCTACGAAGCTCTGATAGTTATGTCAGAGGAATGTTCCTCCAGCGAAGGACGGTGTGCACAAAGGACACAGGCTAATCTCGGAGGACTTTGGTGCATTCCTGAATGTGCGCTGCGCTCTCCTCTGTACAGTTTTCTCTCGCAGCACTAAAGGGAGTCACTGTCATGGCAGAGAGGCGTCTCTTAACGCTAAACGTGCAGGTTTTTACAGGAAGCTCTCCATAATTCTCAACTAGCAACCAGCTGCTACCTTTCCAGCTTGCCCAGGTGTTTATTTATCCTACACTCTCGTTGTCCACATCCCCTTCCCCCCCTCTCTCTGCATCCACGTCTTTCTCTCCCATCACTCTCTTGCTTTCCACTTTTCCGTTTCTCGGCAAAGGTTTCTGCAAGGTACCCTCTGCCATGTACCATACAAACATTTATGTACCCAGCGATCTTCCTCTTGGTTTAAAGGTCACGTGTCCAAAAATTCATAGAGGCTGGAGCAAAACTATGCATTTTGCAAAATTCCGTAAGTTAAGTGCCCTCCACCATGTACCGATAAAAATTTTATACAGACAGTGAAAAATACTCTTGTTTTTAAGGTAGAGTGTGCACAATTTCATCAGTATCGGAACAAAACTATAGATTTCTATGCAATAGAAGTGCAGGGTCGCATTGAAAAACACACTTTGTCGTTCTCAAATGTTCCAGTTTTATTTCATTCAACCCTTGTTCTGAGAATAAAAAAAAAAAAAAAAAATAAATAAAATAAAAAAAAAATAAAAAAAAGGATCTGTAAAAACGGACGAGCCGTTTTCAAGTTATTGAGGGACCAAGGTATTTAGGGATCCATTTTTATGTTGTAAAGTAGCCTCCCCCATGCACCGTATGAAACTTACGGTAGACGGTGACTTTCCTCTTGGTTTTGAAGGGCAAGAGTGTGAAATTTCGTGAAGATGGGAATGAAACTATAGATTTCGTGAGTCTGTAGAAGAAATATGCTCCGCCCGCACCTATCACAAAATACTTTCTTATCTGACATTTTCTACATATAAACTACATTACTGCCAAATTTCATCTTTATAGGTGAAGTAGTTTTCGAGATTTAGTGTTTGCTCAGTGAGTGAGTGAGTGTCCTTTCGGTTTAATATAGATAGGGATAAAGAAAAGAGAATGGTTAATTTTTGATGCAAGAGAATTATGAGAATGCTTTGGTGAGGCGAGTGTCAACAGCCGTAATATATTTCATAAAATGCATCTTTGAAAAGCATCAGCTGTTTATTCAAAACCTTATACATCTACCAGTTTCGGTCATAGACCATCTTCATGGATAAAATAGGTGTTAAAACATAATGGTAAAATGCATCAAATAAAATACATGCAAATGAGACAAAGCGGAACAATAAGTACTCTTTGAAAATTATACTTATTCCTTTATTGGTTGCATTGTTGCTTGAGGGTTGATAATGATAAAAGGGTGGAGTATATTGGGATGGAAAGTTATCGGCGTATATACAATGTGTATCATAATCAACCAACACGCGAGTGGACCGCGGGTTCAAGCTAGTTTTTATATATAAAGATAATGGCGCGGCAGAGTTCATAGTGTAATTTGACTTTGTAGTACAATGATGTACTGCAGGAATGCGAGCCATCACGTGCCACATTCGTGTTCTAACGAGCTACCATTTCGAGTGTGACATCGATATCGACCGGTGGAGTGAACAGCATCGTACCTTTGCTGTTGAAAGTTATTTCAAGAATAACGACTCAGTTATTGCTAGCCGGCCGTGGTGGCCGAGGGGACTGAGGCGCTCCAGTCACGGTCTGCACGGCCACTACGGTCGGGGGTTCGAATCCCCCCTCGGACATGGATATTTGTGCTATCCTTAGGATTAGGTAGTTCATAAGTAGTTTGTAAGTTTAGGGACTGATGACCCCGTAGTTAAGTCCCATAGACTCTACAAAAATTTGAACATTTTGAGCTATTGCTACCCATCGTCTATCTCGGCATCATTTCAACTTGGGACGTCATGGGAAAGTTCCAGGTGGACGGACCATTGTGAGGTAGGCACGTGCATTTCGATCAACAGGGTCTGTTTGCAATGGCAAAGCGGGGAGTAGTGAAAGAAATGTGCGGAAACCAGAAGCCGTGCAAAACGTTCATGCTGCAATACTGTGTAGCCGAGAGATATCTGCTCATCTATATGCGCAAACTGTGCAAATGGCTGATCGCTCACTCAGGAGAATATTGCACGAAGATCTCCATTTTCAACAATATTAGCTGCAGATTGTTCAAGAAATAAGGTCTGGCGATTGGGTTTCGCGCGAAACATTCTGCTTAACCATGAGTGATCTCCTTCGCCAAAATCCACAAATGTTGTACACCATCCTGATGTCAGATGAAGCTCATTTCGAGTTATGTGGTTCAGCGAATAAACAGAATATGGGTTATTGGCGTGATATAATCTGCACACCAAGCCCTTACACAGTTCTCAAACGTTCAAATGTTTATATGGGACTTAACTACGGGGTCATCAGTCCCTAAACTTACAAATTACTTATGAACTAGCTATGACTAAGGATGGCACAAATATCCATGCCCGAGGGGGGATTCGAACCCCCGAGCGTACAGGCCGTGACTGGAGCGCCTCAGTCCCCTCGGCCACCGCGGCCGGCTACACAGTTCTAGTGAAGTTGCTACCTTTGGGAGTATTGTCCTTTACTTCTTTGAGAATGACAGCGGTGTGTCTGTAACTGATACCAGTGAACGCTACCTGAAGATTCTGCAAGACATCGTTCTTCGTAGATTAGTAATGTGGATGTGACAACGGTTATGGTTTCAAAAAGACGTAGCGACCTCGCTTACAGCCAGAATTTGCATGGATTTCTTGCGACAGACATTTCCCGTTAGAGTGATTTCCCGTTTTGGTGACATTTCCTGGCCGCCTAACTCACCTTTCGTGTGCAGTCTTTTACCTTCGGTTCTACCTGAAGCACGCAGTTTTCCGAACACATTGTTCCATCATTTCCGAATTGAAGAATCGCATTGGAATTGCCGTCGGCAGTGTCCCAGGGAACACGTTACGACGAGTTATCGAAAGCTTCCAACGCCGCCTAGATGAATGTGCAATGCAGAGGGGACATCATTTGACATTATTTATATTCAAAAAGCAATTCACGTAATGTACAATGAGTTACACATTAGTAAATGGCATACGTTTAACTATTAATTGACACAAAAGGTAATAAATAAAGTATAGTTACTGCCTGATGATGTGTTTTAATATCGTATTATGAACGCTGCCGCACCCTGCATATATTACCGGACAAGATCTATGGTGCACTACTAAAAGAAGGGAGAGCGAGGGATACGATCTTTCGCATACTCTTCGTTAAATCGAACTGGAATTAACTCAGGCCCAGTGGCCTCATATATTTAACGATTTCAGTTGCATTTCAATCCCGTCATTTTTATCGATATCAACCATTTCCCGATCTCCGTCCCTGTCGCGAGAGCGCACATATGCTGCCTCCAGGGGGTTCAGAAGAGAATTTGAACCTCAGCCGCGCATGCGCATTGCGACGCTGCGGCCCCTGTCGCCTATATTAAGCGGCCGCGCTACGACTCGTATACGTGTTGTCTACGCGATGTAAAACGTTTCTCATTCGTTAAAAATACTTTGAATGAGCATATGAAATGATTTGATAGAAGAACGAAATGAAGAATGATAGTTTAAAAACACTTTTTATTTAACCATTCATTTTTTTCCCCGAAGAGCTTTTTTCCGGGTATTCACTAAACCAGTGAACACATAGGTCGCGCCGCTATTGATCAATAGACAACCTTTTTTTAAATCAATTAATAACAATACCGTTTTATTAAGGGATCATGGTAGTTTGCTGCTGTTTAAGCGTTTTCAGTATCCTTTCGAAGAAATCCGAAGTTTGTAAGTTTCCATAAAAAAATTTATAAGAAGTGATGTGTCAGCTTTTATCGTTTCATCCGCGCATTTTGCAACACGTCGCCACAATTTACATACTGAGAATTATTATTCATGGCAGCAAAACCATTTTGGAGCGTAATTAGCAATCTTCGAAAGGGAGGGAAGAAGGAATTAACCAGTGTTTTGGACAGGTCAGGAAAGCTGTTAGTCAATCCTGTGGATGCCTTGAGCAGATGGAGGGAATATTTTGAAGAATTGCTCAATATAGGTGAAACGTTCAATGATGTGTCAGATTTTCATGTAGAATGGGTTAGGAACGACGATAGAAACAGGATCTCATTTGAGGAAGTGGAAAAAATGGTCAGTAGACCACAGTGCAATAAGGCGGCTGGAGTGGATGAAATTAAGCCGGAACTCGTCAAATACGTGGAATATCGGGCCTCAAATGATTACACAGGATAACTGAAAAGGCGTGGGAATCGGGACAGGTTCCGTCTGACTGGACGAAAGCGGTAATCAAACATGGAAACAGAAAAGATTGTATGTTTGTATAGTCTATGGGACTTAACTATGGGGTCATCAGTCCCTAAACATACAAACTACTTACGAACTAGGACGGCACAAATATCCATGCCCGAGGGGGGATTCGAACCCCCGACCGTAGTGGCCGTGCAGACCTTGACTGGAGCGCCTTAGTCTCCTCGGCCACCGCGGCCGGCGAAAAGATTGTAACAACTATCGAGGTATCTTTAATTAGCGTTGTAGGCAAAATATTCTCGGGTGTTGTTGAAAGGAGAGTGCGAGTATTAATTGAGGACAAGTTAGATGAAAATCAGTGTGGGTTTAGGCCTCTTAGAGGCTGTCAGGACCAGATCTTTAGCTTACGCCAGGTAATGGAAAAGTGTTTTGAGTAGTACAGGGAATTGTATCTATGTTTCATACATCTAGAAAAGGCTTATGACCGTGTTCCTAGGAGGAAGCTACTGTCAGTTCTACAAGCTTATGGTATAGGAGGCAATTAAAGGGCTTCACGTAGACTGTCAGGCAGCAGTTAGAGTAGATGCCAAATTAAGCTCATGGTTCAGGGTAGTTTCAGGGGTAAGACAAAGCTGTAACCTGTCACCATTGTTGTTCATACTATTCATGGACCATATGTTGAAAACAGTAGACTGGCAGGGCGGGATTAAAATAGGTGAAAACAAAATAAGCAGTCTCGCATATGCGGATGACTTAGTTGTAATGGCCGATTCGATTAAACGGTTGCAAAGTAATATTTCAGAGCTCGATCAGAGGTGCCAGGATTACGATATGAAGATCAGCATCTCCAAAACAAAAGTAATGTCTGTGGGAAAGAGATTTAAACGGATTGAGTGCGAAATAGGAGGAACAAAGTTAGAACAGGTAGACAGTTTCACGTACCTGGGATGTATTTTGTCACAGGATGGCAACATAGTGAAAGAACTGAAATCGAGGTGCAGCAAAGCTAATGCAGTGAGTGCTCACCTAGGATCTACTCTCTTCTGCAAGAAGGAAGTAAGTACCAAGACTAAGTTAGCGGTGCACCGCTCTAGCTTTCGACAAACTTTGTTGTATGGGAGTGAAAGTTGGGTGGATACAGGTTACCTTTTTCATAAGGTAGAGGTTAGTGCCTGCAAGAATTGCAGGCACTAATAGATGGGAGCATTGGCAGGAGGGTGTCCGTAATGAGGAAATCAAAGAAAAACTGGGAATGAACACCAAACAAACAACAAATGTTTTTAAAGTCTATGGGACTTAACTACGGGGTCATCAGTCCCTAAACTTACAAACTACTTATGAACTACTTACAAACTAGGACGGCACAAATATCCATGCCCGAGGGGGGATTCGAACCCCCGACCGTAGTGGCAGTGCAGACCGTGACTGGAGCGCCTCAGTCTCCTCGGCCACCGCGGCCGGCGGAATGAACACCATAGATGAAGCAGTTAGAGCGAACAGGCTGAGATGGTGGTGTCATGTTACACGCATGAGAGAAGCAAGGTTACCTAAGAGACTCATGAGCTCGGCAGCGGAGGGTAAGAGGAGTCGAGATAGACCAAGAAGAAAGTACTTAGATTCGGTGCAGAATAATTTTGAAGTAAAAGGCGTAACATCAGACGAGGCATCAATGTTAGCATTGAATAGGGGATCATGGAGGAATTTCATTAGAGGTACTATGCTCCAGACTGAACGCTGAAAGGCATAATCAGTCTCTGATGATGATGATGGTGATAATGATGAGCAAAACCATATATCAAAAACCTGTACTCATAAAGTTTTGATTTTTGAGTTTTGATTCCTTTCCTCTACTGCAACTTGCACCAGACGTGAATGGCTGCGCAGATCTCATAAACATATAAAAAAGAAAATGAAATACTTTTCCTTTGGAATGACATCTTATATATTGAAAGAATCTACCAAAACTAACTACCTGACCGATTTCCTTCATTTTTTTTTTAAACGCAGCCATTCATACACAGATTTTTCATCAGACGCGATTTCCTTTAGTATATTACTTATGGGATGTCATTGCTGTAAATTGAAGTCAGTCGGTCAGGCCGTTCTACCCGACCGATTTCCTTAATTTTTGCTTTAAACGAAAGGTATGCCTTTCGCAGATTTGTCATTCAGTATCAGAATTATCTTAAGTCTCTCCATCCTTTATTCTTATTCAAACACGGTATCCTTCTGTCCTTGCACTGATGTGATGAAACTTAATTTATTATATGTCGTATGACATGTTAATAAGAATATTGAACCAATAATTACGAGCAATCCATGGAGTCCTGTTGCTAAAAAAAATGTTGACCCGTATACTGTATCTGCAATCAGTGGCGGCGCTAGACGAAAATTGGGCGTCGGCGAACTCGTCTTTGCGAGGCCCCTTTCATTTTTTCACTAAGGAAGAAAATGTTAAATAAAATGAGCTGAATTATATATCAATAATTATTATACTAAATTTTAGTGTAATATACAATATAATATACAAGTATTATTGCAATAACAAAAAATTACAATAAACAAACACAAATTAGAATAGAGAAGCTTTTCGCCTTCACGTCTCACTGATTTTTTTAAAGATCACCTCTTAATTAATACCAGCCGCTATTTTGACTTCAATTAATAGTACCGAAAACGCAGATAGTGCTTATTTGCTCATTGTGCTTCTCAAGTTAGTGAATTTTAACTTCGTGAAGCTTCTCTCGGCCGAAGCTATACTGACTGGAACTGTGAGCATGATTCTGATTGTTATATAAACATTTGGATATACTTCTTCCAAATTGTTATCTAAAATGTAGTGAAGAAGTTGTTTTGTAAGTAACTAAAAATTACTTCACTACTGCACTCATACGGAAATAAATACGGACAACTAAATAGCTGCCGGCTGGGAATGACATAGCGCACTAAGGTGATGACTACGGTGAGCGAGATCACACCCTTGGGTACGAATGTTGTGTTCGTCCATTGGTTAAGCTAGTGTTAAGTTAGTTTTAGGTCGTCGCTACATAAACTAGTAGTAGAAAAGCGCCGTCAAACATCAAATGTAAAAAAAGTTAAAATTTTAACAAATGCTTTGCGAGGCCCCCACAGGTGCGAGGCCGTCGGCGGTTGCCGTCGTCGCCGACGCCTAGCGCCGCCACTGTCTGCAATAGTGAAAGGTGCTTGTAAAATAAAATCCTAGTATTGCTGTGAAGAATAATCCTTGCATTGTTTGTGAATGGTTACATTCTATAATTCTGTGATGTGCTCACATTTTAATCGGCTTGTTTTACGATATCTTCGGTTCTAATTAAGGTAAGCAGTTCTTTTTGACCCAGCTACACTCATATGGGCTTTCAGAAACATGCATTGATTGATTATGAAGAAAGCTGTGCACGGAAATTCAAGTTTACTTCCATTTTTTCCAGTTTCTTGTCACTCCACTAACGGCGCGAAGTATTCGCACGGGTCCCCTAGTAGTTTTGTCAAAGGTCTGGGGTGTCGCCGGACATTTTAGTCGCGCTTTCGATGAGGTTGAAAAACACTGCTGTAAAGCACTGTGGGGTGGTTTACTGCACGGTGTTCCCTGAGGCGCTAGTGCCGGACCGCAGGCCCTGATCCGGCACACGCTTGTTTGCCCGGGGTCTCGACCTAATTGGCGAGCGTAGGCCGGCTATTTTGCCTGCCGCAAGATCTCAGTCGCGACGATACGCCGAGTAATTAATTTGCCGCCGGGGCGGCCGCCTGCGCCTGACAATCGATCCCCCCAGCTTCCCCCCCCCCACTCCCCCACCCCTCCATGGCCTCCCCCCTCCCCCTCCCCTCCGGCCCCAGCAGGTCCCAAAGTCGCCGCAGCCTGAACACTGGCTAATTACCTGGCGCGACAGCTGCCAAGGCGCCCGATCCGCTCACTGCCAGCAGGAACCTCACGTCGCTCGCGGCCGCCTCTACCGACACGCCCGTTTCGGCCTCAGACAGTTGCGTCAAGAGACGGGAGAAATGCCGATACCGGTAATTTTGCTGTCGTAAATCGGCTGTTTTCAGTTCTGGTTTCGGGTCACTAATAACAGATATTCATTTAATTAACTGACTGTTTTGTCAGTTGTAATATTTCGGGCTTAAAACCATCGTATAAAGTTTGAAGTATTGTTTCAGTGCAGCCGGTCAGGACCAGTAGGCGACAGATGGTAAAGCTGGTGAGAACCACGACAGGTGGTACAATAGGTCGGGTTCTCATGGGAAAGAGCACTGACAAATCTCCCATGCAAATGCGGGGATGGTTCCTTACAAAGGGCACGGCCGATTTCCTTCCCCAATCCTTACCCAAAACATTCGAGCGTGAGCTCTGTCTCTAATGACCACGCCGTCGACGGGACGTTAAAACCTAAGATTCCTTCCTTCCTTCCTTTGAAAATCTCCTCGAATTCTAGGGAAGTCCCCGAGCTGCAGGCACTGGACGCTGATTGGCTATAGCACTGGCGGTCACGCGCCATAACGAAATCATATTTTTATTAATATTTAAAAAACTAATAATATATTCAATGTCAAACTCAGTTCATAAAAAAACCCTCAAACCCAAGCTATGCCCTGAGTAGGTAAAACATATTAACAATTGCTAAAATCATAAACAAAACAGTTAATATAAGACGGACGATGCACGGCGGCCATGTTGACGCGCCAAACTGCGGAACGTAGGCAGCCTTGCATCGGGACGCCACACTTCAGAACAGGCACTCGGAAGAGTAACATGTGACTTTAGTACGCGCACTCGGTGGAGTAACATGCATACGTAGGCGGTCATAAAACATAATTTAATCATCTTAGAGCATGGGAAATGACTTTATATTTAATTTCATTTAAAACAATCTGTGTCAAGTGGATATTATTATGCAGTTTATTTGGTATCCCTTCCTCGTCGCCACTTTTGTGTCTCGTTTCCGCCGGTTGTCCTAGGTGTCGGTTGCCGAGGATAGAGAGATCGACCCAGGAAAGTAGGATGCACGCGTGTGCGGGTACGGAGGTGACCAGCCAGTAGGACAGCAGAAACTAGAAACACTAAGCTAGATTAAAACGAGATATATATTTCGTAGAGACAGTACAATACTTAACTTTGTTAACTGAAGACTAGTTAAATGCAGATACATAGTATAACTAGGTAGAGGCCTGCCTACTGATGAGAGGCTGTTCTAGTGCCTGTATGAATCCCAAGTGCCCGACGCAGTTCAGTGCTGTCCACGAGCGGAGTTGCAGCAGAAGGCGCTCGTGGCTGACGGCTTGGAACGCTGCGCCGTGCTTGCATGGCAGCGCGCGGCGAACGTACGTGGCATGCACTTCAGACTTGTGCGACACCATATACTGGCATCCCGATTCACGAGGATTTCAGTTTTATTCAGTAACTAGATCAGTTCCTACTAATAGTTTAGCAATTTCAGCCTCATTCAAGAACTCCGAGCTGCTTGCTATCATCTGCGTGGGGACATCTATAGAAGACGTCAGGTTAGTAAACTTTTAGAGTTTCTACTCTTCACTCAGTGCAGTGGGGAGTAACTACAACCCTCGCGTACACTGTCACACCGATACAAACGCAAACTGTTGTGCGTCATCCATGGCAACATGGAGGAGGAAAGGAAATAATATAGGACCGGTTAATATACCCCCTGTAGCCAGAATTCCCGTTGTACAGTGCTCCTCAGGAGATGATGAAACATGATGTTTTGCAGATAATACACTCCTGGAAAATAAGAAAAGAACACTATGAATTCGTCAATCCATACACTCGGGTTCAAGCTTTCGTTAATGTTTTGTGTAACCGCTGATCCGTCGCTTTAGAAGATCTTCACAGGTCACTTGTTCACAGACTGGTTTGATAGATTCATAGATATCAATTGAAGGAGCTGGCTTCATACTCAGCCAAAGTATTTGTAGCTTTAGTTCCTCCCCATGAGCACCATGAAACCTTCCCAATATATTTATCGTGGCGCGGTTGAGGTACTATACCTGGCGTCATGTAAGAAGGTGCTTCGGCGCATGGAGGCAGAGCGATAGGGGAAGCAAAGAGGGGAGGAGCAACGGCCGAGCGCCAACAGTTGCGCCTGTGGGAGAAACATTGTGTAACTCGCGGCCAGCCACGCGCCTAAAAAATGAACACTATTGGCTCTCATTGCGGTTATGGAGGGGGGTGCGCAGAAAGGCTGAAAACTGGGCCGCCTTCGTAGGTGATGCAGAATGTAGGGGACAATATTTCAAGAAAAAACCAAACTCGATTTTCAGGAATTCTAGAGTGGCGTAACACCACTCTTAAGTCTTTATGAATACATGTTAACAGTCTTTTATTAGCTATTTCCATCTCAGAGATGCCATATGACAACGACATCCTTTTCCGTTCCTGTAAGCACAACCATTTGTCAAAAGATTGTAAACAACATTGCAAGACTTTCGAAAATTCATTGTGACTGGGTTGTCTATCATTACTTCTATGGAACAGAGGCATTAATTAGTCTACAGTGCATAGACAAAATATGTATTGTTGGATGTTGTCTAAGCTGGAGTAAGATATCAAATTGTTCACCGGGTGATCAAAAAGTCAGTATAAATTTGAAAACTTAATAAATCACGGAATAATGTAGACAGAGAGGTAAAAATTGACATACAAACTTGGAATGACATGGGGTTTTAAGAAAAAAAAAGTTTAAAAAATTCCGACCGATGGCGCTGGACAGCTAAACGTCAGTGACTGCTACCGTGACGGGTGAGAGGCATGCCGATGTGTTACAGAAGTACATCATTCCCAGCTTGGCTGATGAGCACCTGCTGGAACTTACAATATTTACCACATGTTGCTAGACGCGTGAAAGATCTCTTGCGCGCGTCGTTTGGTGATGATCATGTGCTCAGCAGCCACTTTCGTCATACTTGGCCTCCCAGGTCCCCAGGCCTCAGTCCGTGCCATTATTGACTTTGGGGTACCTGAAGTCGCTAGTGTATCGTCATCGACCGACATCTCTAGCTATGCTGAAAGACAACATCCGACGTCAGTGCTTCGCCATAACTCCGAACATGCTTTACAGTGCTGTTTACAACATTATTCTTCGACTACAGCTATTGTTGAGGAATAATGGTGAACATATTGAGCATTTTCTGTAACGAACGTCGTCTTTACTGTGTCTTCATTTGTTATGCTAATTATTGTTTTTCTGATTAGATGAAGCGTCGTCTGCCAGACATTTTTATGACTTTCTTTTGTTCTAATAAAACCCCATGTCATTTCAAGCATGTGTGTCGATTTTACCTCTCTATCTACATAATTCCATGATTTATTAAGTTTTCAAATTTATACTGAATTTTCGATCACCCGGTAATAACGTTAAACAAACAAAATGTTCAAATGTTTGTTAAGCTTATGGGACTTAACTGCGGCGTTGTCAGTCCCTCAACGTACAAACTACTTATCAAATACTTTATACTAAAGACAGAAAAAACTTCCAAGCCCGAGTGAGGACTCGAACCCTCTATGAGGAACGACCTCGCGCATCAGAGCATAGCGCCTCAATGCACTGTGAGATTACCGCCCAATATAAATACTGGTAGTTAATAGCATTTGATAATTACACAGTATGAAGTTCACTGCAAACATTGACCATGCCAATGCACTAAATGTTACACAATTTTAATCTTATTAATTATGGTAGCAATGTATGTACACAGTTGGGTGACAACATTTATAGTTAGGCCATAGGTATAAATTCTCCACGTTGAGATTTGCTGTGTGCTTGTAGCTGATGGGAGGCCAGCGAGCAGGCCGATGTTGGTGGCTTGTTCCAACTTAGGATTTTACAGTTCGTTTCCGGTGAGGGGAGAGAGGGACAATGGCGAGTGCCAGGCACAGTGCAGTGCACAAATATTGTAATGCTACTGGCATTTGAAGTAATACGATGCAGTTAGGAACCTTTAAGGCCCTCATTACAAAATAGCCTGTTGATAAATAAACAATACATTAGCTAATATAGTCACATCTAACGTAATATATTTAATTGACAATGAAAAGTAATAAATTACCAACGAAGACAAGACAGTTACACAACTAGCATGGCAATGTTTGTTTATAAAAATAATATATTAACTATTTCTCATTTTATTTTCAATTAATCTTTTGTATTTTATCTTGAAGTATTCAGTTAAATCACTTATCTGTGGTATAAGAAATTGCACAATTATGATAAACAGTACAAAGGATGTTTATATTAATATAAAAACGTAAGAAAATATTTGTTTAATGTGTAGTGTAATTATTTTGATTTTAAGTAAAGTTTTAGAAATGTATTGGCTGAGCGCTGTACGTTGGCAAATCGGTTACAACAGCTTACATGGGGAAGTTGATGACGTAGGGGAAAAAACCCCGGCAGTTGAGTTTTGGCGCGCGCGCGCGCCTGGGCAGGAAGTGAGGACTCCAGACCACGTGGTGTAGCTGACCGGGCGGCGTCGCTCTGCCTCAGTCGGCATGTGGATCTCGAGGTGGTGACTTGAGTTTTGTGTGTGGCAATCGCCACGTGTGGTTGCTCGTCGTAGACTGCACCAAGTTAAATCGAGTGCTACTGTGTGTTTGTGAATATTTAGCCGGTGCAACAAGGTGTGCATCGCATTAAATTAAAGTGACTGTGATTTGTTAATGTAACACGTGTCGTAGCATATAAAGTGACTGTGATTTGTTAATGTAACACGTGTCGTAGCATAGGCATGAACATTAACGGTGTTTGAGACAGCCACGTGGTGTGAAATCAATTCGCGACAAATATTCATTTTGTCTGGGGGCTCACGAGCTATAACTTTATTTGGTACATTTACCGACGTTCAGACGCGACAGCCACAGGGTTCAAGTATTGTGAAATAAACAACATAAAGTGAACTTCACGTGTTTTCAAAAATAGTAGTTAGTGCACCCTTTTCTCTCATGAACTTGAATTTATTATGAATTTGTTTTGTTAATAATATGCAGGGAAGGAAAGCTGCGAACGTGTGATATCATCCCCTAGAAAACGAGTCAAACAGTCGCAATAACAGTTCCAGTGTTTTTGCATGTTTAGGAATTTGGTTTGCAGCTGGTGGTTATGAGTTTAACAAATTAAACTTTCTCTATTTTAAACTCTCACCCCGACCTTCACCCTCGCAGCACTCGGGGACACTCCGAGCTGTCAGTAGACACATTGTGTGCAGAACACAGTAAAAAATCGCACAAGTCCATTCGTACAAGTGCTGCAAATTGCAAACTTACGACATTCTTGTTTTTGCATGTCAAATGATCAACGTATCAGTGCAGCAAGCCGCGGCGGAGTAGCCGAGCGGTCTAAGGCGTCTCCCTGCGGAGCGCGCGGTTGCTCGCCGTGGAGGTTCGAGTCCTCTCTGGGGCGTGGGTGTGTGTGTTGTCAGGTTAGTTTGCCTAGGTTTAAGTAGTTTGTAAGCTACGGACTGATGACCACGCTGTTTGGTCCGATAGATTTACAAACATTTGAACATTTGAATGCAGCAAAACAACTGGTACAGTACCACCTGTTATACCAATACACCACTCCCTGCTGTGTTGTGGAGTGGATTGACTTATGATCGAAAATGGTTTGATATTAATGGTCGAGATATAGCAGCCAGTTGGTGGCAAGCTGTATTCCTTCGTGTGACTTTGCTCTAGTTCCTGAATCAACTGTACTTTAAAAAAATAAGTATCTGAAGGACCATGTTAATCATTACTATTATATTTCAATTTGACATTTTTCTCTATTTATAAATTTGAGATTGGTGCCATAGTGCTTTGAAATTAGTCGTGTAAATTAAAAAAAAATCCTTTATTAGTAACGGTAGCCTGACCACTGTATGAGTAAACAATACGGGCTCAACATTTTCCATCGATATCATATCAGAAAAATGCTCTATGACATGGACTGTAATGTATTACATTCTATGACGAAAATTAGAAAGATGACCCTGCTGGAAATACTGAAAATTAACGAACAAAAGTCAAAGGATGCCATCGTACTATTAAATGAATTGCCATTTTTCCCTCTCTTTAATTATGTTTATGAAAATAATAAATTAATATACTACAATTGTTAAATGTAAATCAAAATAAACAACATTGATCTATTTTTATATGTTTAAATGTTTGTGAAGCTATTGGACCCAACTGCAATAGTCATCAGTCATTAGACTTACAAACTAATAATTAAACTAACATGCCAAGGACATCACACACACCTATGCAGGAGGGAAGACTCGAACCTGCGTCGGGCAGCAGCCGCGCACTCCGCAGCAAGGCGTCTTAGAGCGCACGGCCATTCCTGTGCGGTACCATTTTTAATTTAACGGCATTATTTTTGTAAAAATTGATTCAATGCATTCCAATGTGAAAATTCTTATCGTCTATCTTCATAGGTTTGTAAGTCGCATATTTTATCTGTTCCGCGTCCGGCCTCTAAGCTGAGTAGTCTCGGTCAAAGGGATCGAAGCCATCTGTAAAAAAATAATTAAAAAAATTAAGACCGGAACTCAACGAACAATCTAGAACAAACACGTACTAACGACCCCAAAGAATCATCTACGCGAAGAAAAAGAAACAGTAACACAGAGAGCCCAAGTTCAATTCCAGACTGGGGACTGAATGTTGCATGTTGTTGTTCAGCATTTTATCATCATAAATATGGTAGTCGCACAGGTGACTTCAAATAGAAAAGGATTGCAAATAGGAGGCCGAACTACATCAGACGGGGTCTCCTAGCTAACAAAGCCATACGATTTTTTTTTAGTGTGTGTCTGCGATATCATTTGTCAGTCACGTGAAGATGGCCTAGGAAGCCTTCATATTATTAGCAGAATATTTGGAAGTGTTTCCCTTCCGTATTTTTTTAAAATTCTTTACTTACAACCGGAAAAAAAATCCTGAAAGTATTGTCGATGTACTAGAGGAGCATTTTTTTGTTTTTTAAGAGAAGTATCTATTTTTATTTCTTTTGTTTAGAATTATTAGATGGTTATAGAAACTGGGAATATTGTCTCAATTCAATAACATTGCAGGCAGATTTATCTAGCAACAAGAAATTGACACTACGTAGCCGAGGCAATTATCCACATGTTGCCACATTGCGTGGCCTCTACATGGCGTGTCCAGTGTGTAATTCCTTCTCTTTCATGTTACACACTGTAGTTCCTAGTTCTCATGAAAACATACATACACATGCCAAATTTGATGGTGTTCATCGTGGTCTAAACTGCAGTTTCTCGCTATCGTCGTCAAACATTGGCTGCATTACAGAATTACACGATTCCTAGTTAGGAATTACCTTATCCTTCTCTTCAATATTTTCCTGGTTCCAACACCAATGTATTTAAGTACGAGGCTTTTTGCCGGAAAATTTCCGAAAGAGTTTCCAGGCTTCACTAAAGACATGACGCGCATTTTGCAACCGAAGGTCGTTTCGACCGTCGTAACAATCACATTTCGAATGAGGAATCCTTCATGCCACTCAAAATCTCTTGGATATTCATATGTAGGTTGGAATTAATCAACATTGCAGGTGGACCGTGTGTTCCAACATGTCACAAATACTTGTATTGCCTATAAAAAGCACTGTTGCAGCAGTTGAAAATTGTGCCATAACTTTGCCACCTGGACGATATGGTTACTTCAATGACGGCGTATTCTTTTGTATCGTTACAGTTTAGCTAATTACTGGCTCTACTCCCTCGCCGCCGTGGAGTGGCCGAGCAGATTGAGGCGCCATTCTCCAATGGGCGAGGGCGCTCCCCGTCAGGGGTTCGTATCCCTCTTCGGCCACGGATGTATGTGCTATCTTTAGTATAAGGTAGTTCATAAGTAGTTTGTAAGTTTATGGGTTAATGAGCACGCTGTTAAATTCCATAAGCTTGACAAACATTTGAATTTGAGCTCGACTCCTTCCGTGTTTTTGCTTCGTATGTGTCATCTCTGTCACTGTGGCGTTCATTGAAGCACTCTACATCTTGCAGGCCTCCCCTCTCGCTGTTAATCGACAGATTTAAGATTTTCCAGCCTTCTGCTCTAATATCTTAGGTTGCAACAGTAGTTTCGTCCCCTCGAAAATCGTCAATAACAACAATTATGGCTTTTTCCGTCAGACCCTTTGTCATACATTCGACACTTTGATAGGTCGCAGTGGACCGATTCGTATAACCATTGACTTTTCTTGTGAGCCTAGAAGAGTATTAATATACCTGTGGCGTCTGATCCTGCAGTTGTTGTTTTTTTCATATTCACAGAACATATGACAAGCCAATATATATATATATATATATATATATATATATATATATATATATATATGTGTGTGTGTGTGTGTGTGTGTGTGTGTGTGTGTGTGTGTGTGTGTGTGTGTGTGTGCCTGTCACGGGCAATGATCCTTTCGTTAGTGGGGAGGGGTGGGAAAGTTCGAGGCCCTTACTCTTACGGGAATTAGTTATTAGTTTCAGAACTACGAGTACTGTGGGCAGGATAAAGCTGGGAATTTGTGTCTGACGGAAGGCGTGCTTATGTAGTCCTTGCAGGTGGGGTGATCACTGTGTCCCCAGTGATGTAGTGGTCAACGCAACTGCCTAGAAAGCAGGAGACCCGGGTTCGAATCACGGCTGGGTACACATTTTCGGCTTTGCCCATTCGCAGTTGATGTCATACATTCTGTGAATAGAATGTCAATAAAATTGTTTGAGATGGCCCAGTCCTCTAGTCACATTGTCTGATGAGTCGACCACTATGGCAAGTGGTATTTACTAGAGTGTTTACTGCTGAATGGTAGAAGGCTTGGTTCTTAAATAGTAACGGGATACAGTGATTAGAGGAGGACGAGAGATGTTGGGCCGGCTTTATTGGTCTTTTCAATATTCCATCCCATTGCTGGAAATGGGGGTCATCGATTGTCACTTGCCATTTGTTAGAACAGGTGATTGAGGAAAGATTGCGACGCTAATTAAGTGCCACTGGTTACTTTTTAACTGGTGCGGTCAGCGGCGAGCTTGCGTCCCGTGTGCTGTAGGTATGGCCGCTGTGGTCCCTCTCAACTGCGTGAGTTACCTTGCACGCGGTGCCATCTTGTTGCCCTGTTGCTGCTGGCAACCTGTAAATATACCATGTTGAAAGCTGCAAACTCAAGCTATGTGTCTTATTAGTAAAAGTGCCATTAAAATTAAAAAAAGAGGAAGAAAGTACGTTATTTTGTCTTTTCATAACGAGATAGGCACGAACGATAAGTATGTAATTAACTGCTACGTTATTTATCTACATCGGAAGAGCTTTTGCTTTTTTTCGTAACTTTAAAAATAACTTACTGCTCTTTAAATCTAGCAACATTAAAATGCTCAAATGCTTGAAAAGCTTTATGGGACTTAACTGCGGGATCATCAGTCCCTAAACTTACAAACCGCTTATGAATGTATACTAAAGACAACACGAACATCCATACACGAGGGAGGATTCGAATCTCCGACGAGGATGCCGCGCCATCCGCAACGTGGCGCTCCAGACCGCTCGGCTACTTCCGCGCGGCTAGCAACATTATTCTTATATTGTGTATTAAGAGTAACGGTTTTAAAAAGAAGAAGAATATGCCACGATCGCAATATTTGTTTTTACTTTTCAGGTAATACCACAGGTTTCGATGCTCAAAGGCGTCATCTTCTGGTCTCTGCTAAACTTGACATATATCTGCTTATTGAAGCGCTCCAAGTACTACGTGAAAATGTGCTGGCGGAAAGTCAAATATTAATAACAGTATCGTGCTGGTTATGGTCAAGCATAAAACTGTAAAAAAAAAAATATACACAATGACCCACCATAGTGAATATTTCTATTTAGTCGCTCAGCCAGTAATATTTTCTTTATTGTTGAATGTTTGACTACCCATTAGAACAATATGGTATTTTATATTTGACAATTAACCAGCAAATTTTTTCAAATAGTATGTTCCGCGTTCCCATAAGCAGATAAACGTCAAGTGTAGCAGAGGCACCTAAAACATACAATATTGCGATCATAGCTTATTTTTCATCTTTTACTGTAATAAGATTGCTCCCTATCATGAGCGAATTACGTAAAACTTTTTAACCTGCAATCTTTTCGTTTTGAAATTTTGTTATATAGGTGACTTTCACGCAATTACGAAGAGAGCACCACAATAGATGAAATGGATAAGATTTTCTAAAAATGCCTTGAGCTTGGGCCAAAAATGATAAAATAGCGATTGGCGATTACCAAGCTAATATTATGTTTCAACTACATGAAAAATTCTGAATCGCACTTACCAGAGCATTTAAGCAAGAAAGAACATGAAAAATATCCAGTAAAATTGGTTAGAACTATTTGAACGGGAACTATTGTGAACAAATATTGTCAGCTATAAACAGTTTGTCAGCGGGAAAGAATAAATTTTCTGTTTAACACCATTTTCTGCGCGTATTTTACTTATACCTTGCTTATATTTGTCGCGTACGTATACCTCGTTGTCGGCTGCATGGAAACAGTCAAGGTAAGGTATATTTCAAGTTTCTTTTCTTTTTTTCTTTCGGTGGATTATCGTGTTCGTTCGTTGTTGGCTCAGATTTTTTATTACAGAGGGCGTTCACCCCTCTAGCCAGGTGCGCTGAGCCACGGCGCCCGGCAACTCGGCCAATGAGGTCGACACGAGCACGTAACATGGGCACCGTCTATCTGCTGAACGGCCAGCCATGTTTACATGAGCCTTGCGGCTATCGATGACGTTAACAGAGTATCGAATTTTCAATAGCTTTAGTGCAGCTTCTATTTTCAGAGACGGTAACGTGCTTGTCTTCTTTTATTGGTGTTAATTAAAATTATAAGTACGATAGTCCTCAATAAAAGAGTTGTAGTCTTTATAGGGACATTAATTACACAGATGTTGATATATCGTCTTTAATTACAGTAGTTACTGCTGATAATTTCGTACTCGAGGAGACGAATTCGAAAGTAAAGTTCTATGTACTGACTTAGCACTTATGTCAAGACGGTAGGTGGATAAAAAAACTGTTCAGACACTCTGTGAGGAAAATGGTACTGAAATATTAAAATATCTTTTTCCAAAGCTGTTTCACCGAGGAAGACTGCAATGTAGTTCCTTCTCTAGATTGTCGTACAGATGACAAAATGGCAGATATCGAAATAAATGACAGAGGGATAGAAAAACAATTAAAATCGCTCAAAAGAGGAAAAGGCCGCAGGACCTGATGGGATACCAGTTCGATTTTACACAGAGTACGTGAAGGAACTTGCCCCCTGCACCCCCCTTCTTGTACCGTAGGTCTCTAGAAGAAAATCAGGCGATGCTGACGGAATTAGATTAGGTAAAGAGACAATAAAAGTAGTAGATGAGTTTTGTTATTTGGGTAGCAAAATAACTCCTGATGGCCGAAGTAGACTAGACTTAAAATACAAAAAGGCTATTGCAAGAAATGCGGTTCTGAAGAGGAGAAACGTGTTAACATCCAATATTCCTTTAAATGTTAGGAAGTCCTCTCTGAAAGTATTTGTCTGGAGTGTAACATTGTATGGGAGTGAAACGTGGACGATGAGTTCAGACAAAAAATATGATAGAAACTTTTGAAATGTGGTGCTACAGACGAATGATGAAGGTTAGATGGGTGGATGACGTAACTAATAAGGAGGTGCTCCACAGAATTGGGAAGATAAGGTGTTTCTGGCTTATCTTGACTAATAGAAGAGATTGGTTTGTGGGACACATTCTGACACATCAATGAATCGTCAATTTAGCATTAGAAAGAAGTGCATGGGGTAAAAATCGTAGAGGGTGACCGGGGGAACGTATACAGTAAGCAGAGGCAAAAGAATGTAGATTGCCGAACTTATTCTCAGATGATGAGACTTGCACAGGACAGGGTAGCGTGGAGAGTTGCATCAAACCAGTCTGCGGTCTGAAGACCACAACATCAACAACAGTTACTTTTTATCATCAGTTGTGAGTTGAATAGAAAATGAATTGTTACACACAAAATTATTCATCCTACAATGTATGACACTGTAAGTTTTCTCTTGGAAGATTTATTTTATTTTATTTTTATTTTATTTTATTTTTATTTTTTTATTTATTTATTTATTTATTTATTTATTTATTTATTTATTTTTTTTTGCGTTTCAAGTTGCACATCTGTTATAGTTCGGTGCAGGTGGCGTGGGTGGCTCACATAAAGATGTGTCTTGGAAAGGGGATCGCCTATTCAAAATGTTTGAAAATCACTGCTATACAGTGACCAAATCAACAAACTATTAGTTTCGTGACTGCAGAGCAGTGACTTTCAAACGTATTGAATACACTAACGGCTCATCTCAATTTGGGAGAAACGCGACTTTCTCCAGCGTGACTACGGTAATAAATACGTAGACTATGTAATACATGAAGAATGACGATATCGACTACTAATAAAGTGTTTCATATAAAACAGATTAAAAGGGTTGTCACATATGATATTCGGAGACGTTGCTTTTCAACAAGCCCTTATTTATTATTTTAATATTCACATTATTACATCCTTTGTACAGCGGGTAGGCAAACTGCAGCGCAGATGACATAGTTATAATGCTTCTGATATGTAAAACTGTAAGAGAAGAGGCAACATCATTTAAAGCAATATAAGCTTAATGCCACCGTTTTATGCACTTGGTTTGCAAACATGAATGTAAATTAGGCTTACCGACACTAGTCATATTTATAAGAACACATTAAAACTCCTCTGCAACCTAAATTACTAACTTAGTGACTTGGCAGCGTGTAGTCATTCAGATTTTTTTCCTATACTATTATAGCGTTGGCCACCTACACAATAAACGACGAGATAAACATTACGTTAATAAATTATGGTGATAATTAATTTTAATATTCTTTTTATTTGTTTATTCAACGTCGAGTTGTTCTTCACACGACACTGCAATTTTAAGTACCCGGATTAAGCTTTCACTTAGTCGATTGCTGTGCATCGCAAAAAATCTCAAGTGCTTGCAGGATTGCACCAGTTAACGGAATTGTGACAATTTCATCTTCTAATCTATATCTATAAATGTGAATGTCTGTTCGGTGTACGCTTATCACGTCCAAACGACAAGAAGCAGAGACTTAAATATTTGTACATTTACTAATTTATACCTGAGGAAGGTTTCAGGCACGGTTTTATAGCGATCTGATAGATATTTAGTAATTTGATAATATAACGCGAAATGAGGAACAATAATTACTCTTTGAAAATTATATTTACTCTTTGTAAATGGTTTTATTGGTTGCATTGTTGCTTGAGGGTTGATAATGATAAAAGGGTGGAGTATATTGGGATGGAAAGTTATCGGTGTATATAAAATTCTACGTGTGTGTGTGTATGTGTTAATATTTCGCTCTGCAGCGAAAACTACAGAACGCAAACGAATGGTGTGTGTGTAATTGTTGTCCGAAGTCTCTCGTTGTACACCATAGCAGTTCCATGCCAACAGCTTATAAGGGGGTGGAAGATATGGTGGTTGAAAGTCGTCAAATCATAAAAAATTCGGACTGAAGGCCAGCGATGACGTTTCCGACTCTATAGCAAGGAGATTACTTACAGGGAAACGTGATGCCACAGACCATATCTTTGGTCTATGCGTGCTACAATGTCTTCAGCTTTTTCTCTGTAAGGATACGCATACGAATAAGGAAATATCAGAATAAATAAATAAAGCAGTAAAAAAGAAATTTCTCTTTAAAAATCGATTTGATGTTTCGCGCATTACATCAAGTGATCCATCCGTGATATTATTACAATCATTATTGTAGATCAATAAATATGACATCATATATACTACGATGGGTAAAAACATTTCACATCATGCAACACGTTATAATCAATTTCTTATTTCCAACAAATCTACCTATCAACTTCAAGAGGCTGTAGTTTCCATTGGAACTTGCATTTTCTACTATGATTAATAAATAACAGGATAACCTATTAAATACTGCGGAATGGATTTAGCATCTCCATGACGCTCACATGGTCAGGACTGGGCCCACCAAATAATTTATTCATATTAGAGCCTGTTAGATATACATATGCCGTGTGTGTGTGTGTGTGTGTGTGTGTGTGTGTGTGTGTGTGTTTGGATACTGCACTTATAATTTTGTACATTAAGAAATACAGCCTTATCTCTTATCCGATAAATATAACATCTTTTTAGAAACAAGGAGATGGACAGAGAAGGGATAGAAGTACCAGCTCAAGGCAGGAATAAAGAAATAAATACCCGGGCATCGGCGGGTTTTCATATATCATTTCAGTTTGTATTTAGTATGTTGATGATGGTCCCCGACCCTACACCAGATGGGGTGGCGGAAAGGATATGAGGACCAGGCAGTAGGCCATAACTTGCTGACAGATGGTATCAAGTCGTACGTGTAAACAGACAGGGCGGCAGTGTTCTATTGGCGTACGTACTGTTACGTGACGGTTAACTCAAATGACAGCTGAAAAGCCTGATATCTCATACTTCCAAGGAGGCCAATTCGATGGTGAATAGTAGTAAAACAGTTGCACTGATTATTTCAATAGTGACTGCATCCTCGGTGATAACATCGCACACGAAACAAGGTAAAACGTCGTTGGCAGAGAGAAATAGTGTACGAAATCCAAACTAACAACGGCATACAAGCTGAGCCGTGTCACGGCTAGCATGGTTTGTTTTTCCGCCTCTCCTCCGGATCTTCCTTCCCGCACTAGAGGACTTCCTGGCTGTGCAACTAGGATAGAGGGCGCGCCCATCGTGTGGTGGCGGAAGGAGGAACACCGATCCTGGGAAGGCAGTGGCAGATGCGGTCGGTGGCAGTATGGACTTCCGGGATTGCTTCTGACTGGAATTTTGAGCGAGATGGTCTGCACTTGTCTGCCTAAACATCAAATATCTTGCCCATGGAATTGGTTCACACTGAAATTGATTTGTGTAATTCTTGTCCTAAGAGTCTTTGTTACCAGTAGTTGCGTATGTTATTTATCTTGTTCAGGAGTGTTGAATCTTACTAATATTTCATGTTGTGTATTTTGAGTTTTAGTAAGCCATAGTGAGGGCCCCATATTGTCTGTCACGGTGTGGACTGCCTGTCTTGCTATTGTTCGATGCCATCCTGTTGGACTTCAGAAATTGCTAAAGTTAAGTAGTTTTCTCTGCTAGTTGACATATATGTACTTGTAAGGTGACTTAGCTTGTCATGTTGAAAGCTTGTTATTATCAAATAACCCATGGCGCGTGGTGTTACGCACAAGCCAACTTTGGTTAGCTGTTTGTATGTTCTTTGTGGGCCTTAAGTCATAGTATACAACGTAATTACGTAAGGTAATCCTTGCTCCATATGTCGGCGGTAATGCCACGGTGTGTTTGTCATCCTTATGATACGTATTAATTTCTTGTACCAGTTAACTGAGATCGTGTATTGCTAAATCCAAGTTTGACTTAAAGATTACTTAACTTTGCCTTGCATGTAAATCATACATGTTCAAACGGTATTTTTTTATTTGCAATTACCTGTTCTCTCTCTTCGGAAAGTTGTACTAGCGCAATAGCTTCGTGCTCTGAAATTTATCAGGCAATATTGTTCTTGTATTTGCCATTAGTGGAATTTCAGCTGTTATCAGCTTTGTTTTTAAAGAAATTTTCTGTTAATTGCCTTTAGTCTTAAGAATTGTTAGTAGAGCAACTGGCTCTGATTTTGGTCCTAACGGCGAATTTGTTCCATACTTGTTTTAAAAAGAAATTTTTTTCACCACAAAAAATTGTTCAGAAAAGTAACCTACCATCTTGCGATTAAAGCTTCACACTGGAGGGCCACTGATACCCTGTTTTTAAAAGACTTGTTTGTATTTTCTTTAAGGATTTTATTTCTTGTTTTGGGTTTTGTTACTTTTTTACTAAATCATTGAAAAATTAATGATTTTGGCCCTTATGGCAACTTGTTTGTAAAGTACCGTAATCACTGAATTATTTTTGTGCCAATAAATATGTATGACAAGACTTGCACTCATTACAAATGGACTACACCTTCCGTAGCTGCTCCCTCCCTACCAGTAGCATAACTCACAAGCACGAAAAGAAATGAAAAACTACCATGGAAAAAACGACTGCAAAATTCAACACTCATACCGTTTCAGTACGGCTGGAGATTACCGTTCATAGATGGACTGCAGCCGCGCGAAAAAAGCCGTTAGTTTCTAAGTTCTATGTTATAGACTGTGCCGATTCTTAGGATAGATTAAGTTAGTTTTAGTATTTTTTGTGTCTAGGGACCGATGACCAGAGTAGTTCGGTCCCATAACTTTACAGAACCGAAAAAGAAACATAAGATACGGCGTGTCTTCTTCATCTCATAGAGAAGCGTCCATCCTGATTTGTGCATTTGTATCGTAGCATTCAACTCTATCATTAACCTCACTAGTTAGATACCTGTCTTTGTTGAATAAATTTTCAATTATTGTCTAGCTGAGGGGTAGCACCATCTGAATGTAATCCCTAACTGGGTAAAGCACTTCAAATAATAAAGGATCATTTGTGAAGTGATCACATTTACGTTCAATAGACTTTAAAATTAGTGGCTCTACGAGCACATGTTTTCGACTATGAATGTTTAATGAAATGTATTGTTAATACGGCAGAATTGTAAGATTACATTGCTTTGAATTTCCTTTAGTGTTTTAAATAGAAAATGAGGACGTTTATGCATAAGAGGATAATCAATGAATGTTATTTTTTGTAAGAAAAGGCGATTTTACAGTCTACCTATAAAAAGATAATGTCGATGAACGAGTTTACCGCAAATACGTGGTATGAAAAGTTTGCTTTGTGTAGTTGACAGCGATCAGTGGTTGATTACGAATATGTAATACATACAGATGCAGGAATTTAGTTTCCCGGAGCGGGTTTCAACTGTCGTATTAAAGAAATTATATTTTAAGCTGCTTGTCATTTATAATTAAAATTGAGATAATCCTACCGCGTTTAATTTACGAGGTTGCTGTGGCCATAAAAAAGTCTCTACAGTTGAAACATTCGATATTGTGTTTCCTGAATTCACATTTGACCCGATTATCTGTTTTCAGTTGTACTATGGCATAGACGTCAACTATAATATTGTAACAATGTATAATAGAGATACATCGAAAGTAAAAAAAAAATGAAACTTATATTAATCTTACCGATAAATTCTCTTTTCAGTTTTCTCCTATTTTCGAAGTCGTCTTCTACAAGATTTCATTATCATAAATCATGACTGCGTCACTACGTATCTCTTTTCAGTGTAGCCAGAAATATCTTCGATGGCTTCGCAGTCGTTAGGGCAATATCGTACTAAACAGCAGTAATTTCTCGCAATGTTGGACAGATTGTTTGCTGCATGCACATTCAGATTTTCTTAAGCGTCTTTTGTAACGGAAAATCACAACGATTTGATGCTTTGATACTGGCTTGAAAGTTTTGACAAACAGGTTAAAGATTAGTAACGATTATAGTACAAACGTATACACTTCTGGAATGACTGTGTAGAAGAAAATTACCCACCTACTAATACGTAGAAGAAGGATTTTAATACATTCAACAATTTTGTTATTTCTTTTATCAGTTGCAGTCAGTCAATTTATTTATTTGGCGTATAGCCAATAAAATATGCAGTTTAAGTGATTATTTCCACAGAGCTCGTTTGAAGTACGTATGTAATTTATGTTGTAAAAGTGACACGTTCTATAATATTCCTTGATGTCTATCTGAATAGTCACACTATTGAACAATGACAGCCTATCTTAAACATTCTTCCCTTCTGGTTCCCTCTGAAGGCGACATTTCAAGATTTTCTCCCCATTTTCAAATAAAAAGTAAGTGGAATAGAAGACACATTCTTTACATGAAGTGCTTAGCCATACAGTAAACAAGTGTTATACGGAGTATAATATCTTAGATGAATTACGTTTCTTAATAGTATCCATTAAGTCATGTTAACACTACAACTATAGCCTCATGAAGAGGAATGTTCATGGTCGATGTACCTGTAAGATACTGTTAGCTTTAATTTATCTCAGATTTTGCAGAGAATAAGTAAAAAGAACAAGGGAAAATAAGTACTACAATAACAGTAATGCCAAAATAATTTTTATGATGGCAGAGATTTAGGAAGCTCTTAAAATTTTTGAACTGTCCAGCAGAACCGTCGCTAAAATAATGAATATGCTTAATTTCTTTAAACTGCGAGTTGATCGAGAACGTTAAAAACACATGCACTGCAACTGTGTCATGTCGGAGGCAATCACTGACTGTGCAGTGAAGTACTGATTCCCCATGTCATTTAACGATATACAGTTCCACAAAAGGACTAAAAGCTGTAGAGGAACCTTCCTTAGCAGAACAAGAATTACTTCCTAGACGGAATAGTTTATACTCTACTGAAAATGCTCAAATATTCTTCCATCATGAAGCTTTACTCATACAAAGATTTGAAATTTTTAGGAGAAATGTTGCATCTTACTCGAAGAGACACCAAAATGAAAACCAGTGTTTCTAATAGAATGAAATGTGTTCTGTCGAATGGTGTTAGTGAATATAATGTGGTAGGTGTTCATTTTGAGATTCATGACTTTGAACACGGGTATGTTTTGACACATTAATGGTTTTTCGTTTATTCACTTGATCGTAGCACAGTAATTAAACACACAAGCCAGGACAAAATTGATGAAATAGTAAAAACCCAGACATACAATAGTTTGACAAAACCAGGTCTGTAGCACATTTTCCGCTACTTATGCCTTGTTAAGCTATGGGGCATATACCTCGCTGTATGATCTGTTGCCCACTTGGAATTAATATTATGCCAGATGAAATGTTTTCTGAATTGCATCTGCACCATTTGTGTGTAGAGAACGAAACGATGTATCACTCTACCAAGAACAAAGGGTCTTGCTCTTTTACATAAAGAACAGTGGAATGCTAAACTTGAAGATTTCTTCGCGACTTTTCGGTGTCGGTAAAAGTGGTCTTCACAAAAATGACTCTAGTACATGATCCCAGTTACAGGTGAGCGTGCCGGCCGCGGTGGCCGAGGGGACTAAGGCGCTCCAGTCACGGTCTGCACGGCCACTACGGTCGGGGTTCGAATCCCACCTCGGGCATGGATATTTGTGCCGTCCTAGTTCGTAAGTAGTTCATAATTAGTTTGCAAGTTTAGGGACTGATGACCCCGTAGTTAAGTCCCATAGACTATACAAACATTTGAACAGGTGAGCGTGAAACTTTGCATACGTTCATTTCGGGCCCCCAGGTACGGACTGTACAATTTTCATGAAAATTGAAGGTGTTCGATCTGGGAAATTCGTCTAAGCTGCTACACTTGACGTGGAATGACCCAACAGGACGTGCACTATCAACACAAACAGTCCGAAATCACCTTCGTGAATGTGGCCTATGGAGTGTGTTCCACTGATACCCGCGGAAACTGCGCAGAGGAACATCTGGACTGGTTCACAGATAGTGACGTTGTTGTGTTCGGCCGGACAATCGTCGTTCCCTATCTGGAGATAGCGTGGAACTCGGCCCAATCCTGCTTATATGCAGGAAACATCACCGTATCGTTGTCGTGGACGAATTGTATGGGCTGGACTCAGTATGGGCGGACGTACTGACCTCTTTATCATTTAGAATGGCGCTATGACTGCTCTGAGGGATAGAGACGAGATCCTTCGACCTTTTGTTATGCCTTACGCTGCTGCCATATGAGATGGGTTCCATTGTGGTGGACGATGAAGTCCTCACAGAGCTGCACTAGTGGACAACACGCTTTGAAGGAGTTGGACGAATGAAGTGGCCAGCTTGTTCACCGTCTTAAACTCGATTTAGAATGTCTGGGATACACTTGGCAGGCACATCGCAGCCAGACCTGCACCATCCACAACGGTTGCAGGGCTGTATATTTCAGTCGTGTAAGGGTGCCCAAATGTCCCTCAAGAGCTGTCTGATTAGCTCATACTGTCCATGCCGCGCAGGTGTGCAACTGTACTGGCCGTCCGAGGTGAATACAAACAAGAGGGCGACAAGAATTAATTTTTTTCTATAATGGTAGCGCCATAGTGCTTCGCTCTAAACGCCATAAAAACCTAACGCAATGAGTTAAGAAAGAAAAAAATATCGTACTGTATCATACAAAAATTAATTTGGAACCAATATCTGAACAAAATACGTTACCATATGTTTATTCCGTACGATATCTGGAATCTGACTGCTTGAAAAACATGTAAATCTAAGGTGTTTCACACATTCGCCCCCCCCCCCCAGGGGACCCACAGCTCTTTTGTGGGTACGTGTGTGGCGCGCACGGGGCCCCGATCCGAAGCAGCCTTTCTTCTGCCCCAGGCTGCTTCACTTTCCCTCCCGGTTTATGCCTTCGCCCGGAGACGTGCGTCTTTCGCGAGTTAAGGTGGTTTCTTGTTGTAGTTTCTCTTATTCCTTGGTTCCTTCCTTTCCTAACCTTTGTTTCTGTCTTCCTCTCCTTGCTGTACTCTCCTAGCCTTCTTCTTCTCCTCATTAGTCTCCGCTTCGGCGTTTGAGACATTTCTTTCCTTCTTTCTCTTCACTTCTTCTTCTTCTTTCCTCCCTGTGCGTGTCTGAAGGCCGACCCACGCATTATCATGCGTAGCAGGTGACGGGGGTAACGCGTAATTCCCCGCCCCGGGTAGACAAGTAGGGCACGCACGTACCCCCTGGTAAAGGCCAGGCCCAGGGAGGGGTGATTACCCGAGCTGGTACCTTCCGAACATGCCGATTGGTCCCTCCGTCAGTTCTCGGGAGGTGTGACCTGAGGTGTGAATAATCACCTAAGGCGGGTAAGCCCTTGGAGAGGGCCCCCACTAGTAAGGAGCGCGCCATCGGAGACGCGGGTAATCACGGGGGACACTTCCGCAACGACTTCCTTCTCTTCTTTAGTGACGTTGACTCAGAAACGAAAGATAGATTCGCCTCAGCAAAAGAAGACTCTGCCTAATCTACCGAAATTTCTTGTTGTCTCTCGCACCGACGTATAGATTTCAATTCTGTAAATCCTTTCGTCATTCAGAAAGGTGTTGATGCAATTGCTGGGCCTGTTAAAACCTGTTCGAGTCAGCGCAATGGCACATTGTTGCTGGAAGCGGACAGTGCCTTCCAGGCCCAAAAACTAATCCGGACTACATTGTTACAAACGTTTCCAGTCAAGGTAGAAGCGCACCGCACACTCAACTCGTCACGGGGGGGGGGTAGTTTTTACGAGATCCCTTGACGGGTTGTCTGACGAAGACATTCAAACCTATATGTGCGATCAGGGTGTAACAGCCGTCCATAGGGTGTTGAAAATGGTAGATAACCAGCTGACACCGACTCGTACTGTGTTTTTGACGTTCGACAGAGTTGAACTCCCGTCGAAGGTCAAAGCAGGGTATGAAGTCATCTCTGTCCGTCCTTATGTACCTAACCCAACGCGCTGTTTTCAGTTCCACACCCGTCAATCTTGCCCTGACGCAGCAAAATGTGTCACTTGTGGTAGGGACGCCCATGAGGAGGATTGCCCGCCTCCGTCCCCTCACTGCCTTAACTGCTACGGTGACCATGCGGCTTCCTCTCGAGACTGCCCTGTATATAAGGATGAAAAGGTCATCCAGCAAATTCGGGTTACGGAAAAGGTATCAACATCTGCCGCTCGAAAGTTGTTGGCGAGTCGAAAGCCCACTGTCCTCCCAGCGGGCACATACAGTAAGGTCCTCACCTCCAGTCGACCTACTAAGGATTCAAGTACCCAGACCTGTGACTTCACTTTCGCCAGCCCGAAGATTGCCCGTTCCACGTCCCCGCTTCCTCCTGCTGCTTCTAAAGTGCAGTCTTCGTCAACCTCTAATAAACCGCGGGCACCTAAACAAGATGCCCGGACATTGAAAAAGGAACACGGCCGTGAGGATTTTCTGCGTTCTCAGGCTTCCCAACCGTCAACTGCCTCTTCTCACCGTCACTCTTCCAGAAGAGCCAACAAGGAAAAGAGTTCCTCTCCTGAACTGACTGTGCTTGCTTCTTCACCCACCAACTACCCACTGCTCCCACAACCAGCCTCTCAGCGCTATAGATCCCCTACTCTTCCATGTGTTGACAAACGACTAGCTGTAAAACCGGCGTTGCCTGGGTTTTTATTTATCCTACACTCTCGTTGTCCACATCCCCTTCCCTCCCCTCTCTGCAATCACGTCTTTCTCTCCCATCTTTCCTTTCGCTTCTACCTTTCCCTCTCTTGACAAAGTTTTGTGCAAGGTACCCACTGTAATACAAACATTTGTGTACCCAGTGACCTTCCTCTTGGTTTAAAAATCATGGCCGGCCGCGGTGGCCGAGGTGACTGAGGCGCTCCAGGCACGGTCAGCATGGCCACTACGGTCGGGGGTTTAAATCCCCCCTCGGGCATGGATATTTGTGCCGTCCTAGTTCGTAAGTAGTTCATAAGTAATTTGTAAGTTTAGGGACTGATGACCCCGTAGTTAAGTCCCATAAGCTTGACAAATATTTGAACATTTTTTAAAAATCATATGTAAAAATTACATCAAGATCGGAGCAAAACTATGTATTCTGTCAAAGTCCGTATGTTAAGTATCCTCCACCGGCACCTAACGAAGTTATATACATTTCTCTTGTTTTTAAAGTCAATTGTGGAAAATTTTATCAATATCGAAATAAAATTATAGAGATGTATGCAATAGAAACACATGGTCACATTTAAAGCACATTTGTTGTTTTCTAAAATTTTCCACTTTCATTTCAAACAACCGTTATTCTGAGAATAATAATAATAATAATAATAATAATCTGTGAAATCGGACGAGCCGTTTTCAAGTTATGGCGCAACCAAGGTATTTAGGGATCCATTTTATCACATCCACCGTATGAAACTTTAGGTAGACGGTGACCTTCCTTTTGTTTTGAAGGTCAGGCATGCAAAATTTCGTGAAGTTCGAAATGGAACTGTAGATTTCGTCAGCCTGTAGGAAAAGTATCCTTCCCATGCATCTTAATTCTGTCCGATCACAAAATTTTCTTACCTGACGTCTTCTACCTATAAAGTACATACCGACAAAATTTCAGCATCATTGGTGCAGTACTTTTAGAGATTTCGTGTTTAGTCAGTAAGTGAGTGATCTTTCGATTTTATATATATATATATATATAGAGATATCCCCTGAATTATGTGTCCTAGAAAAACATTATTTACCATGTTCGTAGAATGGAATATTAGGAAACAGCCTGCGAAATGAGCTGTACATGGAGTTGGTAATAAAGACGTAGTAAATTACGACCTCATGTGTATTAGGGCGAATTTTTATACATTTCATTGTCTTTGACGTAATAGCATCTGAACTATATGTCGTAAAACGATATTATTTCGAAGATGGTGTATGTGTAAAATGTCAGCAAAATACGTCGCGAAGAGAATTAGTAGGAAAGACGTAATAAACCAAAACGTTATGTGTGATGAGGCGGTTTTCCATGAGCCTAATATTGTTTATGACTCCATATCTTATGAACTGTGTGTCGTACAATGATAATATTTCTCACGTACGTTCAGTGGTATGTGTGTATACTGTCTGGAACATTTCTCGCGAATAGAATTAATGGTGTTCGAGTAATAAATTGTAACGTCTTGCCAAATGACGTAATTTTACTGCATAAACGCCGAAAAAGTAGTAAGCGAAAAACTTTTTTCCTTTCAGCAATTTTTTGGGGTTGTCAGCGAGAAAAAGTTTCCTAAAGATTTTAAATTATGTTTAAGGATTGTTGCATGTCGCTAACTGCTCTACTATTCAAATAGTGGACTGGTAAAGTCACACTATCAGTGCTGCAAGACGGGGAAGTTTTCATTATTTTTGATATCTCCTGAACTAACTGCCTTATCGCAAAATACTTTCTTAGATGACGTCTTCTACCTATAAACCACTTTCCCACCAAATTTCAGCTTCATATGTAGGTTTCGAGATTTCGTGTTTAGTCAGTGAGTGAGTGTCCTTTCGCTTTTATATTGATACAGATTTAGGAGACAATCTGAATAGCTAGACTGTTCGCAGATGATGCTGTCCTTTATCGGTTAGTGAAGTCAGCTGAGGATCAAAAGCAGCTACAAAGCGATTTAGACAAAATTTCTATATGTTGCGAAAATTGGCAGTTGACACTAAATAATAAAAAGTGTGAAGCAATACACATGAACACTAAAAGAAAGCCGCTGAACTTCAATTACACGATAAATAAGTCAAACCTTAAGGTCGTAAATTCTACCAAATACCTAGGAGTTACGATTACGAACAACTTAGACTGGATAGAACACACAGAAAATATTGTGGGGACGGTGGAACAATGGTTACGTTTCACTGGCAGAACGCTTTGAAGATGCAACAGCTCCACTAAAGGGACGGAACGATTTAGGTGTTATTTTTCCCGCGCGCTGTTAAAGAATGTAACGGTACCGAAAGGTTATGAAAGTGGTTAATGAACCCTCTGCCAGGCACTTAAATGTAATTTGCAGAGTATCTATGAAGATGTAGATGTAGATGAGTGTGTGCTGATATGGAACTTCCTGGCGAATGTGCCGGAACCGGGACTCGAACCTGGGACCTATGCTCTTTAGATGTGGCGAAGCCATGTCTATACCATATCTTTTCTTCCAGGAGTCTTGCAAGGTTTGCAGGAGAACTTCTCTGAAGTTTGGAATAGGAGGCGAAGTACTGTCAGAAGTACAGGACGGACCGTGAGTCATGTCGGGATAGCTGAGTTGTAAAGCATTTGCTTGCGAAAGGTAAAAGTCCCAGTTTCGAGTCCCGGTTCCGGCACACCAGTCGGTGATTGTCTAGCTAGTAATCAGCCCCCATGAATGGTGCTTCGTTTTCAGAGCGAGCTAGTTCCATAGTATTCAGCTCTGACAATCTCTGTCTTCCCTGCGATGAGCGTGTGTGTGGTTCAACGTTGCTGCCGCGTAACGATCATCAGGTCACGAGACAACCTGCAATAGAAGAGTTACGACTTGCCGTCGAGACGACGAGCAGCCACCTCGGTAAAGTATCAGCAGCCACGGCTCGTAATATGCAATCTGTCGACCACGCTTCATTGCCTAGTACCTAGTAAATGCATGTTCAAATCAATGTAGTCGGAACATCTCTCATAACTTGATATAGCGTGTTGCTTGATTGCTGCGCCTTTGCCAAATACGTATTTCTCACATAACAATTCTAATCTTATTGTTTGGCGATAATTTACATTCATGTTGCTGCAGTATTAATAAATGTTTGGCTTACAGTCTCTCTAAAAGACACTTTCATTTCAAGACCCACTCGTTATTTTAGTTTAAAAGTTTTTGTACAGGGGGATTAGTTATTTGATGAGCACTATTGTGCCCAATTCCATCTCTGCGACTGAGTTAGGACAATTCCATTCATTCATTTACACATTATGCTAAATAATAAGTGTGAGGTCATCCATATGACCACTAAAAGAAATCCGCTAAATTTCAGTTACACGATAAATTAGTCAAAAATGTTCAAATGTTTGTATAGCTTATGGGACTTAACTACGGGGTCATCAGTCCCTAAACTTACAAACTACTTATGAACTAGCTTATCCTAAGGACGGCAAAAATATCCATGCCCGAGGGGGGATTCGAACCCCCGACGTAGTGGCCGTGCAGACCGTGACTGAAGCGCCTCAGTCCCCTCGGCCACCGCGGCCGGCATACATTAGTCATTTTAGCTAAATATCTAGGAGTAACAATTATGAACAAATTAAATTGGAAAGAATACATAGAAAATATTGCAGGGAAGTCTAACCAAAGAGTACGTTACATTCGCAGGAGACTTAGAAGATGCAACTATTCTCCTAAAGGAACTCCATACACTACAATGGTGCGTCCTATTTTGCACTATTGCTGCGCATTGTGAAATCCACAGCTGGTGGCACTGACTATCGATTTGCAGAAAATTTAGAGAAGGGCAGCTCGTTTTTTTATTATCGCGATATAGGGAAGAGAGAGTGTCACAGAAATGATGCACGAGTTGGGGTGGAAGTCATTAAAATAAATGCGTTATTTGTCGCGGCGAGATCTATGTGCGAAATTTCATTCACTATCTCTTCCGAATGCGATTTACAGAACGAAGGTGTCCCGAAAGCAGACGTTCGAAGCAATTGATCGGCGTCTTAGGGAGCACGGAACATTCCAGCCTATGACTCGCGACTGGGGAAGACCTAGAACGACGAGGACACCTGCAACGGACGAGGCAATTCTTCGTGCGGTTGACGATAAGCCTAATGATGACTTTAGTGCTTGTCTTGACATGCGACTCATTGCTCTACAGTACTAGCATCAAGCCCATCAGTACGTAGCATCAACTAGTTATTGTTCATCAGGAACGTGGTTTTGCAGTCAGTGCAATGTTTACAAATGCGGAGTTTGCAGATGCCCACTTCATGTATGGATTATCACTGGGCAATACCTGTGGCGCGCTACATTTGTATTGAGACAGATTTACAGAACGAAGGTGTCACGAAAGCAGACGTTCGAAGCAATTGATCGGCGTCTTAGGGAGCACGGAACATTCCAGCCTATGACTCGCGACTGGGGAAGACCTAGAACGACGAGGACACCTGCAACGGACGAGGCAATTCTTCGTGCGGTTGACGATAAGCCTAATGATGACTTTAGTGCTTGTCTTGACATGCGACTCATTGCTCTACAGTACTAGCATCAAGCCCATCAGTACGTAGCATCAACTAGTTATTGTTCATCAGGAACGTGGTTTTGCAGTCAGTGCAATGTTTACAAATGCGGAGTTTGCAGATGCCCACTTCATGTATGGATTATCACTGGGCAATACCTGTGGCGCGCTACATTTGTATTGAGACAGATTTACAGAACGAAGGTGTCCCGAAAGCAGACGTTCGAAGCAATTGATCGGCGTCTTAGGGAGCACGGAACATTCCAGCCTATGACTCGCGACTGGGGAAGACCTAGAACGACGAGGACACCTGCAATGGACGAGGCAATTCTTCGTGCGGTTGACGATAACCCTAATGTTGACTTCAGTGCTTGTCTTGACATGCGACTCATTGCTCTACAGTACTAGCATCAAGCCCATCAGTACGTAGCATCAACTAGTTATTGTTCATCAGGAACGTGGTTTTGCAGTCAGTGCAATGTTTACAAATGCGGAGTTTGCAGATGCCCATTTCATGTATGGATTATCACTGGGCAATACCTGTGGCGCGCTACATTTGTATTGAGACAGATTTACAGAACGAAGGTGTCCCGAAAGGAAGACGTTCGAAGCAATTGATCGGCGTCTTAGGGAGCACGGAACATTCCAGCCTATGACTCGCGACTGGGGAAGACCTAGAACGACGAGGACACCTGCAATGGACGAGGCAATTCTTCGTGCGGTTGACGATAACCCTAATGATGACTTCAGTGCTTGTCTTGACATGCGACTCATTGCTCTACAGTACTAGCATCAAGCCCATCAGTACGTAGCATCAACTAGTTATTGTTCATCAGGAACGTGGTTTTGCAGTCAGTGCAATGTTTACAAATGCGGAGTTTGCAGATGCCCATTTCATGTATGGATTATCATGGGGCAATACCTGTGGCGCGCTACGTTTGTATCGAGACAGATTTACAGAACGAAGGTGTCCCGACAGGAAGATGTTCGAAGCAGTTGACTGGCGTCTTAGGGAGCACGGAACAGTCCAGCCTACGACTCGCGACTGGGGAAGACCTAGAATGACGAGGACACCTGCAATGGACGAGGCAATTCTTCGTGCAGTTGACGATGACCCTAATGTCAGCGTCAGAGAAGTTGCTGCTGTACAAGGTAACGTTGACCACGTCACTGTATGGAGAGTGCTACGGGAGAACCAGTTGTTTCCGAACCATGTACAGTGTGTGCAGGCACTATCAGCAGCTCATTGGCATCCACGGGTACACTTCTGCGAATGGTTCATCCAACAATCTGTCACTCCTCATTTCAGTGCAAATGTTCTATTTACGGATGAGGCTTCATTTAAACGTCATCAAATTGTAAATTTTCACAATCAACATGTGTGGGCTGACGAGAATCCGCACGCAATTGTGCAATCACGTCATCAACACAGATTTTCTGTGAACGTTTGGGCTAGAATTGTTGGTGATGTCTTGATTGGGCCTCATGTTCTTGCAACTACGCTCACCGGAGCACGTTATACTCTACCTGTGCTCCTAGAACAACTGCCTTTTACAAGTACGACACAACATGTGGATCATGGACGATGGAGCTCCTGCACAATTCAGTCGACGTGTTCGTATTCTTCTCAACTACAGATTCGGTGACCGATGGATTCGTAGAGGCGGACCAATTACATGGCCTCCTCGCTCTCCTTACCTCAACCCTCTTGCCTTTCATTTATGGGGGCATTTGAAAGCTCTTGTCTACGCAACCTCGGTACCAAATGTAGAGACTCTTCTTGCTCGTATTGTGGACGGCTGTGATACAATACGCCATTCTCCAGGGCTGCATCAGTGCAACAGGGATTCCATGCGAAGGAGGGTGGATGTATGTATCCTCGCTAACGGAGGAAATTTTGAACATTTTCTGTAACAAAGTGTTTGAAGTCACGCTGGTACGTTCTGTTGCTGTGTGTTTTCTTTCCATCTGAAGAGAAGTAATAAAATGAGCTCTAACATGGAAATTCAGCGTTTCCGGACACATGTCCACATAACATATTTTCATTCTTTGTGTATGAGGACTGTTTCCTGAAAGTTTGGCCGTACTTTTTTGTAACACCCTGTACATCGAGATAAGGGCGAACTTTGTTGCCGTAATGGAATAAACATTCAGAAACTAAAATTTTGTAATATTATAGTGTAGGTATTTCACTTATCTGTCTAAGCACCTGATTTAATGAAATATGCTACTGCCATATGCATTTCGCCTTTATTTGGGAGGCATCATCAGTGGCCTGTAATATATACATGATAATTTTTTACAAATTTTATATTTACATTTCTCAGTATTTTTAGGTTATGAACAGTTCTGATGCGTTAACCTAAAAATACTGAGAAATATAAATATAAAATATTGTAAAAAAATAATCATGATTGATGATGCCTTCCAAATAAAGGCGAAATGCATATGGCAATAGCATATTTTATTAAATCAGTTACATAGACAGATAAGTGAAATACTTACACTATAATATTATAATATAGCAACTGTGGGAAAAACAGGACAAAAGGAACTAAAAATGTTAAAATTTTGTGTCTTCTTACTCGTTCTTTGTGCAAATTTTGTCAAAAGGTACTAATTGGCATATATGTTGTTATTTTTTTATGTCGGATGAATTGACATTGAACGTGTACTTACACTTGAAATTTATCTTGTACAGGAGGCTAGTTTCTTGCCGTACATCTATATTAAAAGGTACAATTTAAATTGCGAAGGAATTAATGCATGTCTACGGATTGACAGCAACAGCCGAAGAAAAGTATTACATTCAATGTGATTGGCTTCTTGAGCAATATCTGCGTTATTAGTGTGTATAGTGCTACTGTTTAAGATTTAAAACATTTGTTAATATGCAAGAAATAAATTACTCAGATAGTGTTAAACTTTTATAATATCCGTAAAATGTATCTGCGGTACGACTGTAGATTTTTTTTGTGACATTGGCCATGGTTTATGATTCTCTAAATTATCACAATATTTGTGGTCGTGTGTTGTCACATTAATTGACAAACACACATCCGAATGTGTCGGTTCACAGAATTGTAGATCGTGAAATGACGGGTTACTGAGGATATGGATAGGCTACCTGAAGAACCCCTAATCTGCAACCTGCACTGTGTGCATCTAGACATAACGTTCACAAATCAGCTCCCTGATTAAATCGAAAGGCCTTTACTAGCGATTTCATGGGACACAACTTGCATACTTGCAACATCGGTGTATTGGATGTTAGCAAACGGGCTGACAGCTGACAGAAAAAATTGAAAAAGATGAGCGAGTGCGTGTTTTACAAACAGTCTGACGAACTGTGCTGTTGTGGATGCGTATTTGAAAACTGTCATAGCGCTTGCAAAATATGTAGGATTCTCGTGCAAAGCCTTTGAATATCCGCTAGAGTCATTTCCAATAGAACTGTTGAAATACATATCCATTTCATTTTATATTGACCAACATCAAAAGAAACTGTATAGGAGGAGATTTTTACGATTTTTGTGGCCAGTGTTTTCGTTCGTGACAGAAAGAGACATTTATATTTAATGCGACAGCAAAATGTCAGTACAATGTTCTATTCTTCTCTGAAAAAATGTTTTTCGCAATGTAGAAGAAAAAGGATAAGTGTAGCATTCTCTTTCTAGGTCTGTGGGTGGTTTACTTGCAGCACACAAATTAAAAGCAAGTAATAAATTAAATACCTGTAATTTTCAGTGTTAAATGAAGATCTGTGAAGTCAGTGGAAAGTTCAAACTTTGAAATGTAGTACTGGATCAAATTTCGCACGAATCAAAAATAAATCATAAATTCATTTTGTGGACTGTCTTGGCAAAGATAACTTCATTTTTTATTTTCGTTGCAAGGTTGACATTCACAGACCTAAGTAATATATTCTGTTTCGCGGTTAACGCAGTACGAGGTAAGGAGATGAAACGTGTGATAATAATGAGGATTAGAAATCTAATATTTGGTTTTTTGGATTTTGAATCCGGTTTGATGTAGTCATCATTTTATTAAGAAGCAGCAAATATTAGAAAATCGCCTAAAAGCTATTATCAAGCGTGTCACATTCTCCAGTGTATGTGTGAGTGTGTGTGTCTGTGTGCGTGTATTGCTGTGTGCGAATAGGTGAAAGAGACCTTTAGAAAATTAAAAGTCAACGAGATATATGTTAAAGGGAATGCTAAGCGAAAGCCTGACTGCATAAAAACTGAATGATATTACTCACCAGAATGGAAAATTCGATCACAGCACAAAAAAGGTAAATAAATCTTGGCTAGAGTCAGAGGTGTAAGAGGAAAACAAAAGTCTCAGCCTAACTGGTAGCATTAAATTATTTAAATCTAACACTTCTTGCCATATGCACGCATTTTTAAGAGTGAACTATAATTTCACAACGCAGTAAGAATCGAGAGTGGGTTCATCTGAAATAGCAAATACGCGTACATACTGTGAAATGAAATGTTGGTAAATCTATCGGACCAAACTGCGTGGTCATCAGTCCGTAGCTTACAAACTGCTTAAACTAAGGTAAACTAACCTAAGACAACACTCTCTCTCTCTCTCTCTCTCTCTCTCTCTCACACACACACACACACACACACATATGCCCCAGGAAGGACTTGAACCTCCGACGACGAGCAACCGCGAGCTCCGCAGCGAGGCGCCTTAGACTGCTCGGCTACTGTACCGCGGCGTGCATCCTATCATAATGCACATTGTGATACATAGCATGTTGGATCTATCGATATATCGATCAATCAGAACTTCGATATAATAAGTGTTATGTGCTGTCGTCCAGGAGAACATGAACAAACTATAATAATAAGTAACACTTAACCCGCGGGATACAATTAAAGCATAACTGTGAGAGCGGATCATGTCGAGCTCCTGTGTGCAAGTTGTTCGCCGGCGGGACAGTTGAACGCGCTCTTACAGAGGGCTCAGAGCTCTCTCTAATAATAATAATAATAATAATAATTAGAAAAGAACACCTGAGTAAAAGTCGAAACAATCAACATAAAACGAAAGGACCGATCAAACCGCAAGAAAAAAGTTGTTAGAGCTTTGGTTTTTTACACCGACGGTCCCGTGTTCAAACCCCGCTCATGTCATAGGATAGTTTGAACGCAGGTCCCTCGGTATAAAAAAACTAACGGTTTAACAACTCGCCAACATGAGTTCGACTTGGTAGCCTATGACAGTTACATTTTTCCTCTACTCCGTAGTTCAGGCGTTATTACTACTACTAGGTTAGTAGAAAATGAAGTTCATCCACTACAGGCCCTAGGAGGATACAGAGCCGCGGTGGAGTAGCCGAGCGGTCTAAAGTGTTTCGCTGCGGAGCGCGCGGTTGCTCGCCGTGGAGGTTCGAGTCCTCCCTGGGCCATGTGTGTGTGTGTGTGTGTGTGTGTGTGTGTGTGTTTGTCCATAGGTTAGTTTACCTAGGTTTAAGTAGTTTGTAAGCTACGGACTGATGACCACGCAGTTTGGTCCGATAGGTTTACAGACATTTGAACATTTTTGATTATTGATATAGGAAGTTTGGTACGGATCTGACAGTCTGAAATCTGAAAGTTTGGGTCTTAGCATACTCAGGTTTTCAGAGTAACTCGAGACTCGTGGTATAAGCAGCCAACAAAGGCTGCTGCCGAAGTTGCAACAACCATACGGAAAGCAAAGACCCCTGCAACACACCAACAAGAGGAACTTCTCAAAAAAATGTTTGTATTGCTTATGGGACTTAACTACGGGGTCATCAGTCCCTAAACTTACAAACTACTTATGAACTAACTAACTCTAAGGACGGCACAAATTTGCATGCCCAAGGAGGGATTCGAACCCCCGACCGTAGTAGCCGTGCAGACCGTGACTGGAGCGCCTCATTCCCCTCGGCCACCGCGGCCGGCAGGAACTTCTCGGTGGATCAATCCACCTGTCGTTATGCGAACTAACAATGTTTCCCATGCCCTGCCAAAGACAGCACTTTGTACAGTGAACAGTTTCCACCAATACAGACAGTAGACATTGCTCACATGAGCGGAAGCTTATGCTACCACCTGATCACTTGTCATCCTCTAGGAGTCCAAGCTTTCTGTGATGGTGTAATGTTAAATTTCTAAAAATTATTACCTGACAACAAAAGTATGAGCGTATAGATCATCAAATTATAAATAGGGTTTCTGTTTAATGAAACTCGAGCCAAGCTGGCGAAATTTGCCAAAAGACAAAATACACAAAGTTGCAAAAAACATTTTCTTAAATAAATAAAAACATAACTCCGATTGGAAAATGAAATTAGAAAGCTATGGGCCTCCTGCGCGCTAGACTGTTTTCTATAAAATTAAAAAGCCTTTGATTATATCTTATACTCCATTGTCTGCAACAACACGTATTACCTCAATTCTATTTATAAGTTTTTTTGTACGTATCGATTGCTTTGTTACGTTTCGTGGTATAGAGAAGAAAAAAAAATAAAAATAAAAAAAAATAAAATCTTTAAAAACTGGTATCTTTATAATTTAACGTTCACGTGGCAAAAATTACTTTTGTGTAAGTATGGCGCGAGATAAGTCAAAAAATTACTTGTTCGAAAAATTTGAAAATAACTTGTTTCTCGATATAAGGCGATTTTTTTTTTAAAAGGAAAGGCCTTCTAGAAAATTGGCTATAGTTGCTCAGGACATCGACCTAGAGTAAAGGGTTTTGGTCTATCTTCTTCGTAAAGACTTGACATGGTATTAAATAATTTTTATAGATTTTGATATAAGTATGAAAGAATGCCTTTGAATAACTTGCAATTTTGGGCCTGTTTTGTTTTTTCAACTTAATATTTCTATATTATGACAGGAATTGTTAAAGAAATATATTGCTGACATTTTTTTAAAATTTTTGAAAAAATGAAATTGTTTTAAGTCCCTATGGGACCGAGATAAATATTACTTTCGAGGAAGCTAGTAGACGTAATTAATATCTTGTGCTTCATGGAGCTTAATATAGAATACTGGTATTTGTAAGAAAAACATAGTAGTGTCTACTGCATTGTTTTCTACTACTGCTCAGTAGTAAAGTAGGAGCGCCTTGAGTTAGAGCGGGCAACCGGATGAGCAGGTGAGCGTCCGTTCAGAAAAGGAACAGTATGAGGGGTGTTCTCTCTAGGAACATTCTGAACGGCCCGCACTGACAAAATCTTAGATATCTCGGCTTCTGGTCCACGTTAAAAAGTCTGTCACCTAGCTTAACGCGGTAGAAACGGACTTACGAGCAAAATAGCAACGGATGTATTTAAATTTAATTCAACTCTCTTTTACTTTATTACCGTTTTAATAATCCTTTATTGTTACAACAATATATTTACATGATTTGCTTAATTATTGAACCTTTCGTTAAGCTTGTTGCTGATTTATTTAGCACTTACTTCATCACTGGACGTTCCTTGCAAAAATTAATAAATAAATAAAAATAATAAAATTAGTTACTCCTCTCACCTACTGGAACATTATTGTAAATTTTCAGAGTGAGTACACCAACCTGATACAGGATAGCTCTATATTACTCCTGGTCACTTCTAGATGATTCTTCCATACTGTTTGTCTTGTGAATAGATAATAGACTATCTGTTCAGATAAAATCCGCATTATCTAGTAAATCCATCGGCTTCTCCTCAGCTACATTTCACCGAGGGTGATATCACGTAATCGCTGTGTTCAAAGTCGAACAGTTGATCGGTCAAATGATTGTGGCGTATCTACCTATATTGATGGCACAAATGTCCGCACAAAATGTAGCATGGGAGAGGTTCTATACCTTGATTGTTATTTTAGCTAACTCTGGAGGAATGGTATGGTAGCAGGTATAGCCGCTATCTCGCCAAGAATAACAAATTTAAAATATGTTTTAAATTATGTTAAACCAAATGACAGCATTATATGCTTACAAGTCGGTTAGCTGGCCAGATTCGTTACTTCAATATTTCCAGATGATTTTAAATTACAATCTATATACAGGGTGCATTATAATTGGCGAAACCATACATTTGAAATTAGAAGATAAGTGTCAGTAAACACAGGCCCTCTTACTCCGAAAGAAATATCTTTTATAGCAAGCTCCTCTCTTTGCATATTTACAGCGGTGATAGTATCGACAAAAGGAAGAAGAAAATTTCCAGAAAATAGAGACTCTGCAATGAGATGTGCGCGTCTTTATCTTCACTACTGTCAAAAGCAAAGTTTCTAATGAACAGCTGGTTATAAATCTTGATGTACAGAGTATGGAACCAACGTCTTTTTTTCTTTTTTCTTGTTTGATCTGAAAGTAGCCTGTTATTAAAATAAACAAAATCTCGGGCAGTTGAGATCTGCAAATGCAAGTTAAAACGCTCACTGCTGCTTTAAATTACTTTATGAGAGGCCACAGTACATGCGCAACGGAAATTTAACTAACTGCTCACTCCTTAAGGGAGCAGCCAACGTTTTGACAAACAAAATCAATGTTCACAAATAGATGAATGGATAATTAAACATGGGACGCGGAGCATTAAATCAAAGCAGAAGTTTGATACTCTAAAATCATAATCTATTCAGTAAAATAAGGAGCAAATAAATGTGGGGAGACCAAATTAAGCAGACACCTTGTACAAAAGCGAATAAAATCATGTAACTTCTAACCTTTTTAAAATTGTTTGTTCCTTTTATGAATATGGAGGTAACGTGGGAGGAAATTCGCAAACACACAATGGGTAGCTAAAACACATTCATTCATTCATTCACAGACACGAGTATGAAGCTTAGAGGTAATCACTCTCCGGGAACACTTGAATGCAGTGGCGAAACGAAGTGTCGGCGCACAGTGGGTCATAATCCCAAGAAGATGGTGAAAATATAAGGAGGCGTTGAATTTGTACCAAACTTAGAACGTAAGGGTTAACGAAGTTTCTGATTGAGAATAAGGTATCAAAAACTGAAAAAACAAGATGGCTGATCTAATATGACGGTCTGTGTGTACACTACTGTCATTTTATTCATACAAAAGTAATTTTAGGAAATTATCGAGGTTTCTGACGAATACTGAGTTCAAAAATGTTTTTTAATGTGGACTCAAGACAGCGGTCAAAAATTCATGTCTTCTTATCTATTTATATTTAGGTAAACATCAGTTTTTAGGTTTTGTTGTAGTTAACGGTCAAAATATTAAGCAAAAAAGTGGAAAGCTCGAATAAAGGAACAAATAGAGTATAGAAGTTGGTTAAGATATTACAAAAATTATTTGAATTACAGTTATTTATTTTGTAATTTTTTATAACAAAAATTACAAATTTTCGTTCTCTCTTTCTTTTCAGTAGCAGAACACGATGAACGGTGTGCTCTAACAAAGGTTGACAACGTACCTCGTGTTTTGATTCTGTAAAAGTGGGGGTTTCATCTGGAGGGCAGCAAGCCTATTTTGTTGCCAAAACAGTTGAGTACGGTGTTTAAAGTGTGTTTAGGCTTTTTCCTTTAGCCCCATTTCTCAAATATTGGTAAAATTCTTTTGGCAATTTCAAGTCGAAAAGAAGTGCTAGGCCTTCATTAGCATCATACTAGGATGGCGATGATGCTGATAAGCCTGCTTTGAATTTTTTCGCCTTGGATGGGCTTGAGAGTGTGACGTCTTTTACAATATTCGCAGCGTCTGTGTGCCCCGAAGCTCGAAGACCAGTTTGTGCAGCGAACGATAATTCTACAGGACTGAACTTAGTATGAGTCTCCTCAGTTCTCCTTCTTTTACACCTTGTGGATAATGTTTCAAGTTTCTAGCACGTCGGCCTGTTTATTTAGTGACAGTCTTTTTGAAAAAAAAAAAAAAAAAAAAAAAAAAAAAAAAAAATCTTGTCGTCGAGTTGCTTCTTTATATTTCGTTCTTAACTTTGTCAACAGAAATAAAATGGTACGCCTCATATTATAGGGAATGGTAACTGACACTTTTTCTGTCAGTAACTTTTCCATATGTCCTATGACTACCTCCAAATCGTTTGACAAATATTCTTTTGTTAGTAGAAAAATTTCATTCCTGAAAAACCCAATTTTGGAATAAGCTCCATCAGAAGAAACAGAAACTTTTAAAAAATATCTATGTTACACTTTTTGTATTTTTCTAATTATTTTAGTCTTTGCACTGCTTCTAAGCATCAATTATAATTTAAATTGTACAACTGCAGCTCACAATTACTTAATTCTATTGTCATTTTCAAGATGTCTCAAAAATGACATTATGCAAGTGTCGCTTAAAACGTGGTTCAAAGTCAGAGTAGCAACTAGTAGCACGATTTGAAGCTTAATTTACAAAAGTAATGATGTATACTTGAAGACACAGCGCAAAAGAAAGCGGAATATGGTGGAACTCTTAACTTATCTCTATTTTTAAGTGCATTTTACAATTTTCTCGTCCGTTTTCCGGAAGTCTGTTAATTGAAAAATAAACAATATGATTTATGATAGAATAGTGATAAGATTTTATCAATAGTGAAAGCAGCAGCATTAACCGTAAAATCTTTTGCTTTATTCAGGCAAGTCGATTTCTGTTTTCCAAGAAACCATCTTCAGTGCTGTCAGCTGGCCCAACAAGAAATATACAAAATCAAAAAAACTAATACCATAGTACAAACTCTTCAATAGGTACAAAGATTATGAGTAATTAATACATACCAAGTTGAAAACAGCAGAGCCCACCTGTGGACAAATGTAAGCAGCTAGCTCAGTTTGACGTCGTATGACAACAGATAATATCACCTGTATGTAGCTATGTTGTCAACGGATATGTTAGACGTAAATGTCATTGTACATTTTACAAAAATGCTGTTTTGAACTTGGTATGTATTAATTACTCATAATCTTTGTACCTGTTCGAGAGTTTGTACTTTGGTATTAGTTTTTTGATATTGTATATTTCTTGTTGGGCCAGCTGACAGCACTGAAAATGGTTTCTTGGAAAACCGAAATGGATTTGCCTGAATAAACCAAAAGATTTTACGGCTAATGCTGCTCCTTTCATTATTGATAAAAGTGATTTTGTGGCCGTTGAGCACACTCCATCAGATAATGGAATCCAATTTAAAGTGATATGAGAGTTTTTTCATAAATACATACCTCTTGGAATACCCTCCATATCGGAAGTATTGGCTTCAGTTGCACAAAACACATAACTGTCTTCAACAACAAGCCTGTTTTTGTAACATGGCCTGCCGCACGCTCGCTAACAGTGAACTGCCGCATTTGACCTGAGATATAAACGAGCAAATTAACATCAGGTCGTCGCCACAGCTGGCATTCAGTTGTCCCTCCATTGCTGCATCCAACCTGATAGTCCAAAACTCCCATCTATAAACTTAATTTTTCCCTTTTTGCCACGTTTTCCAGATTATGGCCCACTGTGCGGCGACGTGTTGACGAGATGGCAGGTTTCTTTATCACAAATTTTTTAATATACTGTGCACCAAAATAGATCATGTTCGGAAAGGCAGCGGCTCACTATTCTTAAGTACCACGCTGTGTGCGACCACGCCGAATTTCACAGCATTTACAAACAGAAATTAATTTAGAATAAGTGAGTAAAGCGCACACGAAAATTCGTATAGAAGAAAACTGGTATTAACAAAAACATGGCTGAAGGCCGAAATAACGACCGTTACGAAAGCACGTGGTGCAATCGGTCATGACATGACAGGAAACACGGAATCAAATCAGAAAATCTGAGAAATATTTAGCATACTCGCGGATACAGTAACGACGCGAAAAGTCAGTTAAAAACAGCAAGTTTACACCAAAGACTGAAGGCCACACATGTGTATTCTAACTTGGGCTAAAAATCACCGGAATGAAAATTCAAATACTAAATTTACACTGAATTTACTCAAGTTCTGTAAATTAAGAAACACTTCGCCTCGCATAGCGAAAGAATTACTCAAAAGGACTATCACTGAAAATCCAAGACTGCCTGATCACGAAGAAATCAAGGTCGTAACAGCATGCCTTTCCCTCAGCATGATCCGACGAAGTACCTGCTTCCAAGACTGCAACAAGAGTGAAGCTCTAAGGCCACGGAAAAACCTACCCCCGTCAACCACCGGATGTAGAGCGCGCTAAAAGCGACGCATAGTGCGTTCAGAGAGTAGGGTATACGAACCCTTGCAACCTGGCCAAGACAGTTACCACTTCAACCGCTCCCAGAAGGGTATCCTGTAACCTCTTTCGTCCTAAACTAGGTTGGTACGACAATAACAACACGGCCACCTCGTCATCTTGTCAAGTTATCTTGTCTCTGGCCACCCAGCAGACGATAGCGCAGACGACAGACGACGCCATGCGTTCTTAACTACAGCAAAACGAGGCCTAGAGAGCGAGGCGGCGACTACAAGCCATTGCGCGGCAGTCAATCAATATTAAAGGCAACCTTCCACATTCACATGAACACACAAGATCAATCACACAGGTGGAAACATATATAAATATGGGTCAAACATATATAAACATGGGACATTGATCATTGATAAAAATAATAAAATAATTAACACACAGATAGATGACATTAATGGTGCAGAAACACGCTAGGTTAATGAATCAGTCAAAATGGACCACGACCACTCATTTAGTGGACGTGTGTCAGATGCACGGAATCTCCTCTTAAAACTGGGGCTCAAGACTTCTTAGTAGGTGACATTTAATTTACTGTATCTCACATTAACTAATACTCATCGTAATTCAGGTAGTATTTCAACGTTTAAGTAGATTTTTTCCTCTTTCATTATTGCGTTATTTCAACTCTGTGAGTTACACTGTTAACGATTATACCCACTGTACAGTGATATTACTAGTGGAGTGTTTTAATGATGATGCTATTAATAGATAGAAAAATAATCACTAGAGAGGTCGCGGTATGTCATGAGTATGACCAAGAAGCCTTATGCAAGCAATGGTAACCACTAAACGTCAATTCGATCAATGTAAAGCGACCGTTGAAATCAGTCGTTAAACAAAATGAGTTTGTTTCAAACCTGTTTCGGCTATAGGATAGCTATATTCACTACACAATTCAGCAAGTACTGTCACAGTAAAAACCAGCACGGCTGGTACGAATTTTTAACATGTGTACCATACAAGTATATTAAAATGTCGTACGTGAACCGCTGTTTGTATTCTTATGAGCAGCCGCGCTTTATGACGAATGCACTGGCATTGGCCATCCTATTGCCGAAATCATTTTCATATAAATCGGACTTATCGGTGTTTGCCTTTCATAGACTAAAAGTCAGTGATATGGAGAAACTGCAAGGCAAGAGAGAGGGCAAAGAAGAAGAATAAAAGAATATATAAGAAAAACAAGAGGAAAAGGGAGGGTGGTGAGGGGGGGGGAATAAAAAAAATTGAGGGAGAGAATGAGGAAGGGGGACGGCGATTAATTTTTTTTTATTAATGGGTACTGTAACACCTATACCGTTTATTATTCTGTGTAATTATAAATATTTAATCGTGTATGCAGCTGTTGACCTTCACGAGTGCGATACAAAGTTTGTGAGTGACGTAATGTAACTCATTGCTAATTTCACGGCTTTATATCTGCGCTTGTTTGGAAACAATTCCGTGAATTTTTTTGTACCTAAATAAAAATCCGCTGCACATCGGTTTCCCCTAGTCAACGGCTGCAGTCCCCTCTCTCAAGGCGTCTCACTTCCTCGCTTTGCATACCTCTTTTTCAGAGGGCCTTTGCTTACCACACAAAACTCGACGAGAGGGCGGAATCAGCACGGGAAGGAGGAACCTTATCCGGCCGTCCCAGCTTCCAATTTCATGGCGAATTGCATTTCATTGGCTTAAACGGTTACACCAATGGCATTCCGCCGTCATCAAAGGGCAGCTGATGGAGGCAGCGAACCTTCCTTTATCCCCTCTCTGCTATCGGAACAACCGCTCCTCCGCGCTGCACCTCCGCCTCCAGTTGCTGGCGCCACGGGCGGCCGTTCAGGGAACTACAGCGAGACCGTGCGTAGGTTGGCTTCGGCTTCTGGAAAGCTTCCCGTAATTCCAGCTCATACCCATGTTTAACTAGGACTCTGAAGTCGTGGGTTGCTACTGGGAATTCTTCCACAGTATTTTCGCATTGCTTTAGTTTAAGAGTCGTTCTCAGAAAATAGCCAGTGGCGTATGCTGTTTTTGTAACTTGGGGTGTCACTACGATCTTACTTTCTAAAGATGTACCGAGAAACAAATGCTAAGAAAAAATCGATATCTTGCGCTGTTTCCGAGATATTGATAGTGACCGTGCCAAATATTTCAAGAAATTAGTAGGAAACGAAGAAACGGTTAGCGACAAATGTTAAAGCGATGAGGGGACATCTAAAGCCCTCTCCCCACCCTCTACCGAAACCCGTGATGGGTGGTGGGTGCTAACTTTGAAATCTTTTATAGGAACGACTACTTTTTTATATGTTCAAATAAACCATGGGCTGTTCGGTCAGAGCTTACATCAGTAAAATAAGGCCATCGTTCTTTACAATTTCCTTCAGTGTCTACAAACCGTAGAACAGTTGACATTTGACTTTTATTAGCGACATCAGTTGTTTTCATTGAGCATGAGCCCAATAAAAGTAGCCTTATCACTATCTGCTTCAATCTGATCTCTGGCCACATCATCGATTAGGTCATTCTCTTTAGCTGTCTTTAAATGCTGAGATAGTGCCACATCATTATGAGCCAAAAACTGTAGCACTTCTATGTAACTGCCTTTATTTCGTCGTGTCCTCTAAAACAACTCTCTTGTTTCGGAAGAAGCACCACTGCATATATTTCTTCAACCTTCTCATTGTGCAGACTGTCAGATTTTTTTTCTTTTTTCTTTTTTGATAATTCAATGAATGGTGTACCCGTTGAGTGCCGAAAGTTTTCAATGCTGTAAAATATTTTATATGAGCTGTCGATCTCTTGTGTTTATTCAGAGCTGTGATTAAATACGGTAAATTTGCAAAATCGGTGGTATTCCAAGGACTTTTCTCACTTCCAAACAATAAGCATCGACAGCAATTACGTTTGTTTAGTTCACATGAACCTGACAGCCACACGTACTTATCAAGATTATTAATATTAAAGTACCTTTTGTAAGGGTTCTTGTTTTTTTTCCTTCTGCTCACACTGCGCCGGCCGCAGTGGCCGAGTGGTCTGCGGCGCGCCAGTCAGTCTGCACGGCCGCTCCGATCGGGGGTTTGAATCCCCCCTCGGGGATGGATGTTTGTTTTGTCTTTAGTATAAGGTAGTTCGTACGTAGTTTGTAAGTTTAGGGACTGATGATCCTGCAGTTAAATCCCTTAAGCATAACAAACATTCAAATATTTGCTCACACTGCCAAGTGCGGAAGAGCTGGAGTAGGCCTTCCCTGTTTTAAAATTGCCAACTTGTCTCCGTATTTCAGCTGCGAGAATGGTCTGTTCACTAACTGTTTAATTACACACTGCCCATCCATTGTGAAGAATTAGCACTAAGATCTGTCAAAGTACACTGCACACTATGAAATAAATAACACCACTACAGCTGTTGTGAAACGTAACAAACGCATAAACACGCTCTTTGTTGCTGTAAGCTGACGCGGAGTTCGCACATTTCGGAAACACTCGTGCTTATGTTGCGACGAGACATTGCGAAGCCTTGGCGCTGCTTGCCGCACTACTCTACCGCATCCCTCCCTTTCCAATAGCGAAGGCTGCGGCAGTGAGCGTCTGAAGGTCTGTTTTCCCATTGTCGGAATGAAGCGAACGAGACACATTCCACACTACGCGTTAATTCTTCGTGACGGAAATTCGCTTCTATTGCCATTTTTGTTGATATTGGTTCTTAATTTCTGGTTTGCTTTGTATATGGGCTTCGGTGATAGCTTTCATGGCCCACAATGTACGTCACTGAAAATAACGTATCTTTAGAACAGATGTGCTCATTCCTCGAAGTGAATGTGCTAGTCTTCTAAATTTTATTTAAATAATTATATGATCTGCTTAAGAAAGTGCACATTTAGTTTTGTCATAAAATGTTTTATATGTACGGCAATCTTGTTGTGACATCTATAGTGTTTTAAAGGCACAGTCAGTCTTTTGTATCCCAGCCTCGTCGCCACTTTTGTGTCTCGTTTCCGAAGGTTGTCGTAGGTGTCGGTGGCCGAGTACAAAGAGACCGATACAGGAATAAAGGATGCACGCGTGTGCAAGTTCGGAGGTGACCAGCCAGTGGGACAGCAGAAACTAGAAACACTAGAGTAAATTAGAAGGAGATATATATTTCATAGAGTCTTGGTAATACTTAACTTTTACATAGTTTTTGACCGCAGAATGCTGATACATAGATTAGATAGAGTCCTGCCTACTGATGATTCCTAGTTCCTATCCGATAGACAAGTCTTAACTGGTCCCTATCTGATTCCCAAGTGGCCGATCGAGTTCACTGGTGGCCACGAGCGGAGTTGTAGCAGAGGGCGCTCGTGGCTGACGTCGTAAGATCGCCGCGCCGTGCGTGCATGGCGGCACGCGGCGAAAGTACGTGGCGCGCACTTCATACTTGTGCGACACCACACAGTCCAATACGTTTGAAGCTCTCCTCAGTATGGTACAGAAACAGCTACAATTCTCTCAGCGATTCGCCTCTAATCCGATTAGTTAGAAACCTCGTCGCAGCGTACTACTGTCAGCACGGCTTTGTAATTGTTTCGCTGCACCTCTGACGACATGGGCTCCTTTCTGGTTACAGAATGAATTTTCTAAAACACTCCCACATTCGCAGTCATGAGCAGCTATGTTAATAAGTTTACCGACGAACGTTTCTTCATTTTTCGGAAGTAGATAATCACAAGTCTTTCTTCCTAAATGTGTATTTAAACCAGGAAAACGGCTCTAAGAAACGGGGATGGAATGAGCTGTGAAAATTGATGTTGTGTAGACGCTGTAGTAAGCTCTCTCACTTTGCGTGCGTGCAAACAGATCAAACAACTATACTTTATAGTTGTTTCTGTCGCATTGCGGGTATATCAAACAAACGGCAGCCTACTTAGGATTTGTTATAATGAAAGCCAGTTAAGGGGCGCTCGGTGCTAAAAGTCTTCAGGAGATCCTAAGTTGACTGGCAGTAACGAATAATACGAGAAACCATAGTCTGGCGTAGCCCTGTATTAAAGTAGTTCAACTTTAGAGCAGAACGTAGCTGTGTACCAACTATTCTAAGACAACAGTAACATTTGTATACTTACGTTTAAAACTATTTGTACATTTTAACAGAGTATGCCTACCTTTTAGAGTGTGTGACTTATGCAGGAACCTAAGTTTGTCGGCGCGGTGGCTAAGCCCGTTAAATTAATTTCTGGGAGAGAATCGAGCTGCTATAATTATTACACTTCCTTGCCTGTCACGGATATTTTGTTTTTATTTGCTAATGTTTTGCAATACGATATGTTAGCTGAGAGGAAGAGTTCCACCTGCATAATGAAAGAAGAATTAACAGGAAGGAAAGAAGATTTGAATTGTCATTCAAGTAAAGAAAGACATGGAGAAAAATAACTACGTGTTTTTACAAATTCTGATGATATAAAGGTGGAAAGAGGGCTAAATACAGCTGTACCAAACGTATCAAAGGATGTTAAACTTTGACAATTATGTTAATAATTTAATAAACTTGAAGAAATATAAACGTTGCTATCATTAGAAGTAACAAACCTTCCATCGAGTTTAAAGAAATACAGCTCCTATAGTACGTGACTTCTCGGCTGGCAATCGTGACCATCCTCTCTAGGCCAACCTGCACCATCTCCTCCTTTACAATAAATTCTTTTCTTTGGAAAAAACGCTGAAGCGCTAAAGTCTGTATGCCATTTGGAAATAATCCTTCAAGTACCGCCTTTTATTTTACTACTCACCTCTTTGCGCCTAAAGCAAAGAAAATTTAAATAATACACGTTAACCGACGAATTTTACTGAAACACATGCAAAAACAATTGTCCAAAACTTAGCTCCCTGCTATTTTGGCCCTGGCTACCTACTTTCTGATTGAATCTTAAGACGATATAACGTCTACTGTATGAACTAATTCGACTGGCCTTATAGTCAACGTACCCCGATCTCATCCTACGTATTCCAAGATCGCGGCTCAAATTCTTCTTAAGTTTAGAAATACTAAGCAGCAATTGTGCCCCACAAGTTTTCGTACCAGTGAATTACGCCCGCCACAAAGACAGTTAGTTGAACATTTCACAACGAATGTGGCATCACTTCGCAAAACAATGGCAGTTGACACTCCGTAGCCGCCACGCTGACGTGCTATCTCACGTTGGCATTCGCATCGCGCCAGCCCTGAGTGTATAGCTCACGAGCACTAACCACACATCAAATAGTAGTGAATCTGATTAATTGGCATCAGTCATCGTAGAACACAATTAAGGCCTAGAAGTTCTCTTCCTTCAAGCTGAATACCACTAAGTGTCCGAACGGGTGATCAAAAAGTCAATAATAATAATGTAGATAGAGAGGTAAAAATTGACACACGTTCTTGGAATGACATGGGGTTTTATTAGAACCTAAAAGAAAAAGAAAAAAAGTTTTAAAAAAATTCCGACCGATGGCGCTGGACAGCTAAACGTCAGTGACTGCTACCAAGATGGGCGAGAGGTATGTCGATATATTACAGAATCGCATCATTCCCAGCCTGGCTGATAAACACCTGCTGGAACGTACGATTTTTATGCAGGATGGCGCTTCACCACATATTGCTAGACACGTGAAAGATCTCTTGTACGCGTCGTTTGGTGCTGATCTTATGCTCAGCCGCCACTTTGGTCATGCTTGGCATCACAGGTTCCGAGACCTCAGTCCGTGCGATTAGTGGTTTTTGGGTTATGTGAAGTCGTAAGTGTATCATGATCAACCGACATCTCTAGGGTTGCTGAAAGACGACATCCGGACATGCTTTATAGTGCTGTTCGCAACATTATTCCTCGACTACAGCTATTGTTGAGGAATGATGGTGAATATATTGAGCATTTCCTGTAAAGAACACCTTCGTTTCTTTGTTTTAATTTGTTATGCTAATTATTGCTATTCCGATCAGATAGCGCGCGATCTGTCAGACATTTTTTTAACTTTGTTTCTTTGTTTATTTATTTTTATTTACTTATTTTTGTTGTTCTAATTAAACCCCATGTTATTCCGTGATTATTAATTTTTCAAAGTTTTCGATCACCCAGTATATTAATATGAGTAAGTTGTTCCTAAAGACTTTATATTTGGGTATGAAAATCGAAATTGACTAAAGCATCCGATACCGGTTCCTTTTTTATTGAAGCGCTGAAGTCTATAAAACAATGGTATGCGACTACCCTTCTTTAATTTCCGTTCGGAAGCACGCGAATATAACAAGTCCATAATGTACAGGATGTTGACTTCACAGAGAAACTGCTTTCTGCATATTACACTGTACAAGATTGACGTAGGAGCCGCCAGTCTGTATATTAATTGGCGGGAGGAATCAGCGATCCAGGAATACGCAGCCTGCCTGACTTGCTGATCTACACACTCTCTGTCGCCACTCTCCATTCGAATTTCAGTGTCAGTTGAATTGTGCGAACACTTCGATTATGGACATGATTTCTGGAGTTTCGCCAGACAAGGGAATCCGCTCTACGCCCTTAAAGCTATTGAATTCCTCGCGGTAGGAAGTTTTGGCTATCGTCCAATCCACAGAAGTGGTGCCATACGCACAGCACTGTTGAAGCGGAAATAGTCGCCTCTGTACCACAGCAGCCGCCGAATCAAAGCACTGTACATCCTTCGCCCAATGGTTCAGTGCGTTACACGTTGCTTGATTGATTACATGACTGCAGTAGAGCCGAAATGGGCTTAACAGCAGTAGTTAACAGCTACAGTAATGTACAAGTACATTAATTTCACCTCAATGATGTAACAAAAATACAACGTTCGTAATCTAATATATAAAGCAGAGTGTCCGTATATTTGTACGTGTTGCATACAAATCTACAGTTTTGTTCCAATCTTTATGAAATTTAGTACACGTAAGCTTCAATCCACGAGGACGGTCGCCGTTAGTGTAAGAATCACGTCCGATATATAGTTCACGAGATATGACGTCATAAACAATGAGATGCGCGAAAAACTGCTGCATTTTGCGACAATGCTGCTCATTTTCTGCTAAACCATTGGACCGATTTCAACCAAATTTGGTAGATACATTCCTTACCGTGAGGTAACAATTACTGCATGGTTAAAAATCACATACGGCACATGGGTCAAAAGATATTTCGTCATAACCAATAGAAATTTCAAAAGATGGCGTATAATGCGGCGAGACTTTCGAAATACACTGTATGAGAATGACAATACTTGCAACAATCTTTAAACATAATTTCAAACCTTTATTACACTTTTTCTCGTTGGCAACCATGGTAAAATGTTGAAAGGAAAAACGTTTCTCGCTTTCTACTTTACCTCTGTTTACAAAATGTTCAAATGTTTGTATAGCTTATGGGACTTAACTACGGGTCATCAGTCCCTAAACTTACAAACTACTTATGAACTAGGTAATCCTAAGGACGGCACAAATATCCATGCCCGAGGGGGGATTCGAACCCCCGACCGCAGTGACCGTGCAGACCGTGACTGGAGCGCCTCAGTCCCCTCGGCCACCGCGGCCGGCCCGCTGTTCACGGTGTAAAATTATGGCTCTCGGTATGACGATACAATTTATAATTTGAACACTATAAATTGGTGCGACAAGAAATTTTACTGTCAGTATACACACATATAGTTGAATGTGTCTTGGAAATCGTATCACAGTACGACACGTAGTTCATGAGGTATGAGCACATAAACAGTAACGTTCGTGGAAAACAGCCCCTTCCCGCACCAAGTTTAAATCTATTACTTCTTTACTACTAACTTGATTCCCAAGAGATTTTGCAGACATACAGCCCTTATACAAATGAATATCTACCTGAAAAATGGCAGAAATAAATAAATACCCGGGCAACGCCGGGTTTTCTGCTAGTGTTTTATAAGTCTCAATCCGTCAGCAGTTTTACACAAATATATCGTAAGAAAAGTAAGAGTAAAAAGAATCGTCGTATTCCAAAGATGCTTCACAGATAATCTTACGAAATCCGACTATAAACAGATATGAGTTGATGTCAGCTCCTCTTCAGACGTATCTGAGTATTTAAATAGTAAAACAGCCTATCACAATTACCTGATACCACGACTACGAGGTACACTTTTGCAGTTACCTGATGGTAGATCGATGATTCTCGATTTTGTCGACGATCTCGGTATCGGCTGAAATCTCATGGGCGAAAACTAATTCACTACTAATGACGAAGATAACTGTCAGAATTGAGGTTCTCTGACACTTTTAATGAGTCATAAATGCCCATTCGTTCCCATTTATGGCCAGCTTAAAAGTCTCATTAATTAAATTAATGTGACCAGGAAAGCACATTCCACACATCAATAATACTATTTTATACGGTTCGTGTGTAGAATACACAAGATCGAGATGTACATCTTAATGTGGCACAAATATTGATCGGTCATTCATAATACCGGTAGAAACACTTTCAACACTCATAATACTGACGAACGTTTACATAATTGTTCAAAATTAAAGTTGAGACTGGCATGGATTGGACCTCAGATCGCGGCCGTAATAATACTCCGAACTATTGTGGATTATGGCTCAGACAACAGACGAAACAATACTCTACTACATGCCGCGAACGCATCCTAATTATGTCTTTTAATCAATGACACTGAAATGTAGGTATTGTTAATTAAGTACATTATATTAATTATCATAGAAAACTAAACAATTATATGCAACTGGCTATAGTTGAAAGCTGTACGTGTGTTATTGATGTTGAACCTATCGTTAGATCAGGAAACAAATTGTTCATTAACACAGCTATTTGGTTTAATTATGGCCCTGATATTGATGTATAAGAAACAGTGCATTAAACTGATTATGTGCGCAACGGATATTTTAACAAAACAACTGTGACATGTAACCTTTTGAAACAGACACTGACTATACTCAAAAATTTTGACTGCGAGAAAGATATAAGAAAAACCACAAATCACTTTCTTAATGCTTGACTGTGAGAATTTTATGTAGATCAGTTTCTAATTATTGAAATTTAAATTAACTATCATTTACTATGGCACCAATAATGAAATATGTTCAACAATATTATTCAAATCAATACTCCACTAAATCAACTAATTATCAAATGAAGGAAGTAGGTTAATTTTCTAACTACGTAAATGAAATATGAAACAGGGTTAAGTTACTTATTATTGATAATCAGCATTACATTACCTACATAATACAACTTCTGACTTGCTGGCAAAGCAGCCTCTGCTCTACATCGGAGCCATACACACAACCCAACCGCTCTCTAAGCGAGCTGAACCACTAGTAGTACTCTCTCTCAGTGCGAGCTACAATGCTATGCAATACATGATCTTTACCAAAGATGAAACTTCATAAAGGACACATATCGATACATACAGTAGAAGCGATATTATACATTTTCTTGCAAGCAAGTTACTCGATACAAAACAGGAGACACAATATTGGACATTTTCTTACAAATAATTTTTTATGGACACGTTTCATAGTAAACGATAGCATAAATAATACTGATTAAATTAATATACATATCTCGGTTTAATTAATAGTCTTTCATTAACGTATTTAACAAAACAGTTTTATTAAGAATACTTACATAATTAACGATAATTATACAGAAACTAATGAGGTCAAAACTTTCCTAACATCACTTCTGAAACACAGTAATACTTATTTTAATATTATGAGAAAGAAATTTAACTAATTAATATTTGCTAATTTAACAAACTTCTTTGGCAACAAATAATAGAAAATAACTTCAGCTAGTTACATAGCAACAAATAATAACAAAAGTATTGGACAACAAAATGGTAATAGACTAATTACATTCATATCTATTATTATACAACAATGGTATCGGGAGGTTCAGTAATGCAAGCAGCTGGGATAAATCGCAACATGCTTCGTTACACACTCACCATCGGAGCGAGGGGCAAACGACTGTGTATATGTCTTAGAAGTAACTCTATTTGTCGTGTGTGATCCTTTAACAAACTGGTTGAATTATTTACAGAAGGATGAAAAACCTGCTAGAAACCGACCTCGGGGAAGATCAGTTTGGATTCAGGAGAAATGTAGGAATACGGGAGGCAATATTTCCTTTACGACTTATCTTAGAAGATAGATTAAGGAATAGCAAACATATGTTTCTAGCTTTTGTAGATTTGGAGAAAGCTTCTGATAATGTTGATTGGAGTAAATTCTTTCATATTATAAAATCAACAGGGGTAAAATACAGGAAACGGAAGGTTATTTACAACTTGTACAAAAAACCAGACAGTCGTTATAAAAGTGCATGAAAGGAACGCAATGGTTGGGAAGGGATTGTAGCCTTTCTTCAATGTTAATCATCTTGTACGTTGAGCAAGCTGTAAAGGAAAGGAAGGAAAAATTAGGAGAAGGAATTAAAGTTAAGAGCGAAGAAATAAAAATATTGTGTTTTGTAGGTGACATTGTAATTCTGTCAGAGACGTGAAAGGACCTGGAAGAGCAATTGATGGTAACGGAAAGTGTGTTCAAAGGAGCGTACAAGAAGAACATTACAAGAACAAAACAAGTGTAATGGAATGCAGTCTAGGAAAATCATGCGATTCTGAAGGAACTACATTAGGTAACGAAACAAAAAAAAGTAGCGGTGGAATAGCCGTGCACACTGAGGCGTCGTATTGTGGTGCGCGCGGTCGTTCGCCGTCAGGGCATGGGTGTATATTTTGTCTTTCGGTTACTTTAGTTTAAGTAGTTTGTAAGCTATGGACTAATACCAAGCAGTTAAGTCCCGTAGATTTACAAACATCTGATTTTTTTTAAACAATGAAGGTGGTTGATCAGTCTGGCAGTAAAATAAGAAATAAAGGTCGCAGTACAGAGGATATAAAATGCAGAATTGCAATAGAAAGAAAAGTGTTTTTGATTAACATCGAATATTAATTTGAACGTAAACCAGTCTGTCTCAGAGGGCATTTGGGTGGAGTGTCGCTTTGTACGGAAGTGAAACCTGGACGATAAATAGTTCAAAGAGGAAGTGAATAGAGGCTTTTGAAATGTAGTACTATAGAAAATTGTTGAAGATTAGCGGGGTGTATCGCGTAAATAATGAGGAGACACTGAATAGAATTGGGAAGAAAAGGAATTTTTGGCGCAACGTGACTAAAAGAAGGGATAGATCGGTTGGACACATTCTTAAATACCAAGGAATCATGAATTTAGAGCTAGAAGAGAGGGGGAAAATTATCTAACTCAGGCGATTTTTAACTGAGCATCTCACAATCACTGCTAGTTCTGCTTAAATGTCATGACTTCTTGAACGGAGTAGTGTCTATGAATTACCCGTGCCCTTTGGAAGGAACCATTCTGTTAATTACCTGGAGTGATTTAGAGAGGTTACGGAAAAATCGTGATACCTGGATGCAGATTAGAGCCGCCATTTTTTAGAATGCCATGCCAGTATGTTTCAACTGCACCACCTCCCTCGTTTATAATACGTAACTATAAGGGACTGTATTGTCATCCTGCTATGGGACTGGTTAATTAACATCGATTACCACGCATATGCCTGAGAAATATCCTCTGTTATCAATATTTTCTTCGCGACGTGTTAATCTTAGAACTTCCACGGCTCGTAAAGAAATCTCATGCTGGCGTAGTCTTGTTATTTATGTTGCTTTAAAATCTTCTCTGCCTCTCTGCACGCGACTTCGAATGTTCATTTAGCATCGATTTCGTGGCCTCTACCTTACCTTTAGGCTCTTCGTAGTTCAGGACTTCATCAATTCTTACCAGCTTTCTAATTTAGTTCAGTATTTATTTCTAGAGATCCGTCAGTCTTTTTGTTGCAGATATTCGCATTTTGATAACCCTTTATATTTTCTCTTGATATTTTGCATAATTTTGCATAGTGTATGGGACTTAACTACAGGGTCATCAGTCCCTAAACTTACAAACTACTTATGAACTACTTACAAACTAGGACGGCACAAATATCCATGCCCGAGGGGGGATTCGAACCCCCGACCGTAGTGGCCGTGCAGACCGTGACTGGAGCGCCTCAGTCCCCTCGGCCACCGCGGCCGGCTCTCTTGATATTCAGCACAATTACATTCTCTGATTTCATTTCATGATATTTTGTCGTACACCTCATTTACTTTTTAAATACATTTCTAAAACTCTCTCTATGATTCGTATAAGCGCTGCAATGCTTTTATTGTTGTTTAATTATCAGCAGTCCCTGAATTCTACGACCAAAGGCTTGGTCGTAAGTTCCGTTCCACCAACTGTCATAGCGTTGCGTAAGAAGTTCAGTTCACTGCCTTCAGAACTACTATTAGGAAGCAAAATGAGTGATCTGCAGGCTCATATCATTGACGACGGTTTGCAGCAGCATTTTAGAACATATACTTTCCTCAAATATTATGAATTACTTCGAAGAGAAAGGCCTATTGGGCCAAAGTCAAAACGGATTCAAAAAGTATCATTTTTATGAAACACAGCAAGCTCTTTCCTCAGATGATGTGATATCGACAAGGGATGTCAAGTAGATTCAGTATTTCTAGATTTCCGGAAGGCTTTCAACGCTGTACCTCACAAGCATCTTCTAATCAAACTGCGTGTGGAATATCACCACAGTTGTGCGATTGGATTCGTGGTTTCCTGTCAGAAAGGACACAGTACGTGGTAACTGACGGGAAGTCATCGTGTAGAAGAGCAGTGATATCTGTCATTCCCCAGGGAAGTGTTATAGGGCCCCTACTGTTCCTTATTTTTATAAATGATCTACGAGACAATCTGAGTAACTCTCTTAGACTGTTCGTGGATGATGCTGTCATTTATCGGTTAGTAAAGTCACCAGAAGATCAAAAGCAACTCCAAAATGATTTGACCCTTAATGATGAGAAGTGTTTAGTCATCCATATGGCCACTGAAAGAAACCCGTTAAACTTAATTTAAACGATAAATCAGTCAAAACTAAAGGCCGTAAATTAAACAAAATACCTAGGAGTAACAATTAAAAACAAATTAAATTGGAAAGAACACATAGAAAATATTGTAGGGAAAGCCAACCAAAGACTACGTTTCGTTGCCAGAAAACTTGGAAGGTGTAACAGTTCTACTAAACAAATTGACTACACCAAAATTGTGCGTCCTATTTGGGAGGATTGTTGCTCATTGTGGGATACCCAACAAGTGGGACTGACAGACGATTTAGAGTAAGTACAGAGAAGGGCAGCTCGTTTTGCATTATCGCGATATAGGGGGGAGAGTGTCACGGAAATGATCCACGAGTTGAGGTGGAAATCATTAAAACAAAGGCGTTATTCACTGCGACGAGATCTATTTGCGAAATTTCTTTCATTAATGTACTCATCCACATGCTAACGTATATTGTTAGCACCCACCTACATAAGACAAATCACATCGAAATCGAAAAGATTTAGGCGTTCCTTTTTCCGTGAGTTATTAGTGAATTGAATCGTACAGAAACATCATAAAAGCGGTTCGATGAACCCTCTGCCATGCACTTCAATGTGACCTGCAGAGTATTCATGTAGATGCAGATTTCATTAGATTTTATGGTACATCCCATTTACTTTTTTAAATAAGTTTCTGGAACTGTTGCTATGATTTGTATAAGTCCTACAATGCTTTTGCTGTGCTTAGATTCTACGTCCAAAGGCGTGGTCGCAAGTACCGTTCCACCATATGTCATAACGTAACCTAAGAAGTACAGTTCACTACCTTCAGAACTAGTATTACGATTATCATTATTACTGTCGGCATTATGTAGTACGAGTGAACCGGCATGCAAAACCACGTTCCTTGAGTACGAACTAAGTTACCTTCCTCTGCGATTCGCAAACCACCTGAAGTTGCACGAGAGAGGGTTCCTTGTATAACTTCCCCCTTTCCCCATTCCAGTCGCGTATAGTTCGTGGAAAAACCTACAGGTATGCCTCCGTGTCGGTTTCAATCTCCCTAATTTTATCCTCGTGGACCTTAGTGACCTATATGTTGGATGAAGTAATATAGTGGTTAACCCTTCAAAAAATGTACGGTTTGGAACTGTGACAGAAGCCCATACCGACACCGAACGTCTCTCTTGGTTGCGCCAGCCACTGCAGTTGGGCGATCATCGCCGCGATAACTTAACGAAGCTTGCTGCGCCCGTCTTGATCTCCTGTATGTCGTCTATGAGCCTGTAACGGACCACATAGAATAATATTCACGTGTTGATCGAACAAGTGGTTTGTAACCTATTTCCTTTGTTCATAGACTACACTTCCTCCTGAAGAAAAATATCTTCAAATATTTGTGAATCTATCAGACCAAACTGCTTGGTCATCAATCCGTAGCTTATAGACTACTTAAACTAAGGTAAACTAACCTAAGGAGAACACAGACACACCCATGCTCTAGGGAGGACTCGAAGACTCGAAGCTCCGACGGCGAGCAACAGCGCGCTCCACAGCGAGGCGCCTTAGACCGCTCGGCTACTCCACCGCGTCTCCTCCTGAAGATTCTTCTAATAAATCTCAATCTGTCATTTTCTACATCTACATAAATACCAGCAAGTCACATTGAAGTGCATGGCAGATGGTTCATGGAACCCCCTTTATAATGTTTCTCTACAGTTCAACAGTCTAAGAGAGCTACTCAGATTGTCTACTAAATAGTTTATAAGAATAAGGAAGAATTGGGGCCCTATAACACTTCCATGGGGAATGCCAGATATCACTTCTGTTCTACTCGATGAATTTCTGTCAGTTACAACGTCCTGTGTCCTTTCTGAAAGGAAATCACGAATCTAATAGTACAATTGTGGTGATATTCCATAAGCACGCAGTTTGAGTAGTAGACGCTAGTGAGTTACAGAGTTGAAAGACTTCCGGAAATCTAGAAATACGGAATCTATTACACATCCCTTGTCGATATCACTCACCACACCAAGAACGATACTTTCTGAGTCCATGTTGACTATGGGTCAATAGGTCGTTCTCTTCGATGTAGTTCAAAATCTTTGAGGAAAATATATGTTCCAAAACCGTGCTGCAAACCGACGTCTGACATTTCTCACGAATAATTTTATGTTGTCACGTAAACTTTACATACACCGTTATTCCTACTCCGAGATTTTATGTAGGTAAATGCTCGCCAGTAATTGTTATGGGACAGTGTAATCATGTATTAATAGCACTCTACATTTCTTTATGTTCAAAGTCAATTGTAAATTCCTCCGCCAAGCATCGATACGCTGTCGAAACCCTTCCGGTGTTGCGATTTTTCGATACCTTACAGCATCATCCACGAAACATCACATTGATCTCCTGATGCCGCTACGCCAGAAATCACTTTCACGTCAGTATTTTATTGGCTGAAAATGCGAAACAGCATCAAACACATTGCGAAAGTCAAGAAACACTGCCTGTATCTACTACCCTATGAAACTCCTGAACAAATACAGCGAGATGGAATTGACGTGATCCTTGGTTTCGGAACCCATGTTGATTTGTACACGGGAGGTTTTCAGTCCCCAGAAATATCATTACTTGGGCATACAACATGTTCAAAAATTCTATATGAGATCGACGTCAGAGATATACGCATACGTTTTGCTCGACTTTATGAAGTCGGTCTTTAGAAATACTTCGCCCCCTTAAAGAACTAAGGCAGACAGCTGTTAGAAGGGGGATAAGGCCATAGGCAAACTCTGTGTAAAAACAGATTGGTAGTTCGTCGTGTTCAGTGGCTTCTGCCCTGCTAAACGATTCCATTTACTTTTCTATTCACCTTTGATTTGTTGCAATGCCTGGCATTTTTCGTATGTGCGAAGATTTAGAAAATGGACAACAGTGGGAGCTTCGACCTTGAAACAGCATGGGAAAAGACGATTAATATTTCGGCTTTTTGTGTGTCATTTCTGTTTTGAGGCCTATATGATCACAGAGCGCCCCGACATTCGGTTTTCACCCGCTCACTGTTTGAATGGGATGGCAACAATTCTCAGAGTTGGCTACTTTGTCGGTACACAGAACTTTGGAGTAATGAAATACCTTAAGCATGGCCTTCCTTACGATAATTCGACTTCGTTCAGTTTTTAACAGTATATGATATTTTGGACACATTTTAACTGAAGTTCTGTTTACTGTTTTTAGCAGTTTTATTACCTTGTTGCTAAAACAGAGTCAATCTTTTCCTTCGCTTACAAATTTACTTTGCTTTGAGGGGATAAACGGACACATTGACCAACACACAGAGCGACAGGAGGTTTTTTCCTTTTATGTTTAAGGCAGGCAGAGTGGCTAGCTTGAGGTAGGAAGAGGCTTTCCCTCTAACGTAAATATTTAAGCAGGGATGTTTGTGAGGACCATTCAAATGTCAAGAGAGTGGAATTAAAGGGGAGACGTAGGGGTCTCTTTTAGAGGATTCACTCGCAGGGAGGTTGATTTTGTGTCAAAGTTGTGTAATGTTGCTGCACCAAAGAAATTACCCCTGTTATCTCATGCACTGGAAGGCTTGTAGAGTCATGGTAACGTCGAAGGTGTTGTTAGATGTGTGACTAAAGAAAAGTTTAAAACGTTTCGCTTGGTGTTTGAATATTATGTATTTTAAATATTAATGCTCTTACTTCTTCAATGAAGTTCCCTGTCGTCTTTTTTTAACGTTTTGCTTGGAGCTATTATTCTGAGTACTCATCTTGGAACCTTTTAAACTGTATTTTTAGTCTACTTACTACGTTTCAACTGCGAAACAAGATTGTATCGTTGCAATATTGACGTCGGAGGTGTTAAGATCGCTGTTTCTCTTATAGATCGCGAGTATAAAATTATTCTGATCTTCAGTTTATGATTTATGTTTTAGTAATTTCTTGCACTCTTTCTTTCTCATTATGCAAACTTTTCCTACAGGAGAATTTTGCTATTGTGTGAAAGCTGTTTGTGATCGTCATCTGTACGTGTGCCCTTGTAGCTATCGGTGCTCAATCTAATGCTTAGTTTTTTAATTTAACTTATGGGTTACAGAATTATATATTACGGGCAAACAATAATAGACATAAATAATAGACATCATTACAAGCAGATGCAAGAATATAAGTATGTAAAATTAATAAACAAAGCGAGAGAACGACAATAAATGAAGAATTTTGTGGATCTATTTCTCACCATAGTTGGATATCCAGAGATACAAAGCAGTTAATTGCTGCAAGTGCTACGCCTACGAAGTCTTTCCAGGTATCCGTTAATTTTCTTTAGAGTAAGCGTGTAGAATGTGTTGCATTGTTTGTGCCGATGTTTCGCAGCCGCACTTGTCATCATCGCTAATTCTCCACTAGTGTAGCGTTGCTCTGGTCTTGGCGTTTCCAGTTCCCGTTGAGGAGCTTCATATTTATCTTGGCTGGCTTCCACCTGGGAGTTGGATGCCTAACTTCTTGCAGCTATGGAATAACGTCCAGTTGTTTCTCCCTTCGTCTCTTAGGTTTTAACCATCGGGTTAGTTGGCCAGTGCTTACACGCAGTGGTACTTTACATTCTAGTCGGGTGCGTAATACGTAGTTCAGTTTTTCATGAACAGACGAGTGAATCATTTGAGTTTCATCCATTCATGTGTTACTGATTGTTTTCGTCGTAGGCTTGGAGGGGCAATATTGGCGAGTCCTGGCAGCTAAGATGTTCGTGTGGATTGAAGAGTGCCTGTCACGTTCTTCATCGCATCATTTAGATCGATATATTTTTTGTTGACAATAATACTCACGTTTCAAACAGGAGAACAGTATTCGGTGGAAAGATAAAGTGCTTGTGCTGTAGTTCTTAAAGTGTTTGGATTAGATCCCCAGCCAGCAACAGTCAGTTTCTTTAGCATTTTATTCGTTGATTTTAGCTGCTATCCTATTTTCTAAATGTGAGGAATCTGTCGGGAGTCCCACCTAAATATTTAGGGCGTCGACAGTGTCGTAATTTTCGGTTTTGGAAGTTTACATTTAATTTTCTATTTGCTATTCTGGTGGTTAGGTGGCATGAACTATCTTCTGTTTCAATAGGGTTTGGACAAAGTCTCCACTTTTTATAATATTGGTCGAGCCTTTCTAGGTCCTTGGTAACTGTCTGTCACCTTTTTCAAAAGTGTTTGCTTGAGTAGCAATCACTAGGTTGCCATAGATTACATAATCAGTTTGACTATGTCGCTAGTGTACAAATAAAGTAAAAGTGAGTCCAAAACCGAGTCCTATGGAACAGTGTCATAAGCTGCTGTGAGGTCAATAAATGCCATTGAGGAGGTTTCTATTTTCTTTTGGAAGCCTGCTTCTATAAATGATGTCAGGCCGATAACTTGCTTGCGGCAACTTTCATTTGCACGAAATCTCGCTTGCGGTAAAGGGGATCGTGGCATCAATTATTGGATGAATTCGGTTATACTGAATTCTTCCCAACATCTCATAGCAAATGCATAGTACTGGCATTAGACGATAGCATGCTGGGTGCTTTCTAGGTTGTCCTGGATTGAGCATAGCAAAAGGTTTTGCAATATAAAATTACTCAGGAAATTTTCGCTATCCAGTATATCACTGTAAAATTATGAAAGCCATTTCCGTGTTTCCTATACTAGTTGTTCATTGAACTCGGGAATATACCATTCAGTCCAGCAGCTTTCCTGTTCTTAAGGGGAGTACTAATGGTGGTTTGGAGTAAAAATGTCGCTTTTTATTTATTTTTTGGTAATTTGTAGTTTGGAGTTTTCTGTATAATTTGAAGTATGTTTCGTTAATTTTGATAACTGTAAGTATTTTTAAATGATTTTATATAACTTACTGCACAAGTAATTTCTACGGGTTCCAAGAGCACTTGCTCAGTTACAAGATATCTCGGGTACTACTTGCTCTAGAATGCGGTGATTTATGTTGAGTTATAGTAAACATTCTGCTGCACATCCAGATCTTCTGAAGAAATGTCTCACAGGTAAAACTCAAAATGTAAATGAGTCTTTCATCAATGTTGTATGAACCAGGATACCCAAGAACGTATTTGTGGGCTTGAAAACACTGACGAATTTGGTCAATGATGCTGTGATCACCTTTAGTTATGGAAATGCAGGCAGAATAAAGGTTTTGAAGCAACTTGGAGTTCATAAGGCTGGCCATAATACGGAAGCATTTCCAAGGCAGAAAGTATCGTCAAAAATACAACAGAACCTGCAAGATCCCTCGGAAGGAGAAGGAGACTTAACCTGACTGAACCTCAAGAAGATATTACAAAGCAGTACCTTTATTAAACAGTGAGTTTTCCTTCAACTTCAAACTGCGATTTCTGAAGAGCTACTTTTTTGGCCAATGTTTCCCATTACTTCAGAAAGTAATGAAGCTAAAGCTTTGAAATTTTTACCTCTTATTGATAGTGGTGTTATGTTTATGTGGAACTACAATGGTAGATATAACCCTCTTAGTTTGATAACAAAAAATATTTCCTTCAAAATATCATAATTTTTATTAGACCTTCATTAAAAGAATTGTATCTTGACTACTGATAAAATTAGATTCTTGATTGTAGATCAGTGAATGTATACGATATGACTCTGTAACCTGGCAAAGTTTTATTTTGTTACGTTCGACAGTTCCTGAGAAAACGCTATGTAAATATGTTAAATTTAGCATTGTCAGGATAGGCCACTGTTATCTCCCTTAAGGGGTTTGATTATTACCTGAAGTTCCTGGTTTGTGAAAGATAGCGTAGGGTCTTCAATTTGTCCCTGCCTTGTTTCTTTATTTATTTTCAAAAGCAGGAACAACTTCTAAGTTTCCTGTGCGTTGTTTATGAGTAACGGTAGATTCCTAATTCCAGATGACTTTTGCCCTCTCTAGTTTTCTTAGGAATAAAAAAAATGCTCTCCAACGGATGCTAGTGAAATCTAGATTATTTGTAGTTTCTATCCATCTTTTCTTGCTTGGTTCATTAATAAATTGTAGGATCCCGTTTCGTTTCGCTGTTTTGGGTTGCCTGTTCTGTGATATGTAGGTATTACGCCTTCACGTTCAAACATGGGTCGTATTCTTTCCTATAACTTCTGGAATGTGTCATCTTGCATTTGCTACAGTTATTCGAGCAAATGTTATAGATGTCTAAACCAGGAGCATGTTGAGTCAACTATGTTCTTGTCAGATTCCCAATGTGCCTTCCTCAAATTCCATCGCGGTATTTGGGCTGTTCTTATGAAGGGAATGTATATGACAACATTTAGACTATAATAATTGGTCTATAACATAAAACTTTGGAAGACGGACGCTTTTTACGATATATATGTCAGATCTGCACTGACTGAGTCACAAGTTCAATGCTTGGTTGAATGTGGTGCCATATGAAGAAGCAAGTGCACTCCAGCGAAAAACACTTCTGATTTTACAGCAAACGTTCGCAGGAATGATCTGTATATACAATCCATAAAACATGTACTTCTGAAAATAAAATTCAAGGCGTGCACTGACTAACCAAGAAACTGGTCTGGACGTGGCTATATATTTCTCAGAGGTATTGATATGTCCAGTATCACCATCAAAATCTCACGTACACAAATCAAGGATCTCAACCACCCACCAAGAATGAAATTCGAACACACATCCTCAGACTCAGAAACTACGGAATATCCGGAGATGGCATAATTGCTTTGCAGGAGACTAAAACTTTTCATTATGAATAAAAATTATCTGCTGCAGCTGTTTTACAAAACATTTTTATGAACCTAGGCAGGACTTTCCTCGCTTTACATAACAACATATTCTGAATGTCAGTAGTTACCAGACATTAATCCGATTCATTTTTACTCTGTCATCTCCCTGAAGGCAACTTTTTTAGATCTTTGGCGTCGTGGAAAAGAGTAAGACCGTTTTCTATCATCGACAGTTTGTGTCGTTTGACTTAATATGATGATAGTTGAAGTTGGCAACGAAAATCACTTGGTGCTTTAAAGTTGGCAATGCTGGATTTGTGCATTCACTATCAGGTGGTTTATAAATTGACATTACTCTGTCATGATACGTCAAGGGCGATTGACTCCATGTCATGTTTCTGTTAATAATTTCATAGTGTTTAATAATATTGTGAAGACGCATAATGGAGTCCTGGGTATTTTAGGCCCTGCCTCCAACTAATTTACATCTAGAAACGTTTCATATGAAGGGCTGTTTCTCTTCCAATATGTGCGTTTCTTTGAATATGATTAGGTTAATCTTTGGCAAATCTGTGGAGTCGTTCTTCTTCGTCTCTGCTTCTGCCATTCAATGTTGAGCTGCACGATTCAGATTTGTAGTCGTATTTCCTTTGGCAGTGAGTACTTAGAAGAACTATTTCTGAGAACGAAGTCTTTCGCGACGGCACTCTTGTCTAAAACATTCTCAGATTTCCTGCAACGTCAAATCTTGATAAACAAGCAATCGGCGATTCCCTCCATCGCCTTCGTCAGGGGCTTCTGACGAAGGCGATGGAGGTAATTGTCGAAAGCTTGAAGTTCATAAAAATTATTTGACGCGGCAAGAAGTCTGATAATGTTTTACACAAGAACTATTTTTGTTGTACTTTGTATAATTAAGTTTCTTACAGCTCTGATCACGTTTGATTGGCTGCCATGTGTGTAGACAATCGCCGTAATGAACAGAGTGTTTCCCAGTATGTACCATCTTGGAGGTTGTCTACACTTTGCATCCAAGACTAATGCTAAGGTCTGAACATGGTCGACGTCAAAGATGTGGCAGGTGGTTTTAAGCCTACCACTTTTACCTGAGCATTGGTGGACACTTTTTTGTGATGCTATTACATCATGGCCAGTAAAATTGATTTGGTGATATGATTTACATTTTATCAATTTGTTTAGTTTTTCAATAACGTATTCACTTCATCTTGTAAGATCTAGCTTCATTTGTATTCATTATTTGGAACACGAGTGCCAATTATGTGGCACAGTTTTCATAAAACCGGATCGTCACCTTAGGACATGTAAACTGTCCTTAGTTTTCTTTATTGGTGCAGTGGATAACAGGACGACATCCTGATATAATGTTTCATTTGTTTATTTAGGTAATTCGATGATTCCGTAAAACAATGAGGTGCGACATTTAAAAATTTAATTGCGTTCAAAATCACTTTTATTGAAAAATGAATACATAAAGTTTCTATATCAAAAGGTCATATGGAGTGGGAGATGATTCCAGTGGCATTTTACTTACGAAGAGGGAGAAAGGAACGGGAACAAAGTAATGGATGTATGGGATGCTGAATAAAAACAAAGTTAACTGAAATAGTTGCATAATAACTGGTGAATATAGTAGTAACAGGTATAGACGACAACCTGTAGTATTCAGAGGAACCTGAGAAAACGACATAAACACAGATGCTGAAGGCTTGAAAGTCATACATGTATACAGATTTAAGTGCCATACTATTTAATTGCATATATTAGCCAAATACGAGGAACAATTTGAAGGCCATGCATTAGTCGAGAAGAGGTACGCGACGGAATGCCCACAAACAATGAGGAAAGCCGAATGTTAGTGCAGCAACTGAATGTATGGTTCTTCTCATTTAATTGTGCAAAGCTTGTAGTATGAACTGCATGTATGAAATACCATTACTTGATAACGACTTGACACAGTTGACTGTGTTTAGTTTGTTCGTAATTGTCAGGACGATGTCTGTGTTGAAGAAAAATTTGGAAAAGTTACTCAGAAAACTGAAGAAATAGGGATACACTAAGTAGCATTTTTCAGTGCGATTCTTTTATGAACTCAAGACGATAATTCACGAATTAAACGTCGAATATGCATCATTTTATCCATGTCGAGCTACTGTTCCCAGAAAATAATTCGGGCACTTCGGAAAAGTAGTCAGAGGGCTTGTTCAGACAGAAAATATTATATTTTGAATGTAGTAGTAACTAATTGCAGTTGCAATTCACTCAATGTAATATAGATAAAAAACCTGTAGTTCTAAAAATTGTAAGTTATATTAATGCCATATAGTTAAACCTCGAGTAGCTTGTGTATTAATATAAAATTGTACCTAGCTACGGTGCAAATATTTCGTTGACTTTATTTAAACTTCCCAGAATAAACAACGTCAGATATTTTTTCCTTTGGTATAGAAATATGGCTCCAAAAAATAAATTAATATTACTGATAATAGACACAATAGTTCAGATTTAAAACTGGGCAACATGATCCTTAAACGAGAGGTAGGCCCTGATAAATATTTTACTGACATCTAAATTAAAAGTAATCATATAAGCTACTAAAAATAGAGGATTTATATTTTTCATGAAACACTTAACAAGCATTTGTAAACTGCGAAGATAATATCATAGACCTTATTATATGCAACATTTCATTTGAAGACAAGGTAATAGAATGAATCTTATAAGATCATTTCACAAGGTACATGAGGTATTTTGCATTTACAAACTGCATTGTGTACAAAGAGGTGTAAATTCTAAGAAAAATAACATACTGAGGATGGCACGAAACTATAAGAAAATATCACTGGAAAATAAGAGTCAGGAAATGCGAAGAATCCTGAAACATAGAACTCCAATCACTGATACGGAACCCCTTCGTTCTGAGTAGACAATACCGGTCACTGGCAAATATTAGAGCGAACGTAATACGTTGTATGGTACGACGTAAACAGAGCCATTACGGTGATCTATACGGACAACTATCGCCGGTCGGAGAAACTTCCTTCCTACGAAGTATGTAACCGTAAATAGCGCATTTGGAAATGTCTCCCGACGCGTCATAAAGTAAGTTTTATATTCTACTGTGATAAAGAAGCACAGAGCGTTTCTACACCGCTACCGCTTCCTACTGCTCATAGAAGATAATAAACAATAGGTACATGATGTTGTAATGTCTTCACATCTGCATAAGTGGAATAAACGTTTCCCCTACCAGTCATTTTTAAGTCGCTTCCTGTCGGCACTGTGCTGCCTTCCGAGGTATGAGTCACATTTAAAGTCTTTCACAATACATATTGATCACTAGTTTCGCGCAGTTACCGCATCTGAAAAAACTAAATAACAAATGTAAGCATACACAGGTGAACAGAAGAATGCACATAGTGTTATTTGTTGCCGGTCGTGCCTTTTTGTTATGTCCATTACTCGCCCAAATGTCTGCGAATACACAAATTTATTTAAATCAAAAGCACTGGTTAAAAGCCAGAGACCGAAACACTGATAGGTGTTGTGGATGACGCAGGCAGAAATATTGACACAGCGGCGATACAATGCAAACACATCGCCACAGTTCCAAGGAGGAGTCACTGAGTGAAGACAGCAGCAAGGTCAGTGTGCCAAACACGCAAATACGCCAGTGATAACAACATGGGTAGAAAAGGGAAATAAACAACTCCAGAAAGAGGAAGATGATGCTAACGTTACATGAAGATGGCAAATCATATGCCGAAATGGCAACGATCGTTAAGAGGAGACGTGTACAGTGTGTTGTTAACAGGTACGGAAAAAAAATTGATAAATGGGCATCGTTTCAAAAAGACAAGAGAGGCTCATTGTAAGTATTATAAGGGAAACACCTAAAAAAAATTCATTAGAGATTGCTGGGCATGGATAAAAATGATGCATATTCAACGTTTAAATCGTGAATTATGGTCTTGAGTTCATACAAGAATCCTAATAAAAATGCTATTTAGTGTTTCCCCCTTTCTTCGGTTTTCTGTGAAACTTATCCAAATTTTTCTTCTATACAGACATCGTCCTGACAATGACTAACATAGCAAACTAAACCCAGTCAATTGTGTCAAGTCGTTCTCAAGTAATGGTATTTCATACATGCAGTTCATACCATAAACTTCGCACAATTAAATGAGAAGAACCATACATTCAGTTGTTGCGGTAACATTCCGCTTGTCTCATTAATTGTGGGCATTCCATCGCAGTTCTGAAAGTTCGTCATCTATACCTGTTACTCCTATATTCACTAGTTATTGTGAAACTATTTCAGCTGGTTTATATTCAGCATCCCATACATCCATTACTTTGTTGCCGTTCCTTCCTCCGTCTTCGTAAGTAAAATTCCGCTTAAAATATCTCCCATCCATATGACCGTTTGATAGAGAAACTATATATACTCATTTTTAAATAAAAGTGATTTTGAACGCAATTAAATTTTTAAATGTAGCACTTCATTTTTTAATGGAATCATCGAATTACCTAAATAAACAAATGAAATATTAAATCAGGATGTTGTCCTGTTATCCATAGCATCAATAAAGAAATCTATGGACAGTTTACATGTCAAAACGTGACGATCTGGTGTTAAGAAAACTGCACTACATAATAGGCACTCGTATCCCAAATAATGAATTCAAATGAAGCTAAATCTTTCAAGAGGAAGTAAATACGTTATAGGAAAAAAAAGGTGAAATTTAAATATCATCAAAACACATTGACTGGCACATGACGTAATAGCATCACAGAAAAGTGCCCACCAATGCTCAGGTAAAAGTTGCAAGCTGAAAACCATCTGCCACACCTGTGACTTCGACCATGTTCAGACCTTAGCATTAGTCTGGGATGCAAAGTGTAGACAACCTCCAAGATGGTACACACTGGGCAACACTCTGCTGATTTATTAAGGCGATTGTCTACATATATGGTAGCCAATCAAACGTGATCAGAACTATGATAAATTGAATTATACAAAGTACAACAAAAATAGTTCTTGTATACACGAGCTTTATGGGAAACAAGTTCGATCTAAGACTGCAAGGCTAAAAAGCTCGAGTTCCAAGAAAGAAGCTCTATTGAAGCAAGACAAATTGGAACGAAAGGTTGCTGTTTGTAAATTAATTTGCGACGAAGGGCTCAGAGTTCTGGAACAGAGATATTTTCTGTGATGAGAGTAAGTTCAACGTTTTCCATCACAATGGGCGTATTTTAGTGTCGAGAGTACGAAATACCGTATTGGAACCTACTAATACGGTTCAAATAAGACAGTCTAGATAGCAATTTGTTGCGTTTATTGCTGGCAACCGGTCTCAGTTCTATAGAACCATCTTCAGGCCTTTTCCATCAACAAGGTGCCAAAGGCCTGAAGATGGTTCTATAGAACTGAAACCGGTTGCCAGCAACAAATTGCGATCTAGTCTTATTTTAATTATTAACATTTTCAAGATCGCTGTCCAAAAAAAAAAAATATATATATATTTCAAAAATTACTACTAAAATGGCTTGTACTGTTACTGTAAAATACGGTGGTGTCGGTATCATGATCTGGGGGTGAATGGCTGCATCAGGTGTGGAGAACCTGGCATTTATTGATGGAAATATGGATCGGTATGTGATTCTGGATATTTTAAAGAGAAATTCGAAAGTCAGTGCTAAAACACTAGGTTTGAATTCCCCAGTGTGAATTTCTAACAGGACAATGATAGAAAACTTACAGCATACAATGTACGTTCGTGGTTTCTGTATAATACCCCCCCCCCCCCCCCACACCCCACAAACACCACCTATTGAACATTTGTGGGACGAGTTATATATATGGGATGAATCACCTAACACTTGCACCGCAAATATTGTGGAAACGGAAAGTCCGATTGATGTGTGGTTTTTACAGAATGGATGTGTGTGTGTGTGTGTGTGTGTGTGGTGTTTGTGTGGCGCGCCGCAGACCGCTCGCCCACTGCAGCCGGCAATTATATTTCTGATAAAAAGTATTCTTACTCTAGTTTTACTCTTAGTGCTGACCTGAAAACTGTTTTTCTTTTTTTCTGTCAGGAACAGTTTGAGTAATCGTAATTTTATTTTGGCTCTTTTCAATTTCTGATAGTATAGTGCAGCAAACGTGAGGTGAAATTCGATAAACAAATGCACGTCCTTTTTTATGTTATACGTTAATCACATTAATGGAGGATGAGATCTAACATATAACACAGTAATTTTTGTGTATACACTTTGAAGCATTTACTTGACATGAGCCACTGCATTGTAATGTGCATAATTTTTTCTCTTGTACTGTGATTCTTTCTTCTCTCGAATGATATTCCAGCAATAATCTGCTAACATAGAAGGTACCCACTTCCCTTCATAGCGCCTTTCTATGGTAGAAACATCTTTATGGAATATTTCGCCATGTTCATCTGATACGTCACAAAAAGTCTCTGTGAAGTAGTCCAAATGACAGTCCATCATATGTACCTTCAAAGACATATTACACTCCAGATCTTGATATGCTTTGATCACGTCCTTCACAATTGCTTTATAGTTAGTAGCTTTTCTTCTTCCAAGGAATTTTCCGACACCATCTAGATACAGTCCCATTTTGTCTTTCCTTTGTCAGTTAAACATGATTCAAAATGTTCATCTTCCTGCAGCTCCCTGATTTGTGGGCTCACAAATACACCTTCCTGTATTTTTGCAGCTGAAAGAGGGGGCAGTTTGGTAGCTAGATATGAAAACACTCTGCTTTTTGGATCCATGGCCTTTGCGAATTGTGTAATTGGCCAAGTTTGATGTGAAGCTGTGGAAGTAGTATATATTCAGGAGCTACCAGACTTTCTCGTTGTACATTCTTTTCACCAACTTTCCATCTCCGTCTAGAACATTTCATTTTCATTTAGTGAGAATTCCTGTCTCAACTATCCCACTCGCAAAGAAAACAAGCATACTTTCTGAAGCCTTGTTGCATTCCCAGCACCACAGACATTACCTTGAAATCTGTATATATTTTCCATTTGTGTTAATTGTATCTTAATGAATTTAGCATCCTTTGTACGAATTCGTAATTTTCTTTGGTCAAGCTAGAGTAAGCGTAAGCTACCGAAACAGAGCCGCGGTGGAGCGGCCGAGCGCATTGAAGCGCTATGCTACGATGCGCGAGGACGTTCCCCGTCGGAGGTTTGAATACCCCCTCGGGCATGGATGTTTGTGTCGCTATAAGGTAGTTTATAAGTAGTTTGTAAGTTAAGTCCCTTAAGCTTAACAAACATTGGAACATTTGCTGGAACAGAGGGCATTTTATTTCCGTTATGCAGCAAAACACCCTTCAGATTTGTTTGCGATGCATCTATGAAAAGTCTCCACTCCTATGAAATATAGGTTAAGGTCAGCACTTTCATTAGCCAGCAACGTTATTGCAAAATGTCATTGCTTCGTCAGTTACAGAATAAGAAATAAAGGCATATTCTCTGTACCTGAACACACTGAGTTTAGTACTTTATGCTCTTGTAATCTTGAACCAAACAGCTGCGCCTTTTGTTTACATAGTCCTAGATCAAGTAGTATATCATTTAAATCTGCCTGTGTTAACAAATGTGGCGATGATTCACTACTTATTTCACTGTCGCTCGGAATTTGACCTCGAGCTCTTGAATCAAATCAGATGTTTGTAAATCTATCGGACCAAAATGCGTGGTCATCAGTCCGTAGCTTACAAACTACTTAACCTAAGGTAAACTAACCTAAGGACAAACACACACACCCATACCCCAGGGAGGACTTGAAACTCCGACGGCGAGCAACCGCGCGCTCCACAGCGAGCTCTTGAAGGTACTGGAAGGTTGTCGGAATGCTGCACTGGCATTCTCGGTGAAGGCAGATCTGCCTAAACGATGTGCCTCTTCGATTTTTTTGTTTGTTAAACCCTGAGTTTTTTTAGAAGTAACAATCAGTAACATGGTCTTTGGGCTCTCTCCATACCATGGGCACAGTAAACAACGCCACATTCTCTTTAAAAAATGTTCAAATGTTTGTTAAGCTTATGGGACTTAACTCCGGGGTCATCAGTCCCCTTATTTACGAACTAGGACGGCACAAATATCCATGCCAAAGGGGGGATTCGAACCCCCGACCGTAGTGGCCGTGCAGACCGTGACTGGAGCGCCTCAGTCCCCTCGGCCACTGAGGCCGGCCATTCTCTTTACTTTTCCACCACTTAATTAGTTTGCAGTACCATGTAGCACAACAGAAATGTGGTGCCCATTCTTTATCTTGGTCTCCTACTTCTACTCCAAAGTAAAGTTTGTACGCTTAATTTTATGACTGTCGAAGTTTTCTTTCTATTTCTGACAAAGGTGTACTTCCCACAGATGTAGCAGAAGTTGTCTGTTTTATATCGACATCCACGACGACATGGCATTTCTGAAAATTCAAAAATCTCTCTTCAGTAATACACCTGTACTACATTAATAGTAGGAAACTAGAGAAACAATGATGAGTAAAAACAAGCAATCATTTTACCTTCAGCACCAGGATCAATCAGTTTAAACACCGGAACTTAAAAATTCTACCCTGCTCGGAAATGTGACAGAGACGCTTACTTGTCAGCCAGAACACCCACTCGATAAGACTGACACAAGTTACGGCTAACACCACTGTTGTAAACTCGATGCACCTGCCTCTGAGAGGCGTCAAGCTTTACTGCCGAGGCGCCGCGGTGGAGTAGCCGAGCGGGCCAAAGCGTCTCGCTGCGGAGCGCGCGGTTGCTCGCCGTGGAGGTTCGAGTCCTCCCTGGGGCATGGGTTTGTCCTTAGGTTGGTTTACCTAGGTTTAAGTAGCTTGTAAGCTACGGACTGATGACCACGCAGTTTGGTCCGATAGATTTACAAACATTTGAACATTTTTACTGCCGAGGCAGCGACCGCCTTTCGCCGTTCGAGTCAATGAGCTATTTCAGGTGTTCTTAATGAGTTAGGTGTGACGGGGGATAATCTGATGACGTCTTGATTCTTCTCAACTGCTGTTGGACGAGAAATTAAGAAATTATCACGTTCTATCACCACTGGATGTAGCAACATACCCGTATTTCTATAAAACTTCCGTGTATTTGCCGTTAATTATGAATCTTCTTCTTCTTTATCTTGAACGACATTTACTTGCCTGTCTTTGTGTCCACGTGTTAATTTAGGGTGGTTAGCTGACCCCGGCGGTTTTCCACTTCTATGTCCTCGTGAATATATATAATTTGATGATCGATAGTGGTTGTTGTGTTTGATAGGGACGAGGTCTTTTGTTTTAGCGGCTATTCTCCCATGAAATTTGATCCATTACGGATTTCTTAACCAATATTTACTAACTGCAACATTCTTAATTGTCTCTTTTTTTCCTTCGTAAAATTAACCCGGCTGTTACCTCGTTGCCTGTCCGGGGGACAGCAGAAATCATAGGCGGAGTGTTTCCCTTCTACGGGCAAATTTACGAAACGTAGTCGTGTTCTTGGGCAATGTTGTGGGACTTTTAGAGCTTCACTTAAGGCTGTTACCCCTTGTAAACATCCTATCAGAGGTAATATGCTTTAGTTGAGCAGTGAAATAACATAAAATGGTCTAGTAAAGATGATATAAAATTCAAAATGGCAATGGGAAGAAAACCGTTTAAGGAAATGAGAAACTTGTTGACATTAAATATTTATTTCATTGTTTGAACGTTCGTTATTAAGGCAGAGTGAAACATGACCCTGACGAAGGCCGCCTGCAACAGTGGCCGAAACGTCGGTATAGTTTATAAAATGACGACGCGGTCTCATACCCGGAAGAATTTTATTGATAGTGACAACAACCGCGGAAGCCTACGTTTGCATGTAGAGAATAGGTTTTGAAATATGGTGCTACAGACGACTGCTGAAGGTTACGCGAGTAGATAAGGTAACTAATTTGTAAATACTGGACAGAATTGGGTAGAAACGTAATCTACACTGTTAATAAATCTGTAAATGTAAGCCTGTCGCTGTTCACTTCAATCTTCAAAAGTAAACTACTGAACGAATCTTCCTGCGGTTTTCACAGGAAACATGAGAAACTTTTGGGTAAACATGTAGGCGTAATTTTCTCAAAATCGGATAACGAAAAGAAAATCGTAATTTTAAGTGTTTTCAGTAACCGTCGTGACTGTTTGTTCAAATAATAAAAACCTCTGATCTCCAAAACTACTTCACGGTTTTGCATGGGGTTGTCACAGGTAACTTGAGAGTAACTCTGGAAAAAATATAGACTTCGTTTCATAAAAGTCGGATTTCGATTAAAAAAAAAAAATAAATAAAATAAAAAAAAATCGATAAAAAAAGAGTATATAAATTTGATATATTTCATCTATGACCGTCATGTCTGTCTGTGTCTTTGAACACGTTTATCTCCAAAACTGACGAATTTTCATGGGATTCTCAAACATAACTTGAGCACATAGAGGCTCAAATAATTAAAATCTGATCAGACAAAATAATGATATCGTAATTTAATCATTTGTTTAAAACCCACCGTGTATAAATATTCGTTGGGGATAATCTCTAAAAGTACTACACGAACTTTCAAGCGTGTTTACAGGTAGATTGAGAATAGTTTGGAGAGTAACACAGGTTTCATTTTATCAAAATCGGACTAGAGGAAGGAAAGATCTCGTAATTTCAAGTTTCATTTGTACACTATGCTTACAAGTATGGTGTAATACAGCAAATCTCCAAGAGTACTGTACGAACTTTCATGGAGTTTCATAGGTCAACTGAGAGTACCTTGGGGCAACATATGAGCTACATTTCATCAAAGTTGGATCAGGGGAAGAAAAGATGTACTTTGTAGTTTCTGGTGTATGCTATGCTTGAATTGCAGCGTATTAGAGCAAATATCCGATAGAGGTGCTGTTACTTACATAGTATACCAAATAACCAATAGCGATCTGCGTTTTTTATTCTCATAATCTGATGTAATACCCTGAAACAAGGGCTACGATTTTCCTTACGGTAGCAGTGTAGTCTATTGATGTTGCCAGCGTTCGCTAAATCCTTTTTGAAAAATGAGTCACAGACAATGAGAGAATAATTCTTTGTTTTGATAATGAAATAAATAATTAATGTTGTTCCGGTCAGTAAATTAATGATCCCCCTAAAGCGAATATTTCGTTGCCAACGTTAACGTACTAAACAGCTGCCACTGCAAGTAAAATTTAACCCAGGCAGGACCCAAAAAAATATTTTTTTTACTAGCTGTATCCCACATGTCTTGCAATCCCACGGAAGGAATAAAAGTGCTTCTTTCCGCAGGTATCATTTGAATTTAAAACATAACGATTTTCCTTCGCGCGTTTGTTGATGATTTCATTTACTAAGAATTCTCTGCAAGGAAACACGAATTTATGTAATTTCCTTCTTGATTTCGGTGCATACTTATTACATCTTGAGTCACTTATTAAATCTTGAGTCCATTCTCTTTCGGAATGCCTAGAAAACGGTGTAGCACAGTACTGTACAAATAAATGCCCTGTTAGTTATGTAGGGCACAAAGAACTAATAGTTGGCACATCTGCATGTATTATTATTTTTTCAACGGTTATGCCACAGGACAGCAACGAACCACTAAAGGTGCTGATGGTTTTGTAGTGTTGCAAAGAAACAATACATGATCCCTCAGAAAACGAATTATTTTGAATTAAGAGCCGCAATCTTATCTCTGCAAGTAGAAACTAACATTTTACAGCGGGTTGCTGATTGAACTTTGCATACTTACAGCTTAACGACATTTTTTGCTTCTTTTGACAGAAACATTTGAATTTAAAAATAACGACATTCCTTCGCGTCTATCGGTGTTCTAACTTACATAAGGAAAATCGAATTTATGTAGTTCCCTTTCTGATTTACGTGTATCCTCATTACATTTTGAGTGCGTTCCGTATAGGAATGCCTCGAAAACGCCTTAGTACAGGAAACGACAAAGTGAGGTGACGTTAGTTACGTAATACATCAAATAACTAATTACGGCGTTGCTGCGTTTTTTTTTTTTTTTTTTTCATTTTCACGACACTACAAGAAGGGTTACAATTTTACTTACGGCAGCGGTGTTGTGTGCTAATGTTGGCAACGGCTGTTGAATGATTTTTCAAAAACCAGTCACGTAGAATGAGGAAAATCATTCTTTATGTTCACGATGAAATAAATAATTTATGCTGTTCTGGTCAGTAAGTTAATCATTCTCCTAAAACGAATAGTTCGTTACCAAGGACAGCAAACTAAACCGCAGCCACTCCAAGGAAAATTTAACCCAGGTAGGACACACACAAATATTTTTTTCCTAGCTGTATCCCATATGCTTTGCAATGTCATGGAAAGAAAGTCTCTTTCTAAAGGGTATAATTTGAATTTAAGAAGTAACGACGTTCCTTTGCGTCTATAGATGTTTTCATTTAATAAGAATTCTTTGCAAGGAAAATCGAATTATGTCGTTTCCTTCCTGATTACAGTTCGTTCTTATTAGATCTTGAGTCCATTCTGTTTAGAAATGCCTAGAAATCGGTTTAATACACTAAAGAACAAATAGACGCCCTGTTAGTTACGTAGTTCACCAAATAATAGAAGGCAATGCTGCTTTTTTCATGCTCATAACGATAGTGTATTTCTCTACAACATGTGATGGTATCCTTTCTTTAATATCCTTTGCGAAGCACGGGTGTACAGCCATCTATTACAAATCTCTATTCTCCCAAGCCACTTCACGAATTTACATGGAGCACCTTCGTTTCATGAAACTGGGATCACGAAAAAAAAAGAAAAAGAAATGAGATATCGCAATTTAAAGGTTTGTATCTACGACCGTCATGTCAATCTATTTGAACACGTTTATCTCCAAAACTACTTGACGAATTTTCATAGGATTTTCAGCCGTAACTTGAGCATATCGTGTTGTAGGATAACGCTTCATTTAATCAAAATCGGAACACAACCTAACATTGCATTTACGTCGTTCCGGAGTACGGACTTAAATTAATTTCACTTTTTGTATGAAAAACGCTATGAACATTCATAGTTTTCGACAATGAAATCTATTTAAATTTGACATCTTTGCTAGAAGAACTGAGTTTATTGACAGAGCAATCCAACAATAATTCTATTTTTGCTGACCTAGGTCCAGAATCCTAAAAAACCATGGTATACATATGTCCTTCTTTAACAACCGCTGCCAAGCACTGGCATATAAGCTAGTTTATGGACTATATTGATTAATAGCATTGAAGAGAAGTGAGGTAGGTATCATAGAGGGATATGAAGTGACCAATACAATGAACCGTTTCAAATGGATTTAGGTTGCCGTTTTTATGGAGAGATGATTGAGCTTGTTAAGGAAAAAGGGGGTGGAATGTTCGATCAAACCAGTCTCCGGAATGAAGACAATCGCAATCTCAAATTAAAAACGGGAGATTCCATTGCAAATATTAAAGTTGCTCCCTGCTACTCTTGAATTGCTTCGGTGGTGTGCTATAATTAGATTTCCCCTTCCAAGGCAAAGAAATTACAATTTTAGCCTGAAATTTAAACAAAGGCTAAGATACGGAATATGCTATCTAAAGAAATCGAGCGCTGATGACCTCGCTGTTGAGCGCTCTAAAACGCCAGTCCTCGTCATTATTTAAAGAAACACACACATGTGACCCATAGCATTAGGCCACAATGTTGAGTAACTGAAAATGAGAGTAAAACGACTAAAGACCTCCAGTCCGAATCGATAGTAGCCACTAGAGATAATAGTGACAGTCAACGGAAGAATGTTACGCTATCCTACGGCCATCCATATTTGGGTTCCCCGCAATTTCCCTAAATAAATGATGCAAATGTCGAGATGGTTCCTTTTACGGTCAAGCTCCTTTCCCAACCATACAAAAAACAACAAAAGTTTGCGTTACTTCCCTACTAATAATGTTGTCGACGGTACATTCTAAACGAAGACGTGAATGAATGTGAATGGATACATTTTCAAAACATGTGCCTGCAAACATTTTGACCCTTATGTTAATGATTAGTCCTCCTTTCTAGCCACAGATTTTGGGGTTGAAGTCGTATTTTCCAGCGGTCATTCCCGCCGTCAACAAAGCCTTATGCCGTAAGGCAAGAGTCCACACAACTGTTTTTAACCCAGAATTAGTGGGCAAGGACAAATAATAAATGAAATACAACGATTGTATCTGTAGAACGTCTCTTTCCAAACTCAATACGAAACTATTTTGTGTGGATAGGCCATCTGAGGACCAGGTTCTAATTTTAGTGCCTCACAATTTTTTCTTTTCTTTTCATCTAGTACGCTTTATTTTCGCTATGTTTCATTTTGGGTTTTCATACCATTTTCAATCAGACGTCCTAGCTACTCTACGTTGGAATTTCTGTTTTCAATTCTTTCTCTCGAAATGCTGCTCAGTTATATTTTCTGTTTTATATCATCTTTATTTACTTCGTTGGCCCAGCTTATTCTGGACGTTTTAGCCCATAAATACTTGAACCTCCCCCATGAACTACAGACATTGCCGAGGTGGTGTGGCTTGTGTGTCTCATTGCCAAAGATAATCGTACTCTAGGTGCAATCATAGCGGATGGCTGCTTATGTGGAGGTCGGACAAACATATTTTCCTTGAAGAGGAGTGCCACGTTTTCAGTAGTAAGAGAATGAGTCTGGATGATTGAGTTTGCCTTGAATATCAACTAACGTGACTTCTATCTACTGTAAGAGTTACTTTATCCGACAACATGTAGCTCTACTGTATAATATATAATTCTTGCATCCTGACTTCAGGAAAAATGTTCCTCTATTCAGATCTGCGCGTGGGGACTAATAAGGAGGATGTCATTAGGAAAAACAAAACAGCCATTCTAAGGAACGGAGATAGTTCTTGGATAAATAAAGGAACCTTTGTTTGCGGAGTTTTTGAGGGAGTATCAGATTGACTGATAACTGGAGAAAGTAATGCAGTAGAAGTATGGCTAGCTTTGAGGGCCGCGGTGAAGTGGTCGAGCGTTCTAAGGCGCCTTGCTGCGGAGCGCGCCATTTCTCGTTGTCGGAGGTTCGAGTCCTCCCTCTGGCAAAGGTGAGTGTGTGTTTGTCCTTAGGTTAGTTTAAAATATTTTAAGCCTAAGAACTAATAGCCAGAGTTGTTAAGTCTCATTTCTTTGCAAACATTTCAACATTAAGCTATAAGTGATTAACCCTTTATTTGGCAATGTTGCTCTCAAGCAACATCAAAATAGCGCGTGGTTTTCTGAAACACAAGTTATATCCTTGGGTGGATAACAGTACCAGAAACTAAAACTTAAGATCTCCAATAAAGTGATGTTTTCGATGTCTTTTGCGAAAAGTTTAGCAATAAACTGAATCTTTTGCGGACACTCCAAGCATAAGTTACCGAGGTTCATGTTTGTTTCAATTTTGTGATACATCCAAAACTGCTTATAAAAGGGAAAAAGGAAGCCTTAAAGTTGATTTATTATGGAAAACTGTTGACGAGTTCTTTTATGAGAGATTGAAAATGGACATATATTTATTGGGAAGAGGAGGCTTGGTAGACCACGACAAAATGGGCAACAAGTCCAAAAGAAGAACGAAACAGCATCTCCTGTAACAGTCAAAGATGTACGTTATGACAGAAATGACAATATGTTGTCACTTGGCAGATTATGGGCCACAAGGAATTTGCAAGTATTGTCTTCGGGGATACTTGATTGTAAAATGTGGAAATCATGGGATTGTTCTGAACTTTGCACTAAAAACGACTTGTTTTCACACGTTTCACATGAAATAGTGCAAAACACAATAATTTCTACAGTCATAAGAACAACACTGTAGTATTGATACTGTACCAACATGCGAAGTTTTACTTACAAACCAGAAACTGTATGTTGAAAAAAAAATCGTCTAAATCTCTTCACATTATCCTACACATTTAATTTAAGTAACGTAATACTTTTTCTTCTCGTGATAAAGCGTTAAGAAGGCCACAGATGATCTCACAGGTAGTAGGATAAGGCGCAGCTCGAATCCCTTAATAACAGAGGACGTATGCACCTAACTGAAAGGCGAAAATATAAAATTCAGAAAAATGACGGAAAATGGGACTACAGTCGGCAAAAATGAGGTTCAGAGGAAGCTAAAATTGGCTAAGCAGGAGTAGCTACAGGAAAAGTCGGTATAATAATGTCTAACTAGTGGTACTGCAAATAGGAAAATGAAGGAGACAAGAAGAGTAGCGGCGTAAATCTCAAGATTTCAGATTCCAAATCGTTACTACGTAAAGAAGGGAAAGCTTAAGAATGGCAGGAATATAGACAGTCTTGCTAATGTGGCCATTATCTGCACTTATATCGGATTAGCAGAAGGTTATTGGCGGCGCTGATAAAAATACAATTGTGTATAAAGTATATGTTTAAAGGAACTTGCTCCCCTTCTAGCAGCGAGGCACTGTAGTCCGTGGAAGAATGAAGCGTTACTAATGTTAGAAAAAAAAAATTTAAAGAAAAAAGTAGAAAGAACAGAAAGAACCACAGGTCAGTTCCGTTTCCCAGGAGGATCATCGAAGAGATGAGATGTACTCATATGTAACGGTCTGACGTACTTTCGTAATTTGGTTGTTATGGCGGCAGTGCGAAACCTTGTCGAACGCCTACCTCTACGAAGAAGACGACAGCATCCACCTAGGTGACCCCGTCTCGTCTGTTTTCTGGGTCTAAGTTACGAAGAGAAAACTGTGTTTGACACTGACCTCGTCTGCAGAAACGTCATAATAGGTGAGCATTATGATATCAAGCGTGTTTCCTATCAAACTAAATGACAAGTCCCACAATTTGAAATACGGTTTGTATAATAATGGTTTAACTAAGTTTGACTAACAACAACGCTGCGCACCATATTTCATTGCTGAGTGCGTTGTTTAGATTGTTTATCGGATTGCTGAGAGACCGCACAAGTAAGGGCTGGATAAGCATGGTTATAGTGTATTGCAGAAATGGAAGTGAAAGTAGGTGAAGATCAGACAGGGGACACGATACAGCGACAAGAATCTTACAGAACACTGTAAGACTTGATTTGAAACAAGGCTCCTGGAGTTGGTGATATTCCAAATGTTCAAATGTTCGTCAAGCTTAAGGGACTTAACTGCGGTGTCATTAATCCCTAAACTTACAAACTACTTATTAACTACCTTATACTAAAGACGGCACAAACATCCATGCCCGAGGGGGGATTCGAACCCCCTACGGGGAACAGCCTCGCGCATCGTAGCATAGCTCCTCAATGCCTTCGCCGCGGCCGGTGATATTCCCTGTACACTGCTTATATAGTTTAGAGAACCTGTCATCTTACGGCTAGATACCTAATTCCTTCAGCATGAAATTAGAAATTGGCCACTGCCAGCCCATTTAATAGATGAATTCAGTTTGTGGCACACGACTGAGAGCTCCACGAGTACAAAATGTGTGTGGTGGCACAACTCATTATAGGCGCCGTTCACACTAAGGCGATATAAGATAAGCGATATACGATACCCGACAAGTACGGACAGATACTTGAAATCTAAAGGGAGGCGACAGAGAAGGTTCACACTAGCGCGAGTGCCCAACATATCGTAGCGATATATCTCTTTAAGCAGCGCTTGCGGGACACCTGAGCGATTAGTCGCAAGCGATATTTCGAGATGTGAACATGGCGGGAAGAAGAGAAGACAATTCTGTGCTTTCTTTCATTAACTTAGTGAAAGCTCATCAGTGCATCTGGAACTATTCCAGTGCCGCAAAGAGTAATACTTGTGATGAGTGCCGCATGGAGGAAAATTGCATCAGAAATAAAAGACACAGGAAGTGTATTGTTTATTTATTTACTATCTAAAAGACAAGGAAGTAATCAGACTGTTTTAATATTAACTCACAATGTAAATATTTAGAACTCTGACACACGAAATAGATATCTCAATTATGACGCCATAAACGGTGAGATGTCTAAAGAACCGTTCCATCACCTTCAGGTTTTACTTGCCTTTACTACTATTGGCATTGCTTATCGTAGCCATTTTCATAATATTACATTATACATTTTTTGTAATCTTCTCGGGTCTGCAGCCGGATACTAAAGTCAACTTGACACAATATTTCAGCGGCGCAACTGCCCGCCATCCTCAGGTGAGCTTGCTGATAGACAATCTCGCCGGAACTGAGTTACCAGGGCAATCGGTGGCTCCTTTATACATCGAGGAAGGCCCATAGCGCGTGCGCAAGAAGTGACAGTGACTGCCCTCTGGCGCACAAGACGTACAGCGCTCCGGTGGTAGAGTCCGGCGAAATCGATAATCGATGATAAAATTATTATTCAGATTTATGAAGTACCAACCGTTGTTTTTTAACATCTGATAACACCGGGTTCCAGGATTTACTAAGAAGGTAGCCTTTGTCTCTGTTAATCAGATTGTCAGATAATCGGATTTCTATGGATTCCTTTAAGACACAGTCCCAGTAACGAGATGCTGAAGCAACCATGTGAGTTTCGTTGTATAACATTCTATGTCCCTCATCGAGACAGTGCTCAGCTACCGCCGACTTCTCGGGCTGGAGCAAACGTGTGTGCCGTTGATGTTCAATACATCTGTCCTGAATGGCGCGGATAGTCTGACCAATATACGTTTTCCCACATTGACAAGGAATCTTATATACCCCGGGCTTCCTCAGACCCAAATCATCCTTCACAGATCCAAGAAGTGCTCTCGTCTTTACTGGCGGACGAAAAACACTCTTAATGTCATGCTTTTTTAAAATTCTTCCTATCTTTGAAGAAATACTCCCGGCAAAAGGTAGGAAAGCAACTGATTTATGGGTCTCATTTAATGGTTCAGGTGAAGGACCAAACTGTAAAGCACAGCGGATCTGCTTATCTGTGTAGCCATTCTGTTGAAACACAACTTTTAGATGATCTAGTTCTTGCGTCAAACTTTTTGCATCCGAAATGGCGTAAGCTCTTCTCGCTAATGCCCGAAGAACGCCAGTACGTTGGGCCGGAGGATGACAACTCGAGGCATGCAGATAGCGGTCCGTGTGCGTAGGTTTTCGATAAACGCTGTGTCCCAGTTTCCCATAATCTCTTCTGTAAACTAGAACATCAAGAAACGGAAGCTTCCCCTCCTTCTCAACTTCCATTGTGAACCCGATGTTGGGATGCATGAAATTAAAATGGTCCAAAAGGCGGTTGGGTGGTCTTCCCCATGAGGCCATACCATAAAAGTATCATCGACGTACCTCCAAAAACAAGTTGGCTTAAGAGCCGCCGCCGTCTTCAAAGCCATATCTTCGAAATCCTCCATAAAAAGATTGGCTACTATGGGGGATAATGGACTCCCCATAGTAACACCGTCAGTTTGTTCATAAAATTTGTCATTAAATAAAAAGTACGTCGATGTGAGTACATGACGACAAAGCTCAGCTGTTTCTTTGTCCACCTTTTCACCAATCAATTGCAGAGATTCTTCCAGAGGAACCCGGGTAAACAACGACTCACGAGCAAATCAGAAGGACTAAGGCGTAATGATTTTAAACGTTGTATAAAATCCATAGAGTTCAGAATGTGATGTTCACATTTCCCCACGTGTGGGCTAAGAACAGGTGCTAAATGTTTCGCCAAGTTATAAGTAGGAGCGCCCAAATTACTTACAATCGGACGAAGAGGGACCTCTTGCTTGTGTATCTTGGGTAAACCATATAACCTGGGAGGAACAGCCGCACCAGGATGAAGTTTCTTTTGAACGTCGTCAGATACATACCTGTCAAATTATTTTAGAATACATTGTTCAGGAGGTATGATGCCACATATTGAGGTGCGTGAAGGTGAAACTGCAGGCAGAAATTTAATTTTGTTTCAGAATAGAACTGGCGAGAGCGATGGGAGGACATCCGAACATCTGTGCGATCGCTGAAACAATCAAAATCTGGAGCAAGGTAGAATTTAAAGAAAACTTATTATTTGACTGAGAATTTATCCTTTCTGTAACCATATTTAAAAGGGGGAGATATGTCCGCCAATCAAAGTCTTGAAGATACAGAACTAGAGCAATCAGTACTGATCAAAATGATGGAAGTGAAACACTGGTTGAACAGGAAATGGCTGATGAAGTTGCTCCTGTACAACTAACCGAAAAACATGCTCATACTGATGAAGCTTCTTCCGTGCTATTAGTCGATAAATCCGCTCGTAAAAGCTCAGGTTAATCACATAAAAAACGGAAAAGAAAATACGATGTTTTTATAGAACGGATTTAAAAAAAAATCTGTCAATAAAAGTGACGAAGATGCTCAACACTCTTTTACCTGATTTGCGTCGGAGGAGGACTTTCAAAATACAAACGATGTCTCTCTTACATGAGTTATTAGAGGAAAACGAACGAGAAAATGTGTAATCCAGTGTTCTAGTTGATTCCATCTCTTCTGTGTGGATTTCGTCATGACACCTTGCAAACTCTGGCACATGTGAGAAATATTGCATCAACTTTCGGACTCAACCCCAATACCACACTGCCGCAAGAAAGCGGAACTGTGTGATACAATTTGTGGAAAGTGATGAAAGTGAAGCTACTCAGTTTCGTTAATACTGTTGTTTATTTTCTTATATAGTTACCTTATAGTAATTCTGCTACAATTAGTTCAAATGTTCAAATGATTGTTAAGCTTATGGGACTTAACTACGGGGTCATCAGTCCCTAAACTTACAAACTACTTATGAACTACCTTATAATAAAGACGGCACAAATATCCATGCCCGAGGGGGGATTCGAACCCCCGACCGTAGTGGCCGTGCAGACCGTGACTGGAGCGCCTCAGTCTCCTCGGCCACCGCGGCCGGCCTACAATTAGTACAACAGTATGAAAATAAAACCTTCATTTTTATTAATACTGTTGTTTACATTTATATTTATTTCCTTTCCCGTAATCACAAGTTTTTCATCTGGAGAAATTGTTTCCTTGAAGCATGCATTTTTTTTCAAGGGTTGGTGCCCTGAATTTTGATTCATGTTGAGACCTCGAGAAACAAAAGCCAAATTACGGTGGACGTCTCTAAAATTGTAGGCATATACCCAGTGTTTCTTTTTCTTCTCATCCTATGCCTGAACCAGTAAGCCACAACAACGTCTTCTTCACTTGAGCTTATATCTGTAACTGAAGCAGTGAAAACTGTTCCAATCCCATTTTTATCGCACAGGTGACTTATCTCCTGATGTTGTGAACCTTGCTAGCAATATATCGCTTACTACATATCGCTTATTTTATATCAACTTAGTATGAACGGCGCCATAATGCCAACACGTAATTAAAAGACCATTGTGACCCTGAGTCGCAACGCCACTGTGAAGCCATTGTCGCCATTTTGTGGAGCCAATAACATTAGTAGTGAAGAGTGTGAATTCATTGCATTCTGACCTGAAAGTGGTACTTTGTCGGAAAAAAGGGGGGTTACATGCATTAGCTATGGATGTATAAGCGGAAGAAAAGTATTTGCAATTTTGCACTGGAATGTTTTTGCTAAATTAATACTTGCTTTTTATTTGCAGTTTTTATCCCTCAGTGACTTCTAATTTTTATTTTTACGAGTTATATGTTCCCTTAAAATTTCAAAGACTTGGTGGTACAAAATTTTAGGATGAATATTCAATGAGCTAGTATCTGTAGAAACAAATTTCGTATGTATTCAACATAAAATCATCTCTTCAGTACTGAACTTTAGAAAAATATACAGCTTTGTTTGTCATTACTGGAAAAAATGTTGCTCTACATTGCCTGTGAACTGCTGTGGCTGGCGATTTCAATTATTGTGAAGCATTTGGGTTTTATCCCTATGTGTAAAGGCCAATTCACACTGTCCGTCACTTGACCGTCACAGAACTGTTAAGTCAAGGTGCATTCACAATGTCCGTCACGTTTATTTGCTTAAGTTCCAGTCAATATCCTACTGTGAACGTGAGGTAAAAAATCATAGTTTGATATCGTAAATGGGGAAACAGCGACGCTAAATTTTCTTGACGGCCAAAACAACTTTATTCTATATGGTTTTGGTCAACTTAGTGTGGGAACGTGCTGGAAATTCAAATATTTAAAAAAATCGCCATCTACTAGCCTTTTTGCTTTATTCATTGCGATTTACCTCTTATATTGTTAATAACGTCGTAAACAACTGCATCATTTGCCATCATTAGTGCTGATTTTTCATATATAATGTTTAATTGCCTCTCAATGAACAATCTTATTCATAGACACTGTTTGCGTCATACTTTTTTGTTAATTGTAAATCCGAAACCATTCTTTGGCTTCAGACATCCCACTTGGATTTTTGAAGATTACTCAATGGAAAAAATATCTAAGTCGTCATGGATATTTTCAATTTACCACTAAAACAAAGTATAATAATAAAATAAATAAGTCACTTTGAATGCAATCCGTACAATCGCCTACTACAGCATGAAAATCGCGTGACGAAAATCAGTTAACTTCCGATGTTGACAAACGACCATTCCGTTAAAACTTTCTTCTTGAGAAAGCTTGACGTGACGTAATGTGACGGGCCGCTGACGGATAATGTGAATGCCACCATTAGAAATACATTGTGGAATCTTCTGACGGAACGTGAATGACTGACTGTGTGAATTTGCCGATAAGTCATACTTCTGAAATGAGACTTTTTGCGTTAATAAATCACAGTTCAGCTATAGAAATCTTGATCTACATCCATACTCTGCATGCCTTCCGACGGTGTATGGCGGAGGGTACCTTGTATAGCAGTATCGGTTCTCCCTCCTATTCCCGTCTTGTATTGTTCGCGGAAAAAAAGAATATCGGTATGCCTCTGTGTGGGCTGTAATCTTTCTGCTTTTATCATGATCTCTTCGCGAGATATACGTAGGAGGGAGCGTTATACTACTAGACTCCTCGGTAAAGATATGTTCTAGAAACTTCGACAAAAGCCCGTACCGAGCGACAGAGCGTCTGTCGTGCAGAGTCTTCCACTGGAGTCTAACGATCATCTCCGTAACGCTTTCACGATTACTAAATGATCCTGTAACGAAGCGCGCTGCTCTCCGTTGGATCTTCAACCCCACCTGGTACGGATCACATACCGGTGAGCAGTATTCAAGCAGTGGGCGACGAAGTGTACTATAACCTACTTCCTTTGTTTTCGGACTGCATTTCCTTAGGATTTTTCCAGTGAATCTAAGTCTGGCATCTGCTTTACCGCCGGCCGCAGTGGCCGAGGGGACTGAGGCGCTTCAGTCACGGTCTGAACGGCCACTACGGTCGGGGGTTCGAATCCCCCCTCGGGCATGGATATTTGTGCCGTCCTTAGTCTTAGCTAGTTCATAAGTAGTTTGTAAGCTTATGAACTGATGACCCCGTAGTTTAGTCACATAAGTTCTGCAAACATTTGAAATTTTTTTTTCTGCTTTACCGACGATTGATTTTATATGGTCCTTCCATTTTAAATCACTACTAATACCTACTCCCAGATAAGTTACGCAATTAAGTGCTTCCAGTTGTTGACCTGTAGTGTAGGTAAATGATAAAGGATCTTGCTTTCCATGTATTAGTAGCACATTACACTTGTCTACATTGACATTCAATTGCCATTCCTTGCACCATGCGTCAATTCGATGCAGATCCTTCTGCATTTCAATACAAATTTCGATTGTTAAAATCCGTCTATATACTACAGCATCATCAGTCTCAGTGAACTTCCGATGTTATCCAAAAGGTCATTTATATATATTGTGAACAGCAACGGACCCACGACATTGCCCTATGGCACACCTGACATCACTCTTACTTCGGAAGACTTCTTCCCATTGAGAATGACATGCTAGATTCTGTTATCTAGGAACTCTTTAGTCCAATCACACAATTGATTAGACGAGACCAAATGTTCTTACTTTGTTCACTAAACGTCTGTGGAGAACTGTATCAAACGCCTTGCGGAAGTCAAGAAACACAGCATCTACCTGAGAACCCTTGTCTATGGCCCTCTGAGTCTCGTGGACGAAGCGCGAGCTGGGATTCACACGATCGTCTTTTTCGAAACCCATACTTATTCCTACAGAGCAGATTTCTAGTCTCCAGAAATGTCATTATACTCGAACAAAATACATGCTCCAAAATTCTACAACTGACCGACGTCGTCTTTTCGAAAATAAAGCAAATAAGGCACATTTGAAAGTAATGCGCGCAATCGTTTACTACAGCATGAAAATCGCGTGACGAAACTCAGTTAACTTCCGATGTTAGCAGACGAGCATTCTGTCAGAACTTTCTTCTCTAGAAAGCTTGAGGTGACGTAATGTGACGGTCCGCTGACGGACAGTGTGAATGCTACCATTAGAGATACGTTGTTCTATCTTCTGACGGAACGTGAGGTGACTGAATTGATCGTAACTCACACTTTTAAAATGAGATCTTTTGCGTTAATAACAGTTCAGCCATCTGGAAGGTCTGTCTACGTCCAAAAAAGGATGTCAAATATAAATGACAGTCATTCAAATGTACGAAAGGTAACAGGGCATAAACTACACAATAATCTGAAACCATATTTCCTAGGCTCCGCAAGATGGTGGACTGGCTTCAATCTACAGCTAAGCTTTGCATAGTAGCGCCATCTCCCCTTATTTTAACCTCCTTGCTCGGGAACGTTATCTAGGAAGGAAGGTTCCATCCGCTTTAAACGGCTATCACACTGCCCGCATCAACGAGAGCAAAGAAAGTAAGGGAATTTTTGTTGTTGGCAGAAACAAGCAAGAATCCAGGTCAGAAGTTTACCTTCCAGGGGAAGGTCGGTCGGGTCCCCGGGGAGAGCGCAGACAAGAGCAGGGGTGGGAGAAGTCGTGGGTGAGTGGGGGGTGAGTGGGGGGGGGAGACTGGACGACTGCTGACTGCCGACTGCCGCCCCACGGGGCCTGCGAGGGCGGCGGCTGGCTGGCTGCCTGGCGCGCTGTATTTCTGGCCGCTGATAACAGCCACTGGGTCACCGGGCCGGGTTAAAGGCGTCCCGGCCGCGCAGATAGCAGCGCCCTGGGCGGTGGGCGGCACTCGACGGCACCAGCCAACCGCCGCACACTTTCATTATTATCCTCACTGCTATTGCGGCTGCAGCCAGTGGGCGCCGTTGACAATATAATTAGAGTTCTAGAGGTCGTTAACGGACGCCACTTTCTACTTTTACTTGCTCGTCGTACTTTTTTTCTTCATTTTTGAGATGTTGCTCTGGTCTTCAGTGCGCAGACTGGTTTGACACAGCTCTCCATACAACTCTGTCCTGTGCAAGCCCCTCCATCTGAGAATAAGAACGGCAACCTACATCCTTTTCAATCTGCTTACGATATTCCTTCCTTGTTTTCCTCTACGATTTTTTTACCCCACACCATTGGCGGCTGGCTGGTGCTTGAGGTGACTTGCGGGGTGGGTTCACTGCTTTCACTGTGGAATCTTGATAGTGGCACCCGACCCGTCCCCCCCCCCCCCCTCCCCACGGCGTCCAAAGAGACCATTTGGCATCACACCACTGCGAATGGTGCCTGGGGAAAGCGCCCCGGTTTGCCCCTATCCCTCTTCAGATACATTGCTGCGAGACACCACGTAAACCGACTGCCCGCGTGGCGCAGGGAATAGCGTCACCGACTGATCTAGTTCATAATAATTTGTCAATATAATAGTATGCTCCATATTTGCCCAATAATTTTGCTTGTAGTCTCAAACTTAGCTTGGCGATTGATGTCACTGTCCATGCATTTTCTTAGTGTGTTGCCCAAGTTTTTCCTTTATTACAATTTTATCTTACAATTATTTACTTACTCGTGTTTTTGTTCTGACATAAATATAAAAAAGGATGCCAAAAAAAATAATCAAGCAAAATTACCGCATAAGACAGAATAAAGCTAAACTAAATCAGTGAAAAAAAGGCAAAGTAATAAAAGAACTCATTAATGCATTTCTATCATTAAACAAAAAAAGTAGTTCATAAATTTTTTTTCTTCTCTTTCAGGGACACAAAAAAAAAGATAAAATGTAATACAAAAAACAAAACTCACTCATGTAAAAACAAAATCATCAGTCCCTAAACTTACAAACTAATTATGAACTACTTACGAACTAGGACGTTACAAATATCCATGCCCGACCTTACAGAGTTAATGAGCCTCTCTAATATCTCCCTGTTCTTTCTCACCATTTCATCGTGAAGCTCTATTTCAGTTCTTCGTTGAAAATCCAAGAACATATCAATTCCAGTAGGAGACGAAATAAATTTGTTAAATTTGCCGGAGGGGGGATGCGAACTCCCGACCGTAGTGGCCGTGCAGACCGTGACTGGCGCGTCGCAGAACGCTCGGCCTCCGCGGCCGGCGTGAACTGCTCACACACACACACACACACACACACACACACACATATATATATATATATATATATATATATATATATATATATATATATATATATATTTGTGTGTGTGTGTGTATTACAAGCTGATCATCTTATTAAAAATGGGTATAAAATAATAAGTGCAGTATAGCACTTAGTCACAATATAAAAATACACAGGTTAAAAACATCACAGCTTACAAAATACTGTCAATATAAAAATACACTAGTAAAAAATACGACAGCTACAAAATACTGTATATATATATATATATATATATATATATATATATATATATATATATAACTGGATGATGGCAAAACAGTTCACCGAAACTGGTCGTCATTCAATAAATTATTAATGTTTGATCTTGGCATTTCATTTTGAAGACTAAAAAAAGAGAAAACTGTATTCCAATCAGTGACGATCTTTTGTTATGGTGGAGGTATACAGTATAAACCTACCTGTGTTACTTATTTGAGCTAATAATAAGTATATAACTGATGAATAACGTGTGTGATTAAACCTACCCTAATCAATTTAACATAGCTCTCTTCTAACTCCAATTCCGATTCTGGTTCCGATTAAACAAATTTTAAAAAACTCCGCTTCCGAATGCGGTTTGGATATGACCACTTCGTTACATCCCTAGTCGAAAGCAGATTCAACTCCGTCAATAGCAGACGGGCCAGACTATTCCGACAGCGCGGAGTATGACTACACTATATGGAACAGAAGAATGAAATTATATTGAAAGGAAAAGACACTGTAATGAATCATAATCTATTATTTTCATTCAGTTTCAACAGGGCGTTGACACACAACTCTCATATCCTGAGAAACGCCACTGGTAATGTAAGAGCCTATTTTAGACACCTAAAATGTTCTTTTTACTGCCTAACATACGTGTGATTATATTCGAGCCGAAATACGATGATCCCTGGTGCTTGCGCCAATCGTCTCTGCGCGTCTGCTGCGGCAGCAGACCATTGGAGTAAATCAAACGCGAATGTTGCTCTGCGCGCTTTCGACTGCGCTGTGCGCTTTTGCCAGTTCTGTGAGACGACAGCGACCGTTAGCGACAAACTATTAGGCAACCTTTTTTTTTTTTTTTTTTTTTTTTTTTTTTTTTTTTACGTTTGATTCCATTTTCAGGATGGTGCTCAACGACCACACAATGATGAGCACACCAGATGTATTGAGTAGCATTGGCCGTTAATGTTTTATTTATAAACAACAGATCGATTTCAATCACATAGTGACCATCTTCAGTGTATCCTTCAAACAAACAAATGTGAATGCACTGAATTGAACTGCAACTGTGTCGAAATAAGTTTCGGCAAACATAAAAGCGCAGTGTCAGAGGTTCATCTGAACCATTATTCCATCTGAACCTCTGACACTGCAATTTTATGTTTGCCGAAACTTATTTCGATGTCTGTAAATCTGTCGGACCAAACTGCGTGGTCATCAGTCCGTAGCTTACAAACTAATTAACCTAGGTAACTACTTAACCTACGGACAAACATACACACACTCATGCCCCAGGGAGGACTCGAACCTCCACGGCGAGCAACCGCGCGCTCCGCAGCGAGACGCTTTAGACCACTCGGCTACTCCACCGCGGCACTTATTTCGACACGGTTGCAGTTACATTCAGTGCATTCACTATGTTTGTTTGAAGGATACACTGAAGATGGTCACTATGTGATTGAAATCGATCTGTTGTTTATAAATAAAACATTAACGGCCAATGCTGCTCGGTACATCTGGTGTTTATTAGGCAACATGTCTGGATTTCGTTTCTGCAACGGGGGCGGTCTCTAACACCCAAACCTTCAGATGTCAGACACTCAGATCCGCACCAAACGTTGTATATCGATAGAGTATCAACCGAATCATCTATATAATTCCTGATTTTTGCTGACATCCAGTAGAACGTGCGTGAATTATAATAATAAGTGACATCTAACCTACGCATTAGAGAAAAGCGTGTCTGTGAGGCGCAATGAAGCCACGCCACCGTGGGTTAGTTGGTAGAGCGGTAGCATGTGGTGCAGAAGGTTCTGGAGTCAAGCCCCACCTCGCTTTATTTTTTTTTTCATTGTTTAAACTACAGTACGTTGGAAATTGTTAAAAGGGGCAACGTGTTCCTCATATCAAAAAGGACTGTTTCGATTTTGTAGCAATGTGTTATTGGCAGTTTACTCTTGCTTCGTTTTATTTGAAAGTGGGAAACTGTTATTCTTTAATTACGCTTATTGTTTTTAACAATACTTTTTGTTATTGTTATTACTATTAATACAGCTGTATGTGTGATGCAGTTGTTTTTTTTATTCATATGTTGTGATTATGTTCGTTTATTCTGTGAAACTACGAATAAACCCTACAGATTAGCTACTTTCAAATAAAACGAAGCAAGAGTAAACTGCCAATAACACATTGCTACAAAATGGAAACAATATGAGGAACACGTTGCCCCTTTTAACAATTTCCAACGTACTGTAGTTTAAACAATGAAAAAATTTAAGGCATAGGTGGGGATTGAACCCAGGATCCTCTGGAATACAATCTAATGCTCGACTTACTAATCCACGGAAGCGTGAAGTGATTATGCCTCCCAGATACGCTTTTTCTCTATTCCGTAGATTAGTTGTTACTTATTATTATAGTTTATACACGTTCTACTGGACGACAGCACAAATCACGAATTATATAGAAGTTTCGGTTGATACTCTATCGATATACAACGTTTGGTACGGATCTGAGTGCCTGACATCTGAAGGTTTGGGTGTAAGCCCAGTAGGCGGAGCCAGGGATCATCGTGTTTCGGCCCGACTATAGTCTGCGAGACAAAATGTTGGAGGACATTTATAACTTGAGGGCAGCTGGTACAATTTGCAGGGCTCGTCGGTAACAGCAGCGCTGCAGCTCGCTACGCACTTTACCCCGGTGTGGGGCAGGTCACGACTGCAGCCGCAGAGACACCGGCGGCGGCTGATGCTGGAGAGCGGAGTGGCGGCGCGCTTCATAATGCACGGCCACTTGGCCCGCTGCTAGCGCGGGGCCAGCCACCACTTCATTACGACCGGGGCCAGCGCCGGCTCGCTGTGTGTACCACTGTACGTACTGCTCACTAATGAGTGCGCCCGCGCACACGCAAAGTACCAGGCGTGGAGCGCTAGGCGACGGCGACGTCTCGTACCGTTTGACGACTAGCTGCTTTCTGTTAACTCTCACATGCACGAAACATCAACTCGGAAATGAACAAAAGGTCTGATACATTATTTGGTAGCTTAAGACATATATTGTGCAGAACTCATCATAATTTATCTAAAAAAATAATAGTTTCATAGATCAACAGGGAGACAGTTGAGTACGGAAACTGCTACACTTTACTTGGAACATCTGTTAATAATATCATCGAATACATAAAAGGTGTACACTATTTTGTACTTTTCGTACAATGAAATTGTTTCAGACACTCAGGGAACACAGGAAGTTTACACTTTTCTGAAAGCCACGGTGGAGTAGCCGAGCGGTCTAAGGCGCCTCGCTGCGGATCGCGCGGTTCCTCACCGTCGGAGGTTCGAGTCCTCCCTAGGGCATGGGTGTGTGTGTTGACCTTAGGTTAGTTTACCTTAGTTTGTAAGCTACGGACTGATGACCACGCAGTTTGGTCCTATAGATTTACAAACATTTGAACTTTTCTTAAATGTAACGTGTTTTCCGCCGGCAGTTACGATCATGACACCTCTTGGCATTGGGATCACTTGACTTGACTGGCCAGTGTTATACCTCATCGAAGCGTCATTCGTTGGGTACCGAATGACAGAATTTCTTTCTTCTAACACTTTTTTTCGATGTACAGACAGCAATGCTTTCATCTGAAGGCCAGTCTCTACCTTTTCTTGTAATCTCTAATCTCCGTTTCTTTGTTAGTCCAACGAGTAACACAACCGTTTAGGATACATTCTAACATTCTAGCATCCATTGTTAGTCCGCATATGAGGTACCTCAGCTTTTACGGTCACCTCAGATGTAAAAGATGACAGAAATGAGAAAAAAATTTATGTGTATTTATTTGAGGACGCTTCGCGTGAGAGGGTTAACTCTATGTAGACAGAATACTTGACAATATCCGCACAATCCACGCAATTATAGCTGTCCATCTGTGCAACTAGCAATTGACAAAGACCATAATCAGGTTACTTGCAGCTGCTGTATGCCATTTTGAGTAAAACACTTCCACTGACAGGGGGGGTATATATGGTTTATTAAGAGCCGTTGAACGGAAAGGACAGAGTGTTGAAAAGACCGTTAATTTCATCAACAAGAGCAAAACAATGGCACTGGAATGCATTCTATGAAAATCAGGTAACGCTGAAGAAATTTATTTATTTATCATATGCCGAAACAGACCTTGGTTCGCCGGCCGCGGTGGCCGAGGGGACTGAGGCGCTCCAGTCATGGTCTGCACAGCCACTACGGTCGGAGGTTCGAATTCCCCCTCGGGCATGGATATTTGTGCCGTCCTAGTTCGTAAGTAGTTCATAAGTAGTTTGTAAGTTTAGGGACTGATAACCCCGTAGTTAAGTCCCATAAGATTAACAAACATTTGAACATAGGCCTTGGTTCAAATACATAATTCTAATTGCATTTACATCGACATAGATACTCTGCAAATCACATTAAAGTGCCTGGCAGAGGGTTCATAACCATGTTCATAACCTTTCTCTACCGTTACGTTCTCTAATAGCGCGTGGGAAGAAAGAACACCTAAATCGTTCCGTTTTCGATCTCATTTCTCTTATTTTATTGGGATGGTCATGTCTCCCTATGAAGGTGGGTGCTAGCAAAATATTTTCAGATTCAGAAGTAAAAGTAGGTGATCGAAATTTCGCAAATAGATCTCGCCGCAACCAATAATGTCGTTCTTTTAATGATTTACACCTCAAATCGTGCAGCATTTACGTGACGCTTTCCCACCTATAACGCGATAAAACAAAACGAGCTGCCCTTCTCTGAACCTTCTCAATGTCTTCCGTCAGTCCCACCTGGTGAGGGTCCCACAAGGGGCAACAGTACTCCAGGAGAGGACGCACAAGTGTGATATAGGCATTCTCTTTGGTGGAGCTGTTGCATCTACGAAGCGTTCTACCAATGAAACGTAACCTTTGGTTCGCCTTCCCCACAATATTTTCTGTGTGTTCTCTCCAGTCTATTTTGTTCGTAATTGTAGCTCCTAAGTGTTTGGTAGAATCTACGACCTTAAGGTTTGACTGATGTATGGAGTAATTGAAGTTCAACGGATTTCTTTTAGTTATTCACACCTTTCATTATTTATTGTTAATTGACAATTTTCGCACAATGTAAAATTTTTGTCTAAATTGCTTTGCAGTTGCATTTAATCCTCTCTTGACTTCACTTACCGATAAACGACAGCATCATCCACGAACATCCGCTATTCAGATTCTCCTAAATCGTTTATAAATACAAGGAGGAGTAGGGGACCATAACGTAAGATATGTCAAGAAAAATATAGGTACTGGATCACATGTACAAAGGGTTATACTATAGTATGTACACATTACACAAGTTCTTAGATTTCTAGGTCCAGTCCGTTGATCCAGCTGAGTCTTCAGGGGAAGCATGGTGGACGTCGTTTATTCATCCCCGAAGGCTCGTTTCCAGCATTAAACAACGATATATTTTATTGTTTGCGAGGCAGCACCACAGCCCTCCCGGTCAATAAATGTAGAACAAAGTACCAAGACGTTTTTTTTCAGGAAGCACAAGTTCGTAGAATTGCACCATCTGAAGAAAACAGATTAGGTAACGGAACCATCAAGGTGGTAGATGAGTTACTTGGGCTGTAAAATAACTTAGTCGCAGTACCGAGGATATAGAATGCCGAATAGCAATGGGAAGGAAAGCGTTTTTGAAAAAGAGAAATTTGCTGACATCGAATATTTATTTAAGTTTAAGGAAGACTTCTCTGGAGGCATTTCAAATGTTCAAATGTTTGTATCCCTATCGGACCAAACTGCGTGGTCATCAGTCATGACCCAGGGAGGACTCGAAGCTCCGCGGCGAGTGGAGGCATTTGTGTGGAGTTTTGTCCTGTATAGGACTGTCAAATGGACGATAAGTAGTTCAGACTTTTGAAATGTGGTGCAACCGAAGAATGCTGAAGATTAGGTGGTTAGATCTCGTAACTCATGAGCAAGTACAGAACAGAATTGGGCAACGAAGGAATGTCTGGCAAACCTTGAATAAAAAAAGGAATCGATTAGTATGACACATTCTTAGAAATCAAGGAATCGTGAATTTAATATTGGAGGGAAGAGTATAGAGCAAAGATCGCACACGGAAACAAAGAAACGATTATAGTAAACAGATTTAAATGTATATGTGTTGCCGTTCTTATCAGGAGATGCAGACACTTGTTTAGGATATACTACGGTGGAGAACTGCATAAAATCAGTCTCTGAAGACCACAACATCAGAAATGCTTCATCCGAAACTCCGTCACAAAATTGCTTTGCGTGATTCTAACATTGTTTTAATGGGATTCTGGAGTGACAAATTTCGATACCTTTCATAGCATACACGGAGCATCTGAGGATGCGGCTATAAGCTGCGAATCCGTTCGTGTATGTAAAATGCAATAAATTTAGTAGCTGTCAGGGGAATTCCTCCGAATGTGAACATTGTTAACGGAATGTTTTTGGTGTTGCTTTTACATTGGCGATGTTATACAACTGAATCAAATGTTCAAATGTTTGGAAAGGTTAAGGGTCTTAACTGCGGGGTCATCAGTCCCTAAACTTACAAACTACTTATGAACTACCTTATACCAAAGACGCCACAAAGATCCATGATATCCAGACGTGACAAAAAGTCGTTCATGAGGTATGCGCCCATATCAGTATTAATTGATAAACAGAGCTGTTAGAACGCTGTGTAAAATTATAGAGCCACAGATAGTGATGTGGTCATGCATTTATTGACGCGTTTCGATAAAAATCATCTTAAGAATCTGTAAAGTTACAATCAGTAAGCCTGGTGTCACAAAAAAAGAACTGCATGGACAAGAGAGATACCAAATTACGTTATAAACACAAATATCTTAAGTACATACCGTGGAAGGGGGTATGCGCCCATATCAATATCCTGGTCTCCTGCCTTTCTGTCCTCGCCATGCCATAGGGCACCACCATAGGTATGTGAGTTTACAATAAGAGCTGCATACAGTTGTATTGTATAGTTCCGTCCTCTCCATTTTAAACTTAAATGTTTATAGGATTACTAGGTTTTAATTCTTTCTATTTGGTTTTATATAGTTTCTATTTTTCTTATCTTTGTCAGTTACACTAGAGCCATCTGGTAGCATCTGCCGTTTACTTTGACTGATGCTGGGTGATTTGGCTTCAGTAATGTTCAGCAGGGTATTGACGCCATACAATTTTATTATGTAAACCCCCTTTCACGGTACGTACTTAAGATATTTGTGTTTATAATGTAATTTGGTATCTCTCTTGTCCATGCAGTTCTCTCTTTGTGATTCTGAAGATGATTTTTATCGAAACGCGTCAACGCATGACCACATCACTATCTGTGGCTCTATAATTTTACACAGCGTCCTAGTAGCACTGTTTATCAATTAATACCAAGATCCATGACCTAGGGGGGACTCGAATCTCCCACGGTGGACGGCCGCGCGCACCGCAACACGGCGCTCCAGTACGCGCGGCTACTCCGCCGCAGCTAAACTGAACGGTAAATACATATTATGAATGCGGTTCGATAAATCTCATTCGAAATAAAATATCCTAATGTTTGTAAAACACACATGCCCGAGGCAGCATTGAAACACCTTCTGAAACGACTTCCCAGTCAGTAGTATGATGCCTTAATCCATGCAGCCATTCTACTTAGCTAAACCTTCTTCCAAGCACTTAAATGTTTTCTGAAGAGTGAAAGATCACCGTTAATTGTAAAATTAACTCTAGATGAAAGGAGCCAATTAAAAGCTTACTTTAAACATATAATTCTGGCCATAAAAAACCAGCTAAAGGATTCTCGCGAACTACTAACTACTTCCTGTAACAGAATCTTGTTCCCTGGCCACAGAATTTAGAATTGACTCGAAGTTACTTTAGCGGCAGGAAGACAAAGAGACGGTGGCCAACACACATCGTAGATAAAGAGAATTACACACAATAATTTATATACAAGCCACCCGAACTAAACCATTTCATGAAGATGGCTGTGAGAACATTTATGGCGCAACGGAATTAAAAATATGATAATATGCATCTGAATTTGTTACCAGCACTGGTGAAAAACAACATTAAATAAAAGAGGAAGGTATTCATTAACAAGTATACAAAAGTAAGATGAAATTTCACTGACAATAAATTATTTATTCAGTTCAAACATGAGCAAGTGGGGGGTCCAATTTTGTTAAACAATAAAAGCTCATCCCATTGAAAAACTCACTTAAAGTAATCTGAACTGAACATCGTCGAGGGAGGGATTTACAATCAACAAGCATTCAACCAGTCACAGGCGCGAAGCAAGCGAAACTCACCGAACTCAGCGTGCTGATACGAAGCGGAAGCAGGCGCCGCTATCGTAGGCGAAATTCAACGAACCAGGATGTACCACACAACACAAGAAAAATAAACTTCGTAAGTGGATCTGGTCTGTCTTTCTTTACTTGAGATGGTACGAGATAATAGCGAGATTAATTTCCATTTAAATCAAACCGTGAGCATGCAGATTTACTCAGACACACGGCATGTGTGTGCTACATTACGTATTTGCACCCCACTGAAAGCTTCATTTCCACAGAAATCAACGAAATCATAGATTACGAAGCAAGAATGCACAATAGTAAGGCACTGGTATGTGAGCAGTGGCGAGAACTCAAGTTTCTAGCTATAAAGTCGGAGTTCGGAACCACGTGGTTTCGAAAACCAGTAAAAACTACAAAATTCAATTTCCTAAAAATAAATAGCTACGGCATGCAACCCTTAGAAATACGTAGGATGTCATAAGGAAGCTAAAGAAATACAGCCGCGGTGAAGTAGCCGAGCGGTCTAAGGCACCTCCCTGCGGAGCGCGCGGTTGCTCGCCGTCGGAGGTTCGAGTCCTCCCTGGGGTATGGGTGTGTATGTTGTCCTTAGGTTAGTTTACCTTACTTTAAATAGTTTGTAAGCTACGGACTGATAACTGATGCATAGTGCGCAGTTGTCTCGCATACAGTTAGGTTTTGCGATCTCTGTTTCGCTTTGCCGTGCGACTTTAGGCGCTGCGTCAGGGGTTGCGCTGCCGCTGCCCGTCGGAGGTTCGAATCCTCCCTTGGGAGAATATATATATATATATATATATATATATATATATATGTGTGTGTGTGTGTGTGTGTGTGTGTGTGTGTGTGTTCACAAGATGAATCCTTCACCGGATAGCTTTTGATATGTTTGCGCGCACTGATCCGTATAGTCCTTTTATTGCCTTCTACGACCAATACTGGAGTAACCTACATCAGAGAATCACCACCTCGCTGCATTCGCTGGACGGGTGTCTGAGACGTGCCGGCTGATCTGGATGCCCCCAGAAACATCTTCCACGGTTGTCTTGCGAAGGCAGATCCGAGTCTCAATTCTGACGTGCCCATTCAGCATGCCGTTGGAACCATCAGCACCGCGCTGCAAGGTGCCAAACCTGCACCTCGCCATGATCGCCAGGAGTGAAGCTGTGTGTCATGCATCTCGTTAGGTACAGTTTCACGTCCTGTGGCTGCACGAAACTCATTATTCAGTACGGTTCGATTCTCTCAGGGCTCCTCCGGCATGGAATCCGTAAGTAGCTGCTATGAGTTGCTGTGGTAGTCTTTTAGCGGCCAGAGTATGGCAAGTTTCTCAATCTGTGTATCTGTTCGTCGTCCGAACAAAATTTCACTAAAAAGTTTGGAAACGTCTTAGATGAGAGAATCTGCTTATACTAAGTAACAAGTCGGATACGATCAAACTTCAGAGCTTACCATCTGAAACGTGTATGTTGCGTGTTTTATGGTGTAGGCGTTTAGGTGTGACTGTTCATTGCTCATTAAACATGACATCTGATAAATTAAAGCAAAACACCTAACCCTGCACCCTAATTTGGATACCTGCAGATTTATTGTAATATTTAACAAATTATTTTTATGCAAATTTATCTTTATCATGAGCCGCCACTGTGTTTTACATGAAAACACAGAAATCTTATCTGAGCCCATCCTAACCGTCGAATGGCGACAAGTAAAGATTTCACAATGATATATTACTTCTCATTATTCATACACATGAAAACATAATCCACCAAAATAAAGGAGGAGTTTTAATGAGGTAAAACAATTCCAAAATAATTATATTTAACAATGAAGTTAATACAGCCCAACAAAAATCAAAGTTTGTGACCTGTTGTCACTGTTAACGTATACAAAGTTCGAACTTGAATTAATAGAAGACTTAATACAATTACTTAAAAAAGACTGAAAATGACTAGCTATATCTATAGGTATCGATCATGAATGCAACTAGTTTTTAGCTGAAACAAGTCATGGATTATATATATTATAAAACAAGACGATTACTTATGACTGCTCTATCAGGGGTCGGGGTTGCGCAAGGAATATACTATACCCAAATAGGAGTCATGCAGAACTCGCAGCAACGTCGTAGGTAGTCACCAGTTCAGCGGCGGGCAGCGCTAAACGTAAAGTATGGACTGCATGAAAGTCGCGGAGTGGCGATATTTACCTCTGCTGTTGTATGCTCTTGCAGAAGTGACACACGATAAGCAAATGACCGTGTCTTAGGTAAGCTAGACTAACTGTGGTCGCAGATGGCGATGCAACATAAAGTGAATTTTCAAAGTGTGGTACCAATAGAACAACACTGAAAAATAATCAAAGTTCGCGGTGGAAAATACAAGTACAAACTGAACACTTAGAAAAACTTTGCGACACGATGGCAGGCTATCACCATACTGCAGAACTTTCCCGATCGCCGGTACTCATGAGAGTGCCCTCTCTCGCCTTCCCTTTCCTCATCACAAAAAAAAAAAAAAAAAAAAAAAAAAAAAAAAAAAAAAAAACAGCCAATAGTGCGCTTTCCCGCCAACTGAAGGTACATTCCTCCCCCAACCTGCCGGATTAGCCACGCTTGGTCACGTAGTCCAGCTAGATTCTTAGAGAATCTCTAATAAAATATTACAAATGTCAAAGTTCTCAAGTTAACAGATGAGAGATACCGAGTTTCCGTGAAGATCAAACGGCGTCAACTGCGTCCGCTGCATTTCGTTAAACAGAAGGCGCCACACCCGTCGCAGGTGGACAGTCACAAACGCCATTGTAAAGCTTCCGCTGGCGGACGAGGCAGGTAGATATGAGCGCGGCATACGGACACTGAGTGAGGACCTCCCCAAAAATCAAAATGTTCAAATGTTTGTATAGCTTGTGCATTTAGTACTACGGGATCACCAGTCCCTAAACTTACAAACTACTTATGAACTAGCTAACACTAAGGATGACACAAATATTCATGCCCGGAGCGGCGGATTCAAGGCTGACCTTTCGCACCTTGCCCCCGAGTAACGGTAACTGGACGGCGTCCCTTCCGCTCACAGCCAAATTTCGCTAGCAAGCCAGGCAGCAGAATAAATGCAATTTCTGTAATTACTTAATTTAATACAATAAAGCTAAAATACCCACTCCCCTATCAAAGTACAGGCAATAAGAAGATATAACAGCAATGAAATTAAATACCGATAGATAAAATTATATACAATCAAGTATAAAAATGATAGTAGAGAGAGGACAGACACAGGAAGTCGGAAAAAATAGCCAAAACCTATCACATCTAGGTGTGGGAGAACTACAGTCAATACAACCAGTGTACTTTCTTCTTGGTATGATGACGGGAACTGACTACATCTACATACATACTCCGCAATTCACCGTGCGTGGCGGAGGGTACACTGTACCTCTTCTAGGCATTTCCTTTCCTATTCCACTCCCAAATAGAACGAGGAAAAAAAGAATGCCTATATGCCTCCGTACGAGCCCTAATTTCACTTGTCTTTGTGATCACCACGCGAAATGTAAGTAGGCGGCAGCAAGATCGTTCTACACTCAGCTTCAAATTCCGGCCTTCTAAAATTTCCTCAACAGAAATTCACGAAAAGAACGTCGTCTTTCTTCCAGCGATCCCCAAATGAGTTGCCGGAGCATTTCCGTGACACTCGCGCATTGGTCGAACTTACCAGTAACAAACCTAGCTGCTCGCCTCTGAACTGCTTCTATGTCTTTCTTTAAACTGATCTGCTGCGGGTCCCAAACCCTTGAGAAATACTCAAGACATGGTCGTACAAGTGTTTTATAAGCGGTCTCCTTTACAGGTGAAGTACATCTTCCCAAAATTCTCCCAATAAACCGAAGTCGGCTGTTCGCCTTACAACTGCCCTTACATGTTCGTTCCATTTCATATCGCTCTGCAATGTTACTTCTACATATTTGGATGACGCGACAGCATCAAGAAGCTCACTACTAACGCAGTATTCGAAAATTATGGGATTGTTTTTCCTACTCATGTGCGTCACCTTACATTTTTCTACATTGAGAGCTAGCTGCCATTCTTCGCACCAACTAGAAATTTCGTCTAAGTCATTCTGTATACTATTACAGTCAGTTACAGACGACACCCTCCCATACACCACAGAATCATCAGCAAACAGCCGCAAATTACAACTTACTCTGTCCATCAGATCATTTATATAGATAGAAAATAATAGCGGTCTTATCACACTCCCATGGGGCACGCCTGACGATACACTCGTCTCTGATGAACACTCGCCGTCGAGAACGACGTACTGCGATCTATTACTTAGGAAGTTTTCCAGCCAGTCACAAATATGTGAACCTATTCCATAAGCTCGTATCTTCGTTAGCATTCTGCAGTGAGGCACCGCCTCGAACGCCTTTTTGAAGTCGAGTTGTTGCCCTTCATCCATGGCTCGCATGATGTCACGTGAGAAAAGGGCAAGCTGAGTTTCACGTGAACGATGTTTCCTAAACCCGTGCTGTTTCATAGAAAGAAGTTTTTACGTTTCAAGGAAATTTACTGTATTGTAACTGAGAATATGTTTCAAAATCCTACATGAAACTGATATCAACGATATTGGCCCATAATTGTGTGGGTCAGTTGTCTTTCCTTTCTTATAAGCGGGAGTCACTGCGATTTTTTCTAATCACTAGGAACTTTGCGTTGAATTAAAAATTCGCGATAAATGCAAGCTAAGTAGGGGGCCAATGCCGCAGAATACTCTTTATAAAACCGAACTGGTATTCCATCCGGCCCAGCACACTTTTTCGTAATTAGCTCTCTCAGCTGCTTCTCTACACCGGAAATTCCTATTACTATGTCCGTCTTACTCACTGCATTACATTGGCACTGTTCTTACGCGGTTGTCTACATCTTTTTTCAGGTATAGAGACATCTATGGACATCAAATTGTGTTCTCGCTACAATGCACATATTCAGCGTCAATGATCAGGAGACCTTGGAACCGAAGTATTGCAACACACGTAGCAGTAAATTAAATATTATTATTAAAATTGTGTCCGCGACGCTTGGCGCTTGCGTATCCATTCTCACTTCACTATATACCTCTGACTTCTTTTCTTTTCGATGGTCAATTGTTTTTCAACCGGCTTGGAGAGAGAACGGAAACGCTCCTCATCTTTCTGTTCTGCACTCTTGTACTGATCTAACTGTCTGCAAGGGAAAAGTGTGACCATTTAATTTTTTTGTTGTAATAAACCCTCCAGTTCGATTTCAAACATTACTTTAATTCAGAATGCTCTCTCCTATTCCAATTAATTATTACACATTGTTTTCAGCAAGCTGCGTTCAGTCGTAAAACGGTGCCTGGTCATTATTACGGTTCACTTCACGGCTGCATTAGTTTACTTCAAACTCGACTTTTTCCTGCATTCAGATTATACTGATTTGATTTTCATAACCTGCCATTAATGTTTTCATCCGTCTATTCAGTAATTTTATTCATCTATTGTGACAGTAATTTTATCGTTGTCGTTAAACTTTGTCAAGCGAAGCGTAAAATAACCAAGCATCGATTTACGCTCTAAAGTTTCAGTACAAAACAATGCCTACGGCTGATCTAGACTTCATACGGCATGTAAAGGTAACTTTTCGCCAACCTTTTTTGTAGTGGTGATTTGGTGTTGTATTAGCAACAACAATGACTATCGCTATTTTTAATGCCCGTATGATTCATGCTTTGTTTTGACTGATCCTCTTTAAAAATTTAATCTCTACAGTTATTCAAAATTCATGTTATTTTTTAAGCGATATTTAATCCAAATCTTTACGACAACACTAAAACAAAACGAAACTAACATTTTAAAAAATTATGTCAGTACTTCCCATCATTTCCTTCTTTCTCCCTCCAATACGAATTATTGATAAGCTGCTGACCGAGATGAGATGTCAGCTCGTTTGTATATGTCCGAAGAACGAACTCCACCACATACCCACCCACCCACCCACACACACACACACACACACACACACACACACAAGGAAGAATGTTCTGTATGGCAATGCCGATTCCCCGCACGTCTCTTGAAGACCTTGAAGTCACTGTCGAGCTGTACGACCTCTGGCACATTGAATTTGATCATCGTCGTTGTTCCTGTTTCGAAAACATAGTGACACCGTTACGTAAGACGGCTCGCTCACACGTGACTATTCACTTTATTGTGTGCATTCCGGTGACGTATGACGGGCGAGTCCATTTGCTCGGAGATGAGGTACGCATGTCAACAACGTGAGCTATCAGTGACAGTAGTAGATTCCACCGCACAGTGTCTCCACTGCAGTGTGGCCACTATTTAAGTTCCAACCCTTCCACATAAGGAGATGTGTAAAGAAACTGAAATATTTATCGATTGACGGCTGTAGGATTTCTATGTTCAAGTTATGAGGTCGCGCTTCTGTTTAAAGATTACAGTGCGATTTGATGGCCAATTGTACTTTAGAGTAGCGTGTAAAAATGCCGCACGTATATACAGATGTTGAGTATTTCATTAAAGTATCTGAATTCTTTTGAAAATGGAAACGCTCTTGCTGTTTCTAGAGAAAGTGGCATACGATTCCCTAACCGCAACTACCAAAAAGTGCTTACTTGGGTGTGCAATACAAAGTGCAACAATGGTACAGTGCCCTGCAGTGATGTTGCATCTTGACCGTGAAACGAACTGAAGGTGGGTGAAGTAAAGACAGTATTCAGTTGGTAGATCACAGTGTTCAATTAGCGCACGTAGAAATTTTGCACGTATTAGTGTGATGGGCATTACTTGTGCACCTACATTACGTATGCAGTTACAGTCATTTGTATAGATTAACTAGGACTAACAAAATAAATGGCATTACTAAGAGGATTACATTTTCACAAGTTAACATATTTATGCCGGTCCTACGTAAGTCAAATGGTGCTGCATTAATGCTATGGAGTATTGAAATTATAGTTACAATCATTTGTATAGTTTAACAAGCTACATTAACAAAATAAGTAACACGACTAAGATCACTGAGAGTCATTAAATTTTGTTAACATCTGGCAAGTTCAACTTACAATTCGACACCTTTATTCTCATTATGAACTTCGGATATTATTATGTGTTTAAGTGGACTTGCTGGAAGTCTTGCAAAGTTGTTTAATTATTTCCACATCATCATCATCACCGTCATCATTTGGTTGTCTGCCGTACGGCAGGTTTAGACTGCATAGCCCTCCACGCTTCTCTGTCTTTTGCGATCAAATGTTCAAATGTTTGTATAGTTTACGTTACTTAACTACGGGGTCATCAGTCCCTAAACTTACAAACTACTTATGAACTACTTACGAACTAGGACGGCACAAATATCCATGCCTGAGGGGGGATTCGAACCCCCGACCGTAGTGGCCGTGCAGACCGTGACTGGAGCGCCTCAGTCTCCTCGGTCACCGCGGCCGGCCTTTTGCGATCATTTCGTTCTTTGGTACCCTCCTAGTGGCTTGCTGACGTCATCCAGCATCTGGTACCTTCTTCAGCCACTCTCTCTCTTTCCCGGAACGCAACCCTCAATTGCCTCTAGCAGAAGGCAGTCTAGTCTTAAACTGTGGCCTAGGTAGTTTAGCTTCTTATTCTTTACCGTCAGAAAAAACCTCCGTTCCTCCCCAACTCTATTCAGTACTTCTTCATTTCTGACTTTATCGAGCCAGCTGATGTTCTCCATCTTGCGCCATATCCACATTGTACAAGCTTCAATTTTCTTCTCATCTTGCTTACTCAATGTCCACGTTTCTGCTCCATACAAGACCCCACTCCCTTAACCAGTCTCTTCCTTAATTCTTTGTTTAAACCACTGGTTAGGAGTCTTCTTTGCTTCTGGAACTCTTCTTTCACCAGAGCCATTCTCACTTTGATGTATTTCTACAAGAGATACAAAAATTAATCTACAGCAAAGTTACTAAGGAGAGGGAGGGGGGAGTTATGAGACAGTAAGAAATCGTTGAATTCATTGAACTACTTCAGTTTATTCTGAAATATAACTAATTTACCTTTAACGGGAAATTTTATATACAAAAAGACGAAGTGGCTATGGGTTCAAGTATTTTAGGAACAATACCAGACATTTTTATTAATAACCTAGAAAACCGGCTTTTTACAAACATGCAGCACCCAGTTGATAAAATCTTATATTATAAACGCTACGTTGACGACACGTTGCTATTGATAGATGGAGGACAAACTGAAATTACTGAAATAGTTAATAAATTCAACAGCCTACATGAGAAAATCGAATTTACCGTTGAACAAGAGAAGGATGGCACACTTCAGTTCCTTGACCTTAACATTACGAAGCAGGATGGCAGACACTTATTTAAAGAATATAGGAAACCTACGACAACCGACATTCTAATACATAACAGCTCTTGTCACCCTAATGGCCAAAAACTTTCTGCCCTACACTGTCTAGTCGATAGAGCCTTCAAAGTGCCAATGAATGAAAAAGACAGAACCACTGAATTTAACATTACAAGACAGCTTACTAAGGCGAATGGTTACCAAGAAAACGTTGTGGATAACTGGAAAGAAACAATGTGCGAAATCAAATATAAATGGCACGGATAATATCAAGAGGGTAATGGTTCCGCATTTTGGTAAGCTATCTCAGAAAGTGGCCAACATACTAAACCTTTTAAAGTAGAAGCTGCTTTTGAAACTAATAATACGTTACATCATAAAATACGAAATAACTTAAACCAAGAGACTGATAGATATGACAAAGCAGGGGTTTATAAGATACAGTGTAGTATTTGCAATGCCAACTACATTGGTCAGACCGGTAGATCGTTTAAAGTTAGGTACAAGGAATATATGGACGCCTTCCGACTTAATAATTTTGACAAGTCCGCTGTAGCTACGCATATCCGCGAAACAGGCCACCCATTACATCGGATTGAAGATGACTTAAGATTTTGCATAAACAGGACAAGGGAAGAACGTTAGATCTGCTAGAACAGCTGGAGATTACAATACATAACACTAAAAGCTACTTTTCATTAAATGAACAAGTTCAAGGCAATACATACAGCTTTTTTAAAAACTTTGTGCACCTATTATAACAAAAGTCGTTTATTTTAAATTTCAACCTCTGTCTTACTATGAAAACGATTTTGCGACACCTGAATGTACCCACTACCTTGTGGATGATCTTTGGTATTTAGAGGTCTTTGTTTTTATGTGCATACGTGCGCCCCACTCGTGTTGTTGACTCCGGGCATTTCAATAGTTTTATGCGCCGCCAGTGCTGGGGTCTGTTTTAAGTCTTGACGAAGCACAGTATGCTGAGGAGCTTTCTACGGAGATACGGTTACAAGGGAAGTAACCACGTTTTCTTTTATTACGTTTTAGATTTTCATTTTCTCGGATTTTAACCCTTTCACTCCGGCGCCGTGATTGTTGCGCCGTGCGCTGTGGACGAGCGCCAGTCGCGCCCGGCCGTGCCCGCTGTACGGCGCATTTTCCGCACTCCCCACGGCGCTACTCTGTCCTACTTTCACACTCTCAGTCTAATCGCAATTATTGGACTTTATACTATATATTTATTAGGGAAAATTCATTTGGAATAGAAACAGTTTTCTTCCTTCTTTTAGATAATTCGCGTAATTTTTTCGTAAATTCTAAAAGATCCAAGTTTTGGATTCAGCTCTGGTGGGATGTGGAAATTATTATTATAAACGCATATTTCGCTTGTTAAATAATATTTATTTACAATTGCTTTACGTTACATTTCAGTAGCATTACATTACGATGAATGACGCGAGGCGGAACTGCTACAGCAGTCCACCGGCTGGGCGGCACAGGCAGCACTCGACTGCTGCAGCGGTCCACCGGCTGTGGAGCACACTTCTGCAGAAGTTCACCGTAGCGAAAGGGTTAAGATTCTTGTATAGTTTATCTGATGATGAGGGCTTGACCCTTGAAACGCATCATACTTCAGTTCTTTTACACGATCTCTGTGGTTGAGCCTACTTGACAAAATAATTAAGTATACTACCGCGACCTCACATCCATTATGGATATAATTAAGAGAAAGTTGGGTTGAAAAAGAGAGGCAGAGTTAGGGAGGTAGTGTATTTGTGCTTGAGATAGGAATTAGGGCAGAGGTGGGCAATGAGCGAGCCATGCTTACGGAGCCGCCTGTCTGAGCCGCGAGCAGCTGGCGTCCATCACGTAGTTCCTGCTGAAAAGACTAGATTGCGTTTTACGCAACCAACGCGGTAATGTAGCCGCAGAAATGTACCTGGCTGAGTGTGTTATAAAATAACTTGTAAAGATAATAGTGCAAACTCTTTTTGTATCCAACTCGTATGAACAGATTCCACTGCTAGGGGTACTCCTGATATATGCTATTGTGTTTATAAGTAAGTAATGGAACTACGTGCGCCAGCAAGCATGCAGACCTCTAGCGGCAACTAGGATAACTACCGGCCGAGCGCGAACTCTGCTCTTTTCCGGCCTGAGCCTGAGCGCTAGTCATTGAGTCGATTTGTGCCCACCTCTGAATTAGGGGAACAGACTTGTGTTATGTAGCTATTGTAATAAGAGGCAAACATTATGAAAAAGTGATCAGTTGTATTCGCTGCCTGTCCATTCAGCTTGCGATTTGTTGTTTATGTATTTCTAGTGCCTCTAATATACTGTTTACCATTTCTCTTCAAAAAAACCGTGCGTACGAACTCCGTCGCGGCGGCTAGTGGGGGTAGAGTCAGCTGCAAGATGCGCTCGTGGTCGAATTCTCCGTCTCCAGGGTGCCGTAATGGACAAAGTGCTTTGGCGAGGGCATCTCCACAAGGTGATAATGCTCCGGACACCCGCACCGTCAGCTGTTAATTACCACAAGGGCTGCGCGGAGGGCGGGGCGGCTGACGAAGTCTTGACGAAGCACAGTATGCCGATGAGCTTTCTGCGGAGACACGGTTACAAGAGAAGTAACCACGTTTTCTTTTATTACGTTTCAAATTTTTATTTTTTCGGGACATATAGTTTATCTGATGATGAGGGCTTGACCCTTGAAACGCGTCATACTTCAGTGCCTTTACACGATCTCTGTGGTTGAGCCTACTTGACAAGATAATTAAGTGTACTACCGCGACCTCACATCCATTATGGATATAATTGAAAGTTGGGTTGAGAAAGAGAGGGGGAGTTAGTGAGGTAGTGTATTTGTGCTTGAGATAGGAATTAGGGGAACAGACTTGTGTTATGTGTCTATTGTAATAAGAGGCAATCGCCGGCCGCGGTGGCCGAAGGGACTGTCATCTCTATCGACATCAACATACTTGCTCCGCAATCTACCAAATGTTCAAATATTTGTACAACTTATGGGATTTGACTACGGGGTCATCAGTCCCTAAGCTTACAAACTATTTATGAACTAGCTATGACTAAAGACGGCACAAATATCCATGCCCGAGGGGGGATTCGAACGCCCGACGGGGAACAGTCTCGCACATCGAAGCATAGCGCCTCAGTGCGCTTGGCCACTCCGCCGCGGCACTTATTTTCCTGTTCCACTCCCATACAGAGCGAGGGAAGAATGAATGCTTGAATGCATCCGTACGAGCCCTGATGTCTCTGGTCTTAACTTTGTGGTCTTTATGCGAAATGTAGGTTGGCGGCAATACAATCGTTGTGCAGTCCGCCGCAAATTCCGGCTCTTTTAATTTCTTCAACATTGTTTCTCGAAACGAAGGTCGCCTTTTCAGTATATTCGCGCATTGATCGGATCTACTAGTTACAATCCTGGGCGCCAGGCTCTGAACTGCTTCTGTATTTTCCATTAAACCCATATCGTGGGGCCGAGAGGACTGAGGCGCTCCAGTCACGGTCTGCACGGCCACTAAGGTCGGGGGTTCGAATCCCCCCTCGGGCATGGATATTTGTGCCGTCCTTAGTGTTAGCTAGCTCATAAGTAGTTTGTAAGTTTAGGGACTGATGACCCCGTAGTTAAGTCCCATAAGATATGCAAACATTTGATTTGAATAAGAGGCAATCATTATCAAAAAGTGATCAGTTGTATTCACTCTGTCCATTCAGCTTATGAATTGTTGCTTGAGTATTTCTAGTGCCTGTAATATACTGTTTACCATTCCTCTTCAAAAACCGTGCATACGAACTCCGTCGCGGCGCCTAGTGGGGGTAGAGTCAGCTTCAAGATGCGCTCGTGGTCGAATTCTCCGTCCCCGGGGTGCCGTAGTGGACAAAGTGCTCTGGCGAGGGCATCTCCGCAAGGTGATAATGCTCCGGACACCCGCACCGTCAGCTGTTAATTACCACAAGGGCTGCGCGGAGGGCGGGGGCGGCTGATTCCGACTGAGTGCGTGGCTCTTCCAGTCCCTCTGGCGGCGAGGGGCGCGGCCCGTAATGGAGAGGGGTTGTATCTGTAACGACGGGGGAAGTTCTGTATCTTGTCGCCACTTTAGCGCAGGAATTCCCGCGCCGCCGTCGCCGACGGGAGGGTGGGCAGGCGCTAGGCAGTCGTCGGGCGCCGAGAGGTTGACGCGCCGCTCGCCGGGGCCATCCCTCTCCCCGCGTGCGCCGATCAAAATGTCCTTTGCGTCAAAGTGAATCTTGCCCCGGCGGGGAGCGGCGGTGATTTCGTATGATGTATGTTATATCCTGAGAGCGCCCGCTGCTCCTCCCCCCCTGGCGTCTTGCAGCCCTTACGCAGGAGGTCTTCATGGACTTACTTCCCCTTCTATCCCATATTTGTCTGGACCCTCGTACGGGAGGGGAAAAGAGGTCATTTCTCCCGCTGGCGGATTACTCTTGTAATATATTTTGTGCCGAATCGGCAAACATGTCCGGAGGATACTGCAGACGAAGTCGAATCGCTGCAAACCGGAATGTCTGGGCCAGAATGGCTGTTTCAGATCGGCGAATTTTTCCGCCGAAAATTTCAGAGCCAAGCAGATTTTACAAGTGGAAATAATTTACAGACTGCTGCACTTTATTCAGAGATTCATTGAAAACAGCGTCTCGCTTATTTAATGCGTCATTCAAAGGACAAATTATTGGAAGATCGACTAAAGTGCCGTGCGTGGTTCAGTTTAACTCTGAAACAAATTCTGTAACAAAGAATCAATTTTATCGTACTCTTTATTGATTCAGTATTCCCTGAGATACATATTGCGCCATTGTACCGAAGGTATTAAATAAAAGGAGATGCGTCAAAGTAAAATTCGTGCTGTGGCCTTCTGCATACTAGGAAGTCGTTTTAAACCGCTCAGCTAACACAGCAATACGAATAATGCGAGTGCTGGGATTGTTTTCAAACATGTCTCCCTCCACATCACATTAATTCTACGTCAATATACCCTGTGAAATATGTATCAAATTGCCAAGGATCTGCTATATTAACAAAATTCAAATGTTTGTAGAGCTTATGGGACTTAATTACGGGGTCATCCGTTCCTAAACTTACAAAGTACACATGAACTAGCTAATACTAAGGGCGGCACAAATATCCACGCCCGAGGGGGGGGGGATTCGAACCCCCAACCGTAGTGGCCATGCAGAACCTGACTGGCGCGCCGCAGACCGCTCGACCACCGCGGCCGGCTTGTAATAACACCCCAGGAAGGAATGTGAATGGTAACAATCCCACATTTTTCCTTAAGCAGAGGTGATATCGACAATAATTGAATTGCTTGAGATATACATTGTCTCATTATACCAAATGTATTGAATATCAGAAGAACCGTTGAATTGCAGTTTGTGGTGTGGCCCTTTATGTGCAAGGCTGAGTTAGCCGAGCGGAGTAAAGCGTCTGTTTCCTTAGCAGGAAGTTCAGGGTTCGAATTCCGGCCACAGCAGAAATTTTAATTCAGGTTCCCACCTTATATTCAATACTTTTGGTATAATGAGACAATGTATCAATGAATACAATTATTGCTGATATTTATATCTCTGCCTGAGGAACAAGACAGGATTGAAACTTCCTGGCAAATTAAAATTGTGTGACGGAACCGGGACTCTAACCTAGGACCTTTGCCTTTCGCTGGCAAGCTCTCTACCGACTGAGCTATCCCGACACGACTCACGATGCCAGCCCACAACTTTACTTCTGCCAGTACCTCGCCTCCTACTTTCTAAACTTCACAGAAGCTCTCCTGCGAAGCATGCAAGACAAGCACTCCTGGAAGAAAGGATATGGTGAAGACATGGCTTAGCCACAGCCTAAGGGATGTTTACAGAATGAAACTTTCACTCTGCAGCGGAGTCTGCCTGTCTTGCATGTTTCGCAGGAGAGCTTCTGTGAAGTTTGGAAAGTAGGAGGCGAGGTACTGGCGGAAGTAAAGTTGTGGGGCGGCATTGTGAGTCGTGTCGGGATAGCTCAGTCGGTAGAGCGCTTGCCAGCGAAAGACAAAGGTCCCAGGTTAGAGTCCCAGTTCCGTCACACAATTTTAATCTGCCAGAAAGTTTCATATCAGCGCACACTCTGCTGCAGAGTGAAGTTTCATTCTGAAGACGGGATTGTTCCCATTCACGTTCTTTGCTGGGGTACTAATCCAATACAGGAGGGCCTTCGCAATTTGGTATGTATTTCACAGGCAACGTTGAGGCAGAATTGAAGTATGTGGTGTGACGGGAGACGTGCTGAAAAACTGTCCGTATAGTCGCATTTCCTGCTAGGCTGTGTCAGCAGAGTGGTTTAAAGCGTCTGCCTAGTACGTGAGAAGACTCGGGTTCAATTCCCGTCAACAGCACAAATTCTAATTCAACGCGTCTCCTTATATTCAATATCTTTATTGTTCATTACATAGAATAAAGACAGAGGTGAAGTTATTCAATATAGACGTAGATTACATGTATAACTCAAGGCCATATTGAGATTGTATTTCATGTCAAGTAATGACGGTTATACAGGCGAATCTAACTTATACCGAATACTGAAGTACATTTCACTGTAAGCGAAACTTTAACCGTAGTGGGAAACAATTTTTATACCGCAAAATTTAAAATTAAGGGCCATTACAGATGCACACGAAGAAAATTCATGGCTAACACCGGAATGATTTACTACCTTTTCACCAAAGGCGACAACACAAACGTCTGATTGAACAGTGGCAACGAATGCTGCCTGTTATACTAGTGTGTACCTAACAAAGTATGAAGGTCTTTACAAGCCTTTTAGAGTTTGAGGACAGTTTACTTCTTTGTAGATTACTTGACCTGGAACTGAAAGATGAAATAAATGTGATGCATTTCTATGTGTTGTAGAATGTCATTGTGCTGTAGAATTTCATTGGTCCTCACCGTGAAATTTTTAACATAAATAATGCTGGAAATTCAAAAAGAAGAAGCAATGAATTAAAACTTGTAATGCGGCAGGAAATCGAACCCGGACCTCCTTGATTACTAGGCAAATGTCTTACCACTAGACCACCGCACAACTAGCGATTAAGGAGCCTCCGAATAGTCTTAAGTACGACTTCCCTCCAAACAAACCCTAATACAGCTTCTGTGTTCCATCAAATATTGCCACAACTGCCAAGGGTCTCCATGCAGTGCTAAGGCTCCTTGGCAACGGACATATAGGAACTTTCCTGCCTTTAACCTTAGTGGTGCGGTGGCCTACCTATTGCATACTTTACCACATTTTCTGCAGGCAAAGTACAAAAAGTGATCAAAAAGTCCGTATAAATTTGAAAACTTAATAAATCACGGAATAAAGGAGATAGGTTGAAATTGGATGGCATGGGGTTTTATTAGTAAAAACAAAAAAAAAAAAAAAAAAAAAAACAAAAAAAAAAAAAAAAAAAAAAAAAAAACCTAAGCTTCAAAAATGTTCGACAGATGGCGCTGGACAGCAAAACGTCAGTGACTGCGCATGAAAATCGTGTATAAAAGGAGCTGCTGTAATGAGAGAGAGTCAGAGGACAGGCGGCTCACGTGGAAAACACACGTCGATGACGTCATCGGCAAGGCTCGGGGAAGACTGCGGGCTTTGTACCCCTTCCTCAACCCGGACTCTACGCTCTCGCCTCAGCTTGGTGTTGCCATCTACACTGCCCTCGACGCCCCATCTTTGAATACGCGGTGGTGGTTTGGGGAAATGCTGCGCCGACGCACATCCACCGGCTGCAAAGCCTCCAAAACCGGGTGCTTCGGATAGCCCTAAATCTACCACGGGATTTCACAACGGAAGACCTCCTCAGGATCTCTGGAATCCCCACCATCAAGTCTCGCTTGCAGCTGCGAGAAGGTAGCTCGGACAACCAATGCCCTCATTCGGTCTTTCGGCCATAGTGCAACGGCTTAACGCCAGGAGATGGCCACATCTGCTCCGCGCTGACTAGGCGTGATTAGCACCTTAGGACAAACACCACCACGACTGCAAACGACAGGACAATCAAACTCGCCAGGACACTGACCAACCAACCACGTCATTTTGGAGGCATAGCCTACCGGCTTGAACTCCACCGACACTAGGAAACACAGTTGTTTCCGTTATGCAGCGAGCGAGCGAGCGAGCGAGCGAGAGAATCAGATACACCGGCAGTCGCTGCATGTTGACGTTACCGGAAAAAGCGCCTTTAGTGAAGCTGTATTATCAGGATGGGGAAAGTGCTAGTTCAGAATGACGATCCTTTCGTCATAAGAAGCGGATTCGAACAGGTAAAGGCCCGTTGACAAATGCAGCTGTGGTGAGAATGATTTCGAAGTTCAAAGCCACGGGTTGTTTAGACGATAGACCCCGTAGAGGCCGACCGAGCACAAGATGTAATGCTTCTGGGACAGTTCAAGCAGAAATGGAGACTGTAGCGGGTTCGTCTATGCACGGGAATGTCAGCGCTCGTGCAGTCTCACGTCGCACCGGCATTCCATACACTACTGTTTGCTTGGCACTTAGGCGTACCCTCCGATGCTATCCTTACAAAATCCATCGACATCATGAACTTTTACATGACGATTTAGTGAAATGGAGGGCATTTGCGGTGTGGGCGTTTCAAAATATGGCGGAAGATGACGATTGGTTGAGTAACGTATTTGGACCGACGAAACTCATTTCACGCTCCGAGGGTCTGTCATCGCCCACAACTGCAGAATTTGGGCTACCGAAAATCCTAGAACTGTCGTGGAAACTCCATTGCACGACGAGAAAGGCACGGTATGGTTTGGATTTACCACATCTACCGTTATCAGGCCTTTTTTCTTCGAGGAACTGCGTGATTCTGGTTTCTTAACTGCTACTGAGAGGAACGCCGATACGTTACAGAGTCGCATCATCCCCAGCCTGGCTGAAAAACCGGAACGTACAATTTTTATGCAGGATGGCGCTCCACCCCATATTGCTAGACTCGTGAAAGATCTATTGCGCGCGTCATTTGGTGACGATCGTGTGCTCAGCCGCCACTTTCGTCATGTTTGGCCTCCCAAGTCCCAAGACCTCCGTCCGTGCTATTAATGGCTTTGGGGTTATCTGAAGTCGCATGTGTATCGTGATCGACCGAAATCTCTTGGGATGCTGAAAGACAACATCCGACGCCAATGCCTCACAATAACTCCGGACATGCTTTACCCTTCCCTGCTGCAACAAGTAGATAACTCCAGTTTTGCTTTTTGTTTTACCGGTAGCAATATAACTGTTTGAATTCTCTTTGAAGTCGTGAAATGTATGTACAAAACCAAATTTAAAAGAAGTAATGTTATTTTTAAGGAAGGAAAAAATAAAGTGGTAATACATCTGCCTCGTAAGCATGGAGGTCCGGTATCGATTCCCGGCCGCATCACAAATTTTAATTCATTGTTTCACCTTTATCTATGTCTTCGACATTTTCGAGAGGCAAAACAGTCTCAAGGTTTGTAAATTTATATTCATATTGATACTGTCTAACATTTGAAATTTTATCAAACACATTTGTCTCGTTAATTTTCTTTCTCAGTGTATTTAAGTACAAAATACAAGGGTCTTTTAATATCAAACCACTTGAACAGGATTGAGGTGAGCCCACCACAGTATTTCTATTTCAGGAAAACCCGATTTTCCTTTAATGCCTACAATAATGGATACAAAGTTCCAAATTCGGAATTATCACCCATTTTCTGTCATTTTCGGTATGATTACATTTCCAATGTCATTCCACAGCCCACACACTAATGAGTTGCATCGAATTTCAAACGACAGAAGGAGCTAGAAATCGGTTGCATTGCCTTTCCGTTTCACCATCAGCCCTTCATTGCAATACTACTGTTATCAGATATTTTGTGTTTCTGATTGGCGCGGACGATGTTTACCTTGTACGTGTGGCGTACGCTGCACTGTCAACGAAACTCCCCTTTCCTCCGCAATAAGTCTTGTGCTCAATTCCTCATTAACTGTATAATTACTGATTTACCTTGAATGAGACGATAATAGATTTTCGCAGGATAATATTGAAATGCAGGATATTTTTAAGATTTCATACGTTTGTGGCGGACCGCAGGTCAAGACATAAGAAAAAGGAGTATCCTGCGAAATGCAGGACATCTTGTCACGTTAATATTATACAACATTAAAATATAGTCCAGTGAGTCATGTACCAAGTACATTAAACTTTTTAGAAGATGTTGTAGCTGACGTTTACTTTTTTCAATATAAAGACACGACATTATGATGTTTCTAATGTTGCACTACTCTGTACGCGCACTATTAAACACCAACCTTAAAAAAATATGTTCTAAAGCTGTGTAAGAGATTCAAATTACAACTTACTCCTTTCACAACATGTCACAACACCAGATGACTGACAGTTCCGAAAAGTATATCCAACTGGCAGATCGATACGCCATTACCACACAAGGCCTTTAACATACATAAGCATACATGAATTTTCGATTACTGGACACTTTGCCACGTACACCAGCTGCCAGTTCCTAAACCAGAAAAAAACATTTGTTACTGCAAGTCAAACATTAATTTTTTATTGTATTAAAATGTCTGCAAGTTGTTTGTACCAACCAGTAATTAGTATTGTTTTCCAACTCATTAATACCAAAGTAATTTTAGTATCAGGAGAATAGTATGTTTTTGAAGGAACGTAAACAGCGGTTTTTGGTCTATAAACTATGATAACGTTTCTTTCTGATTGTATGACGAATTCTAAACACTTATTTTTAAACCACGATACATTTGAAGAATACTGCATAATGACAAATGGCGTAGTGTCCTTTATTTAAAATGACCCCCTTTAATGCTTTTAGCAAGAAACAGTACAAAACATCACAGATATCAGCCAACTGATATTAATAACGAGTAAAATAGGTTTCTCTGCCTTCAAACCACTTTTGAAATGGAATTTACATATGCTTTTAATGAGCGTTTAATTGGCATGCAGATGCATAGCTTGTTATCGATGTGACTCCTATTTAACAAGGAGTGGTCTTTTTAGCGAGTATGGTGACCCATTTAAAATGAACCGGCGAAAAAATGCATGGATCATTAGCTATGTTCCGTTTCATACCGAAAAACTTTCAGGCAGACAAGTTATTGTCAGTCTATAAATACTCTTCTATGTCATTCACGCAGATGTAAGTACAATCTAAGGCAGCGGTCAGCAACTGGCGAACCGCGGTCAACGTCCGGACAGCGGAAGGCCAAAAACTGGACCGCCAGAAGTGTTTTTAAAATGTAAGTTACATACTCTTATTATTAAAAAATCGGTAGATAACAAGTCCGAGCTACAAGGAAATTGGTAATTAATATGTGAGTTTGTGGTGTCGCACAAGTCTAAAATGAGCGCCACCTACTTTCGCCGCGCGCCGCCATGCACGCACGGCGCGGCGTTCTTACATACGTCAGCCACGAGCGCCCTCTGCTACAACTCCGCTCGTGGCCACCACTGGACGACATCGTTCACTTGGGACTGAGATAGGAACCAGTTAACACTTCGGAATCAGATAGGCACCAGTGAAGACTTGGCTATCGGATAGGCACTAGGCAGGTCCCTAGCTCAACTATGTATCAGCATTCTGCAGTACTGAGCTATGTAAAAGTTAAGTATTACTAAGTCTCAAAGAAATATACATCTCGTACTAATTTACTCTAGTGTTTCTAGTTTCTGCTGTCCCACTGGCTGCTCACTTTCGTACCTGCACAAGCGTGCATCCTTTATTCCTGTGTCGGTCTTTCTACTCGGCCACCGACACCTACGACGGAAACGAGACACAAAAGCGGCGACGAGGCTGGGACACAAAAGAGTTGCTTCAAAGTGTATCATCATTCCGTCACAAGCTGGTTCTTTGAAAGATACGTTTTAAGTCAACAATATCTTCATTTTGTAACAATTTTTCAATATAAAAATAATCCTGAAATAGAAATTTCCATATTATCAAATTTCTTGGCAGATCTCAAGAAGAAATTTGCAATAAGATACACGAGATGTCACGATTCTTAAAATCACCTTCTGATGTTCCTCCTGCAGTAGAATACACAGACGCGGCTGCGAAAATCTTCCACAATTGATAGCATTTACTCCAAATGGAGATAACAGATTTGCAGAGACGTTTCCTTGCAAACGTGTAAAACTGCATCCAGTGAAGAATTTTGAAGTCAACTTGTTCCGGAAAAATTTGAAAATTGCAAAGAAAAAAATGACGATTTTCTTGGCTGCTAAATTTGGCTCCACATTTATATATGTGAAATTTCATTTTCAAAAATGAATTTCTTGGAGAATAATTTTCGCTCAAAATTAATGACCGCCCTCTTTGAAGACACTATTCACATAAAATGCTCCGCGCTTGAACCTAACTTTGTGGACCTCCTCAACACCGCAAATGTATTCTTTCTCATGGATTTTTAACAGATAAACGCACATTTCACTGTATTTGATACTTTCTTAGTGAAAATTAAAATAAAGAACGAATATGTATAATGTTTGACCCGTTTCTTGAGTTTTCAATAAAAGATTGAGTATCCATTTTATTTCATATTTTTTGTGAATGAAATAAAATAAATAAATAAAAATTTAAAACAATAGTAAGTAATATAAGTTTTTCTGGATTTTTTTATATATTATTATTTTACATCTGCTGTATTCCATATTAGTTTCAAAGTGAAAATTAAAATAAAAGTTATTAAAGAATGACTTTTTCTGGATTTTTTATTAAAAATTTGTTAGTGTGTTGTATATCATATTATTTTGTGAGTGAAAATTAAATTAAAAAAAATTAATAATGAACATGAGGTTTTACATCTGCACCTCGATAAAAATCCGGATCCATCTACGATTACTTTTCGACCTCTGATCTAGGGCATTCTTTCGTATGCACGTATAAGGTGTTGTTAGTATCAGGTTGATAATTTCCCAGTAAATGCTTACGTACTTTTATCTTAGGAAATATCTCTTCCTGTTGTGTTGTGGTCTTCAGTCAAAATAATTGATACAGCTCTCTACGCTATCCCAACCACTACAAGCTCTTCATTGCTGAATAAGTACGACAACCTACGTCCTTCTGAACCTGCTTACTTTATACGCTTTTCGGCCTCCCTCTGCGACTTGTACCACACTGCACTGATAAACTCACAATTCCTTGATGTCTCAAAACGTGTTCTACCAATCCATCCCTTATCTTAGACAAGGTATGCATTCGTCTGTAGCACCACATTTCAAATTCTTTTATCATCTTTCAAGTAAAATCCTTATCGTCAATGTTTCACTCCTGTCAACTACGCTACACTACACTACAGACAAATGCTTTCCAGAAAGATCTCCCTAACATTAAAATAACGTTTGGATGTCACAAATTTCGCTTCTTTAGAAATTATGTTCTTCTGATAGCGATTCTCCAGGTTAATCTTCAGTCTTCGCCCAAGAGAAGATATTTTGCTAGCCAAGTAAAAATACTTATTCTACTGCTCTTATTGTCTCATTACCTAACCTCATTCCTTCAGAAACTCCTTACTTTCTTAGACTACATTCCATTAACCTTCCATCTTATAACCAACATTGAAGACTATCCATTCCTTTCAATTATTCTTCCAGATCTTCGTAGTCTCTTCTCGATTTCTGCCGGATACTAAAATCCAGGTGGTTCAATATTTCGACTGCGCAACTCTCCGTCATCTTCAGGAACCGTCACTGCAGACAATTATTTGAAGAGCAAGAGATCTTCACAGTATAAAATGTTCAAATTTTTGTAGAACTTATGGGACTTAACTACGGGGTCATCAGTCCCTAAGCTTACAAACTACTTATGAACTAGCTAAGGCTAAGGACGGACAAATATCCATGCCCGAGGGGGGATTCGAACCCCCGACCGTTGTGGCCGTGGAGACCGTGACTGGAGCGCCTCAGTCCCCTCGGCCACTGCGGCTGGCTTCACAGTATATACAGGGTGTCCCAGCTATCTTGGTTACCCAAAATATCTCTGGAACAATAACAGCTATTGGAAAAAGGGCTTTCAGCGGTATCAATGTACGGCTGTGGCCCATGAATATACATATTTTGAAACATTCTTAAACGAAAGCAAATGTGTTTTTTAACACAAAATTATGCTTTTTAAATGGACACCCTATATTTTTTCTTCAGCAATCCATAGCATGACAAATCACACAAACAATGGCGTTGGTTACGTCGCAATATTCCAATTACATGCCGAGATATTGCGACGCGAAGTTGACGCTTGAAATACGCGATACGCGCGGCTAGCGCACGTCCTGAGCACCATGGGGTTCTCGCCTGAGACTCAGGACGTGCGCTAGCCGTGCGTTTCGCGTATTTCAAGCGTCTACTTCGCGTCGCAATATTCGGGATGTAATTGGAATATTGCGACGTAATCAACGCTATTGTTTATGTGATTTGTCATGCTATGGATTGCTGAAGAAAAAATATAGGGTCTCCATCGAAAAAAACATAAGTTTGTGTTTTTTAGAACCAAATTTGCTTTCGTTTTAGATTGTTTCCACATATGGAGATTCATGGGCCCAAGCGTACATTGATACCGGTGAAAGTCGTTTTCCAATAGCTGATATTGTTCCAGAGATATTTTGGGTTGACAAGATATCTGGGGCACCCTGTATATTCACTTATGAAATTTGTTACTACCAATCCCACCGAATTCAAAAGCAATAGAAGAGTACATTAACTACAACACTAGGATAAAGCCTGATCTTCACTATTCAAGGTAGAATCTAGCTTGGCACAGAAAGGGGTGAATTATGCTGCCACAAAAGTCTTTGGTCACCTACCAAACATCACAAAAAGCCTGACAAGTAGCCAACTAACATTTAAAAGTAAATTAAAAGGATTTCTGAATGACATCTCCTTCTAGACTATTGATGAATTTTTAGTAAATCTGAAAAAAATAAAGAAAATAAAAGATAAAAATAAAGTGTCATGTAATATTTAGTACAAACTAATAATCTGTAAAGACATCTTTCACTAACCTTACAGGTTCCACATCATTACGAAGTGTCGTGTTCATGATCTAAGGAACAAGTACTAATCTAATCTAATCCCGCTGAATACTAATGCTAACCAAAGTTCTGCGTCCTATATAGCCGTCAGTCGCGTACACGGGAGATGCGTCGCCGTCACAGTTGCTGCCTCCTAGACTGGGTTGGTGGCGCCGCCACCCCCTCCCCCCAACATGACACAACGATATATCGCACCGTTCGTTAATCACTGGTGCTGGAATCGTAGTCGCACATTTTAGTTTGATATTATTTAATAGTGGATTCCATGTTCTGCTAAGAGGAAACTTCATGTTTGTGTTTATTAAATTGTCCCTCAACCTGATTTCAGTCGGTTGTCTGTAAACACTGTCAAAAAAAAAAAAAAAAAAAAAAAAAAAAAAAAAAAAAAAAAAAAAAAAAACAACCTGGGGTATAGGCTACTATGCGAGTCACATCGCATATCATCTAGTGTCCCGCGGTTAAACAGTGTTCTGCTACCGCCGATTTTTTCGGTTGCAGTAGTCTCGTGTGGCGGAAAGATAGATGCGTGCAACATTTCCACCATCGCATATTTGAAAAATTATTCTGGAAGTCACCCTGTGGAATCAACATGGTCTTCGTCATGTTAGATACGTGTTGTACTCTTCCCAATAACATTAACGAGACACTTTTTGAAACAGTGTAATTGTCTCCCTTTTCGGCGAAGAAGTTTGAATTTCGGTTTAAAAGTTCCTACAATGTTTGTTTGTAATTGGGGAAAAGTGATGCTCTACGACGATACCCATGGGTTTGGCGACGATTAAAACAACAAGGTGGCCACACTTTTCACAATATTTCTCAACATATCTGTCCAATGCAAACACGGCCGTGATACGCGATGAGATCAAAAAATTCACTCTTACACAGAATTCATCACTTCAGGCGATACCTATACGACAGAGGTCAGGGCCGCAACACCTTGCTTTAATACGACGAGCTTCCGTTATAGGCATCCGGTAAGAACGTCTCATTCACAACAATCTGGGTGGTTGACTGTTATGGTCTTGTACTATCAGCTAAAGTGGCTTTGTCATCAGTATTGCGGACGGGTGAAAGCATCGGGAAGCTACAGTCGTTACTTTTACCAAGGACATGCAGATCTGATGCATCAATTTATGGTGTAGCGTCTTCTCGGGTAAAATATTCCGGAGGTAAAATAATCCCACATTCGGAACTTCGGGCGGGTACCATTCAGGACGTTGTCGTCATCAAGATTGCGGATCGGAGCATAGGTTTGCTATGCCAAAATCGGGTAGGTAAGTTAGAAAATTTAAAACGAGAAATGGATAGGTTAAAGTTAGATAAGGTGAGGATTGGTGAAGTTCGGTGGAAGGATTAACAAAATTCCTGGTCATGTGAGTAAGGGCTAATACATACAAAATCAGATGGCGGTTACGCAGTAGTAGATAGCTACTGACAAATGATGAAGATTTATTGTGTAGATCATGTAACTAATGAGGAGGTGCCCAAGAAACTTGGGGGGGGGAGGTGTTTCTGGCATATTTTCCCCTCTTTGGCAGCCATCTCCCTAAGGAGTTCCATTACCCGACTAACGTTGGAGCTGCCAACTACGCGCAACTACTCGCAAACCCACCCTCTGTGAAAGCCTGTATCTTGCAGGCTGCGTGGTGACTTCAGGATGAGCGACACCATCCGGTTCAGGAACATTGTCCTGAACAGATAGCGCCTCAAACCTGTGCGCAAGACGAACTGGGTAGGTATCGCGAACGGTTCCCCGGAATGTCTGACGCCACCTGCCACGCACTGGAGCGAGCTCCCACGCAACCACAGGTGGGGTGTGTGCCTCATTGCTAGCAATGACAGAACTAGTCGCTTCGCAGGCCGCCGGTGGACATGACAGGCATCCGTTCCGTTCCCATGACCGGCCAACAACAACGGTGCCCCTCGATCGCAGCCTCAACCTGTGCAACCGAGGTTAACATTATTTGAAGCTTGGAGCGAAGTGTCACCGGCTCATACTGCATCGGCACACAGTAGTCACAGTCCCTATTCATGATTACAATATGAACGACTAGAAAGACGCGAAGTAGAGGATAAGTAAGGCAAACGAAGACGATTAGGGATAGTACGGAAAGTTACAGTAAAGATTGGATTTTGTATGAAGAGAAACGCATATAGAGAAGCGACGTATTCTAGTGTCGTCTGAGATATTATTACACTCCTGGAATATGAAAACCATGTATTCGTCTACCAAGCGGAGGTAATTTGTATTGACACGTTCTTGAGGCCTGAGTGTAGCCGACAGAGGGTGCACAATGTTGACGCTAGTACCGCGTATACCCTCATTTTGCAGCAATGCAAGCCGCGATTCTCTCACGGAGACGATCGTAGTGGCGTCGAATTAGTCATATTACAGAATGGCCTCTCATGTAATTTCTACCAGGTGCATCAGTTGAGCCACATTTCGTGCTGGTCGTGCAGACCGCGCAAGATGAACGTTTCATCCAGTCCCAAAAATGCTCGATGGGGGAGAGATCTAGAGATCGTGCTTCCCATGGTAGTCGACGTGCACCTTGAAGAACACGTTTGGTGGTACTGGATGCATCTAGATCGTGTATTGTTCTGTTGCGTAACGTCTTCTTGGTTCAAGAACGATAGCAATATGGGTTGAATGATCGTTTCAGTGAAAAGTGCGCTGTTTATTGTTCCCTCGATTGTCACCAGCGGAGGATGACCATTGTAGGATATGGCTCCTCACGCAGTGATGCCAGGTGTCGTCCCACTGTGCCTCTGTGCACCTTTCCTCCCCTGCACGATGTCAGACAGGCATACGGCCATAATTAGAACCTAGACAGAAGCGGCTCTCATCACTGGAGACGACACATCTGCATTCGTCTTTCCATAAGCGCCTAACGCGACACCTCTGGAGGCGAGTTGACCGATGCTGTGGAGAGCCACATCCTACACTGGCCTCTGGTGATCGCCCAGGGAACAATGAAAAGCACTATGAAGGCCGTCGGTACTGTTCATGCACCAACAAAGTGATGTGATTTTCCAACTAGACAATGTATACCGTACCGGCCGATGTGCTCTTCAACACTGACCAGAACGATGACCAGTGAGCATGGTTGGGACCTGATAGGAAGTCAACTTGCGCGGTCCCATATGAGGCAACAGATGATGTACAGTACCTCAGCTGAAAAAGGAGCTTACACACGCTACTAGCGTCGGCATTGCACACGCCATGGTGACTGTACTCACGTGCGTATGGCTCTCTGATCGTGTGTTGTATTCATCCAGAAGAATGTGTCAATATAATTTCATTGTGCTGGGTCGACGAATCCATTGTGTTCTTTTTTTATTTTCCAGGAGTGTATTTCCCCATTTACACTGATGATGCTATCAAGTTTCACTCTTACGGACGTAGCGTTTGCACGAACACACGGGAAGAGCCGCCTGAGTGCGGTGCGCCCCCGCACGGCTGAGGCGGTACTGGGTACCGGTAACGAACCGGACAGAAGACCGCGTGTGCAGGCGGCCCCCTCATACATATGCAGCAGCCGTCACGCCGCGGAAACTAATGAGTCGTAGTCAGGTGTGTACGTGTCTTAACATCCTAAATACCGAAACAGCCAACTGAATAACTACATCAACCGCTGCGAAATAGCGGCTACCTGCTGTCCGAAGATCAGGTCGCTTCATTAAAAATTTATGGCTCTTGTAGTACCAATCATGTTACACACTAAATTCCTTCATTATCGTCAGACAGTCACAAATTTCTTCATAATGCCTGGTTGTCATAAATAACTGGCCGAAATGTATTAGTCAGCAATTTTTTTTTTTTTTTTTTTTTTTTTTTTTTTTTTTTTTTTTTTTTTTTTTAACATGGAGGACAACACGCGGATAACTCGTAGAGCAGATATATCCTTCAGCGCAACACGAGGTGTACAGTACTAACTACTGCCCCTGTCGTCCAGCATTTCTGAAATAGAAAAAGTATCATAATAAAACCGGAGTGAAATTTATTCCTAGCACAGCACAATTAAAGGCATATATGAACTGGTCAGTGTGAAAGATGTGAAAGGGAAAGTTACAGTGGAGTGGCCCATCGTTCCAAGGCGCCTCGCTACGGATCGTGGGTTTATTCGCCGTCGGAAGTTTGAGTCGTTCTTGGGTCTCGGACATGAGTGTTATCCTTAGTTTAAATATTTTTAAGTGTAGGGACTGATGATCATAGCAGTTTGGTTCAATACCTTTACAAATATTAGAACATGTTTTGTTCAAATGTTTGCTAAGCTTACGGGACGTAACTACGGGGTCATCAGTCCCTAAACTTACAAACTACTTATGAACTACCTTATACTAAAGACGACACAAAAATCCATGTCCGAGTGGGACTCGAACCCCCGATTGTAGCGACCGTGTAGACTGTGACTGGCTCACCGCAGACCCCTCTGCCACCGCGGCAGGCACATATTTTGTAAAAGCATTCAAATTAAATAATGTAAACATTTCCGCTCTTTGACATGATTCATATGACATAATATCGTCTACACTGGCTATGCTCATGTAATGCACATTCAGTGGAAATATGTGGCACATGCATCTTCACTCAGAGATACTTACTATTATATTATTAGTTTGAAGAAAATTCCAGCAGCTGTGTTTATATCTTTTTAATTAATAAAGTTACGGATTTCGGTGCTTCAACGTTATCTTCACGCCCCCTCCATTATGTACTTGATGCAATCCTCAGGATGGTGACATTGAAGCCTCGAAACCGGTTGCTTCATTAATTTAAAATATAAACACAGCTGCAGGAATTGTATTCAAATCTAATATTGCATATAGCTGTTGTCCCATCTCATCAAATATGGAGAGAAATAAACTTCCTCTAATAGTTAACCCCCCCCCCCCCCCGATCTTTCTTCCTGAGCCGAATGTTTAGGGCAATTAGTATCAACTCGTAATAAAGCGCGAATATGTCAAGATGTGTTGAGTTAATAAATTGTCCAGTGCAGCAACTATTTTACAATTGTAAAGTAATTCTAGAAAGTAATACAGACGATTAATCAGGATTCCTTTCCATAAATTATCGTAATCCGCCTCAGCTGTCTTATATGCCTTCATTAGGTCGAGGCCAGTGTCGCACAATTAAAGGTGCATCTTCAGGTATCTTTAATTTACATGAGCTGGAATGTCTTATTGCGTGTCCCAATATTCATGATGGGTGCCGGGATTTTATGGGACCTTTCCTCAAAGTTGTTAGCAGGGTTTATATGGGACACCATTCAGTAAACGTCTATGTGGGCAGCAGGTGGTTAAACCAAGTTTAGTGCTTAAAATTTTTTATTGAATTCAGATCAAATGTTTGTTAAGCTTATGGGACTTAACGACGGGGTCATCAGTCCCTAAACTTACAAACTACTTACGAACTAGGACGACACAAATATCCATGCCCGAGGGGGGATTCGAACCCCCGACCGTAGTGGCCGTGCAGACCGTGACTGGAGCGCCTCAGTCCTTCGGCCATCGCGGCCGGCTTTATTGAATTGAACTGAACATGGGGTGTGTGTTCTACAACCCCTGAATCTAAAGAAAAATGAATTGTACCATTGGTTCGTGTCATATCCTGTTAAAAGACTTGTCAAAACTAGAACCGTTTTGGAGTCGTACGTCCACGTTATGACTCTCAAAAGTAAAAAAAAATTCTTAGAAACCATTAGGTGCACGTTTGGACTTAACAATGTTGTTGTCATTAAAAAGTATGAAAGGTATTCTGATCCACTGATAGTATATGGTATATTCAGAAGTACAATACTTCTGAATACGTCTTGCCGTCCTTTCTTAAGATATCATTGTGGAAAATCCTCCAATACTCGTCACCATATCAGTGTGCTATGGCGATGAAGGAAATCTGATGGTATGTGTCCACGTTGCACTCTTAATCCGGCATCGTTAGTTGTACTGTACATGTTCAAATGTTTGTAGCACTTATGGGACTTAACTACGGGGTCATTAGTCCCTAAGCTTACAAACTACTTATGAAATAGCTAAGACTAAGGACAACACAAATATCCATGCCCGAGGGGGATTCGAACCCCCGACCGTAGTGGCCGTGCAGGCCGTGACTGGAGTCCCCTCGGCCACCGCGGCCGGCATACTTGTCATGTACTCGCTTGTTGTCACTCTGTTATACACTTGGTTATTAGAAGCAGCAACTATTTGCTGTTGGAATTGCTTTATTGTCTGTTTCCGTCATTTTGTGCCCTTCTTCAAATTATGTTGCCCTTGAACATGTTTTAAAGATACTGACTGCCGAATCTTAGGAAATTAGCACCCACATTTCATTTTTAATGTGATTTTTTCGAAGTCTTATAAGGAAATGTTTAAGTCGCTTAAACTAACATGGAGGTAACTATTAAAGTGATACCTTCTGACAAAAACAAAAATAATAATTGATCTATAAATAGGGTGATAGACGATTGTAGTGCCTTCTATCGAAAACAATCTATCTTCGTCTTTCTTTCCTATTTTACCATATTTGTCCCATCTTATTTTTAAAGACATAAACCAGAGACAAATCATTAAAATTCAAAGTGGAAAGTATTTATATAAACGCTCAAATTACAAAATAAATCCAGTACGCTTTAAGTATTTTGAGAAACAATTCATGAAAATTTGCCGTTAACCTCTAAATGCATTAACATCAGTCACAGACATGATAAACAAGGGTAACTGTGATTAACAAAGAAAGTCAGTGTTTACAATCTGCTGACCAAATTAGTTACATCAAATTACAACATATAAATGCTAGAAAACAAGAAGCCGTAGATATTAGTTACTGGTCGTACAAGTGTTAACAAGTCTTAGAAGTTCCAAATTGAAAACGTAGTAACTTAAGGTATTAATTGTAGTACTGCAGAGAAACTGGAGAGGTCGGAGTAATTGAATGTTATACTTCTAGTACAGTCTTTGTTGTGACGCGTTTCGGAAACATTTGCATCCTAAGATATTCATCTGTTCTGTGATAGACAGCTACACGTTTTCTCTGTATAGACATGTGTATATATCTGTACAGTTAAAAGCTTATTAAAGACCTATGTACCTATATACTGTACGTGGCTCACGAAACGGCTGAATTCCTCATGCTGGAAGTTTGTATTCACAGAGACAGTCAAGTATCTTGCCCAGAACCTTCTATCACTTTCGTTAGCATTAACTTCATTATAATCTACAAAATGGAGCATTGAATGAAAAGTTCCCCGTTTTCCGACCGCGTCAAGTGGGATTTTAACCACTTGACGCGGTGGAAAACCCGAGAACTTTTCATTCATCGCGAGCCTATGCATTCCTACAAAATGGAGCATTGTTTTTAGTTCAAGATATTTATTACGCGGTATGGCATTTTTACAAGGTTTTCCCATCAGATTATCATATTCGGACCTACAATATCTCTGATTGCGCATTGTGTGATAACCAGAAAAACAATTAGAGATCAATAAAAACTTTCAGGTCGTTTGTTGATGTAGAAAATTATTGCTTATTTTTCCACTCTTTTATGCATGATGTTTAGTTTCTTGCACAATGCTATTTCGTAAGTTAGAAGTAAGAAATTGATCAAAAATTTCCAATGATGTACAACATTCTAGTGCGTTCACAATGTTATTAACGGTTGGCTAGTGCCAGAGTACCTACATTAACGGAACTATAATTAGGGTTTGTCTTAGACCATATCGTCGTTGGTTACCATTTCTTTATTGTAATGAGGATTCTGCGGCTTTCACTAAATTTCAGTTTCCTTTGTACCAGACGAAGATTCGGTAGAATAATACATTTCCTTGAGACACTCGTTACACCAAAGGTATTAGACATAAGGAGATGCATTGAATTCAATTTGTGCCATGGCGGGGATTCGACCTCGGGACCTCCTACTTACTAAGTATGCGCTTTAGACAAACCGACTACACGGACTGTCTTAAAGCAAGTCTCCCTCAACACCAGATACTTTAATTCTGCCTCAATATTCCCTGTGAAATGCGTATCAAATTGCCAGGGCTCTCCTATATTGCAATAGCACCCTAGCAAAGAACGCGAATGGGAACAATCCCGAATTTCACAAGGAACATGAGGCAGAATTAAAGTATGTGGTGTGGAGGGAGACGTGCTATAAGACAGTCGGTGTAGTCGCTTCGTCTGTAAAGCTGTGTTAGCTGAGCGGTTTAAAGCGTCTACCTGGTAAATAGTAGGTCTTCGGTTCGAATCGCAGCCATAGCACAAATTTTAATTCAATGCCTCTCCTTATGTTTAATATATGTAGAATAGATTGGAACGTCATCGACTTCTGGCAACTTGATTTCTGCTGACTGTTAAATATCCTGCACAATATGACATCCTTTAAACTCCTCTCGTCCGTGATTTCGTCAGTGTTTGGTGGTAATGCGAACACTTCAGGCAAACATATGTTGTAGATCCTCCTCGGAAAAATTTAAAAATTTTCTGACAAGATATATTACAGTTCTGGCAATGAAAGGAAAAGGACGTCGGTATCATGACAACTCAGCGACCTAATTTATAGGGCACCGTTTACAACTCAACCCACTGACTACTTTATAGGCCACCGTTTGCAACTCATATTTATTACTACGAAGTTATTAGCTTTCATAAGGACTTTTAAACATCTGACATAAATAGACTTTTAACATTGAAATACTAAGCAAAGTGAATTACTTACCCTCTTTGTAAGACTAATAAAAAAATATAGCACACAGGAGAAAAAATTCTCTAATACTGACACAGACACTTGGTGTCTAAATTGACTGTAACAGTAACAAAGTGTGGACGAACAATGAATGCTGAGAGAAATTAATCAGAGCTCACTGATGCAGAATTCAACAATCGAAAGGACTGTTCTATATTACGGATGCTCGTCGCTAATAGGTTAAAACCGAATGATTCAATTGAAATGTTTTTTAAGTTACCAGAGATGTCGAGATTCTAATTCTCCTCTATTACATGGATGAAAGTGCCCAGGACCTATTCGCCTCTTTTTTGTGCTGTGATGGACAAATTTTTACTTTTGATATCCAACTTGTTTTGACCATACTTCATTAGCTAACACAATTGGCAGGGATTTTGTTTTACTAGATCTTGAAATTTTCCTAACAAAAATTTAAGAAATACAGTGTTTATTTTTATTGCATTTATTTAAAAGCTTACTGCAGTTGACGTATAAACAACTTTGTCTGGATATCCAACGAGTCTCAAACTGTGCTAAATGTAGTTCATTTTAGACAGTTTAGTGGATTAAACAAATGTTTTCTCGTTCATTTACATACCATCACGCCGTTTGAACAGATTTATGTAAGTATAAAAGATACAAGTGGCGCGCTTCTGAAACCTCCGACGGAAAAATATCAAATGGTTTGCATGACAAAGCTGCTATTAGCTGAACATTAATATTAATCCAAATGATATATTTTGCAAATGGAGTTAATCGATTAACATAAGTTAGCATGATGGGCGAAAACAGATGGCGCTATGGTTGGCCCGCCAGATGATGCTGCCTTGGGTCAAACGGATATGAACTGCATTTTTTAAAAATAGGTACCCCCATTTTTATTACATATTCGTCTAGTACGTATAAAAATATGAATCTTTTATTTGGAACACTTTTGTCGCATTGTCATAGATGGCGCTGTAATATTCACAAACATATTGCTAACAATTTTAGACGATTAGTGGGTGAAAGGTCGGTTTTAAAAATTAAAACAAAGAACGTAGGTACGTTTGACCTTTATTTTGGTTATTCCAGTGTGATTACCTGCAATTAGCTCATGACTTGAATAAATGCTCAAAATTATGTCCTTCAATGCATTTGGCAATACGTTTAACGAAATTTCTCTCAACAGCGAGTAGTTCGCCTTCAGTAATGTTGTCACATACATTGACAATGCGCTGACGGATGTTTTCAGGCGTTGTCGGTGAATGACGATAACAAATATCCTTAAATTTTATCCATAGAAAGAAATCCGGATATGTAAGATCCGGTGAACGTGCGGGACATGGTATGGTGCTTCTACGACCAATCCACCTGTCATTAAATATTCCATTTAAGACCGCTTCAACTGCACGCGAGCCATGTGCCGGACATCCATCATGTTGAAAGTACTTCGCCATTCTATCATGTAGTGAAACTTCTTGTAGTAAAATCGGTAGAACATTACGTAAGAAATGAGAATATATCGCACCATTAAATAGGGGCCAATTATTCTTCCTCCCATAATGCCGCACCATAAATTAATCCTCCAAGGTCGCTGATGTTCGCCGGCCGCGGTGGCCGAGGACACTGAGGCGCTCCAGTCACGGTCTGCACGGCCACTACGGTCGGGGATTCGAATCCCCCCCTCGGGCATGGATATTTGTGCCGTCCTTAGTATAAGGTAGTTCATAAGTAGTTTGTAAGTTTAGGGACTGATGACACCGTTGTTAAGTCCCATAAGCTTAACAAACATTCGAACATTTGCTGATGTTCCGCTTGTCGCAGCCATCGTGGATTTTCCGTTGCCCAGTAGTGCATATTATGCCAGTTTACGTTACCTCTGTTTGTGAATGACGCTTCGTCACTAAACAGAACGCGCGAAAAAAATCTGTTGTCATCCCGTAATTTATTTTGTGACCAGTGGCAAAACTGTACACGACGTTCAAAGTCTTAGCCATGCGAATCCTGATGCACAGAAATATGGTACTGATGAAATTTATGTTGATGTAGAATACTCAACACTGACGCTTTTGAGATTCTCGATTCTCGCTCAGTTTGTCCGCTACTGAGGTGCAGATTAGCCGCAACTGCAGTTAAAACACTTACTTGGGCGTTATCATTTGCTGCAGGTCGTGGTCGACGTTTCTCTTGTGGCTGAACACTTCCTATCTCTTTAAACAACATAAACACCCGACGAAAGGTCCGGACACTTGGATGGTGTCTTCTAGGATAAAGATCCCCGTTGACCATTTTGTTCACAAAAGCCATACATAAATACCATATCGACCTTTTCTGCAATTCGTAAACGGTCCATTTTATCATGAATAATGTATCACGAAGCAAATACCGTCGGCACTGGCGATTACGCGATACCACGAACTCATACATTTGTAAACACACCAGATGTATTTCGCAGCATTGGTCGTTAATGTCTTATTAAAAAAAAACACGGGTCGATTTCAATCACCTAGTGATAATTTTATGTTCACCGTTGCAGTTACATTCAGGGCATTCATATGCTCGTTTGAAGATGATCGAAAGGTGATTGAAATCGATCTGTTTTTTTTTTTTTTTGTTTTTTTTTAATAAAACATTAACGGCCAATGCTCCGAAATACATCTGGTGTGTTCATCATTGTGTGGTCGTGGAGCAACTCCAGGAAATGGAATCAAACCTAAAAAAAATCATACATTTGTATCACAGTGTTCCAAATAAAACATTCATATGTATTTATGTAATAGATGAATATGTAATAAAATGGGGGTACATATTTAGAAAAATGCAGTTGATATCCGTTTGTCCTTTGGCGGCTCCATATAGTGGGCCAACCATAGCGCCATCTGTTTTCCCCTTCAAGCTAGAAAAGTTTTGTTCTTTGTAGTTTTTTCGTTTCATGTTTAAATGTTCACATGTCTGTAAATCTATCGGACCAAACTGCGTGGTCATCAGTCCGTAGCTTACAAACTACTTAAACCTAGGTAAACTAACCTACGGGCAAACACACACACACATACATGCCCCAGGGAGGACTCGAACCTCCACGGCGAGCAACCGCGCGCTCAGCAGCGAGGTGCTTTAGACCGCTCGGATATTCCACCGCGGCATGTTTATTTCGTGAGATATTTGGCTTGGTCAGTATCAATGGACCATCCGGTATATTGTAAATAGCTGAATTATGATGTTCTAATAGCCAAACAAATCGGCGTAGATCTGAGCTACCTTGAAAAAGTTTCACCCTAAAGCAGGAACTGACCCTCAAATCTCAGTTCTGCATTCTGCTTTCTCAAACTTGCACGGCAGAAAATACAAATTAGTACACCTTCTTAGAGTTTTCCAATTCAATAAATATTTCCAGAATGAAACTTTCACTCTGCAGCGGAGTGTGCGCTGATATTAAACTTCCTGGCAGATTAAAATTGTGTGCCGGAACCGGCACTCGAACCTGGGACTTTTGCCTTTCGCGGGCACAGTCGGTAGTGCACTTGCCCGCGAAAGGCAAAGGCCCCAGGTTCGAATCCGGGTTCTGGCACACAATTTTAATCTGCCAGGAAGTTTCAATCAATATTGATCGTTGAAAAAATTAATTTGGAGTATATGGAATTAACAGCCCATGTGGTACTGAGGTACCAGTAGTCGATCCATGTCCAAACACCCATAATAATACACGATGTAGTCTCCATGGTAGTCTATGAGTGTGCTCATTCTTGCGTCTGTTCGATCACACAGGTGGCTAATACTGCATTGGGATACAGTATTCCATGGCTTCTGATCTATGTCTTGACGAAGTTGTGAAACAATTGTATGTTGGCGAGTCACACAGGTAAAGTTACTTCCCATTAGATACATCACGTTGAAAGTAGCTTGTTAAATTTTCTATGAATGATTTCGGGCAGTAGCCATCAGGAAATGTAAGTTAAAACGCTCACTGCTATTCTAAATTACTTTGCGAGTGGCCACAGTACTTTCGCAACGGAAATTTATATAACTGCTCACTCCACATGCAGCCAACGTTTTAACAAACACAAGGAATAGAAAATTAAACCTGGGATGGGGAGTATGAAATTATAAAGCATAGGTTTGATACTTGAAATTATTTTCTATTCAATGAAATGAACAAGCAAATAAATGTGGGGAGACCAAATAAGTACAAAGAAGCACACACCTTGTACAAAAGTGAATTAAATTATACAGTTACTGCCCGTAATAAAATAGTTTCTGCGTTATTTGAATATGGAGGTAACATGGGAGGTTATTTGCAAATATACAGTGGATAAAGGAAAGCACACTCATTCATTCACAGACACACGCATAATGCTGGCGAGACACATTCAGGCAGGAACAATTTGTAGCAGCAGTTAAACGAAGCATCGGTGGCATCTTGACGAGATGATGGGAGTCTTTGAACACAATTGCAATTATACTATGCACAAACGAACTAATGTGCAAGGAGGCAGCGGCATGCTATTGTTAAGTACCACATGGTCTATGACCATGGTGCATGGTGCATTAAAATCTACAAAGAGAAAATAAAATAAAAACGTAATAGTTAAAAGGCATTTTACACCACTGGAAAGCGATCAACAGCTTATGTAAAACACTTCATTCAGCCAAGATCGCTAAAAAATTATTTTTGTGCCTTAACCGGTTTCGGTGAGCTCAGTCACCATCTTCAGAAAGTCCAGTATAATCACTGAAAAAGTTATGCAATGTCTACAAACTGCAAAATTATTGTGGTATACATTAGAATGACAGTTAACAAAACATGTACATTACCTTAGTGTCATATGTAAAAATAGAGACATAACCTTCTCATCCACATAAAGATCTTGTTAAAGTTTTTCATCACAGGGTTGTTTGCCATATTGAATAAAAAGGGGTCTTGGCCCAAGCAAACAGGAGACTGATTAGGAAAACATTGCACAACAGAGTTGCATATATAACACACACACACACACACACAGACCCACGCACACGAATCGTCACTGTGCAAGTAGCCTAATGTCTATATAGAGTAGAAATATATAACTATAAATATAGATAAAGTAATATGTACACAGTTCCAAATACAGAAAAGCGTCCTATGAAGTTGTGAAATAACTTTTTTTATTTAATATGTAGTATATAAAAGCTAAGATAAAAATTCTCATATTTTATATATATATGGGTGCGTGTATATGTATGGGAATGATTTCGTAACTTCACAGTACCATGTTTCTTTGAAGTTGAATCTGCATCCATATTGTTTTGTTTTGACACCACTGCTACCTAGTGGCAACCTGTAGCAACTCTGTTGTGCACTGTTTTCCTGTTCAGTCTCCTGTTTGCTTGGGCCGAGACCACATTCTATTCACCCACCCTGTGATGAAAAACTTTAACAAGATGTTTACGTGTATGACAAGGTTATGTCTCTATTTTTACATATGACGCTAAGGTAATGGTTTGTTAACTGTCATTTTAATGTATACCACAATAACTTTGCAGTTTGTAGACATTGTATAACTTTTTGCAGTGATTATACTGGACTTTCTGTAGATGGTGACTGAGCTCACCGAAACCGGTTAAAGGACAAAAATAAATTTTTAGCGATCTTGGCTGATTGAAGTTTTATATGAAAAAAGTAAAGCTTGTAAAAAGATATAAAATAGCCAAGATCGCTTATCATCAATTTTTATTAATGACGACCGGTTTCACTGAACTATGTCAGCATCATCAGGTCAAATAAAATATTTTACAAGGCCATAATCTTGTAATGTCAAATTGTTGTTATATAAAACGATTTACAGTGCATAGGTGGACTATGTCATTATAATAAAACGTAATTAACACATGTCACTCACTGTGTTAATTACGTTTTATTATAATGACATAGCGTACCTATGCACTGTATATCGTTTTATATAACAACTATTTGACATTACAAGATTATGGCCTTGTAAAATGTTTTATTTGACCTGATGATGCTGACATAGTTCAGTGAAACCGGTCGTCATTAATAAAAACTGATGATAAGCGATCTTGGATATTTTATATCTTTTTACAATATTACAAGTGGATCGCCTCCTATAACGTAAACCAACTTAAAAAGTAAAGCATACGCGAGAATTCAATAGATAAAAGCTAGTATCAGTAGAAACCATGGCTGAAGGCTGAAGTAATGACCATTACTATTGCATGTTGTGAAATCAGTCGTACCAAGATAGTAAAGACAGAATCAATCGATAAATTTCGACAGAGAATTTAGCATGTTCGCAGAAACAGCCACCACACGAAAACATTAGTTAAAAACAGCAAGGAATTCAAACATACTAAATTTATACAAAGGCTGAAGGCCACACACATGTATTCTATCTTGAGAAAACCGGACACAAAAATCATTACCGGATTGAAACTACAAATACTAAATTTAAACTGAATTACTCGAGTTATGAAATGTAAGAAATATTTCCCCTCGCATAGCGAAAGAATTACTCAAGAAAAATCATCAATGATAAACCAGGACTGCCTGGCCACGAATAAAGTATTCTAACAGCAAGGCATCCCCTCATCATGATTCGACGAAATACACACATCGGCGGTCTCGGCAAGAGTGATGCCTCATACCGCGGTCAGACCCTTCTCCTCTCTGCAACGGATGTAGGGAGCGTTCAAAGCGATGTAGGGTGCGTTCTCTAAGCCTACTGTCTAACAACCCTCGCTACCTGAGGGGGATAATACCCTGTACTACAGCTCCAGAGAGGTCTATTTTGTCACCTCCTTCGTACATTAAGAATAGGTCACCTCTCCATATTGTCAAGTAATGGTGTCTCTGGCATAGGAGCATACAAGCTTTCTAGGGTTTTATTTGCGGACGGAGAAGTTAATACTGCTTCCTCCCACAAGTCCCCTAAAACCTCCACATCCTTGCGGATGCTGTTGCGTAGCAGTGTGCGTTTGTACCGCCCTACAGTACGCACGAGGTGCCGTATTTGCTGTCCAAGTCTTTATGGAAAGCATAGAGTTCTGACTAACCTGTTGTCTTCTATAGTTGTGTCCCCAGCGCAGAAGACAGCACACAGGTCGTTGATTCTTCTACAGCATACAAGTGAGTCTAAAATAAGTTCTGTATGATGGAAGCTTAAGAAACGACTCGCGAGATTTTTAATTGTCAGGGATGCCATTTATTAAATAAATAATAATATATGAACAACTATTGTTAATACGAAACGGCCCATGCTGCCCGTAGTTCTTTTTGAGGCCTCGACTGTTATCACCATTACACCAAATCTTTACTCATGACCGGCGCGGTCCGGCGCGTATATTGGTCAGCTCGAGACTGCAACTGTGGCGCGTTGCGAGAGGGCACCTGACGCTCTATTTCGCGCCAAAACAGGGCCGTCGCGCACTTTCTGCAAAATAGCTCTTCTCTTGTTACAGTAAGAGAAGGCACATTAAACTTTTAAACGGTCTAAATCTAGCCTGTCCTTGAGAGATATTTATCATAAATTCTCAGCTCTGAATAATTAATATTTAGTATATAATAAACAAAACTAATTTAAAAAGAAATCACGTGACGTGAAATGCAGCAGCCAATGAGAGGAGAGCACCGTAACATAGGCGGGCTTTCCCACGGGAACCAGCACCTACTGTGCCATATGCTACTGCTCCTCACCCCACATTTCAACATATGCTGCACATCTGTCTTTCTTCCGCATTTAAGACACGTACAATGTTAGCAAAGAAACGACCAGCGGCCAGAAATATGAAGTGGCCATAGGCCAGGAATATCACAAGCAGACGGCAGTGGAGACGACGTACGAAGCCATGCGTTCTTAACTATAGTAAACGAAGCCTAAAGCACGAAGCGGCGACTGTAAGCCATTGCGCGGCAGTCAATATTAAAAGCAAACTTCCACATTCATTCGAACACACCAGTTCAATCACACGGGTGGAAAGGAATATAAACATGGGGCATCGATCATTAATAAAGGAATGAATTATGTTGCAAATAACTCAAAATGGAACACGTTCAGTTGACGTGTTTCAACGTGTACGACTGGAAAGAATGGAGCCAGGAAAGCTACTGTACGTCTTGCTGAGCACGTTGCGTTTCACGCACAGGAAATGGTCGAGCATTATCGTTTAGGACAAGATACCGTCACAGTTTAGCTAGAATGGCGAAAGAACGGGTGATACGAGTTGGAAATTAAATATTGGAAAGACTGTGAGGACAGTATGCAGTGCAATCCACTGTCGTTGCTGATAGCACACGTTGTCGACATACCTAACTTACCTCTGAGCATGTAGACTCACCTGTCCCACGTCACATGCGTACACACTGTCGAAGGAAACACAATAACTTGTAAGTGAGCAGTCTAACGTAACTTGTTACTATATTTTCTAACCAGAAATTAGAAGCCAAAAATGAAACGCCAATTCAACGAATGGCGTCATTATGAGTGGCCACGAAATTCGAAAGTGCGTCAGAACCCTAGTATGGTGACTCTGGTGTAACACTCTGATGGTGTTATTCTAACGTATTACGTTCCTCCACGACACACCGTCAGTGCAAAGTATTGCTGTTCGTTTTGGAGCATCACTTGTGATCAGTTTTGTGAAAGAAGCGGCAATATTTTCAGTGCAAACCATCAATAATTTTACACGACAATGCGCGGGTGCATACAGCGCAAGCTGTGGCTGTTCTATTCGGTCGATGGGACTGGGAACTACTGTACCATCCACCATACTCCCTGGACTTAACACTTTGCGACTTTCATTTGATTCCGAAGATGAAGGAAACACTTCGCACCATTCGCTTCAGAACTTTTCCAGCGATTCGACAGGCAGTAGACCGATCTATTCGCACCACCAACGGAACAGGCTCTGCTGTGTTCTACGCCTTCCACATCTCTGGCACTGGCTCTGGTAACTACGTTGAAGGACGGTAACAGGTTCAAACTTCTAACGCTTTTGTGTCGGTTGTGAATAAGTAGTTGCCACTATTTAAATTCCAACCCTCTTACGGTATCTGCACGTACCGAGCGCTGGTCCGCGCTTCTAACTCTAAAGGAGAACATAGCTTACCGCTCCACAAACAATAAAGCCCTTAGTGAGTCAGTGTACATTAGACAAGTGCACGTTACAAGACAGTGCAAACCAGCTCTACAACGTACACTCATTGGATCATCACTTTCGTTGCCAAAGGCCATGAGCAGCTTTTCCATCTTCCAAAGATCATCTGAAAGCACCACGAGTCACGCACGTCTATGCTGTGGCTTGAATGTAAGACGCGCTAGAGGCATACGTACAAGTAGTCCCATTGCAAGTAGAATTCGCGCAAGAAGTCGTGGCCCATGGGCAGAAACGCATTCTCGAATCGTGAGCTGGCTCAGTTGCACGTTGCCTGCTGGCCCGTACGCTTCGTCTGTTAGCCGGCAGTCAATGCGCCCCGCGACCGTGTTGTCTACTGGTTATTTCTGTCATTGACATCTTCTGGTCTTAAGCCAACAACGTGCATGTCTGCCCTGATGTTGCCGGTCTTCCTCGTGGTCTTGTTCCTCCTGGGCTTAAGTGCTGTTTTTTCAACAGGGTTGTCCTGCTTTCGCCGAGGTGGAATAGCCGAGCGGTCTAAAGCGTCTCGCTGCGTGGTTGCTCGCCGTGGAGGTTCGAGTCCTCCCTGAGGCATGGGTGTGTGTGTTTGTCCTTAGGTTAGTTTACCTAGGTTTAAGTAGTTTGTCAGCTACGGACTGATGACCACGCAGTGTGGTCCGATAGATTTACAAACATTTGAACATTTGTCCTGCTTTCTCATGACGTGGTCGTACCAGAGGAGATGAGCTTCCCTCAGTTTGTCTGTGATGAGCACGTCACCAATCATTTGCCGGGCCTGTATGTTTTACATGATCACATCAGGGCAGCTTCATGGACCAATGAAGCATCTTCATCTTCATGGAATTAAACATTTGCTCCTGTCCCATAGATTGTTGCTGGGCGTGCCATAAACGTTTACCTTCAAACTTTGAGGCACCTTTTTATAGCAGAGGACTCTAGTGAACTGTCTCAGCTTGAGCCAAGCTGCATTGACTGTCGTCCGAGTATCGAGAGTTGTATCACAGTCGGAGTCCAATGACGTCGGAAATTGAGCAATAGGTGCGAAAACATTTCTACCGATCTTATTACGCTGCCATGCCAGACATGTACGTGCCGGTGCATGTAAATCTACCTGGCCACACTGTCTACATTACCGGAACGGGTTGAAGCAATGTCCTGAAATATTTTACATTTCTAATGATACATTCAAACCAAACGCAAATTTACTAACAATCATACATATTGCAAACGCCTAACCGTTACATACTCAGGGAGTTGATGAAGCTGTCAACTAAACCATATTCCTGCAGTCAAACATATAGGGAGTCGGTGAAGGATATGACAATAAAATAAATCCGACGCAGAGGATACCGTGCTACCGAGACGCTTGTCCACTATTGGTCGAGCTGATCTCCGCGAGCTTACGAGAGAAACTCGGGCGTCCGACCTTTGATTGTCGTGAGTAAACTCGTGCTCTCCAGATAATCCATTTTTAGTCTGGGGCAACGTCCCTGAGATAAATAGGTCCTAATCTCCCGGATCCGACCAAAGGATTTCGGGAGGTTAGTTGTAAGGCCTATGCCGGAACTGGTAAGCCCCTCCCACTTATTCCCAATCTCTTTGCCCCACTATCAGCTTGTCTGATAATTGGCTGAATAGAACCGCGACTCTTTAAGGGCCGGATCTCAAGTAGCCCGCTCCACTCCTCGGAGTGGAGTATAAAATACTGTCCTGTCTTTAGTTGCAATTTGTAACTTAAGTCGAATGTGAGAGATGAGTAGGAAAATAACGAACTATTTTACTTATTCTCCTGAATCCAAAAAATAAAAAAAACTTTCAATAATTCGTGTGCGAGTGAAAAGCCAGGAAGTTTAAAATCATTTGACGATGAAAGTGAAACTGTAAACTGAGCACTGAACCTACATGTGAAAATGCAGTGGACGAACTTGTGCATGACATAAAGTTACAAGATCGTCCAGAATGTTGGACGTTGGAACAAGAAATCGTATATTGTGAGAAAAATAACTGGTTGTTCGTTTCAAACAAAAAACTTGGTTTCAGAATTTGCAAAGAAGCAGCAACTTTAGGCGTAGAATGAAATAAAAAGTCATGAAGACTGCACGTCTTGGGCTGCCATAACTGTGTGATCTTCAGGTAGTTGCAGAAACTAAATAGTTTCTTTGCGGAAAAAGTGTACAATATCCTTTTCTTTTATTCTTTAGAGGTTTATGGGAATAGCACGCATCATTTCGGGTGATGTAAACTGAAGTGTTCAATAGCACTGCTTATTGTCTGATTCATTTGACCTGTAGTAAAGTCAATAAACTTTTTTTTATAGACGAAATCTTCTCGGGTTTCCATCCGGGTGGCTGCGTTGAAATTCCGCAACGTTTCGATGAGTGACAGGCTCATCATCTTCATGCTGTCACTCATCGAAACGTTGTGGAATTTCAACGCAGCCACCCGGATGGAAACCCGAGAAGATTTCGTCAGGGCCATACGCCGGGAAAGCCTACATTCACTTTTTTTATAGTTCATGTTGATGACGTCATGGGTAAAAGATGACTTGCGGTATCCCATGCTTCAGTAATAAGTAATTTTCGCTGCATAATATATATATATATATATAGTGTAACAAAAAGGTACGTCCAAACTTTCAGGAAACATTCCTCACACACAAAGAAAGAAAATATGTTAAATGGACATGTGTCCGGAAACGCTTAATTTCCATGTTAGAGCTCATTTTAGTATTTCTCTTTAACTGTAAATTGAAATAATTAGTGTAGAGCGTTGTAAAAATATCAAATTGTTTCGTTAGTAGGTACTGTACTTCCTCGAGTCACGTCATTAACACTGATTTTCTGTGAACGTTTGGGCAGGAATTGTTGGTGATGTCTTGATTGGGCCACATGTTCTTCCACCTACGCTCAATGAAGCACTTTATTATGATTTCATACGGAATACTCTACCTGTGCTGCTAGCACATGTGTCTTTATAAGTACGACAAAACTTGTGGTTCAGGCACGATGGAGCTCCCGCACATTTCAGTCGACGTGTTCGTACGCTTATGAACAACAGTTTCGGTGACCGATGGATTGGTAGAGGCGGACGAATTCCATAGCCTCCACGCTCTCCTGACCTCAACCCTCTTGACTTTCACTTATGGGGGAATTTGAAAGCTCTTGTCTACGCAACCCCGGTACCAAATGTAAAGACTCTTCGTGCCCGTACTGTGGACGGCTGTGATACAATACGCCATTCTCCAGGGCTGCATCAGCGCATCAGGGATTCCATGCGACGGAGGGTGGATGCATGTATGCTCGCTAACGGAGGACATTTTGAACATTTCCTGTAACAAAGTGTTTGAAGTCACGCTGGTACGTTCTGTTTCTGTGTGTTTCCATTCCATGATTACTGTTATTTAAAGAGAAGTAACAAAATGAGCTCTAACTTCGAAATTAAGCGTTTCCGGACATGGGATGCCACATAACATATTTTCTTTCTCTGTGTGTGAGGAATGTTTCCTGAAAGTTTCGCCACGCTTGCCTAACCAATGCACCATCGTTTTGTGGGGCCAGTTGTTTTCCGACTCTGATTTTATTCCCGGTCAGAATATTGTGAACAGTCAAAAAGGCTTTTTCGCCGCTATTTCTAATTCTGGATAACAGACGTATTTGTTGTCCTGAAACACCAGTCCACCCTTCTGCTTCACCACTTAAAGAACCTCAGCGTCGGAATTGTGGGGCTGTTTAGTTCCGGCCAATAGTTTCAGAACCGACCGTAACGGTCACTCTGGTCAGATCTGCTGCAGGCGCGCAATTCTGGCGGCGGACGCGTGTTGAGTTGCAGCGTCCTCCATAAGACTGACAAGAGAGGCCCTCTCGTGCACATTTGCTGACAGCTCTCTCTCTCTCTCTCTCTCTCTCTCTCTGTCTCTCTCTCTCTCTCTCTCTCTCTCTCTCTCTCTCCTCCTACCTCCCCCGTCTCTCTTTTCTCTGTACCTCTCTCTCTCTCTCACTACCACTGACCAAGGACTATACGACTCGACAGAACGCTAGTTTGTAATGAGTCTAAACGCCTCACCGGGGTCTGTCATGTGTATTTCCCAGGATTCACGCCGGGACGAAGGTAGGATTATACGTAATTTAACCATCGTTTTAAAGCTGATCTAATTACTTATAACGTCAAATCTTCTAAACTATTTGTTGTATAGTGATACAGTGTACCGGTGCATTCACAGACATTTGTTGATGTGCAAAAGGTGTAGTATACGAGGGGAGCTCGACTGCGGCAGAGTTGCGTAAGGAAAAAAAAAAAAAAGACAAAAAGGAAACAAGAGAGTGAGTGTGTGAGAGAGAGAGAGAGAATACCTTGCCTTGTTTTACGACCAACTTTAGGTTTGTAGTTTTATAATTTTTTGCAAACATTTCGGAAAAAATTATAGTGATACGATTACGACTCTACTATTGTGATAACATCTATGCACCCAACATGTAATATTCTTACTGAGCGTATATTAACAAACAGCCAAATTTATGTGATATTTGAGTTTAGCTTTGACAAACATGCTCTATTTTGAACTCTTACCTCTTAAAATGATTGTTTAAATATATCTCCCACATTTTGATTATATTTTTCCGTTAAAATATTAACACCTATCTTGCCTTGGTAGTTTGTTAAAAGTTTCTATTCTTTGCCTGTAGAGGTTACGAGTGACTATAGCCTGGATAGAACATAGCGTACTTTTGACGTTCGTAAATCAGTCACGTCACATCCCTCGCCCGAAAATCTCCTTTGCGTACTCCATTTTCTACATACGTACTCCGAAATCCACGGTAAGGTGCGTGGCGGAGGGTACACTGTACCACTACTAGGCATTTCCTTTCCTATTCCACTCCCAAATAGAACGAGAAAAAAAAAAGAATGCCTATATGCCTCCGTACGAGCCCTAATTTCTTTTGTAATTCTGATCACTATGCGAAATGCAAGTAGGCTGCAGCAAGATCGTACTACACTCACTTTCAAATTCCGCGCCCTCTAAATTTCCTCAACGGAATTTCACGAAAAGAACGTCGTCTTTCCTCCAGCGATCCCCAATTGAGTTGCCGGAGCATTTCCGTGACACTCGCGCATTGGTCGAACCTACCGGTAACAAACCTAGCAGCTAGCCTCTGAACTGCTTCTCTGTCTTCCTTTAAACTGATCTGCTGCGGGTCCCAACACTTGAGAAATACTCAAGACGTGCTCGTACAAGCGTTTCATACGCGGTATCCTTTACAGGTGAAGTACATCTTCCCAAAATTCTCCCAATAAACCGATGTCGGCGGTCCGCCTTACTCACAACTGTTCTTACATGTTCGTTCCATTTCATATCGCTCTGCAATGTTACGCCTAGATATTTGAATGACGCGACTGCATCAAGAAGTTCAGTACTAATGCTGTATTCGAATATTATGGGATTGCTTTTATTAATCATGCGCATCGCCTTACATTTTTCTTCATTGAGGGCTAGCAGCCTTTCTTCGCACCAACTAGAAATTTTTCTAACTCTTCCTGTATGCTATTACAGTCAGTTAAAGACGACACCCTCCTAACCATCACAGCGTCATCAGCAAACAGCCGCAAATTAAAAGTTGCACTGTCCATCAGATCATTTATATATATATATAGCGGTCGTATCACACTGCCTTGGGGCACACCTGACGATACACTCATCTCTCATGAACACTCGCCGTCGAGAACAACGTACTGCCTTCTATTACTTAGGAAGTCTTCCAGCCATTCACAAATCTGTGACCCTATTCCATAAGCTCGTATCTTCGTTAGCAGTCTGCAGAGTGGAACCAATTCAGACGCCTGTTTGAAGTCGAGAAAAACAGAATCCGCCTGTTGCTTTTCATCCATGGCTCGCCAGATGTCATGTGAGAGAAGGGCAATCTGAGTTTCACATGAACGATGTTTCCAGAATCCGTGCTGGTTCGTAGAAAGAAGCTTTCTTTCTTTCTGTTCGCCAGACTGCCAAGTGCTGATAAAGCTGCGAAAATTGGAATTAATATTCTAATATACATGTTTTTGTTTTGTTTTGTTTTGTAGAATTACATACAAGTTTTACAAATTGGAACATTTTTGTGTGCATGTTGTGATTCTCTCCATGGAGCCTTACGATACTTCCGAGTACCAGCAGTGAAAAAGTTTGGAAAAAAAATAGACACTACCTTTTGATGTCACAACAGCATAAATTCTACAAAGAAAATGTAGAAAAGCAATTTTTTTCTTATGTGAGGATACAAAGCGTTAATGTTACTGGGCCGGCCGCGGTGGCCGAGGGGACTGAGGCGCTCCAGTCACGGTCTGCACGGCCACTACGGTTGGGGGTTCGAATCCCCCCTCGGGCATGGATATTTGTGCCGTCCTAGTTCGTAAGTAGTTCATAAGTAGTTTGTAAGTTTAGGGACTGATGACCCCGTTGTTAAGTCCCTTAAGCTTAACAAACATTTGAACATTTTTTTAATGTTACTGGTTGTTGTTGTTGTTGTTGTTGTGGTCTTCAGTCCGCAGACTGGTTTGATGAAGCTCTCCAAGCTACCCTGTCCTGTGCAAGTCTCTTTATCTGACATTACGTTCGGCAACCTACATCCTTTTGAATCTGCTTACTGTATTTGTCCCTAGGTCTCGCTCTACGATTTTTACTCCACACGCTTCCTTCTAATGCTAAGTTGACAATTCCTTGATGTCTCAGAATGTGTCCAACCAATCTATCCCTTCTCTTAGTCAGGATATTCTAGAAACTCCCTTTCTCCCCGATTCGGTTAAGCAGCTCCTCATTAGTTACGTGATCTACCCATCTAATTTTCGTCTGTAGCAACACATTTCAAAAGCTTCTGTCATCTTTTTATCTCAACTCATTATTGTCCACGTTTCACTCCCATACAATGCTGCACTTCAGACAAATGCTTTCAGAAAGGACTTCCTAACATTTAAATTAATATTGGATGTTAACAAGTTTCGCTTCTTTAGAAACGCTTTTCTTCCAAAAGCCATTCTGCATTTTATATCTTCTTTACTTCCGCCATCAGAAGTTATGTTGCTACCCAAATAACAAAATTCATCTACTACTTTTATTGTTTCATTACCTAACCTAATTCCTTCTGCATCGCCTGATTTTCTGACATTGCATTCCATTACCTTCGTTTTACTCTTGTTAATCTTCATCTTATATCTTCCTTTCAAGACACTGTCCATCCCGTTCAACTGCTCTTCCAGATCTTTTGCGGTCTGTGACAGAATTACTATGTCATCGGCAAACCGCAATGTTTTTATTTCCTCTCCCTGCACTTTAATGCCCTCTCCAAATTTCTCTTTACATTCCTTCACTGCCTTCTCAATGTACAAACAACCCCTGCATCCCTTTCTTGCCATTCGACTCTAATAACCTCTGTCTGGTTTTTGTATAGGTTGAATATAACTCTTCGCTCCCTAAATTTTACCCCTGCTACCTTCAGAATTTGGAAGAGTGTATGCCAGTCGACATTGTTAAAAGCTGTCTCCAAATCGACAAACGCTAAAAACGTAGCTTTCCCTTTCCTTAGACTATCTTCTAAGATAAGTCGTAATGTGAGTATTGCCTCCCGTGTTCCTACATTTCTCCTAAATCCAAACTGATCTTCCCCGAGGTCGGATTCCACAAGTTTTTCCATTCGTCTGTAAATAATTCGTGTAATTATTTTGCAACCATGACTTATTAGACTGATAGTTCTGTAATTTTCACACTTGTCCGCACTTGCTTTCTTTGGAATTGAAATTACGATATTCTTCTTGAGGTCGGAGGGTATTTCCCCAGTCTCATACATGTTGCACACCAGGTGATACAATTTTTTCACTACTGGCCGTCCTAACGATATCACCAGTTCAGACGGTATATCGTCTACTCCAGGGGCCTTGTTTCGACTCAAGTCATTCAGCGCTCTGTCAGATTCTTCTCGCAGTATCTCCTATCTCATCTTCCTCCACTTCGTCCTCCATTTCTAGAATACTACCTCAAAAGAATGACTTGTACCGGCAAGACCTTTTAAATGGTTTTATGACATGACTGATAAAATGTTTTAAGTAGAGCACATAGGTCATCATGACTTGCAATTCTGCACTGATGATGTCCCATCATAGGGATAAAATCGATATCTTTTGAAGTTTAATAAAATAAACACCTCACATCGCCTACCAAGCGGAAACCTTTTATTTCATTATAATTCTGTGGTGGGCTGGCACAAAATGGAATCTAGTTACCTTGAAGTTTATTTCCTTTGTATAGGCCCTCTATATATTCCTTCCACAGTTTAGCTTTCCCCTCTTTGCTTGGTACTGGTTTTCCGTCTGAGATCTTGATATTCATACAGCTGCATTTTTTTGTGTGACTAGTAGCGGATTTTATTCTCAACCCAACTTTGTAAGGCCTCTGTTGTTACTGATTGCGATAGTGAAGTTTTAAAAAAATTAGGAGTTACTGGTTTGGAGTGGTCGCCCTGTCCCCACCGCAGAGTGGAGCCGCAGCCGCAGCCGCGCACAGTGGCGCCGCCCTCGAGCCGGGGTGCGCAGTTTACGCGAGTCATCGGCGCGCCGCCCACTCCGCCGCCGGTTGAACGAGCCGGCCTCCCGTAAGAGGCGGCTGCGAACGGCGGCCCTCGCGGCCTAATGACTCTCGGCTGTCCCGCCCTGTCCTGTCCTGTCCTGTCCCGTCCTGTCGCAATTAGTCCAGCGGGCGCCGCCGATGGGCGCCGGCGCGTCGGTCTGCCCGCTGTGTCCGCCGCGCGCGGCCGTACGAGTTGCCGGTACTCACTCGGCGCGCAGTCATCACGCGCTGCACTTGGGTTTACGGCCGCGGCGCACGCGTAGAGGGGCATAAACGGGCCGTGCGAGAGCGCGGTTAACGCGCACGCCGAAAAATTTAAAACTCTTCAGGTGATACACCGGCGCAGAGAGCGCCGAACTCCCGCGAGTACTCTGTCAGTCTAAATTTCCCCCCTCCCCAGATTTGCATCTACACCAACATCTATATGGGATACTCGGCCAATCACAATCAAGTGGCCGGCCGCGGTGGCCGAGGGGACTGAGTCGCTCCAGTCACGGTCTGCACGGCCACTTCGGTCGGTGGTTCGAATCCCCCCTCGGGCATGGATATTTGTGCCGTCCTAGTTCGTAAGTAGTTCATAAGTAGTTTGTAAGTTTAGGGACTGATGACCCCGTAGTTAAGTCCCATAGACCATACAAACATTTGAACATTTGAACAATCAAGTGCCTGGTAGAGGGTTCATCGAACCGCCTTTATACTATTCATCTCCCATTCCAGATTCGAATAGCGCGCGGGGAGAAAAAACATCTGAATCTCTCCGTTCGAGCTCTGATTTCTAGTATTTTATTCTGATGATCATTTCTACCTATGTCGGAGGGAGTCAACAATATATTTTCGCAATCGGAAGAGCATTTCGGCGATTACGGTTTCCTAAGTATCCCATGCAGCAGCGATAAACGCCGTTGTTAATTCCCATACCATATCCGCTATCATTTCCGTGATGCTATATCCCCTGAATGAAACTTTCACTCTGCAGCCATCTGTGCGCTGATATGAAACTTCCTGGCAGATTAAAATTGTGTGCCGTAACCTGGACTCGAACCTGCGACCTTTACCTTTCGTGGGCAAGCGCTCTACCGACTGAGCTATCCCGACACAACTCACGATCCCGCCTCACAACTTTACTACCGCCAGTACCTCGCCTTGAAGTAAAGTTCTGAGGCCCTGTATATATTCCTTCCACAGTTCAGCTTTCCCCTCTTTGCTTGGTACTGGTTTTCCGTCTGAGATCTTGATATTCATACAGCTGCATTTTTTAGTGCGACTGGTAGCGTATTTTAATCTTAACCCAAATGTTTAAGGCCTCTGTTTTTCTTCATTGGGATGGGGAACTTTTAAAAAAATTAGGAGGTACTGGTTTGTGCACATTTAAGTGCCTGGCAGAGGGTTCATCGAACCATCTTTATACTGTTCATCTCCCATTCCAGACTCGAATAGCGCGCGGGAAGATGAAACATCTGAATCTCTTCGTTCGAACTCTGATTTCTGGTATTTTATCTCGTGATCATTTCTACTTACGTAGGAGGGAGTCAGCAATATATTTACGCAATCGGAGGAGAATGTTGGCGATTAGGGTTTCCTAAGTATCCCATGCAGCAGCGATAAACGGCGTTGTTAATTCCCATGTCGTATCCTGTATCATTTCCGCGATGCTATCTCCCCTGAATGAAACTTTCACTGTGAAGCGGACTGTGTGCTGATATGAAACTTGCTACCAGATTAAAATTGTGTGCCGGCACCTGGACTCGAACCTGCGACTTTTACCCTTCGCGGGCAAGCGCTCTACCGACTGAGCTATCCCGACACCACTCACGATCCCGCCTCACAACTTCCGTCAGTACCTCGCCTTGAAGTAAAGTTGTGATGCGAGATTGTGAGTCGTGTCGGGATAGCTCAGTCGGTAGAGCGCTTGCCAGCGAAACACAAAGCTTCCAGGTTCGACTCCCGGTTCCGGCACACAATTTTAATCTGCCAGCAAGTTTCATATCAGCTCATACTCCACTGCAGATGAAAGTTTCATTCTGGAAATATCCCTTAGGCTGTGGCTAAGCCATGTCTCGACCATATCCTTTCTACCAGGAGTCTTGCAACTTTCGCAGGAGAACTTCTGTGAAGTTTGGAAAGTAAGAGGCGAGGTGATATCTCCCCTACATTATGAAAATACAAAAAAAGGGCAGCCCTTTTTTTGGACTCTTTCGATGGCTTCCGTCAAATCCACCTGATACGGATCCCACACTGGGCAGCAATACTCCAAATAAGGACGGGCAAGCGTAGTGTATGCAGTTTTTTTGTACTTCTGTTCCATCTTTTAATCGTTCTGCCAATAAAACGCACTCTCTGGTTCGCCTTTCTTACGACATTATCTACGTGTTCTTTCAAGTTTAAGTCTGCTGTAATAGTAATTCCTAGGTATTTAGTGGAGTTTACAGCCTTCACTTTTGATTAATTTATCTTGTAAACAAAGTTTAACGGATTTCTTTTCGTACTCGTGTGGACGACTTCACACTTCTCATTATTTAGAGCCAATTGCCGATTTTTACACTATAGTGATATCTTATTTAGATCGATCTGTAGTTGGTTTTGATCTTGAGATGATTTCACTAGACAGTAAATGACGGCGTCATCTGCAAACAACCTAAGAGAGCTGCTCAGATTTTCTCCCAAATTGTTTATGTAAATAAGGAACACTACAGGACGAAAAACACTACCCTGTCGAACGCCCGATATCACCTCCGTCTGAGTCATGCCCTCTCTGATAAGAAATTCCCTATCTAGACACAAATCTGGGACGATATTCAGTAACCACGTAATTTGACTGAAAGCCGTTTATGAGGTACGGAGTCAAAAGTCTTCTGGAAATCAAGAAATACGGAATCAGTTTGCGATCCCTTGTCGATAGCAGTCATCACTTCGTGTTAGTAAAGAGTTACTTGTGCTTCACACGATCAATATTTTCTAAATCCGTTTTGATCTTGGGTCAATAGATCATTCTGTTCGAGATAATTCATAATATTTGAATACAGGATATGTTCCAAAACCCTGCTACAAATTGACGTCAATGAAATAGGTCTGCAGTTTAGTGAGTTACTAAATGTTCAAATATTCAAATGTTTGTAAATCTATCGGACCAAACTGTGTGGTTATCAGTCCGTAGCTTACCAATTAATTAAATTAAGGTAAACTAACCTACGAACAACACACGCACCCACGTCCCAGGGAGGACTCGAACCTCCGACTGCGAGCAACCGCAGTGAGGCGCCGTTTACACCCCTCGGCTACTCCACCGCGGCTGAGCTACTGAATACTGGTGTGACCTGTGCAACTTTCCAGTCTTTGGTAGAGATCATTAGCGAGCGGTTGTATTGACTATTGTTGTTAAGTAAGGTAATTGGATAGAAATCTAGAGGTATACAGTCCACACCAGAAGATTTGTTATTGTTAGAGGAAAGGAGGGTAAGCTGCCGACATTAAGCTTCCGAATTTTTTTATCCCCTTATTTTAGAACTGACGCCTACATGATACTTTTATTTTCATCTACAGATTTCGTAGTTTATCTAAATGTAATATATATGGCGATTACATTGACATTTTTCAAATGATATCCAATACGTCATCTTACCCTCGTTTGCGGAAAAAAATGACGAATGTCAGCGGGTAATATCCGAAGAAAAACACAGTTTGATATACATAAAACATCACTTTATTTTAAGCACATAAGTGACATACATTTGCTTTGTGATTCGTATTTCGAAATCATGATCGTCGTCGTCGTATTCATTGTAGTTAACATTGTAGGAGTTGAGGAGTGCCTTATAACATTTGTTTTGTTTTTTCTTCTCCCCTTGGTCCCCTTCTTATCATTCAATTTTCTGCTTTTTTTCTCTTACATTTCCTTTCCTTCAATTTGGCTTCTGTTTGTGATGTGCAATGAGGGAAACTTTTTCCTGTGCTTCCTCTTAGAAGTGGCATACACCACTGCACTATAGTTTTACCTCCTGCACAATAGTCATCGATTCCTGTGGCCATTGCTGACTGTTAGCCCTTAATTTATACTTGTTACACACGCTCAATACTGCAAGTTAGTGTGGAAAGTTCTTCAAAATGATTTACGAATTCTTTGGGGAGGATGACGAGTCTCATCTTATACGCCCAGTGAATTCGTCTACTTACCCGAAACGGCCATTCATTATTCAAACCTTAAGAACAACACTTCATTAAATTCTCTTTGGAGTTTAATATTACATTAAAGAAACAACAACGATTTAGCGTTCACGAAGAAACTGAAACCAACTTTTAAAAAATTTATCGCGCGTGTTCCAGATGCTGTTTAGGTGCAGTGAAATATTACAACCAACATGTTCGTAAACATAAATGATACGCCATCAGTGCTGAATGGTGAAGGTGGGCTTTAGTGCATATTGTAGCGCACGTAGAGTGCTAATAGCTAGCAAGGCAATACCTTCATTTGCGGATCTATCTCGACAGTCTCATTAAATTAACGATTCGTCATTTTAGAATCCTCGTCATCTTACTCTACCGACCCCTAAATGATTTCAGTTGCGTCACTACTCCGATGATACCTACTGTACCTTACTCATTCTGGCCGCTGTTCGTAAGTCGAAATCTGGAATACTGGTTTCGTCTTATTTGTTGAATGAGTTTCGAAAAGCTATGTTTCTTTTTGTCTTTTTTAAACGGTAGATATCGAAATAAATGACAGAGGGATAGAAAAACAATTAAAATCGCTCAAAAGAGGGAAGGCCGCTGGACCTGATGGGATACCAGTTCGATTTTACACAGAGTACGCGAAGGGACTTGCCCTGCCCTTCTTGCAGTGGTGTACCGTAGGTCTCTAGTAGAGCGTAGTGTTCCTAAAGATTGGAAAATGGCGCAGGTCATCCCCGTTTTCAAGAAGGGACGTCGAACAGACGTGTAGAACTATAGGCATATATATCTATGAAGTCAGTCAGTTGCAGAATTTTGTAACACATATTATGTTCGAGTATAATGACTTTTCTGGAGACTAGAAATTTACTCAGTAGGAATCAGCCTGGGTTTAGAAAAAGGCGATCGTGTGAAAGCCAGGTCGCGCCATTCGTCCACTAGAGTCACAAGGAGACCACATATCTTTATATTTATGGTACGAGAAGTTCACAACTTAAATCACGATCGGCCAAAGCCATTCGACACAACTCTCAAAAATTCTCGAGAAAATCGAGTTTGAAATTTTGCAAAGTACACGTAAGTACAGATAATTATAAGAAGCTGTACAATTCGTCGGTGAAGCTCTGGTGGTAGCGTTCTGGCCTTGCAACCGCAGGGTGGATGGTTCGAATCCTGCTGTGACAGATTTTTTTATTTTTTCCCGCTTTGTTCTACTACATACACAACTTCAATGTGTAACGGTAATTTTTACGAAAATGCGCTTATTTTGTTTATTTGCAATCTTCTATATTTTATGAAATGTCGTTAATCATGATGTTTTAAAATAAAAAATAAAATAAGTTAACTTTTTTACAGCCTAGCTTCACTATTAGTTGACGACGATTGTCTTTGATCGTCCATTTTGTGAAGAGCAGCGACGCTGCTTTTGGAAAGTCATCTCCATATTGTAATGTTACTTTTTTTTTTTACTATTATCACTGGTGTTGTCAAAAGATCAAGGTTGAAAACCGGAATTAAAATTTAAATAACCGTAAGATCAGCAATGAATATTAATTTTTGAAATGGTTATCAGTTCTCAGTAGCAATGTAAGTTAAAAATTACGACAACACCAGGAAGCACCATTACATAAGAAAATGGTGGAATAAGTTACCTGGTATGCATTCATTGGTGGAAGCTGTGACACTGCAGTTGAACCTGGATGAATTGATTAATATATTCGTTCTCGTAAACTGATGCTTGGTTTCATGACTCTTAATTATTAAAGTTTTAAGACCGTGTGTAATTTTGATCACTATTGTTATCGAAAGTTAAAGAAATTATCGGACTTCGCTTTTAACAGAATGAAGATTTCCTGCAGGCATTGAATTCACTGTTTAACACAAAATGAGAGTAAATAAATTTTGCATTCTTTTGTCATCATGAGGCAATAGGCAACAATAACTAAGCATCAATTTACTAATATTGCTGAAAATAGGAATTAGTTTAATAAAAGATGGGAAGAAATAGTAATTATTTAAATGAAATAGGAATTCCAAATGAAAGTTAAAGTTTATTAAGTAAAAGGGTGCTAATCAGAGCTCACACTTACAGGATTATGGAGGTCGAGTAAAATACGTCCGCTCAGTACAAAGGTAGAAGAACGAAAGACGACAAGCGATTCCGTTTTCTCTCCAGATCGTTTGAAATAGTTGAAGGTATAACTTGAAACAAGGATAATCAGAGATTTATTGGCAGAGAGAACGGATGCTAGCGACAAGCGTCGCAGATATAATTTTCAATAAAAAAAATATTAATGTATCGCTACATTTGCCCCCTCTGGCTTTGAGTTGGCAAATGCGCATTTCCTACTCAAAGACATCATAAATTTCTTGTTATACAATTTTTTTTTAATAGATTATTTAAGACTGTGTGAGCCCACTAGATAAGAAATTAGAAGTTACAGTTGTGTCTTTTTCCTTTATATATATATATATATATATATATATATATATATATATATATATATATATATTTTAATTTTTTTAACAATTTTCATTAATTTTTTTTAGCTCATATTCAAATTGTACAATGTGAAGAGTCGATGGTCGGACCAACGGTGCAGCGAGCGGTCCCCAGCGCGCCCGGATTGTTGACCCGTGGGCGTGGCGGTGCGGCGGCGACGCGGTGCAAGGCGGCAGGCCGATTGATGTCGGTGGAATGCGCCGCAGACTCGGCCCCAGCGTTGTGGTGGGGTGAGATGCCAGATGAGGTGCCCCTTGATAGAGCACGGACTGCTTTTCCCGCATCGCCTCGGTGTGGTTTTACTTGAAATGAAAGTTGTACATATGCCATTAAAATTTATCCCTTAACTAAAAATTACAGGTTTGATTACTGAATGAGTTTATTTCTGTTTTATTCAGTTGAGTGTTTCAGTACTATTATAGTTTTTTAGCGAACGGATGTAAGTGTGAGCTTTGATTTTAATAGCAAATATCGCAACCAACTGACATGAACATATGCCCATTCTTGACATAAATTCATTAATGGAAACTAAATTATATACAAGGCATATGTTCAGTTTATGACTTTACCAAGACTTATAATTAACATATTACGTAAATAAAAAATTTTCTTTGGCTCACTGTGGGAGCTTTAATCGTTCATGAAATTATTTACTAAGACTTACATACTACTTCATATATATACATATAGACATTTAAAAAAATATGTACAGGCATTGGTAACTGGAGTTTACATTTTAGCGAATTTAAGTTGTTTATTTTTCTGACATAGGGTATTCTTTGTACGTATCATAGTACAGTTCTTTGATTGGGAAATGCCGTAGGAGCGGTTTTCTCTGTGTTCATTATACAAATGTTAGATACATTTTGTTTATTTTGAAACCATTCACAGTGCTAGTTTGAATTTTCACACGGCGGGATCGCCATTGGGTGCGTGACGTAACAGTCAAGCGTCAACAATGAATAAATTTCTACCGCTGGCCAGCGTCAGCAGTGTTCGTTTAAACGTGGCAGCGGCAACCTCGCGAGCATTGCGTACAGCACATAACTCGCCGACTTTGTGTTTTCGCGTGTGTTTTTCATCTTTCTTCCAGAGTAGAATATTCATCCATAATAGTTCATAGTGAAGATCGCCGCAGCGCGGTGAGTACCTAATTGTTTATATTAAGGTGGTTAGGTCCTCTTACTTGCTGCGCTTTCTTCATTTATTTTTAGGCTGTCATCTCAGCTGCCTTAAAGTCCATTAGCTGAGACAAGACCTACGACTTAGTATGCAAATATATACGAATAGCCATCACTTCGTATATGCACTTCGAAAGTCACTTCACTGCACGATTTTTTATCATGACTGTTTATGTCGGTATGCCGCACGTAACAAGTTTTTGCTGCTTATTTTAGATCACACTATTTAAGTGTCCATCACCGTAATGCTGATATACATAAAGTAATTGTCAGTCTATACGTTCACTTAACACTTGAATTTATTATACGAGTGCTACCTTTTGTAGTCCGAGCTCACTATTGTCAATGACAAAATCACTTCACTAGTTAATTAATATGTTCATGAAGGCATAGATTTCTGTCGCACACTTTGACTATAAATGCGTCCTAGTTTTGTGAATACAAACACTGTTTGTGTGGATAGTTTTATCACTTAAAGTTTTCTGTCACTAATTTCTCACAGTAGTATCACTGTCCTTTCAGTTCGTTTTATCACGTTCTGCACATATCTTCTAGATTTTATACAGTTCATATTAACCTATCGTTACTTTACTATTTACAAAGGTTATATACAGTGACAAATTATTCTGAAATACTAGTCATTAACAGAGTTCATAAATCTTCAAATGACATACAAGCCACATTTTATCGTATTTTGGTTATTATTTAGTCATCATTATAGTTTATTTTAGACAATATAGTGCATTGTACAATAAGTCGCGGCCTATGTTAATGTCAGAGGTCGGTAGTGGGGGTCCTTGTTTTCAGCAATATTATTCCTCATAATCTTTTTATTTTTTAGCTTAAAGGTTCATCATTAAGCATTCATATCACCACATCGAATATGTCAGATATTTTTTTAAAGAATGAGAAATGGATCTTTGGAATTTTTTATATCGGATTTTGTCAGTATTAAAATGGGAGGTGAAGTCTGTCATACAACATTAGCAGTTAGCGTATAAATTGGGATGATTCTTTTCTTTAAAACAGGTAATGCAAATAAATTTTGCCGACACAGGCAAGGTCAGACGCATCAGCTAATTTGGTGCATAGATTCGGGCTAAATAGCATTCAGAATAAAGATCGAGTGAGAGAGAGAAAAACAGCATTATAGTTAGAGTAGTCTCTCTAAAATAGTACACAACATAAATTCAGCACATCAATCCATCATTTGCAAAAATTACCATTTATATTATTATTATTATAAAATATTACGTCAAACTAGAATATTCTAAAGTCTCTCATAGCAAAGCACTCCATGCTTCTCTCTCACTTTGCTTTAAGTTTTGCATGCGGTTTGACCTGCTATTGCCTGTTCTTTCCTTTTCAGAAATGAAATGTGTAGTTTAGATTTTCTGTTTTAAATACAACGTGTCTGTAGTCTAGAAACATCATGCTACGTGTCTAATATTTTCAATCGTCGTGTTGTACGTGTGTGTTTAAAGTGTCTGAAAACAAAATAATAGTCATATAATACATATACGTGTGTCTCCTCCGTCATTTTGATGTTGAGTTGTCGATCTTCTTACCGTTGGCAGGAACACAATTCTCGTGCACGTCGTCAGCTGAAAAAGAAGTCTTAAACTACTGCTTATACTAAAGGTTGTTTAGTCTAAAGATTGATTTTTCAATTAGTGAACGCTTCTGACACATCAGCTTGTAATGTTGTTCAAAATATTTCATATCTGTTGCAAATGTTTTGATACGTACCGTAAATAGTAGTATTGACGCAACATCGTAATGACACTGTCATCTTAATTACTGCCAAGCTCATAAGCATCAGCATAAAGTCGTGTGTAATTTTTAAGAAATTTTTGTCCCACAATACGTAACTAGAATTGTTCAATAAACTTAGATGTCTTTAAAGGTCATATGTTCCCTCTTAAATAAATTGCACAGTTATTGACATGTGTGTTACCTGTCAGCTGATCATCATTAATCTACAGGTTCCTAGTGGCTTATAAAACTTCATATCATTTGTACTGACTTTGAAAATATAGCTGACTGCAAATACGTTACGTTATCATGTCTCGTATAGCAACATTGTTTGGATTTGAGTGTGTGTGTGTGTGTGTGTGGCTCGTATTAGGAGCCGTTGGGCAAACTAAACATTAATATATCCTTATCACTACATTTCTTTCATAAAAAAAGTCTCCTACTTCAGATCCATCGTACTAAAATAAATCATTTGCTCCATATATTCATTTTCATCATCATAAATATTCTCTTATACTAATAATTATAATAATTAATGCCCATAGTAAGTGTTTTATGTTGTATTAAACATAACAGTGGTTAGATAAATCTGTGTTATTTGCTAAGTGTTTGACATGAGAACAGTTACATCGTCAGTTAATATTTGTTGTCCATTACGCAACATTGTAAGAGAAAAAAAAATATTTTGTTCAGCTTATTCTCCCTGGGATCTGTGAATGTTTTACTTATTTACTAGGAACTAGGTGTCATATTTATCATTTTTGTGATCAGCTTAAAAACTAAGCATAGAACTTTTTCAAATGCTTGTGTGGATATAAACCTCTCACTCTTCCCGAGTGTACTGTAGATAATAAATAACTTCCCTCGTGCGGAATTTGAACAATTCTAAAGGGTCCAGAAAATAGATGTTGCCACTTTTTATTACGTTTTAAGATAACTGATGGTTTAGGATGATTTCGCAGAAGTACTAGGTCTCCGATATTAAATGTTTGTGTTCTTTTCAGCTGCTTATCATAGTAGGCTTTTCTTTTTATAGCTGCATCAGTTAGAGCTACTAATTTTTGTCTTACCTTCTCGTCCAGTGTTACGTCACCTCGGGGAAATTTTGGTATCGGTTTTACCCATTCGTTTGTCTCTTTGGTTTGTAAAACTAAATCGGTGGGTGTATAAGGTGTAGAATACAAAGGTAGGTTGTTAACCACTTGCTCAAATAGTCCAATATATTCAACCCAGGATGTTTGTTTGTTGGAAGCATATGTTCTGATGAAGCGATTTAATTCACGGAACATGCGTTCCATTGGATTGGCAGAAGGATTGTAACGTGAAATGAGAATGTGATTCAGGTAATTTTTATGAATGAAATCTTTCCACGCTTGACATGTGAAAGTTTTTGCATTGTCGGACAGAATTGTCGTCGGCTTCCCGACAAAAGGGAAATAGTCGCGCTCCAGGCGCCGAATCACTGCTTTTGCGGTAGTAATTTTTAAGGCGTATAACTTCACAAATTTTGAAAACACATCATAGATGCCAAGAATGTGTTTGACGCCTCCGCGTCCAATCGGAAGAGGTCCTGCAGTATCAATTGAAACTAATTGAACAGGTTTATATGGCAAGATAGAATGAAGCGGCATCTTGTTTGACTGATTGTTAGGCTTGCATTTTTGACAGATTAAACAGGATTTCAATGTGTAATGGATTTTTCGTAACATATTCGGAAAATAACAGTATTGTTTAAGCTTACGGAGACACTTTAGTGCGCCAAAGTGTCCCCAAACTCTATGAGTGTGCCAAATTAGAGATTTTTCGTATGTAGCAGGTATGCAAACACACCAGAGTTGCGATTGTACTTGTCTACGAAAGAAAAGTACTCCTTTGTAGACTTTGTAATGTTGATTTAGATGTGCATCTGACTTGTCTGTAATTTGTGTGATAATTTTCCTCCACCTGTCATCTGCTTGCTGTAATGCCTGCATGTTTTTGCACATATCTAAATAATATGTTCTAAATTCCATGTCCTTCATGAGCATTATCTTAAACTCTGTGTTTGACTCAAGGTAGTCTTCAAATTCTGGTAAACCTTGGGGAAGTCTGGAAAGTGCATCAGCTATGACATTATCTGATCCTTTAATGTGTTCAATTTCAAAATCGTATTCTTGTAGTATCATGGCCCATCTGGCTAATATATTGTGTAATAGTCTGCATGACATCAAAAAGCTAAGTGCCTGATGATCACAGAAGACTCTTGTATGTTTACCAAAGATATAATGATGAAACTTTTTGAATGCCCAAACAATTGCAAGAAGTTCTAACTCGGTGGTTGAATATCGACGTTCGCACTCAGTGAGTGTGCGACTAGTAAAACTGATGACTTTTAGGGACTGTGGATCCAGATTATTTGAAATTTGGAACAGACACGCCCCAACCCCAAAATTTGACGAGTCCGTAACAATACAGAAATCCTGTGACATGTCAGGGTGGTTTAATATGTCTGAGTTAACAAGGGCTTGTTTAATTTTGTCAAAGTCTTGCTGACACTGTTCTGTCCAATTCCAAGGGTTGTTTTTTCGAAGAAGTGAAAGAAGAGCAGTACTATTGAGTAGTTGTTGTGGCACAAAGCGCCGAAAAAATGAACATAAACCGTAGAAGGCTTTTAATTGCTTCCTATTGTGAGGTGCAGGAAAATTTTGAATTGCTTTAATTTTTTCAGGGTCAGGAACAATGCCCGTGGGTGAGATAATGTGCCCAAGAAATTTGATTTTAGTTTTAACAAACTTAGATTTTTTCAAGTTGACAGTTACTCCAGATGACAGAAATTTATCTAACACTCTTTCAAGTAGGATGACATGTTCTTCCCATGTAGAAGTAGCAACAAGTATGTCATCAACGTAAACTGTAATATTATCTAGTAATTCCGGACCAAGTACTGTATCAAGTGCTGTGATAAAGACACCAGAACTCACATTTAGACCAAAAGGCAGTACCTTAAATTGGTACGATCGTCCTGAGAAAATGAAGGCAGTATATTTACGAGACTCTTTTGTTATAGGAACCTGCCAATATGATGCTCTAAGATCAAAACTGGATAGATATTTGACTCCATAGAACTTCTGAAGCTGTTCTTCTAGGTTTTCTGGCCTAGTTCTAACTGGAATGATAATCTTATTGATTTGACGTGCATCAAGCACAAGACGAACAGACCCATCTGATTTAAAAATTGCAAGAAGAGGACTGGAATAATGTGACATTGAAGGTTCTATTATGTTCCATCTAAGCATACGGTTAATTTCTGCTTTGACAGCTGGTTGTTTTGCCCAAGGTATAGAATATGTTTGCCTACAGAATGCTTCATGAGGCTTAACTTGCATGTTATACTGATATGTCCTAATTACACCTGGGCTTTTGTCAAATACTCGTATGTACTTGTGTAGCAAGTGGAGAAGTTGTTGTCTCTGACTATCTGTGGCATTAGTGGATTCGTTAACTTTTTGAACTATTGATTCAAGAGATTCAGTTTCAGATTCCTGAATTCCAGTATAATTTTCAAATTGCATTTGATTAACAGTGACTTGCTTCAACCTAACAGAGTTACAAGATTTTCTTGGTGTCACTTCCTTCTTAGTCAGATTCAAAATACAGACACAGTGGTTTACTGTCAAATAACATTTACCTTCCTTAAAATCTAGTTTTGCTTCTCGACTTTGAAGATATTCTAAACCAAGTATACAGTCTTCTATGACAGCATCTACTACAAGGAATGAGCAAGTATCAATTTCATCACAGATTTGTAGTTGAACAAGTGTTTGTAAGTTAACTGGCTTAGATTTTGCACCTACTGCACCGATGATTTTGCAGTTCTGTACAGGAAAGGTAGGTAACCTCTGAATGTTGTTTATGCGTTTAAATAGACTGTAAGACAATACATTAACAGCTGCTCCAGTGTCAACTAAAATCGATGTAGGTATGTCTCCTACTGTTATTAAGATGTGTGCTTGATAGGCAACTATAGGTACTTTGTTTTGTTGTGTTTGTTCCTGGAGTAGCTCTTCCCTGATATCGATTCCTTTATTGTAACGCAGCATATTTACTGTGAGAATTGTGCCCTCACTGCCTCTGTCGCTCAATGTCGGAGGGCCAGACACGAGCCGATTTAGTTTGACGTCTGCGTCCCGTTAGAATGTCTTTGAGGTCGATTTAAGGTTTCTGTCACGTCAGTTATAGTCACGGTCAATTCATTTTGTGTCCAGTTTGTTTGATCTGTACTGTCAGTCGTCATCGTTGCTACTGGTATTTGATTGACATTTGGTTGTTGTGCAGGAGTAGTAGAAAAGTTCGGAATTTGTTGATCACCGTTATTGTTTGGAAAAAAAATTCTGTTTCTGTTATTATTATTGTAGTAGTTTCCATTACGCCAGAGCGGTTGTGTGTTACCATTATATTGGTTAGGGAAAGTAGCTGCATTGTTATTGAAATTATTATTATTGTGATTGAAGTAGCCCGGATTAAATCTGTTGTCACGACGGCGTCGGTAATACTGACCGCCGTTAGGTACGTTTCGTACTGCGTTTCCACTGTTTACTCCACTAGTCACTTGTTGCATTTGCGGCTGTCCGGTATTGCTAATAAATGACTGTTGCGGTAACATCTGTGGAGGGCGTGACATGTTTTGATTATTAGGCTGCGGCTGGCTGACATGAATCAGCTGATTACTAGGATAGTTGAAGTAATTATTTGCGTTACCGTATCTGTAACTATTATTTCTTGCTCGGTCATCTTCAAAGATTGAATCTAGTGTGTCCACCTCAGTGAGAAAAGTTTCTAAGTTTTGTGTTGAAACGTGTGCTAGTTGCAACCGCAACCGTGTAGGCAATTTGTTTATTAATACGCGTAGTACTTCCCTGTGCGGGAGGGGGTCATCAAAGAATTTAGCTTTGTTTACGTACTTCTCGAAATATCTCCGCAGACTCCCGTTTCGTTCATTGAAAGGTTGCGGATTATAAACTTCATTTCGAAACCTTTCTTGCACAGCAGGCGACCAAAAGGTGGCTAAAAATGCCCGTTCGAACTCACCATAAGTTTCACAACTCTGTAGAGCTTCTGCAGCCCAGATTCCCACTTCACCTTGAATGTATCCGACAACAAATCTTGTTGTTGTTATGGTCTTCAGTCCGGAGACTGGTTTGATGCAGCTCTCCATACTACTCTATCCTGAGCAAGCCTTTTCATCTCCTCATAAGAACGGCAACCCACATCTATTTGAATCTGCTTACTATACGCGTATCTTGGTCTCCCTCTGCGATTTTTACCCCACACACTTCCCTCCAATGCTAAATTTACGATTCCCCGATGTCTAAGAATGTGTCCTACCAAGCGATCCCTTCTTTCAGTCAGGGTATGCCAAAAATTCCTTTTCTCACCAATTCGGTTCAGTACCTCTTCATTAGTTATGCGATCTACCCACCTAATCTTCAGCATTCTTCTGTAGCACCACATTTCAAACGCCTCTATTCTCTTCCTGTCCACACTGCTTATCGTCCATGTTTCACTCCCGTACAAGGCAACACTCCACACAAATGCCTTCAGAAAAGACTTCCTTACACTTAAATTAATATTCGATGTTAGCAAATTTCTCTTTTTCAAAAATGCTTTTCTTCCCATTGCCATTCTGTATTTTGTATCCTCTGTACTACGACCATCGCATGTTATTTTACTACCCAAGTAACAAAACTCATCTACCACCTTCATTGTTTCGTTACCTAATCTAATTCCTTCAGCATCGCCTGATTTTCTAAGACCGCTTTCCATTATTTTTGTTTTGCTCTTGTTAATGTTCATTTTATACCCTCTCTTCAACACACTGTCCATTCCATTCAGCTGCTCTTCCAGGTCCTTTGCTGTCTCTGATAGAATTACAATGTCATCAGCAAAACGCAATGTTTTTATTTCTTCCCCCTGAACTTTAATCCCTATTCCAAATTTTTCCTTACTTTCCTTCACCGCCTGCTCAATGTACAAATTGAATAATATTGGAGAAAGGCTACAACCCTGTCTTACTCCCTTCCCAACTGATGCTTCCCTTTCATGCCCTTCGAGTCTAATAACTGCGGTCTGGCTTTTGTACAAGTTGTAAACAATTCTCCTTTCCCTGTATTTCACCCCTGCTGACTTCAGAATTTGAAAGAGTGTATTCCAGTCAACATTGTCAAAAGCTTTCTCCAAATCTACAAAAGCTAAAAATGTAGGTTTGCCTTTCCTTAATCTATCTTCTAAGATAAGACGTAAAGTGAGTATTGCCTCCCGGGTTCCTACGTTCCTCCTGAATCCAAACTGATCTTCCCCGAGGTCAGCTTCTACCAGCTTTTCCATTCTCCTGTAGATAATTCGTGTTAAAATTTTGCAACCATGACTTATCAAACTGATGGTTCTGTAATTTTCACACCTGTCTGCACCTGTTTTCTTTGGAATGGGGATTATTACATTTTTCTTAAAGTCTGAGGGTATTTCGCCTGTCTCATACATCCTACACACCAGTTCAAATAGTCTTGTCATGGCTGGCTTTCCCAGAGACTTTAATAGCTCTGCGGGTATGTCATCTACTCCTGGGGCCTTGTTCCGACCTAGGTCTTTCAAGGCTCTGTCAAATTCATCTCTCAGTATAGTATCTCCTATTTCATCTTCATCTATTTCCTCCTCCCTTCCTACAACATCAAGTTCATTTCCTTTGTGGAGCTGCTCTATGTACTCTTTCCACCTTTCAGCTTTCCCTTCTTTGCTGAGAACTGGTTTCCCATCCGAGTTCTTGATATTCGTAGAGCTGCCCTTCCTGTCCCCAAACGTCTCCTTTATTTTCCTGTAGGCGGCATCTACTTTTCCCCTTCTTATACATTCTTCTACAGATTTGCATTTGACTTCTAGCCACTCCTGCTTAGCCATTTTGCACTTCCTGTCAATCTCATTTTTTAGTCGTCTGTACTCCATTTTGCCTGTTTCATTTACTGCATTTTTATATTTTCTCCTTTCATCTATTAAATTTAGTATTTCCTGTGATATCCAAGGACTTTTTGTTGGTCTTGCCTTCCTACCTATTTTGTCCTCTGCTGCCCTCACTAATTCGTCTCTCAATGCTACCCATTCCTCTTCTACTGTTTTATTTCCCCCTGTTTCTGTCAATTGTTGCCTAAATCTCCCTCTGAAATTCTCCAGAACTTCAGTTTCCTTCAATCTATCTAAGTCCCATCTCCTTATTTTCCTACCTTTTTGTAGTTTCTTCAGTTTCAGCCTACAGTTCATAACCAACAAGTTATGGTCAGAGTCTATATCTGCCCCTGGGTATGTCTTGCAGTTTAGGACCTGGTTCCGGAATCTATGTCTTACCATTATAAAATCTATCTGATACCTTCCTGTGTCTCCTGGTCTCTTCCACGTATACAACCTTCTTTTGTGATTCTTAAACCACGTGTTTGTTATGATTAAATCATGTTCCGTGCAAAATTCTACCAGGCGACTTCCTCTTTCATTCCTCCTGCCCAGTCCATATTCGCCTACTATTTTTCCTTCTCTTCCTTTTCCTACTACCGAATTCCAGTCTCCCATCACAATTAAGTTTTCCTCTCCCTTAACTGTCTGAATAATTTCCTCTAGCTCCTCATATATTTCTTCGATCTCCTCATCATCGGCAGAGCTAGTTGGCATATAAACCTGTACTACTGTTGTCGGTGTTGGCTTCGTATCTATCTTGACAATGTTAACGCGATCACTGTGCTGCTTATAGTAGTTTACCCGCATTCCTATTTTCTTATTCATTATCAGTCCTACTCCTGTGATACCCCCAACTGATTTTGTATTTATAATCCTGTACTCACCTGACCAGAAATCCTGTTCATCCTGCCACCGAACTTCACTAATCCCCACTATATCTAACTTCAACCTATCCATTTCCCTTTTTAAATTTTCTAATTTTCCTACCCGATTAAGGGATCTAACATTCCACGCTCCGATCCGTAGAATGCCAGTATTGTGCTTCCTGATGACAACATCCTCCTGAGTAGTCCCCGCCCGGAGATCCGAATGGGGGACTATTTTACCTCCGGAATATTTTACCCGAGAGGATGCCATCATCATATGTTCATACAGTAGAGCTGCATGTCCTCGGGAAAAGTAGCGGCTGTAGTTTCCCCTTGCTTTCAGCCGTTCGCAGTAGCTGTGTGGCAAAGCCACATTAGCTGATGTTACAAGGCCAGCTCAGTCAATCATCCAGACTGTTGCCCCTGTAACTACTGAAAAGGCTGCTGCCCCTCTTCAGGAACCACACGTTTGTCTGGCCTCTCCACAGATACCCCTCCGCTGTGGTTGCACCTACGGTACGGCTATCTGCATCGTTGAGGCACGCAAGCCACCCCACCTCGGCAATGTCTGTGGTTCATGGGGACAAATCTTATCTTTCTTTTTTCGGACCACGATTCAGGTAATAAACCTCTAAAAGATTGTAGGAAAATGACTGGGTGCACAGTACGGTTCTCATTAATAAAGATTTGAAATTGGTGGTGCTTTATCATACTTTCGTCAAGTTCTTCGGCAGTAGCATGATTTCGTGGTGAATAAGAGGGGGGTATGTTTGATTTCATTTCCCTACCTAGTCGATCAAGGTCATTAGAGGTCGTCAAGCAAAAGTCAGTCTGCGTCCTGTCTGACGTCAAATTGTTAGATGTACCCGGATTATATGGAGAGCGTGGAATATTTGTTGCAATCCTGGGAGATTTCCACACATTTGTCACGGGTTCATTTGGCCTACATTGTGTCATCTGCGTATTTAAAATTGATTTCACGTCTGTAAGATCTTTTTGTAAAGCTTTAACAGTATTTCCATGTTTTTCATACACTTGAGTAGCAACTTCTTGAATTACAGTGGTTAATTCTGCGTCTATCTTTTCATTCAACTTCGCTTCTGTATTAGATAAGAATTGTTGTACCCTATCATGATTTTCTTTAACAATGTTTTCTGCTTGACTCGTAATTCTCGTAACAGTTGTTTCCAAGTTTTCTTGTTGAATTTTAAGCTGTGTAAGATTCTGTGTGAGACTGTCTATAGCTGTTGGTAATGTTTTAACGGTTTCTTTACAATTAGTTACATCATCGACTACAGAAGAGATTTTTGCATCTACTGTGTCCATGATTTGATCCACTACTTTGTTTTGTACTTCAGAAAACTTACCATTGATAACCTGTTCGACTTTGAGTATCTGTGCGTCTATCTGTTTGTTTACTTCCTCAGAAATAATTGAGGGTAAATTTTGTTGTACTGATTCTAGATTTTTAAATTTCGACTCAAATTCATCCCGAGTTATCATTTGAGCTGCGATTTGATTTTGCTGTTCCTCTAGTCTGTCTAATTGCTGCTTAGTGGAATTTTGCAACAGCTCTAAATCATGTTTCGTGTTGGCCTGCAAATGATTAATTTGATCGGTCAAGCCTGAAATCTGATTGTTTGTAGCATGTGTAGATGTTTGTAAATTGTTAATTTGTTGCGACATGTTCGCATGTATAGCATTCGTAGATGCTTGAAAATTGTTTAGTTCGTCTTTAGTAGATGTTTGTAAATTGTTAATTTGTTGCGACATGTTCGCATGTATAGCATTCGTAGATGCTTGAAAATTGTTTAGTTCGTCTTTAGTAGATGTTTGTAAATTGTTAATTTGTTGCGACATGTTCGCATGTATAGCATTCGTAGATGCTTGCAAATTGTTCATCTGTTGCGACATGTTAGCAAATAATATCTCAAATCGTTTTAACCAATCTTCTTGCGGATTTTCAGATTGGTGTACTGTCTGTGTGGGAAAATCTGTTACGTATGATGTGGTTGCAAGATTTTCCTCCACTATGTGTGGAATCATTTCAATTGATCTCGCAGCCACATTATTTTCAACATTTTGCGCGGGCTGTGAAACATTAGTGTTTTGTTCTGACTCCATTGTAGTAATTTGTCTACGGGTTTTAACCATACTAATAAATTATCAAAAATTTGGAATAGTGTGGGGAACCTACACACTTCACACGCAAAAAAATTTCTTTTATCAGCACTGTTGAGAAACAATTAAATCACTATTAATATTCGTCACACGCATGCGAGACGCTTCGAGTGAGAGACAAGCGAGGATCGCTTTGTTATATCGATTTAGCAGCCATGTTGGCCATTTTTCTAACTTGTGATTTAAAATAAATATCTGACTACAAAAGAAATTTTGAAAACAGATTTTTGCTAATAGAATGAGGTACTGGATCGGAAATTGCGTACTTGCGAAAGACTAAGAGAAAATAGAAAGCATCAAATAAGCAAAATAATCAGTCTGTCCTTACCTGTGTTACAATTTTCATTGTTGGCTGCTGTTGAATTTCTCGTGATCGGGTGTGGCTCCAAATTTTTATTTTATTATTCTCCGGTTAGTAATTATGATTTTCACGTCACAATCGGTCAGCAGTTGTTCATGAAAAATAAACACATTATGCAGATTAGATGTCATACATTGGTGAATGATTACAAATATAAAAAAAATTTCAAACAATGGTATAATTAATTCACATAAAATTACAATTTTTTTTACAACGAATCTAAGTCCTGTCACGGTCGCCAATTCTTATGTAATGTTACTTTTCTCTTTTTTTACTATTATCACTGGTGTTGTCAAAAGATCAAGGTAGAAAACCGGAATTAAAATTTAAATAACCGTAAGATCAGCAATGAATATTAATTTTTGAAATGGTTATCAGTTCTCAGTAGCAATGTAAGTTAAAAATTACAACACCAGAAAGCACCATTACATAAGAAAATAGTGGAATAAGTTACCTGGTATGCATTCATTGATGGAAGCTGTGACACTGCAGTTGAACCTGGATGAATTGATTAATATCTTCGTTCTCGTAAACTGATGCTTGGTTTCATGACTCTTAATTCTAAAGTTTTAAGACCGTGTGTAATTTTGATCACTATTGTTATCGAAAGTTAAAGAAATTATCGGACTTCGCTTTTAACAGAATGAAGATTTCCTGCAGGCATTGAATTCACTGTTTAACACAAAATGAGAGTAAATAAATTTTGCATTCTTTTGTCATCATGAGGCAATAGGCAACAATAACTAAGCATCAATTTACTAATATTGCTGAAAATAGGAATTAGTTTAATAAAAGATGGGAAGAAATAGTAATTATTTAAATGAAATAGGAATTCCAAATGAAAGTTAAAGTTTATTAAGTAAAAGGGTGCTAATCAGAGCTCACACTTACAGGATTATGGAGGTCGAGTAAAATACGTCCGCTCAGTACAAAGGTAGAAGAACGAAAGACGACAAGCGATTCCGTTTTCTCTCCAGATCGTTTGATATAGTTGAAGGTATAACTTGAAACAAGGATAATCAGAGATTTATTGGCAGAGAGAACGGATGCTAGCGACAAGCGTCGCAGATATAATTTTCAATAAAAAAAATATTAATGTATCGCTACAATATCTACTAATGGCTTTCCAAGCAGCTAACCTACCGAACCATAGGTGACAAGGTGTTCAGCTCGGCTACATAGAAAAAGAAAAAAAAAAAAAAAGCATCTCAGAGGGATTCGAACCACCGACTCTGTGGTTTTGAGGCCAGGATGCTACAACCTGAGCTATACCAGCAGAAGCTGCTACTAGTTTCATTATTGGTATTTACGTGTACGGTACTTGCAAAACTACTAAGTCGATTTTCTCGAGAATTTTTGAACAGTTGCGTCGAATGGTTCTGGCTGATCGTTATTTGAGTAATGACCTTCAAGTAGCATACACTTTACAACTCCGATACCCATGAGTTCCCCTTGGTAAGTCTGTTTCTTGACTCTTCTTGCTTCTCGCGGCGTCGTCCGTATGGTGCTAGCTGCTCTGTGACCTAGTTATTGTCCTAGTTCTGTCGTCGTAGCTGCCTAGTGACTGCCTTCGTAGCTCACTGGTAACTGTCGTATTCCTGAATAGTAACTGACGGGCGTCCAGACGTATGTCGGCCTAGATATAGCCGTTTGTAGAGGGCGCGCATCTTTGGTTGCCGGCCGCGGTGGCCGAGGTGACTGAGGCGCACCAGTCACGGTCAGCACGGCCACTACGGTCGGGGTTCGAATCCCTCCTAGGGCATGGATATTTGTGCCGTCTTTAGTCTTAGCTAGTTCATAAGTAGTTTGTAAGCTTAGGGACTGATGACCCCGTAGTTAAGTCCCATAAGTTGTACAAACATTTGAACATCTTTGGTTACTCCCTCCAGGATGCGCGGCGCCTGCTCGTGATTGGCTTTCGGTCGATGGCTGCCGTCTCTATGATCGTTCTCTATGTCTGGCGTATGGCGCTGACTTTACGCCACAACAACTGGCATTAAAAAATAACGTTAGTCATTGTTAATGCTAAGACAACATCCAAAAGCACAACTACAAAAGAAAGTTGACGAAAAATTAATTGCAGCTAATGAAAATCAAATCAGTATTAATTGACTGTAGGAAAAAGTCGAGTTTCAACTAAACTTATGCAGTCGCCAAGCGAATCGTAATAATGACAAGGCATCTTTTTCCGCTTGAATGCAGCTTCCTGAAACCAATGAGCAAAAATTAATGGGAGTAGGAAAGGGCATTTTGAATTAACAAGTATTTGAAATCAAACTGGGGGATTTATTACAATAAAATTAAATAATACAGTTACATGTTCCTTTCAGAGAGTAAGAAGAAGTGACCAAGCACACGGGATAGGGGTGGGAGGTGCCACGCTTTTCAGGAGGTGGCGTGGTGACGTAGTGCTGCGTCATAATCGGGTGCCTTTTCTTACAGCACGCGCCGCTTCTCTCGGATTTTTTCTGTGTTGTTTCACAAGAAATAAATATTGCATCAACAGGTTTAAAATTTACTGTCTCTAATGACCTGGCTGTCGACAGGACGTTAAACCAAAGCTTCCTTCCTACATTAGAATCTATTACATTATAAAAGTTACGGGTTTTTTACTGAAAGACACGACGGATTAGTCATTCTGCATTTTATTCATGTCATTGTTTGATGTGCAAGTTATTGAAAGCATTACAATTGTTACTGAGATGTAAGTGTGAGCTTCGGAATTTTAAGAGGAAGTAACCAATTGAAATGAACATATGCCACTGTACATAAAAATTGTCAATGGATACTAAATTAACTATGTACAAAGCGAATGTTAGAAACATAAATTTATAAATGTTTAACAACACACTGTGTCAATTGCTCTCTCTATGGGTGATTTAGTTCTATTTGCGATACTGTACATTAGTAGTTATATACGAATACATATATACATTTAGGTAAATGTTACAGAAAATTACATTTTTATGGACACATAATTTTTTTCGGAAGTGCTGTAGCGCAGTTGTTTAATTCTTTGAAGCCCAATAGGGAGTCTTTTGTGTGTTCATGACACAAATTTCACTTACAGTTTATTAACCGTTTGGGGTTGTACTTTAAATTTTCATATTACATTATTGGTATCTGCTGCTTGACGTAAAACTCTGTTCTCAACAATTAGTAAAGCGCTGTTGCGGTCGATCCATGCCAGTGTTCGAACTTGGCGGCGGGATGTTCGTGGACATTCACTATCACGCACTACTCATGGTTTTGTGGTTTCGTGTTTTCTCCACCCGTCTCCTTCTGAAGTAGAAGATTCTTCAGTGGGCAAGTCACCGTGAAGATCCTTGCAGCGCGGTAACTATCCATTAATTCATATTTTGGCCTGCTTGCATACTGCATGTTCTTCATTAGTTCTGGCTTGCAATCTTGGCTGTTATAGTTACAGTTTGTTTGCTGTAACAAGCATTCAGAATTCGACGATACAAATCTTGTGACTAGTTCGGATAAAAACACAATAAGTCATCTTGTGTATGAGCTAATAAATGTGTTTGCCCAACATCTAGTGTAAAACAACCATTCCGACGGTCGCATGGATACGAATCTTTAAGTCGTACACAAGGCACCTGAAGGGCTACTATGAAATGCTCTTGAAGAAATTGAAATTATTTCTCATCATAAAAAACAACCATTGACACTATTAAATGAGCATTTGGATTTTACGAAGAAACATTTTTACGATCCTTCTGACGACCTGCTGTAAGGCATATCTGCTCTTTTGATATCTTTTCGCTTATATTTCTGTGATTTGTTATTTTATGGTTGACTTGTCACTCGTGTAACAATTTGCCGCCTCTTTGAAGTGCTGTTATACATATCTGCTCTTTCACTACCCTTTAGCTTACATTTTTGTTATTAGTTGTGATTGACTTGTGCTTCATGACATTTCAAAATACCAGAGTTTCTTACACAACGCTTATTTTAACACCTTGACAAATTTATTGCTTTGACTGCTAACCAATAATGAATTTTAAATATTATTATCACCTGCTACTTACTGCATCGACGAGTTTAGGGGCATTTTGCCCATGTACGTGCTATCACCGATCGTCTCTGCCTGTTTCCAAGGTGACCGACCACGTCCCCTGACAGCTACGTCCTTGGAACGTCGTCTGCTTCACTAATGGCATAAATTATCGACGTTTCCACGCAGCCGTATCCTCGGGAACCGTCGGTTTCGCTGTAATCTTTGACATCCACTCTGTCTTCAATTTGAATGTTATTGTTAGAAATGGTAGGCATTTCTTAAACAGGCAATTTCTTTTTACTGTTTAATACTTTAAAACATAGTTGGCATCTCAAAAATACAGAATAATTAAAGTTAACGTAACGCCTTTTTATATTCATTGTGGTTTTTTTATTGATTCATATACCATGTGATCAAAAAGTCAGTATAAATTTGAAAATTTAATAAATAACGGAATAATGTAGATAGAGAGGTAAAATTGACACACATGCTTGGAATGACATGGGGTTTAAATAGAAAAAATGTTTCAAAAATTTCGGACAGATGGCGCTGGACAGCAAAACGTCAGTGATTGCGCATGAAAATCGTGTATAAACGGCGCTGAAATGAGAGAGAAAATCAGATGCACCAGCAGTCGCAGCATGTTGACGTTACCTTAAAAGGCGCTTTTCTTGAAGCTGTATTATCATAATGAGGAATGTTCTAGTTCAGCATTACGATCCTTTAGCCATTGAAGGGGATTCGAACGGGTAAAGGTCCGTTGACAAATGCAGCTGTGGCGGGAATGATTTCGAAGCCACGGGTTGTTTAGACGATAGACCCCGTAGTGGCCGACCGAGCACAAGGCCTAATGCTTCTGAGACAGTTCAGAAAGTAATGGGGACTGTAGCGAGTTCGTCTATGCAAGTGGAAGTGCGTTCGTCCAGTCGCACGTCGCACCGGCATTCCATACGCTACTCTTAGGTTGGCACTTAGGCGTATCCTCCGATGCTATTCTTACAAAATCCATCGGCATCATGAACCTGGCGATTTAGTCAAGCGGATGACATTAGCGGTGTGGGCGTTTCAAAAGATGGCGGAAGATGACGACTGTTTGCTTGTTTGTTTATAATTCTATCGGACCAAACTGCGTGGTCATCAGTCCGTAGCTTAAAAACTACTTAAACTAAGGTAAACTAACCTAAGGATAACACACACACCCATGCCCCAGGGAGGACTCGAACCTCAACGGCGAGCAACCGCGCGCTCCGCGTCGAGACCCTTTAGACCGCTCGGCTACTCCACCGCGGCGATGACGACTGGTTGAGTAACGTGTTGTGGACCTAGGGTCTGTCAACGCCCACAACTGCAGAATTGGGTTACCGAAAATCCTAGAACTGTCGCGGAAACTCCATTGCACGACGAGAAAGTCACGGTGTGGGTTGGATTTACCACATCTACCGTTATCAGGCCTTTTTTCTTCGAGTATCTTCGAGATTCTGGTTTTGTAACTGCTACCTTGAGGGGTGAGAGGTACGCCGATATGTTACAGGATTGCTTCATCCCCAGCCTGGCTGATAAAAACCTGTTGAAACGTACGATTTTTATGCAGGCTGGCGCTCCTCCCCTATTGCTAGACGCATGAAAGATCTCTTGCGAGCGTCGTTTGGTGATGACCGTGTGCTCAGCCGCCACTTTCGTCATGCTTGGCCTCCCTGGTCCCCGGAACTCAGTGCGTGCGATTATTGACTTTTGGGTTACCTGAAGTCGCAAGTGTATCGTGATCGACCGACATCTCTAGGGATGCTGAAAGACAACATTCGACGCCAATGCCTCACCATAACTGTGGAAATGGCTTACAGTGCTGTTCACAGCATTATTCCTCACCTACAGCTATTGTTTAGGAATGATGGTGAACATATTGAGTATTTGCTTTAACATCATCTTTATTTTGTCTTAATTTGTTGTACTACTTATTGATTTTCTAATCAGATGAAGCGCCATCTGTCGAACATTTTTACCTCTCTATATTATTTCGTGATTTATTAAGTTTTAAAATTTATGCTGACTTTTTGATCACCCGGTAATTTCTTGTCTTATCTTTTACCGTAAGATGTTCCTCGTTGGTTTACGATGTGCTGATGCTGCAGGCGATGGGCGGGGCTTATCGCTGCTTACCAGTCGCACGATCATCGCCTGAACGTTAACAGTGAGGTATGTTTACGTGATGTTGTAGTTATGTTTGTAAATTAATCGTTGCCATTAATGGTGTACCTGTTTCCCTCTGTAGCATATTGTATTTTATTTTACAGGCGGCTAGGTCTGAGGATCATCTTACCAGAGATCGAAAACGGTCACCTTATCTAATGTTAAATTTTGCGAACTTGACTGTTATTAGACATTGCCAGTTAAGACATTACCAGTTCTCTGTCTTGCAAATAAGGAAACTACGTTTTCCTAACTTGGTAATAATTCTTAATGATCTTTTCGGATTTTCTGCCTGATAGGTACATCAAAATTATACGGTGATATATTAGTCCAATATCAACAGGTGTACGCTCTGGTTAGGCTCATAGAATGAGCTGTGTTAACAGTTCTAACATGTAAAAGCATTACGTGCTAATACCACCATGTTCATCAGAACGGCATCGGAAAATATATTCGGAAAATTGCAACGATAAAACGTCTATGTCACTAATTTACATCGTCGACATCCAAGAATTGTTCAGAACACCAAGGACGTAGGATGAAAGGTGGTACACCACAGTGATCAAACGGATCGCATCATCAGGATCGAAAGAGATCTCATTGGCATTTACAAATCCTCCAGAAAGTTTAACTAGTAGTAAACTCATAAGGATTGCATTGAGAATCATATTGGTGTATTGCGGATGATTAAAGCAGGTGGAGTGAGTTTGACTATGTCCTAATTAGTGGTTATTAATCTGTGGCCACCACTGAATATTATTATACAACAGCGATTCTTAAATTTCTTTATAACAGGGCCCGCAATATATCTGGAAAAATATTGCGACTAATCTACATATATGTAAAATATTTCCAGAGCTATTGTAGGTCTCATTACAAATAAATTTGGTAACAACTGATGTAGAATAATATTGATGTAGCTGGATGATGAGAAACCATTGAATGTGATGACCAAGACGTAATAATCACTAACTACGACGTAGACACATTCTACCTGCTCTAATCAACCCTAGTACACCACATATAAACCTCCTGTATTTTGATCGAAGCTTGTCAGTTGTAGGCGTAAATAGTCTACTTAAATTTGTTCAAAGAAAAATAGAAATTGTACGCTCACATAAAAGAGTTGTGAATCAAGTTAATTCCACCAGAACTATATTTTTATTAAAATAAATTTGAGATTGAGTCCTAATAGATAGTTTCAGAGAAATATGTGTGTTAATTCCGTTAGGGGCTCTTGCTCAATGCCGATAGTTTTACCAGTGTCAGGTTCGTCTCTTAATAAGGAATTTATAAAATGAATAAACAGTCATTCAGACACGTATACACACTGTAAACAACAAGTAAATTTAGTTAGATAAAGCCTAAACTAAGTAACTCATCGATATTCGTCACAAGCGGAAGAGGACACTGAATTGCCGTACCTCAGTTAACTGACGAATCCTATGACAGTGCAGCGCTGTTGTCATATCGCCCTGAGCATGTTAATAGCGACATTAGTTTCTGATTTATGACAGGTTTTGTACATAACTTTTCAGATTATAAGACTTTATTCTTAAACTACATTCTCAAATTTTTCACCGCGTATTTTAATTTTGTGTTGGATATTTCAAAAGTCTTCTGGCGATCCACCTGAATAGTTCCCGCTACCGACTGATAGGCCGCGTCCCATAGTTTGAGAACCACTGTTCTACGTGCATTCTTTAAGAGTTGATACCTAGCAGCCGTGGCGTAGCGGCCGAGCGCATTTACGTGCTATGTTCCGATGCGCGAGGCCTTTCCCCGTCGGTGGTTCGAATGGCCCTTCGGGCGTGGATGTTTGATCCGTCTTTAGTATGACTTAGTTCACAAGTAGTTTGTAAGTTAGAGTCTGTGACCCCGTAGTTAATCCCATAAACTAAAAAAAGGAAATCTTGTAAATTTCAAGGAGCATTCCTGCTATCTTGCGGCATGCCGCTATTCATTTGGCGTTCATGGTGCGACTTAATTATTTGTTTCTAACATTTCTAAAGCGTCTACGATGTTCAGTTTGTGAAACTTAATTTGTATTACCCGACAAGGCCAAGTATTAACGCGAACATAGTGGGAACTAACTTGTTCACATGAAGAAGTAATCACGCTCTGTTTAAAGTGGCTTGAGTTGTGACGTCTCAGTGCCAGTGTTGCCAACTAGTTTCCAACCATGTCTCTACATTATGTGTCAAAAATCCCTAAGTTCAACATGAAAGTTCCCACGGACCTTCTACGAAAACACCCTCCCCGGATTCGCCACAAAAGGTATAATTTTTTCTTAACAAAAGAAGCTACTTACGTATTGGCTGGTAATATTTCCCCTTTATTTGACATTATTGTACAACGAAGTGCTACTTTTTTTTTTTTTTTTTTTTTTTTTTTTTTTTTTAAGGTACTTTCATTCTGCATCGTGGGTGAGAAAAGTCGCTAATTTTTCAAAGATATCGGAAATCCTCCCTACAGTTTGGAAAAAAAGGAGTTAAAAGTCCCTACGCTTAGGGACATATCCCAGCGGTAGACATCACTGCGAGGAGTGTGAACGGAGCAAACAGAAAATGTCTTCACGAACAAGTTCGACTACTTGCGGTGAACGTCGTGAACAATGTTGATTGTGGGAAGGAGAACAGATTTAGCATGCCTGCGGAGAAGGCGATGGGCGGAACGTGCGCGTGAAATTTTGATGTTAGGTAGCAATTTTGTTCGTAAATTACGGAAAGAGATGCACAGAACCTACTACAAATAAGGAGAAGCAAGATGCTCACAGTAAGTATTTCATTAACGGTATGGGTAAATGTATTACGATGCAACAATTTTTATTTTATTGCTAACTGTGTAAATAAATTTTCTCGAAAACTAAATAGCTGCTGTTGCACATAATTCAACTTGCGGGTTAACAAGGAAAACAATTCTTCTGTAAGATTTCCAATTCCAGTGTTTGTTAAGCTTATGGGACTTAACTACGGGGGTCATCAGTCTCTAAACTGACAAACTACTTATCAACTAGCGTATCCTAAGGACGGCACAACTATCCATGCCCGACGGGGGATTCGAACCCCCGACCCTAGTGGCCGTGTAGACCCTGACTGTAGCGCCTCAGTCCCCTCGGCCACCGCGGCCGGCCTGTAAGATTTCGATCAAAATATTGCCACAATAAATGTGTTATCACATGTGAACGATAGGAAACGTTTTCAGAAATGGCGTAGTACCATATTAGGTTTGGGAGGAAGCTTAATACTTCATCATCAAATCGGTCAGTAGTTTACTTACGTAAAACATGTATTTATACTCAATGCCGTAAATTAATGTTGGCAAAGTGACCGCATACGATTAGTATTTTTGAATAAAATCGAATATTAGAGTTTAATTGTTATGCCTGTTGGAAGTCATATGGGTTTCATTCTGGGTTCATATCTCACTTATTTATTACAGTACAGTCACTCCGACATTGATAATAAACGTTCTAATACAAGTACAGACACACCCAAAGTATATGACATAGAAGTATTGTTCTGTATGATAATGCCTTATATCACAATACGTAGGTGAATAAACCAATCAGGTTCTGTAATTGGATAAAGCTTTCGTTCACAATGTTGCTGGAAGTGAAACATTGGGTAATTCACAAATGATAGGAGAGGGCGTACTATTTTTGAAAGAATCTATAAGTTGGCTGCAATATATATATATTGCATGCTGCTTGGTGTACAGCGTCATCCTACGGATTGGCCGACTGTTTCTATCGGAGGTTCGAGTCCTCTCTCGAGCAGTGTGTGTGTGTGTGTTGACCTTAGTGTAAGTTTGTTATGTAGTTTCTAAGGCTAGGGACTGAGGATAATAACAGTTAGGTCCAGTAGGTTTACAAACATTTGAACATTGGAATTAACTGAATGAAAATAACAAATGAAGTCAATTTTTAACTTCAGAAACTTCTGTGACTCCGCACCCTTACCACCTATCATGTCATTTCTGAAATTATACAATGCTAACCCATTTCAGCAGAATGCCGTACTTAATTTTGATATTATAGAATGTATAGACTAGAGTATCACGTGAAATACTTTTTGTTAATTATTCTCATTGATTCACTCAGTGGGAATATTTATAAGAATATAAGTTCCTAATGTTTTTGAGTACACTGATGTTTAACCAGTGCTCACAATAATTAATTTTCATAATGCACAAACACTTGTAGGATTAAGAAAACAGTCTCGGATGAATAAGATTTTTTAAATATATATTAACGATCTCCTTTCCCCATTAACAAAATTAAGTCAGAACCTTCGAAGGTGCAAATTAAGATGTTCAGATGTTTGTTAAGCTTATGGGACTTAACTACGGGGTCATCAGTCCCTAAACTTACAAACTACTTATGAACTACTTACGAACTAGGACGGCACAAATATCCATTCCCGAGGGGGGATTCGAACCCCCGACCGTAGTGGCCGTGCAGACCGTGATTGGAGCGCCTCAGTCTCCTCGGCCACCGCGGCCGGCGCGCAAATTAATTCACTTCAAAGATTTGCCTAAATGAGGCAGCAGATTCGCATAATCCACTCATGTTACGTCACTGATGCTCTGCAACAGATATTTACATTCAAGCGTACCATGTAAACAACGAAGCGAACTAATCACCTGGATTTATAAATCTTACTTTTGTCTTACGCAGATCGCGTCATTTTTAACCTTGAAACGAGGCATGTAACAGCGGCAGGGCTACACTAGGAAAAATACCTGGCTGTAAAACAGACTGCTTCCCCTTCGCTGACTCTCCGACATTACCACTTGGAATTGCCGAGTAATACTTCCCATGAAAGGTAGAACTCTACACGTCCCAGATATTTTCTGTTGCCTCTTGATGAATGTGGTTAGTCGTTAACAGTTAACATTTTTTCCTGTATTAACACAACAATCAGGGATGGGTAGTATCTTACATAATATTTATCACTCATATAAAATATCAATAATTAGTCACTGTTGAAGAAAGGTTCAACACTTCTTAGTGGGTTTAAATCAATTAAATCCCATCAATGGCTGGTGAACAGTAACAAAAATATACAAAAACAGAATGAGTTCATGTACATTTATTGTACTCTACGTCGTTGTTGGTAGCAGAAATAGGACGGAGCTTACTAGAAAGCTCGAGTAATCAGAAAAACCTCCCACGCGTATCTCTGATTCCTATTAAGTTTCCGAACTTCTATTGAACTTAGAATATGCTTCTCAATAATTTTGAAAGTATGTTATACTTTTCCTGTCAAGAGATTAATTAAACAATACGCTGACCGGGTAGACCGAAGCTCCCTCTGTTAACTGCCAGCGGATATTTACGTAATGAGGTACACATCCAAATCATAAAGTTTGAAAAGTCTGTCGATCTCTTTTGGTGCACCGAAAGTCATTTGTTTGACGCTGGAATGTAAATAACAAGTAAACAAGCAAATATCAACAGACGTCAAACATTCATTTAAGCGACACAGAAAAATATATACACAGCTAAAACAAATAAATGGTACTTTCGATAAATTTTTTTGTGCAACCGTTTTCCTCGAAACTTCGCGTCTCACGGGAAACGAAAGTAAGTGCTAATTAACGATGTACAGCAAAACACAAAGTGTTTAATTATAAATACAGACATTCCAACTTCGGCAGAAGTTTCGAGAACCGTGTCGATGTTTTAGGAGGAAAGAGATGAGCAACAATGTAAACTTTTCTATACACGTAAAAGGTCATTTCACACAAATCTTTAAAATGTTATGGATCTACTCTCCAAACTAACTACATATTTGATCAGCCTCGACTGATTCAGTAGGAATGGAAAGCCTGATCTACCTTTCCTTACAGAAGAATTACACTAATTATATTTAGAATTTTTAGGACTCTTACACAACCATTTTGAAAGACGTTTTCATTGCTTCTTGCGGTCTAGAATTGTGTCGCACATCTACAATAATGCTGTCTTATATTTAATTTCGGGTAATGTTAGGCGTAAACGTGCAAATAGGTTATTTTGCTGTAAATTGTCTTAAAGCTTGGTTGATGTGTACTAATTCGTTAATCTTTAAATTCTTATCCATGGTCGCTAGTTTTAAAAAATGAACTACCTAACTTTATGAAAAGCTGTATCCATACATATCGTAATTCCACACAACCCATTTCTGGCTGTGAATTCAGGGCACTGTAATTTCGGATCAACCAGTCTGAAAAAAGAATGCATTAAAATAATTCGAGACAATAGTATCTTCAGGAGAAATCGGAAGGGAACTCAAAAAATACTTACGTGACGCGAAAAATCTAGCAATAATGGATAATTTATTCTTCTGGAAACAAGGAGTCAGTTCTCTTCAAGTGAATTAAAAAAAAAAAAATATCAACAACTGTGGTGAAATGCCAATCCCCCCTCCCTCGTTATCTGCGCCTGTGTCTTGGTCAGTCCCAGAGACATTCATACGGGGGATAGGGATACGATTCTTGTTGCTACCCACATTGTTTTCGTAAAAGTGGAGCAGGGTGTACCGGTACCAAGTTCAAATGTTCAAATGTTTGTAATTCTATCGGACCAAACTGCGTGGTCATCAGTCCGTAGCTTACAAACTACTTAAACTAAAGTAAACTAACATAAGGACAACACACACACCCATGCCCCAGGGAGGACTCGAACCTCCATGGCGAGTAACCGCGCACTCCGCAGCCAGGCGCTTTACACCGCTCGGCTACTCCACCGCGGCCTGGTACCAAGTAACAGGACACTAAGGTCGATGCATTAACGTGTCTGTATAAGTAGACATGTAGTATAAACGATTATTTCCATGAGACCTATCTAGGGAAGTGAAGAAAGTAAATTTTTCGGGGCCAGTCGTGAGTCGTGCGCAGACAAATCACTAGAATGAGACTTGCTCGTGAAAGGCAGAGGTCCTGGTTAGAGCACACTCCGCTAAACAATGAAAATATGTTCTGCAAAATATCCATCTCTTAAAAATAATAAAAAAAGCACTGTAAGGCGTAGCTAAAATATTAGCATAGTTTTTCTGCAAGTGGCTGGTAAGTACCTTCAAGAAACGGATGCCATTATGAAACATGAGTCATCAACTGACCATCAAATAATGTAGATGAATATTACCAGGAAGTTCATCGGAAGCCTAATAGTTAACAAGAGTTAGGAAAGATTAACACAGTTTGAAATCAGAAGCTGCGGCGAAGTGGCCGAGCGCATTGGGGCGCTATGCTACGATGCGCGAGGCCGCTCCCCGTCGCAGTTCGAATTCCTCCTCGGGCATGGATGTTTGTGTCGTCTTTGGTATAAGCTAGTTCGTAAGTAGTTTGTACCTTTAGGGACTGATGACCCCTCCGTTAAGTCCCTGCAGCTTGACAAACATTTGAACATTAAATCAGAAATCACATGTAAATACATCTCAACGAGGCGTACAGCTGAGGCACTTATCTTTCCCGGACCGTATGTTACCTCCTGCCTTTACGTTAAAAGTATTCTAGTTTCTGGTATAATTCGGAACTGTGACTCACATTTCAAAAACCTTCGATGATGTAATCATAACGGAGATCCACCTTGGTTGATAATGACCGAAAGTTGCGCACCCACCTACCACCAAACCGTACAGAGCAATAACATTTGAAACATCGTTCATGTTCGAGTATTATCACATTTATAGATACCGTAAATCTTATCTACACGAATCAGCCCCGAGGAAATTTGAGTGATTGCGCGGCCGCTCCCGTAGGAGTTTCGAGTCCTCCCACAAGCAAGTAAATGTTGAAAGACGACCGTCTGTCGTCTTCCATATATTTTTATATAGTTTCTGTAAGGTTATAATTGATTCAATGTCGCTAGATTATCATTTTGTTAAAACTTGAACCCCACCCTTTTCCGTAAGTTGCCTATAAATTGTAGTTTTAGAGCACCTTACCTACTTTATTTAATATTGTTTCACGTACTGAGAACATGCTCAGATGCAATGTTTACGACTAAATTCCGTTGCGCCATAAATGTTTTCTTAGCCACCTTTCTAAAATAACTTTAATTGTAGTGGCTTGCTTATTAATGTCTGTGTATAATAACGTGTGAGCTGCTATGTATATTCCTGTTATTGAAGTGATTTGAAACGAGTATGTTCTCAGTTTGGGCCAGGGAACAAGGCTTTGTAGCAGGGAGTAACCAGTAGTTCACGCGGACCTTATTTACTAATTTTAGTGACCAAGCAAAGCTCTTGTTACGTACAGTGGTCGACTTTTAATGTGTGTGTGTGTGTGTGTTTAGGTAATTTGTTTATCTAGGGACGGTGAGGTCAAAAATTTACTGTCTTAGATTTACAAGCTCCTGAACATTTATAGGAATAAATATGTTTTCCGAAAGGAACATTACCGTGAAAGCAACATAGTTTTATTCATTCACATTGTACTGAAAGCAGGTAGATGACGTCTTCCTTGACTGTCGGAAGATGTTCCACATTCATACTGAGCAAAATATGAACGTACAGAACGTAAGAGTTGGCTTCAGCGGCCGTTGTCTGGTTTCTAAATCATACATATAGGCAAAAAGGTTTGCCACTAAAGAGGTGAAAACATAGGAACCTCTTGCTGACAATCATTTCTTTTTAAATATCATCGCTTCTTCGTTGTAGCCATTTTTTCTTGTCTTCCAATCATTTCTTTTTATTTTATCCCTCAGGAACTCCTGCTGCTCTATACCTGTCATAAAATGAAAATTTTTGTCCTTTTTCCTTCGTCGATCATTTGAAGCATTTCTTCAGTTATCCAAGGTAGATTCGTAAAGACTGACAATGCGGTCTCACACTCTGAAACATTTAATTAACGGACAGAACGTCAGGCCGACTATGTAAGACGTTTTGGAAACAGAACGCAGAGAGGTCGTCCGACGTTCAAATTACAAATGTTCAAATGTCTGTAAATCTATCGGACCAAACTGCGTAGTTATCAGTCAGTAGTTTACAAACTACTTAAACCTAGGTAAACTAACCTAAGGACAACACACACACCCATGCCCCAGGGAGGACTCGAACATCCACGGCGAGCAACCGCGCGCTCTGCAGCGAGGCGCTATAGACCGCTCGGCTACTCCACCGCCGCCGTTGAAATTAATTCATAATTTCCTTAAGGAATTCCATTATTTTTCAGTATAGATATTGCACCCAAAGCTCGAAGAGCTGTCAGATCGCGAAATGGCCGGACATTTCGCACTTTGGCCGAGTGGAATGCCCAAAGTCCGATCACTTCAAAGAATATCCGACTTTACCAACCAGGTCGCGACTAGGCCGGAGGTTCGTGGCCAGAACGCGACGTGACTGCACATACGTTGGGGAAATCCTTGTCTAAATCGCACTGGGTGCTGTCATGTGGCAGCATATGTCTCACTATCAGTGTTACCTGTGCTGTGCACTTGGTAGCTGCTGCTTTTCAGAGAAGCTCCTGCCTGGGCGCCTTGCTTTTCTTTCTAACAAATTGGATTAACTGTAAGTACGTTACTTTCTGTGACATTTTTCTTTCTGGTATTAGTGCATCTTTCAGAAATGGTAAGGGAACGTCGGGTAATTACGTTTGGGAATCGACATTTGATATGAAAAGTAGGTTCCTGGACACTTTTGGTACGATGCTGCAAGGAAAAGCAAATATAAGTGGAATAAAGATGGTTACTGTTCCTTTATAGAGGACGTTAAACAAGTCAAAGCAATGCAAAGGAAAGATAATGTTGACTATCGTCCAATAAGCACAAGGTTATTGAAGTTGACGGAAAAGGAATACTTATTGCACCAATAACGAAAGACAACAGCGCTATTTTGCACTCTGTCCATATACAACTACTGTTTGAAATACCACACGACACTCACTTGTAAATTGAAGTGGAGGTCGCACACGGATGGAAAAGGAACTGCACTTAAAGTACAAAATTGTCACCAAAGAGGTCATTACTTTGTTTTATTCAAACCTTGTCCAACTAAATTACCTAATCTGAAGAAAGGATTGGTCTGCAAACCTCTAGTAATTTCGGAATTGAATTTTAGCCCAAACGGGGAGTACAATTTCATACTGAATTACCAAGATCACACAACTAAATATATATTATTGGGATCCCTGAAAATCAAAAGAGCGGAAGAAGTCGTTTACTATTTGCTTGACATCTTTATCGCTATAGGTACGCCAAGTCAGATAATGGTAGAGAATTTTTGAACCAAAGTACAGATGAGTCGAATAACATGTGATTTGAACTGAAACTGGTACATTGCAGGGGCGGCTCGTTCTAAAGGACGACAGGGGCGCGGCCCCACCAGAAAATTTGTGATATACTTTTTCAGTATTATACCAAACAGTTAATGTGTGACATGAGTCCCTCTACATCCTAACTCAATTTACAATAATGCGATCAAATGGTTTCGCTTGCCTCTCGCCGCAGCAAAGCTGAGGTCCCGCTAGCATGCACCCCCTCTCTTCATTACGCAGCCATGCCAACAGCCGACGGCCAGCATCGGCTAGCACCACCACCTAGACCAGAGGTGGGCAATGAGCGAGCCGCGCTCTCGGAGCCGCGAGCAGCTGGCGTCCATCACGTAGTTCCTGCTGGAAAGACTAGATGGCGTCATACGCAGCCAACGCGTTAACGTAGCTGCAGAAATGCACCTGGCTGAGTGCGTTATGAAATAGTGCAAACTCTTTAGTATCCAACTGGAATGAACAGATTCCACTCTTGAAAATGCTATTATGTTTATAATTAAAGAACTTATAAACATAATACTGGAAACTCTTCTCTAAAACGTCCAGCACGTGCAGTCGAGCCGGCAAATATCTTATAAAGATAAGAGCGATTTTTTGTTTCGTTTCAGAAGACAGTACCATCTGTTAGTTCTAATTTCGTACTTCAGGGTTTTCGTTATAATTTATGATATTACGTTATGGTACAGTACGCTGTGGAGTTGAAATGGCTAGTCAAATCGGCGCTGTAAAGAGGCGTTCTATTTTCCAGTTCAACTCTAGTTGGGAGTGTGATTACTTTTTCACTGAAAGCGAAGGAGGAGCAAAATGTTTGGTATGTGGTAAAATACTAGGCATAAAAAAGTACAATTTAGAACGCCACAATAGAACACATCACTTCAACCAGTATGGAAGTGTAGAAGTTGAAATGTGACTTAATCTTCTTAATAATCTACGAGAGGAAGGAAGTAGGGGTATGTATTATAATACTGTACCTACTTACGAGATAACTTAATCACAGTGTTTTGTTTAATAAAACCAATTTTCCTTTGAAATGACAACTCTGTTAATTTCTTACACAGGAATGTGATGCCTCATCCTCCGATGTAGCTGTTCGTGCTAGTTACAGAACAGCTTTGCTGATAGCCCGTACTCCCCGACCATTTTGTGATGGTGAATTTGTGAAGCAGGGTTTGGAAGTCGTAGCAGACGAACTATGTCCACAGTTATCACGTTCTTTCGCAAGTTTGAGTCTGTCGCGGCGTACTATAACTCGCCGTATCGAACGTTTGTCAGGTGCACCAGCAAGCATGCAGACCTCTAGCGGCAACTAGGATAACTACCGACCGAGCGCGAACGCTGCTCTTTTTCGGCCTGAGCCGGAGCGCTGCTCATTGAGCCGATTTGTGCCCACCTCTGACCTAGACAGGAAGCCGCAGCGCTCTCGTGTGACATCAGACAGAGTAGGTTCCGCGCGCACAGCTGACTGGCTCGCTGCTTCGGCATAGTGGGCCGTGCCCCAGTGGCTAGCCATTCAGTTATGCGTACGAAACCTATTCTGCCTGACGTCATATGAGAGCGCCGCGGCCTTCTCTCTAGGTGGTGTTGCGTCTAGCCCTTACTCCCCCCGTACCCCGCACTGTAATACTTCAGTTCGAGGCCAACGAGATAGAAACGCCGCGGCGCGCACGTCATATCACGTGATCCGCGGCCGTCGGTAAGAATACAGGCCCCAGCCCAGGCGTCATGCCACGTAAGCAAGGTAGTCCCGAGCCGGCGCGAGCGCTAACTCTGTGGCTGCCCGCTATGACGCATGGGCTGTGCCAACATCACCTAGAGACAAGGCCTTACTACAGGCCCGTGGCCGGCGAGAGCTACAGGCCTGAGCGCGCACTTCATGCTACGTAAGCAAGATAGTTCCGATCCGGCGCGATCGCTAGCCGATTGGCCGGCCGCTGGAACACTGCCCACTGCGTCATAGCGGGCAGCCACTGAACTAGCGATCGCGCCGGCTCTGAACTACCTTGCTTACGTCGCATGATGTGCGTGCTCAGGCCTGTATTTCCCGTTAGCCGCGCAACAGGCCGTACCTACGTCACAGTTAAGAGGCCCCAGCCGCCACCTCACTGGCTGGTCGCTGGGGCACGCCCAACGCCGCGTAGCGGCCGGCTAGTCAGATGGCGGCTGGGGCCTCTAAGTGTGACGTAGGCACGGTCTGTTGTGAGGCCTTGTCTTCTAGGTGGTGTTGCCTTGCTTTGGTCACAGTGCCGTCACAGAGATGTTTTCCTTTCCCCTGCTCGCCCCTCGCCTTTGTGCTGCTTGGGGCCCGGCGAAGTGGGCCACGGTGAAGCAGGCTGTACCTGTCGTGCCCCCACTCCCCACCCTTCGAGCTTCTGTTCACAAGTTCGCAGTTTGGGGCCGGCGACGTCAAAACGTATTCTGGAGCTGTGTCATTGCAACTTGATTGTAAACTGAGTAGAAAATGAATAAATCAGACTCTTTGCTTAAAACTCCATTTCATTTATTAAGTATGGATAGACGCTAGAAATCAAGGAAACAGGCGCACATCAACCAAAAGTTTTCTTGATGTCTCAACTCGACGGAAAGAAGAGAACTTCCTGCTATACATGGTTCTTCAAAAAGTCTTGGCTAACTGTGACCGAAGAGAAAAAAAGCTTTCGTTTGTATTGTGTGTTGTTTGCTGATGAAGGATTGTGGACAACAGTGGGCTGCAAGGATGTAAAACATTTAAGTGAACGAATTAAGAAAGATGAGGAAAGTGCACTTCATTTAGTAAAAATGCTCGTAAAAAGTTTGGAAAAATTAACATTGCTGCTCAGATTAATTCGGTGTGTAGAATGTCAATTCAGAAACATAATGAATTAGTTAAGAATAACAGAATAGTAGAGTGCTTAATGTTTTGTGGAACTCATGAGCTACCACTAACAGCTCACAATGAAAAGCAGGAGTCAGTGAACCGTGGCAATTTCTTAGACCTGTTATCTCTTTTGTGAAACCATGACAGTGTATTAGATCACGAATTAAATACCTCTAGTAATTCCGTGTGTAAATATACGTCACACACAATACAAAATGAACATCTGGACTGTATGTATCAAGTTTACATCTAAGAATTGACCAAAGACCATAACGATGCCACTTTCTTTTCTGTGCAGGCTGACGAAGCAACAGATATTAAATGCAAAAGTCAATTTTTCATGATACTGCGGTATATTAAGGGGAAGAAACATGTTGAAAGATTTCTTTCCTTTAAATCGTAAACGACAGGACAGCATATGGACTTAGTGAGGTTTTAAAAAGAAGTCTGGAATCTTTCGATGTTCAAGAAAAACTCATTGCTCAGGCATACTATGGCACCCTTCAATTTACTTCAAAATCTACACGTTTTGTGTCTCCTAAATTCTTTCTATGAGCGGCAGTCACAGTGGTGTGCAGACACTGAGCAGAGCACTTTCCCACATGTCAAGTACGTTCACTGCTATGCGCACCAAATGAATATAATTCTTCAGAATGATTGCAGTAAAAGCATAAATACGATGAGTTGTTATTCGCAAATATTGTTGGTTTTACAACGTATTTTTCTTCATCTCCCAAGCGAAGTTATTTGTTACAGACAGTCTGCTATAAGAGAATTCATTCGGTCTCTTCAACTAGATGGAACTTTCAGTACCGCATTGCAAATTGCACTTATTGAGGAATCCTGGGATGATGTTACAATAGGAGAAGCATGCACCTTAAGGAATTTACTTCAAAATCCACACGTTTTGTGTCTCCTAAAATCTTTCTATGATATCATGAAACACGTTGATAATTACTATAACGCTTCAGCTGTAGAGTGCAAATGTCATTACCATATCTAATGCATTACATCATTTTGAGTGTGCTGCATCTCAGATACGAGAGAACATACAACCGTTTCGACCATTTGATGACGAGTGTATTGCTCCTACAAGAAACGTTCCAAATGTAGCAGTAAACTTAATTTGACTGCAGATGCCAAAGAAGTGTGTGACATTATGACCAACCAATTGAAAGGAAGATTCACGTTTGTAGCAGCTTCGAAATCATTGATCCAAAAAAAGTTTGCTTCTTTTAGAGAACGTTCCACAGCCACTTTGGCTAATATTTCATTGAACTATAGTCCTTTTATTTGCCACGATAAATTGAAAAATGATCTGTCAATGATTTATTGCAATGGTACATTTATGGGCATTAAATCGGATTGTGAGCTGTTTATTTTCTTTGTGGGACATTCCTTTGAAGAATCGTTCACCGAAGTACACAAAACATTACAAATTGCGCTAACTACACCAATTGCAACAGAAGAAGAAAGCGTAGTTCCAGCACCTTAAAAAGAATAAAAACCTTCCTCAGGAACAGTATGAGTCAGGAAAGGCTGAATTCACTAGCTGTTAGTTCCATTCAAAAGGAGAAAATCAGTGAATTTCCAAACTTCAACAACAGCGTAATTGACACGTTTTCCAGTCAGAAGAACAGACGTGATCATTTACTGTATTGTCAGAACACGGACCTTATTAGTTAACGTCTCAGTTAAGTAAAATACACTTAGAACTGCTCCTAGCCAAGATTTTTCCCAGAGTTCTTACCTTGGTCGAAAGGAAAAAGCCAGGAGGGTCCCTGTTGTCTCTTTGGTGGATTCCCAATGGGAAAGAAGTCACATACGTTCGACCACAGTTCATTTTGATTTTGACATAACAATCAGTACACAGAAGCACAACTACAATGAATACGAACTTTAGCATGAGAAGAGCTGGTGAACTTCGGTTCGAATCCCAACACCTTCAATGAATTGTGTCACTACAGCATAAACTCAGACACCTACAAACCAGTGGAGCTAGTGGACCAGACCTACTACAATATTACACGCAAGTCCCCCCCCCCCCCCGACCCATCAAAAAAATAGTAGTAATAAAATATGTTTATAGCACATCTATATAATTTTTTATTAGCTACAGTTTAATGATGACAGTGTAATGATTACATTAATTATACTATAATTAGCATATTTAATATCTTCCGAATGTGTTATATAAATGGAGGTTATATAATGAACACTTCAGACTGATTCCATTATACTGGGTACTAACTTTTTGTCTGGGCCCCACCAACGAAACTCATCACGAGCCGCCCCTGGTACATGAAAACGCAGAAATATCCAAAGCCAAGGTCTATCGCATGGGCCAACCAGAATGTACAGAATACGCTAATGACATGGATGCAGACAAATAAATCATCGCAATGGGCTGAGAGTCTTCGAATCATCCAATTCGTATAAAACCGTTCTTTTTATCGTGGAATTCAGCAGTCCCCATACGAGGCAGTGCTTAGATGTACTTCAAATCTGCCTAAAGAACTTATCGATAACATAGTAACAGAGGAAGACATTGGAAAAAGTGGAATGAGAAATTGATGACACTATAAATGTAGGGATTACTCCCAACAATGAAACTGACGCCGTGGAGATCGAACCATCTGAAAGTCCAGTTACCTGACAATAAATCAACCGAAAACATACTCTGTGGTTTGTGAAGAAGGATTTATTGGAACTTATTGTTGTATATTCCGCGGCAAACATGTGAATGAAATATATGGAAGTAGTACTGAAGGGGAGGAAAGACGTGGGAGAAAGGTTATTGGCCAGCTATGTTATAATAAACAAGAAATGAGGAAGAAGGGTTCTGGAACTCACAACAATTTGAAAGCACGGGATGCAAATATGCTTGAAAATACAGCTGCAAAATTCCCAATAGCAAAGACAATGTTCGCATCCTTATAACCACACGTAGACAGAGATCGCGAAGATCCCAGAAGCGTTCTTGCAGTTGTGATGAACATCGAAGCCACTTGCTACAAACTTCTCTATAATGTCCGAGAAACTGTTCACGCTGGAATCCGTGATAAAAGAAAAGGAAAATCATTACGAAACATATCGTCCTCACAATCAGTGACCAGAGGCAAGGATACAATGGATGCAACTGCCCTACTGAAATGTGCCACATCGCTGCAAAAGCAGAAATAAGAAAATACTGTGTATTACAAATGTCATGAAAGCTTAAATTGTAATAAATAAATACGACTTCAATTTAAAATATTTATAAAGTAAACGGATTGTATGATTTTTATAACTGAGATAATTGATAAATAAAATACATAAAGCTTGAAATTAAACATTTTCGTCCCATCCATATTTACATTCCGATTCTGGCCCGTCTACGCCACTTTGTTAATGGCCGGCCAAATCCCTAAATGAGCAAAAGATCGGACATTGATCGGTCAGTTGAAAGCGATGTTGGCCACTTCGCGATTTAGCCGGCTGCCAAGAAGATAACATTTGAAATTCATTGAGACTTTTCTCGATTGATGTTCTAGTCTAGAAAGACGTCGCAACCTTTGAACATTGGAGCGAAAAACAAGAGGCTCTTAATGTAGAAGTGCTTAGGAGGGAGAGACCATAACCTCATCTTAAAATATTTAAACTATTGTCAAGGCGTAGAAAGAAATATCACTTCGTGTATGATTACAAAAATGTGAAACAATCACGGGAATCAATTACTATAACAAAATGCCTTGGATGATCTGAATTGGAAAGACCACAGAAAATCAATAGACGGTATCCCGGTGCAAAATTGAGACTCAGGTCTTGAAATATAGCGATGTTGACGGAAGGTTAAAGTGTACTCTTCGTCCCTGCCATCAACTACGTTTCATCGCTCGTTCAACCACGACATATATGTTTCTCGTCAGTGCGGAATTTGGAGCAGATATGATAGATAAAAGAAGTAGATAAAATCCCAAGGCTAACTGCACGCTTAATTACAGGCCCCTTTAGTAAATGCAAAAGTGTTATGAAGATGATGGAAAAACCCAATTGCAGGAGATGCGAAAGAAGTGTCGTACATCACCGTATGGGTGTCTTTGAAAGTTTGAGAGCGTTTTTTTCTCTTTTTTTTGTTTTTTAGAAAAAGTTTCCAAAGTATTACTGTCTCCAATATACATTGATCGGCCGGACCATTATGACAAACTATGTAATAGCTGGTTTAACGGCCAATGGAAGGATAACAGCGGTGACTCTTCCTTCCATGGAATCAATGAGGCACTGGTAGGAAGATACAGTTTGAGCATACTGAACGCTGCCAGACTTTCTTTGCTCCACTGCACATTGTCGAATGCATTTACTAGCTCAACAAATCCTACCGACATGATTTGTTTTTTTTCTTCAGTCTTGCTTTCACTGCTTGCTGGCGTAATGTCAGGAGTGCCAATTAGATCATCAGCTCTCATCAGTATTTCGGGTGCATCAGTTAAACTTAAAGTGGTTCTCACAATTGTCTACGTTTGCGCTGTCCTCGAGATTATATGTCTGATATTTCTTCACAACTCTGATCGTACGTTTCCAGTCTCATGAATTGTGCAGACAAACTTGTATATTCTTGAGGCTGCCACTTTTCGCAATTATTTTGGTTTTTCCCATGAAATATTATATTATCTTCTGATTTATTTGATTTCCAGTCGTCCAGAGATCTTTGCAACTCTGACTCTAATAATGAATATCCTGTTACCCAAATCTCATCCGGTTTCTTCTTTCACGTCATCAGACAAGTTTTCCTTCTCACAGAGGTCTTCAGTTTACTCTTTCCATGTGTTTGCTCTCTCGTTGATTTTTTATGATCAAAAACGCCGGATAAAGTATCAAAGAAGGATCTGCAAACTTTCGATAAAATGTGCTTTTATATAAAAATATAATAAGGCCTTCACAATTTCTAAATCACTCATATAGGCAAAAACGGTTTGCCACTACAGAGGTGAAAACCTACGAACCCTGCTTGCTGGCAATAATTTCTTTTCCATTTCATCCTTTTGACCATTTTTTCTTGCCTTCCTATCATTTCTCATTTATTTTACCCCTAAGAGATTCGTGCTGTTCTATTCCTGTCTTACTATGAAAATTCTTGTCCTTCTTCCGTCGGTTATTGAAAGCACTTCTTCCGTTGCCCAAGTTTAAATTTTGACGCACGGCAGTGTGCGGTTTTAATAGGTTCGTAAATGATGACAAAGGAGCTATATCTCAGGTTCTGCTGATGACTTTTACTAAGGGCTGAAGTGTTCTGGGTAAAGCTTGGCCCACTGAGTATTTCTGGGTATATCAGAAAATAAGTAATATTGTGGCTGCCCTACAATACAGGGTCAAAATTTTAAATATTACACGCTTGCTGCAGCCCATCCAAACTGAGCAAAACAGTTTCTGAACATTACGTGTGGGCTATGGCGGGCTGTATACGGCTTACGGAAGCACCGTTTGCTCATAGGCGGTTCCCGAGAAGATCACAAAACAATGATTTTTGGGTACTAAAACTATGATTTGTGAGGTGAACACTTCGATACTTTATGTTCATTAGAAATTGTGGAAATTTGTATAATTACGTTCTTAAGAGGATATTGTCAAAATATGTTTTATATTTTTTCGATATCTTTGTCCATTACCGAGATACAGAGGTTCAATTTGATCGTACTGTACAAAACCGGACTGTTACCAAAGTGAGTCGCAGATACCTAAATTATTAACCAAAGCATATTATTTAAATATTGACAATTCCTTCTGCAGACATTTATCAAATGTGCTTATTGGGGCGAAAGATGGCGTTCAAGCCGCTCTGAAAATAATCTTTCGATTATAAAAAATTTACTCTGTGATTTTTTTCCTCTTTTTTCGGTATGTCTTACAAATTGTTATAATCGTTCGATGAAAAGGTGATTGCAATATCGTTATTCATCAAAGTTAATCTTCAACATTCAATTCAGTTAAGTACTGTAACGATATTTTAAAGTCTTCAGAAGTAAACACACATTGTGCAGAGTTTTTGAATGTTTTTACGTCATAAATAGTTGCAGACAAAATCGAAATTTTATATTTTTGTTTCTGTGGATTTGTGTTCAAGATCGTGACCATCTTTTTAGAAGGAAAAGAATAAATTCGTTAAATCTGTTCATTTTTAACAATTTATGCCCTGGGAATGTTTGATAATTGTTGGCATGTGTCCTAGAGAGCGTGCCAGAAAACCATACCCTTCAAGACAGACTTTTACGGCTGTTTTGTCGACTAATAGCTCGGTTAAGAAATGAATGCGAATGGATACGTGAAAATGCACACAAAGGCATCCTCCAAAAGATGCAGAATACTCAAACTAATTTATTAATCGATGAGAAAAAATCTGTAAGAGAAACGGACGAGGTTACTGAAAGACTACCAAAACATCTAGAGGTTCATGTCAACCCGAAATCTTTTCTGACCTACGCACAAAAATTATAATGAAGAAGAAATTTAAGGCGTAATGCATGTCATAACCTCTGTAGATGTTGTAAATAAACTTAATGAAGGTAAAGATAACACAAAGTCGGCTAAACGTCTCAGAACAGATTTTGCAACTGCGACTGAAAGCAACAGCATCATGCTATATCGCCTGGAACAGATCCCAAACTGGCAATCAGTTTTCAAGTATTGGTCGAAAGTGTGTCTTGATAGTTAATTCATCATTTATTAGACTACTGAAGTACACTTGCAATCTTCGTTATAGGTTAAATCGTAAGAATTTCAGGTTTTGTAAGGAACTAACAGATTCCAATGACTGTTATCCAGTTGTGTAGTCATAAAGGTCCATATATCCGAATTAAGTTTATTTAAACGGGGGTAACTAACACCACCTGAACCAAGCGTCGATACGTTGCTGATCATCCTGCATTTCTCTACATATTGCCAGCGTTGCAACTTCTATGTGCACTACGGCATTACGCAAAAAAGGAAAAAAATTGAAATAAAGACTATTGCGTCAATTACACACATTTTTTGAAGTAAAAATCACATAACACTCACTTGGGGATACATTTGGAAGACATGAAATTTATCACATTCTGCGTTCTGTTTACAAAAAGCTCTTCAGTCACACAATGGTCTGAATATTCTTACGCTCACATTTTGCTCATTATGTGATATATCTCAATCATTGTCAAACACTTTTAGGAAGCCAAACAACACGGCATCTTTCTGGATACCCTAGTTCACTGTTTATAGAGTTACATGAACGAACAGACCTAGCTCGATTCCACAGGGGATATTTTCGGTCTCCAGGAATTTCATTCTATACGAGCATAAACCATGTTCTGAAACTCTGCAAGAACCGACGTCAGACATTAAAAAAACAAACTGTTGTTGTTTTCACATGCACGATGAGTCTTCTTGGAAACGATTGTGACCTACGCATTTTTCCAGTCGTTAAATCGATTAGCCGCTCTAGAAAGCTGCGGTACATTTCTGATGCAATTCTTTTATGTATTCGGCTGATAATCGAGTTGCTATGCCATCAGTTCCAGTGGCCTTTTCTCTGTTGAGCAATTTCTGTTGCTCTTCTGCCCCTTTGTCATTCATCTAGATATCTTTTTGTTGGTTCGTGCTATGATTTAGAGGAGTAACAAAGACTTTTACTATTTCAGCTCATCCACTGTCTTAACTCCAGATGGACACGGTTTTTTACCCGTGCACTGATTTAACTTCAGATCAAAAGTTCTTAGGTACATAGTACTTTTAATTACAATTCGTTGCTGCCTCAAGTTATTCTTTCATTTAAACGTTTAAATGTTATCGTAATAAGTTTGTAACTCCGTTAGAGAACCACAACGTTTATCTCTCAATTTTTGCCGGAACATACTTGTTCAACGCGTATTCTACGATGATTTCCAGCTTTGCAACTTTTTTGAACCCTACGTCGATGGTTCAACACTATCAGTGCTGGAGACAAAATTTTAGTGTTGACCTATATCTCAGATATCTCTCTTTTGTCGCGGTTGCTAAAAAGAAATATCATTCTCCATTTTACAATTTACAGGGTATCTCACCTGCTTCATACACCTTTCACCCAAGACGAAATAGTTTCATCGAGACTGTAACCTGTTCTTTTGTGTATCACCTACTCCAGGGGACACATTTCGAAGTAAAGGTCAGTGTTTTATCAAATTATTCTCGCTGTATCGTATCTTGTATCCCCATCTCCCTCCACCTTACAGTTTTCCGTTCATTGCTGAGCACTTAATACTCATACAGCTCTTTTTTTTTGTCTTCAAAAGACACTGTTATTTTGCTATAGCCGCTTTCTTGCTTTCCTATTGTTAAACATTTTTCGACGCACTTGCATTTGTCGTCCATCGAATGCTTCTTTTGGCACGATTCACGTGTTGCATTTTTAAATTTTCTCCTTTCAACACAGAATCTCAGTATCTCCTGTCATTCTACCTACAGCTATTTCATGCCTTCGCTATGTAACGCCACAAAGTACCCACTCATCTTCTAACGTATTAGTTTCCAGTGTTACAATCGTCTTTATACGCCAACTTCAGATTATCTAGTTTCCATCATCGTACTTTTCTATCTCTTTTGCAGCACCTGCGATTACAATTCATAACAAACAACCTAGTTTCGAGTGCTCTTTCTTATCATCTCAGACCTTCCGATGACATCTGGTCTCGCACACGAACACCCTTTCTTTCCCGATACGTACACTGTTAGTGATGATTATTCTGTGGTCTGTGCAAAATTCTACCTGTGCAAAATTATTTTCCCCGGTCCACATTTTACTATATGTTTCTTTTTGTACTACCGAACAGCCGTCCCCCATTACAATCAAGTTTTGCTCTCTAATCTTCTCATCATCGGCAAAGCTAGGTGGCAAATGATTCATTTTTATTTTCCATCGTCTTTGTCTTACGTTCCCATGGAAACCATTTAAATTGTTCCTTTTATGTATCAGACTAATTTTCTTGAAAACTGTACAACTCTGGCATTTTGTAATTTTGCTAGGAACCAGCTTCCGTGTTAAATGATTGTAGTATACCTTCCACTGCCTCTTGTAATGAAGTTGCTTGCTTGGGCCAAGGAAACGGTGCACAATAGTTTTAACTTCTCCAACCTTTCCGTTATATTTTCGTCATTATATTTTCAAAGTGTTCATCAGGGGTCAAACTACCTATGTCTGGTCAAAAATAAAAAAAGAATCCATTCTTTCAAACAATGTACGCAATGTATTTTGTATTTGGCTATACAGGATTTGGAAACAGTTTGCTGATGTCCCTAGAGTTCCCAAATACCTTATCAGACTTAATCTGACGTCTAATGGTGGCAGTAAAATGAAATCTGGATGTTCATCGATCACGTTAACAGCTTTTGCGTCTTAGGTCATTCTGAGGTACTCCAGAGCTCATTTTCTGGTCTAATGTCTCATTCACACATAAGATAAGGAATCTCGGTGTACCCTACCTGGTGATCGAGAAGAATGCAATTACTTTTAAGTCAGCACACACAAACCACTGCTTTTTCATGTTTCACATTTTGAAGGAATACTTTCATGATGCAACGTGTTTCTCTAAGTGTTCTGATTACTCAATTGTAACTGATTCACGCTCATTTCGAATAAGCACTAATACTGCTTTCAAACTTCGCTAGAAAAATCTCTAAATCTCCGTTGCTAACACTGACACTTCCCAGTTCCCATTTTCGTCAATAATCTTTGCAAAACCCCATTACACCATCTTCAGCAAAATAGCTACCTAAAGACTTTATTGCGTTTTTATTCATGGAATGTGATATACCTTCCGCAGGAAAAATATTTTTACAGAGTCGTTGTTTCAGAAGTTGAGCTCCGTCTCTTCAGAGTCACAAAGGTTTCACCAAATTGTTAAGTTCTGTTTGTTTAAGATTTTACTTACTTCTGTATTAAGGGTGTTCTCTGTGTTGGTGTGGAAAGGATCGGAAATCCTGGACCATGAGGTACAGGTTCAATCACCGTAAACAAGGTACTCTTTCAGTTTCTTCTGTAACAATCATCTTCGTGAGTATTCTATTTGTGGCATACAACGAATGACTAGTTCTTATCTCCGAGCTTTATAAAGAAATAAATAAAGTATGGATTCTGCACCATGTCATTATGTAGTAATTGTCACGTCAGTTTCACAGCTATAACAAACACTTCCATCGTGACTCTCGGCTACACTGAAATAACACCACTCGCAGCAACACGGTATCTTCTTGTATCTATAACACTCTCTGACTTCTTCGGCGATAACGGAACGTTTCCATTTCGCCGATATACATACAATGCAATGTTGTCATATATGTGGATAAATCTTCTCAGATGTTTCTAAAAGGAAGATGCGAACATTAGTTCAGAGAAGAGGTAGGTATGCAGAGAAATCTGAGGTTGTGGAGCGAGACAGCTGTAATTTTCATGTTTGTAGGTGGCTAGAGAGCGAAAATCACTGTTTACTTTACAAACCGACGAATCATGTCGACCTGTGTACTTAGATCATTCCTGCATTATACGAGGGCTATCCACAAAGTACATTACGTTTTCGTTTGTGTACGTTAGGGGCGGGGATAGCGTGGCCATCTTGGTGTCATGGCATCCACCGCTCAGTCGGCATCCTGCTGTGCTAGAGAGAGGTTTGTGCTGTATTCCGTTGAGTTACTGTGACAGTTTGAAATGTCAGCGTTAATTGAAAATGCCGCGAAGTGCGTTCTGTAATAAGGTTTCTGACTGAAAAAAACTGTACACCGATAGAAGTCTATCGGCAGCTTTGTGAAGTGTATGGGGACAACATAATCACTGATGGTGGAGTGCGTCAATGGCTCAAAAAATTTAAAAATGGCCGAACTAACGTTCACGACGAAGAGCGAAGTGGAAGACCCAGCATAGTGACTGACGAACTTGTCGAAAAAGTCCGTGAAAACTGTAATTTCACAATAACGGAATTCTCTATGAGTTTTCCACAAATTTCACGAAGTTTGTTGCACGAAATCATTACCGAAAAGCTTGGTTACCAGAAGATTTGTGCAAGATGGATACCAAAAATCTTGACTGAGATTCACAAAAACTCTGCGAATGGCTGCAGTGTTAACGTTTTTGGACGCTTACGAGAAAGATGGCGACTCATTACTCTATCGTATCGTTAATGGTGACGAAACACGGGTTAAGCATGTGAACTGCGAGAAAAAATTGCAGTCAATGCAGTGGGGGCACACAAATTCCCCCCCAAAACACAAGAAATGCATGCAGACAATGTAGGCAAGGAAGGTGATGGCGACTGTCTTTTGGGACAGAAAAGGTGTGATTTTTGTGGATTTCCTGGAAAGAGGCACTACAATAAACTCTCATAAGTACTGCCAAACTTTGCACAACCTCAGAAGAGCAATACAAAACAAGCGCAGGGGAAAGTTGGGCTCTAAGATCTTGCTGATTCACGACAACGCCCGGGCCCACACGGCAAATGCAACTCGTGAAGTTCTCGAATATTTTGAATGGGAGTTGTTTCCTCATCCGCCATACAGTCCCGACCTGACACCGAGCGACTTACACTTATTCCCAGCAATGAAGAAGTGGTTGGCTATGCAGCATATTGATGACGACGCACAGCTTCAAGAAGAGGTAACAACGTGTTTGAAGGTGCAGGCGGCCGAATTTTTCGACGAAGGAAATTCCAAGCTCGTCCATCGCTACGATAAGTGCCTTAATTTAAATGACAACTACGTAGAAAAGTAGTATTTAAGTGTGGCTTTCATCTGTATATAATTAAAAAAAATCCAATACTTTATATATTTTTAATTCCAAAACGTAATGGACTTTGTGGATAGCCCTCATACCTGTAACCAGTGGTGCAGCCACGGAAGCGGAGGGGAGGGGGGCGGGGCTATTAGGGCTGAATCCCCCGCTAGCACTTTCCAAAGATATTTTAATTTAGAAAAAGGACGGGACCAAAATTTGAAATAATACACATGTAATAAATCACCATTTAGTGGTGGTCGGTAGCTGAGAAATGTTGGAACCTGAAGGGCAGCTTGATCACCACCATGGTTGGGCTGCGGGCCTGCCGGCATGTATACTGCCTTTGTCACAGACAAATATACAGACGGGAAACCTCCTTAAGGACCCGGTCAGGGGTGCGGGGAAGGAGGGTTTCCAGCAGTTCCGTAAGATGTCCCATGATGGCACTGCGGTCAGATGCAGCTCTTTAAACTGGCTAGAGCAGGCGGCAGGTAGTGGCTGTCCCCACCACCACCTCCCCTCAAACGCCAGCAAGCCGGACACAGCCGTGGCCTCATGGCAGGCGGCATGCTACCCTCTGACGTGCGAGAGGCACCCTTAGCCAGGGAACCGCCTGACACCTGCTGGCATCTTACGGAACTACGAGGGGAGCGTAGGACAGTGATTTGGGGGGGGGGGGGGGCTTCTCCTCTGTATGTGTTACTCTGTGCCCTTGTGCTGGGCGCCCGGCACTCGGTAGACTGTATCGAGGTACAGACTCTGTGATCGAGGCTCCGTTGCTAACGGTCGCATGTCGGACGTCTCAGAGGGCTACCGCTAGAGGGGCTCCTCATGATTGTAATACCGTAATCACGGCTGGTGAAACATTACCTGTATAACTGTGAATAATAAAGTGTTCTAATTTCGGTTTTTGTCTAGATTATTTTTGTGAAGTTGGAAACGATATGGAGATCCTAGTCTCTCAGACTTACAGTCCTTTAATTAATGTATGTGGAACCAGAGGCCCGTACACAATATAACCATAATTTGCGAAAGTGAACGTGACAGTCGGTAGTCAATGTGTTGCCGCCACTAAGAACGTGTGCTGCTGTTACTGCGAGCGGTTTTAATGCCGCCACGACCAGCTTTGATGCTACTGTTATTGTTACTGCTCTGCTGAAGTTATGAGCCGACTGTTCATATACGACGACCCGCTGATCAGCAGGTCAGAGGCGCCAGGGAATGGTGGAATCTTATGAAGGCAGCAAAAAACTATGAACAACAATAGTGTTATTTTAGTTCAGGTTTTACAGATAGTATCATGTTAATTAAGCTGTTATAACATCAGCGAGCTTGTTATATTTATGATGGCGAATGATAAGGACTCTTTAATAAATTCATTAGGCCGGAGGTGCTCATGGAAGTAGACGGGTGGGGGGGGGGGGTGGATCATGACACAAACTGCACCATTGTAATATCTGGAGGGAGAGGTGTGAAAGGCCAGAAAGGCCAACCTGATTGGCGGGGGGTTTTATAAAACAATTTACAAAACGTGAAATAAAAGCAATTTAATTTTAATATTAAATGGCAAAACTATTATTATTAGGTAACAAACTAGGAATACAGGACCTAATATCTCGCGTGTCTGTGGGGGAGTGTTTGGTCGCAGTTTGGAGGGGGTGGGGGGGGTGCAAGAAGGGGAGGCACCTATGCAGTCGACTTTATTAAAAAAAAAAATCCCCCCCCCCACACCAGAACCAAATCCTGGCTGCGTCACTGCCTTTAACCCCTCCCTCCCCCCCCCCCCCCCCGACAAGATATTCTCATCATTCTCCCGTCGAAATACACTAATTTCCACTGTAACTAACTTGAACCTATCCACTCTTTCTCCAACTGCATCACTTACCTACACGGTTAATTTATAGAATACACACTTCATTATACAAAGTGCCGGTTTTAATTTTCCTTGTGAGATTCTATTGAGTAGTCGCAACATGAAGATACGAATGGGGTACTATTTTATCCCTGGAATAAGTTACCCAAGAAGACGCCATCATCAAGTATTCATACAGTAGAGCTGTATGTCCCCGGAAAAAGCAGCGATGTCATATTTCCCTTTGCTTTCAACTGCTCGTAGTAATTGATGGTAGCAGTCACTTTGATCATGCAATGAAGGATTTCACGACCGGATGTCAAGGTTGCTGGTAGAACCTCCGAGTTATAAAGCAAGAGTCAACGGAAGTAAGAAGACCTCCGAAGATGTCCGGCTCAGTTCTGGACGAAACGATAGGGAAAACTGTAAAGTTTTATGGACCACAGCCTTATAAACCGGAAGTTCTACCAGCAACTATACCAGTCACTTTATTTGATGTTACAAAGACGGATCGGTCAATCGTCCAGATTGTTGCCCTTGCAACTACTGAAAAGGCCGTTCTAGGTACCACTGAAAGTAAGCTAGAGGTTGTAACCTCCGAATGGGAAACGTCAGAAACGGAACAGACCGGTATCAGAATTAATCAACGGCAACTTGTTGGGTTTATTCACTTAAATGAATTTGCAGATAGACATTCATGAGGTCGGTTTTGCAAAAGGATGTTCCACCTTAAGTTTTTCAATCAAATATTCACGTTGAGGTAATGGAATTAAATTAACGCAGTCGATCCGATGTCAAAACACACTTGAGTATTACCTTTTGTCTTAGACACAGCAAACTAAAGGTAACACCTACAAATTAGCCGCAATAGATTATAGTGCAGCGATGCTACTTTATCGTGTAGTGTATACGGAACATGACGTGCTTAAAAATGTTCAAATATTTGTAAACCTATTGCACAAATCTGTTATGGTCACTAGTCGCTAGACTTAAAAATTACTGAAAATAATTTGCACTAAGGACAACACACACACACCAATACCCTACGGACACTCGAACCTCCGGTGGGAAATACCGACCAGTCCGTAGTTATATTTAGTGAACCGAAGAGACTCATCAGATAAATCTTTAAATTATTCTATGAAGGTCTTAAAACCAGCTGATGATGTCCTTCAAGAAATGTGTAGCACTATACTTAGAATTTCAAATCCAAATACTTTTGCCAGTCCTCTCCATAGATATGTCACCACTGTCGGTTCACCTACCTTACACCAATGTGGATCGATGAGGCATGCACGCCACCACACCTCAGGAATGTCTGTGGTTCTTGTGTGGGGCATAGTTTCGTATGAGCTGTGGGAAAACCGGAGAGAAGTGGAGCGTTTGAGTTGTACTGATAACATAATGGATGAGAAGATTCTCTGCAGAATCAGAGAAGAAAGAAACATACAGATAACACCAATGAGGTGAAGAGAGAAGATGATGTATTAAGACTCTAGGAAATAACTTTACTACAAGGAGTTGTACTTGTAGACGCTGTGTGTGTGAAGTCGAAGACTGGTATATTTTCAGTAAGTAAATGAGAATTCCCGATGCAGTTCCACATTTCGGACTGAATAAATGAATGACATTTTCCGTATTACAAGTTCACTGTTAATTTAGGAAAATTCATTGTGGTTGCAAGGTGGTACTAAATAATTTTACAGTCAGTTCCATTTGCAAACCAAATAATTTCGCATGTCGACAATTTTCAGTTTTGTTAACAGCATTGTGTATTCAAATGTTGAATTTTTATTATATGAAAAGCTTCGATGCGTAATGTACGTGACTAATTATGGATTTACAGTTGCAAAACGGCTTCAGTTTAATGAGCAACAAGCATTAAACAGTAAAGGGGTAATATCCAGGAATAACCCAATATTTTAAACTGTTGCAGTCAAAGGAAATGTCCGCAAATTTCTTTTTATTAAATGAAAACCACAAACTAGTGGTGTAGGTTAGTTGCATTGAGAGGGCAGAACACGACTTCTTGATGGTCTAATGATCAGTGGTATAAAATATTGTTTTCTGCTACTGTATCTGCAGTTCCATAAAATTAATAATGTTAATTGCCGTTAACCTGTGTGCAGTGATTGAGAAAATAACGAAGTGACACAAAAATTCACTGGACACCAATAACTTCGCCCCAATACGGATAAGGAACTTGGACAAATGAATGTATATTGTTCGTACAGCTCTCAGTTCCATTCACGTCAGCTAGTGATTGATTGCTGACCCGTAGATGTGCAGTTATTACATCGCTTTTCGGGACCTGCAGATTTGTTTGTGTGTTATTGCGTGAGACTTAGTTGTAGCTTTGTTGAGCAACTTCTTTGGTTCCACCTATGATGTTTGCAATCTTCATAGTAGAGGTGCTTTCGCCTTTCCTGTTTTATACAGCAAGGCCCAGACAGAATGGTGACACAATAAGTGTGCACAATTAGTCTCATTAGTGCACATGTTGACCAAGTGGATAGTGTGTATATGTTGGGTGAAGCTTATCCCCAACGCTCTTGTTTGTATAGACAAAGACATATCTACATATCACACTCAAGTACGTCCATGACCAACTAGTTAATGTTTAATGATACCTTCGTAACATTTACCTTGAAAATGGGTTTGTATGACAACATGTCACTCGTCATCGTATAACTGAACTAATAAAACGAATTATTGATCCATTGATGGACATGAAAGTAATTAATGTCAATTTAATAAGTAACTATTGAAAACATTACATTAGATCTAAAAGCGATGCAGAAAACATAAGCCACCTTGAGGGCATTTATTTTTTATTGGACACTTATCGTATATCCCCGAATGATGTATGTACAATGTTTGGTTCTTGTTCAATAAATAATTGAAAGTGTTCCGGGACCTTATATACACACCTTATGTACACCCTGTATATTCTCTTAGTAAGGGTAACAACAGGTAAGACGCTGTACTGCGTTGTCTACACAATCAAGGTTTAGAATCTGGAGGTCCGTCTACTACTAAATCTAAACAACCAGTGTGAACAGCTATATCGCTCCAATCGTCGTCGTCAACGCTGTATCCCGCGGGCACTTGGCGATGGAGATTGCACACGTATCGACCACCGACTACGATTGTCAGAGATGTGACACAGCCGGCCGCGGTGGCCGAGGTGACTGAGGCGCTCCAGTCACGGTCAGCACGGCCACTACGGTCGGGGGTTCGAATCCCCCCTCGGGCGTGGATATTTGTGCCGTCCTAGTTTGTAAGTAGTTCATAAGTAGTTTGTAAGTTTAGGGACTGATGACCCCGTAGTTAAGTCCCATAAGCTTAACAAACATTTGAACATTTTGATGTTACACAGTGAATGTTCCGCACCTTGGCATTCAGGCAGTGAAGGATCGTCTTTGTATGTGTAGTACATTATGTTGAGGATCAACTGTCATTCCCTATACCTTGCGTTCATTAATTGCAGATCCTTCTGCATTTTATTACAGTTTTTTATGAGTTGCGACTTCTTGTTATCCTACAGCATTGTCTACGAAAAGCCTCATTGAACTGAATGAATACCTCACCATTCACGATAACAAACTGCATACTATGAGTAACATATTACTAACTAACGTTGCCATATTCCAGAACAATTATATGCCCACGTACACAGCCACAAAGATTAAGAGGTGATTTGTACATAATCAGCAAAGTCTGAAACATCTTCTTTAAACATAAAAACTGCCAAGTCTCAATATAACACAAGCAGCTGCAATATCGTTAGAATCATTGGTGGATGTTTATGGTGCAAGAATGAATAACGTTCTGTTGGAAACTGTTGTTGTGCTGTTGTTTTGGTCTTCAGTCGGCGAACTGGTTTGATGTACCTCTCCATGCTACACTTTCCTGTGCAAATCTCTTAATCTCCGAATGAGAACGGCAACATGCATCCTTTTGAATCTGTTTACCGTATTCGTCTCTCGGTCACCCTCTAAGGATGCGGCGGAGTGGCCGAGTGCATTGAGGGGCTATGCTCTGGTGCGAGGCCGTTCCCCATAGGGGGTTCGAAATCTCCCTCGGGCATTGTTTGTGTTGTCTTTAGTACAAGAAAGTTTATAACTTATTTGTAAGTTTAAGGACTGATGGCTTCCTAAGTACCATAAGTTAATATAATTTGACATAATGTCTGTTATGAGTGCAACTGGAATAATTCATATAATAAAGAATACAAGTGTATTCTAAGCCACAGGTGCTTGTTAAAAAAGATTTTTTTAAATTTCCTTTTTTAACAAGCAACTGTGGCTTAGAATACACTTCTATTCCTTATTATATGAAGTACCATAAGCTTAACAAACATTTGAACATTTTTTCGCTCCTTTTATCGTTACGTTGACGATACTTTGATATCTCAGAATGTGTCCCACCAAGCTATGTCTTCTCTTACGATATACCAGAAACTACTTTTCTCCCCAATTCTGTTGAGCACCTCCTCATTAGTTGTGTGATCTACCCATTTAATCTTCACCATTCATCTGTAGCACCACATTTCAAAAGCTATTATCTTTTTGTCTGAACTCCTTAACATCCACGTTTCCCTCCCATACAATGCTACACTCCGGACAAATATTTTCCGAAAGTATTTCGTAACATTTAATATTGGATGTCATCAAATTTCGCTTCTTCAAGAGAAGCTTTCCTTCCCGTACCCATTCTGCTTTTTATATCTTCTACACTTTGGCCATCATAAGTTATTTTGCTACCGAAATACAAAACTCATCTACTTATATTGTATCATTACCTAATCTAAGTCCCTCAGCATCGCCTGATTTTCTGACACAACATTCCATTACCCTTGTTTTACTCTTGTTAGTGTTAAACTATTACATTTTTATTTCTTCTCCGTGAAATTGTAATTCCTTCTCCAAATTTATTCTTGCATTCCTTCACAACTTTGGCTCAATGTAAAGACTGAACAACATTGGAAAAACTACTACCCTTACTCCCTTTCTAACTCTGTGTCCCTTTCATGTCCATCGATTCTAATAACATCTGCCTGGGATTTGTACAAGTTCAATATAACTCTTCGTTCCTTGTATTTTACCCCTGATACATGCTGGAAACTGTAAAGACACTTTGTGAATCTGTTCATAGAAGAGTGGTATCTTTTCTCAAAGTTAATGCTAGACCAAACCGTTACATGTAATTAAAATGTTCATGTTATTTTTGACACTCTCTCTCTGTGTAGGTATAATATAGGTGCTGTTGTTGTTAAGGTCCTCAGTCCGGAGACTGGTTTGATGCAGCTCTCCACCCAACTCTATCGTGAGCAAGCCTTTTCATCTCCTCATAAGAACGTCAACCACCATCCATTTGAATCTGCTTACTATATGCGTCTATTGGTCTCCCTCTGCGATTTTTACCCCCACACACTTCCCTCCAATGCTAAAATTACGATTCCTTGATGTTTAAGAATGTGTCCTACCAAGTGATTCCTTCTTTTAGTCAAGGTATGCCAAAAATTCCTTTGCTCCCCAGTTCTGTTCAGTATCTCTTCATTAGTAAGCTGATTTACCAACCTAATCTTCAGCATACTTCTGTAGCATCACATTTCAAAAGCCTCTATCCTCTTCCTGTCCGCACTGCTTATCGTCCATGTTTCACTCCCGTACAAGGCAACACTCCACACAAATGCCTTCAGAAAAGACTTCCTTACACTTAAATTAATATTCGATGTTAGCAAATTTCTCTTTTTCAAAAATGCATTTCTTCCCATTGCCATTCTGCATTTTATATCCTCTGTACTGCGACCATCGCATGTTCCTTTACTACCCAAGTAACTCATCTACCATCTTCATTGTGTCGTTACCTAAGCTAATTCCTTCACTATCGTCTGATTTTCTAACATTGCATTCCATTATCTTTCTTTTGCTCTTGTTAATGTTTCATTTTATACGCTCTCTTCAACACACTGTCCATTCCATTCAACTGCTCCTCTAGGTTCTTTGCTGTATCTGACAGTATTACAATGTCATCAGCAAAATGCAATGTTTTCATTTCTTCACCCTGAACTTTAATCCCTATTCCAAATTTTTCCTTGCTTTCCTTCTCCGCCTGCTCGATGTACAAATTGAGTAACATCGGAAAAAAAGCTACAACCCTGTCTTACTCCCTTCCCAACTAATGCTTCCCTTTCGTGCCCTTTGAGTCTAATAACTGCGCACTGGCTTTTGTGCAAGTTGTAAATAACTCTCCTTTCCCTGTATTTAGCCCTCAAAATGTTCAAATGTTTGTAGAACTTATGGGACTTAACTACGGGGTCATCAGTCCCTAAGCTTACAAACTACTTATGAACTAGCTAACACTAAGGACGGCTCAAATATCCATGTCCGAGGGGGGATTCAAACCCCCGATCGAAGTGGCCGTGCATACCGTGACTGGAGCGCCTCAGTCCCCTCGGCCACCGCAGCTAGCTATTTAGCCCTGACGACTTCAAAATTTGCCAGTCAACATTTCAAAAGCTTTCTACAAGAGATAAAAATGTAGGTTTTCTTTTCCATAATCAAAAATAAGTCGTAAAGTATTGCCTCCCGGGTTGCTAAATTCCTCCTGAATCCAAACGGGTTTTCCCCGAGATCAGCTTCTACCGACTTTTCCATTGTCATAACACTTCATTGAGGCACCCCTGTGTCTGACGAACACTCGCCATCGTCCATGTAAAGATTGAATATAAGGGTGTGCTCAGAATTTTGTGGAAAGTGAAGATGCGGTCCCAAGCGTCGACGCCTGGTGTATACATGCTGATGTTCGGAACCGCACCTGACCGAGCTCGGCGCTAAACTTCTCAGTTCCCTGGGGGTTGCAGGGAGGGTGATGCGGCGCGGAAGAGAACCGCTGTGTGAAGGGAACTTGACCGGAGAGGGGAGCGCGCCGCTTACCGACCATCAAGGAGGGCGGACGGCGCCTCGACTCCCATGGGGGGCGGTGGCGGCGGCGGCGGCGGTGGCGGTGGAGGCTGGAGGCTGCGGGGGTTGGCGCACTCAGGGGGTGCACCTGGCCGCTCCCACACAGATTCCTGGAAGGCGTCGGCAGGGGGCGGCGGCGGCGACACTGCAGGTACACGCCGCTTCTTCCCGCGAACTGCCACCGCTGACGCTACGTCCAGGCTGCCAGCGCGAGAAAGGAGGCACAATGCCGTGGTTCGCCGATAAATGGGAGGTGCTTCACGTTAGGGCCATTGCAGATATGCGGGTAACAACGATTACAAATGGAATGAGATAGCAAGAGACACAGATAGTCAAGGCGGTAGAATCGCATACAGGGGCGGTATACTGACATCTCAGGACGACTTGTGAGTCGTGTCGAGATACCTTAGTCAATAGAGGCAAAGGTCCCAGGTTCGAGTCTCGGTTCCGCCACACAATTTTAATCTGCCAGGAGGTTTCGAAGAAGTAGTACATTAAAACCTGATGCCTGATGGTGCGGTTTTCCATGAACGTTACTGTTTCTGTGCTCATATCTCATGAAGTACGTGTACTGTGATACATTTTCGAAGGTACATTAGACTATAAGTGTGTATACTGTTTGTAAAATTTCCTGCGGCCACAATTTGTAGTGTAGAAATTAAAAACAGCAACGATATTCCGAATGCTCCATGTACAGCGGAAAATAGTAAGCATTATTTTGATTTGGTTGTCAGCGAGAAAAAGTCTAATAAAGGTTTGAAATTACGTTTAAATTTCGTATCTAGTAGCTAAGTACTGTCACTCTCATATACGAGTTGTGTTTTTTAAGTAAGTTCCGTTTAGTTGTAGACACTACAACGCGCATACCGCAACGACCGCGTGCGTCCTGTACCGGCATGCCAATGGAACAACTGTGCTCAATTTCAGCTCTCTAGCTAACCTGTACGTTTCTATTCTGTGATTTCAAAATGTTTAAGTCTATCAACTCGCCTGCGGCGTGTGAGGTTCGCTCAGTGATAGGATTCTTGACGGCAAGAAAGCTGTATGCTGCAGAAATTCATCGACATATTTGCGAAGAGTACGGTGATAGGTTACTGTTATGAGTGAAAGAAAAGTGCGTAAATGGGCACAAGAATTCTAAGATGCTCATGACAGTGGCCATGATGTGGACCGCTCCGACCGCCCATCTTCGATTACAGACGATTTGGTTGCTTCAGTTGAAGTGAGGATTCGTGATAACATGCGCTGCACCTTAAACAATACGCCAGTGGCATCCGTTACAGCGATGACGACGACGTGAAAATGGCAGTGAACTCTTGGTTATCGTATGAGGCGGCAAGTTTTTAGGGTGCTTTAGAGATATGACAATTGTTTGAACAAACTTGGCTACTATGTCGGAAAACAGAGTAAAGTATGTACTTTCTGAAAATAAACTGCCTTTTTGAAATAAAATATCTTTGTGTACTTATGCTCAAATGGATATTACTTAAAAAAAAACCACACCTCGTAGTGTACAAAGCATCGTCGCATTACGTGGCAGTTTCTTGCAACTCTTATTGTTTATGATGTTATATGTCCTGTCGTATGTGGTTCATACTCCTACAGCAATTGTTATCTCACGTAAGGAATGTGTGTACAAAATTTGCTTGAAATCGGTCTAGTGGTTTAGGATAAAATGAGCAGCATTGTTTATTAATGCAGCAGTTTTCCCCGCATCTCATTGTCTATGACGTCATATTTCGTGAACTATGTGTTGTAAGTAATTCTTACACTTACGGTGACCGTCCTCATGGATTGAAGCTTACGTGTGCAAAATTTCATAAAAACTGGAATACAACGGTAGATTTTTATGCCACACGCACACACACACACACACACACACACACAGACACACACAAATATACGGACACTGCTTTATATATTAGAAGAAGAAGAAGATTGCTGAGAAGGTACTGACGTAGGAAGAGTCGATCCATGACTGGCTACAGTGCAGGCTCTGATTCTGGGATCCATTTGATCATACATACGACAAATAATATCCTGGGATACTTTATTAAGCACCTGCTCGACTTGTTCACGCAGTTGAGCAAGAGTTGTGGCTTGCGTCGGTCGTGTCAGTCCTTTTCCAGACGTTAACGAATGGAGACGAGCCCAGATATCGTGCTGGTTAGCGAAGTTGTCGCAAGTGTTGCAGAAAACGCTGAGTTTTAGCCTCATTGTTGGCTAGTATTATCCTGTTGGAACAACGCATTCCAAGGATAGGAAAAGTGCAAGTCTTACAACAATCGGCACGTACTGCACGCTGGTGAGCGTCCTTTCACAAACACCAAAAGCTTTAGCTTAACGCAGCCAGGTCCATAAGGCTTGCATAGCGCCAGAGTCTTGCTGGCTAGATATATATTTTACACGTAAACAACCACTCAGAATATACTTTCATCACTGACGCTATTGCAGCTTTTAAGTGATACTCTGACGTACACGTCGATGCTGTAGCGTGATTGCATGATGGGCTGTAGGTTTGCGTGTCGGTTGTCCCATAACTAGTAATCGATTAATGATAGTTCCGAGTGACATCTGGGCTTATAATCAGTCTTATCCGAAAACAAAAATTCGACCCAGGAGGGACGCAACAGGTCTTCTTTCCTTACCAGAATGTAGGAGCTATTGAAATTTCCCTGTATGAGTACCATAACTGGAAATAGAAATTTGTTACTATCACTCCTTATTATTTTAAATTCACCTAATTGGTTTTTAGCAGCAATTGAAAATGCTTTCATCTTATGGAACATATTAAGGGTCATATTAAATTAACTGAAAAACGAGACTTGCACTTGCTGAATCGTAAGTGAGAGGTACTAACTTACCTGTTACAGCGCCCTGCGACGTCTATGAGAAGATATAAATAGTACATAATCTCACTATTTGCAGGTAAATTATAACATTGCAAAACAAAATAATTTATAGTAATAAAGCTGAGCACCTATAGTAAACCTCTCCTGTTTGTATAAAAGTACCGTAGTAAATCTTTAATGGAAAAATCTGACAAACATGTAACTCTGTGTATAGTTAAAAGTTAGGAAAAAAAAATCTTAAACAAACAAAGAAACCGTTATTTTTTTGGACTTTGTATTGTTGCATATTTTTCTATTTCACTAGTTGTAACAGATTGCAAGAAAAGAAAAATATTACATGCGTGTAAATTACATGCCCAACCGAACTCTTCTACGACCTGCCCACTTTTACTGCCAATAGTATTGCATCTAAACTAAACTGTGAAAAATGTGTTCCATACAGTCTATGTGGGTTAAGCAATGCTCATGCATAGCAAACTAATATAAAAGATGTATGGTATGTAAATACATCTAGATGTTTCCTTCTAGTTTGTCAATTTTATATTTTATGTGAAGTATTTATACTGACAATTGACTTCTTGTTATTTTTTGCATTGATAATTGCAAATCACTTGTAGAAATCTAGATCTGCAAAAGAAAGCAGTTTGTTGCAACAAGATTACTCAATGCTGCAAATCACCCATTTGGACTGTTATCCGTGCTACGGTAGCAGTGCGACATGCCACAGATATCCTTACAACACAACAATTGAGGCTAACGTCTGACCGGCTATCTGCATCGTTGAGGCACGCAAGCCATCCCATCTCGGCACTGTCTGTGGTTCATGGGGACAGCACTGAGCCTTATCGCTGCAAAATTCTATTAAGGGTACTCACAGATGGCGCTCTGGCATTATGTTTTTATGCTTTTTGTTGGCGGACTACTTTCAAACAATTATCAAAACATTATCATGTTACGTCACCTATGTCCCTTCCTGCACTGTGTAATATTGCAGTGGCTAGCACATCGATAAGTGGACGTGCCTGGAGCACCTGCAGGCTCTGACAGTAATTTAGTACCTGTGTGACCATAATTCGTTAATCAACGTCCATAAGAGAGAGTTTTTATTTTAATTTGGCGACTAATTCAATCTCTGACAACAAAATTGGCGTTTCAGATGATTCTTAACCACTGGTGATGAGGTGCTCCGAGGGAAAAGATTATGCTGAGATCTGAAAATCTGAAAATCGTCATTGAGTGTTATACTTTGAAGCTCCACAGTGACTGGAAGGTATTCAGACGCTCGCTGGACGGTGCAAACACTATGTCTTAAATGGTTTCGAACACCTCTGAAAGAACAGACACTACACCAGCCAACATATTTACAATGCCTGCGAAGGAGAGAAGCACACATAACTGTATGTCATGATCCTAGGTTGTGTATAAGAAGGAAATTATAATGAATGGTTTAAATGGCAGAGAGGTGAGACAACGCATCTTTACACATCTTAGCTGTGGGGAACCGTCTGCACCACTACGATAGGGTTCAATCGATGCAGGCCCAGGGTGGTAGACATAAGCACAAGCCACTGTTTCCAAATATTTCAGTTAAGAAGTGAATTTTAGCTATGTGTTTTGCTGTACAACTAGTGTTTACAAACTTTTTCTATGTTTGGAGTTAATTTTAGTGCATTTTCTAGTGTTTAATGACACTTTATAATGTCCTATAAACTACAGGTAACGCAGAGTCACAAATACTGTACCCGGAGACTTTAGGAATAGTGTTACAATATATGTAATTCAGAAAATAATCGATTAAGAATGGCTAATGATTGTGTCTGCTTTGCATCCAGGAGAAAATGGCTAGTGTCTGTAAAGAGCTGATATTTCAAAATAATTTTTTTAATTTTGCTGTCGCAGTTGCACGTTTATTTGTCAGATTGTGTGACTAGTTTTTGACACTTATTCAGTTCATTTTCGGACACCTTGTTTGTAACCTTTCATGATCTTTCCGGTTACCAATCATTTATTAGATGACATCATTTAACTACAGTGTTATTTGTAATCTGTTTTACCCCATTTATGTAATTATTCAAAACCTCTATGTTCATTACACCAGTTATGAGGAAACAGGAATGCTTGTTGTTTTATGAATAATTACAACAAAGTCAAGGAGCCAGGCTCCACAGAACCCACTTCCCTGCCCTTGTGTGAGTGAATATAGTGGGGTCCATGGTTGAATGAGTGCTTGAGTATCAGATGCCAAAAGAGATAGCTAGTGCTTGAACCTGGAGAAAGTTTGCCAACTTCTTGTTTTTACGAGGATCTGCAGAGAAGTGCCTTTGAGTTTGGGAGGACCTGGTCGATAGCAGGCAGTCGAAGGAGAGGGTTGGCAGAAGTCTCAGCCAATGAGAGTGCGGCTACTAGGCAACTTGAAGAGAAAGGCTGTTGAGCAGGTGGATCGGCCATGTGGGTCTGAATGTTGACTGACGAAGATGAAAGTATGCTGAGCTCTGAGATAAATGTGAAGAATGTGTGAAATTTGGATTAATTTTGTGTTTATTGTGAAAGTTTGGACTGGATAATGTTTTGCTTAAGGTTTGTGTTAAACTCTAGGAAAATTGTAATAATTTTATATGAGTAATGTTGGAACTTAGTGTCTGAATCTGGAGCCAGCCACGAGACAAAGTATCCTTCGGTCTATGCCTCTTTCTGTAAACGGTAAGTGGGAAATAAGGGAGATAAGGTTGTAGAACAGTATCGACAAGTTCAATCAATAAATATTGTAAGGATGGTGTTGATGTAACTGGGTTTATTTTTGTGTTCATTGTGTTAGGCGAATATTGGCGCCATTTCTTTATTGTAAGGAAATGTCCAGTATTATTAATTAATTCACGGGGTTTTTCAAGTCAGAAACTGCAATTATGAGTGCTTCATTAAATGCAGTGATTTTATTTTTCGCATCTTTCGTGTTAACATGCTTGCTAGTTTGAATGATGTGGTGAACTTTTACTGAGCTTAAAAGCATTTTTATTGTTATGCGATAGCAAAGCTTTTTGCTCTCTGCTGATTCTCGTGGATACAAGGTAGTTCATGTGCATGTGTGGCTAATAGCAGCGTGTTAGCGAGTCTGAAACAAGTTGTGCGTGAGGATTATCAGTGTTCCCCTTGCCTCCTTGCCACATTCTGTTTATCCAATACAAGAGGGGAGTGAAATTTATGGAAATAGTTAGGACACCAAATAGTATTAAAGGTTAGCAGGTAATGTTGCAAGTACGAGTTATTCTCGGGTTGAAAAACAAATATAAAAATTGTAATAAATGTCCCTATATGTCCGAAAGCACTCCCTTATTTAACTGATCAAGCCAGTTAACCCTTCCATGTCATGTGTAAATAGTGGTGAACCGAAGAATGAGTATCATCGTTAAGAATTTTATGATTTAATATCAATGAGAAGTAAGGAGATGATAACAAAGTAACAGGCGACTGGGTTTCGGTGTGAAGCCGTTATTCGCTGTGTATTTTAAAATAACTTTTTTCGTTTTGGGTGTAGTGGTTGGAAAAGAACAACCAGAAAGAAAAATAATTGGCGGATAATTCATCTTTATCAAAAAACACGAGAATGAAAAATAAACAAGTAACTCTCAACCTGACCTGTGCATGCACACTTATGCACTTAACAGGCATTTAAAATTCTAGGGTGACGAACGAAAGTGTGCCTACACATTCAGGCTTTCAATAGGTGTGCTAGAAACCTGATGAATATGCAACAAAAATATCTGCCACACTTCAGTTTTAAATGTAAGGCACCTGTTTGAAAAATTCATGTTTGTATGCTTAAAGCACAGTGGCGAAAACTAGTCACACTGCCTGACCGAAAAATGCGCAACTTTGACCGCGAAACAAATACCTTATTAAAATACATTCCAGTTGCTGCTCCCAATGTTGATTCTTATTATGATTTTCCACAGGTTGAAAGCAGAGTTTGGGAAGGGAGTATGACAGGGTTGTAGCCTTTCCCCAATGTTGTTCAATCTGTACATTGAGCAAGAAGTGAAGGAATGGAAGGAGAAATTTGGAGAGGGAATTAAAGTTCAGGGAGAAAATATATAAAGGTTGCGGTTTGATGATGATATTGTAATTTTGCCAGAGACTGCAAAAGATCTGGAAGAGCAATTGAATGGAATGGACAGTGTCTTGAAACGAAGATATAAGATTATCATTAACAAGAGTAAAACGAAGGTAATTGAATGTAATGTCAAAAAATCAGGCGATGCTGAAGGAATTATATTAGGTAAAGAGACAATAAAAGTAGTAGATGGATTTTGTTATTTGGGTAGCAAGATAACTTCTGATGACCGAAGTAAAGAAGATATAAAATGAAGAATGGTTATGCGGAGAAAAGCGTTTCTAAAGAAGCGAAATTTGTTAACATCCAATATTAATTTAAATGTTAGGAAGTCCTTTCTGAAAGCATTTGTCTGGAGTGTAGCATTGTATGGGAGTGAAACGCGGACGATAAAGAGTTCAGATAAAAAGATGATAGAAGCTTTTGAAATGTGGTGCTACAGACGAGTGATGAAGATTAGGTGGGTAGGTCCAGTGACTAAAGAAGAGGTGCTTAACCGAATTGGGGAGAAAAGGAGTTCCTAGCATATCCTGACTAAGAGTGGGATAGATTGGTAGGACACCTTCTGAGACATCAACGAATTGTCAACTTAGCATTAGAAGGAAGTGTGTGGGGTAAAAATCGTTGAGGGAGACCGTGGGTCAAATACAGTAAGCAGAAAGTATGTAGGTTGCCGAACGTATTCCCCAGACGAAGAGACTTGCACAGGACGGGGTAGCGTGGAGAGCTGCATCAAACCAGTCTGCGAAGACCACAACAACATCAACTGGTGGTAAAGGTAGCCCATTACATTTCAGAAACATTTGAGGTATTGGCCACAGCTGAGAGTACATCTGAACCAGCAGGGGATGCATCGCCCATTTGAACCGTGCCTGATGTTTCTAAAAGGTTAGGATATGCGCAGAGGTCGTGACTGTTTGTCATTTGGAGCTGTAATAATGAGCGAGTGAGGGACCCCTCAGGTAAATATCTGATATTCCGATTGCTTACCAGTAAGATTGGTTATTTTGCTTGGAGGGGGGGGGGAGGTTGAGTGGGGGAGAGGCGGAATACTCTCCGTGATGTGGAAGAGGCTCTATCTGTAGCGGCTGAGGGCGTTAGGAACACGCAGCTGCATATAATGATTCGTGTCGCCTCGAGTAATGCCTGCCGCATGATATCAGAGTCTCTCTCATGGGGTGGAACACCGCCGTTGCCGCGGCGTTGTGGCCGAGCGCATTGAGGTGCTATGCTGCGATGCGCGAGGCCGTTCCCCGTCGAGCTTTCGAATCTCCTCTTTGTCGTGGATGTTTTGTGCCGTCTTTAGTATGAGGTAGTTTATAATTAGTTTGCAAGTTTAGGGACTGATGACCCCCAGTTAAGTACCATAAGTTCTACAAACATTTGAATATATATATATATATATATATATATATATATATATATATATATATATATATATATATATATATATATATATATATAAAATCACTGCCATTAAAGTGAGAGGTCCGCGGCGCACTCTGATGTGTCGCTACCCAAAGCAGGCCGCGACCGCGTTGCTAGTTAGATAGGAGTTGTGGCGCAGCCCACTATTCTGTAGCAGCTATCCAACCAGCCACGCGGTCCCGACATACTGTTCTTGGTGTCATTAGAGTGCTTCCCGAACTTCTCTTTAGGTGGTGTTCAGTGAAAGCAGATCATTTTGGAGCATCGTTTAAAGAATATGTTATGTGAACATTTGGGATTCTTGGGGTAGAATAAGTATTGACCGTTCATAAAAATTATTGCTACAAGAAACAAAGGAGCCGCAACGGGCGAAAGCCGGCAGTTTGCATTTATAGAAGAAGGAATTAATGATAAAATTCTTGCAAAGGCTCGAAAGAACTCAACACGATATAACATTCACCTTAACTGAATGGAAAAAGAATGTTTCAATATTGCAGTACTGCCAGAAGAATTTGACGTAGCACTAAAAGGTTTGAGTAGAAACAAGTCCCCTGGAGTAGATAATATTCCGTGTGAACTGCTGATATAGTTAGGAGAACCTAAGAACATGTATGAGACAGGAGAAATACCCTACGACTTGAAGAATAATATAGTAATTCTAATTCCTAAGAAAACAACTGCAGACAAACGTCACAGGATTTTTCCATTTCATATGGCTCTGCATTATAACAACAACATACTTCATAGATGTGATTGTATCAAGAACCTGACTATCAATGTGTTCGGCTTCAAACATGGTGTGATTATTTTTTCACTGATGTTAATCACCTAACATTTTTCAACATTTAGAGCCAGCCGCCATTAATGAAACGAACCAGAAATTGTGTCTAAGACATCTTGTATTCTCTTACAGTCACACCACCTTCTCAGGATGATGTAGAGAGGAAATAGTGGCGGTCCCATCACACGTCTGTGAGGCACTCCTGCTAAACTACCTGAAAACCCGGCTTTCATCATGTTTGATATCTGCTACAGGAACTGTTCAGCCTTATGGAGGCTGTATTTCAAACGTCCATACTTCTAAATCGAAGGGCGCTTGCAAATGATGTTTTTGTCAATGGAATGTAGTTTCATTATCATCTAGCTCAATTCTTATGTCATTTCTCCTGCACAATGTATCACAGAATAATGTAATTTTCCAAGAGCTGAGAGTGAAATGTTTTTCGATTGCAGTTAGTAGTAAAGACCTAGTAAATTAGCATATTTCCCGTGAGTCCGCGGTTCATCATGCATCTCATTGTTTATGACGTCATACCTCCTGTAATATGTATCGTAGTAAGATTTAACTTAGAAGGTACATTCAGTTTGACAGGGGCTTACTTTCTAAAAAATCATCAACACAATAAGTTTTGTAGCAGTAATAAATTGTAACGTCATTACGAATGCTGTACTTTTACTGCATGAAATCGTATACGTATTATCAGCAATAAAATATCCCGTAATGTTTGTTGCAAGTAGTTACCTGCCGACATTTTTAAATAGAGAATAAATGATGACTACTTATTGATGTGTTCCATTTTTCGTCGGTTTTTCAACAATGTCATACTTCGTGTCTTCATATTTCCGAAACTATGACCCGTAAGCGGTTTTTATCCTGACACCGGTTGTTACTTGACGATAAGCAATCAATTGTTCAAATTAAAATATTTTAATCTGCCAGGAAGTTTCATATCAGCGCACACTCCACTGCAGAGTGAAGTTTCATTCTGGAAACATCCCTTAGGCTGTGGCTAAGCCATGTCTCCACCATATCCTTTCTTCCAGGAGTGCTAGTCTTGCGTGTTTGCAGGAGAGCTTCTGTGAAGTTTGGAAAGTAGGAGGCGAGGTACTGGCGGAAGTAAAATTGTTCAAATGTTTATAAAACTAACCTAAGAACAAGAAACGCATCTCTTTCCCAGGACTCGAACATCCGACGGGGAGAAAACGCGCTTCCCAACAGGGTGCCTTAGAGCGCACGGACATTCCAATGCTGCTGTAAGGAATATGTTTACGAAGTTGCTTTCAAATCGCACCATTGATTCAGGAGGAGATGTGCAACATAACCGCATATCGCAGCAGTTTATAGAGCATTTAATTGTTTGTGTTGTCATATTTCCTGAACTATGTTTTGTACGTGATCCTTACCCTCCACAATGATATTCCTCTAATTTTGAAGGTAAATGTGCCAACTTTCTTAAAACATGTAACAAAACTGTAGATTTGTATGGAAGAGACACACAAAATCATATGGACACTCTGCTTATATACAAGGTGCGAATGAAAAGTTCGGTGAATGGCCTCAGGAAATATAAGAGTTACACAGGTAATTCGTTTACTGGCGTTCAGAGTAATCGCCGTTGGCTACCATACACTTCTGACATTGGTTGTACAACTATTGTAAACTGTCAGCAAACCCTTCTCGTAGAATCGCTCTAAGCACAGAAGTCACACGTTGTTGCATCTCGGCAACCACTCAAACACCGACTTTTTACTCACTGCCTTAACACCATACACTTGCACTAACATCCCGTGCGTCTCCGTCGCCGTTTCGCCTGATTTGAAACCAAAATTTACGTTAACGCGTTGTTCGACTGCTTCATTTTTCGCTCCATATTGCAATGACACGATTTCTCAGCCAGTTAGCTGGGTCGCAGCGTGTACCACAGCTTCACTGCAGTGCTGCTCAGAATAGGAGACGCCTGATAACATGTCGCCAAGTACGTATACGCAGGCTCTTCTTCCTCGTCAGACCGGTTTGTAAAATACGGGAGTATTCTACCTTGTACTTTTGTGTCCCAGCCTCGTCGCCGCTTTTGTGTCTCGCTTCCGTCGTAGGTGTCGGTGGCCGAGTAGAAAAGTACCGACACAGGAATAAAGGAGGCACGCTTGTGCAGGTACGAAGGTGAGCAGCCAGCGGGACAGCAGAAACTAGAAACACTAGAGTAAATTAGAACGAGATATATATTACACAGAATTTATAAAATACTTAACCTTTACATAGCTCAGTACTGCAGACTGCTGATACATAGTGTCAGAAGACGATAGTGTCTCAAGAAAATATACAGGATGTCCATAAAGTCCCTTTACAACTTCAAAATTCTGTTACCATGGCAGCTGAAATATTTGAACGAAATTTATTTTATTGAAATAACGGCTTACTAAAGTTTTTAGCTGTACTAAAATTTTGTGTTGCAGATTGTTGATGGAAGGAACTGAACCTCAATAAAACGGCAACTGCTCAAGAGAAAGCACAATGTGTCTAATTTGTCTAAAAAGAAACAAAACTTGACGTTAACGTGTGTCTCCATTGCCCCATTATGCGCTCCATGTTGCAATGAAGCGAGTTCTCACATTGATCATCTTAGCTGGGTCGCAGTGTGTATCATCGCTTTACTGCAGTGCTTTGCGCAATAGGAGGCGCTTGTTGACGTGTATATGCGGGCACCTCATACTTTTCGGATCGGTTTTTAAAATATGACACAATTCGCCAAACTTTCCCTTCTTTAGCAATCTGTAGTGCAGCATAACATCAAACGCGCATCTGAAATCAGGAAATGTGCAGTCTTTCTGTTGTCGTACATCAATGGCTTGCTTGATATTGTAAGTTGAGTCTCTTGAAAGTTATCGATGATTTAACTTACGCATTTTATATTTCGCTTAAGTGCTATGTTGCACGTACTATTTATCCTTCATTTTTTAAATTACGTAAGATGACCACTTTGTATAATTTATACTACCAGATGATGGCGGCATAGCCTATTGAAACCGGTCGTCATTAAATAAATAATTATTTTTCGATCTTGGCTTTCTACTTTTGATGATAATTATCAGATCGCCTCCACAACCTGCGATATCAAGTAAAGTTGAAATATATTCGAAATCCGAACATGTTCTAGAGTCTTAAGAAGGTGAATATTTGCATTTGTGATGATAAATCCATCCACAGAATGCTTTTCATAACATTTTTGTGACCATTCCTTCCTGATTCGGTCATTACGAAATTCTGGAGGTTGATACTTACATACAAAAAAAGTCTTATTTCGTTTATCTGTATGACGCAGTCAGTTAGCGCGCAACAGTGGTTCAAAGACGCAGAATTAAAGCACTAGCACCCACGATCTCATCATATAGTGCTTGAGGTCTTTAATCTGGAAGACTAATGCTAGGTCGTCTGAATACTGTATTTTAGTGGAGTCCGTGTCTGGCATGTCATGGATATATAGGTTAAATAGGATGGTGGTAGGAACTGAACCTTAGGGTAGGCCGTTATTTACTCCATCTGGTAGACTGTCCGTTCCGGAAGACCTTAAAACGTTTGTCCGAGAGCATGTTGTTCACTAGAAATGCAAGGTTTTGACATAGGATAATTTTAATAAGCTTCAACTTCAGTCCTTACCTCCACACAGTATCATAAACTGCTGTAAGGTCCACAAAAACAACAGCTGATTTAAGACCCCGTTAGAACCCAGTTTCTACTAAGGTTGTCAACGTTAAGATCTGGTCACAGAAGCTCCGATGTTTTCTAAAGCCAGCTAGTTCGGCAGGTATGATTTGGTAAATGGTGGCTTGTATGCGGTTTAGAATGAGCCTTTCCAGTATCTTATAGCTCACGCCGAGTAGCGATATTGGTCGATAGAGAAGATGGTTTGAAGATGGCAATTATCTTATCCTGTTTTTAAACCTTCGTTAATTTTCCAGTTTTCAGTGTCGCATTGAAAACTTCAGTGAGCCACAATTTTGTTTTTGTGTCGGCAGCATTTAAGTAACTCACATGGGTGATTATGAATGGAAAAAAGCTTTACAGTTTGATGGAAATGTATTATGTTCGAATTGCCAATACGTTATGGAGTCTAAGGGGGCCACACCCTGTCTAACGCATGTTAATTTAGGCAAGTATTTGACCCATTTCTGAAAACAACTATTTGATGCAGGACCTTAGTATTTTTACAGTATGTTAAATGATGCTGTCAACTGTACTAAAATCTACTTTATCCATTTTATAGTTTTTATGAAACACTTTTTTAAATTTATTAACAAAAATGACTGTAGTAGCAGAGGTGGCTTTTTATGTTTTGCAGAGTCTCTGAAAATTTCATTCATTTACCTATGATAGTTTCTGATATAACGGGACATATGTACTGAAAATTTTAGTTTGCGGAAAATTGACTTTAAAGATAAAACTTTTGAAATTTGATACTTACAGTTAATTAAAACTGTCCTGCTGCATATGATGACCCTTCGTTGGCCTCTAGCAGGTCTTCCAGCATCTTTTTCACCTTCCTGGATGTTTGTCTTGCTTTCTTGGCCGTATTAGATGCAGATCTGTCTGCATCGGCTATCCTCATTTTATCGCAGTGATGCAGCCCAGTGATCACATTTTCACCGTGATTAATCCCCATCTTTTTCATTACCTAAAACTTTCCAATATTACCACAACTGAATGTAATAACAGCATCACGAAATCCTAGTTTCATTGTATGCAGGCCTACGAACACAGGTTTAGGAAGGCGGTTTAACATTCATTTGGGTTCTGTGTCTGTCCATGCAGACATTTCCTTAGAAGGTCAGAATGAGTAAAGTTTCTGAAAATAGGCTTAAATGCTGTAATACCAGCAGCAGGAAGGGAAAGCTGGTGAGAATGTGATTCTCCAACTGCCTTAGCCCTGTAGTAATTGCACCACGAATTTTCTCCTGATGAACACAATGTATGACATGGCTTATCATGAGGTCTTACGGAAGAATATGGCCCAATTGTCGTTTCTTGAAAACGCCTTCACGTTTCGTCATTTTAAATACACACAACTAACACAAGTAAAGAAGCACTGGTAACGTAAGTACTCCCAATCACACTTGAGCAAAACTAACCACATGTTTGAAAGCGTGTTGTTTACAAACACCAGAAAAAAAATACCGGCCGTTGCATTGCAAGGATAGCCAACACACTGGTGAGTAAAAAAAAAAAAAAATATATATATATATATATATATATATATATATATATATATATATATACAATTTAGGGGATATACGGAGCTAAAGTATATGCATAAAAGAGAGTGACAGAAAAGTGGGCGTGATACATAAACACACGTGACAGGAAAATGCTCTTTAAATGCTCGGAAAAACTTCTTTCGGCAAAATTCTTTTCAGAGTACTTAAATATAACCTTAATTGAAATAGGATAAAAACCGAAAATCGATATTTTCGACCTGAACCACGGTGTGAAGAAGGTGAAAATCTGCGACTAAGTTTCCAGTTACTGAAGATAAATACAACTATAAAATGCTTTCCATAATATTTTTAATGTGGCCATCCCTTCCTGACACACTCATTACAAAATTCTGGAGGCTGGTAGCTATATAGAATAAATGTGCCTGATTCCGGTTTGTCATCTGCATTACACAGTCAGTCTGCTTCAAAGAGGCAAAATGAAAGCACTGTGGGCCAGCAGCCACGGGCTCATCATGTAGGGTGCCCCTGTAATGCGGGCAATTACAGTCGGCGAGCAGTCGCCCTGCGGAAGGGGAGGGGTGGCTGTGCGGCGTATCTCTAAGGGGCTGTAAGGGGGGAGGGGGGAAGGCAGAAAGGGCAGGAAATGAAGACGGTGGCCTGACACGGCATGCCGGGAAATGAACGCAATACCTCGCGGCGGGCACAGATAAAAACCATAATTTGCCGTCTTGTAATAGCGCGACATGCCGCGCGCGCGTGTGTGTGTGTGTGTATGTATGTGTGTCGTCAGCCTCCCCCTCCAAGCAAAGGCACATTCTTATCAGATAGAACATCAAGGGACCGGGCGAACCACGCTGATGTGTCTGTTGCATATTTGCACGCGACGTGCCCCTGCATTTCATTCGCTAGCGCGTAGCATCAGGGCTGCGCGGTGTCGTTTGTAGCTGCCGGCGCGGCGTCTTCTGTGCGACAAGGAAAACTACACCCCCCTTTTTTTTTGTAGTTATTTAGAACTTACGAGAAACACTTTTAGGAAATGAGCTTGATTGGCTGCATATTATAAAGGAACTGGAATAGTGAACGATTCTAGGGTTGGCTTCTTAAATTGCATTGACCCTGACAGCATAAGTAGTTCAACTCCGACGCTTCTGGAGATCTTAAATGTGTTTCTTCCAATTTAATCCCACATCAGTGCAAAAACCTAAAATTTTGAATACTCTACCTTAGCTACTGATTTCTGTTCAAGTTCCATATTTATTACTGGTGTCATGCTGTTTACTGTATCGAACTGTATATAACGGGTTTTATCAAAGTTTAAGGAGAGTCCATTTGTGGAGAACCACTTATTTTTCTGAAAGGCATCATTTACAATTTTATCAGTTAATACCTGTTTGTCGTGCGTAAAACTATGCTATCATCAGCCAAAAAAGTAATAATAATAATAAAACCACCTAGCTTAGCATCCTTGTGAATACAGAACAGTAAGTCTTTATATAGAGTGAATCTAAATTCGCGGACTGGGGCTTCACAGGGGGATTCCTCACATGCTAGCAATAAAAAAATGTCAATCACAAAATTTCGTCCTGTGCTTATTTCCGGCAGTACATGGACGTCGAAGATTGAGATGTGTGTGTGCCCCATACGTCAGTGTGTTTCAGAATTACACTACTACACCAACAAACGTCTAGAGGATGAGGGATGCGTCTTGCGGAACAAAGTGAACATAGAAACCTATACCCGCAAACGTCATCCAATGACGCTACAGAGCGTCGAAGTTGCTGAAGGGGATGTCTAGCGGCAGGAGCTGCTGTCTGTAGCGTTGTTGAATGGCGTTTCCGGGTATGGGTTTTCATGCTCATTTTGTGCCTCAAGGCGCCTAATACATCCAAGTTTGTAGGTGTAATTATGAAACACACTGACGTATAGAACACACAGCCATCTAAGTCTTTGACGTCCATTTACTGCCGGAAATATGCGCAAGCTGAAATTTTCAAATCGAATGTTCGAATGTTAGTAAATCTATCGGACTAAACTGCGTGCTTATTAGTCCGAGGCTTACGAACTACTTAAACTAAGGTAAACTAACCTACGAACAACACAAATGTCCATGCCCGAGGGGGGGGGGGATTTGAACCCCCGCCGGCGAACGGCCGCGCGCACAGAAAGATAGTTGGCAGGTGAGGAATCGTGCTGAGACGCCCGAGTCCGCGAATTTAGATTCACCCTGTATACTGGGTTTTATCAAAGTGTAAGGAGAGTCCACTTGTGGAGAACCACTTAATAATTTCAATTTTATATTTTTATGATGTATTTCTTAATCTGAGTATGTTATTTGTTAAACTCTAATCAACCTAGAATCACCATTTTTGCCTTCTTATGCGTTTAATATTATTTAACTTAAAAAAAATGTTACAATGTAATCGATTTTTAAACAAAGAGGGCGTCACGAACCAGTGTCTACAGGCTACGCAGTGTAGGTGTACGTAAGCAGCTACCTCATTTTATACTTGACATGTACCAGCAAGACCTTTTTGAATGTATTATATGATATGACGAAAAAATGTTTGAAGAGAGCACATAGGACATCATGACTTGCAATTCCGGTAATTATACAATTGTAACATTCTTGGTGTATGTAATTTTATCTTGATTTTAATGTCTTACTAAGGTACTTTGTTTTTAACAGCACGCGTTGGTAATGTTCCATCTTGGGAATTTTAATAAAATAAGCATCTCATATGTCTACCAATTTGAAACCTTTTATTCCATTATAATTCTGTGGTGGGCCGGCACAATATGGAATCTAATTACACTTGATAATTTTCTGAAAGACATCATTTACAATTTCATTAGTTAATGCCTGTTCGTCAGGTGTGATAACTATACTATCATCAGCAAAAAAAAAAAAAAAAAAAATCTAGATATCGTTTTCGAGAGTATAGAATGGCAAGTCTATATATTTTAACGTGGCGAGGTAGTATGAGCCAGAAGCATGGGATATTCCATTTCGAAAATCACTTAGAGCAGCGGCCTTTGCGCAGAGACAAATTGAATGCCTTGCGATAGCATCACACACAGCGAATCATGGATGACCGTGGCCATATGTGTTGGAGCTTTCATGACTGATAAATCATGGTTTCGTCATATGGTAAAGATCGAGTGTAGCACAGACCAAATAAAACCATTGATTGAAGTTGTTATTTTGGTATGATCTGCGTGTATATGAATATTACATTAATTAACTTCACATACTATTACTAATATAGTAAGACCAAATTATACTTTTTTTTACGTCTACAATGTTTTGACGTCCTAATTAAAATCTGGTTTTACTGTTATAATAATTTCCACGAATTTCACGTATTTCGCGTTTATATAACATTTTTTGCAATTGACCCGGTGTGATGTCAAACTTTATAGATAATTTAATATATTTTACGTAATTTTCAACTGCCCTGTCACAGATATTTTATATTTATAGGGCAATCGAGTATGTCAGCAGACACGGTTCATGTCTTTTATAGCCTCTTTGGTTCTCAGAGCAAAAGCCGTTAACTGTCCCGCCTCATATCACGCCGTTTCCTTCTCAAATTTTCTCACAGGCTTCGCTAAACGTTTCGATACTACCATCGATTGACGTCCATATGGCATGAATTCAAGGCGAAATAATCATTAGGAGTCATTTGTATGACTCTCTCTCTCTCTCTCTCTCTCTCTTGTTTCTTAAGAATACAGAAGGAGATGCCCTTCTTTGTACCTTTTCAATGTAACGCTAAATTGACGATTCCTTAATGTAAAATGGTGTCTTACCAATCGATTCCTCCTTTGAATCAACAAAAACCATACAAGTCCTTTTCCCGAATTCCGTTCAGCACATCCTCATTAGTCACTTTATGTACCTATTCAATTTTCAGTACACGTCCGTTGCACCAGATTTGCCTCATCTTCCTCTCCACGTTTCACTCTCGTACGACCCTTCGCACCAAACAAATTCCTTCAGAAAGAGTTCCTGACGTTGGCCATGTGAACAAATATTTCTTCAGTATTAATTTTCGTCCCATATTCACTCTACAAACAATATCTTTCTTCTTCTATTGTCAGAAGTTATTTTGCTATCCAAATAAGAAACCTCATCTCGTTTAATGTCTCGTTACCCATTCCAAATTCTTCATCTTCGTTTAATTTTCTTAGGCTGTTTTCCATTACCCTTGTTTTGCTCTCATTAGTTTTAATCTCATACCATCCTTTAGAGGCACTGACCATTCCGCTGAAAGGTTCTCGAGGTCGTTTCCTGTGTCTGCCAGAGTTACAACGTCATCTGCGCACCGTCCGAAAAGTAGTAGAAAGCAGAGTAGTACGAAGACGACAGGCCTTAAGAGTAATGTCATATGAAATAAGAATAAAAAACTGTTATAAAAGTTTAAACTTAATAAAATGCATGAACTGACGCAAATAACTTCGAACGTTCCACTCCACCTTACGTCAGAGTGTCTGCAGTTCTGGTAATGTGTTGAGGATGAGGTGGGAACCGCCGATACCGCGCGAAATGGAAGCGTGGTCTAAGGCGTCATGCTGCCGACCTGGCGGCCGTTTCCACCGAAAGTTCGAGTCCTCTCCCTCGGGCATTGGTGTGTGTTGTCCTTAGTGAACGTTACCTCAAACGGGGTGATTTTGGACAGTTTTCCGTAGGTTTTGTCCAAGGAGGTTAGAATAAAGGGAGATGGTATTATCTGTGTCGAGCACATACGTCAGTTGAAACCTGTTCGCTATCTTGGTCAGTTTTGGAATGCTATTTCTCTGTTAAAACTATGCGTTAAGTCGACCTGCTTACTGTCAATGCACTGAACTGACACTCACTGCAAAGTACGTACTTTCCCCCTCTATACATTCATGACATATAGTAAAAAATACTCATCCTAATATATTTGAAAACTCACGTATTAACGGCTAATTTGCACTCTTTTTAACACGTTGTACATCACGACATATCCGTAGGACGTTTTATTCCAGTTTTAAGTGACGTAAAACATTAGCTCTACAATACGAACACTTCACCAGAACTTAGCAAAATGGCGTAGGCAGGCTTCACTTTTTCATAATAAGGGCGTCTCCCTGTATTCTAACCTTGGTTTTGTCATATTTCATTGTTTTTTACGGACGTGGTGGTGTATATGTGTAATCAAAAAAATATTCTAGAAATAGAATTTCCATGTGCAATGCACATTGTGCATCTAATTTTGCCCGAGACAGACAAATGATGTGTCCGAAATCACCCAATTCCGAAATCACCCCATGGAATGAGGTGATTTCGGACACATGTGTATTTTTAACTTCTGTCCGGTGTTTCGAAGTGAATGGGGTGATTTAGGGCACAAATTGACTTTTCTATTCTAGTTGATTTATTCTAGTTGATTTTATTCTAGTTGATTCTAGTGACTTTTATCATATTTTAAGGACGTCCATAATTAAAATAAGGGATAAGGACTAAGATAATGAATTTTGTCTATTAAGGCTTTACTATACGGTAATTTGCCAAAATGAATATCTCAAACTGCTTTCTTTAAAATTTGCGGGTCACAATTAGACCCATCTTGAACACCTTTCGTACTTTTACACGTGCTCGGCATTGTCCGAAGTCACCCTGTAAGATTACTATATACCAAAACCCCCCATAAATAATTTTCTTTTAAAATAAAATAAATAATTTAATCAAACGATATGTAATATAATATAACCACTTCATTTTTTGTTAATGTTTGTTGAAATCTATTGGCTACGTAACAGATATACTTAAAAAGCTCAAAGAATAATAGGCTATGATTGTAATCTTCAGTTATCCTTGTTTGGCTTTGTTCTGATCGGAATTATTACTATTGAGCATCATTAACTATTGTTATATTAATTGTACAAAATCTACTGATAAATGGAAACTCAGGTACGCATTACTGCCTTCTGTTCTTATTAATAAATCCCCTCAGTCAAAATTAATTTCAGTAATTCTTTTATTCATTTAATTATTTTACCAGTTCCTTCCAGCAATGATCATGCTGTTTTTAGTTAAAGCGAACTATTACGACTTTAGATGGTTCGGGTATTAGATATATCGAAATTATGCATCTCGTGTAGCTTGCCAGTGCATCTTTGAAATCATTCATTTAAAAAAAAAATATTTATTGGCATAGAACCTGCGATCACTTATACGTAAAGAACGGCCCGAAGTCTGATCAACCGTTGGTACGTATCATTTATTGCTATTCTTTCATTCATTAACTCACTTTGATTAAAATTATGCTACGCGTGGATCGAATCTAAATATTCCGAACCTCCATCCAATATCGGCGAGTAGTTACGAGGTTTACAAATAATTTACATTACAGCTTTTGAACGAGATTTTCTACATCGCTGTGAAAGGTAACTATTCGTAGAATTCTGTAGATTGCTTGTTCTGCAAAATACTATAATCTTTTAAATGTTATGCCATTGCAATCCTTTTCATTTTTTTTAAATTACCGGTTCATATAAACTGTAGGTTTCATTACTACGTATTTTGAAAAACCTTTCAAATGTTCAAATGTTCAAATGTTCAAATGTTTGTAAATCTATCGGACCAAACTGCGTGGTCATCAGTACGTAGCTTACAAACTACTTAAACCTAGGTAAACTAACCTAAGGACAACACACACACCCATGCCCCAGGGAGGACTCGAACCTCCACGGCGAGCAACTGCGCGCTCCGCAGCGAGGTGCTTTAGACCGCTCGGCTACTCCACCGCGGCGAAAAACCTTTCAATTACTTCAGTGCGGCCTATTTTTTCACCCAAAATAATCAGGCAAGCAATAACACCACAACCCCAAAAAGTACACAATTTCGAAAAATCCTCCGTTACTTTGAAACTTGACACAAAACTCGTGACAAACTGTTATAAAGCTTCTCACACTGCAGCAGGCTACTGATCTCATAGGCAACTTGTTACAATACTTTTCCGACAGTCGCAACAACATAATGCAGTGAGAACTTTCAACAATGAGACTGTCCGACTGATTATTACGTCGGTAAACTATCGATCCAAACGCGGTAGCGCGGAACGTGGAAATTACGGTCTCGTGTATAAAATAAGCAGCGCGCAGAGTTGGAAAGTGGCGGTAATTCGTTGCTATGCAGCGGGAAAGAGAAGATCAACCATATCGTCCGAAATCAACCCGGTATCCGAAATCATCCCGTTTGACGGCTTTAAGTAGTTTGTCATTCTAAGGACTGATGACCACAGCAGTTTTACAAACATTTGAAGCGGCGATGCGTGGTCCGTGGTTCCGATCTTCCCACCAGCGCAGGGTGCAGTCGGGCAGTAGGCAGAGCGGTGACCTCGACCTTTACCCCGCAACCCTTATTACAGACCGCTAATGAGCCACGCGGCACTAGTCATGCCTCCCCCCCCCTCCCCAACCCCTTCCCCGCTCTAACTGCCCGACCTAGTTCTCCATATTTTAATGCTGCAGGTACCGGCAAAGCATAGCGAACAACAGTGGCCATTTTCATTTAAAACTTCCGGGCTCATAAGCCGTGGTCGATTTATAAAACTTTCCCCTAACGTTTCATCTTCGGCTGCGGAAGACATCTTCAGAGGTAGAAGATGTCTTCCGCAGCCGAAGATGAAACGTTAGGGGAAAGTTTTATAAATCGACCACGGCTTATGAGCCCGGAAGTTTTAAATGAAGTTGACGCCGGCCGTGAAAGCTTACATTGTATGAACAGTGGCCATGATCAGCGATGTGATACAAGTGAACACTCCATCATGACTGACAATTATGCTCTCTTCCTCTGCCAATGATAATATTTCCGAAATAATAGTAACTGGACAAGTATTAGACTAGTTGCTAATAACATGCTACGCAAGTAATTGTACAACTGACAATGTATGAGGACGGATTGAAAAGTGATGGTCAATAATTTTTATTTACCCACCTAAGGTTACGGTAGTAACACTAAAAGTGGGCCTTTGCGATCGTCTTTTGACGGCTCGAAATTTAAATGAAAATAACGGCTTAACTATTCATCTGACACGAAAATTGAATAAACTAATTCGTAAAGGAGAAAATTCTCTACAACTTTGCTCTGTTATGTTTTTCTCATATCTCGTAGCTCTTCGGAGATATTTGAAAAAATTACGGCCATTTTGGGATGTCTGTCTCTCTCTCTGTCCTAACGTGTTCCTTGTTTTTAAGACGAACCGTTCAACCGATCGACACCAAATTTTACACACACAATTGTAGGCCGCCAGAGACCAGAACCTCCCATTTTCAAATTTTTCGGACAAAAAATACGGTAGTAATACAAAAAAAAAAAAAAAAAAAAAAAAAAAAACTGTTTGTAATATAATTGTAATTGCAAACGAACCGTTCATCTGACACGAAAATTGAATAACCTAATTGTTAGAGGGGAAAATTGTCTACATCTTCGCTCTATTATGTTTTTTTCATATCTTTCATCGTTGAAGAGATATTTGCAAAAATAACGGTGATTTGACGATGTCTGTCTGGCTGTAACGTGTTCCCACTTTTTAGGTCGAACCATTCAAACGATCGGCACCAAATTTTACAGTCATTATTTTTGGCTACCAGAGACTAGAACCCCGCTCTTTTCAAATTTTTTGGACAAGAAATACGTTAATAATACCAAAATAAGCCGTTTGTAATATTTTAATTGCAAATAAACCGTTCATCTGACGCGAAAATTGAATAACCGAATTTGTACAGTAGAAAAGTCTCTGCAACTTTGTTCCATTATGTTTATTTTTTTTTTTTATTTTTTTATTTTTTTTTTTTCATATCTCGTATCGTTTGAGAGATATTTGCGAAAATAACGAAGATTTGACACCCTCAATTGAATTAACGTAAATCAACCGTTCGTCGATGTCACGTGACATTCCTCGCCGAGAATTCTCTGTGGCATACGCTATCTTGCGTTGCGTATTTGATGGTTTTTTTTTTATTTTAACTTACACATTGTCATTTCAAAGCAATTCCGCACTGAAGAATTAACAAACACACATCGTTCTTCGTACGATAAATGATAATCTATTGTCTACAAATGCCATATTAGCATCAGTTAACAACAGCCGTGAATAGTATGCGATTAAATGTCACAGCTTTAGTTTGATATCCGTAGCGTAGTGGGCAAGGCATTGTACTGTGCCGCTGAAGGTTAGTGGTTCGCAACCCGCCACTATCAGACACTCTTATTAATTATTTTTTTATTATTTAGATTATTATTTTGCTCAAATGTTTGCAAAAACTTATAAAACTAAAAATCTAAAGTGGGCCGTTAAACATGTGAGTGCGATATTTTTTCTCTCCTGGTACTACAGCTGATATATTCAAATTTTGCGGCGTTATAGTTTTAAGTTTATACACTTTCATCCAATATAGGTTATAAACACTAAAAGTAGATCGTTTCTGATTACCTTTGGACAATTCGAAATTTAATTACAGGTAATGAATTAACCTTCCATCCGAGACGAAAACTGAATTAACAAATTTTTAGAGGAGAACATTCTCTACAGCACATTGTCTACATCTTCTGTATCTCGCATCGTTCCAGAGATATTTGCAGCAATGACGGTGATTTGATAGCATGTGTCGTTCTCTGTAACGTAAACACATTTTAGGTCGTGATAATCAACCGATCGGCACCAAATTTTACACACGCATTTTTTAGCCGTCAGCGACCATAATCTTCCTCTGTCGACTTGACGGGATGCTGTTTGAGGTCGCCACTGGCTGTATCTCTACTATTATCCGTCCTATCGGAAAAATTCTCAAGCATAACTTGTTCAGAATATAATATTGAGTAAAACAGTTTTGAAATTCTTTTTCGATATTTTGACTCTCAAACTTGGTACAAATGTTCAAATGTTTGTAAATCTATCGGACCAAACTGCGTGATCATCAGTCCGTAGCTTACAAACTACTTAAACCTAGGTAAACTAACCTAAGGACAACACACACACACACACACACACATGCCCCAGGGAGGACTCGAACCTCCACGGCGAGCAACCGCGCGCTCCGCAGCGAGACGCTTTAGACCGCTCGGCTACTCCACCGCGGCGAAACTTGGAACATACACCAAAATGCTAGCAATTATGGGCACCACGCCTGCACGGAGGCATCAGAAAAGCTTACGTCACAATGTTTAAAAAGAAATTTCAGAAAATGCTAGCCACTATGGACTTCATGCCTGCTCGGAGGCATCAGACAAAATTTCTAAAATTTCTTTTTATTTTCTAAAATTTCTTTTTAAACATTGTGACGTCAGCTTTACAGCTGAGTAGTATATTGGATTATGTGACTTGTTTTATTTTATAATTTCTGATGAAGCAATCTTAGTCATTGCCGAAACCAGGTCAAACAATTGTTAATTTGCGACCAAGGGGTGCTTTTCATCCATTGATATTTTATGGTGAATTTTCATCTAGGGATAAATGTATCACAGGATAATAACTCTTTATAACAAAATAAAAAATATCTAACAATAAAATGCATCACTAAAATTTAAATAAGACGTACAAAATAAGATAATCCAACAACAAATAAATCTGTTGCGAAAGGGCAAGGAATAATTCCTTTAAGGAAATTACATAAATGAAAATCGCACGGCCCGACTTCACGTCTCTAATTTTGGAAATATGTAGAAACCAAAAAGTAATAAGAATATAAAAAATAACGTCAATAAACAATTAAAAATATGAAAATAGTATATATACGAGCACCAGCAATCAACCACATTGTTACAAGCGGTTGCAGAAGAGCATTTCAAGGAAATCTATAAGATTTCTTTGACGTGACAGAGGCAGCCCTTGAATGGATAGAAAACATATATAATAATTTGTAGTTTTAAGTGTTTACCTCTTTTATAGTGAGTAAAATTATGAAGTTAATGTATTATTTTTTGTTGTAAATTTTGTAAAATCAAACAAGCTCATGTTTGTTAGTTGCAGTTCATCTGTATTGCCGTACGCTACATAAATGTGACTTTTACATTTAATTTTATTTAATCAAAAGTACAGGAATGCCTTGATTGGTCTCTAAAACAGGTCAGTGCGATTTTTTTTTCTTGTGAAACTCTAGCGAGAGAAGACTCAACTACGAAACAAGGGGTGCGCATATTACTGTCGTAAAATGTGAAGAGCGACGAAGTTTAGTTCCATTTTTGTGGCCAAGGGGGGGGGGGGGGTTGACTAGTGAATTTCAGAGGCTACATACTCGGCGTGTCTGGGAATTGTCTCAAGGTCTGCTGGTGGTGTGAGTTCTTCCAACAGGGCAGCGTAAACCTTAAGGATTATCCACGTTCCGGTTAGCTATTAACAGCTCAAATAAAATATTCGAATGTTTTTAAACCTATTGGAGCAAACTGCTATGGTCGTTAGTCCCTAAACACACAAACTACTTAAATTAACTTAAAATAACCTAAATACAGCAAATACGCCTATGCCCCCGGAACGACTCGAACCTCCGACGGAGTGCAAACCCACGCTCCACAGCAAGGCGCCTTAGAGCGCTCGGCCACTTCATCGCAGCCCGGTAACACCTGCAACCCATCAAATATGTCGGTGCAATCGAGATAGCAATTTTGAAAATACGGATTTTGCAACTGCGATCCTTACTGCAGTAATTTAACTGTTCCTAAAGTACGATGTATCACACTATAATATCAAATAATAGTTTGTTTTAGGTAGTGGACAGATAACAACGGCTAGCGAATTATAAGAAGCTTGGAGATAACTTTCACTAAGGAGTCGTCACTGGTGATGAGTCGTCTGGATAGCGCACACCCTTAACCAGACACGCTTCTAAGGTGTGGAAACATGCTGCTATGTTCAAATTCAGTGAGTCAATCTGTTACGAATTTGCTTGTGAATGAGTTCTGGAATAAACACGGTGAGTTGTTGGTGGACTTTGACCACTTTGAATGTTACCAGTACAGTAAAACATTAAGGTGACAATAGATGTAGCTCCAACTGTGCAAAAGCAAGAAAGTATCTGACGCAAAATATTAAGCGCTCGCGAAAGACTTGCTGTTATACTATCAGCAGAATAAAGTCAGAAAGTAGCGTTGTGGATCAACGAATGAATTGCTAACTGTGAACCCGGGATCCATTCCCTCTACATCTTACCCTCTTCATTTAATAACGTGATTACTCGAGTATGGCAGTCGCCTTTTATCCAATTTTATTATTTCTGAAATTGAGGAGGATACCATAGGCGGAAACTTCGTAGATAAAGTTCTGTATTGTACTAGTTCAGAAACGGCTAAATTTGTTAGTCATTTTACCACAGATTACATGGCATTGTTATTTTATTATAAGTTAAAAGAATACTATTAATATGGTAATCAGTGTGTCACACTTTCCATCGGAAATGTCCGCGTGTTATACTCTTCTAACGTGTAGTTCGTGGCTACCAGTATCCCCGTACTGTTACAAGTGAAGAAATGAAATACGAAACTTCAAATTCACGAGCTGCTGCACGCACAACACAGTTCGTTGCAAACTTGACAGCTCTTCAGTTAAACGATGCCCTAAAGCCAATTAGCCGATCCCCGGTACTTATTTTCGTACGTTGTTGATAATATAAATCTGATTTCAACACTAATTGCGGCCTGATGTTAGACTAGAAGTATTGATTGGGGAGAGGGGTGAGAGTCGTGGTTTTCAGCTATTGTTGTCATTATGTCGTAGAAGTACCACTAGCGGCAGGAAATGTTGCTTAATTTCACGTGAATTAGTGATGCAGACTTTCACGCAACGAACAAATTCAGGTATTTTCTAGATTTTTATTTTTATTTAGTACCTTGACCTCAAAAACTATGGGGGATACTATGGGCGGTGGGGTACTATAGCAAAGTGAATACGATAATTATTGAAATTTGGAAATTCGAGTTATAAAATTTAAATATAGTTAAAGACTTCATTGCGTTGAATAGCTACAATAACAGCGAGAATTTCGTCAAGAGAAGAGGCAACTGAAACATAGTACAGTGATTTGCCTATCACCCCAGTGGTTCTAAATGATCGGTATGCATCAAACTATCTGAGGAAAAAACATATCAAAAGTAGAACGCATATATTTTCGTAAAAACAGGTTTTTTTTTTCAACGTGCATAGTTCGATCATTATGTTTCTTAATTATGTGAAATAACTTCGCTAGGTAACTAATGCTAAAAACTTGGGAACATTTTCATTTAGAACTATAGGAAATTATGAGACTTAATGTTTAACGAAAGAACATTAAGAAATTAAGTTAAAATAATTATATCTAAACAGATTAGTTTCATCGCTGTCGCATCCTCCTCACCCATTTCTAGTAGGCCTAATGTTTTTTAATTTTTTTTTTTTTTTGTCAGAATAATGACTCCAGGTAAGCTTCCGAGTGGTCACTAATCCATAGAATTTTACTTTCATACCGTTTCAAGGGATATGCGTAGAAGAGAGAAATACTTTCATAGACTCTTTCTGAAACGTACGCTCTGCTCTCGAAACCTTGAACAATTTTCCATACCACTTTGAGAAAGTCCTTTCTTGCAGCGTCAGGCCTGCATTTGCTCGGTCATCTCCGTCACGCTTTTGGAGGTAGTAAATCTGTAATAGATCGTGCTCCTCTTATTTGGCTATTATCACCTCCTGTACGAATTCTATCTAGTAAGAATCCCGTACAGACCAGCAATAATGAAGTTTAGATCGATAGAGTGCTTTGTAAATTACTTTCTTTGTTAATAGAGTGCAATTACTTAGGATTCTGCCAGTGAATCGTTCTGCCTATCAGGAGAGGTGTGTCCCTGCTCATGTAGGCTCGAAACAGCACAACAGCTCCTTATGATACGGCCATATAGAACGCTGTCGTTGAGCAATTTGTTGATTCACGCCTGCATCAGCCTAGCGTCACCATAGCGAAATCTCAAATTTATACTGTAAGGTAATTAAAGATGAAGGTGAGGCAATGAATTAAAATATCTGATGCGGCCGTGAATCGAACCCGCACCTTCATGCTTACTAGGCAGACCAACACACCAATAGCGATTAAGACGCTATTGAAGGTGAAATGCACAGACTTGGGTCTTTCCATGATTTGGTTTCAATTGATTTTCATCGTAATACTTACACAGTTTCATTTCTACTTCCTCAAACAACTTGGGCAGCGAGTGCTGTATCACCAGCGTAAATAAATGCCTTAATTGTATATTTAATTGGTTGATCATTTGTGTAGATGTTATACAACAACACTTCCCCGAGGGAGACCTTTTTTTTTTTTTTTTCATCCTCTATCGTCTCTTCATATTTTGGAGAGAGATGAAATACATCCTATTTCGCAGCATATATTGAAGTAACTGTGTTAGTTGGTATTCCTTTGTAGTTGGGTATAATTTACAAAACAGTTTTGGATGGTTAACTGTATCGTAAGCTGCTGTGAGTTCAATAAAAGCGACATGTGTTTCTTGGCATAACGTGACTTAGTACTTTTCTGCCACTGTATTTTACTGTAGTTAACTGTGACTCCTTTTGCAATACCTGCACTCTGGGCCGATAATGAAATGTGCCTCTCACCTATTTTCTCGCAGGTAAAGTCAAATGTTTGTAAAACTTATGGGACTTAACTACAGGGTCGTCAGTCCCTAAACTTACAAACTACTTATGAACTAGCTTAAACTATGGACGGCACAAGTATCCATGTCCGAGAGGGGATTCGAATCCCCGACCGCACTGGCCGTGCAGACCGTGACTGGAGCGCCCCAGTCCCCTCGGCCACCGCGGCCGGCTTCTCGCAGCTGTCTCTGCATTTCATGGAGTCCTTTCTGTAACGGTTGAACTGAAATGGCATCGCTTAATTTTCCGCACACTGTGACACTATGCGAGGCCTTCAGGGCCGTTATTGACACAAATTGCTTACTTTCAGATGCAGCAAATGACATCTCTCATGAAAACCGTCAAAGACAGCTACCCGTTCGAATGACAGCAAATGAAGTACGACAAACAAAACAGTAACTTACATCAGCAAAGTATCACGCAGTGCCTCAGTTCCGATACTTCAATCAACGAGAAAAATGTTGGGAATAATACATCGCACTACTGTAAACTTACTTCATGGCGCTTAAGATTGCATGTGAGCACCGTTTGCCTTTTTCTTAGCGTCCATGGATGTTTGTGTATAGATTGGTGCAGAAACCAAGAAATGTTATGACAGTAAAGTTCAAGTAGCAATAAATTCTTCAGATTAAAGAAACAACAGTGACTTACAGTCAGTGGTGCACAGTTTTTCCAAGCCTTACTAGGCAGTGGGCATTATAGCAGAAAATTTTCACAGTGAGTCTACAGTTAGAGACGCAATCAAGCAAAATTTGATAGACTCGTTTATACGCGAACAAATTCTGAACTATTCAGACTACACCATGCAGCAAGTACGACGTGATAATGCAGCAGACAATTTTCAGTTAGCACCTATCTGTGGGGTGGATAGCAAGTTCGCTTCAGTTCCTTTTTCTCACGATGAACTTACAAGGAAATCATCAGCATAGGATTCGCCTGGCGAGAGTCGTCTCGCAGGCCACTCGCGCTTTGTAAACGCTTAGCAAACACAAGAGCACGATATACGCTCCTGCCACAAGCTTCTTTCTTCAGTTACGCAAAGGAAGGTCATCCTCCTGGTTGTTTGCAGTGCAGCAACCCTAAACAGCCCGACTTGCATTTGCGTTCTTGGAAAAATCGTTCTGTACACTGTGTGACAAGACTCTCACTGCTCTTCATGGCCGTTCGGTCATCAGTGCACTAGTTTCACGAGCATGGCTCACGGCGTTAGTGCAGTGTCAAACAAGTGAATTTGACACAAGCTTGTCGGTTTCAATGCTCAGTTATGATACCTGTGACTCACTTGGAAGATTGACATTGCAAAAGTCATATGTTATGCTCACTGTGTACAATGGTCAGAAAATTCCTGCCCTAATTGTATCCACATTTTTGTGTAGCATATCACGGTATAAAAAGTGATTGACATTCACAGTTCTCCATCTGCGAGACATTTCAATTATTTTTGACCTTAATACGTATGATTTGCTTAAACATAGCATTCAGGTCAATGTCAGTTAATGTTCGTTTGCTCCATGGGTCTTGGAAAAAGCAGACATATTCATCGCACTCATCACCACGAAAGACAATGTCTGGCCCCATGTTTGCTGAGCTCAGAGAACAGATATCACAGGTATTGAAAAAAACGGAGAGTCTGAGCTCTAATCAGTTCTAATCAACGGACATCTCCATTTGTACCTTCACGTAAAGCTTCTGGTGGACTTAGATTGTGCGCCAAGTTTAAATCTACAGTGAAACCACGAACAGCGATAGACACTTTTCTGTTGCGACGTCTGAAAAATATACCCGACAAACTAGGTGCCAGGTATTACTTTTCGAGAACTAACTGGCACGATACCTACCTGCAAATCCCTCTTGAGAGTCACAAAAGATGTCTGAAGTACTCATCTTAGTTTCTTCAGGGTCTTCAATGTGACATTTTCCAGTGCTTCTGAACACGCTATATTTGCGATTTGTGCAGCAGCTAACAGCACGGTTTTTGTTTGTTCAACCTATTTTGATGACATTTTAGAATCATGTCGAACACCAGACAAACATTTCAAGGAAGGAAGGAGGCTTGGAGTTTAACGCCCCGTCGACAGCGCGGTCATTACAGCTGAAGCTTACACTCTGAGTGTTTGGGTAGGGAAGTAGAAGGAAATCGGCCGTGCCCTTCCAAAGGAACTATCCCAGTATTTCCATGGAGTGATTTAGGGAAATCACAGAAAACCTAAATCTGGACGGCCGGAGGTGGAGTTGAACAACCATCTTTCAGAATTCGAGTCCAGGGTGTTGCCACTGCGTCACCTCGCTCGGTAACATTTCCAGACTCATTTCTTGGATGGTGTGTTGCAGTGTAACAGATATCAATGCTTATACTTCAAACAGAATCATAATATCTTGCCAATGGCTCCAAGTTACACGTAATTCGTCCTCTTCAATTGCGTCTGTGGGCTATTACAAAAAGAACAACTCCCTCCTCCGTGCAATGTGCTCCAGTTGCAATCAGTACTTCGCAAGGTAACGTATTATAAACGGTTGAATGATGCTTTGCTTAACAATCGTTCACTTTGATCCTTCAAAACCTGTTGTTTCGCTGTGTACACCTGACAACATTTGGGAAGTTTTGTCTCTCAGATAGAATTCTTCGGTCTGTCCCATTGCTTTAGCTTCAAAACTGCTCAGAAATATATTCATAAAATGAGAAACAGACACTTTCCATAATGAATGGCAAACGATATTTCTTCACTATTAGTTTGGTCGCTAATTCGATTTTTCTTATTATTTTTATTTTTTACTGGCCACACCATATAAAAGCTCCTATAGCCCTTAAAAGGCTATTATACACCGTACTGCACACACACTGGGCTTTGAGTCAAATTATCAGTCCACAATTTTGTATTATCACACGACAAGGCAAGCAAACACCGAAATACTTGTCTTCCAGTCGGCAGAATCACACCCTTCTGTTGCTTCGAGTTGTGTAAGTGTCCAGGGCGTAGGTTGCGTACTTTGCTCTCGGTTATCCCCATATTGTACTGTCATTGTCTCAGTCCAGAGCTTGCGCCTTTTGTATCGTTTTCTTTGCAATGGGTAGTCAAGTGTAAGCTGCAAAATTCAGAAAGCTTGAGTTCGCCGTTAGTTTGCTCGGCAGCATGAACCCACATTCCATGATGGAGTAATTATGTTGCACACAGACTTGCGCTAATCGCTAACTTGTTGCAAAATTCAGTGTTACGTCTAGTTAATCAAAGACACTGGGGGTATTGTTCGCGCAAATCAGTTGTTTTGGCATTACTGGAAATGGCATGCACTAAAAGCAAACTGATCTGTTACACTTGTGGCGAAGGTCAGGTAGCTCCACCTCAACGTTTTTCACTTAAGCCTCGAGCACGGCTGAAAAAATTACTCCTTGACTCTAAAGGAGCCCGTTAGTTCATCGTTGTTAACGTATTTAGCAAATTCCAATTCGCTCTGTCTATGAATTCCACAACAGCTCGTTCACCCAATAGCCCGCTAGTATGGTCTAACAGCCTATGCGCTCCTTCCCGACGCTTGTTACGGTAAAACTCATGGCCATTAAAATTGTTACACAACGAACATGATTTCTACGATATGAGAATAGTCTAAATAATTATGGAGATTATGTAGAAAAATAGAAAAAGATGGAAGGGATGTCAATAAAACAATTGCGGTGGAAGCTGACTTTGGATGTTTTCGATTTAACCGGACCTTACTTTTGTAATATCCCTCGTAGTATACTTGTAAGTAACTTAACACGACATGAGCACATTAAGCTTTAAGTGTAAACGTCTCACGTTTTATTTTTTGATGAAGACACCCATACTGGTGTCCTAATTTAGATCAATTGTTTTAAAGCAAATTGAGGGGCTGGAATTTATTAACAGTAAATATCTGCTGTCACTAATCTTTTCATACCACGAACGCCAATTACGTTTGAACGTCGATAACACAATTATAACACCATGAAATTAACAGGCTCGTTTTGGAAAGACCCGTGTTCGGAAGGCCCTTGTGTGTACAATTTCCCACGCCTTATTTCACGGTTTCTACGAGGAAGTCCCTAAAATATCTCGAAAATGAAGGTCGATAGACAAATGTATCGAAAAGCATGTGTATTGTGAAAGCTTCTAGAAGTATTTGGAGATGTTAAAAAAAGGCCAAATAGTTCGGAAAGCTATCGACAGATGGCGCTGTAACCGCATTATGGTGTGCATATAAAACCAGTGGTCCGCAACTTCGAGCGATCAGTTCCACCGCTGCGACGTGGTTAGCGTAGTGAGGCTGCAGTCATATATTCCATCCAGCAACGTTTTTTTCTGGTACGGTATTGGAATAGTGAAGGTTACAACATAGCCCTACGGTGACAAGATGCAGTTTTCAAACACGATGTATTGCATCGAAAGGACCCGATTCACAAACTCTTCGCCAAATTCCAAGGGACAGGCAGCATCGCTGGCTGGCAGGGAACGAAGGGCTCAGGGAAACAGCACTTACTCGCGCTAATATAGCCACGGTTCCTGGAGTTATTGAACAAAATACAAGGCATTCCATCTAAATAATTGCGGCCGTGTCGTCCCATCACGCAGAAAATATTGAGACAAAAGCTGCACCTTTTTCCATTCAAAATAGAATGACAGAGGGCCTTATACCGGTACATGCTGTGCGGCAGAGAGCTGACTTTGCGAACCACATTCTCATTGTGGTTGATAATGACTGCATGTAGTTGAGAGTTGAAACACATTTCCATCTGAACTGAGTTGTGAATCCACTGGCGTTGTTGTTCTGAAAACCCAATATGCGCGAAGCAAAATAGAATGTATTCTCTCAAAGCTGTGAGTACTGCGCAGTACTGCAGAAGCTTTATTGATCCTTTTTCATACGATTAACAATTACTAGTTAACGTTTAATTGGAGTTTTGGAACAATTTGTAGCCACACAGGGAGCGTCGCGGGATCAGCTAGCTAGTGGTTCATGCAAGATGTGACAGATCACATCACATTGAATAGGTGTTTCGCTTCTGGGATAAAAAAAATAATAAAAAAATCTCAGCAATAGGGACATTGCGTTGAATTATTGCAAATTTACTGGTGCAGGAATCGATTGGCCTCCATATTTGCTAGAACTGACTATAACTGAGCACACTTTAACATTCCACGACGCTGTCCGAGACTGAATCGACGATGTGCGAGGGATCAGACTCCATTTTCTGTTAAGATACTACTGTTGTACACCTAAAGGACCAAATTGATAAGGTCGTAGGTATCTGGAGTTGCAAACTACTTAAAATAACACCATGCCCGGGGCGGAGGACTCGAACGTTTGGCTGGCGGGGCAGGCCGTGTACCTCGCAACTTTGTGCCCCAGATAATACAGTTTGCTTGTTATTTTGAACAGTTATTTGATTACAGTCGTACACGAGAATCACCATAACTTTCACCATACTGGGGCTCTGACGCACTTTCACGGCGACTCATAATGAACAACGTTCAGTTTTGGCTCATACGATGTGGCCCACGTTTCATCCAGTGTTACGATAATGCATAAGAAAGCGTGAAAGACTGAAAGTGCGTCTGAGTAGCGTCGTTCAAGGCTTTCACCCAACGTGCCAATATTCTGTACGACAATGCCAATTCCCCGCACACCTCTTTAAGATTGTGATGACTCTGTCGTGCCGTACGGCCTCTGGCACATTCAATCTTGATCCAACTCCGTTGCTCCTGTTGCGCAAACACAGTGACACCGTTACTTTAGATCTCTCGCTCACAAGTCACTTGTGTTTCCACGCCGGTTATGTGGGACGAGGCAAGGTAGGTATGTCAACAACGTGTGCTATCAGCAACAATAGTAGATTCTATTGCATAGTGTCTCCGCAGCACAGTGGTACCACTATTTAAGATCGATCACTCGGTTAGCCGTGCGCTGTAACGCACCAGTTTCCGAGACGGGGAAGCGTTCCGCCCTCGGTTCGAATCCGCCCAGCGGATTAACGAAAGGGGTCGGAGTGCCGGCCAGCCTGGATGTGGCTTTTAGGCGGTTTTCCACATCCTCCTAAGTGAATACCGGGCTGGTCCCCAAGTCCCGCCTCAGTTACACGACTCGCAAACATTTCTTAACACTTTGCACTTTCACACACATATAACACTATACGCAGACATTTGGAGTACACATTTCTTCCTGGGGGGCATGGGGTGGCCGCAGGAAGGGCATCCGGCCACCATGTAACTTGTAACATTTGCCAAACCCGCGTTTAACACGGTGCCAACCCTGCGTGTGCGGGAAAAGGCCAAGGATATATATAGTTACCTTCTTTAATTTGTGTTTGCTAAATGTGAAGGGTGTGTAGCGAAATTACTTACTACATTACATGATAAATGTATAAATATTCCTAAAGTGTGACACGTGAATTTGTACAATACTGTGTTTCTCTGCTATCGCAAAAGATATATTTAAATGGGTATGTTTTTTATATATCCAGTCTTAAATCTTGGAAATTAGTGGATCAGTTGCTTTAAAATTTTGTTATAATGTTGCACATGTGTATATAAGCAATAGTGGTGTCACGAGTGTAAAATGGTTTAGTAGGGGTTTTGAATACATTCAGGAAATCGTCTTAAATTGTTAATTACATTATTTTATACTCATAATGAACTGTTTTTCCCCCTGAATGTAATTATTATTGATAAACTGCCTTCCTTCTTCTTATAAATTATAAATATTATATTATATTATATTATATTATATTATATTATATTATATTATATTATATTATATTATATTATATTATATTATATTATATTATATTATATTATATTATATTATATTATATTATATTATATTATATTATATTATATTATATTATATTATATTATGAATGTAATTCTAATAATATTTCTCTTACATATTAAACTGTATTCTCCTTCTACAGCCAGTTTTTACTTTTTCTTTGTGTACAGGACTATGGTAATGAATATGCATAGTGTAAGACCAAGGAGGCGTGTTTCTTACATCGACGTTCTTAAATACGTTTTCAGGGGCGAAGGACGAAAACGATCTTATGGCAGATGCAGTTTTTAGTGGAAACGGTGCCAGCCCCAATAGAAGCCTATTTATTGTAGGATATGCATTCTTATCACATCTAACCGGTATGTCAAGTACTATGGTTGGAAGCTCTTTTTGTTGTTCTCATTCTTGATTCTATTTCTCTCGCCACAACATTTCATTCTTTACATATGCGAAGCAAAGGCTTTGTCCACATCAAGCAGAAAACAGATGCGATTGATGAGGGACTGTGGAAATTTTTCATTTTCACCTGCAGAGATCTGCACAATAGTTTCTGTACTGAAAACAGAAAACTTAAACACACCCAAAGTTTCAGTAGAAAGTCTTTTTCATAATAACGAAGTTCTGTAGAGGATCATGGATTGTTACTCTGTAACATTCTTCTGCAGAATTTGTCTGATGGTTGGCACGAGAAACTTGGCGTCCAGCGTGGCTCTATGCCTCGTTGATCCCTAGTTGATCCGCAAAATTGTCTGCACGCTTCCATATGTTACTGTAACTTGACCATGATTTTCTATGGCTGACAAGGATAGTAATAGTGTTATTTACGTGTGTAGCACAGACATTGAGATCAATAGTTTTCCAATAGTTTGCTTAGAGACTGCGTTCGAGATAACACATCACTCAGACACAATAATGACGACACAAATTATGAGATACACAAATTTAACATCAGGAAGGGAGCCTTACAAGCTGTGCCCGGGTTATGCAATTCAGAAATCTTTCCGAGAGTCTCAACAAGTTTTACAATATCAGCTGCAAACTGAAGTACACATTCATGCCTCTCTAACAACAGGGTGTTTCAAAGGAATGTGAGTGTGCAACCCAAGGTGTTCATTAAGCCGCTTTTTCTTTTGGAGTTTATTGTGAAGAAATTAATGACGTCTTTCATTACTGATATAGCATCCCGGGCAGCAGGCACCTTCGAATTACAGGAGTTAGTGTTATTTAGTGGCTATAGCATGGTGTCTTAACAGAGTTCGTGGCCTTCTTTTGCACTTCAGTAGTAGCACCTCAAACTTCGGGAAACATAACAGCACATCCATTGCCAACACAACGGTCGAATGGATGTTTCAGCCTATTATTCAGCTGATGTAGATCAATTGTACCAACGGCCTTACCACGTAACGATAACTCTTTAGCTGTTGGAGTTCCAGCTACCTTCTGTGTTAACTAGCCTCCTGGATTATTTCCAATCTTCTTAATCAGACTGTATGCTCACAGTAATATTTATAATATTTCTGTAGGAGAGAAGCAATTGAAAATATGTCCACAATTGTAATTTTCATGGATATTAGTACATTTGGAAAATAACGTTTCTTCAGATTCCGTACCGCATGTGAGAAGAAAGCTAAAATGGGAGAGAAGCTTTCAACAAGATCGAAAATGCGCAATGTCGTAATGTTTTACTATTTGCAACAATTAAGAACTTTTCAACTATTCCTTTGCCGTTCATCTCTTAATGTGTCAAGTCTATATCTTCGTAAATTCCCATCAGAAACAATATCTTACATATTCCCTGCAGGGAAAGTCGAAACAGTCGGGCACAGATGACCTCTGTTACTGCTTTATTCTAAATATATGTGTTTACAGCTTGCTCGCTAAATGGAAGAGCATTCAAGGTCTCTTTTTGAACTGTTAAATCAAACGGCATGCCATTGCTTATATCATCATCTAAAGCTGTTAAAAATATTAGTTATGCATCAGGAGGGTGGAGGGTAGCAGCTGCCACCATTTGGATCCGGCCCTGGGTAGAGGCGGAAGTCATCTGCACCAAAATTGGACTCTTACTAGCTCTTGATTGGCCGTTTGTAACCGAGTTATAGTTATAAAAAACAATAATGAAACATTTTGTGCTCTTTTTAAACTCTTAGTTTTCTGGGGTCACTAGTATTGTGTGTGGTAATCAACGACAAATATTTCGTCGAAGACCCGAGAGACATTTCTCATGAACTTCTTTGCTGACAGTGTTTGGAAAGATTTCATTGGCTAACTAGGAAAATGTATGGCCTTTCATTTTATAGACTGCCTTTTGTTTCACAACTGACATGTTTCACCTAAGTCGTGTCCCCAGTTATCATACGTTCTCTAACTTTAATACCTTCACCACGACAGTTTCAATATTGTTTATTTAGTTATGTAGTTATTTACTTGTATATTGATTGTGATCTCTCGTTAGGATTTTGTGGTAGCCCCAAGCTTCTCAAAACGTTTGTATAGTCTGTGGGACTTAACTACGGGGTCATCAGTCCCTAAACTTACAAACTACTTATGAACTACTTACGAACTAGGACGGCACAAATATCATGCCCGAGGGGGGATTCGAACCCCCGACCGTAGTGGCCGTGCAGACCGTGACTGAAGCGCCTTAGTCCCCTCGGCCACCGCGGCCGGCCCAAGCTTCTCCTCCACAGTTCCACGCACCAAATTCCGTGAAATTTGGTAAGAAATATTGAAAGGATCCTAAAAGTCAAATGACGCTTTTCACTAATATGATCACCAGTTTGTGAATCGTAAGTATAAGATTACATTTTCGGGCGTCAGTGTGAACATTGGTGCGACCATTTAAAATCAATGCACCATTGCGTCACTCGATTTTCACTTTTAAGTCCTTTCCCCTACACGTCACTAAGTTCGCGATGAATTTTAGTTTTTTTAGTACTTTTGCCATCAGAAACCTAATCATAATCTGCACCTGACAGGTGGCGTGATTATCTTTTGCGCGCACACTTCAACACGTCACGGAATTCAAAGGTCACACTTTGCGCTGCTTGATGCGCAGTCATTCTAGGAACGTTATGGTACTCTACAAAGAAGCAGTTGTAGTCCCGCCCATCGCCGAGTTAGACGGATACGTCTCTGATATTCTGGATAGCCCTGGTCAAAGAGCTTTCATAGACTAGCGATAGGTTTGCCAGGTTTGAAAGAATTTGGACTGGCGTCCACCCTGTTACTGGGGTGTTGGCTGACAGCTGGAATGTCATAAGCACTCAAGAATTTTACCTATTTACAGTTCCACGATTTACATAAAAATGGACTCTTGAATACGGATGTGCGTCAAGTTCCGTAGACCAAATCGAACCTGCGAATTGAGGAGCCTGGTAGTATAGTTCCTAAAAAGGGGGCAATTAAAACTCAGGAATCTGTCAGTAAAACAGTTCAAGTTCGAACAGCAGAGGTTTGCAATAACTACAAAAATAGCACTGTGAAAATATTTGTGTTGATGATAATGCAAGTACATGTTATAAACGAGCTGTGAAACATAAACTGAATGGTAAATATCAGTAAAAGTACCAGCCAACCAGTTGCAAATTAAAGTTTAATATACTTTACCTCGGTTTCAATTGTTATAAATCAATCTTCTTCAGAAGATACACGGACCTATAGTGAATAAGAAAGTAACAAGCTATGTACAACCGTATAAAACCACAGATTGTTTACCTATAAAATTACAACAAATTTTAGATTACAGGAAACAAGTACATACATTACATTCTTACTGTGGAAAAGTTACCCGCGTTATTCTTTGTACACATTATGTAGCCCTTTAGACAAAGGCACGTCAATCATATAAAATGATAAAACATGCTGTGTAACAGATTGCGCGGCGTGCTATCCGTCGACTGACAGTCTGAGCAACACGTGGACGCCAGGTATAAACATGACACGTGGCGCATGCGCCTAGTGACGACGATAAAGCGTCAGTAGTTAATACATGTTAAAAAAAAAAAAAAAAAAAAAATGGTGTTCAGGGAATTTGGAGTTAGAACACACTTTGGTTTTACGTAGAGAGGGCAAGGGCCGAAAGCTCGATTTTGGGAGGAGTGGGAGATTTTAAAACATTTACAATCTAGAGATAGTAACATATTAAATGATCAACTCCATCGAGTGCAGACAGTGTTTTGAAGGCTTTAAACAGATTAACAGTCAACGGTAGCCTGTGCAGTGTCATTTCCTCAAAATTAAATTTTATGTCATTTTAAGCTCCTGTGGGTTTCCTATTTTATAATTTGTTATTAACATGTTTTAACTACTGACGCTGTATCATCGTCACTAGGCGCATGCGCCATATTTCATGTTTACCAGCGTCCACATCTTGCTCAGACGGTCAGTCGGCGGTTAGCATGCCGCGCAATCTGTTACACAGCATGTTTTATAATTTTATATGATAGACGTGCCTTTGTCTAAAGGGCTACATTATGTGTACAAAGAATGACGCGTGTAACTTTTCCACAGTAAGAATGTAAGTACTTGTTTCCTGTAAACTAAAATTTCTTGTAATTTTATAGGTAAACAATCTATGGTTTTAATATGGTTGTACATAGCTTGATTGTTACTTTCATATTCACTATAGGTCCATGTATCTTCTGAAGATGATTGATTTATATCAATTGAAACCGCGGTAAATTGCAACGGTTGGCTGGCACCTTTACTGCTGTGAATTACTGTTGCTGTAAGCAGCCTCGTTTAAGATTTTGAATGTAAATGTTTTGACGAAAAATCATGCTTATGGATATGCGTATGTTGTCAACGTTTTTTAACAAGTACTTTCATAAAGTATAGTATACATTTATTTGGTGTTTACTGAACGTATTAAATCTACAGACGTATAAAATTGCTGTTAAAGGGTTTCGTGATGAGATTTGGTGAACAAAATTTGAGTTAAAAGACGGAAGTGACAACAGAATATTGCAGTTAAAATGCACCTGATTCAGCTGCATCAAAAGCATTCCACACGGAAATGGCGTATGACTAATATCTATTAATATAATTCCTTGTTTCCACTCTGAATGTTTTGCAAAGAACGAAGACATGCTCGAATTAGTATTATCAATAACAAATGCTAATATTTTTAAAGAAGGTGTAGGTAGAAGTGTGCTTTTATTTCCACAGGAGCAACAGCAGAAGAAACACCACAAAATCATACCAACACTAGGTAGAAAAATGAGGATTTTTTATGGCGAGTACTTCAAAGTAGTTGCAGGAAAGGTTATCTGAAACTTCACTCTTGTAGGAACTAAGTGCTATTAGCCAGTAATTTTCTTTGAGTATAGACAGACTGAAATCATTAAAGGCAAAACATCTGCTTTTCTTGGACGAAGAACACGTCGTTTTATCGCTTCAATTTGAGAATTTAAACGCTTAAATACACTTTACGCAAATTTCAGCAAACATTGTGCAGTAAATAAACACTAAATACAGCACTTCGCGGACGACAATAACATATTGCAGACAGACTCGCCGGAAGAGTACTGACCGAGCTCACACATATTGCCACAAAGAGCAATCACTATACGAAATTTAAGCTCGTTGACCCACCCTGTTACACAGTATGTAGTTCACAACAACGATGATTAAAGAATAAGAAATGACGACGAAGAACGAAGTGTTTTCCTGAACATTGAGAAATATTGGCGGAAATATACGAAAAGGTTATTAGGTTGTAATTATCGACACTGTATGTTCTTTTTAACATAATATAATCCTATTTATGCCACCAAAAGCAAATAACAACTTCTCTGTGGATTCAAAAATATATCCTATACACTGCGGACAAGAGGAAGAGACGAGCAAAGTAAGTGTAAACATAGTGTGCTGTAGTTGAGAATTTAGGCAAGACGAGTAAACGTGTTTGGATAGGCTATGTGAATCCGGAGCGGTAGCTGATCGTGTTCGGGTAGTAAATCAGCCGTATGCTGCAATTTAAAAGAAGATAAAAACTGAGTCAGCATTTTGTAAACTGAGATCGAACAAGCAGGATGCAACGTCCACAAGGAACCGATCTACACAGAGGAAAATTTGTTTCCTGCTACCCAGAACCTGGAAAACCGGGTTCCAATTACGGTCTAGCAAAAAATTTTTTGCCATCGAATATCTTTCAATGCTGTGCAAGAGTGGGGACGTTTGGCATTTAGGTTTTTAAAAAGGTATACATCATGACATACACTCTTGTCATAAGCATCCTCAATGAAACTGCAGATTCTGTAATGTAATGTTTGTACAGTTTATGGGACTTAACTACGGGGTCATCAGTCCCTAAATTTCCAAACTTCTTATGAACTAACTAAGACTAAGGACGGCACAAATATTCATGCCAGAGGGGGGATTCGAACCTCCGACCGTAGTGGCCGTGCAGACCGTGACTGGAGCGCCTCAGTCTCCTCGGCCACCGCGGCCGGCAAACTGCAGATTACTTCACATCTTGTTCATATGAGGGAAATGTCTGCAGACTGCGAGCATAGCATCAGAATAAATTGTAAGCCAACGGAAGTCTAAAGAAACATGGTATTACAGAAATGAAATCATAGCTAACCTAATCGCAAAACTGGGCATCATTAGGCCGCGGTGGAGTAGCCGAGCGGTCTAAGGCACCCCGTGCGGAGCGCACGGTTTCTCGCCGACGGAGGTTCGAGTCCTCCCTAGGGCATGGGTGAGTGTGTTGTCCTTTACCTTAGAATAAGTAATTTGATGAACACGCAGTATGGTCCGATAGCTATACAAACATTTTTTTTTTTTTTTTTTTTTTTTTTTTTGACACCATTAGGCAGACGGAAGAAATTTGTTGCCTTGAAAGAGAACTAAACTAAAAATAGATTGTTGCTGTTGCGGTCTTCAGTCCGAAGACTGGTTTGATGCAGCAGCTCTCTGGCCTACTCTATCCTGAGCAAGCCTCTTCAACTCCTTATAAGACCTGCAATCTATATCCATTCGAATCTGCTTACTGTATTCATCTCTTCGTATCCCTCTGCGATTTTAACTGCTCACACTTCCCTCCATTGCTAAATTTACGATTCTAAGAATTTATTTTACCAATCGATCCCTCCTTTTAGTCAAGGTATGCCAAAAATTCCTCTTCTCCCCAAATCTTTCAGTACCTCTTCATTTGTTACTTGATCCACCCACTTAATATTCAGCATTCTTCTGTAGCATCACATTTCAAAAGCCTCCATCCTCTTCCTGTCCGCAGTGCTTATCGTCCATGTTTCACTCCCGTACAAGGCAACACTCCAAACAAATGCCTTCAGAGAGGACTTCCTTACACTTAAATTAATATTCGATATTAACAAATTTAGCTTTTTCAAAAACGCTTTTCTTCCCATTGCCATTCTGTATTTTGTATCCTCTGTACCGCGACCATCACATGTTATTTTACTGCCCAAGTAACAAAACCCATCTACCAATTTTATTGTTTCGTTACCGAATCTAATTCCTTCAACATCGCCCGATTTTCTTATACTGCACTCCATTACTCTCGGTTTGCTCTTGTTAATGTTCTTTTTATACGCACCTTTTAAGACACTGTCCATTCGGTTCAACTGCTCTTCCAGGTCTTTTGCTGTCACTGAGATAATTACAATGTCATCGGCAAAACGCAGTGTTTTTATTTCTTCACCCTGAACTTTAATTCCTTCTCCTTGCTTTTCTTTATAGCTTGCTCAATGTACAAATTTAATAACATTGGAGAAAGGCTACAACTCTGCGTTACTCCCTTCCCGACCTCTGCATCCCTTTCATGCCCTTAAAATCTGATAACCACTGTATTGTTTTGTACAAGTTGTAAATAACTTTACGTTCCCTATATTTTACACCCGCTGACTACAGAATTTGAAAGAGTGTATTCCAATCAACACTGTCAAAAACTTTCTCCAAATCTACAAAAGCTAGAAATGTAGGTTGGCCTTTCCTTAATCTATCTTCTAAGATAAGCCGTAAAGTGAGTATTGCCTCCCGTGTTCTTACATTTTCTCCTGAATCCATACTGATCTTCCCCGAGGTCAGCTTCTACCAGCTTCTCCATCCTTCTGTAAATAATTAGTGTTAAAATTTTGCAACCATGACATATTAAACTGATGATTCCGTAATTTTCACACCTGTCTGCACCTTCTCTATTTGAATGGGGATTTTTACATTTTTCTTAAAGTCCGAGGGTATGTCGCCTGTCTCATATATCTTACGCAACAGTTAAAATAGTTTTGTGAAGGCTGGCTCTCCCAGAGACGTTAGTATTTCTGAGGGAATGTCATCTACTCCAGGGGCTTTGTTTCAGGGATCTGTTAAATCTCAGTATAGTATCTCTTATTTCATTTTCATCTGTTTCCTCATCCCATATTACAATATTTTCTGTAAGATCATTTCCTTTGTAGAGCCCGTCTATACACTCTTTCCATCTTTCAGCTTTCCCTTCTATCCTGAGAACTGGTTTTCGATCTGAGTTCTATATATTAATACAGCTGCTTTTCTTGTCTCAAAATATCTCTTCTATTTTTCTGTAGGCGGTATCTATCTTTCCGCTATTTATACATTCTTCTACTGACTTACATTTGCCTTCTATCCACTCCAGCTAGCTGTTTTGCACTTCCTGTCAATCTCGTTTCTTAGTCGTGTGAACTCCCTTTAGCCTGTCTCATTTACTGCAATTTTATATTTTCTTCTTTCATCAATTAACTCCTGTGATATCCAAGAATTTTTTGTAGGTCTTGCCTTTTACTTACTTTGTTCTCTGCTGTCTTCACTATTTGATCACTAAGTGCTACCCGTTCCTATTCTACTGTTTTATTTCCCCCCGTTTCTGTCAATTGTTGCCTAAAGCTCCCTCTGAACTTCTTAAGAACTTCAGGTTTCCTCAATTTATCCAAGTCCCATCTCCTTATCTTCCTACCTTTCTGCAGTTTTTTTCAGTTTCAGCCTACAGTTCATGACCAATAAGTTATGGTTAGAGTCTATACATTACCACAGGCAAATAAGGGATTCCTGGCCAAGAAAAAGTCTGCTGGTATGAGAAACGTTTTAACAGCAAGATTACTTCTCACCACAAATACGAAAGGTGGAGCTGGAGGGTGGCGTGACAACATAAACACTCACATTCATACAGTCATTCACACAAAACTCTCGGACGTATGACCGCTGTTTCCTGCTGCTGTAGCAAAGACGTTACTTACAAAATAGAATAAATTGCGATAAAACCATTATTGTTATATACTTATCGTAATATAGAAATCCAAGTTTGCTGCTAACAATATTTATTCAGCTTGTGCAAATTTACTCCACTACAAGCTTGTTTCGGCTTAAGCCATTTTCAAGTGGACCTGGTGATGTATAATAAAGTAATTACCTTCGTTTACAACATACAGTTTTGTATAAAAAATTTAAAAATAGTCTTTACAAATTGACTTACGTTTAAGTTGGATTGACGTCCATAAAGCATATTATAGTTAGTATCTTTTTGTGACAAGATGGTAAGGTCACGTTTTATCTCATTACTTTTTTTATTTGACAGATATAGACACTGTTTACTCTGTTCATGCTTTATGTTTACAGTAAAATATATCTGTGCTATTCAGAGGATGTACTCGTGTGTCATGGATAATATAACAGCAGAGAAAAACATCGTTTCTTTCTCTTGTGTGAATTTTTACCCGTTTTCCTTTTCCAAAATTTCAATAGAGTTCTCTAAATAATTTTTATCTTTTAAATCTGTTTGTTCGTTGAGAATATCAAATAGGTATTTTTTCGTCTGTGTGAAAATTTCTAGTTGTTCCAGAATATTTAGAATACGGCCTTTAGGAACTGTGTGTAGAATTTTTAAAACAGTTTGAATGTTTTCAGCTGTGTGATTTTGGCTTTTTAGGTTTAAGTAAAAGTTCGACTAGTTGCCTTCACAGTCTCTAGTATGTTCCTTAAATCGAATTTTTAAGTTTCTTCCTGTTTGCCCAATATAAAACTTATCATTACACGAAATGTTTTAAACGCCAGGGTAGGAATAAATGTCAGTTTTCGTCTTTACTGGTCTTAATTTTGACCTTAGGGTATTGTTTGTGTTAAATGCTAGTTTTATGTTCGTTTTCTTAAATATTTCGTTAATTTTGTTCGATATGTTGCCTAGATACGTTGTTGGTACATATGCTGGTCTATTGTATAGTTATTCACGTTTCAATAAAATCTGCCTAGATCCTTGATACTGTGGCATTGGTTCTTGCGAATTAAACAAAATGTACTACATAAAATAGTTTCATTATTTAAAGAAGAAAGTAAGTCTAGTTCGCAAAATTTGACAATTTATTACTACAGGTAACCGGTTTCGATCTCAGATTAGATCATCTTCAGACCTCTCGCTGTGGATATTCAAGCGACGAGCAGTCGCCGCACGCTCACCGCTTGAACATCTACAGCGAGAGGTCTGAAGATTATCTAATCTGAGATCGAAACCGCTTACCTGTAGTAATAAATTGTCAAGTTTTGCGAACTAGACTGTTATTTTTATCTTTACAAAATTATAAGTATCCTATTTTTCCTAATAAGGAAGCCATGGTTTACAAACTGATTAAGATGTGACGAAAACGTAGAAAATGTAGCGGATGCTAAAATGTGCTACAGAGAAATGCTTAGTAATTTATATTGAAGGAACTGGTTACAGAATCCAATACAGCTATTCATGTTATCTTCCTACTTCACCCCAACCGAATTTCGGGATTGTTCCTTTTACAAAGCTATATGAATATCTTACGAAATTACTCTTCTAATGAGTTAGTGTTCGCACGGAAAGACAGGCCTGTGGCAGACTTTATCTTAAATTAAACTATTGTGTCACTTTTTACTCACTTTTCCAGAAACATCAAAGTGTTCGTCTAAGCAAACCATTGCATTCAGTGTGGAACGAGATAATAAGAGGAAATGACTGACGCCTGGGCCTCCGCAAGACGGGACCAGAGGAGACTTGCGCCTGACAAAGGCTGTTGTTGGGAAACAAAGAACGCCGCGCAGCTTGGCTGTAATTAATGCGTTGGGGCAAGCTCTCTGCTGGTCGCTGTAAACTGAGTTACCTGCTCGCCTGCAATGCGGCTGTTTGGCGTGATCTCAACGCGTCTTTGGAAACTGTTAACATGTCCTAGGGCGGATTTGTGGGTAAGGGTATAGGGGCACGTGCATCCCTCCGCCTCCACAGATAGCCCTACAAAGAGAGAGAAGGACAAAGAGATAGAGAAGAGGAGGGAGAGAGAAATTCAGAGAGAGAAGGTGAGGAAAGGGAGAGAGAGAGAGAGAGAGAGAGAGAGAGAGTGAGAGAGAACGAGAATGTGTGGTCTAGCTCTCAGCATAAGAATAATTAATGTAATTGTGATTTAAAAATGCAAAATCCTTGTAATTAACATAACGTATATCACTTGGTTCATGAAACCTTCCATTCTGTGGACAAGCGATCGTACATAGGCATGTATGAAATTTTTTTTGAAAAGTCTTGGTCGCAATTAACTAGACTCACATGCCCAACTGTCTAGTTCAACACTGACACTAGACGTCCATGATGTTGTTTTAAGTTGTAATCAAGTATCTATACTAAGATGGTTGTATTCCTCATCCTTTTTTAAATTTTTTATCTGATGATGATACTCTCGAAACGCGTCATATGAAATAAAGCTAATTGCGACCAAGACTTTTCAAAAAACATTTTCATGCATAACATAATGTAAATATCCTTTTTTGGGTTAAGGTTTCATTTAATTGCTTCTTGCTAAAATTTGTGAGTAATGTACGAAAAAACTAAATAAAATCGTTTATTATTTCGTGATTAGTCGATAGAGATATGAGCTATTGTGTATGCTATATTCGTAAGTAAATAAGGTTGAAAGATTTAACTGTGTGAAAAAATCGTGCAATGGCACATTCAGGTGTATACGTGGAAGAGACCAGGAGACACTGGAAGCTACCAGATTGACTTTATAATGGTAAGGAGTAGATTTAGAAACCAGGTTATAAACTGTAAGACATATCCAAGGGCAGACATAGACTCTGACCATGACTTATTGGTTATGAACTGCAGATTAAAACTTAAGAGGCTGCAGAAAGGTAGAAATGTTAGGAGATGGAACCTGGACAAATTGAAAGAACCAGAGGTGGTTGAGAGTTTCAAAGGCAGCATTAGGCAAGGATTGTCTCAAACGGGGAAAAATAATACAGTGGAAGAAGAATGGGGAGCTCTGAGAGATAGGGTAGTGAAGGCAGCAGAGAATCATATAGGTAGGACAAGACCTAATAGAAATCCCTGGATAACACAGGATATACTGAATTTAATTGATGAGAGGAGAAGACATAAAAATTCAGCAAGTGAAACAGAAAAAAGGGAGTACAAACGTTTGAAAAATGAGATTGACAAGAAGTGCAGACTGGCTAAGCAGGAGTGGCTAGAGGAGAAATGCAGAACCGTAGAAGAATGCATAACAAGGGGAAAGATTGATACCGCCTACTGGAAAATAAGAGTTATTTGGAGACAAGAAAAGCAGCTGTATGAATATCAAGAACTCAGACGGAAAACCAGTGCTAAGCAAAGAGGGGAAAGCTGAACTGTGGAATGAAAATATAGAGGGCCTATACAAAGGAAATGAACTTGAATTCAGTATTCTAGATATGGAAGATGAAGTGCAGGATGATGAGATAGAAGATATGATACTGCGAGAAGAATTAGCGCCGAAGGACTCGAGTCGAAACAAGACCCCTGGAGTAGATGATATTCCGTCTGAACTGCTGATATCGTTAGGAGAGCCAGTACTGAAAAAAATTGTATCACCTGTTATGGAAGGTGTATGAGAGAGAGGAAATAGCCTCCGACTTCAAGAAGATTATCGTAATTCCAATTCTAAAGAAAGATAGGGTGACAAGTGTGAAAATTACAGAACTATCAGTTTAATAAGTCATGGTTGCAAAATACTAACACGAATTATTTACAGACGAATGGAAAACCTTGTGGAATTCGACCTCTGGGGAGATGAGTTTGGATTTAGGAGAAATGTAGGAACACGGGAGGCAATTCTCACATTACGACTTATCTTAGAAGATAGGCTAAGGAAAGGGAAACCCACGATTTTAGCGTTTGTCGATTTGGAGATAGCATTTGACAAAGTCGACTGGAATACACTTTTACAAATTCTGAAGCTAGCAGGGGTATAATACAGGGAGCGAAGAGTTATATTCAACCTATACAAAAATCAGACAGCAGTTATTAGAGTCGAAGAGGCAAAAATGGACGCAGAGGTTAGGAAGGGAGTAAAACAGGGTTGTAGCCTTTCCCCAACGTTGTTCAATCTGTACATTGAGCAGGCAGTGAAGGAATTGAAAGAGAAATTTGGAGAGGGCATTAAAGTGCAGGGTAAAGAAATAAAAACATTGCGGTTTGCCGACGACATCATAATTCTGTCAGAGAGCGTAAAAGATAAGGAAGAGCAATTGAATGGAATGGACAGTGTCTTGAAAGGAAGATATAAGATGAACAGTAATAAGAGTAAAACGAAGGTAATGGAATGCAATGTCAGAAAATCAGGCGATGCTGAAGGAATTAGATTAGGTAATGAGACAATAAAATTTGTATATGAATTTTGTTAGTTGGGTAGCAAAATAACTTCTGATGACCGAAGTAAAGAATATATAAAATGTATAATGGCTACTGGAAGAAAAGCGTTTCTAAATAAGCGTAACTTGTTAACATTCAATATTAATTTAAATGTTAGGAAGTCCTTTCTGAAAGCAATTGCCTAGAGTGTAGCATTGTATGGAAGTGAAACGTGGACGATAAGGAGTTCAGATAAAAAGATGAATGATGAAAATGTGATGGGTAGCTCACGTAACTAATGAGGAGGTGCTTAACCGAATCGGGGAGGAAAAGACTTTCTGGCATATCCTGACTAGGAGAAGGGATAGAGTGGTTGGACACATTCTGAGACATCAAGGAATTGTCAACTTAGCATTAGAAGGAAGCGTGTGGGGTAAAAATCGTAGAGGAAGACCGAGGGACGAATATAGTAAGCAGATTCAAAAGGATGTAGGTTGCCGAACGTATTCTTAGATGAAGAGACTTGCACAGGACAGGGTATCGTGGAAAGTCGCATCAAACCAGTCTGCGGACTAAAGATCACAACAACAACAACAACAACAACCACCCTTGATTTTAAACTTCTGCATATATGTGATTTTAACCACCATGCCAATTTTAATTCTGTATATGTGTTTTACAATTCTTCGTTATATGTACCAGGCTCCATGTTGTAATCTCTTATCAAACTCATTCTGCATTTTATCACCATTCAATGGTTTGTATCATATTGTCTAACTTTCTGAAGTCGATCGGCTGAAGAGCAGCACTGAATCTGCTGCCAGCCTGCCACCACTAGGTGACTAAAATTACAATAAAGAAAAAAAATAAGTTGTTAATAAATAGCTGATGGATGTGCCTCTAAAATACATCGCACTGACGTGTTTTAGGGCCCACTTTAATTTTCTCGTGCTTTTATTATTTTTTGCAAAATTTCGGACAAAAATAATAAAAATGCAAATAATAAAAAATTATTGGAGATAATATTACGACTGTACTATTGTGATAATACCTATGCACCAAACACGTAATATTCTTTCTGACCGTATTTTAACAAACAGCCAGAATTATTTGACATTTGAGTTATCTTTGGCAAACATACTCTTTTCTTAACTTTTACCTCTTTAAACTAATATTTTAATATCTCTCCCCAATTTCATTATATTTTTCCGTTAAAATATTATCACCTGTCTTGCCTTGGTAGTTTGTTCAAAGTTTATTTTCATTTCCTGTACTGGTGCGAATTACTACACCCTGGAAGGAAAGTAGCGAACATTTGGCGTTCGACGAGTGACGCAGATACTTGTTTAATGATCAAAATCTTATATCTTCGGAAGTTCACGACTGAATGCTAGAAATTTTGACACAACGTAGCACTGGAAAACACACATATTTTTATACACCAAAATTTCAGTATGTGTAACAAATCCATTTTTATAATTTTATAACGGGGAAACGTTGTTACAGTAAATGGAAAAACTTCCAGCACAAAGTAAATAAATCATACATTTAAGATATCGTTATATAAAAGACTGTATGAAACTGCAACTTTGTGTCAAATTGGCAAAGAGATACTCAAGAATTTGTTAATTGTTATACACACAGAAACATTTACATTTTATAAACTGTTCCCATTTATTACATACATATTACACATATACCAAATGGCGTTCGTGTGGTTACCCTAAAACATGTGTGAAATCGAATGCAACATTGTATCAACATTCGATGCAATTGGTGAAGAATTTTAGTATACTTGTTCAAAATCTCAAAAGAACTTTCGCATATGTACGTATATGGAAAGTGTAGATGTTCATAACCGCAAATTTCCGTACGTTCTTGACCAAATGCTTTGATATTTTGACAGATCTGTCTATTGGAATACAAGCAAGTGATTATTTGCCTAATTTAGAAAATATATGTCGTATATGAATTGACAATCATCTTATAATGGTGAAACATTCTCCAAGAAAAATCGTAAAATGTTACATTTATCATGTAGTAAGGAAATAGGTATCAAATATTCAAATGTTTGTGAAGCTTATTGGACTTAACTACGTGGTCATCAGTCCCTAAACTTACAAACTGCTCATGAACTACCTTAAACGAAAGAAAGCACAAACGTCCATGCCCGAGGGGGGTGATTCGAACGGCCTCGTACATCTCAGCATAGCACCTCAATGCGCTCGGCCGCTCCGCCGCGGCAAATAAGTATCTATAAACTTATCATAATTAGAGTGCAAGGTTGTATGAAAACTTCAAAGAAATCCGTCAAGAACATTAACCGTTTGAACCTACGAACATTTACATTTTTATTAAATTAAACTCTTACATAATGATATTCGTCTTTTATTATAACAGTGAGGGTTTTTTTTCTACTTCAAGAAATTCCGTCTCGTTTCACAGAGGTTCCTCATTAAGTTTACGTGTTTTGCAGCACAATGTGTAATTGTTGTCAATGAACTTTAATTTCGAAATACAAATTTTAGATTAGATCTTTGTTTAAGATTACCTGACAATGCAGGATCAGAAGAGCGACTTGACTATTTATATGAAAACTCCAAAGAAAAAGTAACAGCCTAGATCGACATTTCCTGAAAAATCTCATATTTACTGACTATCGTTTCCAGTGAGCTAGTCATCATCTTCATACCAGCGTACAAAACATTTTTGCATAGGAGGTACTTTTGTCAACCACTGAAACGAATGCAAAATCACCGAAGTGCAATATTTGTTAAAACAATTAATGTACATATACAGGAATTGCTACAACAGTAGAACAAACGGGGTCAAAAATACTTTATTTAAAAAGGTTGTGTGCAGACAGTGCACTAAGTCATTAAAAAGTAGTAGCTCCATTGAAGGCTCTCATTTTTACTGCTTGAGATGTAGTGGTTAACTGACTAATGTGTCACAAATGTACATTATAGATATTGTTGTCACCAGATGACAGTATCATTTATTATACATCAGTGTGTTGACATTTAATTTTATGTGAAGGGAAATAAATTTCATTATTTATTTCATTATGTTTCCAGGTAAGAGAAGGAACAGGGGGAGTGAATATAGCAAAGTTATTTTCATTAATGTGGAATGTAGACCGATTGAAGATGATGACATTTAAAGAAATACTTTTCTAGGCTATCACTTCCTCTTAGGAGTTTTCATCAGATCTTTGTATTGATGATGTAGATAATTTACTAATTAGAATTTATTTCATTAACTAAATTTAAAAGTGAAAGAGTTATTGACCTAGTTCGTTACGTTTAACATGAAATATTGTCATAGGAAAGGTTACTGCAGAAATTGTCCGAGAATAATGTGCAAAAAATGTTAAAACATATACTTATTCTTATATATCACGTTGCACTCTAAGAAGGCATCCGTCATTTATGTATTCCTTATCATATAAAATTTTTATTCTCGTTTGATATATATTTTTCTCCTTCGTGACAATGTAGGCTTCAGATTTTTCCCAGACGAAAATATATCTCTTTATGTACGACTGTAGTAATTACGCACTTACCTATATTCTTCTGCACCAGTCTATTGGCGCCGTGTACCGCAATGTCTGCATTAGTCTCAGGGACCACTATTGTCAATTATGGTAATGGACGTTTCGCGTCATACAGCAGCATGTCATTTATGATGTCAACAGTAACATGGAATGCTCTTACGGACCCTTGTAAGCTAGGTGATATAATCCCCAGTGATTTGCATGTGAGCCTACCTCTGATTCTTCGAACGGAATGTAGTACCAACATCTGTACCCTTCAGAGAGTACGTTTTCTAAAACTTTATAACTTTTATTTGGCTCAAAGAAGCAGTTATATTACCCAAAAAAATGTAAATATATGAATCCTACGTTGTAAAATGTGAATAAAAAGAAACAAGATGTAATTATTATTCAGAATTGCCGCCATCGTACAACTGTTTGTCAATTTATATCATGAAATCTCGCACAAGTTGTCAATATGATAACATTTCAGTCGTCACGACATGTTTCCAGTCCACATTGTCCCATTTTCAAGTGCTTATAAAGAAATAACCACTCTGCCAGTGAGCAACGTCAAACCCTAAAACGTACGTAAGTTTAGTGCATGTCCATCACACGAATAAATTTTTATGATGGACATGTACGAAACTTACGTACGTTTCAGGGTTTGACGTTGCTCATTGGCAGAATGGTTATTTAACTTATAAGCACTTGAAAATGGGACAATGTGATCTCGAAACATGTCGTGACGACTGAAGTGTTATGATATTGTCAACTGGTGCGAGATTTTATGATACAAGATGTAACTATGCTGAGACAAGATACACGTATACTATACGTAAAAAGGGAATATTGAAATGATACAAATAAAATGATTAATTAGCCGAAGATATATTTTAGTCAAGGAGCGTTTTTCTCTCTCTGAACCTTAAGTCACATTTCCTTGTTATTCTGACGAGGAGAGAGAGAGAGAGAGAGAGAGAGAGAGAGAGAGAGAGAGAGAGAGAGAACAGAGTTCCGCTTCATCTGTCTTTGCCTGGCCTCTGATTACTTAAGACGTACTTGTAGCCGTTCTTGTGACTGATGTGTAATATATAGTGCTCTTTTAAATGAAATATACCTTGAGATATCTTAAAAATTTAATATGACGGGCTTTCATGTAACAACACGACATTTTCCTCAGACGTAAATGAGTTCGCCCTTCGAAGTTGTGTGATGGGTCTGGAAACCATTACGGTTGACGTGATATTGTTCCACTTGAAAATAAACTGAGTTTAGAACCTGCACTAGCATTTCATTTTGCAAATGTTAAATTTAGTAGTCCGATAATTTTCCGCGTGATATTTTTTCTTCCGCAACTCCGCTTGAACACTGAAGTAAACTTTAACGCACTGTACACTGCACGAACAAACCACATAACTAGTCTAACCCCATATCATGACGGTATTTTACCTGAATGAGCATGAACATTTATTACAGCAACCAACAGAGAGACTGATGTATCCTTAAAAAAGGTAAAACACGTCTCCTTTTTATAATGAAACTGCCGCCAACACCCACTATTCTATTTTCCAAATTATTTGAGGAATCAAAATTAATTCCACTGTTTATTCCTAAATTCCGACCTCTGAAAGTATTATTTACGAAATTTTGACCACCTAGATACCATTTGTAACCTACGAACTACTTACGAAATTAATTCAGAACTAGCAGTTAAACTTTTCTATAAACATTGACCCAACGTGGTAGTTTCATTACCATATACGCTTTAAAAATGCTGACATACCATTTTTTTCCCATTTTTTCACTTGCAACATTATGGTAAGCTTCTTTTATCTATGAGTTCGAATAAGAGAAGCACTTGTGAAAGTGAACATAAGCTTGTTTTATTTATTAGAAGAGAGTTTCATTTAATGCTTTTACACATAGTGCTGTAGGTTTAAACAAAGATGTTGATGATAGTGCAGTCAGGTTCGCTTTGTAACTAGTGATTTCAGTGTATGATTCAGAAGTATACTAATTGACATTTGATTAACTCTCTGGCAAACCTAGATTGACATAGTAACTTTCTTTAAATGTAAATTATGGACCGCAGTGTCGCCTTTTTGCTTATCATTCTTGTCTCCTTTAATACCGCAGTGACTTCTTTATTGGACATAGTAATAGGTATTTCCGGTGTAGAGAAGCAGCAGAGAGAGCTAAATACGAAAACATCTGCTGGTCCGGATGGAATACCAGTTCGGTTTTACAAAAACTATTCTGCGGCATTGGCCCCCTACATAGCTTGCATTTACCGCGAATCTTTAATTCAGCGCACAGTTCCTAGTGATTGAAAAAAAAAGCGCAGGTGACTCCCCTTTATAAGAAAGGAAAGAGAACTGACCCACACAATTACAGGCCAATATCCTTGACGTCAGTTTCATGTACGATTTTGGAGCATATAGTAAATTTCCTTGAAACGGAAAAGCTTCTTTCTATGAATCAGCACGGGTTTAGGAAACATCGTTCATGTGAAACTCAGCTTGCCCCTTTCTCACATGACATCTTACGAGCCGTGGATGAAGGGCAACAGGCGGATTATGTTTTTCTCGACTTCAAAAAGGCGTCCGACGCGATGCCACACTGCAGACTGCTAACGAAGATACGAGCGTATGGAATAGGTTCACAGATTTGTGACTGGCTGGAAGACTTCCTAAATAATAGAACGCAGTTGTTGTTCTCGACGGCGAGTGTTCATCATAGAGTGTATCATCAGGCGTGCCCCAAGGGAGTGTTGTAGGACCGCTATTATTTTCTACCTATATAAATGATCTGATGGACAGAGTAAGTAGTAACTTGCGGCTGTTTGCTGATGATGCTTTGGTGTATGGGACGGTGTCATCTTTAACTGACTGTAATAGCATACAGGATGACTTAGACAAAATTTCTAGTTGGTGCGAAGAATGGCAGCTAGCTCTCAATGCAGAAAAGTGTAATGTGACGCGCATGAGTAGGAAAAACTATCCCATAATGTTCGAATACAGCATTAGTAGTGAGCTCTTGAAGCTGTCGCGTCGTTCAAATATCTAGGCGTAACATTGCGGAGCGATATGAAGTGGAACGAACATGTAAGGACAGTTGTGAGTAAGACGGACAGCAGAATTCGGTTTATTGGGAGAATTTTGGGAAGATGTACTTCACCTATAAAAGAAACCGCATATAAAACGCTTATACGACCACGTCTTGAGTATTGCTCAAGTGTTTGGGACCAGCAGCAGATCAGTTTAAAAGAAGACATAGAGGCAGTTCAGAGGCGAGCAGCTATGTTTTTACTGGTAGGTTCGACCAATGCGCGAGTGTCACGGAAATGCTCCGGCAACTCAATTGGGGATCGCTGGAGGAAAGACGATGTTCTTTTCGTGAATTTCTGTTGAGGAAATTTAGAGGGCCGCAATTTGAAGGTGAGTGTAGTACGATCTCGCTGCCGCCTACTTACATTTCGCGTGGTGATCACAAAAACAAGATAAGAGAAATTAAGGCTCGTAAGGAGGCATATAAGCATTCCTTTTTTTCCTCGTTCTATTTGGGAGTGGAATAGGAAAGGAAATGCCTGGTAGTGGTACAGTGTACCACACACCTTACGGTGAATTGCGGAGTATGTATGTAGATGTAGTTGTAGATATTGCTGTGGCATGATCTGATAGCTGTATTTCATACTCTACGCTCGTTTCTCTTGCAGCATACTTTTTTTGTTCAAGTATAAATTCGTAATGACATCAAATTTTAGTATAGGATGTAAAATAAATTTTTCTTTTCTGGGTATTTGAATCGTTTGTTACGGTTGACTGAAACAAATAAAGGAAAGAAAATAGGTATCAACATGATATACCCCATCTGATTGCATTACTTTATTATTCCATTGAATTAGGTACAATACATCTGATCTCGGCTACAGTGACATGTATAAGTCGGTCTAAGAAAACCACGGTGAAAAACTTAGAAATATATTTCCGAAGTTTATAAGGAAGGTGGAGTGAATTCTGAAGAAATTGACAAAGAGGTTTTGATGACTAAGTCTAGCAGGAAGATTGAAAACCACACTAGAACTACAGTGAATAAGTACAGGAAGTATTCCTGGAAACTATGATTAACTTACTACATCGCACATCGAAACAAAGTCCCAGTATCACAGAGTTTCAGTCTTCTGGATTACAATATTATGCTATGTTCATTTGGTTTTATCTCGACAGCAACTAGAACGGCTTCGGAATGCTGCAAGTGCCGAAGAGAAGACGACGTACGGTCCTTTGTGGTTCTCAATACAGATCAGGATATTGCCAGCGTAAGAAAGAAAGTATTGACCTAAGGCCTGTCATTGATATCTTATTTTTTGTAGTAACGCACTACTGTATAAACGGAGAACTGATGGAGGCCGTATGCAGAAATGGCACCTTCTTAGTATAAAGCTTATTATGAACCACGAAACCGACAGTAATGAGGGCCGGCCGCAGTGGCCGAGCGGTCTGCGGCGCGCCAGTCACGCCAGTCACGGTCCGCTGCGGAAGGCGGTTCGAATTCTCCCTCGGGCATAAGTGTTTGCGTTGTCCTTAGCTTAAGTTAGTTAAGTAATTGGTGTGTAAGTCTAGCAACTGATGACCACGAAGTTTGGTCGCGTAAGACCTCACACACATTTGAACATTTGATGGTACTGAGTTGGTGAAGTTCATATTAAGCAACTGTACTGTCATTCATTAATAGAACAATGTTGTGGAAGCAACATTCAACAATTTTGGAGAATCTAATCAAGAATAAAAAAAATAAATGCTTTAAATTAATTACAGTTTGCCTCTTGCAAAAAAGACAGATACAAAGCAAAATTACTAATGTTTCTTCTTAAAAAAAGTTGAGCTGTTACCGGTTTGTAACCTAAATTTCTGCAAGAATCAATATGTTCTTTGAAGACAGCCACGGTTCCAAAATGTAAATTTTCGACGGAACTTTTCAGTTCGTTATATTTCATAACATCTCAACAATGAATGACGTTGAAACGAAATATTTATTGAGGAAAAACTTTATGTGTGGGAACGAATGATTTTACGGCGTACACTACTTATAAAATCGTTTACGGTTTGAGAATCCTCGACGTATCGTTGATTGTGATTCTCTCATCTTCTGGAGAATTGTCTAGATGATTTCATAAACTTTATATGTGTATAAAGATATTTAATGAGTTATGCGCTGTAAGATAAAATGCTACTACACATAAGGAACTGAGCAGAAGAAAGTTGCTGCTTTCATTAATACATTCACCTCACTATAGAAGTATATGTATTATGTATTACTATATGGTATTTTGGATTCCTAGGTACATTAATTACATATGTTGGAAATATATGCTGGGTTACACTCTGGATTTTAAACAAAGCTTTGAAAGCTGTTCGACGAATGTGTGGATCTATTAATCAGGTCGAAAAGCGACTGCAGATAACTGGTTACCAGTTTGACTTAACGTATCTGCACCAGTGCATATACTAAGAAAAATTTTGCAAGGAATAATTCAGCAGATATTGGCAGAGGAGACAAATAGAAGCAATCCATTGTAATACAATATAGGGGGTAAAGGTGACTTTCACGTCGGATGAGTTAATAACTTGGTACAGTGTTGCAAAGAGTAGCTATATTGTTTTTTTGTAATTACTACCTGAGATATATAAAGTAGAATAAATGAAAAGACATAAGGAAACTCATTTCAGGGAATATCTTAAAATACATCCTTGTTTTGACGCCATCACACAAATTTGCTATGTATCTAGCTGATTCTCGCACGTTGTCAGAACGACAAGTTTCGAGACCAACGTTATCCCATTCTCACGTCCTACAAGAAACAAGAAAAAAACGTAAAATACGCCTTAAAAATAAAGATGCGAATAAACGAAACAATTACCCTGTCTAGGATAAATTGCCTAAAACTAAAATGAATCAGCCAATAAGCAACTTCCACATTAAAATATATGCAGTATCGGTGCTTTGTCATGCAGTAATCTAACATGTCGGTTTGAAGAACCACTATGAACTGCCGGCTAGCTGCACTGTTGTTGCAGCGATAATCTATGAGCAGCGACAAGTCAGAGACGACTGCCGGCGTGATTCCCATGGACGGGGCCAAGCGTGTACCAATAAAATTATTTAAGAAGGCGTTGATAACTGTCTGGAGCATGACTGCATAGATGAAGATCTATAATTTCCATATAAATTTTGTTATTTCTCAAGGAGGACATCATTAAAAAGGGGCCTAGAAGGAAGTGTGAACTCTCCGGCAAATAGCAGTAAAATAGCTACGATGTAGCATTAATAGAAAGCATAGGTAAACAATAAGGCATAGTAAGAAAAACTGAGAAAGCCGCACAGAAATATAGTCATGCCATTTTGGGGTACCATCTCGTACAAACTCGCGAGATTATTTAACAAGCCTTTAGAACTGACAATAGCTCAGAACCGAGGTTGAAATATAAAATCGATGCAGGATAGAATTGGGTTGGCAAAGCCGAAGTTTACGAAATAAAATGTCCAGATTGCGACATTAAGAATTTGGGGCAAACCGAGAGAAATTTCAAACTAATATTCAATGAGCACAACAGTAGGAAAGGCTCATCGGCGGTGGCTAGGCACCTGAGGGAAGAGTAAAACTCCTTGGAAAACATCAATGATAGTATGAAGGTATTACACTACGAAGACAAAGGATCTGTGCAATAAATAAAGAATCGAACAACGTATTAAATCAATAGACGGAACTCTCCAAAGGGCATTTCTGGGCCCATTTTAATAATGTCCTTCTGGAGAAATAACAAAATTTATATGGCAATTATAGATCTTAAGCTATGCTCCTTCTTAAATAATTTTAACGGCACACACTTCGCCCCGTCCGTGGGACTCACGCCGTCAGTCATCTTTGACTTGTCGTTGCTCGTAGATTATCGCTGCAACAACAGTGCAGTTAGCCGGCAGTTCATAGTCATTCCTCAAACCGACAACATATCAGATTATCAGAATAAAACTTTCACTCTGCAGCGGAGTGTACGCTGATATGAAACTTCCTGGCAGAATAAAATTGTGTGCCGGAACCGGTACTCGAACCTGGGACCTTTGCCTTTCGCGGGAAAGCGCACTACCGACTGTGCTATCCCGACACGACTGACGATGCCGCCTCGAAACTTCGCAGGAGAGCTTCTGTGAAGTTTGGAAAGTAGGAGGCGAGGTACTGGCGGAAGTAACGTTTTGAGGCGGCATCGTGAGTCGTGTCGGGATAGCACAGTCGGTAGTGCGCCTGCCCGAAAAAGTCAAAGGTCCCAGGTTCGAGTCCCGGTTCCGGCACACAATTTTAATCTGCCAGGAAGTTTCATATCAGATTATTGTCTGACAATGAACCGATGCTGCATATATTTTAAGGTGGGCGTAGCTTAATGGCTGATTCGTTTTAATAATAGGTAAGTTATCCTAGAAAGGGTAATTGTTTCGTGTATTAGCATCTTAAATTTTAAGGAACATTTTTTATTCTTTCCTTGTTTCTTTTAGGACTTCAGAATGGGATAACGTTGGTCGGGACAATTTTATATAACTGACAACTGGTGCGAGAATTGTCTAGAAAATACATTTGGTTAGCAATAATCTTGCAGGCAAGTGATCAAAGTCCATAGATTCGTGGATGTTTATAATGAGCTTACTTTGAACTATTATGGCACTATTGGACGAATGGGTCGTCTGAATAAAACGAGAAACAACCCTGAACACGAACGCGTATTAAGGTGCAATATATACGTTGTAATCAATAGAAAACTTTCAGGTGCGGAAACTATGATAAACTTTCTCATTGGCACTTTCTGAAATATAATAACTGACACCAACTTCGCTATTATGTAAGGGTGTGTCAGCGTGTGTGAATCGAGGGAGCAGTTTCTGCCGCTACCGTTAAGCGTCGCTTGAACGGTTACTCTATGTTCCCTAGTAACTACGTAGCCAAACTGTGTAATCGCGTTACTTTGTCTCGCAAACGTAACCTAATTTAATTTCCGTTAAATATTTGTAAATGGATTATGGTCTAATCCCGTTATCGGGAAATCACCTTTGAAGCAGCTAAATTGCTATGTTGTCGCGGACGCGCGCCGTGACTGACGTAAAATAGCAGTGGCGGACGCCGAGGAGCAGGCGACGAGGTGAACGGCGGCGGCCGGTGACTCAGCGGAGACCGCCGCCTCCACCGTGATACTGGTAACTGCTACAGATCGTCCAATAACATTATGAAATGCGATACACACCACGAGATTCCACTAGATGAGGACCAGCCAGGAAATTAGCAGTATTGTGATTTTTGCAGGAAAGAAGTGACAACCGAGTAAATAACCAAGGCATAGAAAAATAGCTCAACAGCGGCATGCCGACTGGGCCAGAAGGAGTACCAGTTATATTATACACAGAGTATGCAAGAAAATGACCCCGCCTTGTACCATCAGTAAACTTTAAAGGAGCGTATGTAAGATTTCCTTGTCATTTACGTCTTGAAATTATCGTAGAACTTATAAATTCAGTTACAAAAGGAAAGGGAAACTCATAAAGGGTGATTTACACGAAACTCAACGTTCATAAAAATGGCGTTCACGTCAAAAAGTTGCAATGCCAAAGAAATAAGAAAGGAAGCATGTTTCTAATATACGTAGGGGAAATTCGGGTGAGTTGGCGACATGAACGTTTATTAAATTTTTTCTGGCTCTTACGTTGATATCAGTTATTTTATCTATCGAAAAACTATTACTTAATGTATTTCCTTTGAAGTAAAATTTTTAAACATTTCCTAAGACTGAAGATTTTTCAGCTACACCTGTTTTTGTTAATGACAGTTCCATTCGACGACTTGCCCTACAGGTAGGGTAAGATGACGAAATGAAAGTTTTATTTAGAAAACAAGACTTTAATTGATGCTTATCTACTTATCAAAAGAGTCACAGCCATAACATTTCTCCTTTGCATCCCTGTAATTGATACCCGTACACTGAGCAGAGCGTACTTCATCAAAATTATTATTATTATTATCATTTTTAACGTAACTAAACTAGGGAAGTTGAACTTCCTAGCGGCACCTTCAACAAGCTTACAATTTTTTACATGCTGCTTTGCCTCTTTCAATGATTCCATGCTCCATTTCTGTCACCCTGTTTTCGTTATAAACTGCACAATTTGTCATCTTAACCGCAGTCGAAATTTTGGATTCAGACATATATGCACACATTCATATACAATAAATCCTCGTCGCAGGGGATGCCGTGTTTACAGGTGCGGCTCCTATAGGGGGATGCCTGTCCACTGTTGGACGAACTGATCTCTACGAGTTTACGAGAGTAACTCGTGCGTCCGATCCTTGATTGCCGTGAGTGCACTCGTGCTCTCCAGATGATCCATTTGTAGTCTGGGGCATCGTCCCACAGATAAATTAAATTGGTCCCAATGCCCCGGTTCCGACCAAGGTTCTCGAGAGGCTTTCCCTGGTTGTAAGGCGTATGCCGGAACTGGTAAGCCCCTCCCACTTATTACCAATTGGGATCCCCCCTTGCCCACTATCAGCTTGTCTTGATAATTGACTGAATAGAACCGCGACTCTTTATGGGCCGGATCTCAAACAGCCCGCTCCACTCCTCTGAGTGGAGAACGAATAAGATGTTTTTTACACAATAAATTAATTAAACCGTTACTAAAGTATCAGTAAATCCACAAGGTTTAAGATAACGGAACTGATATTTATTAACACAAAAGTATTACTTGGATGAAACTTATTTAAACCACAGGAAAAATTGTTACGAAAGCAGCATCCACTTATAACCTCTGTTTTCAACAAAGAAAAATGACCGAGCAGTTCTGTTTCAATAGACACGACTGCAGAGTGCGCTAAGGAAGCGGTACCATAGTAGATTTGTCGGAGATATTCAAAATTCGTCATATTAGACTCCTAGTCAACATACCGGACCTTCCCCTAATTTGACAAATCACACCCCACTCCCAATATTTTGTCCCACTTTCCCTGCCCCCTCTGCTTGTTCCTCCCTCATATTGTCCATGTCATCCACCACCTCTTTTGTGGCGTTTCCTCCTCTCCTCCTCCTCCACCTTCCCCACCACCATGTCCTCACGCCTTCCTTAGTCTATCCTGTCTGTCTTCTACCTCTTTCTGTCCAATTCTACCTCCTCCATGTCATCAGACCTGATCTCCTCGTTCCCCTCCACTGTCTCCGCTTTCAACGGTATGTGACCTAGAGTTTGTGTATTATGTTTCAAGGTATTACTCCCACGAATGTTTGAGAGAGAGTGCTTTGCAACAGCGACTAAATTTGCAATTAAACATGCGCTCGCTGTATACGCATTAAAAAAAGATTTATGTATTTATATAAATTTTATAATTCAATGTAATGGCAAAAGTTATATACGAAGATGAGTCAGTAAATTAGTCGTAAACTGAGGTAGACACGCCAGTACTGCGTTCACAAGCCAGAAAATTGCTCTAGTTTTCAGGTGAGTACACCTGTAAATTTAAACACTCGTCCCATCGTTCGAGAAGGCTTTATAAGCCTGCAGCTTGGAATTTTTCTGGCATCATTTGCATCCTTTAAGTGATACTCTTGAGTTTTAACTTATATTTGGTTCATTAAATTACAGCAACCCACAAGACGCAGCACTGGCGTGTCTACCTCAGTTTGCGACTTTTTTACTGACTCACCATCGAATAGTTAAGGAATAGTTTCTCATATGTGAAGTTAAGTTCATATTGAAGTTGCTTCAAAAATTTAATTTCCGATGCTACTAGAATTATTTGTTACAGTATCAAAACTCTGTTTCCCAGGTTAATGATTGTGGGTGATGTCTTGGAATCTATACCGGTACCCAATACCATTAAAATGCATCGTTCCTAAATTATGAAGCAAATTATTATGACTGAAATAATGAAAACGAACACATTTTGCCCCGAAATATCGAGTAATTGGTGAAACCTGAATTCTTCCGATGTTCTTGGCGTCATCGTTAAGCGGTAACTCACCAGACAATGTTTTCGTAATGGCAATGAAAGCCGTATCACTGTCATGTAACATTTTTTTCGTTGAAAGTGTAAGAATATCAAACTCTGAGTCTAATCATTCCAGGCAGTAAACGTTACTCTAATATCCCCAGGGACACAGCATATTCACATCTGCATCTGTCAGTAGAGGAAGAACTACTTCATAGTCAAGCCAAGCGAAATGTCCGCGTGGTCGAAGGCGTTATGTTAAGGGACACGGAGGCCGTTCCCGCCTAAGGTTCGAGTTCTCCTTCCGACACCGTTGTGTGTGTTGTCCTTAGTGTAAGGTAAGTAGTTTGTAATGTCTAGGGAATGATGACCATAGCAGTTTGGTGCAATGAGTTCACAAACACTTGTATCGTGGAGAGATTGATAAGTATTAGAACTAATACCTTAATTTAAATTTACTCCCGTTTCTTCAGAATTAAATGACACTAGGGAAAGATAAATCTGTTTTTGGTTGTGATATAAGTGACCATAAATCACATGATTAATTCCCATTTAAGAATGATAGCAAAATCGCTGTAGTTTCGACCACGTGGATACAAAAATTCAATCGCTTGAATTTCCGAAGCTAAATGACCATATTAAGATTTCGTGCTTTGGTTTTTAAAAAGGTACATTATTGGTTGTTGGAATTTTCAGATGCCGGTAATCAAGATGGAAATGTTCACAAAAGCATGCGTTACCAGTATTCCGGAGTAGGAATTCCTTTCAAAAGCATCAAAGGGCTTTGGCAATTTCTATTGTTCTCCCACTAAGTCGAATATGATAAAAGTATGAAGTCCATTCTGTGATTAGAGTGTGATTAATGACTGCGTCACGGCTCCTGTATCCGATCTGAAAGAGAGAAAAATGCCTATAGGCAATTACAGACACACCGATATTGTGTTTTCTAAAATAGAAACTATATAAACACCATTAATTTCATACTGTCGAAACAAACGTATCAACATTTCTGTCATGTCACGTACGACATTAGCTCAAAAATACGGAGATATGTTCCTGGAAGTTTTCCGAAGTAACACAAGAGACCTGATTGTCATATTTCTAAAAGGCGTGGGTCCCAATTTCGAAGAAGAGGTTCAGTCGTGCAGAAAGGGCATCAGGGTCCGGGTTCAACAAAGATCGCCGGTCAGAGCGAAAGTTTATCGAACACAGATAATACGTCGTTCTGACGAGCATTACGTAAAAGTATTTTGTGATCGCCAGCAGCGACCGCAGAACTGTGCGACAGTGTAGTGTCAACGTCGTTCAGGGATAAACGTCACGATGTCTAAGATTCTACTGCTGTTGCTCGGTAAGTATTTTAACATAAATATCACCAGAATATCTCCTCACGGCCTAGCAGATATTCTAAAGAGATAGAGAGAGAAACCACTATTATTACCGTTGTTTCTCGACAATCGTTGAATTTCAAAATGAGAACTACTAACGGTCCACGAGACAGATTGTACATTGGAAACAGAGATGCAGTATAGTTTTAAAGTATTTCAACCTCCGTAAAACTTTATAGTTACTCTGAGATTTTGAGAATTAGTTACTTTGCAAATTATATATAAAAAAAAAACAAATATTTTTGGAAACAAATAAATCGTTTGTCGTATCGTGTTATTTAATTACTCAAAGTAAAATGTAACTTTGAGAAATTGTAATAACTCCATTGTAAACTTATTTTTGAATTATTAATTTTTATTATATTGTGCGTTTACTAATGAGCAAACTCCATTTGCCTTAGTTACAAAACAAGGCCGACGTAAACACACATGCATCACCGTAATGTTCCTTGTAGTTGTAGGCTGTTTCCAATTGTAGAATCTTGTATTAAATAATATATTTGGTCAGAATGTATTGGAGGGTAATCTAAGCCAATTACACTTCAGAAGAAACGACGGAGTACAAGCCAAGGTTCCAAGTTAATATTAGCTGAAGGTGACGTAAATTGTTGCATTAGAAAATAAAAGGACAGAGGAGAAGGGAACTGAAGATACGAAATTTTCTTTGGATTGCTTATCAGTGTGGTAGAAACTCGTGTTAGTGATGATAAATAACGAATATTGTCACTACAGTGAAAGTCATCGGCCTTCTCCATTTTGTGGTACATGAAATGTAACAATAAATAAACAAATAATGAAATTTGTGATTGCAAGATAAAGAATATGTACGATTATTTCGTTGTAAACCATTTGTTTTGGCATTTAGGGTATTCAGCTTCGGTTTCTTCCAAGTTTTCTTTGTCAGCTTCAGTAATTAGATTCTGTTTCCCTCCTAATTGCCATTTGGAATTGAAATGCTTGTAATGGTCTCGTATTCGTTAATTTCAGTTGCCTTGATAAATTCTGTAGTTACCCGCTTATGATTTCTCCATCACTCTTTATTTAATATTAATAGAGATTTGGGGTTTTCATTTCCTGTTACTTTCAACAACTGTTTTACATCCGTGTATATTAACAAATGAAAACGCCCAGTTTATCAAGGTGACATTGACGTAGATGTGGTCGGTTAATACTTCATAGGAATGTAGACGACATTCTAATAATTAAATTTTCCCACCGATAGGTAAACCTGTGATAGAGATATACCGGTACTTCCATTTCGATGGGATTTTAATTCGTTGTTGAGCAAAAAATACATAGCAACACATCTTTATTGACGATTAAAACTACTGAAAAAATACTTTTTATATTTCTAAATCAGTACCACTGAAACGATAGCAGATATAAAATATATCCGAAATGAGAGATATTTCTTTGACCCATTTTCGTCGAAAAAGTCATTTCTTTCGAAATCAGCATCCCTCAATTTTTTTTGTTTGTTTTCAATTCCAGATTCGCCCTAAAGCAAAACATATTGCTTTGTTAAAACCAAGTTTAATCGTATAGCCTATGATGAAATGGTATTCCAAAGACCTATCTTGCCGGCCGCGGTGGCCGAGGGGACTGAGGCGCTCCAGTCACGGTCTGCACGGCCACTACGGTTGGGGGTTCGATTCCCCCCCTCGGGCATGGATATTTGTGCCGTCCTTAGTATAAGGTAGTTGATAAGTAGTTTGTAAGTTTAGGGACTGATGACCCCGTAGTTAAGTCCCATAAGCTTAACAAACATTTGAACAAAATTTTGATTTGAAACTGTTGGGAAAATAAAAGAAGAATCACTTCAAACACACACGCACTGAAAAAATACTCGTATCAAATGCTTTAGTTGTATGAAATTAAAGAAAATGATATATAGATAATTGGTGGATTTACTACATATTTTGACATTTTTCTGTATAAACTTACAGTCCAATGTTTTGAAAGGCACTGGGCATACTACGTATAATTTCTCTTGATAAAGTAGTAATATTTATTTTTTGCATTGTACGCTTTTATTCAGCATCTCTCCTCTATCTATCCACATCCTTCTCATATCTACCACCTCCTTATCTATCCGTTCTCTGTTTCTGGTAATCTACTTCTTTCTTTCCCCCTTCTATCTCCTAGGTAATGTTAATGCAGTATAGTAAAGGTATCATTAGGATATGGATATGAAATTACATGGTTCCTTTAAACGGTATTAACGGCTAGGTACACACATGATCTGTAGTTATAACAAAATACCTTTAGAATTTATATACATTTCATTGGCCTTCTTGAATAATCAACATTAAAATTGGTTCTTCAATTTTCGTGTTAACATCTTAATGTAATAACTGCCACGGGCCTTCTTTTTTGTCTGTTTCTACGATTCAAGCAATGTAATGTTCTTCAGATGTAACTTTCAAAACTGGTTAAATTTCTTTGAACATCCTGTAGGTTTGTCTCTCGAGATTTACGATGCACAACAAAATTATCAGAAGTAAAGTGGAGATTTTCTATTGCCGTAATGATGAAATTGTGAGTAGGAAGTTGCTGTTGTTACGTTAACGGCTATGTTTGAATAATTCAGAGAATATCAAGCGATAAAATGAAACCATTAACAAAATCGGTAACCTCAGTATTTATGAAATCTAATTTGACAGGTGAAACGCTATGTTATAATAAGGATCAATGTTTTGCTCTTTATCCCATATGGCCACAGTCACTTATTGTCCCGGAATGTGGGAATATATAAGTGGGCTATTCATATCGATTCTCCAAATGCAATATATAATGCAATGATAGCGATATTTTCCAAATGGTGAAAGCCATTATGAACTGCAGAATATTACGTCTGCATCGCTTGCAATGCTTCTTTGACATTGGTAAAGATATGGTGAACAAAGAACTCACGTCGAGTGAGGACGGTGAATGTTCCAGAACTACCATTTCTAGCAGCGAAAGGTGTCATGAATAACAGCCGCCCTAATTTCGTCTTCGCGCTGCGCAAAGGTGGTGTTTAATTTCATGGAACAGCACGCCATTATTCTCCAGTGCAATGTAATATGTCGCATCGCTGCCGCTCTTCAAAATATTTTGTGCTGCCGGTAATGGGAGATTCTGAATCATCCAGTGTGTTCGTCTCACTTGAGTCTCTTTCAGTACGATCTGGTTGTCAAAGTGAAAGAACCACTACGATGGATTCAGGCAGCACTAGAAGCGTCATTATTTGTGCCATAGGGCGGTCACAGATGGTATAGATAGTCTTCAGGATTAAGTGTCATAAATAACCAGGGAAATTGGATTGAAACATGTACACCATAAATACCTCTAACAATAAACGGACTTTATCTGTATAGCGAATATTCGCTACGCACTGTTGTAATGATCATTGTGCCGGCAGCGTTCTATATTTGTGAATTAGCTGAAAGAATCAACCATTAAACAGGGTCATTTAAATGGAAATAGCCTTTCAGGAAATATGATACTCTGCAAGTTACATTTAATTGTTCCAAAATTTGCTTGGATGACATTCCGTTCAAAAAATTAATAATGCCCTTTCTGTATACAAAAGTAAACTTAAGCATCCAAAATGAAACACATAGTAATTACTTTAATATTTCGGGCTATTATGCGATGGACTTATGTACTTTTTATGACAAATACAAATGCAAACTACCTCTTCCTTTTTGATCAAATATACTTCAGTATTTTACAACGGATACTATGTTATGTGTGCAGTTTATCGACATTTTTTGAAACGTTATCTGTATCCTTTTATCTCAATAATTACATTATACCATCATCTTGGATATTAGTATTCCTCGTTACAATCCTCAGCAATGACATCCAAATGTCAGTACGGTCCTGCTGGTACAATTTGTAATTCTTTCCATCAAATAGCTTTATGCGATCACTTGATTGGTTCTTATAGAAGGGGTAAGTCAGATATCGGATATTCATTTTTCTGCCACCCATCTTCAGTTCAGAAATGCTTGATATAGACTAAATTACATTCTTTTACAGTCCACTTCTTTTTGTTACTATATTCCTACAGCATATATAATCTAGACGTTTCTCTGGCAAAGTCTCGTATCTTCACTTGTTTACATCTTGATACATATATATTATTTTTTACAATTAAATCGTAAATTTATACTGCATTTTACAGTACTTTAGCAGCGTTTTCCTGTATGTTCATTTGGTAGTTTCTATTTCCAATAGCAGTTCCCCTTGCACGGGTTTACCATTTCCGCGGTTAGACATTGGCCACCAGGGTCTTTCCTGGCCTCAAACGGTTACTAGACAAGGCACGGCTCCTGATCGCTCCCACTGGTAAATGGCTGATGCAAGACTCTCTCTCTCTGCATTCCAGCCAACGGTAGAATTATAGGCATTATGTGTGCATAATCTCGAATATGCTTATTATTGCTTTTGTACTATAAGAAGTATCATACTTTCTTATTTTGTCAAGTAGGCTCAACCACAGATATCGTGTAAAAAACTCTAAAGTATGACGCGTTTCAAGGGTCAAGCCCTAATCATATGATAAACTATACAAGAATCTTAAAACCTGAGACAATAAAAAATTAAAACGTTAATAATACGTTACAGCATAAATTACGAAATAACTTAAACCAAGAGACTGATAAATATGACAAAGCAGAGGTTTATAAGATACAGTGTAGTAGTTGCAATGCCAACTACATTGGTCAGACCGGTAGATCGTTTAAAGTTAGGTACAAGGAACATATGGACGCCTTTCGACTTGACAAGTCCGCTGTAGCTATGCATATCCGCGAAACTGCCACCCATTAAAGGGGATTGAAGATGACCTTAAGATTTTGCATAAACAGGATAAGGGAAGAAAGTTAGATCTGCTAGAACAGCTGGAGATTACAATACTTAACGCTAAAAAGCGACGATTAATTAAATGAACAAGTTCAAAGCAATACATACAGCTTTTTTAAAAACTTTGTGGACCTATTATAACAAAATTCGATTATTTTAAATTTCAACCTCTGTCTTACTGTGCAAACGATTTCGCGACACCTGAATGTACCCACTACCTTGTGGATGATCTCTGGTATTTAGAGGTCTTTATTTTCATGTGCATACGTGCGCCCCACTCGTGTTGTTGACTACGTGCATTTCGCTAGTGTTATGAGCCGCCAGTGCTGGGTCTGTTTTGAATCTTGACGAAGCACAATATGCGGAGGAGCTTTCTTCATAGACACGGTTACAAGGAAAGTAACCACGTTTTCTTTCATTAAGTTTTAGGTTTTTATTATCTCAGGTTTTAAGATTCTTGTACAGTTTATCTGATGATGAGGGCTTAACCCTTGAAACGCGTCATACTTTAGTGTTTTTTTACACGATCTCTGTGGTTGAGCCTACTTGAGAAAATAAGTATACAACCGCGACCTCACATACATTATGGATATAATTAACATTATATCATACTTTCGCCGTTTGCGCAAATTTTTGGCGTAAATATAACCATATGGTATTACAAGCATGCTTATGAGATTATGCTTCTCTACCGACATTATTCATTGAAGTACTGACTTTTCAAATGTTAACTGGATTTAAGGTCACACTGAAATTTAGATATACAGTTTCCTCTCTAGGTAAATGCTTCCATTCTCTTGCCTCGTTAGCGCATTTATTCCATGTCCACACTTCCAGGTGCCGCTGTGCTGATGTCGGTGGTGGAGGGCCTGTGCATCATCCAATGCCCGCAACGACTGGACACCACTTGCGCCAAAGACTCTCAGACGAACGAAGTAAAGGTGTTTCCAACAAAGTGTGCCGTGGAGCAGTACAACTGCAATCACAAAACAAGTGAGTATTGACAAAGAAATGAAGCTAACATAGATAGTAAAGGCATGACTGGATACATAACAGACGAAGAGGGCATTGCTACTGCCATCTTGAATACTTGAAGTTCTTGCAACTGACAGCAACTACGAATGAAGTGTCGTAAATTCACAGCCATGATTAGCGGCGTAAATCTTAACTCTGCCCATGTGTCGGAATTGATCAACCAATCAAAATTTGATACTCCTGATTTCAACTGCTAATGAAATGAACATTGGAGATGTTTCTGGAAATGGTTGCAAGAAAAAAGTTGAAACCAGAAGGCATCGTTTAACGTACTTCTTTCATGTATCATACTAAAACATGTCTAAAACATATTGAGATGCATTACCACGGCTTCGAATCAAAACGGCCGTGGGCCATGGTATCCAAGCAAGACGATATTGTAATTGACTGGCGTACGAACTTAATGGAGGGTGTCAATTCTATGTAATGAAAACTTCTTATACAGCACATTTTAATCGGGGACTATAATGCTTTTTATCCACTGAAATATGAAATACCAGCTACCTTCCCCCCTAAATATACACTTATAACAGCACGAAATCAAATCAGGAGGCCGGCTGCGGTGGCCAAGGGGACTGAGGTGCTCCAGTCACGGTCTGCACGGCCACTACGGTCGGGGGTTCGAATCCCCCCTCGGGCATGGATATTTGTGCCGTCCTAGTTCGTAAGTAGTTCATAAGTAGTTTGTAAGTTTAGGGACTGATGACCCCGTAGTTAAGTCCCATAGACTATACAAACATTTGAACGGTTCCGTCTTCTCGCTTGTTTTTAAGTAAAAAATGACGAACGAAATTAAATTAGTTGCATTGCGAGTCAGAGGGAACCAGAAGCGATAAGCATCGCTGATCAAAGATAAACAAAAAAATAAAAAATTTTTTGTGTATCGTTACACACGTTAAACTGCAAGTCCCCGTATAACTGGCTGGGTAAGTCAGTTCGTAGGTCGGAGGGAGGCAACGGCATACCGCCTCCAAACAGGACCATGCCTAGTAAAGCATGTGGTTTTCAAAGCAATCTTCGGATTGTTGACTGCTTTGCCTCTTGTGTAATTTATAGTACTAGTTTTTCATGGTACCTATGCAGTTACGTAATAGGTGTTACAAATTGTGTAAATTCATCTCACTAGCGAAAACCATTGCTGCCAATGAAGTAAAGCCAGTTTAATACCTGACACTGTGAAAATTGAAACATATTTCAAATTCCATATTAAAAAGTAAAATTTATTGCGTGTATGTCGTATGATGTTAATATATTCGTTTCTTTCTTCTTTTCAGATTTCAAGATAGTTGATGGCTCAAATTGTCCAACATTCAACACTGCTTTCAGACCTCAAAGCGGAAGCGGCTGATAGACAGGAAATGCTTCTGATCTGTTCACCTGAATGGAAATTTCCTCACTGAGTACAGCTTCAATCTATGTTTATGCTGAATGATCAGCTCCGTTTATAAGGCTTCAAAAAATAAAGATATTTAAAATATCAGTGTGGTTGTACAATTTTCCATCTTTCACACATTTGAAATGATATCAAGCAACATAATACGACATCGTAATGTACTATAAAACAACAGAGAAACTAGTAATGTTCCACGTAGCGTATAGTTATAGAATGATGAAAGGCTCATCCATTCAGTATTTCACAGATTGTTTACTCCCAGTATGAACTTTTGTTGTTGTCTTGAGTCTAAACACTGGTGTTATGCAGTTCTCCGTGCCAGTTTATCATGTGCAAGCCTTCCTACAACTAAATACCTAAAGGCTCATACTTCAATTTGAACCAATATCAACATCATAGCAGAGAACTGCCTAACCCATACCAATACATGTGACTGCCCCTAGTGGCACACCCGCATAGCTGTAGCCATAACTGACTAGACTTTTGTGATCAAAGATCTTTGTGAAAAGATTAAAATACAATGCTAGACGAAAGAAAGAACTTACCTCTTAGCTCCAGTAATGTGAATGCTACACTATAGACTTGTGGGGCTTGATTTATATCTGTCACACTATTACTCGCTGACTCCCTTTTGATACAGGAAGACGAAAACCTGTGTTTTGGTATGGGGAACTGTTTCTAAAAGCCAATAACTTACCATTATTTGGTACGCAGTGACGAAATAAATGTAACGTTCTTTCGTTGAAAATTACATTAAAATGTTTATTATACAATTTTCCGTGACATTACCACTAAATTACAGACACACTAGAAAGAAACTTAATTAACACCATCCTTTGATAAGAAAGGGGTTTCTCTTGCATTTAGATTAGGACCTATTTGAAAGAGATAAGAATAACAGAATTTATCATATTGATTGAGGACCTTCTCATAGGCCGTTCAATCTACCCATATAACGTTTAGAATTCTTCTGTAGCGCAATATACCTATCTGATTTTTATTTTAGCACCACCTTCCCGTCTAATCTTCATCCTTAATCTTTAGAGGATATCAGAACCCTCTGATCTTAACTAATCATCCAAATAGGGCTTCCGCACAAGGCTACTATTCAGACAAATACACATTCGTAACATTTAATTAAATTGTACAAACACTTCCTTTTAAAAGAAATGTTTTTCTTGTTATTGTCAGTCTACATTTTATATCTTCATCCATTATAATATATTGTGCTACACTATCAGCCAAAACCATGTACTTCTAGGAACGTCTCATTTCCTAATCATTTTAATTCTTCTTTGTCTTCTTATATATTAAAAGAATCTAGGAAAACTAAAGTCAGTCAGCCAGACAGAACTACTGGGCCGTTTCCTTAATTTTGTTGTAAACGAAAGGTATTCATCCACAGATTTGTCATCAAGTATCAGAATTTACAAACTCTCACCTTCCTTTTTCTATACTCAAACGCGTTTTTCTTCTGTATATTTCTTACGGGAATGTCCTAGCTGTAAAGTAAAGTAAGTCGGTCAGGCCGTTCTATCCGACCGATTTTCTTCACGTTTGTTTTAATGAAAGGTATTCGTTCCAAGATTTGTCATCAGTTATTAGAATTAACATAAGTCTCTCCATTATTTATTCAAACGCGGTAACATTCTGTCCTTGCGTTTAATATTGTCGCGTTGAAATGGAAACAGGCTTGACTTCGAAGGCAACTAAACACAGCACTTATACTGAAAGCACGTTTATTACGAACTCAACATACACGCAGCACTGACTGCCTCTCAGGCAGAGTGCTCTGCTATTTATACACAGACAGAATTTACCAGAAATTAGAAGAACAGTTAACATAAGAAACAAGTAGAATTTACAAGTGAACATAAGAAAGATGTAGAACCTTCTGGAATTGTCAATTACAAAGCAAAAAAGTTTTGGGGCGGGATTGAACCGGCGACCTTCTGCACCACAGTCCGTGACGCTATCCCCTGCGCCATGCCGGCAGTCGGTGTTCGTGGTCTCTCGCGGAAATATTTTAATCGGTTTGTTTTACGATATTTTCGGTTCTAATTAAGGTAAGCAATTCTTTTTGACCTAACAACGGTCAGCATATCAAGCTCTTTCAATGGCGCTTTTAAACACTTGCATTGATTGGTTCTAAAGTAATCTATATATTAACATTCAACTTTAATCCTGCCTTTTCCCTACTTTTTTGTCATTCCATAACGGTGCGAACTATTGGCATGGCTCCTTCAGTTTGTTAATGTTCCACTTAGACTGTCTTTCCAGGATGCTGTAGTTTTAGAGTAACTACACTTCAAAGTCCTTTATTGCTTCTTGTTGAATCAGAATACCAAAAAGAATCTGGAAAGTTTGGATTTCGTTTCGTCTTCCTGACGTTTATTTTCCTCTTCGAATGTCCCCTTATGTTTTTTTTTTTTTTTTTTTTTTTTTTTTTTTTTTTTTTTTTTTTGAAAGATTGCTGAAAGTTGAGACATCGAAGAATACAACACTATTTGATATTTTTCCTGTCTACTGATTCTACTTGGACTCTTATACCTGTTATCCGTATTAGCTGAGTGATAAGTGCTCCCCCTGTTATGTTGAAGTCTCGTGTTCAATTACTGGTGATTATAGGGGCTTTTCCTTTGTTGAACGACTGGGAAGGGTTTACTCAGTTTCTTGAAATTAAATGACAACCAACTAGCATTAGATATTACGGTTAAAATGTTAAAGGCAACAAAGATTTAGTAAGTATTCTGTTGACCATAAAGCATACGATTGACACCATAGGAGAGCACCATCTTCCTTCAAACTAAAAAAAGTTACATATTTCTTCAAGGAGAATCCATATCTTCAAACGAAAAATAGCAGTTTCAATTTAATATATTAAAGCTCCGTTCCCGCCCCCACTGCTCGTGCAGGTAAGTCAATCTTTATGTTAATGGACGTCCCTATAAGTGGTGAACAACTTTTACTACAACTTTTTCGATTCCAGTTTTATATTGCCATATATTTCGAAAACTGTGTTCAACGCCTCATCCTGTGTGACGGCAGTAACATACGCCGCTACTTCGCTGTTCTATGCAACGAATGAATATTCCAGGACTTTCAGACGTGTGACAGCATGTACTGACTGCGTGACCAGCCACCCCCAACGCGTCATCATCGAATTTTTTAGAAGAAAGTGGGCAAAACAAGCTTAAATGGCTGCCGTGCCAGCGGCGAGTCGATGACACTGTCCCCGCAGCGCTCTCCCGGAAGGTTCGGACTTGGTAAACTGCCTTGGCCTTGCCGTCAATGAGACGGTTAGCAGATAGATTTGGGAACTTTAAATAGAGAAAATCCTGTGGGTACTTCCGTGAAATGTAATCACTTCTGTACTTGAAAAATTCCCATCCAATTTCCCAGTAGTCCTTCCGAGTTGCGTACTCTGCACCACTCAAAGCCTACTTTTCAGCTGCGGTCAGGGAATTACTAGTCAGCCCACCAGCAGTTAACATCAACGAATGAGCTAAGGTCCCCCGTGTAGCACCACGTTGCCCTGCTCATTCCCTCTTAGTCGATAGCAAAGATATGTGAAGAAACAGTTTGATTTCTGGAATAAAAGTCTGATATTTGTTCTTGATCAGAAATCTACAAACGACGGGACACAAAAAAAAGTAATCGCTTAAAACTGAACTTCTCCCAAATATTTCACAGTGGTATTACATATAATATTCGGCACATTTAATCTTGAATTTGTGAGACTGTCTAGTTTGTGAGCGGTAATATATACTGAAGACATATTAGACGGAGATAAAGAAAGAAGAAGAAATTCTGCCCTTGCTCACAATGAGAACTTTCTGACGTTCAGAATGAAATATTAAACTAAAAACAATGTGTCAGATTATTTATGATAGTGACATTTATGCAATGTACTCACAGCCCAAAAATCGATTTTATTGTTTTCATGGTTTGAATTTATAGTGTACAACTAGTTTAAGCGAAACTATCTCGTCATTCCCCAAGTACCTCTAACTCGCATATTTAACTTGTTAATTGCCATTACTTCAGAAACAGTAAACTTAAAAGAATGACTGTGTTTGTCAAAAGTAATTTTAAAAAAGTACGCAATCCCTGTGCTAAGCTTGTTTTACATTCATCATACAGTTCTGTTAAGAAACAAGTCTGGGCTGAGCCACCGTACCAAGCTGTTAACTTTTGATCAAATTGTGCATTTGTTTCTTCTCCTGAGATGTTAGTGTTATGCCACGTTGTGACAAGGTTTCTCCAATTTTATGTTAATATACAGAACTTCATGCCAATTTTGTACAAGTTTCTCTATTTAAAGTTCCCCATGCACCTCTCTGGCCATATAGAAACAGCACTGTCAAATAAACTAATCATTGAGCACAAATGCACTGGGTTCAGCTGTAAGTCATTTACTTTCATTCTCGTATAGTGTATGAATAAAGACTCGTCGCATAATGCATAGTTTTCAACGATTACTATTGTTTGTGAGGTTATATCTCCTGAACTATGGTACGTGGTTTTTACCCATGCAGCAATTGTTATCTCAAGGTAAGAGATACGTGTACCAAAATTCGTAGAAATCGGTTAGGTGGTTTAAAAGGAAATGTGCAACAATGTCGCCTGATGGAGTCGCACATATAATTGTTTATAACGTCACATCTCATGAATACGTGCCCTATGCGATTCTTTCAATAACGGCGACGGTCCTTTTCGTTTCAAAGTACTGAACGTAGTATGTCTAAAATTTCATGACGATTGGAACAAAACTGTAGATTTGTTATATATATATATATATATATATATATATATATATATATATATATATATATATATATATATATATATATTCCAAAAGTGTACTCATCTCGTTAGTTGTGTTCCACAAAGACAACATAAATACACACACACACACACTTGCTCGAGAGAGGTCTCGAACCTTCGTCGGAACGGCCACATAGCCCATAGCATGGGCGTCCAGTACATGCGGCTCTTGCATATTTGCTATTTGCGAAAGTTTTGACCGAATTAAAATAATGCGACAATCAACTCGTTAATAGTTTGTTTCTTGTTTAGTTAAATTCGATAACAATTTTTTGTGTTGAAGAATACGGCTTAAAAATACTCCTCATTCGTTTATCCATTGCTAGGTACACTGATAACTATGCGAAACCATCCTTTTTTTCTACGGAGCTAAGAGTACTGGTGTATTCCACATCTGTTCATCAATTAGTCGATAAGACTTTCTAATAACACTTTTATCCCTATTGCTCGAAATTGCACGAAACCGTCCTAATAGTAGTCTGTAATTTTCATGTAAAACTTGCATACTACAAGTGGTTTTTTAATAAGAGACACACAAGTACCAATGTCATAGGAAAGAAATTATAGGTAATTCAGTGTATTATTACATTTTCTGCTGAAGACGTAATTGCGCAAAACAGACATTATTCTACAGACGTTATGGGGCGTACATTACCTCTCGAAATGGAGATATTGGATGTCTATCAATTGCTTAAAGCAAACATCAGCCTGCAATTTACAGTCAGCTTCCTGCAACAAAGTAGAAGCCAATGTTGCAATATACTTAGCAAAAGACGGGCTGTGATGTTGACATATCGATTTCTGAACTGAAAATGTAATTAGTGTGATATTTGAACGCTTCAATGCGAATCTGATTTTGAATGTAAAAAAATGGCCTTAGTGAGATGTGCGCATTGTTTTCTTCCACGATGGTGTAATTTTTTCACAGATGTCACTGAAATAGGAAGCTGAACAATACATTGATTTGTTTATTAATGGAACAGAAACTGCTTTTGCGTTGTTCTGGAATAATGACGCGTATGTTGTAGTATTGTATTCACTTTTTAGTGCTTTTTTAATGTGAATCCTCTTGCCTTTCACAATTGGGGTTCTCTTTTATGTGACACTCCTCGCGTTCGATACCTTGCATGAGTACCATTTGTGCTTCATCGAGGGTAATTTGAGTGGTAAAAATTGTATTCGAGGAAACGGTCACCGTTGCGGATATTTTGCTGAACATTGTCATTAATTTGTAACACACATTGTTTTTGTAGATTAAGCGGCATATGTAACACAGCCAATAAGCAGTTCAAATGAAGAAGTAGAGATTTCGGAAGAATACAAATCTCCAATGAGAATGGGGTTTCTGTGCAATATATCAAAGCTGACCCGCCTCGTACCCTCTATGGATTGCGCCGATAATTAAAACTGTGGCACTTCGGTATCGGCATCATTTTTAAAACCTTTTCAGAAAGAGGGGCAGGACGCCAAACAACGGACTTCAAGCAGGAAAGGCACCACAGGCCATCTGAATTTCCAGACTCCAAAATTTCATAAAACTTTGTCAGCATGATCTGGAAGGATACAGGATTCACATTTCTAGCAGTGGCGATATAAAAAAATAAATAAAGCTTTTTTACATATGACATTTCATCATTTTTCACTTACTGTTGGCTACTTTTGTTGCTATAGGTACACATTTCTTCATAAGAAAGAGACACACTTCGATGAATTTCGCAAAGCATACAAAGTATACGTAATAGTTTATGAAATCTAGATTTTACTTAATCCGTGGAAAAATGAAAGAGCTTCAAATTTACAAAAATCTCAAATTTTATGGTTAGATATCTCAATTTTTACCAAGTCTCCAACAGTTTTCCGGGATTTATACACGTATTATATCTTTTTGTGGTCGCATTTAGCTGTATTACATACCGAAGTGTAACAGATTATTTATGTCTTATTACTGTTGGTAGTTGAAATTTACAGCTATTTAAAGTATATAAAATTTACATTTATTAATTATCACAATGATCGTGAAGTTTCTGTCTAATGCCTTTCTCATTTTCGTTTAAATATGGTTTATAGTTTCAAAGGAAGCAATAGAAATTTCTAGGAAGTGTTTGCTTTTTAAGATTATTTATTATGGTGCAACGACAGCAACGTAAATGGACAAAGAGAGATTGACTTCCGTATTACGGCGAGTAGGAATTATACCCAAAAATTACTGAAACAATTGAGAAACACTGTTGTCCAATGAGTTTGGAATACATGTCATCGAAATTCTCACCGTTATTCATCGTTGGTCAACTAGAAATTGATACTGATAAGCCAGTCAAGGTACATCAGTACACATGAGGTTTACGTGCAGTCGCAGACTTAATACTAACACTGCAGTATTGTCCTAAGAGGCAAAAAGATTTATAAGCACATTTTGACGGGGTTGTTTGACGATTCTTCATTGCTTGCCAGATCACTGGCAGTAAACACAGACTTATAGCAAATTCACATGTATATAACAACGACTTTAATTAAGAAATATGACATTCTAAAACTCACCTTCGGCTACAACAACTGAGAAGACGACTGTGTCAGTTTATGCAGCTCATCATATAATTGTCACTCGACATATTAGAAAAAAATGTGCTCTTTATGACTGTAAAATTGTCAAAACTTTCTGCAAATACAATAAATTATCATGTCAAATGTTTTTCAGCTTTTGCTAAAATTTACGTTTCATTTTCCTTAAAAATATAATATTAATGATTAATAGTTGACAACTGGAAGAATTAAAGACTTATTTTCAAATCAATAATAATAAACGTGATAAGCTTACAATAAGCAACGGGATTTCACCATTCTTAAGTAAGGCTTTCTTCTCCTCTCCCCGCCCCACGTCCTGTATCCATGACCGTCAGCCCGTCACTTCTTCTGTAATTGTATTGATTTCCTGCATGTACTTCCGTATTCACATACCTCAGTTCTCATGACGTCATATTTCCCTCGACAATGTGTCCCACGAAAAAGTAATTTCCCAGTTACACAAAATAAGAATTACGGAACTGTCACGAAGAAAATAAAAAAAATATAAAAAATGGATGAGAGAGAGAGAGAGAGAGAGAGAGAGAGAGAGAGAGAAGCGTGATGGGGCGGATTTTCATTGCGTTTACTGTTTATAAAATCATATCTCTTGTTCAGGGTCTCTTACTCCAGAACTAATTGTCGCATACTGTATAATTCGAAGGTACATTCACAGGTATAATCAACGTTCTATTGCGTGCAGTATGTGTCGCATATATAGTCGTCAATGAAGAGGTAATGACTTGAAACTTGATCGCTGATGTATTTTATTGCTTCTGATATATCGCCTGAACACTATGTGTTGAACTAAGATATGAATACAAACATACATTCAGTAGTATACGTGCATGCTCTTTGTGAAATATCCATTGAATACAGATACTGGTGTAGAGATAATACTCTGTAACTTTATTTCGAACACCATAAATTTACTCCTTACACAGCGGTGAAAGCAGTAAACGATAAACTTATTTCCTTCTAACAAATTTCCTTTGATTGAACGGGGAAATGTTTCGTAAAGGTTTGACTTAAACTCCTTAAGTGCTTTCATTCTCAAGCAATGGAGGAATAAAATTCGTTAATCTCGAGTCGCATTGGACATCATATTTTTGCACACATCGTTGTTTACATCTTCATATATCGTGAACTACCACCATAGCTACTGTTTTCTCACGGTAAACACCGTTCTGTGGAAATCGGTACAATAGAAGATGTCACACAAACACCTCCTGGTGTTACAACATTCTCCATGGACTAATTGTCACCTAAAAGTTACTGTCACAGTTATTGAAGAATTTGTTTCGGGTTTACAACACAAATGATAAGCCAAAAGCGTGTGTGTTACAAGTGGCATGTGACTCTGTTTATTTGCATGACATATCTGTAAATTGTGTACAAAACAACAAACTGGTCTCACATCTAAATTACAACACATAACTAACGTGACCGAAAACTTGACATAAAATATCTTAAAAATTAAATGCGGTGTGTTGTTCTTATGGTCTTCAGTCCGGAGACTGATTTGATGCAGCTCTCCACCCTACTCTATCCTGAGCAAACCTTTTCATCTCCTCATAAGAACAGCAATACACATCCATTTGAATCTGCTTACTATATGCGTGTCTTGGTCGACCTCTGCGATTTTTACCCCACACACATCCTTCCAATGCCAAAAATTCCTTTTTTCATCAATTCTGTTCAGTACCTCTTCATTTAGTTACGCAATCTACCCATCTAATCTTCTGCATTCTTCTGTAGCACCACATTCAAAAGCCTCTATTCTCTTCCTTTCCACACTGTTTATCGTCCATGTTTCACTCCCGTAGAAGGCAACACTCCACAAAAATGCCTTCAGAAAACACTTCGTTAGTTAATATTCCATGTTAGCAAATTTCTCTTTTCCAAAAATTCTTTTCTTCCCATTGACATTCTGCATTTTATATCCTCTGTACTGCGACCGTCATATTTTACTACCAAGTAATAAAACTCATCTACCACCTTCATCGTTTCGTTACCTAATATAATTCCTTCAGTATCGCCAGATTTTTTTAAGACTGCATTCCATTATCTTTGTTTTGCTCTTCTTAATGTTCATTTTATATGCTCTCTTCAACACAAAGTCCATTTCCATTCAACTGCTCTTCTAGGTCCCTTGCTGTCTCTGACAGAATTACAATGTAATCAGCAAAACGCAATGTTTTTATTTCTTCACCCTGAACTTTAATAGCTGTTCCAAATTTTTCCTTGTGTTTCTTCACCGCTTGCTCGATGTACAAATTGAATAACATCGGAGAAAGGCTACAACCCTGTCTTACTCCCTCCCCAACTAATGCTTTCCTTTCATACCCTTGGAGTTTGATAACTGCGGTCTGGCTTTAAATGTGCTGTAGAAATTTAAATTATAAGGACATCAAACTTTACAGAAACGTCATTGAAATCAAAAATTATGTTGGTGTTACATGAGTAAATATGTTGTCTAGCTTATGGCCTAGCATGTGTAGCTGTTCATTTGCGGGACACATTTGTAAATACCGTACTGAAATAAAATGTTAAACTAGCACATAAATATTATGTTTTTACCATGGAAGGACAGATAAATATTCTGAATTGAATTTCGTATGTGGTTGTGTATGTGTAATTATTTTGGAAAGCTAAATCATCTAGCATATGTACCTGGAAAAATATGGCTAAAACAGACAATAAAATACTTAAAACTATCATTTCATATATGCCCATTTCCTCAAAAGTACGCGTGAAATCATTTAGTCCTTATCTCCTAATAAATATAGACTGAAAGTTTTTTCAATTTTCACTGGGGAGTATGTTAACTCTGTATTTATGCGGAGGTGAGACATTATGGCGTGGGAGGACATTGATGGTGACACCTTGCCTTTGTGTTTATGAGGGCATGACTCACTATAACAGGGTAAACATAACTAGCCCTTTACTCACACGAGGTTCGCAAATCGATTCCGTATTTCTTGATTTCCAGAAAGCTTTTGACACCTTACCTTGGAAAAGGCTTTTAATCAAATTATATACTTCGTTATGTAGCGTTACATACAATTCTTTTCACGGAAAAGAAGCGTATTTTTCTTCATAGCCTCTTACATTAGTAGAGTTGTGTGACTACACCTATTTCACAATGTCTGATTCATTTTGTTGGTTATTTTTATAGTTTCATATTTTCGGGAGGGGGGGGGGCAAGAGAAAAAAAATTGTGGCAATCTCAAATTGATGCATTGAAAAAAGAAGCCGTTAGACGTTATAGCGTTTCTAGAACAGGCATAAAATCATTGCAAAAAGCCTGAGGGATACCACACTGAATTTTTGTTCTTTATATTCATTCCCCGCCAGGTCCTAGAATTTTTATCTGTCACTTTCCACTTCTTTCACCTCTGGCAGTATTGCTCATGTGAAAAATACTTAGTAGCACCGTTGTTCGGAACCCGCGTTAAACTGTAGGTCTCCCAATAACTGGCTGGGTAAGCCAATTTGTAGGTCGAAGTACAAGCTTCCAAGAGTTTTATTTGCGGACGGAGAAGTTAGTACTGCTTCCTCCCACAAATCCCCTAAAACCTCCGCATCCTTGCGGATGCTGTTGCGTAGCAGTGTGCGTTTGTACCGCCCTACAGTACGCACGAGGTGCCGTAGTTGCTGTCCAAGTCTTTATGGAAAGCATAAAGTTCTGACTAACCTGTTGTCTTCTATAGTTGTGTCTCCAGCGCAGAAGACAGCATACAGGTCGTTGGTTCTTCTACACCATACAAGTGAGGCTAAGATACGTTCTGTATGATGGAAGAATAAGAAGCGACTCTCGAGATTTTTAATTGTCAGGGATGCCATTTATTAAATAAGTAATAAGTAATAAGTAATAAAATAATATAATAAAAAAATAGCTGTGGGACAGTCTTGTTATCCCAGAAAAAGTTATAGAGTAGTACCAGCCATTCCTTACCAATTGGGCCGTATGTTCTGTATAAATTCATTAACAACATAATCAGGACCCGGGGCCTTTCTGGTTTTCAAGGAACAGATTTCTGCTTTCAGATCTATTGAAGTGAAATATGTCACCTGTGATATTTCAGCCACTTGTGGCCTCTTATACGGAATGACTATCTTGCTGTTCCTGGTTGTTTTACCATTCAGAAGGAGCTGATCTGCGATCTGATTGTCATGGAAACCTAATTCCTTAGGGGCTGCTGGGTTGCAAGATAATCGTTTTATTTCTTAATAATAGGAGTATAAGAGAGCAAGACAAGTGAAGCTGGTGCAGAAGATATATTTCACCGTTCATAGCTTTCTATGATTTTTCTTCCTTGCCGAAAGTGATTTGGTAGTACATTTTGTAATCATTATAAACCGTCTTTGTGTTTCTTAAAATACAAGTTACAATTTCTGCAAGAATATTGCATGCCACGTGGAAGGATAAGAAAGCTACAGTAGTCATGCTTCTTTTTCGACTATCGCTAACAGAGATACCGAGCAGTTTTACGCACATCCATCTTTGGAAAGACATTGTTAATATGACACGATCTATGCTGCCCGTAGTTCATGTTGAGACCTCGACTGTTATCACAATTATACAAAACTTTACTCATGACCGAGAGCACTGTCACTGGATATACCTGCTAGGACATGTTGCTGCCTCTTGAGTGCGTTTCACGGTACACCACTGTGCCATGAGTGTTGCCTGTCACCCAGGCCCGCTCCATGGCCTGTATAGCACCTGAACTCGCCATAATTGAGACTAGTGATGGCTATGGCCAAATTACCATAATACGCTGTGGTTGTATACATGAAAAAAATTCTCTGGGTTTCTCTTCAAAATTATGTATTTATGATATCTGTTCAAAGTTTCGTTCTTCTGCAATAAACAATTGAAAGTGTTCCCGAACTTTATGTACACGCTGTATACTGTTCATTCATTTAGGTCTTAAACATTTGATACATATTGTCACGTTGAAAACTGCAGGTGGTCGGGAATTCGAAGGCTGATCATTAATAGAGCACACTTAGAACACCTTTATTGATAACACAAAAATACACTCAGTACAGACTGACTCCTGATTGGAGTGCTCCACTATTTATAAATAGAAAGAATGTTTTGGAACTACAAGTACATCAAACATATGAAACATGTAGAACAATCTAGAAATAGTAAATACAAAGAAATAAATTTTCTTCTACCCGTGGCGAGATTTTAACTGGGGACAGCAAGCACAGCCATCTGCGATACCAACCACTACACCACGCGTGCTGTCGGAAGACTAGCGGCACTGCATTCCTTCCTGGAAGGACAGCGACCCGCTGTTAAGATCCCTTTGCGGCCAGCTGCTGTGTCCTGGATCTTGTCATGGGTCTTGTCATTGTCTGCTCTTCTAGGTCCCTTGCTGTCTCTGACAGAATTACAATGTAATCAGCAAAACGCAATGTTTTTATTTCTTCACCCTGAACTTTAATAGCTGTTCCAAATTTTTCCTTGTGTTTCTTCACCGCTTGCTCGATGTACAAATTGAATAACATCGGAGAAAGGCTACAACCCTGTCTTACTCCCTCCCCAACTAATGCTTTCCTTTCATACCCTTGGAGTTTGATAACTGCGGTCTGGCTTTAAATGTGCCGTAGAAATTTAAATTATAAGGACATCAAACTTTACAGAAACGTCATTGAAATCAAAAATTATGTTGGTGTTACATGAGTAAATATGTTGTCTAGCTTATGGCCTAGCATGTGTAGCTGTTCATTTGCGGGACACATTTGTAAATACCGTACTGAAATAAAATGTTAAACTAGCACATAAATATTATGTTTTTACCATGGAAGGACAGATAAATATTCTGAATTGAATTTCGTATGTGGTTGTGTATGTGTAATTATTTTGGAAAGCTAAATCATCTAGCATATGTACCTGGAAAAATATGGCTAAAACAGACAATAAAATACTTAAAACTATCATTTCATATATGCTCATTTCCTCAAAAGTACGCGTGAAATCATTTAGTCCTTATCTCCTAATAAATATAGACTGAAAGTTTTTTCAATTTTCACTGGGGAGTATGTTAACTCTGTATTTATGCGGAGGTGAGACATTATGGCGTGGGAGGACATTGATGGTGACACCTTGCCTTTGTGTTTATGAGGGCATGACTCACTATAACAGGGTAAACATAACTAGCCCTTTACTCACACGAGGTTCGCAAATCGATTCCGTATTTCTTGATTTCCAGAAAGCTTTTGACACCTTACCTTGGAAAAGGCTTTTAATCAAATTATATACTTCGTTATGTAGCGTTACATACAATTCTTTTCACGGAAAAGAAGCGTATTTTTCTTCATAGCCTCTTACATTAGTAGAGTTGTGTGACTACACCTATTTCACAATGTCTGATTCATTTTGTTGGTTATTTTTATAGTTTCATATTTTCGGGAGGGGGGGGGGGCAAGAGAAAAAAAATTGTGGCAATCTCAAATTGATGCATTGAAAAAAGAAGCCGTTAGACGTTATAGCGTTTCTAGAACAGGCATAAAATCATTGCAAAAAGCCTGAGGGATACCACACTGAATTTTTGTTCTTTATATTCATTCCCCGCCAGGTCCTAGAATTTTTATCTGTCACTTTCCACTTCTTTCACCTCTGGCAGTATTGCTCATGTGAAAAATACTTAGTAGCACCGTTGTTCGGAACCCGCGTTAAACTGTAGGTCTCCCAATAACTGGCTGGGTAAGCCAATTTGTAGGTCGAAGTACAAGCTTCCAAGAGTTTTATTTGCGGACGGAGAAGTTAGTACTGCTTCCTCCCACAAATCCCCTAAAACCTCCGCATCCTTGCGGATGCTGTTGCGTAGCAGTGTGCGTTTGTACCGCCCTACAGTACGCACGAGGTGCCGTAGTTGCTGTCCAAGTCTTTATGGAAAGCATAAAGTTCTGACTAACCTGTTGTCTTCTATAGTTGTGTCTCCAGCGCAGAAGACAGCATACAGGTCGTTGGTTCTTCTACACCATACAAGTGAGGCTAAGATACGTTCTGTATGATGGAAGAATAAGAAGCGACTCTCGAGATTTTTAATTGTCAGGGATGCCATTTATTAAATAAGTAATAAGTAATAAGTAATAAAATAATATAATAAAAAAATAGCTGTGGGACAGTCTTGTTATCCCAGAAAAAGTTATAGAGTAGTACCAGCCATTCCTTACCAATTGGGCCGTATGTTCTGTATAAATTCATTAACAACATAATCAGGACCCGGGGCCTTTCTGGTTTTCAAGGAACAGATTTCTGCTTTCAGATCTATTGAAGTGAAATATGTCACCTGTGATATTTCAGCCACTTGTGGCCTCTTATACGGAATGACTATCTTGCTGTTCCTGGTTGTTTTACCATTCAGAAGGAGCTGATCTGCGATCTGATTGTCATGGAAACCTAATTCCTTAGGGGCTGCTGGGTTGCAAGATAATCGTTTTATTTCTTAATAATAGGAGTATAAGAGAGCAAGACAAGTGAAGCTGGTGCAGATGATATATTTCACCGTTCATAGCTTTCTATGATTTTTCTTCCTTGCCGAAAGTGATTTGGTAGTACATTTTGTAATCATTATCAACCGTCTTTGTGTTTCTTAAAATACAAGTTACAATTTCTGCAAGAATATTGCATGCCACGTGGAAGGATAAGAAAGCTACAGTAGTCATGCTTCTTTTTCGACTATCGCTAACAGAGATACCGAGCAGTTTTACGCACATCCATCTTTGGAAAGACATTGTTAATATGACACGATCTATGCTGCCCGTAGTTCATGTTGAGACCTCGACTGTTATCACAATTATACAAAACTTTACTCATGACCGGCGCGGTCCGACGCGTACACTGGTCAGCTCGAGACTGAAACTGCGGCGCGTTGCGAGAGGGCACCTGACGCTCTATTTCGCGCCAAAATAGGGCCGTCGCGCGCCTTCTGCAAAATCGCTCTTCTCTTGTTACAATAGGAGAAGGCGCCTTAAACTTTTTAAACTGTCAAAACCTAGCCTGTCCTTGGGAGATATTTATCACAAATTCTCCGCTCTGAATAATTAATATTTAGTATATAATAAACAAAACTAATTTCAAATGAAATCACTTGATGTGAAATGCAGCAGCCAATACGAGGACAGTACCAGTAACATAGGCGGGCTTTCCCATGGGAACCAGCACGTACTGTGCCATATGCTACTGCTTCCCACACCACATTTCAACATATGCTGCACTTCTTTCTTCCGCGTTTAAGACACGTACGATGCTAGCAAAGAAACGGCCAGCGGCCAGAAATATGAAGTGGCCGTAGGCCAGAAATATCACAGAAGGCAACGGCGTACCACCTCCAAACAGCACCAAGCCTAGTAAAGCACTGTGGTGTTCAAATCAGTCTTCAGATTGATGACTGATTTACCTTTTTACCTACCTATATTCATTATTTCGGGTTGACCTGAGCCTTGGATTTTTGTTTTCGTCGATACCGAAGTTGCGACGTTGCGAAAAGCGACATACAACGTTGTTGCGGCGGACCATTCAGTTTCTGAAACTCTTTCTTTCGAGAACATCATCCAAATTTTCCGTTCCAGTCCGATAACTTCGTCTTGGTGCAGGTTCTTTTCTCTCATATTTTCTACAAAAATCTTTTAAGAATACTTTCTCATTGAAATATTCAACTAATTTGTTCCAACAGAAGCATAAAAAAAGTCAGTGACGACATCTGCACCGTTCGCAATTGAAATTTCCGATGTTTGCACTCCAGAATCAGGATAAACTCTGCTCTAACGGTTAGAAAGTATCGGTTGAAACTCGGCGCCTGCTCGGCGTTTGGCGGGTGACTTTTAATTTTGGCGAAACCCGCGCGCCCCTGGCTGTTTGATGTGATTCTGCAAGTCGGCCGGCAGTCGGCGGCCGGCGCGTCCCCGCAGGCTTTCCTCCGCCGCGCCGCACCGGAACGAATCCCCTGAGGAGTAAGCTCATCACGCTAATGAGCTAAATCCCTTTCCGCTGACGCTCCCGGATCTCACGGCTTCTTCGCCGGCCTTCGGGCGGCTCGGAGAGCACACTTTTTACGACGACCGGGGAACGTTGATACTCGGCTGCGGCGGCTGTAGCTTGTGATCCGTGATCGTCGACGGAGCCTGTAGTTGGTTGTTGAAATCATATGACCATTACTTCACCGGATTTGTAATTCCGCTACCCAGGTATTAAACTTTTCCCTTATTTAAAGAAAAGCATATTACTAACCATCAGCTGTTTATTGTATTTAGAACTTTGCCGGTCGCGGTTACCGGACGGTCTGCAGCGCGCCAGTCACGTTCTGCACGACGACTACGGTCGGGATTTGGATTCCACCCTCGGGCATGGATATTTGTGCTATCCTTAGCATTAGCTAGTTCATAAGTAGTTTCTAAGTTTAGGGACTGATGACCCCGTAGTTACGTCCCATAAGCTCTACATACGTGTGAACATTCAATTTGTTTAGAACTTTACCAGTTTCGGATAAAAGAAGTAAACCAAGGAACCTTAGGGTTTCTCGTCCGTCGACAACATGGTGATTAGAGACGGAGTTTAAGAGGGCCACACCCTGCCTATCTAACCCATGATAATTTAGGCAAGTATTTGACCCATTTCTGAAAAAAAAGAACTATTTGATCAGGACCTTAATGATTTTACTGTATGTTACTCAACTGTACTAAAATCTCCTATATCATTTTATAGTTTTTAAGAAATATTTATTAACAAAAAATATTAAGTTCTTTCTGCAGAAAATATTTTTTTAGAACTTCCTAATGAATATGAATATTAATGAATGTAGTACCAGAGGTAGCTTTTTGTATTACGCAGAATCTCGGAAAATTTCGTCCTTTTATCTATGATAGTTCCTGATATAATGGGGTATATGAACTTAAACTTTTAGTTTGCGGGAAATTGACTTGACTTGAAAAAAAAAAAATTAAAATAAAGAAATAATAAAAAGTTTTGAAATTTGTTACTTACAGTTAATTAAAAGCGTCCTGCTTCATATGATGGACCTTCTTTGTCCTCTAGCAGGTCTTCCACCTGGATGTTTGTCTTGCTTTCTTGGTCTTATTAGAAGCAGACCTGTCGACATCGTCTATCCACATTTTATCGCAATGTTGCAGCCCAGTGATCAAATTTTTATCAGGATTAATTCGCAGGTTTTCAGTACCCAACACTTTCCAATATTACCACAACTGAATGTAATAACAGCGTCATCAACTCCTCGTTTCATTGTCAGCATGCCTACAAATACCGTTTTAGGAAGACGTTTCCAAATTATGGTCTTGAAACATTCATTTGGGTTCTGTGTCTGCCCATGCAGACATTTCCTTAGACGTTCAGGACAACCCAAGTCCCTGAAAATAGGTTTAGTTGATGTAATAACATTAGCAGGAAGAGAATGCTGGTGATAATAAGATTCTCCAGTTGCCTGAGCCCTATCGTATTTGCACCACGAATTTTCTCCTGATGGACACAATACATAACATGGCTTATCATCAGTAGAGGACTTATGGCAGAATATGGCCCAAACGTCTCTCTTCATTGCCTCCAGATTTTCTTTATTTCTCCGAATTGCCAGCCCATTGTATAGCTGCAAGTTTTCTATTTCAGTTTTAGTTAACGTTAAGTATAACAACTACTCGCAATCACACTTGAACGAAGCTACCCGCGTGTTTGAAAGCGTGTTGTTTACAAACAGCAGAAACAAAAGAATATCCAAGGATAGCCAACACACTCGGGAGTAAAAATATCCCTAACGTTGAACGTAGGGGATATAAAGATCTAAGTGGGTAACAGAAAAGTGGACGTGACACATAAACACACGTAGTAGGAAAATGCTCCTTAAATGCTCGAATTTCTTTTTCTGCATAAACCTTTTCAGAGTACTTAAATAAAACCTTAATCTATCGAAATATGATGAAAACCTAAAAATCGACTTTTTTTTGCCTGAACCACGGTGTGGTCACCTTAAGCTTGGATTTCTGGGGAAGGATGTGGAAGAAAATCCGTCGTGCCCAATGAAAGTTACTATCCCGCCATTCGCCTGGAGTAATTCAGGGAAATCACGGAAAACCTTAATCTGGATGGCTGGAGGTGGCTTTTAAACAACATTTTCCCGATTTTGTCTTACACTGCACCACCTCGCTCAGTCGTATGTTATGCATCATCAGAAAAGTCTGTTAAAAATTACAGTTACAATGAAATGTGACATAAATGTGATAAATAAAACAATACCAGGCTTTATTATAGCGAGCCAGGGTCTAAGAATTCAATGAGTAACAAACGTATTAAAAACTACATAGTAGATCTGTTAAAGTGAGCAGAAATCATAGTGTGAAAATAGAATATCTTTGACCGCCATCACAGAATGTATCCTTTATGAGGTGTCATGGCGACTGATATAGAGAGTGTTAAATAAACATTACTTAAAATGATAGTTTGAACCGTGGAAGTTTTGGTTTTTACAGCGATAAGTTCACGCAGGGTGTACATAAAGTACGGCAACACTTCAATTAATTAATGCACAAGAAGACACATTTTACAGGTATCATACATATCTCATTTTGAAAAGAAACGCCGTGGTTTAGACGCAGAGGAAAAAAAATAAAAATAACAATAAAAAAGCTGTCTAAGACGCCTCGCTGGGAGCGCGCGATTGCTCGCCGTCGGAACTTCTAGTTCTGCCTGAGGGATGGGTGTATGTCCTTAGGTTACTTTAACTTAGATTAAGTAGTTTGTAAGCTACGGACTGATGACCACGCAATTTGGTCCAATAGATTTACAAACATTTGAACATTATTAAAGAGAAACACTGAAAGTTTTCCTTTCTTTATTTTTAACTTATTTTAATTTTTTCGTGTATACTGCCACAGCATTATTTGGTAATTTTTCGATAGTCAACGCCAGTCGCAAATATGGTAAGTTCAAGTACGAAGCGAGTTTTCTGTACGTTGGAGTTCGACAAAACAACTGTGCTATATCAAAAATTCATTACCACGGGTTGCTTGTGCCCGGCAAAGAGAAGCGGACGTCTCAGTATGTGTGAAGTGAATGTGGAATGCATTCGAGAGACATTCATAAGGAGTCCAAAGAAATCGCGGCGTCGTTCATCCCGAGAACTGGCATTGGCTGTAATGACAGTGTGGACAGTCCTGCAACAGAAGCTGTCTATGAAACCATTCGAATTGGAGCTAGTAAAGAAGCTCAATAACAAAGTAAAAGATAAGCATGTGTAACAACTGAATGTGGATCGCTTAATTTTTAGCGACGAGGCCATTTTTTACACACGGAAAAGTTAACAGGCATAATTTTCGAATCTGGGGTTACAGAGCATTCAAAGCAAAGCACTGAATTTGAGCGTGATTCCACAAAAGACTTTATTATTAATATTATTACTATTTTATTTTATATTATTATTGTTATTATTAATTGCCTTGTCACGTCGAAAATTATACGGGAAATTCTTCTTCACCGAGAGCACTGTCACTGGATATACCTGCTAGGACATGTTGCTGCCTCTTGAGTGCGTTTCACGGTACACCACTGTGCTATGAGTGTTGCCTGTCACCCAGGCCCGCTCCATGGCCTGTATAGCACCTGAACTCGCCATAATTGAGACTAGTGATGGCTATGGCCAAATTACCATAATACGCTGTGGTTGTATACATGAAAAAAATTCTCTGGGTTTCTCTTCAAAATTATGTATTTATGATATCTGTTCAAAGTTTCGTTCTTCTGCAATAAACAATTGAAAGTGTTCCCGAACTTTATGTACACGCTGTATACTGTTCATTCATTTAGGTCTTAAACATTTGATACATATTGTCACGTTGAAAACTGCAGGTGGTCGGGAATTCGAAGGCTGATCATTAATAGAGCACACTTAGAACACCTTTATTGATAACACAAAAATACACTCAGTACAGACTGACTCCTGATTGGAGTGCTCCACTATTTATAAATAGAAAGAATGTTTTGGAACTACAAGTACATCAAACATATGAAACATGTAGAACAATCTAGAAATAGTAAATACAAAGAAATAAATTTTCTTCTACCCGTGGCGAGATTTTAACTGGGGACAGCAAGCACAGCCATCTGCGATACCAACCACTACACCACGCGTGCTGTCGGAAGACTAGCGGCACTGCATTCCTTCCTGGAAGGACAGCGACCCGCTGTTAAGATCCCTTTGCGGCCAGCTGCTGTGTCCTGGATCTTGTCATGGGTCTTGTCATTGTCTGTATGGCAGTTCCGGAAAATCCTTCCCTAGTGCTTGCACGCCTTCCTTGCGGTAACGATCACAAGTGCTAGACCCACCTGGCTTCATCATTACCATAACGGTCTCTAGAGTCCTTGAACAAGAGTCTGTTTCCGTCTTTTTGTTCTCTGTGATCGTTGTAAAGCTTCATATGGAGGTCGTGCACAATTTCTCTTCGTTTTCGTTGTTTTGAGAACAGCTCATAATCCTCGACTTCGTATGTGACGTCTTGTTAAAATGTTCTGTAAGACCATTTGTCTGAGGATGGTAGGCAGTTGTTATTCTATGGACTATGTCGCAACGCAACATAATCTCTGATTCTAGTTTTTACATGAATACTTTTATTCGATCATATATCATCATACGTGGTGCACCATGGTTCAAAATAATGCCTTCTACTATGAATTTTGTGATCTCTGGGTCTTCTGCAGTCGTCACAGGTTTCGTGACAGCGTAGCGTGTGAGGTAATCAGTGCAGACTATTATCCATCGGTTACCGGCTCTCGACTTTGGAAACCTACCTAAAAGATCAATTCCAATCCTGTGGAATGGAGCTGCTGCAAGTGGAATTGGAACTAGATGATCTGGAGGTAACTGCGGCACATGCTTCCGTCACTGCCACGCCTTACTGTGACTGACATAGTGCTTGACAGATCGGTAGAGACCTTGCCAGTAATACCTGCGTCTGATTTTGTCTAGGGTCTTCACGAATCCCGGATGACAAGATATTGGAGAATAAAAGCTGGCCGGAGGTGAGCTGGAACGATCAGTATCCATTTGTGGCCCACTGGATCGTGATTGCTCTTATACAATATCCCGTTTATTTGAAACTATTCTTTCGTTGGTTCCCTTTCCCCAAGGCCTCTATCGTTTGTAATAATGCTGGATCTCTCCTCTGTTCTGCTGTAATATCACCTAACTCAGTGAGGGCTGAAATTTCATCCAAACTGTTGTGTTCGGCTAATGGATTCCTCGACAGGCAGTCGGCGTCCTTGTGTTTGCGCCCGATTTTGAATACCACTTTGACATCGTACTCTTGGAGCCTTAGTGCCCATCTTGTTGGTACACCTGATGGTTCCTTCAAATTAGTCAGCCTACATAACGTCTGTCACGACGGTGAATGGTTTAACGAATAAATGTTTGTAATGTTTATTAAGCTTAAGGGACTTAACTGCGGGGTCATCAGTCCCTAAACTTAAAAACTACTTATGAACTACCGTTTACTAAAGACGAAACAAACATCCATGCCGAGCGAATATTCGAACCCCCAACCATAGCGGCCGTGCAGACTGTGACTGGCGCGCCGCAGATCGCTCGGCCACCGCGCGCCAAGTTTTTCATTAATGTTTCAACATTGCAAGCTACATTTTTCCACTTCCTTTTTCCACTTTGATTCCCTGGTTGTAGATTGACTTTCATTTAGTGGACGTTGAGATTTAATGTAATCTTTCCTCGACTTCAGTCTTTCCACCACTGTCCGAACAGGGAATGTTCTCTATCCTCGTACTGTCTGCTTATGTCAGCCATCACCAACGTTTGCTGTCTAATCTGTGGGGCAACAATTCTAGAACACATGTAAAGCAGATAATGGTTTGTCGGCTTCCGGCATCCCGTAATTAATCGACATGAATCGTTCAGTGCTGCATCTAACCTGTGGGCGTGCGTCGATGTTCTCCATACGAGGCATGCATATTCAGCTGAAGCAAAACACAGTGTCATGGATGATGAACGTAGAATTTCAGAATTTTCTCCCCAGTGTGAATTGGTAAGTTTGTGGATTATACCGTTCCGTGTGATGATTTTCGATCATTTTTCTTACACGTTTCTTGTAGGACAATGTACGATCAAACGCGACTCCTTGATAAACTGGGTTTGGACAATGTTTTACTGAGTTCCATTACAACTGTAATTTCCTTTTTGGTTCCTCATTGTTCAGGTGAAATAAACAAGTCAGCATCTTTGCTGGATTTGATTAAGCTGCTAGGGAATCTGTTATATTTCTTCCAATGTGACTTATTGATCTGGATTGGCAGACAATTGCTACATCATCAACATAGATAAACCTTATTGTATTTGGTCCAACTGGTATACAGGTACAAAAGTAGAGGGGACCAGTACCTTGTTTCTTGTGATTCCTCCAGCGTCTTTTTTTGCTGTGATCTCACAACTTCAGTAAGACGGTAGCTTCCAGTCATTTTCAAAACAAAACAAAAAATTAAATTAAATAAAATCCCAGGAGGATTTTATAGTTTATTGTAACGTATGCTGCTCATAGTTGACGAATAACACACCAGTTTTTCACCATTCTCAAACCAGTCCTATTTTATTCAAGACATGACGTTCGTATAGTTTGAATGGGCAACACAGCAGCGATATTTGATGGTAGTTCTTGGCCTCTTCTCTTGATTTACCAGACTTTGGGACTGCTACTACCTTGTCCTTTAGCCTTAGCTGTGGGAAAGTCTTGTTATCCCAGAAAAAGTTATAGAGTAGTACCAGCCACTCCTTACCAATTGGGCCGTATGTTATGTATAAATTAATTAACAACATAATCAGGACCCGGGGCCTTTCTGGTTTTCAAGGAACAGATTTCTGCTTTCAGATCTATTGAAGTGAAATATGTCACCTGTGATATTTCAGCCACTTGTGACCTCTTATACGGAATGACTATCTTGCTGTTCCTGGTTGTTTTACCATTCAGAAGGAGCTGATCTGCGATCTGATTGTCATGGAAACCTAATTCCTTAGGGGCTGCTGGGTTGCAAGATAATCGTTTTATTTCTTAATAATAGGAGTATAAGAGAGCAAGACAAGTGAAGCTGGTGCAGATGATATATTTCACCGTTCATAGCTTTCTATGATTTTTCTTCCTTGCCGAAAGTGATTTGGTAGTACATTTTGTAATCATTATCAACCGTCTTTGTGTTTCTTAAAATACAAGTTACAATTTCTGCAAGAATATTGCATGCCACGTGGAAGGATAAGAAAGCTACAGTAGTCATGCTTCTTTTTCGACTATCGCTAACAGAGATACCGAGCAGTTTTACGCACATCCATCTTTGGAAAGACATTGATCTATGCGCCATCCCGCTATGGGCACTGGAGACTTTTTTCTTTCTTTTCGTGTGTGTGTGTGTGTATGTGTGTGTGTGTGTGTGTGTGTGTGTGTGCTCTGACTCTAGACTCATCTTCTTTGTAGGTTTATTCTTGTTGTGTGTAAGGTATGTTTTGGAATACATCACTTTATTTATTTATTTACATTACTTTTGGGAGATAATTGGAGCACACCTGGGCTTAGGTATAATTGAGAACTTAATTTATATATCCCTTGCGAATTTCCTCTCTCATCCTATCCACCGTCTCGAGGTGCGATGTGCAGTTCACTGGCCCTCGTGTAGCGCAGTGCCCCCAGAGTCCACCGTTGGTATCGAATCGTAGGTGACTTCCCACGCTTCGCAGCCATACATCAATTACGGATGTGTCGTCGATTTATAGAGACGGTATTTGGTTCTGACGTTCAGGTTTCTACTGGTGAAGGAAGGCGCTAAGGCAGTCATAAATTTCAGGGTGTACTTCTTCCGTTCTAGTGTATTTTCCTTGAAGGTGAGTGAGTTGTCAAATATCACCCCCAGATATCGTGTGGAAGGCGCCCAAGGTATATTCTGGCCTCCAACCCTCAGTAGTGTACATGTCTGGCCGACATTTCTTCGTGAAGAGTACGGCAGCCGTTTCCGCAGCGTTGCTCGTTATTTTGTTTAACTGCGTCCACTCCGGCGCTGGAGAGCGCTGCGATCGCAAATCACGATGAGCAGCACGTTCCGTGGGATGTAGCAAGTCGTTTCAGAGCGTGCAGACAGCACGTCTGGCGTACGCCACGTAGAACAACACGTCTCGTGTGATGACGGATATTTGGTGTGTATTGTGTAAACCCAAAATCTGCATCGAGCGAGGTGGCGCAGTGGTAACGCACTGGACTCGTATTCGGAAGGATGGTGGTTCAAATTCACCTCCGGCCATCCAGATTTAGGTTTTCCGTGATTTCCCTAAATCACTCCAGGCAAATGCCGGGATGGTTCCTGAAGCAGAACGTTTCGTTCGAACATTCAAGTCTCACATGGAAAAGATGAAACGTCAGCACTCCAGGCAGCAACCTCTTCAAATTTTCCTGTCTACGTATCGGTATGCCACGTGACGGCCCGTCTCCTGCCGAGCTGCTAAACGGCCGCCGTCACCGCACTCTCCTTCACCTGCTGCAGCCTCCCACGCACCGAGTCGGTTCGTATGGCGCTTCGCGTTTTCAGGTTTCTACGCCGGTGCTGTACAGGATGTTTGCTGGAAACAAGAAGATATGGTTGCCGGGCACCATTCAACGCGTGCTTGGTCGCAATATGTTTGTTGTACGTTCTTCCACAGGGTCGGAGCTGCGGTGCCACGCAAACCAATTGCGCCTGCACAGGCCGTGCGATCCTGTCTCGGGTTTCTTGATTCCAGACCCAGTTCACCGCCAGGGAGCACAGCCACATCGTTCGTCCCCGGACTACGAGATCCGTATGGACGTCGACGCACCTCCGACGCAGTCGTCGCCGCCGCTGTCGCCGCCGCAGATGACAGCGTCACCGAAAGGAATTCCGGGACCGTGCGTGCCCCCGCCGCCTGGACCACGCACCTCAGAAGAAGATGACCTGCTCCCTCTGGGCGGAGGCGGGCGCCCTTCCGCTGGTTTTGGCGGGTTTACCGGCGGATCGCAAGATGTATACCAGGGCCCGGACGGCGTCTCGATCCCACCAGTAACGCCCCCGCCCAGGCCCTCCTCCCAGTGCCGTCGCCATGGCCCTCAGCCCTACGCCACGATGGCGCGGCGGTTTGGGGGGGAGGGGAGGGGTGTGGTGTCGCACAAGTCCAAAGTGCGCGCCACCTACTTTCGCCGCGCGCCGCAATGCACGCACGGCGCGGCGTTCTTACGACGACCGCCACGAGCGCCCTCTGCTGCAACTCCGCTCGTGGCCACCACTGAACGACATCGTTGACTTGGGACTGAGATAGTAACCAGTTAACACTTCGGAGTCAGGTAGGCACCAGTAAAGACTTGGCTATCGTACAGGCACTAGGCAGGACTCTAGCTCAACTATGTATCAGCATTCTGCAGTACTGAGCTATGTAAAAGTTAAGTATTGTATAAATTCTGTGCAATATATGTCTCGTTCTAATTTACTCTAGTGTTTCCAGTTTCTGCTGTCCCACTGGCTGCTCACATTCGTACCTGCACAAGCGTGCTTCCTTTATTTCTGTGTCGGTACTTTTCTACTCGGCCACCGACACCTACGACGGAAACGAGAAACAAAAGCGGCGACGAACTGGGACACAAAAGTTCCTTTCAAAGGGCGCGACCGATTTCCTTCCCTCATCCTTACCCAAAACTCCGAGCGTAAGCTCCGCCTCTAATGACCACGCTGTTGACGGGACGTAAAACCCTGAGATTCCTTCCAAAATCTGCAGAATTTCTGGGTCGCCGTATGAGTGAGGCAAGGTGCTCAGTTGCGAGTGGAGCAATGGGCGTCGCCGGCTACTGATGCTCCTGCTGGTGGATTTGGGTCGCTCGCGGCGGTGCGTCACGTCGCGGTACTCGCAATACGCACAGACCGACTCGGCAATTAACGCCGCACTAGTATGAGAGTCGCCGACGCCGCCGGTTTCGGCATCAGTTGCGCGCTGGACGATATACGGCCGCCCTTAATGTCTTTGCGGGCAATGAAATTTATTGTCGGGTCCGCCGGACGAGGGTGGAAATTTCATTGATTGTAAACAGTACTCACCATTTCCAATTACTATTAGTGAGCGGGCCCGTCATTTTGATGGTCGCGACGCACTCGAGGCGAGACCCGTTAGTCGTTACGTCGTGCATTGGGGAAATTGTGGTCGTTGCCCTCGTCGCATTTACATTTAATGCACGAGTAGATTGTTTGTCTTATTTTCAGGATTTTCATGTAATGTTACATGTTGTTCCTGTTTCCGTACAGAGTTCTCGACTATTTAGGAAATTTACATATATATGTGGTTTCTGCTCTTTCGACGGAAATTATCAGCTGAGTTATAACTGCTATGCCTCGCTGAACGCATCACCAGGAATCTTAACGTTACGAAAGCAACAGCGGCCGTCTTATTGGACGTGAAAAAAGCGTACGACAACGGGTGGAGGGAACAGCTCAACAGAAAATTCTTTGAACAAACCACAATGCAGTACTGTTAGATCAAACTAATTGCGAACTACTTAACCGATACGAAGATGACAGTAGCGGTAGTCACTAGACACTAGACGTATTAGAGCTGGTGAGCTACAGGGCTGTGTGCTGTCCCCGATACTCTTCAATATATATGTCAACGATAAACCCGACCGTTGTAGGAGTTCATATCGCACAATTCGCCGATGATAAGGCATTTCTGACCAGTGGAAGACATATCGACCCAACATTACCCGCCTACAAGGACAACCACCGAATGGTGTAAAACCAACAAGGTGAAGCTGACTCCAGTCAATACTATAGCGATTTACTTTACCAGGAAGCGACCACAGATGACGTCCAACCTACGTCTCAACGGGCAAGACACCACTGGGGAACTGCATTGAATTATCAGGGAGTTACCCTACATAAACACAGCGATGACTTAAGACCTAAGATTTATGCAAGGTCCTACAGCTTGATGCCACTGTTCTTCATCCTCCGTCTAGGGCCTAACTAGTGCAACACAGGTAGCAAGAATACAATTCGTCCAAACCAAGACACTGGATCCTAAGGCCAGATCGGTACATCAGAAATGTAGACATCCATGGAGCACTCTGAATGGATACCATCATGGAGGCCTACACGTAAAAGGACGATCAGGATTCACAACAAAGTGGGCCAACTTCGAAATACCATCCACAACATCTGGCCACCAGGATGGATCATTCCATTACCCTGGCACATATATAAGATGCCACGATCCTTAACTAATTAGAAGATAATTTTGAGTAGAACTCATTGTTTAAATTACTAATATCAGCACATTGTAATTGAAATTGTTTTGTTTGAATACATCATCCGGGGATATTGCGGGCCAAGATAAAGGCCCATATGGGTACATCCCCAAAGTTTATTGTGCACTCCAAATAAATCGTAATCCCATGAAGTCAAAATTGTCAGCTGACATGAGAATATTCACTTTGTTACACAAAAAATAAGAATAAATATAATAATATTTCGGAAATGTGCGAAAGAACAGACGCCACTTTTGATTCTGCTTCCCCCCAAGATCTCCTTGGCCTTTGTCAAGTGTTAAATAGCCGCGCTGCGGCCTGGGACGTCAATGAAGCTTTGTGCTTCGCCATATAAGGTAATGTTTGCGCTCTGAGTAGGTTGCGTCCGCTTTTGGCTGCTGGCTGTGACGTCACTGGGGCTCGTTTCTTCGTCCCGTGACCGCCGCGTCCGCTTCAGCCTCTCTGTGCTAGGCTGCAAGACGACGTCCGTGTTAATGGTCTACAACGATATCTTTATTTCAGTTTGCTTCCTTTGTGACACTATCTTAATATCCTTCCGTTTTAGATATCACAGTCGCTAGTCGAAAATAATTCGGTGCCGAATTTGTTTTCTACTCACATTCCCGGAATGTGCGATGTTAACTGAAAAATGGGTGAGGCTGAAATGTATACCTAGTCAGGATTCTGACACGATTTTTCTGCTTTGTAGACAGTTGCGCTGATCACCATACCCTCTTTTCTTTCCTTTTGCGTTGTTTCATCCGTTTAAGAAGTTTGTTCCGTCTTGCTCTAGGTTCATCGTATAATTCTTGCCTCATTGTTTTTATTACAAAGAGCGTTCAGCCCTCTCAACGGCCACACAGAGCCCCCAACTCGGCCCACTGGGGACACAGCGGTCACCACACCTAGACAAAGCACGCCTATAACTAGTACTTTTTTATACTGATTCCCGTAACAGTAAGGGCGTAAGTGTGCCTCCACCCTGGAGAAAGCATCATTGCCCGTCACCGACATGTTATGTAAGGTATATATATGATGTGTCTGTTCTTTGGGACACCATATATGCGTTACATACAGTATGCTGATGACGGGCAATGATCCTTTCTTTAGCGCGAAGGCATTCAAAGGCCCTTACTCTTACAGGAATAAGAGAATTTGGGTAATAGGGGCAGGATAAAGTTGGGTACTTGAGCAATCGCTGCAAGTGTGGTTATCGTTGTGTCCCCAGTGGCGTAGGGGTCAGCGCAACTGCCTAGAAGCAGGGAAGTCGGGTTAGATTCCCGGTTGGGTATACAAACTTCTAATAGTAAAATGTAGACTTTCACGGACGGAAATGTCATCCCCATTAAAACCATCCAGGCTGTTATTCAGTGGCGAGCCAGCGTGTGTGTCGGACCTGCAATCCTACAGGCTTCCCTGAAGATGTCCTTCGCAGACTGGGACGAAATGTTGGGTTTTGACAACAAATTCAACCAACCACAGCATAACAGCCCAGATAATTTTAATGGATATGATTTACAACTTCACCCATCCACAGTTAATGTCACTCATTCCGTGAATATGAACTTTGGCAACTAGATGTCACGACAGAAAAAGGAGCTGATATAAAACAAGGTTTATAGTTCTAACATCATGAAGTATTTGGTGGGAGTTTTTGGTCAGTAATGCATGACATTGTTATAGAGACACTTTACGAATAAGATCCTCGAAGTATTGTAGCTGTTCTGAAAACCAGTTCTGGACAAACTCCTTATTAATATCTACTTTTCATCCACTCTCTGTAAGTCGTTGTTGTGGTCTTCAGTCGGCAGACTGGTTTGATGCAGCCCTCCAAGTTACCCTCTCCTGTGCAAGCCTCTTCATCTGAGAACGGTAAACTAGATCCTTTTGAATCTGCTTACTGTCTCCCTCTTCCTTCTAATTCTAAGTTGACGATTCCTTGACGTCTCAGAATGTATGCCACCAATGTATCCCTTCTCTTCGTTAGGATGTGCCGGAAGCTCCTTATCTCCCCACGTCTCTTGAGCACCTCATTAGTCACGTGATCTACCCATCTAATTTTCATCATCTTGACTGTAGACGTACTGCTCCCTCAAGCGTCACGTCATTTGTAGCTTCCATCCCGCCTGGATTTCTGCTCCCCCATCCTACTACAAAATCTTACAAATCATTGGACGCCATGCCCTCCGCCTCACTTACCGCATCCGGCTTCCCTCCCCCAAGCGGATCCTTTATGACCTAATCCATTTTCCCAATCTCCTCCAAAACGTCGAACATATCTGAATCCTTTACAACAACCGCAAGATAGACTCCCACGACCTCCTGGTATACCCCATCCTACACCAAACCCGGGCCTATACCGCTGCATACATTACTCCCTCCCTTCAACTCCACACTCTCCACATATTTTCCATGGGTAACTTCCGCCACCTCTCCCTCCCAAATGACGCCCTCCGTCCCGAAATTTCTCTATATATCAACCCTGATCCCATCTCATTGATGAAGCGTCCTCTCTCCCCCTCCTCTCCCCCCCCTGCCCTGGAGTCCCTAATCCTCCTCTCCAACCTCTCTACTACCTCCTCCCCCGCTCTTCCCACCCTCCCCCTACCACTAAGCGGGATCCTGTGCTGCCAGTTCTAAAAGTACAACTTGCAGTGTTGTTTGTCAAGTACTTCAGTGCTTTTTTTTGTTTTTTTGTTGTTGTTTTTTTATCTGTGTCCACCGTTTACAGACAAATGTCACATTGTTTGCTTTTACACAATGTCTCCAAGTGCTCTCAATCTTATTCTTGTGTCATAATGGTTGTTTTTAACGTCACCTTGGCTCTTTGTTTTAACTGAATATGTATGTTTTTGTTTATCTGTCAATACTGCAGGCTCTTCAAGTTATCTTCTTCTCTACATTTTAATTCATCACTAACTCCTTCTCACGTTTTAAATCTCCATGCCTATGCTTTAAGTACTTTCCGCAGATGAGCAGCACTTAAGGCTGCTGCCAGGCTACTGGCGTGTTCATGCTGGTGTTAAATAACAATAAACAAATAGCTACAGAAAGAGCAGGAGCTATGTCACGTGGGTCTAGTTCACAGGTTAGATACAAGGTGGCACGAGCACCCTGAAAATTGCCAATGCACAACTTTTTATGTTATGTCGCATATACCCCTCTCTCACTAGAACCCTCAAATGACCATATCTTTTGACCGCCTTGACTTAGAAACTGCCCTAGACCTATAATTTTCAGCCACGGTTCTACACTGCTCAGGTGTCATATCATTACAAAATATTATAACGTATTTTATTCAGATTTTTGTTACAATTGTAATATGTTACAGTATCTTTACATTTACACGGCATTTACTTAGAGCTAGTCACCATGGGGCTACTAAAATTGTGAAAATTCCTTCTCGTTGCCCTCTAATATGCCAGTGCAGTTGAACACCGGGTGACGTGGACCATATGGAGTTATCAATCAGCTTTTTAACTTGGCCATTCTTCCATGCGTACAGTATTCAGGTCTGAAACCATTGAGGGAGGTGAGGTGCTGGTCTGGATGCAGTGCATCTGCCTAGTCTATCCCAGACTTGTTCAATCGGGTTTGAGTCCGGTGAACAAGCTGATCACTCCATTCATTCACTTCCCTCAGTATCAATCATGTTGTTAACCAGTGCATCTCTGTGGGGACAAGCGTTATCGTCCACAAGTTAGGACCCATCTTATATGGCATCAGCGTATGGCACAACAAAAGGTCGAAGGATTTTGTCTTTACATTCTATACCTTCGAGCAATTAAAGCTTCATTCAGAACGTCCTAGAGGACCCTACCCAAATCATACGTCCACCACCATCATGTGCTGTTCTTTCCTACACATAAGCAGGTTTTTCCACGTTCTCTCCAGATCTGGGTACGATGATTGTCCGGCTGAACACAAAATCTAGACTCATCTGTGAACAGAACCCCGCGCGATTCGTTATTAGGCAATCCCCGCCCAGTTTCTGCGGGTGGCACGATGTCGTGGTTTTAATAGGACACACACCATAGGCCTCCTTGCGCAGTAGTACGATCCTCGAAGCCGATTTCGATGTATTTGTGTTGATATTGCGCGTCCTGTTGCTGCTTGGAGGGTGCGTTGCAGCTAATTTGCATTCAACCTCTTGTCTCGACGGGCTATTAACACGTTCGCTGCCGTTCACGCTCTGGCGCGGTGATGCTAGGTGCCACTTCACGCTCTGGCGCGTGATCGTATTTTTGACAGTATCTTTTCATAGTTTTGAGCCACTGAATGTTTTGGTTTTAGTTTTCAGTTTTTTTATATGGTATTTATTTGCATTTGTATTTTTGCGAAAACGACAAATGAACAATATAAACAGTACATACAAGGTAAAACATATGCTTATTTCTATATCATCAGCAATATAAGTATGAATAATATCAAAACTAAGAAGTATTTTTTTATAAACTGGTAACTAATCGAAATAAAATAATCAAATGCTTGCTTGCTTGTTTACATAAGAATCCAATAAATCTATCTTGACATCATGAGAAGCGTGTGTGGCCCGTAGCCGGTAATGCAAACGATGAAATCTGGAACCACGTACGTGTGCATATCACTTATACTCTTCCCTGAGTGCCTACCAGAATATACAGCTATATTAGACGATGCGCCGGCCGCGGTGGCCGAGGGGATTGAGGCGATCCAGTCACGGTCTGCACGGCCACTATGGTCGGGGGTTAGAATCCCTCCTCGGGCATGGATATTTGTGCCGTCCTTAGTCTTGGCTAGTTCATAAGTAGTTTGTAAGCTTAGGGACTGATGACCCCGTAATTAAGTCCCATAAGTTCTACAAACATTTTTTTTTATTAGACGATGCCAGCTTACAACAACCCATAATAGGATGCTAGGTCGCAGCACGCGCCACAGCGTGAGCGGCACCTGACTCAAGTAACGTTTACACGCGCCAGAGCGTGAACGGCAGCGAACTTGTTAAAAGTAGATGTTCAAAAATGTTATAATATTTGTAAATCTATCGGACCAAACTGTGTGGTCATCAGTCCGTAGCTTACAAACTGCTTAAACTAACCTACAGGACAGCACACACACCCTTGCTCCAGGGCGGAGGCGAACAACCGACGGCGAACAACAGCGCCTTAGACCGCTCGGCTACTCCACCGCGGTAGGAGATGTTCAAATGTTTGTGAAGGTTATGGAACTGCGGGATCATACTAAAGACAACACAAACATGCATACCCGAGGGAAAATTCGAACCTCCGGCGCGGGAGGCCGCGCGATCCTCAAAGTGACGCTCCAAACCATTCGGCCAGTCCCGCGCGGCTTAACGGGAGATACCGTTGATCTCTTGTAACCCGTGAACGACTTCGGCGTTGCCTTCTTTTAACGATTTCTGTTGTCTGAAATTGCGTCCAAGTCCAGGAAACTACACTTTGAGACGAATAGCTACAGTCACTTCCTTCTGTCTCTGTCCCGCTTCCAACCTTCCCATGGCTCTCCCTGCCATGCCTTCCGGTAAATCATATACATACACTGTACTACTTCCTCACTACACTATCTGAACCTAACAGCTTGTGTAATTCGTTTGATAAAGTAAACACAAGTCAACACCCTACCCCCTCTTCAGCAAATTTCCGTTATTACCACCATCTTGGTTACCGTAATTTTGTCGTCTCCAATCCGTACAGCTGACAGAAAGCCATTGAACCAGTTTAGTTAATTCTGCCGATGAAAATACTTCAGGGCCCCTAATTGTTTTGACCTATGTATTTACACCTGTTAAAGTACAGATCGTTAAAAAGGTTCATAAGGAATCTGTTAAATGGCTTGAGTAAATTGTAAATAGAATGGGACGTATAATATGGCATCCATGTCATCCATTATAATTGTGCAATTAGAACTAAAAATGATGTGACAAGCTTTCTACGGCAGACTAGGTATTACACTTAACAAAATAGAATAAAGAGAATGTAATGAAAACCCAGTATCTGGAGATAAAGCAAAACTCAGAGAGATAGAAAGAGACAGAGATAGAGAGAGGGTGAGGGAGAGTAAGAGATAAAGCAACCGTTAAACCTCGAAAATGGGAAATCCAAGTTAATGGAAGCGGGATACATTAGCAGAAACAGTGGTAGCAAGTTGAACTTACTGCATTACTGCTAACGGACTCGAGATACTGAATGCTAGCGAACTATTTGGTGCGACTGCACCAGAGCAGCTACCGTAATTGCTGCGAACTTCCGGCTTCCTTTCATCGTAGTCGACCGTTGCGCTGCAGACTCGTTGCTGTTACGACGGTGGTGGAGAGTCAGCAGTATTATAGCAAGGAACCCCTTGAGTGTAAGATGGCAAGTTCACCCTCTAGCATCTGTTATTTGAGTGTTGTCTTAACAAGTGTGACATTAAAATTATGCTACCTGCCAATGAAACTGTGTATTATGAAGGCGACAGGAAATAAGTTTCCGATAGGAGCAGAGAGAAAAATTTCTTTGGGTTGTGTAATAAAAATTTCACTTTTTAAATTCAGGAATCGCTATCATCCAAGCAACGTTACGAACTATATATATATATATATATATATATATATATATATATTTCACTAAGCGTGTTTGCCTCTGTAACTTATAAAATAATAGGTGACGGGAAATTTTAATGAGGTAGGTCAACACAAGAAATGTTACACTTTCTGCGGAGCTATGAACATAGTTTATTGTATCATTTTCCAGAGTTCCAGCACAAAAATATAATTTTTAAATGGATCAATAGTTTCTTCTATCGTGCATTGGAATCGTTGAAACCAGCTGTGTCCAAATCAACTTAAACTACATTCCTAGCACTGTTAGTTTGGGAGCTACAACACTTCAAAGTTTCAGGGGCAGATACCACACGCTGTACATAATACATGGCTGTGTGGTGGGTAATAGATGCTATGGCGATGGGAAGTTGATTTACATGAGATGTTCAAATGTGTGTCCATGTTCCTCAATGCATAATGCAAAGCGCCGTCGAAAGGATCTGCGGACGAGATGTAACATCGCCGGTGTGACGGTGAGACATGCGTCCTCGATGCGCCGTTTTATATCAACTGAGGATGTGGGCTCAGTGACATAATCACGATCCTTAAGATATCCCCACAAAAATAAATCTACTCGTGTTAAATCGGGCGACCTTGCGGGCCATGTATGAGGACCATGGCGCCCCAACCATCTTCCTGCAACCTGTTGTTTAGTTCTTCCACAACGGCACGCGCAGAATGGGCTGGGTGACTATCGTTCTGCATCCACATATGGAGTCTCATGTGTAGACACACATATTCAAGGAGACCACCCACACTGTCGGCTATAAAAATGTGATATAACTCACCTGTTAGTGTACCTGGAAAGAGTGTGGACTGATGATTTCATCCCCAAAGATTCCACACCACACGTTAATAGACCACATATATTGACGGCTGACAGGTCATACCCACCGAGGATTGTCTGCGGCCCAGTAGTGCATGTTATTGCGATTCACTGCACCAGAATTTGTGAACGTGGACTCATCAGAGAACATAACACTTTGTATAGACTCCAGCGTGAAATTACGCATGGCCCACTCCCAGAATATCACTCTTGCACGGAAAAACGTTCCTATGCAGCTCCTGGATCAGTGACAGGCGGTACGGGTGAAACCTGTGGCCGTGTACTATACGCCACGCAGATGTGAGACTGACACCAGCGACTGCAGCAACGGGTCGTAAACTGACATGAGGATCATGGCATAGTGCAGCTAAAAGAAACACCTTAGTGTCGTTGTTCGGCACGTAAGAATGTAATGGCTGCCGGGGCTCTTCGCCTAGGATATCTCACGGCATACGCCGTGGCTGCTTCAGTGGCATCGTGTCGGCACTCGGCGAGCATCAGAAACATGTCAACGTATTTTTGTTCGTCTATGTCATCGTCATCTGATGTCAGTAACTGTGGTATATTGAGCCCTGGTTGTTTGTGTGGCTCCAACTGTCGGGTATGCGGCCGTATGCGGCGACAGTCGGCAGCCTAACAGGGCATCGAGAAAGCTTCTCTCTCCGTGACACCGGCGACGTTACAACTCGGCCGCATCACATTTCATAGCTCCGCGGAAAGTGCAACATTTCTTATGTTGACCTACCGCACTAAAATTTCCCGTCACCTATTACTTTATAAGTTACAGAGGCAAACACACTTAGTGAAACACCATACATATATATATATATATATATATATATATATATATATATATATATATATATATATATATATAAACAACTAATAAAAATGGCATATCAAAGGATCACAAAATTTAGTTCCATCCAGGCCATAATCCTTGGGAGTTCGTGCAGGAGTATCATTTAGGTATCATCTACATACATACTCTGCAATCCACCGTAAGGTGAGTGGCGGGGGGTACACTGTACCACTACTAGGCATTTCCTTTCCTATTCCACTCCCAAATAGAACGAGGAAAAAAGAATGCTTGTATGCCTCCGTACGAGCCCTGATTTCTCTTATCTTGTCTTTGTGATCACCACGCGAAATGTAAGTAGGCGGCAGCAAGATCGTACTACACTTATCTTCAAATTCCGTCCCTCTACATTTCCTCAACAGAAATTCATAAAACAGCGTCGTCTTTCCTCCAGCGATCCCGAATTGAGTTTCCGGAGCATTTCTGTGACTCGCGTATGGATCGAACCTACCAGTAAAAAACCTAGCTTCTCGCCTCTGAACTGCTTCTATATCTTCCTTTAACACTTGGGAAATACTCAAGACGTTGTCGTACAAGCGTTTTATACGCGGTCTCCTTTACAGGTGAAGTACATCTCCCAAATTTCTCCCAATAAACCGAAATCGGCTTTCTGTCTGACTCAAAACTGCCCTTACATGTTCGTTCCATTTAATATCGCTCTGTAGTGTTACGCCGAGATATTTGAACGACATGACTGTATCACGAAACTCACTACTAATGCTGTATTCGAATATTATGGGATTGTTTTTCCTACTCATGCGCATCACCTTACATTTTTCTACATTTAAAGCTAGCTGCCATTCTTCGCACCAACTAGAAATTTTGTCTTAGTCATTCTGCATGCTGTTACAGTCAGTTAAAGACAACATCCTCCCATACACCATAGCATCATCAGCAAACAGCCGCAAATTACAAATTACTCTGTCCATCAGGTCATTTATATAGATATAAAATAATAGCGGTCCTATCACTCTCCCCTGGGGCACGCCTGACGATGCACTCGTCTCTGATGAACACCCGCCGGTGAGAACAATGTACTGCGTTCTGTTATTTGGAAGTCTTCCAGCCAGTCACAAATCTGTGAACCTATTCAATAAGCTCATACCTTCGTTAGCAGTCTGTAGTGTGGCACCGCGTCAAACGCATTTCTGAAGTCGAGAAAAACATAATCCACCTGTTGCCCTTCATCCATGGCTCGCAAGATGTCATGTGAGAAAAGGGCAAGCTGAGTTTCACGTGAACGATGTTTCCTAAAACTATGCTGATTCATAGAAAGAAGCTTTTCCGTCTCAAGGAATTTTACTATATTCGAACTGAGAATATGCTCCAAAATTCTACAGGAAACTGATGTCAGATATTAGCCTGTAATAGTGTGGGTCAGTTCTCTTTCTTATAAACGGGAGTAGCCTGCGCTATTAAGAAATGCAACGAAGATTGATGGAATATGATGGCATCCCATCTAATCCGAAACCGTCATTGAGCTATCTTCTTAGGGATGGCTTCTATGTTTTATAGGCCTGGAGAGAACACGTAGTTGATTTTCTGTCACAGTTGCAAATAAAGAACTTATTCTTGTTTACTGCACTGATGTTCAGCACTAACGCATAGGCACAATTTTATCTCATTTCTTCGAAAAAAAAAAAAAAAAAAAAAAAAAAAAAAAAAAAAAAAAAAAAAAAACAGTACGTTGCCGTATACGAACGGTGTGGTACTGGGGTTGCTGTGATAAAGATACGTATTCGTGTGGGTCGCCTAACGCCAACTGGGCATATAAAAGTCTGCGCAACTACGTTCGCTTCGCAGTACTGCAGTGATTTCTGTTGCTTTCCGTGAATAATGTTGGTTCTTCTTTCTGTTTGGAGAACTCTTGACGCCTAATCGCTTAGATAACGGCACGAGACGTAGAATCGTCGTTGGGCTTCAGTCAGAGCAGTCCCAACCTGACGTAGTAAAACCAAGTGTTATCTCGGATTTGTGGAAGCAGATGACCCGGACAGGTCTTCCATTACCTGTAACGGTATCTGGCGCTTTTAACTGAGTTAAATAATTATTCACTTAAGATTTACGAATTCTGCCGACTTCTGTGTTTGTAAAGGTAGTCTATTACTTGCCGGAAAATGAAAATGTGTGCTGGAAGACTCGAACTCGGGTCTTTCGCTTTTCGCGAGCGGTCGCCTTAATAACTCGGCCACCTTAACAATCTCCCCGGCCAGACCAAAACTTCCGTTTTTCACGCTTGCCTCCGCCTTTAACCGAGCTTCAGGTGAGGTATACAGCCAAACAGGTGTAGAACAAGTTTTGTTTTAGTTTTGTGTGATTACAACACGTTAAAGCATGATGATTTGGACTTTTTTTAAATTATGACAACCAAATAATGTTGGTGAACTAGTATATTTTTTTTTTTTTTTGGTGATGAATGAAATGAAATGAAATATCGAAAGATGGCAGTATATCTTGCCGAAACCAGTCATCGGAATAAAGATGGTAAGCGATTTTGGCTGTTTTCTTTAATAAGTTAATTGAAAAGATCATCTCCCCCCAAGTCTGACAAACTTTTATAAAATGTGATTCCAACTCATCTACAGACTCTTTCCCTTGAGTCATTTACCCCCACATGCAGGGTCGGCTTTGTTAATCGGATTTGGCGTGTTAATAGTTACTGGGTGGCCAGATGCCCCACCCCGCTCCCTGTAGGAAATGTGTAGCCCAAATGTCTGCGTATAGTGTTATTTATGTGGAAGGGCAAAGTGTTACGAAATGTTTGCGAATCGTGTACCTCAGGTGGAACATGGGGACCAGACCAGTATTCACCTAGGGGGATGTGGAAAACCGCCTAAAAACCAGGCTGGCCTGCACTCCGACTCCTTTCAGGGTCCGATACACCTCCCCGTCTCGGAAAGCGGTGCGTTGGACCAACGGCTAACCGAGCGAGACCCAGCTCTTCTACAGACTGAGATCTTGTAATTTTGTTTCTTATAGAATTGACACCCTTGTTCTTATCCCTAGTTTATCAATTTCTTGGATCAAATCTCAAAACACGAAATACGAAACATAATTATTTCATTGTAATTTCTAGAACTTAAATATGCTACACCATGCCATTGACAACTCAATTCAACTGAAATATCAAGGTACATACACTATGAGGTAATCCAATACGACGAGTACTCACTCATCTGACGGCAACGTGTTTCGTCAGTTTCCAGTCAGTCTGACTAACGGAAATCTGACACATAAAATTAATTTTTCGTGTCTCTTTCCTCCCAACTTTGTGCATATCGATTATGACGTTCAAGATTATTCAAGAGCCTAAGTATATGAAATATTCCAGAGCAAATTCTAAACGGTGAAAACTCTTGTCAATATCCGTACCTAGTGGGGGATGGCTTACTGCGTTTTAGACACGGGGATAGTTTGAAATATCGCCACATACAAATGTTAAAAGCCAGAAATCAAATGATAGCTAATGAGCTTCACCAGTTCTTTGTAATGATTTAATGTAAGTAGACAAAGACTATTACGAACTTACATTAATGTTAACAATGTTTAAAGTTCTGACAGTTCTCATTCATTTATAAAGAGATCACACCTGAGGATGCAACTTTAAGCTGCGAAACCGGTTGTGTGTGTCCTTCAATAAAGGAATTTGACAGTCGGAGTGGACCAGTTCGTTTAAAAAATATGGAATCTACAGCTTCTTATGTGCTCTGCAAACCACATTTAATGGTTTATTGAACTGTTGTAAGGGTTTATCGAACAGCTTTCATTATGTTTCTCTGTCGATCCATTATCCAAGACAGCGAGGGAAAAAGGAACACATAACTCTTTCCAATTTAGATCTAATTTGTCTTATTTTATTATTATGGTCACGTGTTCCTTTGTAGGTGGGATCTAACAAAGTATGTTCTAATTCGGAGTCGAAAGCTACCTAAGTACTTCCGGCCGCGGTGGCCGAGGAGACTGAGGCGCTTCAGTCACGGTCTGCACGGCCACTACGGTCGGGGGTTCGAATCCCCATCGGGCATGGATATTTGTGCCACCTTTAGTATAAGGTAGTTCATAAGTAGTTAAGTCCCATAAGCTTAACAAACATTTGAACATTTGAACCTAGGTACATCCGTAAATAGATGTCGATGCAAGGAATAACACTTTTCTTTTAATGAGTTCCACCCCAACTCGTTCACCATTTCTGTGACACCCTCTTTCTCCCTGCATCGCGATAATAAGAAACGACCTGGCCTTCTCTGAACCTTGTCTATGTCATTCGTCTGTCCGAACTGGCGGGGATCACAGGATGCACAGCAATACTCCAAAATAGGAAGGACAAGTGTGGTCCAGGCAGTCTCTTTAGTCTAAGGATTCTGCCTTTGGTTCGCCTCCCTCACGATATTTTGTGTGCGTTCTTTCCAGTTAAAGTTGTTTGTAATTATAATACCTAGGTATTTAGTTTAACATACGGTCTTTAGATTTATCGTGTAAATGCCGTACAACTGGTTTCTTGTAGAGCTCATATTGATGAAATCACACTTTTCTTTATTTCGGGTCTACTGCCAATTTTTGCAACCTGAGGACTTCTAGATCGTTTTGCGGCTGCTTTTGATCTTCGGGTAACGTCACTAACCGATAAATGACGGTATGATCAGCGAATAAACTGAGAGAGCTGCCCACAATATCTCCTAAATCGTAGAGGCTCAAAACACTTCTCTGGGGAACGCAGAAAATCAAGTCCGATTGAGTCGGTTGTATGTTACAATAGCCAATTACAGCTAAAATGCGGATGCGTTCGTCCTACGTTTCACATTATGCAATTATTGCATTCAGTGTTGCCTCTGTGCAAAAGACTCTGTTCTCGAAAGTTAAGTCCTGATTAAAAGAAATTTCAAACAGCGACGATTGCTGGTGTTAGAATATGTGAAATTCTAAATTGTAATAACTGAGATAAGGGTCATTGATACACGTTAGCTGTTTTTAAGAAGTGCACAACCGGTCTCAAACACGAAATAAAAATACAGCTAACGTGTATAAATGACATTTCTCTCAGTTATTATAATTTTAGAATTAGACACTCTAACACCAAAAATTGTAACTGAAAGTTCTGTTAATCATGTATTAATATTGTAACTGTGGTTTCCCTTCATACAAAATTCTGTACATTAAGTCTTGGCTGTTCGCCACTGAGAGCATTGTGGTGGAAGGTAATTTCAGAAGCGGAATATCCCCTGCATCCAGCTCAAACAATATCTCTGTGTTCAGAGTCGGTTAATTCTGGTCGTTCAACCATAATATCGTCGGAAATTAAAATGCCAGTTAACACGGTACTTCAACGATCTGTACTTATGTATGCAGCTAGCCTATGATATTTGTCACCTCAGTTCAAATGTTGCTGAACGTATTTTCTAGGGGGATCACTACCATTTATATAAAAATGGAAGAGACATACGACGCGGTGGAGTGGCCGAGCGCTCCAAGGCGCCTAGCTGCGGAGTGCGCCGCTGCTCGCCGTCGAAAGTTCGAGTCTTCCCTCGGACATGGATGTTATTTGATGTCCTTAGCATAAAACAGTGAGCCGTCCCGGCTCCTGTTTCTTGGATTGACACCGTCCTTGGCTTAATTACTGGCGCAAGTATCATCGATCTCTATGTTCTTTCACTGCTCGTGGCGCTGTTTGATCTATCGCACGTCGACTGACTGTAGTTTTCCTTGCCGCGTGAGGCCCGAGGCAGTGAGAGTTCGATACGCCAAGGTCGATTTATTTTGATTCAGGGGCCGTTTGTGGCCGGGCCCGGCGTGTGCATCGAAGTTGTTCCGTGGGGAGCTATGCATGCCATGAGCTGAAGAGGTTTGTCCGGAGAGGTTATAACAGCACCTCTCCGGGGCTGCTTACCTTGTCTCCCGGCTATGTGGTCGCGTTCCTAGCGGCCGTGCGATGCCGCGCCGTACCTCGCCAAGCGTGGGAGCTGTCAGCAACTGCTAGAGTACTCCGCACTCAGCCCCGGCTGCGCCTCGCGTCGTTCCAGCAGCTTTTCATCTGAGATGTTTGAAATGTATCCAGGCGTTGGTTGACACCCTCCTCCTACACCACCGCGAAGGTGCCTGCACTTGTCGTGCAAGAAGAAATAAGTAAGTGAATGATAAGTCCTGTTCCGCAAATCTGTGTGTGTTAATTTGTCAGGATCAGTGGTAATTCCACAGGGGCTGTCATTGCGTCTACGTTAGTTGTTTATACGTGTCTTATACCGCACTTTTAGTTCGGTTAGATTGAATTATTCTTTTCTCTGTGCTCTGATTAGCAAGCACCCTATATACATTAACTTGGGTAATGTAATTGGAGAATTTATCTAGTTTGTGCCCCTCTGTTAACTCGCATCTGCACGGGCGGTGGTTGTATAATTATTTTATTTTTTTTATTTTATTTATTTATTATTATTTTTTTTCATATTCTCCTTCCAGAAATTTTTCATCCGTGAGGAGTCGCCACCCCATGGTAGTAATTAGGCGTTCTATTCGTTTCTATAAGCCCTTTCGTGTCAAAGATGTAGTTCTCGTTGACCGTTGGGCACCTTATTCCTCTCCTTCCTGTTTTGAGTCAGCTCATCTGTTTTACCTGTGTGGGTGTATTAAATTAACGAGTAGCCACCTCCCCACGTTCAGTGTGATGTTGATAAGTAGCATTGGGCAATTATAAATAATATTGTATTTATGAGGGTTGCTTTCTACTTTCGCTTAAATTGTTTGGCTCATTCCGTCTGTTACTTTATTTTTAAAGAGTTCGTTTTACTAAATTTCGAGCCTTATTAACTTATAAAACAATTGTCTTTCTCAACTTAGCCTTCTGCCTCGATGGGGCTTCAGCCTCTGATTGTAATATAAAATACACATACAAAACACACACACATACACAAACACACACACACACACACACACACACACATATATATATATATATATATATATATATATGGTTGCTTAACTTCACCCTACCAACTACCCACCGCTCCCACAGCCACCACCTCAATTAGTTTAAGTAAGTAGTTTGTAAGCCTACAGACTGATGACCGGAGTCCCATAGATTTACAAACATTTGAACATTCTGAATTTGAAGAGATATACAAAAACAACGTATTAGTTCTTTTTAGTTCTCATGAAAACAGAAACTAACCAGTTGTACGAAAATAATGTAGATATTGTTCGAGATTACGGCATACTATAGTACCCCTAATACACTGTAAAACGTCCTCTCGCACTGATGCTTGCCAGTATTGGTCGTGGCATACTGTCCACTAGATCGTCAAGGGCGAGTTGGTTTTCGGCCTTAGGCGCGTGCGGACCTGCTCCGCGCGCAGGGTACTGCCCCGCTGCCGGTGTTGTTTAGCCGGCCGCGGTGGCCGAGGAGACTGAGGCGCTCCAGTCACGGGCTGCACGGCCACTGCGGTCGGGGGTTCGAATCCCCCCTCGGGCATGGATATTTGTGCCGTCCTAGTTCGTAAGTAGTTGACAAGTAGTTTGTAAGTTTAGGGACTGATGACCCCATAGTTAAGTCCCATAAACTATACAAACATTTGAAACATTTGGTGTTGTTTACTTCCGCGTCGCGGTATTTGTATTTGTCTCGAGTCCAGTAACTGTGTACGTTATGGCGCACTCTTACCGCCGAGTGACCCTGAAAGTTACATTCCAAGCAGAACATCCACGACCACGCGCTTACGAAATTGAACAATTTATTCGTGAAGAGCTACGATTGAACCAACAAGAAGTGATAGGTATCCACTTCTCGATCACCGGCAGTGTCGTTTACATCAAAATGACATCTGAGCCCGCATGTGCTGAAGTCGTAAGACAACTTGTGCAGGCTGTTGACAAGAGGGCCACGTTCGTTCCGAATGTCTCCATCGCCGTTTACTCTGGATTCCGACAGATGAGGCAGTTTCAGCTGCAACAGCACCACCTGTATCAGACTCCTACGCCTCAGCCGTGCGAAAACCTGAAGCAACACTTCAGGATGCGTCCTTTCTCCCGACAACGCTGCCCCCCGAGGACTGCAGCGTGGAAGAGACTTCCGCATCCTCTTCTACCATACTGAGACGAGACCGACAAACTTTCAGAACATGAAAGACGGCGCGGCCGAAGCGATGGATCTCGACCCAAGAGTGGTGCCTACCGCAGCTTTCATACAGACGGGCACGAAGTCGGACGACGGACACCCGCATTCCGACACGGAGCAGCACGTTCGGAAGCAGCGGTCGCCCAGGAAACGGAAGAAGTTGAACGTCCTCCGACAGGATGTCTGACAGTGTTCTCTCTTCGAGTGTCACAACCACGGAAACCGCCGTGCCCGATGTCCCAACCGAAGAACGTCCTATTCACTGCCTTCTATCTCCCCCGACAACAGTGGACCTTGTAGAGGCACCCCACAGGATAACACTGTGGCAGCATTACCACCCCTACCACTCGAAGGGAGCGAGAATCAATCGACCTTCGTGTCGGCCCCCTGGAGCGCCGATGTCGAGACAGATCAGAACTCTGGCCCGCCGGATGGGGCGAATCCGTAGGTGGCACCCGACAAAACTTCCGCCTAGTGATTGCAGACACAGTGGCGGCTTCTGACGCCCCACACCCACCGGACATCTTAACAGGACCCTATCGACATCAGCAGGAGTACGTCCGCAACACTACCGCATTGCAACGATGAATCTTGCTACCATCCGAGCTCCTCACAAATTGGCGATGTTCCGTGACACCATTTACGCTGCTGATGTCGACCTTGCCCTTCTCCAAGAAGTGTTCGTCTCTGCCTTCTACGCTCCTACCGGCTACGAAGCGCACATCTCTCACGCCTCCGACAATGGTAGCGGTGTTGCCATCCTCCTCCGCGAAGGGCTCCCTGCTGAATATGTTGTGTACCTTCCTAATTCGAGGGGAATGGCCCTTACACTGTTCGGTGTGCGCATTATCAACGTATATGCACCGTCAGGCTCCAACAGACGTAGAGAACGACATGTCTTCTTTGCTGACGAGGTAATGCCGCTTTTTGTGGATGATCTGGTGCTTGGCGGGGATTTCAGCTGCACACAAGGGCCCACTGATCAACTCCCCTCACATTCTCCGTGCGCAGCCCTGTCTGCCATTATCGAGCGACTACAACTAATCAATTCATGGGCGAAACTCTATGGAACACGCGCGAGGTTCACATACTACACAGCACACTCGTCCAGTCTACTCGACCGCGTTTACCTTACACGCACCCTCGCTGACGCCACACGACATGCTGAAGTATGACCTGTGGCCTTCTCCAATCATGAAGCCTACATCTGCGACGTCGTCCTCGCCCGACAACGAGTGTGGCACAGTCGCGGTCCATGGAAACTGAACGTTGTTCACCTGACTGCTCCTGACAGTCGATGCGTAGTAGAGGACGCATGGGCCCTCTGTCGCCGCCGTCGCCCCGTCTACACGTCTTTATCATGGTGGTTATCCTGCGCGAAATCGACACTACGAAAGGCATTGATGGGATACGGTAAAGATGTCAAGGCCTGGCAAGCAAGCACCTTAGACATTCACTACGCGATCCTACGAGAGTGCCCTTCGATGCCATTCTCTCCATCTCGACAGACGATCGTGCATCGTGCTAAAGCACATATCACCCTTCTCACGCGTGGACGGTTAGAAGGCGTCTTTGTGAGGTCCAGTACTAATGATCGCATATCTCAGGAACCACCGTCGATGTACCACTTACTTGCAGAACGCAATCGTCGACGTCGAGCTCTTATACAAGATCTTGTCGATGTGGAAGGCCGACGACATACATCTCAAAAAGATATTGGTCATGCTTTTCATTCTCACTTCGCCCGGTTGTACATGGCCGCTCCACATAACCCAACTTTAATCGAGGAGGTTACGGCACTCAACACTAACACTGTTCCGGAAGACGTGGTGACTGAACTCGAAGAAGACGTGACCACTGACGAAGTCCTGCACGCTATCAGGGCGGGAGCCGCCAATAAATCCCCCGGACCTGACGGCCTCCCTCTAGAATTTTACAAGAGTTTTAGCTACATGTTGGTACCCACTTGGACAGCTATCTGCCGTGAACTGATGTCCCCAGCAACGACGATCCCTCCCGCCTTCCTCGACGGTGTTATTGTTCCCGTTCCTAAACCTCAAGGGCGATCACGGATCAGCGACTACCGGCCAATCACTCTTCTCAATAGTGACTTAAAGATATTCACCCGCTTGTTAGCAACTCGACTCAAGAAGGCAGCACCGTACGTCACATCCCACGACCAGACTTCTCTGGGTGGAGCCAACAATGTTCGAACGGCCCTTTGCCGTTACAGGACATGATTGCGCTCGCCAAGTTCCGACAACTGCCTAGTGCACTGGCTTCGCTTGACTTCAGTCAGGCATTGGATCGTGCAAATCACACTTTTCTGGTGACGGTCCTACAACACATGGGCTTTCCGGCACAAATAGTGAGTGTAGTAAAGCGCCTTTTGAGTGGCGCAACTTCCAGAGTACTCTATAATGGACGCCTCACCGCGCCTCTTAGGATTGCACGGTCGGTTGCCCACTTTTTACAATTATGTTTGCATTTGTCTTAGAACCCCTGCTCCAAGGACTTCGCCAACGTCTGACGGGCATGTCTTTGCACGGACACCGTTTCTGCTTTGTGGCATACGCTGATGATCTCATGCTCTTCCTACGCAGTGAAGACGACGTTCGCGCAGCTCTGACATGGATAACAACATATGGCGAAGCATCGGGCAGTTCTCTCAACGTTGTTAAATCGAAGGTTCTGCTTATTGGAGAGGGTCTATCTGCTAGATGCGTTGCCCCCCCCCCCCCCCCTAAGTGTGGCCACCACCGTCCGCTGACATTCCAGTCCCTTTTTACTACATCCGACATTTCTTTCTGGAATTAAGCTACATTTACCAATCCTTACCTCTTTTACGAATACTACGGGCAAAGACTGTCTATGAGGCCCTCCAACTACATCAGCGCTCCAATCATATTGAACAAAAGTTTCCCCAAATCATATGGCGTCGTGCATGGAAAGCAGTACATGCAGTTTTTCTCGATTCCAGCGTCCAGTCCGCCTGGTATATCACCGTCAACGGTAAACAAGTCAACCGTTTTCGCCTGCAGCGTATCCGACTCGCTGACACACCCCTATGTCTTCACTGTGTGGTAGATGACACCGACAACCACCGGACTGAATGTGGTCCGTCCTCCGACGTCTGGAGACTCGCACAACGATATTCTCGCTTTCGTCACCCGACGTACACCTGCGCATCTCTCATTCCAGACTCTGTTATTCCCGGACACGATTTATTACCCGGCCACGAAAACTAACGCTGTGAACTGGATACGCGGCCACACCGTCCGCTACCTTTTCGACCGTGACGATAAATCAGAACTGGATTACTGGACATATCTCAATGATCGCCATTGCGCTATCGTTCGTAACCCCAAATACCAACAGTTCTTTTCCAATTTTGTATGGAGCGTCTTTCACGATCCGCTTCCCAGCTGGAACTTTCAAACTATGAGAAGTTAATGTGATGTTCTTGTTGATATGAGTCCTGAACGAACTGAAAACTTAACCTCTACAAAAATTATCGAGAAGACGAGTTTGGATGTTCCCCACCGAAGGTGTGTGAAGAACAGCACAAAGAGAACAAGACATAGAACACTTCAATAAAGAAATAAAAATAAATAAATAAATGATTGCAAATAACTCCTTCCCATTCCTATGTTTTCCACCTATCACTTAGTGTATCTAGGTTAGTTTAATCTGGGATAGGTATAGACAGGAGCCAACTCTTGAAGAGGTACAGTTAATTTTTTGTTTTTTTGTTTGTTTTTTCTTAGGGCAAAATTGGCGGTGGCACATATGCACCTTTATTTATTTTTCCTTTTTTGAAGTAATTTTTTTTCTGACCTTGGGGAGAAAAAAAAAATAAAAAGAAAATCAGCCATGCTGATGATGATGCGATTCTGTAAACATATCGGCGTACTTCTCACCCGTCACAGTAGCAATTAAAAAACCAGAATTAAAAAAAAGAAAAAATAGAAAAAAAGGGGGACTGTTGTGCCAGATTGCACCAGTCGTCAACGGTGATTCGGCCTCGATCTCAAAGATTGGATGGTGGATGGCCACGTCCAGAAACATCTCTTATAGGTGTATCCAAGGCATGCTCAAAAGGGTTCATGTGTGAAGTATATGCTGGGAATTTTAATCTTGTCGTGTTTTTATGGTGAAGGAATATATTGAAAGAAATACACGATGAGAGCGATAATTGACGTCCATTAAGACGAATCCCTCAGCGAAATGCTACCGAAGCGTTTTAAGATCTTTAATAGATATCGAGACAAAATATGAATCTGGACGTTTGATTACTTGATATTTACGAGAGTTGGAACTTAAATAGAGGAATTATTTATCCACAAAATAAACGAAAAGCATTACATGTTGGCACCTGTTACTGCCCTTCAATGTAGTCACCAGTGAGGTGTATAAGCCGTTGCCAGCGATGTGGAAGGCGTATAATACCGTTAGCAGAGCCTGTTCTGTTGTGGTGCGAATGGAGCGGTCTACTGCCTGTCGAAATCTAGAACGGTTCCGAAGCGAATGCCACAAGTGGCTTCTTCATATGTGAATCAAATCAAAATCACTAGGACTTACGTCCGTGGAGTATGGTGGGTACTACAGTACTTCCCAGTCCCATCGACCGAACGGATGAGCCACACCTCGTCCTGTATACGCCCGCACGTTGTCGTGCAAAATGGTGGGTGGCTTGCGCAGAAAGGGTTGAGCTTCTTTCGCAAAGCTTAAGTAAGTTCTTGTACCTTTGATTTGATTTTGAAGAGAAAGTTAGTCACCAGCGATGTGTAGCACCCATTGCCAGCGATGTGGAAGGCGTAGAATACCGTTAGCAGAGCTAATTGTGTTGACGGCGCGAATGGAGCGGTATACTGCCCATCGAATCTCTGGAAAAGCTCTGAAACGAATGCCACGAAGTGTTTCCTTTAAACTGCTCTGCTGGGGGTCCCAAACACTCAATACTCAAGTCGTGGTCTTAAAGCGTTTTATAAGCGGTCCTCTTTACAGATGAACTACATCTTCCCAAAATTCTCCCAATAACCTGAAGTCGGCGGTCCGCCTTGCTCACAACTGCCGTTACGTGTTCGTTCCATTTCATATCGCTCTGAAGTGTTACGCCTAGATATTTGAACGACGCGACTGCATCAAGAAACTCACCACTAATGCTGTATTCGAACATTATAGGATTATTTTTCCTAGTCATGCACATCACCTTAAATTTTTCTACATTTAAAGCTAGCTGCCATTCTTCACACCAACTAGAAAGTTTGTCTGTCATCGTGTATGATATTACAGTCGGTTAAAGACGACATCATTCCATATACCACAGCATCATCAGCAGACAGCCACAAGTTTCAAGTTACTCTGTCCACCAGATCATTTATAAAAAATAGATAAAATAATAGCGGTCCTAACACAGTTCCCTGGGGCACACTCGTCTCAGATGAACACTCGCCGTCGAGAACAACGTATGTCTATCAGAAATATGGTGTTCTGTGAGTAAAGAACAGTGGCGTGAATCACATTTTACGTAATCGTGCGGCTATAAACATTTATGCAGCCGCTTGCTCAACATCGCCGTCGGGACGCATCGGTATCCTCCTACGGGCTGAGTTGTCAGTCCGGCGATCGAGCAGTGGCAGACAGCGGAGCGAATGAGCGATGGCGTGGGGCGGGCAGACGGACCGATGTGCTCATTAAACAGCGATAGGCTGCTGGCCAGTGAGGGGGGAGGGGGCGAGCGGGCGGGGGAGGGTTACTGGGGGTGGGGCGGTGGCCGACATAGCGGACACGTGGGGCGTGGCGGGCGGCACGAGACTCGTAGCTGTCACCGGCTCGACAGCCGAGGAATGTTTAATGAAATCGCTCCGAATTAGAGGCCTTTTAAAAAATTTAGAGTGTTGCTGACACCGCCGGTCCAGACTCCCTCAGGCTGCACGTTTGAAAATTTCGTCAGTCTCGTTGAAGTGGTTGTAAGATACGATCCATTTAACTTAATTGACGCTGCCTATATTATTCAAAGCGTTCGGCGTGCAAATTAAAAGGTCCAAAGCCGATACTTTACTGGCGTAAATAGGTCGCAACGGACCTTTTTTTGTGTGTGTGGATGTACGATTCTGTTTGCAGAGCAACCACTGACGGCCTCAGCTTGTCTCTGCTTCGACTCACTGGTGAAATATTCACTTTATGTTCCTGCACATCAATAACGAACACTACAGGAAGCAAATGGGTGAACTGATATGGTCTTTAAACGAAACAACTGATACACTCTTTACTTTGGAGTGTAAAATATTTATCAAAAAAAGTACCTTATTTTTGCACTTCTGAATCGGGGTGAGATTCACAGTTTTGGCAACAAGATATTGAAAAATCAATCTTTCATTTGTCGACACTCTTAGTTGTTTTAGTTGTCACGAAACTCGATGAAACGCAGCTGGAAAATCCAGACACAGACTTGACAAGAGTGGATCAAATCAAACAAATAGACGTCGCTGCTCTGCAGAAATTTATCATATAGAAAGACTGTAGAAAACTGTTGCAAGTGACTTCTGGACAAAGAAAGTAGGAAAATAACTGTATAAATACTCTTTTGTAGGTAACTAAAAGATATATAGTTCATAAGAAAACACAATAAAATGGATTTTAGACAACTCCGTGGTTGTATAATTAATGACGAAAACTTCTGAAAGAAGTACCGAAAATTAACGAGTAACTTATTCCGCAGATACTTTATCACAAAAGTACAAAGATATTGTTTTTACTGTTAATGTTTCGTAGTTGTTATTGTAAAGGTTTAGCGGATCCTACAGTTTGATCAGGATGAAATTCGAATCGTGCCGGACGTTTATGATACTACACTTGAAAAGAACCAAAGTACATTATCAATTTAACCCTTTGAGTCCCAATATGTCAAAAATAAGTAAATTTCCAAATATTTTCATAAGTGACGAATACAAGAAATTTTTAAATAGAATAAAATAGTTCTTTAATGAAGGTTTCACTGTGAAACTACTTGGATGTACGGTCTTAACACTAGAAGGACCGCATGCAGGCTACTACCTACAAGGACCGCTGGGGCCAAATTGGCCCCATGCAGTTTTATTTCTTATATGGCCAGATTGTGAAAAATAATGCAATGTAATCTTCATATACACTTTTATTGAGTATAATTTACATGAATTTGTGCAATATATGGACGACACTTACTGTCTTGTAACCAAAATCTAGAAAAAATTTATCTACTCCAACTTACAAATTTTAGAATTGTTTTCTACATGAATGTCTAAATAGTGAAGAAGATTTCACATACATTCAGTATTAATAGAATAAATGCTTTAAATATATATTTCACAACAATTGATTTTACACAAACACTCTCCACAAGAACTCACTGCTGTTCGTTGCTGCACTTGTCACACCACACTCGTCTTTTCTTCTCACATTTCCCACACACTGCTTTCTCACAACCTGAACAAACAGTAGCTGTGTGATTTCCTTTGCATGAGGTACGAATTTTACACTTCTCTCTCTTTGTTGCCTTCTGTGGTCCACCTTTATTGTCTGCATCATCTAGATCTGACGTTTTATTTCTTGCTTCCGTATATGGCGCTCGAAGCTCCTCACACAAATCCAGAATATACTCCCGTCTACTAATTCGCTCACCAGTCACTTCCTTATACAATACCCATGAATTTATGGCAGCCAAATCAAGAATATTGTAGAATATATGCATTGGCCAACGTCTTGACCCAGCTTTTGTGGAGTACATTCTTGCCATTTGATCCACAACGTCGACCCCAAATTTTGTTTCATTATAAAATTGCACTGTTTCAGGAGTCCTCTTCTGACTTAAAGACACAGATACATGAGAGTGAAGTGAACTCAATAATAAGATATTTTTATTTGTTTTCCCTTGATAAACTGTTAGGGTTGTACCATCATCATTTTTATACACAACAGTCGAGTGGAGTGGTTGTTTTCGTGTCTTTGCTGTAGGAGGCACCTCCCTTCGATTACGGTTCAGTGTACCTACTAAAGTTGTGGATGCTGCCCTCAACGTTTTGCAAGTTTTAGCGAAGTAAAGTAGCTATCAGTAGTAATATTCACACCTTTGCCTAGGTATGGTTCCATAAGCCTAAGAACGACGTTTTCACCTATGCTTTGGTCAGCTGGTCGAAGGGGATCGGCACCAGTGTACGGGAATCCATTCAGTATGTATTTACTAGAAACACATACAAGTAACCACAATTTTATACCAAACTTGTCTGGCTTGCTAGCAATGTATTGTGTGAAAGGGCATCTTGTTTTCGAGGGCAAAAGTTGTTCATCAATTGTAACGTAAGGTTCTGTTTTATAGCATGACCTACTGTTTTCAATGAAAGAATTCCAAATAGCTGAGGCAAGAGCAAATTTGTCAGTCTTGAGACGTTCAGATCTAGTGGACTTTATGTCAAACCTAACATACTTCAGTATTTCAACAAATCTATTGCGCCCCATAGTTTGTCTGAAAAACGGAGGACCCCATACTGTTGACCAATGACCTTTCAGAGGAAAATTCTTTGCCCCATACACCCCTCTTGCATACATTATGGCGACAAAGGCATCCAATTCTTCAATGTCTACTGTCCAGGAATCGTCTTGTGTTCGACGACGAGCCTCAGTTTCAGTGCAAAGCTTGATGTGGCGCATCATGGAGGCACTGAAAATAAGCCGCCAAGCACTAAGGAGTTTCCCATTTTGAATGTTCCTTTTAGCATATGATGTTGGTCCTGGACTCTCTCGCAGAATGTTACAATTTTGCAGACTACCTGAAAATGTACAGAAGAATTATATTTCTGTAATGTGTATTGTAATAGTATTATACATATATATTTGTTCTTATATGCTATCAAATCTAGTTATATTATGCAAAGCTATATCAACTTGTTGTTACTGTTATTTATCATACATATTTTGTATTTAACTAGTGTTTATTTCAATTTTACCATGTATAACTCTATCTAAAGACCAGACATATTACTGACCTGGGTTAGAGCCCACTGGTACAACTTTCCAGACAGTTCCATCTTTTGCTGTTTCTTTTTTCTCTTCACTTCCAGAAGAAGAAGCCTTTTTCTGGGTTGTTGATCTTACAGAGTTAGGATTTCGGACACTAGAAGGGAGACTAGCTGTAGAAGCTTCATTTTGTTCCAAACTGGTTAGAAACCTAAAACTTTCGTTAGAAGAATCACTTCCTTCATCTGCAGACACTGAAACTACCATACGTTCTTCACTGTCCTGATCGCTATCGTTATCAGAAACCTCAAATTCTTCACCTGAGCTTTCATCTTCTATTTTTCTTAGTTCTTCTAGTATTTCTGCGTCCGTTAGACCTTTCTTGAATTTATAGGTCATGTTTGCAGGGACGACTATCAGATACTGTGACAGACAATAATCGAGAGTATTGCTTCAACAGTCCAACAATCAGTGCTGGAATGTATTGCATTGTTGTCGCTTATTGAAACAACAAAGCTAAAACAGATGGTTTTATTTGCTACACATTATTATTACAAGGCAAAATGCTGAAAATACAGAGAAACGCTAAGAGGGGCCAAATTGGCCCTGCGGTCCTTCTAGGTAGTAATCTTAATATTTCGGAATCTAATAAAAGTAGAACACTCTAAAAGAGGGTACACAATAGTTTATATGAATGATGAAAAGTCACAAAATGTCAACTCAAATCAGTTAACGGTTTGCTCAGGACACAAGGGAAAAATCGTTAGAGGGGCCAATTTGGCCCCTCGGTCCTTCTAGTGTTAAACGATCTTTGATTTTGAGAGGTATTTTTGAAGCAATTTATAAGTCCCCAGGGACGATACCACATCACACAGTAACAATGAAATTTCTTCTGTGACATTCGGCTTTTCTGCTGCAGTATGTTCAAATGTTTGCAAAGCTTATGGGACGTAATTGCGGGGTCGTCAGTCCCTAAACTTACAAACTACTTATGAACTACCTTATACTAAAGACAGCACAAACATCCATGCCCGATGGAGGATTCGAACCTCCGACGCGGGAGGCTGCGCGATCCTCAACGTGGCGCTCCAGACCGCTCGGCTACCTCCAACGCGGCGCTGCAGTATGCACGACGACGAGATCGTCCTTGTATGGACATGTGTTCAAATTTGGTTTCTCTCATTTCTTGAGCATCGTCTTTTTCAATTTGCGTATATTTAGTTTCTTGTACCTTCTTTATGATGTACCACCCGTTGTGTCAATAAATCCATGAACCACCGCAAACCGAAACTCCTTCAGTGACCATGCTGCCTCTTCGCTTCTTTTTTGGGACAATAGGAATGAATTTACAATGGAGAAATCCCGAAAATGCAAAAACTTCTAAGTCACTATCTCTCGCTTTTCCTCTCAATCTCATGTCTGCTTTATCGACGTACCCCATATGCATGGTGTTCTGTTTCAAAAGTATGCGACATCAGATCTCAGTTACTGACCTAACTTTTTATTTTCGAGACATTGTTCTTGTCTGTGGTCGATCATGAAAATGACACATAAAGAAAATTCCCTTCCTGTCTTTCCGTATCAATGCAGAGATGCCTTCTTTTGTGCATCTGTAGTCACATTCTCCACACTGAAAATGTTTCTTAGGCTTCTAATCTTTGGAAAAGTACTTTTGACTAGGTTTTACTGTCTCAAAAGCATACACACCGTGATCATGAAGATCTTTGATTAAGCTATCAAAAGTAACTCTTATGCTTTTTGTTTACTAGTTTCTAGGTCAACTACTCTACAACACTTAGACCCAGTTATTTTTCAGCGCACTAACCAGGGACTGTGCTTTGCTCCAGCATCGGTGTTTTCACGCGAAAGCCACTGCCCCTATCAAACATAATTATTGGAATGGTGGTTTCAGGCAGAAACCACTAGTACCATTAGGGTTAATAAAAATCTTAAAATAATATTAATAAAAATCTTAAAACAATATTACTGCCAGAATGAAACTTTCATTCTGCAGGGGAATATGCACTCATGTGAAACTTCCTGGCATATTGAGCCGAAACCGGGACTCGAACCGGAGACGTTCGCCATTCGCGGGCAAGCGCTCTACCAATGAGTTATCCCCGGACGACTCACGGACCGTCCCCACAACTTTACTTCTGCCAGTACCTCGCCTCCTACTTTCGAAACTTCATAGAAGTTCTCGTCCGAAACTTTGCAAGACTAGCATTCCTGGAAGAAAGGATATGGTGGAGACATGGCTTAGCCACAGCCTAAGGGATGTTTCCAGAATGAAACTTTCACTCTGGAAACATCCCTTAGGCTGTGGCTAAGTCATGTCTCCATCAAGTCCTTTCGTCCAGGAGTGCTAGTCTTGCAAGATATGTAGGAGAATTTCTGGGAAGTTTGGAAAGTAGGAGGCGATGTACTGGCAGAATTTGTAAGGACGAACCGTAAGTCGTGTGGTGATAGCGTAGTGGTCGAGCGCTTGCCCGCGAAAGGCAAAGGTCTTAGTTTCGAGTCCCGGTTCCGACACACAGTTTTAATCTGATAGGAAGTTTCATAATATTACTGCTTCAAAATTTGTGACAGACTGCCCTGTGTTCAGCCTGCTGTGGTTCTTGGCGAAATGCTGACTCGGAGAAACCACAAAACAGAGTATTTCTTAATATTGTAAATGGAATTGTACAGCTGCTTCATGTCATGCTGGTTTGGGTAAACGTCTACTGATCACATCTGGGTTAACTCCCTCCACGTCTAATAGAAGCGCACTGGCTTCTGTGAGAGCTGTTGCCGTCTGTGACAATGTACAGATCAGGGCAAGCGCAAACCTAACTGCCGCCCCGTACGAGATGTAAAATTGCCGCCCCTTATAAAAAACCTTGTTAATGATAGAATCAGTTGATTTGTTTTTCATGATAGTTCTGCTGTCTCATCTTCTGATAGTTAAAACCTGGTTACATCAAAAGACGTAGAAGTACATTTGTAGGTGAAATGTATCTACATCTACATACATACGTGGCGGAGGTACACTGTACCACTACTGTTCATTTCCTTTCCTATTCCACTCCCAAAGAGAACGAGGAAAAAACGAATGCCTTACTTTTTCTTATCTTGCCTATTTGATCATTATGCGAAATGTAAGTGAGCGGCAGTAAGATCGTTCTACACTCAAATTAAAAGTCCGGCCCCATAAATTCCCTCAACATAATTTCTCGGAAAGAACGTCGTCTTTCCTACAGCGATTCCCAATTGAGTTTCCGGAGCATTTCTGTGACACTCGCGCATTGGTCGAACCTACCAGTAACGAACTTCGCTGCTCGCCTCCGAACTGCTTCCATTTCCTTTAAACTAATCTGCTGCGGGTCCAAAACATTTGATCAGTACTCCAGATAAGACGTGGTCGTACAAGCGTTTGATACGCGGTCTCCTTTACAGATGAAGTACATCTTCCCAAAATACAATAAATTGAAGTCTGCTGTCCGCCTGACTCACAACTGTCCTGACTTGTTTGTTTCCATTTCATATCGCTCCGCAACATTACGCCTAGATATTTGAACGACGTGAAAAATGCAAAGTTGGGATTTCTTTTACGCCAAACCTCGAAAGTCCTTGGTCGATTAATTACAAATTTATAAACCAACGCCGATGAACGCTCGAAAAGACATAGGTTATATATTTATGAAACATAAATGGTTTTAGCAAAGAAGTGTCAGTAAATATTTTGATGAGAACCGTATGCAAACTTTCATCCAGTGACACTAATGAGCACTTCTTTATCTTTGTCGCTGTAAAACAAATCCCTTCGGGTGCAAGATCTTTGCTTTTCGTATGATGGGAGGAGCTATGATGGACCAAAACAAGATTAAAAGTCTGCTGATCGTGGAATCTACAGCGAATGCCTTAAGATTTATGAGCACTAGACCAGCAGAAGAGACTTGTAAATAGAAGACAACTGAAAGACGTTGCTCAAAGCTCGAATTTATGCATTTTACAGCCCATATTTAATTGACTTTTCGTTCTTATTTTGGTCCATATTACTTCCTTCTGAACTACGGAAATCAAAGTGCTTGCAGTAGTATAGATTTGTTTCACAGTGCAAAAAAGTATATAAATGCTCATAGCGTCATAGAATGACATCCCGGACATGGGTTTCTTCTCAAAATATTTATTTATTACCCTGTCTACTACTGTTCAAAGTAACGTGAATTACCAAAATCCTTTATAAAAGGGAGGAGCTCGATCGATTTAGTGCCAATTTCTATATGATTCTCTATATTATTCTGATGAACATTCAGTCAGAAACAGATAAGGGGGGAGGGGGGGAGAAGCTTATGCACAGTCAGGTGAGGAAAGACAAAGATGAGCAGAGAGAGGGAGAGGGGCTGAGAAGGTGGGCTGAAACATTGCTCTCGCCTCATCTCGACGCTTCAGCAAGCTGTATTCTAGACGCTTCAGCAAGCTGTATCCTAGATTGCTTGTACATGAAATAAAAAATTTGATCGCTGCAGTCCTAAATATCTACTTTTGTTGTGTTAAAATCAGCATATGTCCCTCATTCTAGCTGCACTTTTCTTTTTAACCTTACTCTCACTCTCTCTCTCTCTCTCTCTCTCTCTCTCTCTCTCTCTCTCTCTCTCTCACACACACACACACACACACACACATGACTTTAGCCTTCCCATGTACCGACGAAGAAAGCGTTAAAGAAAAGTGCATTCCGACGAGAGGATGCTTCATGCGTCAATGAGGCTCAACTCCGTAAATTTTCATCAGTATCTCCTGAACTCGCTGTTTCAGATGTAGCGCGTTCAAAAAGTAAAGGGACTCTATTTGCTTAATTTTTAAACATAAAATACATTATTTCTATTTAGTGTTAACCGTGATTTTTTTCTTCATTTACCTCGATATGGTACTAAGATCATATATTTACGAGTAATTTTGGCTTCATTATAAGAAAAGTTTATTGAAAGTGCAGACCATATAAATTGTTATTTTCTTAGCTGGAGAAGTATATATATTAAAATGTTTGTAAATCAATCGAAGCCAACTGCTTCGTCATTAGTCCGTAATTCCGTAGCATACAAACTACTTAAACTGAGGTAAAGTAACCTAAGGACAACATAAACAGCCTTGTTCTAGTTGAGACTCGAACCCCCGACGGCGAGCGGCCGCGTGCACCGCAGCACGGCTCTCCAGTATGCGCAGCTAATCCGCCGCGGCTAGTAAGTTAAAGATCCAGCAGTAGTAATTCAGTAACGCACTTTTAGTTGAATGTTAAATCAAAATCACTTGATCTTGTATGAAGTGATACAAACAACAGTTTGAGGGTACGCCATAGCAGTGAACGGAGAAATGTTCAAATGTTTGTAATTTTATGGAACCAAACTACGTTGGTCTTCAGTCCCTAGACTTACAAACTACTTAAACTAAGATAAACTAACATAAGGACAACACACACATACATGCCCGAGGGAGGATTTGAATCCCGGACGCGAGAGGCCGCGCGATCCGTAACTTGGCGCTCCACAGCGCTCGGCTACTCCCGCGCCGAGCATTGAACGGAGAGTATTGCCCGGGGTGCTGTCTGGATCGACACCAGTACCGGAGTTACGTGCTACGCCTTGTGGTCTCGCGAGAGGTACAGAGTTTTCAGGCGGCGGTGCTTCCCTTATTTCTCTTAGTGGGTTATGTAATGATTTGTCGCCCCGGCGGATTAGCCGTGCGCACTGTGGCGCCGTGTTGACGGTGCGCGTGGCTGTTCCCCGTCGGAGGTTCGAGTCCCCTCTCGCACATGGGTGTTTGTGTTGTACTTAGGATACTTTACCTTAGTTTAAGTAGTTTGTAAGCTACGGACTAAGAAGCCAGCAGTTGAGTCCGTTATATTTACAAACATTTGAATGATTTGTCAATATTTTAACATTTTAGATGCCGCGTTCATACTTGTAAGAGATATTTCAGTGTTTAGCGCAAATTGTCTATTGCCCTTTTTACATTTACGTAAACCAGAGGTTCTTATTCCTTGTGGCCGTCCACGCTTCCGTAGCTACCCTGACTCGTGGACGTATTCATTTTCCTCTTTGCCTTCCCACACGAACGGTGTGCTTGGGAAGATATGAGAGGGGCAGTTTTGTTCTTTGTGTAAGTGATTCTGTTATTGTCTTGTTGTGATAAGTTGTTTTATTTCGTGTTCTTCCGTCTGCTCGCTTGTTGTTGTTGTTCTAAGCGGCGTAGCTGTATGACTACACGGACTGCTGGGCTGCACGTAAACACACTACGTAATGTAGGTCGATGTTGAAATGGAATTGCAACTGTGGCTGCTCTAGTTGTCATTCCAAATAATTAATTTATTCACCAACAGCAGTAAAGTAGTTTTATTGAACGACCGGTTTCGGTATTACGACAGTACCGCCCTCAGGCTCTATAAAAATAAAGTTACAAATCAGTGTTGTATTCATAACACCATGCTCTACTACGTCGTATAAAATATAAAGAACAACAAGAACAAACGAAACAACGAGCAGCATTGAAGCAATAAAATAAAGCATAATGGATGGTATAATAAAAGTGGTATTAAAATAAATTCACATTTATGTATAATACAAGAATCAAAGTATCACAAAGATATTACTTCTAGAAGCCATGGTGTTTATTGTATGTAATGAATTTCTTAAGACTGTGTTCTAAGATATCTTAGGCAGCAGCTCAAATGTTCAAATGTTTATTAACCTTTTTCGGGGTCATCAGTCACTAAACTTGAAAACTACTTATGAACTAACACACTGAATAACATACAAACATCCATGCCCGACGGTCAGGATTTGGACCCCGACGGGGAACGGCCTCGCGCATCGGAGCATAGCGCTTAAAAGTGCTTGGCCACTCCGCCGCGGCTTAGACAGTAGTCAATACGTATAAAAATATTTAAAATGGTATAAGAGACTGCCGCAGTAGCCGAGCGGTCTGCGGCGTGCCAGTCACGGTCTGCATGGCTGCTGCGGTCGGGGGTTCGAATCCCCCCGCGGGCATGGATGTTTGTGCTGTCTTTAGTAAAAGCTAGTTCATAAGTAGTTTGTAAGTTTAGGGACTGATGACCCCGTAGTTAAGTCCCATAAGCTATACAAATATTTGAGCATTTGATAATGTTCTTAAAATAATTAAGCACCTTCTATGTTATTAGCCAAAGAGAGAGGTCTTTACAGTTTACTTAATTTGAGACTATGGGTAAAAATAGAACTAAGATAACACTATCACCGTTCATAAGATTCCATGCTAACCAGCGGGTCGCCGTATGCGAACAATCGGCTGGTAACTTCAGCATAGCGGTAACAAAACTGCAGCATCAAAGCAGGTCGCGGTGGCATTAAAACTGCTCACAGTAACAGCAGCACACGTTCTCATTGGCGGCATCATGTTGGCGACTCATTGTCACGTATCTTTTACGCTTGGAAAATTATAGTTACGTTGTGATTTATTACATGTGTACTAATTTTCGGTTCCCCACTTGTTTAAAATAAATAAATAATGAAAACAATAAAAAATAATGAAATTAAAAAGAGCCTTGGGAGGAGCCGGGAGGGGGGAGGGCGGCTTCAGCTTCATTAGCAGCCTTCAGCCCACCATGGCTGCGCTACTGACTCTGTAATAAGCAGAGTTTTCACATATCTTTCGGTTAAGGATGAGAAAGGAAAACGGCATGCCCTTTGAAGGATACAACGCGACATTTGCCTCTAGTGGATTAGGGAAATAATGGAAAAACCGAATCTTAGATCTGACGCCGGCCGCGGTGGCCGAGGGGATTGCGGCGCGCCAGTCACGTTCTGCAGGGCCACTACGGTCGGGGGTTCGAATCCCCCCTCGGGCATGGATATTTGTGCCGTCCGTAGTATTAGCTAGTCCATAAGTAGTTTGTAAGTTTAGGGACTGATGACCCCGTAGTTAAGTCCCGTAAGCTGTACAAACATTTGAACGTTTTGAGATCTGACGTAGGGTATATTTTGAAGTCCCCATTACCACTCAATGGTGACAACTCGCTTACAGTGAAAATAGCGACAAGAAACTACTCCTAATCTATGGAGTTAGGTACGGATAGCACACTTTTCGGGCACATTCAAGTTATACGACGACACAGGTCATCTAAATCCTCCAATCAGATTGAAATACATTTCACACGGTGCTGAGTAATAACAGCAACTGAAAATTATGACCATGTCCCAGGCTCGAGAGAGCAACGAACCCACAACCTGTACTGACTAGATAAAGGCAGAGAAAGAAGATCAAACACGGAGCCGCCGAATTACGTCCACCTGACGGGCAGCATAGGTCAAGATAAGGAAAAATGTATTACCTACACATACAAACGTGACCAGGTAGGCATCTGACACGTGAGCGGCTTACTAAACAGAAGAAACCGCCGTTCACACGAAAAAGGGCACATACACCTCAACAGAAAGTCTAATCCACAACGACGGCCAACGCGAACATATCTGTCACACCAAAAGTTCTGGCACAAGAAGCAGGCGATAGAACTGCGCCGAAAGGTGGCCCATTGCAGCGTGACGCTTCTACGTTTAGACGGACAGCCACAATAGGCCTCGGCGGTCCGATGCGGTGTCCTGTACGCCCCACGCGCTAACGTCATCCTTTATCGCGGATCAACAGGCAACTATCCAGGACAAGCGAACCCACTCAAGGCCACACAATCGCGTAAGCGGCCGACTGCGAACAGCGGACAAATTGAAGAGCGCATCGGAGGCCATTGTGGAGGCAAACTTCCGCCCGAACTTTAAATGTACGTAAGTTTCTTTTGATTAGAGAGAATATTCATTAAAGTTAAATCGCGAAAAACTACGTCTAATTGAGATATATAACTACATATAGTTTCAGACTCCTTGAATATACAGGAACTATAGGTTGTGTGTAAATTTATTACGCATACGGTGTAGAAATTCGCCAACAGCGTTTCTTCCTAACGAAACCGAACTATAATATGTAGTGCTAAGTGCACCATATGAACAGAATTCTTCGTCAGACACGATTTTTGGCAATTTCTCAGTATTTTCTACGATTGTGAAACTTTTGTACAGAAATTAATTTCGGAAGAGTTTCACACTTTACGTCTTTGCTTTAGTGCTGTATTCTCCAATATTTAGATATTTCATGGCATCAAAAATCAAACAGGGCTGCCTGAAACAGTTAATGTTAAAAATCGATTGTGAAAGTGAAATATGCCATCAGATACAAAACTGAAAAATAGCTTCTTGTGAATACAGCAACCAGCCACTACCAAATTCTTTTAAGAACACGAAGTACATAACGTTTTCTTAACTAATGCATCTAACATTAGCATTAGGCTATCTAGCAAGAATTTAACACGTTTAATACTGTAAGTCAAATACCTAACAGTAGCGTGAATTGCTCAAAAGTCAACGGCTATTGTCATAGGGTTCAACTTCACAAAGTGCTGCCAGTGTGGCTATGTGTCATTCATATATGGAACTAAACTCAGTTCTGCAAACCCCTTTCAATTGTCATTGCAATATGTAAAGCAGATTACCTTTAAATTCTGCGTTACAAGTTGCTAACCATAAACAAAATTTCGAACTGCATAGAGGCAACTAATTTCGTGACCCAAATAGTTATTGTACACAATCATAAAATGAAACTATTTGAACTTCCTGTCCACCAATACTGCCCAAAGAAGCTCCTTATTCAGAGCTACCAGTATTGTAAAAGCCTGTTATTTATTTCATTCAATCGTATATTGTCCTGAGTAACAGTCTGTTAAGCAAGAATATCTCTAAACACAAGTGGGAGGGATACTTGTATTCCTGAAAAATATAAATGGGAAGACAGTATTCGTTCTTTTTATTCCTTTCTTAAATTGATTTATGCATTTAAACGCTGAGCAGCTGTTCACCATCGTGCTTCATGTACACTGCAATAGTCCAACAGTATAGACGTGACTATCGGTTGTATATATATCCCGCAGTAGTTATTTAATACGCGATTTTCCTGCTAAAAACACTCGTATTTATCTGACGCTTGCCACTACCATGGCGGCCGGGCGAAGGTTTAAATTATTCCGCGACAGCAGCACCGTTAGGAAGTCCAGTTATTTTTACAAAGTCTATGTAGCCAGTATTTCAGCCTATACGATGGCCACGCGGCCAACCAAAGATCAGCTAGGGAAGGCTTAGCTTACAGCGCCATCGCCGGAGAAAACAAGGAAGGAGGCGAGTATGGGCTAATGGTAACTGCTGTCATTACGTAGTGAAGAAAAAACAGCTAGCACGGGTCATCCAGATTACCGAAATACGCCACCTCACATGTTTTCAATGGCGACTCTCGGCACCTGAAAAGCATATTTTATGTCGATGTTGTACGATGACATGTCGTATACAGAAATTAAGCCTGAAAGACGAAACACGCGAATATCTTATTTGAAAGACATTCGTACGCCGCAAAAATATAGCCTTTCCAATGCGTATCTATTGCTATATTTCACGGATTTTTGCTCGCTATACTCACGCAATAAGATGGATCTTAATGACTTGTACATTTAAATCTTCCTGTTGTACCTCGCCGCATACTGCTGAAAGCCGTATGGAAATCTCTGACGTAGTTTTTGAGTTTATTGAGGAGAGACCGATTCATTGGGAGGACTGTTTTATAATATGTGCAGATATTTATAAAAATCGATATACTGTATATATATTTGTGTTGCTGTGTTGTACGTAATATAACTAAACAAAATCCCTAAATGCTTATACAGACTTCAACGTATTTAATTCATATTTACATACTAATATCACAGACAAACGTATTTGTAAAAGTTTGTCTGACACTACGAACGACAGAAACGCCCCTGACACAAAATGAATCAACCGTAGCAGCACTATTTACACCAAAGAGCTTCAATGTTAAAAAGTGGATGTAGGTCCGGCATGTTTGAGGCAAACTGAACTGGCGTCCGCCATGTTATTTAGGCTATCGGCTGACAGAATTTTACCTATTTACAGTTCCACATTTTAAATAAATACTGACTATTTAATGCGGTTGCGTAACACGTTCCGTCTAACTTTATCGAAGCTTGCTAACAATCATGTTCATGGGTTTGCATCAGTTGTTAAAGTGCTCTAACAACTGCTATCATATAGTCTAGCAGGGGCGGCTCCTGAATAGGTTTGCAGGTTTGCGCTACCTCCAGGAATAATAATATTGTTAAACTGCGTTTGATGATCAGTAGTTCTATGCAGGGGGAGAAGTAGCGCTCCATTTATCTCTTTTGAAACGCCCGGGCTGTTACGCACCGACCGCTCCCGAGTGGGCCGAACTTTGCCGACAGCGGCTGGGTTTGCAGCCGGCCTGCAAACGCCGACTATGGTGTCTCAGGGGTGTGCGGGGTGGGGGGGCAACGCTTGGCAACAGTGTTCCCCTATAGGCGCCTTGAGTGTATACACATCGCGGCCGAGCCACCCTGTCAGCCGCAGAAACAGAGTCCGAACTCTCCCGAAGACAACCGGAGTCGTCCGCTTTTCGAACGAAGCGGGCTTTTTCGCGCCTTCCTTAACTGCAAGCGAAGTAACTGTGCATTGTGTCCGTTGTTTAGCGTGTTTTATAGTAAGTCTTGAGGCTCATGAGTAATTCGTCACGTGAGGTGCAGGCTCTTGTGAAGCAAACGTTTTCCAATCCTTCATACATTCATTGCTATTGTCCACCAATTAAATCTCATTATGCTTAAAGCCACTTCTATTAATAAAGATATGCGATTATTTTTCTCCAAAATTCAGAGACTTTGCAGCTTTGCAGTTTTTTATTCATCTACATCTATGATATCTTGGCTCAATAGCATTTTTTTCGGAATGCGTTGAGCTGCCATACTGGAGAGGTGGCAGCTGGTGAATAAAGTGCACTGCCATCTTTTCTGGTCACCAGCCGCCACTATAGTCTAGTATACCTTTATCTGGTATTTAATAAAAGTGTTAAATCTAAAAAGTTGTAAAATTGCTGTTAAAGGGGTAGGTTGTGAACTTTGTTGGACAAAATTTGAGTACAAGACGAAGGTGACATCAAAATGCTGCAGTTATAAGTGTTCCTAGGTCAGCTGCCACAGCCGGCCGCGGTGGCCGAGGTGACACAGTCCGCGTCAGGCAGCGCAGTGGTGCGGTTGGCGTGTTTACGTCCCGCCGCAGTGTCTCGCGCCTGAGGTTGTTTACGTAACTCAGCCGCCTCTACGCGACTTACTTGATAGAGCAAGCATGGCTCAATCCTGGAGACATTCGACCTTGAAGATCAGTTTTTCGAAAGCATATCCACGACCAAAGGCACTGGACATCGAACAGTTTATTAGAGATGAAGTGAAAGTTGCCTGCAGCGAAGTTGTAGGTATTCACTTTTCGATAGTGAGCAGTGTCGTGTACTTACAGCTCATCAACGACGCGGTCTGTGAGAGAATTCTGAACGCGACCAGAAGTGGACTGAAGTTCCGTCACTCGGACAGACATATTGGTGAAGTGACAATTGAACACACGGGTCTCTGCACGATAAGGACATTTGAACTTCCATTTGAGGTGCCAGAAGAAACAGTGATTTCCGCGCTTCGCCCTTATGGGCATGTGATCAGTCACGAAGCTGAAAAATGGGCACAGTTTACCACATTCCCCGTGCTCAATGGGGTGCGGCAAATACGTATTGAACTGAAAAAACATGTTCCATCTTATCTGACCATCGGTGGATGTCGTGCAATAATAATTTATGACGGCCAGCCGAAGACGTCTTCAGGCTGTGGACAAGGACACCTACGTTCCCAGTGCATGCAGCGCAGGATCACACAGTTGCCACCTGGGGATGAACAGCTCCCGCCTGCACCGACGACTCTTCCGGTGACGTATGTTCAGGCTCTCCAGCATCCTGTGCCGACGTACGTTAAGGAACCCTCACTGAACGCTGTAGCGCACGAAGGAAACAAGGACAAACTGGAAACTACGTCCACGACCGATCGTATACCACCAACGAATAATTAGGTGTCTCAGGTTGAGGAGATGGACGCCACATCACCGGTAGTGCCTAATGACGTTCTTGCAAAAGACCAAACAGCAGTGCACCAATCGACAACAGACGACAAGACGACGGCCAACGTACAGTCGTCGCTCTTACACCCGGCCGAAAATCCTGAAGGCACCGACCTACCACACCACCAGACTGACACTATTGAGAAGATGGATGTCGAAACTGAAGTAGTACCGACGTCTGCCTTCATCACTATGGAGACGGGGTCAGATGACTGCCGACCGACCTCCGATACAGAACACCACGTCCGCAAACAGCGCACTCCGCGGAAACGCAAGAAGAGGCGCCATTCGCCTTCTGATGATCAGATGCAAGATAAGGACGAGGAACCGACGTCGGACGAAGCAACTGACTCTGCCTCTCAGGTGTCCGGTGTCATCACTCCCCGTCTGGCACGTCACGATACAGCAGCGACAACACCTGCTCCTGTCTCAGATTCACCTTCACCTGCTACTGAACACCAACATGAGACTCAGGATGAAACATCCCCTCCACAACTACGAAGTTTCACGTCTGACGCTTGGGCAGACGATATCGAGAATGAAGCGGAAGATCTTGAGGGAGTCGAGGGTAGAAGTGCTCCCTCGGCTGCATCCAGCACTCCCCTATCACAATGACTGAGGCTGCACCAACAGCTTCCATGGCGCCGCCGGATCCGCCTGCTGACGATGTACTGAACAACTCAATAGAAGGTCTAGGCGCACAGACATACCGGCTCGCTACCGTTAACATCAATAACATACGTGCACGCCACAAATTGGCCATGCTACAGGATATGCTCAATGCAGCGGACATCGACATTGCCCTCCTTCAAGAGGTGCATGTAGAAGACTTCACAGAACCCTACGGATACACGACCTGCATCTCCCATGCGTCTGCCACTGGCAGTGGAGTGGCGATCATCCTCCGTGAAGGTCTTCTTGCTGAAGATGTCGAGTATCTTCCTGACGCCAGAGGGATGGCTATCACTGTCCAAGGAGTTCGAATAATTAACGTCTATGCGCCGTCGGGATCGGGACGCCGACGTGAACGATCCACCTTCTTCGCAGAAGCGATCACACCCCTCTTTGTGGGATCCGAAGGATCAATTACCTCGTCACTCTCCGTGCATGGAACTCGGAGCACTCGTCCACAATCTTCGGTTGGTGGACTCATGGGAACATGTTCATGGCGAACGGCCTGGCTTTACGCATTTTACCAGCCATTCGTCTAGCCGCATTGATAGGATTTACATCTCGTGTTCCATTGTCGGAGGGACGAGAGCAGCCGAGGTATGGCCTGTAGCGTTTTCTGACCACGAAGCCTATATTTGCGACCTTACCCTCAGACGTCAGAAAGTATGGCACAGCCGTGGTCCATGGAAGCTGAATGTGTCCCATCTCGCCTCTCCAGAATGTCGGCAGCTCGTAGAGAACACATGGAACAACTGCAAACGCCGACGCGGCGCCTACCAGTCTGCCCTTGCTTGGTGGTTATTCTGTGCTAAGCCTGCCCTGCGGAAGACTTTGATAGGGTATGGGAGAGACGTAGCGGCATAGAGGCGACAAACAAAGGACTTTTACTTCAATATTTTAAGGGAATGTACCAGAATGCCATATTCACCTGCGAGGCAGACTACGGTGAATCACGCCAAAGCCCAAATCATCAGACTTACACGCCAGCATCTTGAAGGAACGATAGTCAGAGCCCGTACTGAAGACAGAGTAGCTCAAGAGAGTCCCTCCATGTACCATATCATCAGAGAACGACGGCGTCGACGAAGGGCCTTGATACATGTGCTGACTACAAATAGAGGACGATACGACACCCAGAGAGATATAGGATATGTCCTTCATGCTCACTATACGCAGCTGTACTCAGAGCTCCGCCACCCCCCAGAAGTAATCGAAGCGGTATCCCAGCTCACATACGGCAAAATTCCACAAGCTGCGGCTACTGAACTGACAGCCGATATAACAGAGGAGGAAGTCACTGAAGCGATACAGATGGGACCCGCCAATAAGTCGCCAGGTCCTGACGGTCTCCCTCTGGAGTTCTACAGGGCCTTTCAACAACTGCTAGTACCAGTCTGGACGGAAATCTGCCGCGATCTCATGTCCCCCACGGTGCAGATCCCTGAGACGTTTTGCGAAGGGCTTATCATACCTATACACAAACCACGAGGTGGGACCAACATCAGCGACTACCGCCCCTTGACACTACTGAATAGTGACATGAAGATCTTCACTCGACTGTTGGCAGCACGACTCAAGCACACGGTCCGATACGTTGTTTCACAGGATCAGGCATCTTTAGGTGGCAGTCATAACATTGGCACTGCCCTCTGCCGCTATCGCTATATGATCGCACTTGCCAAGACAAATAAAATGCCTGGAGTTTTGGCTTGCCTCGATTTCAGCCAAGCTTTTGACAGAGTCGACCACACATTTTTAAAGGCCGTAATGCAACAGATGGGTTATCCCGAGACCATCGTAGACTTATTGGTACGTCTCCTTCACGGTGCGACATCAAGAGTACTGTACAACGGACGCCTCACACCGCCGATCCTCATCCAGAGATCGGTGCGACAGGGGTGCCCCCTATCAACGATATTGTACGCCCTCGGCTTGGAACCGCTGCTCTGTAGCTTTCGACAACGCTTGACAGGGATCACACTCAGTGGACATACTTTTTGCTGCACTGCCTATGCCGACGATCTGGTTCTCTTTCTTCGCGGTGAATACGACGTCCGCGCAGCTTTGGCGTGGGTGGCGACCTACGGCGCAGCATCGGGCAGTGAACTGAATGTACACAAATCGCACGCTCTATCTATAGGTGACGGGCTACCCGATAGGTGCGTGGCCCCATTGAGAATAACAGACACAATGCGCTGTTTGGGCATTGATTTTACAACTGACCTGCGGCGGACGATTGCCCTCAACAGTAGGCGCCTATTGCAACAGATTAGAGCAGGGATAGGCGACCACCGTCTTAGAACACTAGACATTCTGCAACGGGTGCGATATGCTAACGTCTATTTGGCGTCGCGCATCCCCCATGTTGCGCAGACACTGCCGATCCCGCCATATCTGGCCCGCAGCATGCTGGCGGCTATGGGGTCTTTTGTAAGTACCGGTATGCTCTTCAAGATTCGTTACGACTCCCTCACACTACCGAGGAACAGAGGTGGTTTAGGACTTTTTCACGTTCCGGACAGAGCACGGGCCTTATTTGTAAGCTCTCACATGAAGATATGGCGACAGTGTCCGACGAGTCTTACAAGCCTGCTGCTAGAGGCCTTAAGGCCGATCTCCCTCACCCCTCCAATACCACTATCCGACATTCCAGCCCCTTTCTTTTATTTCGGGCAATTCTTCCTCGACCTCAGCTACATGCGCACCGCACTTCCGCCCACACAATTGATATCGGCGAGGGCAATATACAACACCATGGAACTGAGCAGAGCCCCGAACGTGATAGAATCAAAACACCCCCATATTAACTGGCGTGTTGTGTGGCGAGCGGTGAGCGCGCCCACTCTCAACACAGACGTACAGTCTACGTGGTACATCACAGTCAACGGGAAGCAGGTGTGCCAGTATCGCCTCCACCGAATTCATCTTGCGGACTCTCCTTTGTGTACCAAATGCGGAGTCGTGGATACAGATGAGCATCGCCTTGACTGTGGATCGGCGAAGGATGTTTGGTATTTGGTGCGCCAGGTACTGGCTTTCTTCACACGCACAACCCCCGAAATGATAACTACCAAATCGCTTCTCTTTCCAGAAGACTCGTATTACCCGAGAGCGAAAACTAACTCTGTCAAATGGATATGTGGCCACGCTGTACACTATTTGTTCGACGATGGAGAGAAGACTGTACTTGATTTTTGGAACTATATGAACGAGCGACATTGTGCAATAGTTAGGAACCCCAAGTACCGCGAATATTTTTCCAATTTTCTTTGGAGTGCGTTCCATAACCCGCCTCGCAGCTGGAATATCGATGAAAGGAGAAGTTGATCCCAGAACGACAGAAGCACTGATTGAACTACAACCGGCAACGAAAGAAATCGAGAAGACGTTTATTGATAATCCGCAGCTAGACCTTCCTTGGAACGCACCATGTCGTAATGCGACGACCTCTTTATTTTGTTTTTACGCCGGATGTGGAACGGCAGTATTTTCTACATAAAAATGCAGAACTATACATACTAATAAAGAATATACATGAAGCAACGATTTATTTCTCCCTTTTCCCCATTACAAATCTACATATATCTTTATGGGCCGATGCGGAGGAGGATTTTTATTTCATTTTATTTATTTATTTTTATTTTTTACTTATTTAATTATTTTTTATTTATTTTTTTTCCATCGAGCACGACTGGAGCGTATGCGTACGTTCTATACTTGAGGTTAGGGTAAAAGTGGCGGTGGCACTAGCTTATTTTTTTCTTTTTTTTTTTATGTTTGTACATAATTATTAAGGGCGTGATGGAGGCAAACTTCCGCCCGAACTTTAAATGTACGTAAGTTTCTTTTGATTAGAGAGAATATTCATTAAAGTTAAATCGCGGAAAACTACGTCTAATTGAGATATATAACTACATATAGTTTCAGACTCCTTGAATATACAGGAACTATAGGTTGTGTGTAAATTTATTACGCATACGGTGTAGAAATTCGCCAACAGCGTTTCTTCCTAACGAAACCGAACTATAATATGTAGTGCTAAGTGCACCATATGAACAGAATTCTTCGTCAGACACGATTTTTGGCAATTTCTCAGTATTTTCTACGATTGTGAAACTTTTGTACAGAAATTAATTTCGGAAGAGTTTCACACTTTACGTCTTTGCTTTAGTGCTGTATTCTCCAATATTTAGATATTTCATGGCATCAAAAATCAAACAGGGCTGCCTGAAACAGTTAATGTTAAAAATCGATTGTGAAAGTGAAATATGCCATCAGATACAAAACTGAAAAATAGCTTCTTGTGAATACAGCAACCAGCCACTACCAAATTCTTTTAAGAACACGAAGTACATAACGTTTTCTTAACTAATGCATCTAACATTAGCATTAGGCTATCTAGCAAGAATTTAACACGTTTAATACTGTAAGTCAAATACCTAACAGTAGCGTGAATTGCTCAAAAGTCAACGGCTATTGTCATAGGGTTCAACTTCACAAAGTGCTGCCAGTGTGGCTATGTGTCATTCATATATGGAACTAAACTCAGTTCTGCAAACCCCTTTCAATTGTCATTGCAATATGTAAAGCAGATTACCTTTAAATTCTGCGTTACAAGTTGCTAACCATAAACAAAATTTCGAACTGCATAGAGGCAACTAATTTCGTGACCCAAATAGTTATTGTACACAATCATAAAATGAAACTATTTGAACTTCCTGTCCACCAATACTGCCTAAAGAAGCTCCTTATTCAGAGCTACCAGTATTGTAAAAGCCTGTTATTTATTTCATTCAATCGTATATTGTCCTGAGTAACAGTCTGTTAAGCAAGAATATCTCTAAACACAAGTGGGAGGGATACTTGTATTCCTGAAAAATATAAATGGGAAGACAGTATTCGTTCTTTTTATTCCTTTCTTAAATTGATTTATGCATTTAAACGCTGAGCAGCTGTTCACCATCGTGCTTCATGTACACTGCAATAGTCCAACAGTATAGACGTGACTATCGGTTGTATATATATCCCGCAGTAGTTATTTAATACGCGATTTTCCTGCTAAAAACACTCGTATTTATCTGACGCTTGCCACTACCATGGCGGCCGGGCGAAGGTTTAAATTATTCCGCGACAGCAGCACCGTTAGGAAGTCCAGTTATTTTTACAAAGTCTATGTAGCCAGTATTTCAGCCTATACGATGGCCACGCGGCCAACCAAAGATCAGCTAGGGAAGGCTTAGCTTACAGCGCCATCGCCGGAGAAAACAAGGAAGGAGGCGAGTATGGGCTAATGGTAACTGCTGTCATTACGTAGTGAAGAAAAAACAGCTAGCACGGGTCATCCAGATTACCGAAATACGCCACCTCACATGTTTTCAATGGCGACTCTCGGCACCTGAAAAGCATATTTTATGTCGATGTTGTACGATGACATGTCGTATACAGAAATTAAGCCTGAAAGACGAAACACGCGAATATCTTATTTGAAAGACATTCGTACGCCGCAAAAATATAGCCTTTCCAATGCGTATCTATTGCTATATTTCACGGATTTTTGCTCGCTATACTCACGCAATAAGATGGATCTTAATGACTTGTACATTTAAATCTCCCTGTTGTACCTCGCCGCATACTGCTGAAAGCCGTATGGAAATCTCTGACGTAGTTTTTGAGTTTATTGAGGAGAGACCGATTCATTGGGAGGACTGTTTTATAATATGTGCAGATATTTATAAAAATCGATATACTGTATATATATTTGTGTTGCTGTGTTGTACGTAATATAACTAAACAAAATCCCTAAATGCTTATACAGACTTCAACGTATTTAATTCATATTTACATACTAATATCACAGACAAACGTATTTGTAAAAGTTTGTCTGACACTACGAACGACAGAAACGCCCCTGACACAAAATGAATCAACCGTAGCAGCACTATTTACACCAAAGAGCTTCAATGTTAAAAAGTGGATGTAGGTCCGGCATGTTTGAGGCAAACTGAACTGGCGTCCGCCATGTTATTTAGGCTATCGGCTGACAGAATTTTACCTATTTACAGTTCCACATTTTAAATAAATACTGACTATTTAATGCGGTTGCGTAACACGTTCCGTCTAACTTTATCGAAGCTTGCTAACAATCATGTTCATGGGTTTGCATCAGTTGTTAAAGTGCTCTAACAACTGCTATCATATAGTCTAGCAGGGGCGGCTCCTGAATAGGTTTGCAGGTTTGCGCTACCTCCAGGAATAATAATATTGTTAAACTGCGTTTGATGATCAGTAGTTCTATGCAGGGGGAGAAGTAGCGCTCCATTTATCTCTTTTGAAACGCCCGGGCTGTTACGCACCGACCGCTCCCGAGTGGGCCGAACTTTGCCGACAGCGGCTGGGTTTGCAGCCGGCCTGCAAACGCCGACTATGGTGTCTCAGGGGTGTGCGGGGTGGGGGGGCAACGCTTGGCAACAGTGTTCCCCTATAGGCGCCTTGAGTGTATACACATCACGGCCGAGCCACCCTGTCAGCCGCAGAAACAGAGTCCGAACTCTCCCGAAGACAACCGGAGTCGTCCGCTTTTCGAACGAAGCGGGCTTTTTCGCGCCTTCCTTAACTGCAAGCGAAGTAACTGTGCATTGTGTCCGTTGTTTAGCGTGTTTTATAGTAAGTCTTGAGGCTCATGAGTAATTCGTCACGTGAGGTGCAGGCTCTTGTGAAGCAAACGTTTTCCAATCCTTCATACATTCATTGCTATTGTCCACCAATTAAATCTCATTATGCTTAAAGCCACTTCTATTAATAAAGATATGCGATTATTTTTCTCCAAAATTCAGAGACTTTGCAGCTTTGCAGTTTTTTATTCATCTACATCTATGATATCTTGGCTCAATAGCATTTTTTTCGGAATGCGTTGAGCTGCCATACTGGAGAGGTGGCAGCTGGTGAATAAAGTGCACTGCCATCTTTTCTGGTCACCAGCCGCCACTATAGTCTAGTATACCTTTATCTGGTATTTAATAAAAGTGTTAAATCTAAAAAGTTGTAAAATTGCTGTTAAAGGGGTAGGTTGTGAACTTTGTTGGACAAAATTTGAGTACAAGACGAAGGTGACATCAAAATGCTGCAGTTATAAGTGTTCCTAGGTCAGCTGCCACAGCCGGCCGCGGTGGCCGAGGTGACACAGTCCGCGTCAGGCAGCGCAGTGGTGCGGTTGGCGTGTTTACGTCCCGCCGCAGTGTCTCGCGCCTGAGGTTGTTTACGTAACTCAGCCGCCTCTACGCGACTTACTTGATAGAGCAAGCATGGCTCAATCCTGGAGACATTCGACCTTGAAGATCAGTTTTTCGAAAGCATATCCACGACCAAAGGCACTGGACATCGAACAGTTTATTAGAGATGAAGTGAAAGTTGCCTGCAGCGAAGTTGTAGGTATTCACTTTTCGATAGTGAGCAGTGTCGTGTACTTACAGCTCATCAACGACGCGGTCTGTGAGAGAATTCTGAACGCGACCAGAAGTGGACTGAAGTTCCGTCACTCGGACAGACATATTGGTGAAGTGACAATTGAACACACGGGTCTCTGCACGATAAGGACATTTGAACTTCCATTTGAGGTGCCAGAAGAAACAGTGATTTCCGCGCTTCGCCCTTATGGGCATGTGATCAGTCACGAAGCTGAAAAATGGGCACAGTTTACCACATTCCCCGTGCTCAATGGGGTGCGGCAAATACGTATTGAACTGAAAAAACATGTTCCATCTTATCTGACCATCGGTGGATGTCGTGCAATAATAATTTATGACGGCCAGCCGAAGACGTCTTCAGGCTGTGGACAAGGACACCTACGTTCCCAGTGCATGCAGCGCAGGATCACACAGTTGCCACCTGGGGATGAACAGCTCCCGCCTGCACCGACGACTCTTCCGGTGACGTATGTTCAGGCTCTCCAGCATCCTGTGCCGACGTACGTTAAGGAACCCTCACTGAACGCTGTAGCGCACGAAGGAAACAAGGACAAACTGGAAACTACGTCCACGACCGATCGTATACCACCAACGAATAATTAGGTGTCTCAGGTTGAGGAGATGGACGCCACATCACCGGTAGTGCCTAATGACGTTCTTGCAAAAGACCAAACAGCAGTGCACCAATCGACAACAGACGACAAGACGACGGCCAACGTACAGTCGTCGCTCTTACACCCGGCCGAAAATCCTGAAGGCACCGACCTACCACACCACCAGACTGACACTATTGAGAAGATGGATGTCGAAACTGAAGTAGTACCGACGTCTGCCTTCATCACTATGGAGACGGGGTCAGATGACTGCCGACCGACCTCCGATACAGAACACCACGTCCGCAAACAGCGCACTCCGCGGAAACGCAAGAAGAGGCGCCATTCGCCTTCTGATGATCAGATGCAAGATAAGGACGAGGAACCGACGTCGGACGAAGCAACTGACTCTGCCTCTCAGGTGTCCGGTGTCATCACTCCCCGTCTGGCACGTCACGATACAGCAGCGACAACACCTGCTCCTCTCTCAGATTCACCTTCACCTGCTACTGAACACCAACATGAGACTCAGGATGAAACATCCCCTCCACAACTACGAAGTTTCACGTCTGACGCTTGGGCAGACGATATCGAGAATGAAGCGGAAGATCTTGAGGGAGTCGAGGGTAGAAGTGCTCCCTCGGCTGCATCCAGCACTCCCCTATCACAATGACTGAGGCTGCACCAACAGCTTCCATGGCGCCGCCGGATCCGCCTGCTGACGATGTACTGAACAACTCAATAGAAGGTCTAGGCGCACAGACATACCGGCTCGCTACCGTTAACATCAATAACATACGTGCACGCCACAAATTGGCCATGCTACAGGATATGCTCAATGCAGCGGACATCGACATTGCCCTCCTTCAAGAGGTGCATGTAGAAGACTTCACAGAACCCTACGGATACACGACCTGCATCTCCCATGCGTCTGCCACTGGCAGTGGAGTGGCGATCATCCTCCGTGAAGGTCTTCTTGCTGAAGATGTCGAGTATCTTCCTGACGCCAGAGGGATGGCTATCACTGTCCAAGGAGTTCGAATAATTAACGTCTATGCGCCGTCGGGATCGGGACGCCGACGTGAACGATCCACCTTCTTCGCAGAAGCGATCACACCCCTCTTTGTGGGATCCGAAGGATCAATTACCTCGTCACTCTCCGTGCATGGAACTCGGAGCACTCGTCCACAATCTTCGGTTGGTGGACTCATGGGAACATGTTCATGGCGAACGGCCTGGCTTTACGCATTTTACCAGCCATTCGTCTAGCCGCATTGATAGGATTTACATCTCGTGTTCCATTGTCGGAGGGACGAGAGCAGCCGAGGTATGGCCTGTAGCGTTTTCTGACCACGAAGCCTATATTTGCGACCTTACCCTCAGACGTCAGAAAGTATGGCACAGCCGTGGTCCATGGAAGCTGAATGTGTCCCATCTCGCCTCTCCAGAATGTCGGCAGCTCGTAGAGAACACATGGAACAACTGCAAACGCCGACGCGGCGCCTACCAGTCTGCCCTTGCTTGGTGGTTATTCTGTGCTAAGCCTGCCCTGCGGAAGACTTTGATAGGGTATGGGAGAGACGTAGCGGCATAGAGGCGACAAACAAAGGACTTTTACTTCAATATTTTAAGGGAATGTACCAGAATGCCATATTCACCTGCGAGGCAGACTACGGTGAATCACGCCAAAGCCCAAATCATCAGACTTACACGCCAGCATCTTGAAGGAACGATAGTCAGAGCCCGTACTGAAGACAGAGTAGCTCAAGAGAGTCCCTCCATGTACCATATCATCAGAGAACGACGGCGTCGACGAAGGGCCTTGATACATGTGCTGACTACAAATAGAGGACGATACGACACCCAGAGAGATATAGGATATGTCCTTCATGCTCACTATACGCAGCTGTACTCAGAGCTCCGCCACCCCCCAGAAGTAATCGAAGCGGTATCCCAGCTCACATACGGCAAAATTCCACAAGCTGCGGCTACTGAACTGACAGCCGATATAACAGAGGAGGAAGTCACTGAAGCGATACAGATGGGACCCGCCAATAAGTCGCCAGGTCCTGACGGTCTCCCTCTGGAGTTCTACAGGGCCTTTCAACAACTGCTAGTACCAGTCTGGACGGAAATCTGCCGCGATCTCATGTCCCCCACGGTGCAGATCCCTGAGACGTTTTGCGAAGGGCTTATCATACCTATACACAAACCACGAGGTGGGACCAACATCAGCGACTACCGCCCCTTGACACTACTGAATAGTGACATGAAGATCTTCACTCGACTGTTGGCAGCACGACTCAAGCACACGGTCCGATACGTTGTTTCACAGGATCAGGCATCTTTAGGTGGCAGTCATAACATTGGCACTGCCCTCTGCCGCTATCGCTATATGATCGCACTTGCCAAGACAAATAAAATGCCTGGAGTTTTGGCTTGCCTCGATTTCAGCCAAGCTTTTGACAGAGTCGACCACACATTTTTAAAGGCCGTAATGCAACAGATGGGTTATCCCGAGACCATCGTAGACTTATTGGTACGTCTCCTTCACGGTGCGACATCAAGAGTACTGTACAACGGACGCCTCACACCGCCGATCCTCATCCAGAGATCGGTGCGACAGGGGTGCCCCCTATCAACGATATTGTACGCCCTCGGCTTGGAACCGCTGCTCTGTGGCTTTCGACAACGCTTGACAGGGATCACACTCAGTGGACATACTTTTTGCTGCACTGCCTATGCCGACGATCTGGTTCTCTTTCTTCGCGGTGAATACGACGTCCGCGCAGCTTTGGCGTGGGTGGCGACCTACGGCGCAGCATCGGGCAGTGAACTGAATGTACACAAATCGCACGCTCTATCTATAGGTGACGGGCTACCCGATAGGTGCGTGGCCCCATTGAGAATAACAGACACAATGCGCTGTTTGGGCATTGATTTTACAACTGACCTGCGGCGGACGATTGCCCTCAACAGTAGGCGCCTATTGCAACAGATTAGAGCAGGGATAGGCGACCACCGTCTTAGAACACTAGACATTCTGCAACGGGTGCGATATGCTAACGTCTATTTGGCGTCGCGCATCCCCCATGTTGCGCAGACACTGCCGATCCCGCCATATCTGGCCCGCAGCATGCTGGCGGCTATGGGGTCTTTTGTAAGTACCGGTATGCTCTTCAAGATTCGTTACGACTCCCTCACACTACCGAGGAACAGAGGTGGTTTAGGACTTTTTCACGTTCCGGACAGAGCACGGGCCTTATTTGTAAGCTCTCACATGAAGATATGGCGACAGTGTCCGACGAGTCTTACAAGCCTGCTGCTAGAGGCCTTAAGGCCGATCTCCCTCACCCCTCCAATACCACTATCCGACATTCCAGCCCCTTTCTTTTATTTCGGGCAATTCTTCCTCGACCTCAGCTACATGCGCACCGCACTTCCGCCCACACAATTGATATCGGCGAGGGCAATATACAACACCATGGAACTGAGCAGAGCCCCGAACGTGATAGAATCAAAACACCCCCATATTAACTGGCGTGTTGTGTGGCGAGCGGTGAGCGCGCCCACTCTCAACACAGACGTACAGTCTACGTGGTACATCACAGTCAACGGGAAGCAGGTGTGCCAGTATCGCCTCCACCGAATTCATCTTGCGGACTCTCCTTTGTGTACCAAATGCGGAGTCGTGGATACAGATGAGCATCGCCTTGACTGTGGATCGGCGAAGGATGTTTGGTATTTGGTGCGCCAGGTACTGGCTTTCTTCACACGCACAACCCCCGAAATGATAACTACCAAATCGCTTCTCTTTCCAGAAGACTCGTATTACCCGAGAGCGAAAACTAACTCTGTCAAATGGATATGTGGCCACGCTGTACACTATTTGTTCGACGATGGAGAGAAGACTGTACTTGATTTTTGGAACTATATGAACGAGCGACATTGTGCAATAGTTAGGAACCCCAAGTACCGCGAATATTTTTCCAATTTTCTTTGGAGTGCGTTCCATAACCCGCCTCGCAGCTGGAATATCGATGAAAGGAGAAGTTGATCCCAGAACGACAGAAGCACTGATTGAACTACAACCGGCAACGAAAGAAATCGAGAAGACGTTTATTGATAATCCGCAGCTAGACCTTCCTTGGAACGCACCATGTCGTAATGCGACGACCTCTTTATTTTGTTTTTACGCCGGATGTGGAACGGCAGTATTTTCTACATAAAAATGCAGAACTATACATACTAATAAAGAATATACATGAAGCAACGATTTATTTCTCCCTTTTCCCCATTACAAATCTACATATATCTTTATGGGCCGATGCGGAGGAGGATTTTTATTTCATTTTATTTATTTATTTTTATTTTTTACTTATTTAATTATTTTTTATTTATTTTTTTTCCATCGAGCACGACTGGAGCGTATGCGTACGTTCTATACTTGAGGTTAGGGTAAAAGTGGCGGTGGCACTAGCTTATTTTTTTCTTTTTTTTTATGTTTGTACATAATTATTAAGGGCGTGATGGGTGTTAGGAGCCAACGCCTGAAGTGGCAGAGATAGACGTGGGGAAAAAAGGGATATATATATATATATATATATATATATATATATATATATATATATATATATAAGGGGGACTGAAAAAAAAGGGGACTATAAAAAAAAAGAAAAAGTAAAAAACAACAACAAAAAAAAAGGTGACTGAGGCGCTCCAGTCACGGTCAGCACGGCCACTACGGTCGGGGGTTCGAATCCCCCCTCGGGCATGGATATTTGTGCCGTCCTAGTTCGTAAGTAGTTCATAAGTAGTTCGTAAGTTTAGGGACTGATGACCTCGTAGTTAAGTCCCATAAGCTTAACAAACATTTGAACATTTTTTTCAGCTGCCACAAAAGTATTGCACGTCGAAATAACGTGTCGTTACTAACGTTCCATGTTGCCTTGCTGAAACAAGTAACACTTGGTACGTGAAGTTTTAGTAGAAAGACGAAAGCGACAGCGGAAAACTGCAATAAAAATGCGCCTATGTTAGCTGCGACAAAAGCATTCTATACCTAAATAAAATATCAGTAATAATTTTAGTTGTTACCACGCTGGAATAAAAACATATTTCTTGCAAAGAACACAGACATACATAAATGAAAAAATTCTGGTTCTGAAACAAGCAGCAACACCACAGCTCACATGTACGTAAGCCAAAACAGCCACATAGGAATAATTTCCAGGCTAATGTAGGCCTACAATAAATCAGTCAGTTTTCGTAAACAAAAACGTCTTGTTGTTTGCAGATGGCAGGCTGTCAGAACTTATCATTCCGCAATTAATGAACATGCAATTCCTTGAATAAATTAGGTCTAAAACATAAAACAGAAATTGTCAAACCAAACAATTAAAAGTGAGCCACTGTACGAAATAAAAGCTTAATTCTGGTGGGAGGTATCCAGATAAGAGTTTACTGTTATAAGAAATCTTAATTTTAGCAGTAAATTAGCAAAAGGTCCGTGTGAACTACCGACTACTCCCAGCTGCAAATCCTTGTTACCTGGCCCCAACTGAGAACTGACTTTGTTCAAATTACTCTAATAACAGGAAGTTAACGATATAGTGGCCAATATACGTAGCAGTTCACACCAAATTACACACAGGCATTAATAAACAAACCACCACAATTAAAGTTATTTAATAAAATGACTAAGAAAAACATTTTTCGCGCAATGGAACTTGAACATAAAAAAATTGCATCTGAGCTTGTTCTCAGCACTGGTGGAAAACAATATTAAATAAAAGGGGGAAGGTGCTCGAAAACTACAATTTATAGGCAAGTCAAATTTATGCCGACTTAACTCGTTTATTCAGGTCGTACGCAAGCAAAATGGGGAATCAATTTTGTTAATACAATAAAAATGCATAACATTGACTTGATTTCATACTGACGATGCCCAGCATTCAATTTAACATAAATTACACAGAATTTAACGCTACTTGGGGAAGGATTTACACTCACTCCCTCACACACACGAAATGAAACAGCGAAACTCACCAAAATCAGCGTGCTGAAACGAGGCGAAATTCAGCAAACCCGGAGGTACCACACAACACAATATACAATAAAACTGCAAAGATGGCTCTGATCTGTCGTGACTGATTTGAGATGGTGCGTGAGTATAGCAAAGTTATGTTGCAATTACATTAGACTGCGAGCAAACACGCTAACGGCGACACGCGGCTACGTCAGATGATAGCACTCCACTGAAGGTGAAGTGGTTAAAAATAGGATTCATTACACAAAATCACGGCGGACTCTGAAGTTGCAATCTGAGAGTAAACTATCTAGGCACTGGTTTTATGAGACGTAGCGTGAATTCAGGTGACTAGCTGCAAACCCCTGAAGTCGGAGATCGGACCCACGTGGTTCCGAAAACCGATAAAAACGTATAAATTCAATTTCCGCAAAATAAAGGAAATTAACTACGGTATGCAACCCCTATAATTGCGTAGAATTTCATAAGGAAGGTAATAAAATGCAACAACATGCGATTGGGAGCGTTCACAGAGAAGGAAGAAGTCCAGTCTCAAAACCCGGAAAAAAATAATTACAAAGTCGGAAAAATAGAAATAAAAGCTACTGCATGCAACGCATAGAAATGTTTAGAATTACATAAGGAAGCCATTGAAATGCAGCTATACGTGATAGGGAGCGATTACAGAGCCTGATGAATTCCAGTCTCAAAACACCAGAAAAGTGAAATAATTACAAAGACGGAAAAATGAGAAGAAAAACTACGGAATGCAACATTAGAAATACATAGAACTTCATAAGCAAGTTATTGAAGGAGGTTGTACAAGGCTCGGAGAGAATTACTGACAAATTATGAGTACTTACTACAAGTTCGGAGAAGAAACAGCAAAATTAAAATAGGCGGGGAGACAAGATCGCGAAATGTTAATGGAAATCAGAAGGATACACGATTGGTTACTTGCCTGATGGGCATGGAATAAACAATATTGGAAGCTGAAGGCTTTGTTCTAAGAACCAACCATGTGGAATATATATCACTCACGGAAGGAAACGATAAGAAAGGTTTTTCATGCACTGTACAAAAATTAACATATCGGCTGTTAAAATCCGGGCCCCACAAAGCTAGAAAGAATTTACACAGAGTTCGTACACCGCTACATAATCACAAAACGTTTGAATATTCCAGGCCGTTACCAAACTGCAACTAGTAAGACATACACCATGTTTATCTGTTATAAAACACTGGACTGAAAAACTAGAATACATTTCCGCACACGATTGGAAAAATATATTCTGAAAAATGAATCTAAGTTCAAGAATCTACGTAAAACATGGTAGACAACGAATCGCTACCATCTCCACGGGCACAAGAGCAGAACCAATCTTACCTCACCACGATCCCAGCACAAAGGTGAAGATCGAGCGTCGATCTACCGGAAACTGGGAAAACCCGATGAACAGTGGTCTTGGAACGCGAGAGTCCCTCTGGAGAGAGCTCGTCGAGTGGCTTGTAACCAAAGAGAGTAGAAACCTCTTTGATAGCATTAGCAGCAGAGGTTGGTACTGACTAACTATCGACTCTGAGCCAGAGAGAACCATGCACAGCGAGCTATTACTACCCACATTCAGACAGCCATTAGATTCTCGCACATCTATGTAAAAGTAAAACAAGTACACATTCTCACAGGGATAGTGGCGTAGTGGAGAAGCTATACTTATTGCTACATTCATAAACAAAATAATAAATTATTAAAATAACAAAATCCTAGAAATATTAACTAACTTTTCAGAAACTAATATTCTAAAACATGAAATAAAAATGCTATTCCTCATGTCTCGAAAGGAGTGGGGTTCCAGTTTTAACAAAATGGTAATCTAGCGACATCGAATAAATTACAATTTTATAAAAAAAAAAATATATGTAAGACGACAGACGGTCGTCTTTCACAACTTATGCAAACGATTATATAACCAAAACATGTAACATGTTTTATAGAAAAAAAAAAAAAAAAAAAAAAAAAAAAAAAAAAAAAAAAAAAAAACACCAGAAAACCACGGAAGAAACTAGTTTGGGTATTTAAAAAAAAAAAAAAAAAGTCTTGCATGAGGAGGAGTCAACCACAAATGACTTTTGTATTCTTACTTGCTACATATCTTTGGGCATTATAGCAAATGTGTCGCGATTTTGAGGGTAAATGACATTTATGCTCTTCGTTGCAACAAGTATTTAACAGTAGGAAAAGATGTGGGCGAGAGCAGCCTTTGCGCATGCGTAGAAAGGGGTGCGGTTACAGTAACATGTTACCCATTAACAGTGTAATCAGTTACTTGCTGTGTTTTAGTGTTCATGTGCATATTCATATGTTCTTGGTGTTTATTATCAAAAAAGTGAACAATGTTCAGTATCTTTTAGAAACAAATTACTCAGCTTTAAGCTTGGAACAAAAGTGTGAAATAAAGAAGCTTGGAAGGCCAACGCCTCAGTTCGATTTGAATGAAGGGTATAGAAGTCCAGGTTAGACATTCTGCAGATTTTTTCACAACAATATATTGCACTCGCAGAGGTGCGCCAAGTTGTCTCTCTGGACACAGAAACAATGACGCCCCCATGGGGGGGGGGGGGGAGGCGGTGCCACTATCAAGATCGGACACTCAAAGATGTGAACCCCCAGTCATCTGAAGGACCAGCCGCACTGACAACAACGTTTTAAGACTCCTCTCAAGTGAACTGACACCGTAAATCTAGCGGCTAAGGTTACACAGGTTGCCACAAAGAGCGCTGTAAGTGACGTTTAAGTTCTTTGATTTACACGGTCACGGAAGCGACGCTAATGCACCAAGCGGCAACATTGCAGTTACAGAAGAAACACGCAATACAAGCGTTTGACCTTTTCTCCACTTGGGGGCAACTGTTGTTCCAAGTGCCACACATAAATCTCTATGTAAATTTTAATAAATATATTGATCCGATCGCTATCAAATTTCACAGCACCACCCGTTTGGCTAATCTGAATATTTCCTCAAAATTGCTCCAGCCGTCTTAGTCTATAGGGAACACACACACACACACACACACACACACACACATTTTTATAGGTACAGATTCATTAATACTTATTACAGGAAAGAGTTCTTTTGTGTCGCGTTTTCGCCGGTTGTCGTAGGTGTCGGTGGCCGAGTAGAAAGAGACCGACACAGGAATAAAGGATGCACGCGTGTGCAGGTACGGAGGTGACCAGCCAGTGGGACAGCAGAAACAGGAAACACTAGGCTGAATTAGAACAAGTTGTATAATTCGTAGAAATAATACTTATCTTATACAAAGTTCAAGACTGCCGAATGCTGATACATAGTTTAGATAGAGGCCTGCCTACTGATGAGTCCTAGTGCCTATCCGATAGCCAAGTCTTAACTGGTGCCTATCTGATTCCCAAGTGGACGATGCAGTTCAGTGGTGTCCACGAGCAGGGTTGCAGCAGAGGACGCTCGTGGCTGACGTCGTAAGAACGCCGCGCCGTGCGTGCATGGCGGCGCACGGCGAAAGTACGTGGCGCGCACTTTAAACTTGTGCGACACCACAAGTTCCGTTGTTGAACATCTCATACAGCGAAAAGACTGGCTCCTGTCGAGCTTCTCAGCTGACTGCACACTGGTGTAAAATCTGTTATGTACTGACAGCTGGGCGACACTAGCGCTCCAAGCGGTGTGCAAGAGAGCCGCCTGTTAACATCATACACATCGTATGGATGAAATTCATTTCCGCTACGGTTTCTATGTAATTCACGGTATGATTGTATTGTTTTTAACTCGAGGACGTTAGTCTAACATCAGACTGAAGGGACGACGCTAAAAATAATCGGTAGTGGAACTAAAACATGAATTAAATGACGAAACCTGGTACCTACTACCGCAGGAATAGGTGCCGAACCAAATATTCTTTTATCTTTCCCATTGAAATCGAAATAATTTACATCAAGATAGATAAACAGTTTCAAGCGCAATAAGCGTGGCCGTCTAGCTTCAGACTAAACGGGTATGACACACAATTTCTTTTTCGTTTCGTTCTGTGCTTTAGATTTTGGGACACCTGTTAAAGAAACTACGACTTTCGTCTTTATTATTGACCTGTGTCGGATGATATGCTTCCGACTAACAGTTGAAATACATTGAAAAGTACTGGCCTTGTTACGAAAACGTGCCATTTTTCCGGAACAAAAAGGACAAGAATGACTGCTGACGCCCATATTTGAATTTGATGCTAATATTTTCTACACCTAGCGGGTATTTCTTGTCTTACCAGACGATGTTCTTCTTATTTTACAAACTTTCAAGACTATTACGGTATAGTTTATAATACGCATTTTTTTTCTGTACTTTTCATATCCAAAACGGCAGCATATACCTGAGCCAGTTTTCTACTACTAAGAAGATCAAAAACCATTTGTGGTGTCGCGCAAGTATGAAGTGCGCGCCACGTACTTTCGCCGCGCGCCGCCATGCACGCACGGCGCGGCGTTCTTACGACGTCGGCCACGAGCGCCCTCTGCTGTAACCCTACTCGTGGCCACCACTGAACTGCACCGGCCACTTGGGAATCAGATAGGCACCAGTTAAGACTTGGCTATCGGATAGGCACTAGGAATCATCAGTAGGCAGGCCTCTATCTAAACTATGTATCAACAATCTACTAGTCTGCTGCTGTCCAAGTTAAGTATTGTACCATTTCTATGAAATATATATCTTATTCTAATTTAGTCTAATGTTTCTAGTTTCTGCTGCCCCACTGGCTGGTCACCTCCGTACCTGCACACGCGTGCATCCTTTTACCCTGTGTCGGTCTCTCTCTACTCGGCCACCAACGCCCATGTCACCCGGCGGAAACGAGACACAAAACCCTTCATCATACTTCAATACATGCAGCTTTCAGGTGAATCGTAACAGAAACATTTCTGCTGTAAGATTGTGTTGCATTCCTCTCTGCATCCTTCCATTTATTTAAGGCAAAGGAGATAGCTTTCTGGTTGTTTGTACATTTCATTGCGCTGCAAGCATGTTCCATTCCAAAAAGCATCACGAAAACGAGTATAAGATACGAGTAAGACGATGTACAATGTACATGGCCACTTGGCACGCTGCTACTGCGGTGGGTAACAAAAATTTGCTCGAGTGTCGTGACTGTTATGTTAGACTGTTGTTGACTGCGAAACAGTGGTAGTGCAGGGGTTGCGTGTGCCATTTAGGGTGGGGCGTCGCGAGTGAACTTCACCTGCGAGTTTCGCGCTGTGGGGGGCCGCGAGCAGCAGGCAGTGGACCCGCTGACGGGGCCGCAAATGACAGAGCGGGCCTCATAAAACCCTATTAAACTCGCGTTAACGTCGGCTCAAGCCCAGGCCTAATGCAAGATTATCGCGTCAAGTTGGTGTCCCCGGGGTGCCATGAAGGATTTGCGGAGGGCAGGGAACACGGTGGCATCACACCTCGCCGTGAAAAATGGTAGCAGTTGGGGAGGGCAGCCGACACAACGAGGACATGGCACAGGCCACGTGGTCTTGTCGCGAGCACGTGGCGTCTCTCTTTGTACATTCGAGTATTATCTTATTTCTCAAAATGACGCATTTGATAAGACGAATGAAGACATTCCTAGCATCTTTATATTCTGTAGTTAATGGTCTCAGTTCATTTACGAAGTAGTCGTTATCAAAGACATTAAATGTAAATCTGAAGCATTGATTTAAAATTTGTGATGCGACCTCAATGCTTACTAGGCAGAGGTCTTCTCTGGAACACAGAAGCTGAATTAAAGTTTGTAATGTGAAGGAAATCGTGCTTAGACTGTTCCGAGGCGCATTATTCACTAATGATGTGGTGGTCTAGCGGTAAGTCGTCTGCCTAGTAAGCATGGAGGTAGGGGTTTGATTCCCGGTCCATCACAAAATTTAATTCAATGATTCAGCTTTATATTTAATGTCTTTGACATATTCGAGACGAAAAACCGTCTCAGAGGCTGTATATTTCTATTTACATTGATATTTATATCACACAGGAATTTTACAATATGTCTATTGCCGAGGTGCTATTCCGCTGCATGGAGAACCTTGACAGTAGTGGCGCCGGCCGCGGTGGCTGAGGTGACTGAGGCGCTCCAGTCACGGTCAGCACGGCCACTACGGTCGGGGGTTCGAATCCTCCCTCGGGCTTGGATATTTGTGCCGTCCTAGTTCGTAAGTAGTTCATAAGTAGTTTGTAAATTTAGGGACTGATGACCCCGTAGTTAAGTCCCATAATCTTTACAAACATTTGAACATTTGAACATTTTGACAGTAGTGGCAATATTTTTTGGAACACAGAAGCTGAATTAAAGTTCGTAATATGAAGGAAATAGTGTTTAAACTGTTCTAAGGCGCCTTCCTCACTAATGATGTGGTAGAGTGGTAAGACGTCTGCCTATTAAGCATGGTGGTACGGGTCCGATTCTCGGTCCATCACAAATTTTAATTCAATGCTTCAGATTTATATTTAATGTCTTTGACATATTCGAGACGAAAAATCGTCTCAGGGACTGTATATTTCTATTTACATTGATATTTATATCAGACGAATGTTCCAATATGTCTATTGCCGAGGTGCTATTTCACTGCATGGAGAGCCTTGGCACTAGTGGCAACATTCTCTGGAACACAGAAGCTGAATGAAAGTTTTTAATGTGAAGGAAATCGTGCTTAGACTATTCCGAGCCGGCCGCGGTTCTAGTATAATATTTTTGTCCAGTGATACCCGTTTATCATCTACATTTATTCTTGGTGTAGCAATTTTAATGGCCTCCAGTATACAAACGAAACATACCGTAATAAAGCATCACGTATACACATTAATTACACAAAATCACATTAAGTTCTATACAATAGTTTATCTAATATTTATAATTAAAAATTATAGAAGGGGTTTGTACAGAGGTGGGAGAGGCCAATCAGAATATTTCTAGGCGAGAGTGGCGCAATTTCTCATGGAAATGTGATATGTTACACCACACGTCATCTTCTCCCACCCATTTCATGATGTAATCTACTAGCTATGAAAGTTTCTTAGCATCATATTACCTTCATATGACTGCACAAGATCGTTAGAAGTGATTTTTTCACAATCACGCCATTACTTTTACAATACTGTCCTTCTTTCTAGAGTGACGTCAGACCGAATTTCTTACAATTTTAATCTGGTGAATCATTATTACTGAAACAACATTTAAGATGTAGTATATACATCGAAATGTCTCAAAAAAAACTGGACAAAGTTCAAGAAATATACAACCAAGTACGAGGAAGTCTTCAGTATCTTCTGTGTGAACCTCAACTTTGCAGCTGTATCCATCCACTTTAAAATCGACAATACAAGCTAAAATTAATCTGCAACGGGAACAGGCGATTCTAAGAAATAAAATATGACACTGAACACGAATTCTTACAGACAAGAATAAAAAATATAAACTGCCGTTCTCGTCCTTCTGGAAGGACGTCAGCGCTATCTGGGTTAATTTCTAGGAACTTATATGATCAAGTCGCATTGTTTACCGTTGGGACACTAACCGAGTTAGGTTTGACGCATTTCAGAGAATACACTTTTAAAAAATTATATGGAGTAAATCAGATCCAGATCAAAGTTCGATTAAATGAGCTGGAAGTCATGCATTGCTTCATCTATCTTGGGTCAACCATCTGCAGCACGGGAAGTTGTGAGGATGAGGTAATAAGACGATTACGCTAGGGCGAGTGGCTGGCAAGAAGCTCACCAAAATCTGGCGGAGCACAAAGATTCGGCTAGTTGAATCATTAGTGTTTTCTGTCTTCTCTTACGGTTGCGAGACAAACAGCGCATTGATGCGTTTGGTATTGGCCTAGAATGCTACGCATAAATTGGACCGAAAGAAGAACAGATACATCCGTTATTGAACAACTTGATACTTACAGACGCCTTTCTTTTCGAGTCACCGAAAAAATTCTCCAGCTATTTGGCCATATTGTGAGAAGAGAAAATAATGTTGCAAGGAAAGATCGAGGGCACTACTCCAAGAGGAACAGCAGCGAGCAGATGTATGGATCAAACCAAGATGATCTCCCGTCCGACTCCTCAGCAGCCACGAAGAGAACTTGGTAACAGACCGGGATGGAGACGCTTGGTTCACGGGGTTACGACGCTCAGCAGTGAGCACAACGACTTCTGGTGATGCAGTGTAGTTGTATCATAAGTCAGCCTATGTGGAAGCATATAGAAAAACTTATGGCTCCTGGTAATCTCATGTGATTCTGATTCATATCTGTGGAAAATATCTGTGATATCGAAAATGCCATGTGTCAGTTGATATTATTCCTAGTATGTTGAATTGAGTATGAGACCAACAATGGAAGTTTCTGTTTCAATCAATACAGTGAAGCACTTTATTATTATTTTTTTTTAACTTTTTCTTTCCCCAAAACTAAACCCTGTACTTTTTATAACCCATTCAACAGCTGTTTGGTTATATACGGCTTGCTGCTGTTGCAGGTTAAAACAAAATAAACTAAACTAAAAATAAATACAGTAAAGTACTAATATTGGAAGGAAATGCTGCCGAAGCCTGTTGTTACGCCTGGCGTCGTTGTTATAGTGGAGCAAGGTAGGTCTACGCAATTAATTATGTTTGCGACATTCATATAAGACGAACTGAAATTTTATTTGTATAGATTGAAGAGTGTGAGATTCTGATGAATGAGAAGAGGCTTAGGGAATCTGTTTCTACATGGCAATAGCAGCCTCTGGTTCCGCTTCTTTCCAATTTTCATTTTCGAAGTCTTGGGGTGGAATTTTCCACTGTCAGTACTAACAGATGCTGCATCATTGTAATTGTCTTCCCAAGAGGTACTGAACACAGTTATAAAAAGTACACGATAGCTTAAAAGAGCACAGTATATCTATCTATAGAGGTGTTACAACACCTCATTCCATACCCCTTACGGCATAATTATTTGCCGAAAACCTAGTCCTGATATCTGAAAAAGTATACGAAATGAAAGGGTGTGACGTCGTACGTAACTCACTCTGAATTTCATCTTCTTCTTTCTTGATATACAAAGAGGGTCGCCGTGCTTCTTTGTGTGTTTGTTTTACACACAAAACTACATTCCTCTTCCGATCTTCAAGACAATTTACACACTTCAAATTCAAAAGAAGAGGAAGGTCACCGTGTACGTAATATTTCATACAGTGAATGTCGTGGGGTACTTTACCTACGGACTTCCAAAAAAATCTACAGTTTTTCAAGCGTTGATGAAATGTAGCATACTTCAACTGCAAAAGAAAAGAAAATTACATAAATTCCAAACGATGCACGGCGAATGGTGTTTTGGAATTAACGTAAACAAAACAGAACATCATGAAATTTAACATAATTATAAGATTTTTCAGAAATGTAGATGGCAATGGACATAGGAGGAAGTGATCAGCAGATGAAGGAATAGGTGGGGGTGAGTAGAGAGTGGGGTAATAGTAGATGAACAGCCAGAGGGGTCTGACGAACTGAGAGCGGTGGAGTGTTAGAAAGAGGATGGTAGGCAGGGGGCAACGGAAGCAGGCAGGTGGACAGAGAGAAAAAAGGGAAGGACAGATGGTTCAGAATATAATTAATGAGTATGCAGGCGAGGCTGGGTATTCAGCTCGTACCCTTGTAACTATTTGATGAAATTACAGCGTTCAATTAATGAAATAAAGCGCAATTTGCGATGAGTTATGGCTTCACTTTACTAGGTTTAGATGAAATACGGAAGTGCGGCGAATGAAAATTTGTGCTCAGCTGGGATTCGAACCCGGGATCTCCTGCTTACAAGGCAGTCGCGTTGACCACTCCGCCACAGCTGTATTTCATCTAAACCTACTACAGTGAAGTCTTAACTGATCGCAAATTGCGATTTAATTCATGTATATATGATTTGAGACAGCCCTTCTGCCTGGAGGCCCAGCTCTGTTGTCCTCTTACGCACCCAACTTAATCCAGTTTTGCGGTCAAATGACGAGTAACAGTCTGCTTTCGGCAGGCGAGCTGTGAGGAAGTGGTGTTTACATCCTCGCTGCGGCCGGTCGCGCGCGCTACGTGTGTGGTGAGTTGGACGCTCTTGCGGCGTAAATACTATCTGTAGTTTAGAATGGATAGAGCATAAATATGACTGAGCCCCTTCGCAAAGACACTTTGAAGTTCACATTTGATGACCGATATGCGAGACCCAAAGCACTAGAAGTGGAAGCCTTTTTAAGGGACTTTGTAAAACTCAGCTTTAGCGAAATTATTGGTATCCATCTGTCGATCGTTAGTTGCACAGTTTACGTGAAAATGATCGCTACTGATTGTTGCGCTAAAGTCATAGAACAATGCGGAGGATCCCTAAAATTCAATCATTGTGATGGGAATGTTGGAGACGTAAAAGTTGACCATGCAGGTTTTGCTACCCGAACTGTCCGAATCTTTGAACTTCCATTTGAAATACCCCCGGAAGCGATCAATTCAGCTCTTAAAGCCTACGGACGAATTATCAGCAATGTAGCAGAAAAGTGGAGGACCTTTCAAACTTTTTCTGTTCTCAACGGCGTCAGACAGGTCAAAATAGAACTCCGAAAGCACATACCGTCTAACCTTACGTGTGTGGGTATAGAGCCATTGTAATTTACGACGGTCAGCCACGTACTTGTTCCGGTTGTGGTCAGACCGGCCATGAACGAACTGAGTGCATTCAACGGAGAGTGAAGCAGCTGCCAACCAAAGAGCCGATCGCGCCTATGGTGATGACGGCACTGCCAGTTACGTATGCTTTAGCTTCCCGCAGCACAACAACCAAGGCATTCAGCGACGCTGAGGACAGACAATATGAGCCCCTCGAAGACAACCAATGTCTGCCAATGGAAATCAGTAACGCAGAAGCACCGACCATCCCTCCCTCCAACGTGACGAGAACGGTTATTTAAACAGAAGTGGAAGCGAATCCTGAAAAAGACACCGAACAACACGTGCGTAAAGATGAGGAGGACATTGCCATACAAGAGCCAAGCTCACATTCAGAGAATGAAGAGTGCTTGAAATCTGGTTCTTCCCCCAACAAACACAATAAACGGCGTTTAGCACCACCTGACGCAGAACACAAAGCACAGACGCTCCGCGAAAAAGCGCAAGTAATTGGCAAAAAGTTAAGTGGGAAAAAATCAGTAACGTTTACATCGCAACCAGCAGACTACAAAAAAGGAAGACTCAAGAAATATAGACATTCATCGCCAATAGGGTGATGAAAAAGACAGCACCACAAGTAAAAAATCGAAAAACAGAACGATGCCCCAGCACTGTCCGGGGAAGCAGACGGCACAACAAACTGATGGATCTTCCTGGGCAGATGATAACGTGGAATTTCCTGAAGACGAAGAAATGAAAGAAATAAAAAATGCAGAAAATGACTCATCTTCACCAGGGAGAGACGATAAATCTAAAGAGAAATCCCCGCAGCGTCCACTGCACTGAGGAGCAAGAGGTATTGGCGAAAATGAGCGGTGAAAGTAAACAAGCATAGGCAGCCAAAATATCTGTGCAAGCCTATAGGGTCGGCACGATAAATATCAACAAAATGCGAAGCCACCTCAAAATCAAGGCCCTACAAGACATGCTCTACGCCGCTGACCTCGACATCGCCTTGCTGCAAGAGGTGACAGACATTAAATTGGAAATAATAACTGGATATAACGTAATCGAGAATCCCGGAACTGACCAAGACCTTGGAACGGCGATTCTTATGAAAGAAGGAATAATCGCGAAAGACGTTGAAAAATTGGCAAACGCCAGAGGTATTGCAGGCACCATCCACAACGTAAGACTGATCAACGTCTATGCACCATCTGGCTCCGGCAACAGGCGAAAACGAGCCGACTTCTTTAAAAACGACATAGTGCCCCTCTTCCGTGGAAGATATGAACACATCATTTTTGGAGGCGACTATAATTGTGTTTTATCTGCTAAAGACCAGACACCAAATTTTTAATTATTGTGCAGAACTGAACGCAATAGTTAGAGAATTCAATTTGATCGACACGTGGGAGCAAAAGAATGGGGAACGGCCAGGTTTCACTCACATTACTAGCCACTCGACAGAATCTACGTTTCCGATACCTTGAAGACGCACATTCTACAAACAGAACTATGGCCTACTATCTTTTCAGATCACATATCTTACATATGTACCTTGAATTTAAGAAAACAAGAAACCTACAAGGGACGTGGTCTCTGGAAAATGAACGTAGACATCTTAAAGGATCCTGCATGTCAAGCGACATTTAATGATGTATGGCAAGAAGGCGAGAAAAGATTCCTTTCATATTCCTCAGCAGTTGCATGGTGGACAAAATGCGCTAAGCCTATGATCAGAAGAGTAATGACAAATTACTCTCGTGAGAAAACAACCTGGCACAAGCGGCAGCTGAATTTTATTTCAAAGTCCTCAGGGATTTATACGCATCTGATGCGTCAGTTATTGACAACCATGCAGAAATTAAAAGAATTCAAGCCAAACTCCTGTCATTAAAACGCAAACAGCTTGATGGTTATAAAATAAGATCACGACTTCAAAATGAAGTACATAATGAACAAACATCTTTTTATCATTTAATAAACGAAAGAAAACGACAACACAGAAAAATAATAACCGAATTGCGAACGTTAGATGGGAGACTACTAACTCAGCAAAATGAGTTCAAGGCGGAAATTCACAATCACTTCACCAATTTACTAAGCAATACACCCACGGATATAACGGCTCAAACTGACCTTACAATCGGAATGACACGACAACTTGTCCAGGACGAAGCAGACAGCCTGTTAGTCGAAATATCAGAAGAGGAAGTTGAAGATGCGATAATGCGGAGCCCGAAAAACAAATCTCCTGGTCCTAATGGATTTCCGGCAGAGTTATACCACACATTCAAACGACAGATGAAACCCAAGCTCACATGTGTATATAAGGAACTTATGAACCCCTACACCAACATCCCAGTTGATTTCCGAGAAGGAGTAGTTGTACTGATCCCGAAAAAAACTACAGGAAAATCAGTAGAAAACCTAAGACCTATCACCCTACTCAATAGTGATTACAAAATCTTTGCGCGCATTCTGAACGAAAGACTGAAATCAGTACTGAACTCCGTCACCGGTTCTTATCAATCGAGCGTACGCAAAGACAGATCCATTCACCACACACTATGTGACTACAGGGACATAATTTCATTATCAGCAGCTTGCAAGCTAAAGTGTGCTTTGGTATCATTAGACTTCGAAAAAGCATTTGATAGAGTCAATCATGATTACCTATTTCACGTTATGAGTACTATGAACTTTCCGCAAAGCTACATCAGGATCCTGAAGAACCTCCTCAACAAAATTCAGCCTCTATAATAATGGTAAATGGTCAACTCAACAGACCAATAACTGTAAAAAGTTCAATGAGACAGGGTTGTCCTCTGTCCATGTCGCTTTTTGCAGTAGCCATAGAACCCTTGCTTTTTCGACTGAGTACAAATTTACAAGGCATATTACTACGTGGGCAAAAGATTGTCTGTCAATCATATGCTGACGACGTCACGGTCTTGGTCAAGGACAATAATGAGATATGCAAATTATTAGAGGTAATAAAAATGTATGAACTCGCGTCTGGCGCCAAACTGAACCGACAGAAATCCGCAATAATGAACATCGGACGAGGTTTAGGAGTTCCCATTCAAGGGGAAATAAAGGAGACTGCTATTTTGAAATGCCTCGGTATTGAATATACGCCCAATATCCAGCAAACGATTGCACGGAATTACAGAAGACTACTTAATAGCATACGTGCCAGTATATATCAGAATGCACTCAGGACACTCGACGAAATACAAAGGGTGGAAGTGGTGAATATATATCTCACATCCAAAATAAATTATGTGGCACAAGTTTTACCAGTTCCGCGGACTGTGGCTGACAGGATCTTGGCAGCCTTTGGCCACTTCGTCAGCCGTGGCCATATCTTCAAAGTCAAATACGAGACTTTGACACTATCGACCGACAACGGTGGACTTAATCTAACAGACGTCTACAATAAAGCGCAAGCCCTGTTTGTTAGCAAAACGTACAAGCAGTGGACAAAAACGCCGAACACCATAGCGGCATTTCTTTTAAATGAAATAGCGCCACCTAACTGTGCTGCCCCAATCGATGTACGCCACATTCCCACCGCCCTGTATCACTTTAAACATTTTTTAATCGAATCCAGCTATATAAGCATGAGAATGGCAGAGAAAGACATGTATACAGTCAAAGAAGCCTACAAAAATTTAATGAAATTTCATAACAAGAACATCATTGAACGAAAGTTTAAAGACTTCAACTGGAAAATGATCTGGAGAAACATCCATAATCCCCACTTACCGACAAACGTGAGGGCACTCTGGTATTACGCTGTTAATCGAAAAGTCCCAACAAACCAACGACTTCATAATGTACATCTCGCAAATTCTCCTTTGTGCACACTCTGCAACCTGAATGACACAGACGAACATCAATTTGTCTGCAGAAACATTGACAACATTTGGCAGTTACTCAGGAAAAAACTTGCAATTATGCAGAGAACGTCGCCAACCACCATAACACCTGCGAGCCTTTTACATCCGGACGAAGAACTTTACCCCAATACGAAACAAAACGCCGTGAATTGGCTAAAGGGACATGCAATATATTACATACTGACAAATACGGAAAAGACCGAAGGAGATTTCTGGATATACATTAGAATGCAGCACGACAAACTACTGCAAGTAGAGGACTATCAGAAAAAATACGCAAACTTTCTCAAAAGAACCATCATGTGAAACATAAATAAAACGACATCCTTGATGATGTGACCCAATGGGCATATCAACAGGTTAAATTATTATAAATACAATTTCTAGGAAAATGTAAGAATAACGAATAACGATCAACTAAGGAACGACTATTTTGACGAAAATCAACTTTTCGAATCAGAAAAAAAAGGTTTTATTTCACCAAGTTGGCTCTAGAAGAGAGACATTTTGTTTTTTTACATTATTTCAGTTCCCCCTTTTTTTTTAAGTCTACAGAGATATAATTTTCAAATGCATAAATTCTACCATCACCAAGAATTCATGTTACGTTGTATCATTAACAGAAACGGAGTCTAGCTAGCTGACGCATTTCAAAGTTAGAGAAGATAAACAAAGGGAGAGCAAAAAGAAGAACCAGATCAAGTACACGGATACGTGTGGAAATTACAATAGTTACACCCGAGAAGACGAACTTTGACATCGGAAGTTGGCAAAGACACCGAAAGATAAAATTTATATAGCATTTCAGAAGATATGAAATTATGTTTCACACCGAAGAAGGCAATCTTAATTTAGAGAAGACATTATACAACATTATATTTTGCTTTCATTTTTTCCTATAATTGAACATTAAATCATAATAAATTGCTCTTGCCTTTATCGTTCCAGAAGCAGAAGAGGAATTTTAAGTTTATTCAATATATCAAGAAAAATCTTTTCGTATACCAACATCTCTCAAAAGAAAGGAAGATGAGATGCACAACACAAAAATCATTAAAAAAAGTAAATAAAAAAATAATAATAATAAAAAGAAAAAAGTAAGCAATGGCAGGGGATTTCATGATAGTATTTAGATTATTAAATTAAGAAAATAAATACACTTCTAATATCAAGAAGGAAAACTTGTAGCGGATGAAATTACCAGTGCCAAAGTTATTATAATTAATTGAACTTTGTAAACTGTTTTAAAGCCATCGTACAACTGTGTCTGCACGTATTGAGGCAAATTATGCACCAGTTGTCAATTACATAAATCTTTATCTCGCCACGAATTATTACTGGACTACATTTTATATCATTTTCAAGGAATGAATAAATCGGAAGCACATATTAATGTGTGAATTCGTGAGGAGTATTTTAATGTGTACTTTGTTGTTTATCAGTGTTTGAAAATGGGAAACATGCCGTAGTAAGAGAAAGTGTTGTACTTAATTTAAAACGGTGCGTGATTTGCATGAGTGCAGTGCAAATTAGATTTATCGTATCGTATATTCACGATAACGACCTGAACAGCCGACTCGCTGTCATGTATGGAGCTGGGCGGTAGGTCGCTGCAAGTTGCCGTAAGTGCGGTCGTCGGCGAGCAAGTACTCGTTTCTGTCCTGGGCCTGATCGGGAACGCCAAATAAGGTATCCACAGAGTGAGCCGGAGTCCTTGGCTGCAGTCTGAGGGAACGGAGACGGGGCGTCGGCGACGACAGGGCCCTCCGTGACGTCTGGCTGAGTGGCCGGACGTGGCTCCTCAGAAAGGTTAAGGATGAACTGCGAAGAATAGGGCGGCTCCTCGTCAATGTCCATAGGTGCTCCTTACAGATTAGATTACATTAGAGTAATCATTGTTCCATAGATCCTATATACAACATTTCGTAAAGATGTGGAACGTACCAGTTTTGTAAATGGTGTCAATACATGATTTTAAGGATTTTTTTTATTTTCATTTTTTTCATTTTTTTAATCTTTTATCTAAAAATTCTCCTAAAGGGTAAAAGGAGTTGCCATTCAGAAATTTCTTTAATTTCTTTTCAAATACCAGTTAGCTATCTGTCAGTGTTATAATGCTACTTGGTAAGTGACCGAAGAGCTTTGTGGCAGCATAATTCACCCTTTTCTGTGCCAAAGTTATATTTAACTTGAATATATATATATATATATATATATATATATATATATATATATATATATTGCGGAGCTACAGTGAAGATCCCTAGATCCTTAAATGAATGTCTGCAGGATGATCTTGGGTTGGCTCCAGAACTTATTTTCATTACACGCTTTTGTCCAATGAATACATTTTTGAAAACCATTGAATTGCTCCAGAATGTGATCCCATATGATGAAAGCTGTGAATGGAATTAGGCATAGTAAGCTAATTTACTGATATGTATATCACCAAATTTTGCAATGACCCTGACAGCATAAGCAGCTTAACTCGAACGTTTCATGAGATCTTCAATGTGATTCTTCCAATTCAATCCCTCATCAATGCAAACACCAAAAATTTTTGATTATTCTACCTTAGCTACAGATTTATTTTTTAAGTCTAAATTTATTCAAATGTTCAAATGTTTGTTAAGCTTATGGGACTTAACTACGGGGTTATCAGTCCCTAAACTTACAAACTACTTACGAACTAGGACGGCACAAACATCCATGCCCAAGGGGGAATTCGAACCCGCGACCTCAGTGGCAGTGCTGACCGTAACTGGAGCGCCTCAGTCACCTCGGCCACCACGGCCGGCTCTGTCCCACTCATACCACAATACATAAGCTTATATAGAACAATCCCATGTTTTACACAATCAAATGCCTTTGAGAGATCACAAAAAATTCCAACTGGTAATGTCCGGTCATTCAAAGCAGACGAGACTTCCGCGTTGCAGTGGCGTAGTAATGGACAATTAAATAAAATACAGCTCGCAGAATCTCGGGAAACAAAAGGACTAATTTGAATTTGATGTCGGCTGTGGACTCTTCTGTGACTCGTCACGGTGGTGTATCTGCAACGTAAACATAATATAGCACCGCGTTCCGAACTTTATCCTTGTTGTGATGTATTTCCAAACATACACTGGTTAGGTACCCCGCAAGCCACCTCACGGTGTATGGCGGAGAGTACTTTAAGTACCATTTTCACTTTCACCTCCTAGTCCGGTCGCTCATGGTTCGCGGAAAAGAACGATTTATGATATGGTCTGCATGGGCTGTACAGTTTCTAATTTTAACCTTGTGGTAATTTCAAGTGATTTACGTAGGAGAAAGCAGTATGTTGTACTCTTAAAGAAAATTCAGGATATGCAGAGACGACTTAACATATCTGTATTTGCAATACATAGGGGACATAAAAATAAATAGCTTGCGTACTTTGCCGACTTTCATTCCATGTCAAATGGTATAATATTTTGGGGTAATACTTCAAGTCAAGCAAAAGTTTTCGGAGTCCAAAAGCGTGTAATACGTATTCTTTGTGGTGTAAAGTCACGGACATCCCGCGGAAGCCTCTTCAGAGAACTGGGTATATTAACTACTGCCTCTCAGTATATTTATTCCTTAATGAAATTTGTAATAAATAATATATCCCTTTTCCCAACAAACAGCTCAGTTCATACCTAGAATACTACGAACAAAAATGATCTACACAAGGACTTAAAAGCACTTACATTAATTCAGAAAGGGGTCCACTACTCAGGGCCACACATTATCAATAATTTACCACCAACCATAAAAAAAAATTAGCTACAAATACAGATCAGTTTGAGAGGAGGCTAAAAGATTTTCTTGTGGCCAACTCCTTTTACTCCACTGACGAATTTTAAATAGAACCAAATGATACATGTATCTGTATTCATACTATTAGTATTATTATAGTCAGCTTGTAAAAAGTGTACGTGCCTGTAATAGTAATATTATATTCCGTATCCACGAGTATCATCTCCACACGGATCTATGGAACGAACCAACTAATCTAATGTAATCTAATCTAGAAGTGATAGGTAGGTGGGACACATTCTGAGACATCAAGGGATCGTCAACTTAGCATTATAAGGAAGTGTGTGGGGCAGAAATCATAGAGGGAGACCGAGGGACGAATACAGTAAACAGATTTAAAGGGATGTAGGTTGCCGTTGGTATTTTCAGATGAAAAGACTTGCGCAGGACAGGGGAGCGTGGAGAGCTGCATCAGACCAGTCTGCGGACCGAAGACCACAACAACAACATGCTCTCGGTACTTTGACTTGACCCCGCGACGCGATACGGAACGTTTATCTTTCAGCGTCTGCTACTGGAGTTTCCCAGTCATATCTGTGACGCTTGGTCGCTAACTAAATGAGATTATAACGAAGCGTGCTGCTGTCCGTTTTACCTTCTCTAGATATCCTATTAATCCTACTTGCTGCAGATCCAACATCGATGAGCAAAACACTAGCGTCGGACTAACGCGTCTTCTTTGCCGTCATTCACACTTCTTGACTATACTTCTAATTATTCTTGGTCTGCCAACTGCCTCACCCACGATTTTTGTGGTCGTCTTATTTCACATCCCTCCTTATGCATACTCCCAGATATTTTATGGAAGTAACTGACTAAAGTGTTCGTTCTGCTATTTCTTAAGTACACTGTTTCTCTTTGTGTAAGCATAGTAATTTACATTGGTTTAATTTGAAGGTGACTTGCCTCACTGGACTGCGGATGGATGGTAACCACAATGTGCAATACACTATCGAACGCCATGCGCATCTAAAATGAGACGGCATCTTTCTGATAACCCTGTGTGTTTCCTAGATGAATAGCAAGATCTGAATGTCACATAACCATTGCTTAGTGAAACCATGTTGATTTCTAAATACGAGATCTCTGTCCTTAACAATTGAAAATTTTATGTTTAAAACCTGAAGACTGAAACAATTGTGTTTATACTTTATCGATTACGAGATGGAGTGTTATTTCGGATTTTTGTGCTTTTGAACTGTTGGTGGAACTATTCCGCTTACTTTTTGTACCCTGCTGTTTCTGTTATTTTGTATATTTTAAAACGGAAATAGTTGAGGCTCGCACTACAAGATTCAGTTTTTAGACTCTACAATAGCTCCAACAATTGGTTTGCGAGAATCCTAGTACAGGTTCGCAATCTGACGATGAAACCGAAATGATTACTTTTGAAAAGGGAGGATGTTGCTCATCGGTACTATCAAACTTAATCTTTTACTTACCCAACAATCAAATTGTTAAAGATTGTTGTAGTAAATTATTCATCTGACTAATCTGGAAATTGAAGAAACGTACATTTATCCACATAAGATCTCAAAACTGATACTCATATTTCGTGCAAATGTGACCGAACAGTTCCGCACTGGACTGGCAATAGTAACTTCTCTTTTGCGCCTTTGCGCGAGGAAGCACTTATGTTGTACTGCATACTTATCGTGTTTAAAGTTTAATTCAATGACTGTGATCAAAATAATTTACGTTTCTGCTGTACTTTCATGGTGCAGTGCAAAATGGTATATATGGTACAAAATACACTGCAAGCTTGAAAATTAAGCATTTCCAGCGTTTTTATATTTTATGCTTACATCAATTAAATGCAATATATATTTTGTAATGTCAAAGAATTCTTTTTAAGTCTGGTGTTCATCGTATTTACCTCTTTGCATATTTTAGGGTTTCATCTTTTAAAGGCACCCATTGATTTGATAGATTTCATTTTCTCAGGGAAGCCAAAACAGTCTTGGTCCAACCCGCCACTGCTCGCACCGAAACTAAGTCTATTGTGCGGTATCGCTCCCTGTGTATCTAGTAAAGCCAACCAATGCCCTTGAACAGCGCAAGGAGTCCCTTTACCAGTTCTTTATTAGACACAATTTTTTTTCGGGTCTGGTTGTCCAAAATGGTCTGTGCCTTTTACTCTCCAATGCAATGCATTCGAAGATTAAATGTGATGCAGTTTCATCACCGTCATCACAGATCCTACATTTAGGGTCCTCTTCTGTTATTCCCATTGTATGTAGGTGTTTTTTTGAAATTCCCATGGCCTGTCAGCAATCCAACCATGAGTCTAATCTCTCTCGTGTTCAGGCCCAGGATTGCAGAGCTTCTATTAAAACATGGCTTTGGCATTATTACCTTGCCATGTTTTTGTTGATAGACTTTGGTCCAATATTCTGCGTGCTATCTTCTGAGCCAGTTACGTAGCTTCAATTTGATCATTGCCTGGTGATTGTCAGGACAGGTTCCGGTCCAATAAATGGAGTCTCTGCCCCCATCCTGGCTAATCTGTCGGCATGTTCGTTGCCACTGATCCCTGAGTGGCCAGGGACCCACAATAGGTTTACTCTATTGCTATCCCCTAGCTCCACCAGAACCCTGTGACATTCTGCAACAATTTTAGAACTTGTTGCAGGAGCTGCCAGTGATCTCAGGGCTGCCTGGCTGTCTTAATAGATATAGATGCTACGATCTTTGTAGCACCTACGCAAATTCTCCTCCACACACACCCTGATGGCAGTGGTTTCGGCCTAGAATACTGAGGCCAGTTTCCCTAGAGAGATGGCGCCCACCAGTCTTGGCTGCACCCCATATACCCCGGCGCCAACGGCTTGGTATGAATTTGACCCGTCAGTGAACCAGACAATATCCCCCGTACGGTGTCGAACTATTTTCTCCCACTGCTCCCTACTTCCAATTGTTATACTGAAAGGCTTGTTGAAGCTGTATGGGGTTATAATATAGTCGGCTGGCATTTCCCCAACCTTTCCTATATTTACCTCACTCACAATTGTAGTGTGTGATTCTGGATATCCCAAAGAGTTTTTGCCAGTTTTGAGTCTGTATGCACCAGCCGCTGCCTTCATCTTGACCGAAAGGTGTAATGGGGGCATATCGAGCATTGTTTCCATCCCAACAGTTGGTGTGCTGCTAATTCCACCTGTTATGGCTAAGCAGGCTAATCTCTGCACCTTACCAAGCTCCTTAGCAGCAACCCTCCTGTTCTACCTTCTTCCACCACACGGCCGCCCCATAGGTGATTCGGGGTCTAATCACTGTGGTGTATAACCAGTGCATACCCTTGGGGCTCAGGCTCCAATTTTTGCCACAAGCTCTCATGGTACTTACTAGAGTACCTTCTGCCTTGGAGCAAATATTACTAATGTGAGGGCTCCATGTCAGTTTCTCATCTAATGTAACCCCTAGATATTTCACTGTTCCCTTCTCAGGTAGCGCTTCATTGAAAAGCTTTAGATTCAATCTTCAATGTTTGATATGCTTCTTTGTGAATGGTACAACGTCTTCTTAGGACTAACCCCCAGATCCTGTTTTCTGCACCAGTGTTGCACAATGTCCAACGCACCTTGTGCCATATTCTTTACTGTGCCAGCAAATTTGCCAAGTATTACTATGACGAGATCATCTGCATATCCTTGTCAAAAGTACTGCTTACAGATTAATTCTCTAATGAGATAATTCACCACTAGATTCCACAATAAAGGGGAAAGAACTCCTCCTTGCGGGCAACCCCTAGTGGTGTTGATTACCATTTTTTCATTAATCATGGTAGCCTCTACATTTCTTCCACTGAGCATGGCCCTAGTCCACCTACATATAGTGGTCCCTAGGTCATGCACCTCTGCTGCCCTAACCATGGAATCGAAGGTCGTGTTGCTAAAACCCCCTCGATGTCCAGGAAGGTACAGAGGGCTATTTCCAGAAAGTGTAGCGCTTTCTCCATCTTCCCAACGAGTTGGTGGAGAGCTGTCTCACATTATTTACCTGGCTCATATGCATGTTGGTTTGAATGTAGAGGAGCTCTACTTAACCTCCTTTCTCCAACATGCACATTAACCAGCTTTTTCAATGTCTTAAGAATGAAGGAGGACAGGCTGATTGGTCTCAAATCCTTGGCATTGATATGAGCAATTCTCCCTGGTTTAGGAATGAAGACAACCTTCACTGCCCTCCAAGCATGGGGAATGATTCCTGCTGCTAGGCTAACCCTGAATAACCTGCATAGGAATATAATAAAATTTTCTCCCGCTTGTTGCAGGAGAGCTGGAAAGATTCCATCGGGGCCAGGTGACTTGAACGGTTGAAATGTTCCCACGGCCAATCGGACCTTACTGAAATCGACACACTCCTTGGCCAAATCCCAGTCCTCTTTGCGAATACCTGAGAACTGTTGTTTCTTAGGAGTCGCATTCTGGTCTGATTTATCCCCCAGAGTATATTGAGGAAAGTGAGTCTTGAGGAGCAGTTCCAGCGTTTCATGTGCTGTCTTTGTATACTCCTCATCCTCTTTCGTCAATGTTCCTCTTGGATTAGTTGGTATCCTAGTGAGGATTTTATGAAGTGTCGCTTGAGGAGCCGTGCCCTCCAATTCCTCACAGAATACCTTCCAGGGTGCCTCCTTTGCCCGTCTGATGACAAGGTTGTAATTGACAAGGGCCTCACGATACTTTGCCCATTGTCCTTTGCGCCTCGCAAGGTTAAACAGTCTTCGTACCTGTTTCCTTTGCATTTCAAGGTTATTATTCCACTAAGGCACACTCCTATTTGTGCACTTCTTGGTGATTGAGCAGTTGTCCTAGTATGAGGTCACTGTAGCAGAGGTTACGGCCTCTGCTACTTCCTCAAACTATGCAGGATTCCTTATCCAAGTTTTAATTTCCGATAGGCTGAAGTCAAGGTCTTTCCTATATGTCTCCCAGTCCGTTTTCCTGGGGTTCCTATAGGCTATGGTCTGTCTGGTTCCCATTTCAACCTTGAATTTAATATACATGTGATCTGATGAAGATGGTTCCAGGACCACATGCCACGTAAGTGCCCATCATCATGGAACCAAAAGTTATGTCAATTACTTCTTCCCTTCTACTACTCCTGATTGTAGGTTCATCACCCCTATTCACGACCTCCAAGTTGTTAGGAGAAATTCAAGAAGGTGCTCACCTCTACTGTTGGTGTCCTTGCTGCCCCACGATAGATTGTGGGCGTTGGCATCACATCCCACCAACAGTTCGTCACCTTGCCGATGGCAGGCTTCCATCAGTCTCCTCACTTCCAAAGAAGGAGGAGCTGTCTTCTTAAGGAAGGTATCCTGAGGCCAAAACAATTTCCCTCATGATACCTTCCTCACGTTGCTGCATCCTGATGGTCACCAGGTCCTTGGAACAAAAATCCATCATTGGTATGAAAAGGATTCCATTTCTAACATAAATGCATGTTCTGGAGTTTTTTAGATTTCTAGCATAAATCAGCCTACCTCCAGTACCACCGAGGCCTGATACACCCCCTTTGTATAAATAGGGTGCTTATATCAGGGCCACGTCCACCTTCTGTCTCCCCAGGCGACGGCTCAGGGCAGCAGTGGCCCCTTTACTGTGCTGCAAGTTTATCTGCAGCACTTCCAGTCTCCATATTGCTGCCATTATTGCCTTTAAGGTCTTTGATTACCCTGACGGCGACCTGCGAGAACCCTAAAACAGTTTCCGGCCTTGCTCTCGCATTGCCTTCAGGGACTTCTCTCCGATCTCCACCACCAGGATTCGTCCTTCCGGAACGACCTTTTGGTCAATTACCCTCCAATCCTCTGTCGAGACGTTTGGGTTCTGGACCCTTATTTTCTCGAACAGAGTCTTTGGAGAGACATCCTTAAGGATCTTTGGTACCCATATTGATACCTTTGCAGTCTTCAGGAGTTCGGCTGCTGTCTTGACAAGCAGCTTCGTATCCTCCCACGGGGATATCATGGGCACCTTGTACTTATGCCATTCTGCTGAGTGCTCCCATTTGCAGACAAAAATGAGGGCACCGCGATCTAGATAGACCCTCCTGAATTTGGGTCCTGGACCAGCGTCCCCCCTAATCTCTTCAAAGAGGGTCATCTGCATGAGCTCCTCCTGCTGCGAGCTGATGGTCATCAGTGGGTATCCTTGGACAACCGCCATTCTAAAGACCGAGACTGCAGTACTATAGGTATTTTTCCCTATTTCCTGCCTCAGCCTTTTAGGATTACACTTGTCCAGAGAGGAGGGAGTCTTAGATTCCTCCTTAACCCTCTTGCCACCTGTCTTTGACGTCGAGGGGGTCTGTGCATCCCCTCCGACCTGAGGCAGTTTCTTTTTGGGGGTCTTGGGCTCAAGCCCGTTTGATTCCCTCCACGTATGTTTAAGAAGTCATTCTTTTCCTTCCTTTTGCTTCTGTTCCATGAGAAGTTTCCTCCTCTGAGCCCCAGACAAGGCCTAAATCCAAATCTGGTCCAACTTCTCTATTATAGTTCCCACTTCTTACTCAGGTCTAGAACCTGATTCAGAAGTGCACTCCATCGGTCCTCATCCCGATGTCTGAGTATCTGAGGTCTCAGATTGACCCTCAGATTCTTTTAAAATAATTTCTTTCTCCGTGTTCATCTTAGTCTCACGAGATTTTGGGATTTATATGGTCCACACCACGATAACCCCGCGTGGTGCGAGGCCTCTTACTCAGGGAGGTCGCCCGGTATCCCTGAGGCTATGTTCCAGACACATCCACCCATGTGTCACACACCCCTCGGCATGGATCGCATCACACCTTGGGTTGGGAAGGAAATGGGAAAGGACTGGGAGAGGATAAGAAAGACGAGACGTTGTGGGACACACTTAATCCAATCCATCAGCTTAGGTCTTTCCAGCAGTAAGTTCTCTACCTTCGGTATAGCCCTCAGCTTCCCACGGATGCTCAAGCCTCTCCACCCACACGGACAGTGCTTCGTCAAGGTGGTGCCCCCGGAGAGGAAGGAACCAATTCGTCTCTTACTGTGCAACTTCCCACCCTTTCGGTATTTTCTACTCCTTCTGAAGGCACTGAAATTATTTGGGTTCCATCTCCTTACATTTCTATCTTTATAGAATTTCTTCACCTTTAATCTACAGTTCGTATAAAATAATATGTTGTCAGAGACCATTATGAAAGCAATGAAAAAATTTCTGGCGTTTTCCAATCTCTTCCATGTATAGATCAGATTAGTTGTTCGTTCCATAGATCTGTGTTGAGGTGATCATCGTGGATCTGGATCATGTCTCTCTTTCTCTCTGTTGGCTTAATTCACTAGTTCCTTTCAGTTACACCCTTTGTTTCCTGGTAGCGAGGTATGACTTGAACCATTTTGCAACAATTTCCATGACACCATATAATTCTAGTTTGCTGAAAAGGATGTTATGATTCACACAATCGAATGCCTTTGATAAATCACAGAAAATACCTGCTTCTTGTAATTTATTATCTAATGAAATAAGTAAATTCCCGCTATAGGTGTAAATAGCATTCTCAATATTGGAACTTTTCAAAAATCCAAACCGTGTTATAGACAATATGTCATCTGAGGCTAGGTAGTTGAGAAGCTTCTTGTACATTACCTTTTCTAGAATTTTTGAAATGCCAGTAGAAGTGAAATCCGTCTGTAATTTGATGGTATCTCTTTATCGCCTTTCTTAAATAGAGGTTTGGTATCCGCATATTTTAACCAACCAGGAAATCTTCCAGTCATAATAGACGGGTTACACAAATAACTTAAAATTGTGCTAAACTCACAAGAACTCGCCTTAATTAATTTTGTTGGTATTTCATTGTAACCACTAGAATGCTTTGCTTTAATGATATTGTTGCGGAAGTTATTTCTTGTGGCGACGTGAGTCACATATTCATGTTCCTAAAGTTATTTGTAAATGCTAGTTTCAAATATTCATGGGCATTATTTGCTGACCCTGGTAATCCTAGGTACTTGTTAAATAGATTTGCCACACTATGCCCTTCAATTTCTAATGTATCACCTACTATTAATGCTATCTGTTCGTGTCCCTTTCTTTTTCTACCAGCCTCCTCTTTCACTATATCCTGTACTGCTTTTATTTTGTTATATTTTTCTCATTGTGAACTTTTAGATGTCTTAATTACTTTTTTCAATATTACACTATTCGTTATATTTTAGCTAAGTCATCATTTTTGGAACTACTCTTAGTGATACATACATTTTCCTTTTTGTCTCACATGAAATCTTTATTCTTTGTATAATCCATTGTTTTATTATAGACTTCTGTTTAATTTCAGATAATTTTACAGGAAAACAGTTTTCAAAACTGACATCATTAATGACAATGTTATATTTTTCATTCATGCCATGAGCACAATAAACATATTTCCAGTTCATATTCTTGAGCAGTTTTCTAAAATTCTGAAATTTTGGTGGATTGAGTACTCTCCTGTATGTAGATTTAGCAGTCTCCGTAATCTGCTTAGAATCTGTACTTAAAAGAAAGAGCTACAGACCATGATCTGATAGCCCACTAATTATTGGTTGCATGGTATGATTTTGTTCCTTTGCTTTGTCTATAAAATAATATGAATGGCTGTCCTAGATGATGTAGTTATCCTAGTTAGAAAGTTTACAGTATAAGTTCGTCTTTTAGTCTATGTTACTGACTGCAGTAAATGTTTACTGGAAGGCTGAATAAGAAAATCTGTATTAAAGTCCCAGCAACCAAGATTTCTTTGGTTTAATAATCAAATAAAGCTTCTAGATGATTTAAGAATAGATTGCAATTTCCTGCAAGTGCTCGGTAAATAGTTACCATTATATAGCATCTGTTATCGAACTCTATTTCTGTTGCACATGCTTCTAAATTCAGCTCTAGACATAATTTATTTATATCAATATTCTTAAATTTATAACATTTTTCAATTAATGTGGCACCTCCTCCTCCCTGCATATTTATTCATATTTATTCTAAAGAAGTATGAAGATAAATGAAATTATGGAATATTTAATACACCTATACCAGCAGTCACATGATGTTCAGAGAGGCAAATTATTTCAAAAGGGATAGAATAATCTATTTCACCAATACAAATGAATAGTTCATTAATTTTGTTTCTGAGTCCTATGATGTTGTGATGTAATAAAGGTAGTTGCACAAAGATTTACTGGCAGATTCTGAGTATTTTCTGTTGAACATTGTTTCTCAAACTGAGGTGTTTTCCAACTTCTCTCAAAACTGGTATTCGTTCCGCCCCTTGTTATCCTAAAAAAGGCATCGCTCTGACACCTGTAATCACTGGTACTGTATCATTTGATCATTTGTACCAGTGCCAACCCCCCCCCCCCCCCGCTTGCAATCAACCCAAACAGTTTTCTCTTCCATTTCCTGTTGAGGTGAGGTCATGCCTAGTGTAATCACACCTGCACATAGCATCCACAGAAATGAAACCAATATGAGACCCTCTCTCTGACATGAGCAGCCGTTCCAGCTCCAAGTTCAGTTTCTTGACAGAAGAGTTCAAATGAGGCCGATCATGGCGTCTCAAAACACAAATCCGACAATGATATGCTTTGTTGCTGACGCTACCTTCACCAGGTTACTCTATGGAATAATCAGAGTCTTTGTCCCGGACCATCTACTATAATCACGTTATTCTCCTTTGTGAAATCATTGCATAAAGAACCTATATTCTCTGTTACCTAATGCAGACCCGCATTCAGTTTGCAAAGTTTGTGACATGGTACTCTGAACCTAGCTCTTCCTGCAGTAGTTGGCCAACACCTCTACCATGAGAGCTACCCAACAACAAGACTTTCTTTCTTTTAACAGATTTTCCTCCTTGAAAGTTTGTTGTGCTCTTTCTACAGCTTCAGCTACGTGAGGCTCATCCGATTCTGACTGAGGCAATAGGTCATATCTATTTTTCAGATTAATGACGAAGGTGTCTGAAACTGTTCGATGTCTGTTCCCTAGTGTTACCTGTTGCCACTTTCCACAGCTGTTCACCCTTCTCCATCTTTAACCTGCTCACGTTCTCCCTTGCCTTATCTAATTCAGCTTTGAAGAGCTGCAATTTTCCTCTCCTGCTGCATTGTTTTCCTATCACTAGTGCAGATCCTACAAAATCACTGGTGAGCCTCATTTATCTCCCCCTTTCCCACGCCTCTACATTCGTCCCAATGAAAGAACCCACTACTACTATCACCCGGGAACTAAAGATCCTACGGCATGTTAAGCACTCCTTACCCATAGGAAAAACAGAAATCTTAAAAACTTGATTACTAAAACGTAAACGTTACACCAAGAAGCACTTAAAATACTGTTCACACAAATATAAACAGAATAAACTGAAAAGGCACTGAATAAAGGAAACTCGCTCACGAAAGCAAAATTAGGCCTACAAACACGGATAAGTACACACTTTTGCTAAATCACGAAATTTTAAGCTACGCTTTTACCGTTTATTTCTGGTTAATAGACTTCTTAAACTTCAACTACTATATGCAGCGAGTAAAAAATAGAAGAATGGGTAATTACAACGATCCACGCGCGTTAAATTAGGCCTACAAATGCGTGCTACATGCGCGATAAGAAAAATACACTTTTTACACAGTTTAACTTATTTAACAATACGCTAACACTTCCACTAATGTAACAACTTGAAACGTTGTAAAATAGCTAAAAACTACGGTTTTGTGATTATTTACTGCAGCAAACACTCCTTTCATGATTCTCAAACCAATTATTTGTGATGATTAATTTTTGCTATGTTGTAGTCCCTCTTCGTAGAAACGAAGAGAAAGACTTGGCTAATGCTCTCAGAGTTTTAATTGTAGGATGAAATGTAGGGGACGAGGACGGGGGTGGCGACAATGGTTTTCGGCGATTAAGACATACTCTTCCTGTACCATTAGTTCAGACTTAAACTGGAAAGAACACGAAATCGTGGGAAAGGTGAACCAGAGACTGCGTTTTATTGGCAGAACCCTTAAAAGATGCACCAGAACTACTAAAGAAACTGCATACACTACGCTTGCTGCCCAGTGTGGGATCCTTATCAGATGGGTTTGACGGAGGACATCGAAAGAGTCCGAAGGCGGGCAGCTCGTTTTCTATTGTCACTATACAGGGTAGACAGCGTCACGGAAATAATAAAGCATCTGGGATGGGAATCATTACAACAACGGCGCTTATCGCTGCGGCGTCTGCTTACAAAACTCCAAACGCCAACATTTTTCTCCGAATGCGAAAAAACATTGTTGACTGCTACTTACACAAGTAGAAAAGATCATCAGAATAAAATAAGAGAAGTAAGAGGTCGAACGGTGTCGTTGAGGTGTTCTTTCTTCCCGCGCGCTATTCGAGAATGGAATGGGAAATAAAGAGTATAAAGGTGGTTCGATGAACCTCTGCCAGAAACTTAAATGTGATTTGCAGAGTATCCCATGTCGATCTACGTAAGTGATGGTCGCTTGTGGATATGACATAGACCTGGTGATTGCTGTCTCGTAGTGCACATTTTTTAAAGATCCCCCCCATTTCAGGACACGGTATGAGGTGAGATACACTATCATTCACATCTGGTGTTTATGTAGGGGCCGCTGACTAACGCTCGGTATGTGTAGAAGACACAGATTTTCGCCATTCTTGATAAAGAAAGGTGATGTTCCAACAGCGTAATGCTCACCTAATCACCGCGTAAACTCACCGCGTTTTGCGGCAACTTTCCTGGCTATCACGGGTGAGGTAAACCACAATTCCTGAGGAAGTTTGTGAAAATGTCTACAAGACGTGTTATAATATACCTCAAGAGTGTGTTAGCCATTCCTGTGATCAGATCAGTGCCTGCGTTGTAGCCTATGGAGGCTATACCACGTAGTAATAGCGATGTTCCAGGAAGGATCGATACCGGATCCCTCAGTACCGCCTGAGCTACTGATCTACACATGCGTACATACTCCGAAATCCACTCAAACGTGCGTGGCGGTGCGTACTCAGTACCAATACTAGAGACAAGCTTTCCTGTTCCACTCCCATATAGAAAAAGGGACAAACGAATGCTAGTATGAAACCATACGGGCCCTAATGCCTCTGATGTTTGTGGTCATTACGCTAAATGTAGGTTGGCGACAGAAGACTCATTCTACAGTCCTCCTCAAAATCCAGACCACTAAATTTCTTCTACAGTACTACGTTTGGTTGTGCGGCCATCTTCCGCAGCAGCTCTTAAAATTGATTATAAGAGGTAATCCCTATTATACTGACTGCAATTAAAAGATTTCTTTCACACCAGACGCGTTTCGCTTTTTTATTTTAAAAGCATCTTCTGTGGCCTGTATATGATACAAATGTGTCGTACTGTTGGTTATTTTTACATAGATTAAAAAGAGTTTTTCAAAACCTTTGAGCACGTTAGGCTCATGTGTTTTTAAATTTATATCTGGTCTACTCACGGTGTTATTGTCTGCTCTTCACATCTCGCTGCTGTTTCTCCGTCTAGAAGGCTGGAGTTGGTTTGTTCATGGCGTGTGTTTTCCGGTTCTGTGCGGCACTTTTCGTCAGTGTTTGTGTCGTTTCTTCCGTTTCATCGCATCACTTGACTTATTTGAACTACATACAGTTTGTGTATCACATGATTTAAGTGGAATGCCTTCCGATTTGTTTATAACTTCACTAAATACAGTGTGTCTATGTTGTTTTTGTCTGTTCATTTGTTTTTCGTATGGTCTGTGAGTGTTGCCAACGTTATATATATATATATATATATATATATATATATATATATATATATATATATATATATATATTAATACAACATGTGTGTGTGTGTGTGCGTGTGTGTGTGTGATAGAGAGAGAGAGAGAGAGAGAGAGAGAGAGAGAGAGAGAGAGAGAGTGAGAGAGAGAGACAGAGAGAGATATTTTTTACATCTACATCTACATGGGATACTCTGCAAATCACATTTAAGTGCCTGGCAGAGGGTTCATCGAACCACAATTATACTATTTATCTCCCATTCCATTCTCGAATAGCGCGCGGGAAGAAAGAACACCTGAATCTCTCTGTTCGAGCTCTGATTTCTCGTATTTTATTCTGATGATCATTTCTACCTATGTAAGTGGGAGTCAACAATATATTTTCGCATTCGGAGGAGAATGTTGGCGATTTGAGTTTCGCAAGTAACCCACGCCTCAGCGATAGCGCCGTTGTTGTAATGATTCCCATCCCAGATCCTGTATCATTTCCGTAACGCTGTCTCCCCTGTATCGTGACAATACGAAACGAGCTGCCCTTCTTTGGACACTTTCGATGTCCTCCGTCAAACCCACCTGATAAGGATCCCACACTGGGCTGCAATACTCCAAAAATGGACGGACAAGCGCAGTGTATGCAGTTTCTTTAGTAGTTCTGTTGCATCTTTTAAGGATTCTGCCAATAAAACGCAGTCTCTGGTTCGCCTTTCCCACGATATTATCTACGTGTTCTTTCCAGTTTAAGTCTGAAGTAATAGTGATTCCTAGGTATTTTGTGGAGTTTACGGCGTTCACATTTGATTGATTTATGTTGTAAACAAAGTTTAACGGATTTCTTTTCGTACTCATGTGGACGACTTCACACTTCTCATTATTTAGAGTCAATTGCCAATTTTTACACCATACTGATATCTTATTCAGATCGTTCTGCAGTTGGTTTTGATCTTCAGATGATTTTACTAGACGGTAAATGACGGCGTCATCTGCAAACAACCTAAGAGAGCTACTTAGATTTTCCCCTAAATCGTTTATGTAAATAAGGAATAGCAGAGGACCAATAACACTACCTCGTGGAACGCCCGATATCACCTCTGTTTTAGTCGGTGCCTTACCATCGATTACTACGAACTGTGTCCTCTCTGACAAGAAATCCCCTATCCAATTGCAAATTTGGGGCGATATACCATAACCACGCAATTTGATTAAAAGCCGTTTGTGAGGTACGGTGTCAAAAGCTTTCTGGAAATCAAGAAATACGGAATCGATTTGCGAACCTTTGTCGATAGCACCCATCACTTCATGTGAATATAGAGCTAGTTGTGTTTCGCATGAACGATATTTTCTAAATCCGTGTTGACCTTGGGTCAATAGATCGTTCTGTTCGAGATAATTCATAATATTTGAATACAGGATATGTTCCAAAACCCTGCTGCAAATTGACGTCAATGAAATAGGCCTGTAGTTTAGTGGGTTACTCCTACTGCCTTTCTTGAATATAGGTGTGACCTGTGCAACTTTCCAATCTTTTGGTACAGATCCTTCTATGAGAGAGCGGTTGTATATGACTGTTAAGTAAGGAGCTATCGCTTCAGAATAATCAGATAGAAATCTAATGGGTATACAATCCGGATCAGAAGACTTGTTCTTATTAAGTGATTTTAGTTGCTGCACTACTCCGATGATATCTACTTCTATGTTACTCATTACGGCATCTGTTCGTAATTCGAAATCTGGAATATTGGTTTCGTCTTCTTTAGTGAATGAGTTTCTAAAAGCTAAGTTTAGTAACTCTGCTTTAGTAGCGCTGTCATCGGCAGGATCGCCATTACTATCACGTAGTGAAGGTATTGTTTGTGACTTTCCCCGAGTATATTTAACATATGACCAAAATCTCTTTGGGTTTTCAGTCAAATTACGGGAAAGAGTTTCGTTGTGATAAATGTTGTAGGCATCTCGCATTGAAATCCTCGCTAAATTTCGAGTTTCTGAGTACAATCGCAAATCCTGGGGATTTCGTGTTCGTTTAAATTTAGTATGCCTTTTCCTTTGCTTTTGCAACAGTGTCCTAACCTGTTTTGTGTACCAAGGGGGATCGCCTCCTTCTTTTATTAATTTATGAGGTATAACACTTTCAATTGCTGTCGATACCACTTCTTTGAATTTGAGCCACATCTGGTCTACACCTACGTTTAGTGTTTTCAACGAATAGTGTGTGTAAGATGTTTTACAGTTGCAGGTTCAGTTGTGTTGGAGGGAGGGGGAGGGGAAAAGCGAGGGTAGTTCATCGTGATTTGAGTGTATGTAAAGGAGCGGTGTGGGGGTTGACTTTCAGGGTGTGTATATTTATGTTAGGTGGTCACTAAGCTTCAAAAGTTCGTTGTTTTCTATACTTGTTTGGAGACGTTTCTTTTCTGTTATTGTTTTTTGGATATAGTAGTTTTCTTGAAAGGTGAGGTGGTGTTTTTTGGTGTTGTTTATTTTTAAGATTTCCAAGTATGTGTCTCTGGTGGTGATTTTATTTTGGTTTTGGTGTAAGTGTTCTGCAAATGTTGAGTGACTGTTTTATACTTCCAGGCTGGTTCATGTTTTTTATATCTGCTGTCAAATGTTCTTTTAGTCTGACCAATGTGCTGCATTTCAGTTGGTATATTCCTGATTTTCTGTACGGACCTGTATTTTCTATTGATTTTGGAAAATATTTTTGAAATTAGTTGTTGGTTTGGTTGGCTATTTTGATGCCTTGTTTTTTGAAAATGTTGGATATTAAGTGTGGACTTGTGATTGTATTTAATTGTATACCATCTGTTGTTTTCTTGTGTGTTTGTGTGTGTGGGTGTGTCTTGTGTGTTTTTTGTTTGTTTGTGTGTTTTTGTGCCTTTATCTTGGTGATATTGGCGTATTTATTTATTTATTTATTTTTTTTTTAATTTTATTGTTCAGCTTTGTTACTAGGTTTTCTTTGTATCCATTGTTTGTGGCTATTTGTATTATGGTATTCATTACTTGCTCGTAGTTATCTGTGTCTCTCTCTCTCTCACACACACACAAACTCACACACACTCTGTCTTTCTCTCTCTCTCTCTCACACACACACATACACACACACAAACACACACACACTCTGTCTTTCTCTCTCTCTCTCTCTCTCACACACACACACACACACACAAACACATACACACACACAAGCTCTCTTTCTCTCTCTCTCTCTCTTTCTCTCTCTCTCTCTCTCTCTCTCTCTCTCTCTCTCTCTCTCTCTCTCTCTCTCTCTCTCACACACACACACATACATATGTTGAATTGAAGGCATACCACTTAAATCAGGTGATTTGCAAACTGTATGCAGTTCAAATAAGTCAAGTGATGTGATGAAACGAAATAAACGACACAAACACTGACGAAAAGTGCCGTACAGAACCAAAAAACACACGCCAAGAACAAACCAACTCCAGCCAACAAGACGGAGAAATAGCAGTGAGATGTAAAGAACAGACGACAACACCATGAGTTGACCTAATATAAATTTAAAAACACATGGGCCTAACATGCTCAAAGTTTTTGAAAAACTGTTTTTAATCTATGAATAAAAAACGAGCTGTACAACACCTTTGTATCATTTTCAGACCACAGAAAATGCTTTTAAAATAGAAAAGCGAAACGCGTCTTATGTGAAAGTCAGCATAACACGGATTCCTCTTATATCAATTCTTCAACAGTGTTTCTGAAAAAAAAGTCGCTATCTCTCCAGCGACTCCCATTTGAGTTCCCGAAGCATTTGTTAACGCTCGCACATTGATATAATTTACCTGTTGCAAACCAATCCGCCTGCCTCTGAACTGCCGCTATATTGTAGTTTAGAACGATCTGGTGGGGATCCCAAACACTTCAGCAATATTCAATACGGCGTCGTACAAGCGTTTTATATGCGGTCCCCTGTGCAGACGATCCACACCTTTCCAAAATTTTCATAATAAAAAGAATAGAAGCGACTCTCTCAACCAGCACACTACTAATGCTACATTATATACACATATTAAATGCTAGTTACAATTCCCACACCATCCAGAAGTAATCCTACATCCTACAGTAGTCACTAAGTAACGACACCCTACTGTACACCACAGCATCATCAGCAAACAGCTGATCCATCAGATCATTTATTTAGATAGAAAATAGTGGCGGTCCTATCACACTCCTTTACGGCACTCTTGACTATAGTCTCTGATGAACAAATGTTCAAATGTTTGTAATTCTATGGAACTTAATTGCTTGGTTATTAGTCCCTAGGATACAAACTACTTAAACAAAGGTAAACTAACCTAAGGATAACACACATACATCCATGCCCGAGAAAGGATTCGAAACTCCGACGCGGGAGACCAGGCGATCCGTAACGGGGCGCTCGAAACTGCTCGGCCTGTCCCGCGAAGACAACATGCAGGGTTCTATTACTTAAGTTGTCTTCAAGCCACTTATATATTTGTTTACATATTCCTTAAGTTCATACTTTCGTTATCAGTCTGTAAAGCCGTAGTACCATGTCAAACGCCCTTTGGAAATCGAGAAATATGCAGACTGCTTGTGCCCTTATCTATACCGAGCAAGATGTCATGATAGAAAATGGCAGGATGGTTTTCGCGCGATCACTAAATGCAGTCATTTCATATGCTCCACATACACACTTTCAACAATAAATATTGGTTAATAACACAATAACTATAATTTATTTCTACACTGCTTTTGTAATTTTTATTACTTCTCAATAAGCTTATTTCGGCCTTAGCTGTTATGTAATTACAATGAATAATGTAAAGAGGTTGTTACATTCATTCTTATAACTTAATTACGTAATATACTTCTTCCAATATTTTACTTACGGTACTTATAAAATCGTTGCCATTTATTTGCTACCCCATTGATTTCTTATTAAAGCCGATATTATGCTTGTTTATGTTGGTTATCCGTTTATGTGCAGCAGAACTGGTTATATTAATCGATTTTTAGATCGATTTTTGTAGTAGTCTAGCATAGACTGTGGAGGCAGTATTTCAACGATATTATAAGTTTACATAGTTACCAGTAATTTATATGCTAATATCTTTGGTTTATTTATTGTCTTTTTATATGGAGTGTTTTATATGGATACGGATGTTATGAATCTTTGGTGTTTATCCATTCTCTTGTCTGCTTATAATCTGAATAAAATGTTCGATGAATTTTTAATGTTTTAGCTGTGTTTTTAATTTAATATATCGTTTTGGTTGTTGTGTATGTGTGAATAGAGTTCGATTCCTTCGAGAGTTTTCATTTTTGGACCTTTCTGTATAAAGCGTAAACTTTTTAATGCTTCTTCTGTAGGTTTTACGTCGTGGTTTTCTTTGATTAGATGTTGATTGAATGTAGAGGGATTATTTTCGCTTTCTCTGGTGTGGTCTTTATATCTAGTGTGGAAATTTCTGCTGGTTTGGCGTATGTTTGATTTTTGACAGATGTTACACGTAATATTTTGTAGATACCCGGATAAGGCCTAAATAAGCTTTTTTGTGAAGCAATGAAAACTTCAGAAGCAGTGTAAAAATAAATTATAATTATTGTGTTATTAACTCTTGGATGCATGAGTGATAGGATTCGCAAAAATGCATGAGACAGGTCTTTGAGACCCCTACCCAGTAACATATAGAGAATGTTAATTACTAAAACAATAATTGGGAATTTTGATAGGTTTGATGACACTGAATGAATAACACGATATCTGTAATGATACTATGACATTTATTTTAGCACAGAAAATGCAATAGCATAAATCACTTTAAAATTTTTTTGAGAAAAATGAAAAGTTGTAAATTTACTTGAAGTACAAGTACAAACCCTGTGCGTTCTGCATTTTTTTTTAATTTTTATTTATTTATTGTATGTTTGAGCGATTATTGTGTGCTATCGATGTTGGCACTTGAAACATCTTTTTGGTGATTTTCCGGTCTTTGTAATCTCGGCTGTTGGCGGGTAACTCCGCAACGTGCCATGGCTTGTAGAACAATCTTCTGAAGGCGTGCATTTTTACTTTCCATGTGAGGACGTATCATTTCTTCTCCCAATTCCTGGACAAAAATTTTTCTTCTATCGGAACTGCCTTTGTGATAGTTGGGATGTTGCACTGAAACTAAACACAAGACATTTATGGCTGCTACGTCCATAATGTTTGTCCATAAGACGAATGGCCATCTTCTCTCTTGAGGACAAACAGTCTCTGAAGCACTGTAATCTTCTTCATCAAACAGAGCTTCATCTTCTAGCCATTCAGAAATGGCTGATTCGAAATTTCTGTCAGTTGTTCTGACTTGAGATGATATGATCTAACTTCGTACAGATGATATGGCATTCATGTTGAAAGTAAAGAGTGAACGTTTATTGTATAATTATTCTATTTATGAAACTGAACTTATGCTCATATGAAACCACTGCAGCGTAAAGACATAGACGTAACTTTCAAAAGAAAATTGAGATGCAGCGGCCACTGTAGTTCTGACTCCTCAATAATGACCATAAATGCGGCGAAGCTCTTAATTGTTGTCAGTAATGTTGCCAACATAACATGGCATTTAGTAAAAGGTAAGAAAACCATTCGAAAATACCTTGTTCACTAAATGGTTTGAAAGACCCTTGTCATGCATTAGAAGTGTAATATCACACAGTTAATGAACATAAATAAATAATTTTATTTCCACCAAATGAAGTTTTGTCTAAAGTACGACCACAGTATTTTGGACGATTACACAGAGCCGGCCGCGGTGGCCGAGGGCACTGAGGCGCTCCAGTCACGGTCTGCACGGCCACTACGGTCGGGGGTTCGAATCCCCCCTCGGGCATGGATGTTTGTGCCGTCCTTAGTATAAGGTAGTTGATAAGTAGTTTGTAAGTTTAGGGACTTATGACCCCGTGTAGTGGGACAGATTATTGTCTCCGCTACATATCTCATGTCAGCTCAGTTTGTGCAGGATAACTTACTTATATTTGTGTTCTTAAATGATTTTTATGTAAATGTTTAATTTTATGATTCTTAAAGATGTTTTTTGTATATTTTTTGTTTGTTTCATGTGCTGTGAGGCGAGTCAACCTACGAGGGCAACATCTTCGACGCCGATTCCAAGGAGTAAATATCCGGTCACATCAAGTCGCAGGTCGACGGCCACGAGGCAAGAAGATGTTGATCTCTGCGGTTGTCGTCGCGAGAGTTGACATTATTGTCGACATTTAATGTTAAAATAACAAATTTTAAAAGTCAGTTCCCTTCTGTCTGTCAATGACTACGAATGTAATATCATAGAAAGCAATAAATTTTATCGTGTTTAAACTTGCCGAAAGTGTCAGAGAACATCATTTGTGAAGAATTATTTTACGCTAAATAATATATTAATGAAACGAGGAGAATATTTAATTTATTCTTCAATTTGAAGGAAGAATTTTTTATGAATTTTTATTGGTGGAAAAGTTACGTCAAGAAGACTTCGATAAATGTTTCTTTTAGAACTTTGATTAATCGATCATACACATTGATCGATAATCATTAAAGAAATATTATTTTTTCTCTGTGGCTATAGCAACGACCACAAACTGAAGAATTTCTTTTGACCGTCTTATCTATGAGAGAACTTAGAAATATTTTAACAAGAGTGACTGTTAAAGACTTCTTCCCTCGGCGCAAGAATCTGATTTTGAAATATTGCAACGTATAAAGATTTTACATGAACATTTATTTTATATAAATTTTTATGGGCGAGTGGACACCTCAAGGATTACGAAGTCTGATACGGCCACATTCAACCCTAATCATACAAGACGAGTGCTTTTGAAGATAAGGTTTTAGCACACGTTCCGCCGTACGAAGAGGTCGTTCCGCCGCACCCGTAGTTAAGTTCCATAAGCTTAACAAACATTTGAACATTTTTGATTTGATTACACAGAACCTAATGAAACTTAATCAACTTAAAGGGAATTTATGGATAAAATGAAAGGTTGCCGGGTGCAAAAGACCGCTGTTATGCATCCAAGGGTTAAAGATGTCCCTCAAAGACAATCTGCCCACTGCGGGCCCCAGAGAACGAGAGTAAATATTAGGTAAATTGAAATTTTTTTCGTGTTCTGTTTACGGCAAAGTATTCATTTCGATGTCTTTAACTAGCCATAATTGTGTCTGTTCATCGTGTTTACGAACTGGCAACGTTCGTGCGCAGGTATGAGAGGTAAGAGCGCGTGGCGCTGCACAAGGTCAGAGAGCGGAAGAAACGAGCGCTTTGCAGCGGCGCCGGTGGCTCAGCAAGTTTTAACGAGCCCCCGTGGGTTCTGGATTACGAGTTATTGGCCTCCCGAGGCGACGACTGCCTTGCCGCCACCTCCCCAGGGCATCATTCCGCGCAAACATTTCCGCACCCTCCACTATTTCCGAACAGATATGCAGCCTCTGGCTCTCTGACCGTTTTGTACGCCTCTGGTTACGAACACTCACAGTGCCACTTACACCAGGAGAGCTTTACATAATTAACATTAACATTCCTCTTTAGTTAGTCGAACTTCAGCCTCATATATTGGAATAGACGTTCATTGACTCATGTATGACCTATACTCCGTTCACCTAAACGAGAGACGTCTGTAAACACACTGAGGCGCGTGACCTGGGGTGGACAAAACAGCGTCGATCGCTGCATCCGTTTCAGGTCCTTGTGTGTGTTGTTATATAGCAGTGATAATAGGTGTTGATAATAGGTGTTGAAGTTGACAAAGGACCAGTTGCTGAATAGTAACGTAAGCATTAGCGTCCACAATAACATTCAGCATTCATAGTCTATGTGTCTCTTTTTCTCTCTCATTGGTATCACGTAAGAGTAACCTCATACGTCGACCTACAATTTGAGTTCACCTAAGAAGCATTCGAAGAAGAAGTAATAAAGTTATTTAGAGAAACACATGGTTCCTAGTGTGTATAAAATGAAATAGTTGTGTCTAGAACAGTCAATGACTGATATTGTTATGAAACCAGCAAAAAAAGGCACGCACTCTTTGAAGTCTCAAAGCTTTCAGAACGTCTTGATAACTCTGACTGAAATACTATACGAAGAGAAGTTCGCGTAACCGAAGATGTAGATTGGGGAAATTTTCGGAGAAAATAACGTTTTATAATGTATTGAAAGAAATTAAATTTAAATGTTTGGATTCTAATAACACTGCTATTAACAAAACACACAACGACCTTGCACCTGAAACGGATGCAGTGAAATTGAGCGAGCGACCCTGTTTTGTCCACCCCAGATCACACGCCTCAGTGTGTTTGCAGTACGTCTCTCGTTTCGGTGAACGGAGTATACCTCCAATTATGTTCCATTTTAGCCGATAATAAATGAGTGTTAATAATAACGATAACCCTGTGACTGCAACAGTTTTTCTGACAGCTACTTCAAAAAGGAATGAAGGAAGATTACAAGCCAATATCGTTGACATCAGTTTCCATCCTGCAGAATTTCAGAGCATATTCTAAGTTCGAATATAGTAAATTTCCTTGAGACGGAAAAGCTTCTTCCTACGAATCAGCACGGGTATAGGAAACAGCGTTCCTCTGAAACTCAGTTTGCCCTTTTCTCACATGACATCTTTCGAGCCATGGATGAAGGGCAACAGGCAGATTGTGTTTTTCTCGATTTCAAACAGGCATTTGACGCAGTGCCACTCTGCAGACTACTAACGAAGATACGAGCGTATGGAATAAGTTCTCAGATTTGTGACTGGCAGGAAGACTTTCTAAGTAAGTGAAGGCAGTACGTTGTTCTCGACGGCGAGTGTTCATCAGAGACGAGTTTATCGTCAGGCTTGCCCAAGGGGAGTGTGATAGGACAGCTATTATTATCTATATATGATCCGATGGACAGAGTAACTCGTAATTTGCGCCTGTTTGCTGATGCTGCTTTGGTGCATGAAAGGGTGTCATCTTCGATTGACTGTAATAGCTTATAGGATGACTTTGACAAAATATCTGGTTGGTGCGAAGAATGGCAGCTGGCTCTGAATGTGGAAAAATGTAAGGTGATGGATATGAGTAGGAAAAACAATCCCATAATGTTCGAATACAGCATTAGTAATGAGCTTCTTGATGCAGTCGCGTCGTTGAAATATCTCGGCGTAACACTGCAGAGCGATATGAAATGGAACGAACATGTAAGGACAGCTTTGAGTAAGGTGGAGAGCCGTCTTCGGTGTATTGGGAGAATTTTGGGAAGATGTACTTCATCTGTAAACGAGACCGCGTATAAAACGCTTGTACGACCACATCTTGCGTATTGCTCAAGTATTTGGAACCCGCAGAAGATAAGTTCAAGGGAAGAGACAGAAGCCGTTCAGAGGTGAGCTTCGTTACTGGTAGGATCGACAAATGCGCGATTGTCATGGAAATGTTGCTGTACTCGAATGGGGATCCCTGGAGGAAAGACGATGTTCTTTTCGAGAAATTATGCTGAGGAAATTTAGAGGGCCGGAATTTGAAGCTGATTGTACAACTATCCTGCTGCCACCTACTTACATTTGGCGTAATGAACTAAAGAGAAATTAGGGCTCGTACAGTGGCATATAGACATTATTTTTTCCCTCGTTCTATTTGGCACTGAATAGGAAAGGGTATGTCTAGTTTTCGTACAGTGTAGCCCCCGACAAGTATTTTACGATGCATTGAGCAGTATATACGTAGATGTAGTGTTTAAATTTCCGTCGACAGTCATTTGAGGTGGATCTCACGCTCAAATTGTTGGGGTTATTCCGTTCTCTGACTGGACGTGCAGAAGGGCGTGAACGAGAATCTGGTGACGTAACAGCATGGAATAAGGCACCTGGATATAAACGGACACGAGGAACTGCCATTTTAGTTCCTTCGTGTCGACGCGATACAGCAGTTACTACACTTCAGCACAGTGGCTGTGCTGCTCTGAATTGTTCTGATCGTTCAGACAATAGTTTCCCTGTTTTTCCATCTCCACAGGATCCTGGAAGGCGTGAGTATGGGTATTAAACTGTCGTCCTGACAAATGAACACCAATAACGTCTTCAAAACTATGCGAAGGGCAACAAATCATTTTCAGTTATGCACAAATTCCACATATTGTAAACGGCAGGTCTCAACACGTGTGTTTTAGCTAAGGGTCCGACGCTACGAGCTTTTCTCTACGGACTTCTATTCATACAGATATTGGCGATAGAAGACAATATTGAACAGACAGGAACGCTGATAATTACTTTAAAATATTGCAAATTTGGTAGTAATCATACTGACTTATACGGTTTTTGCTTGTAAACAATGTAAGAGGATAATGCGATGTTAAAATGCATGAACTTCTGTGAGCCTACGACTTTGCCATCTTGGAGTTTACTAGCAAAGTGTTGTACCTCCATATTAGACCTTTTTTCCGGAATGATACTTTCACTCTGCAGCGTAGTGTGTGCTGATATGAACGTTCCTGCTAATTAAAATTGTATGCCATAACCGGGACTGAAATCTGAGACTCTTGACTTTTGCCGGAAAGGCTCTACCACTGAGCTACTCCGACACGACTCACGGTCCGTACTCACATCTAGAATTCCGCCAGTACCTCGCCTCCTACTTTTCAAACTTCACAAAATTTCTCCTGCGTATCATGTAAGTCTAGCACTCCTGGCAGAAGGTATATGGTGGAGACATGCCTTAGCCACAGCCTAAGGAATGTTTCCAGAATGAAACTTCCACTCTGCAGCGATGAGTAATGGCAGAATTTAAGTTGTGACTAGGGATCGTGTGTTGTGTTAGAACAGCGCAGTGGTAGTACTTGCCCGCGAAAGGCAAAGGCCGCAGGTTCGAGGCCCATTTCCAGCACACAATTTCAATTTTTCCAGGTTTCATAACAGCGCACGCTCCTCTGCAGAGTTAAAGTTTCATACTGGAAACATCTCTTAGTCTATGGCTAAGCCGAGTCTGCAGCATATCCTTTCTTCCAGGAGTGCTATTCTTGCAAGCTTCACAGAAGAACTCGTATGATATTTTGAAAGGAGGAGGCGAGGTACTAGCAGAATTTTAATTGTGAGGATGGACGGTGTGTCGTATCGGGATAGCTCGGTGGTCAGTTCCTCTTCAGACGCCACGGCGGAGCGGCCGAGCACATTGAGGAGCTATGCTACGATGCACGAGACCGTTCCCCGTCGGGGGTTCGAATCCTCGCTCTGGCATGGATATTTATGCTGTCTTTAGTATAAGGCAATTCATAAGTAGTTTGTAAGTTTACGGACTGATGACCCCGCTGTTAAATACCATAAGCCTCACAAAAATTTTTTCCTCTTGAGACGCGCTGGTGTAGGGAAGTTCCGCGAGCTCGCAAGTGTGTTTAAGTCTCGGTGTTGGATTTCGTCGCGTGTCTATCATTAGGTGTTTGTCTCTCGGAGCGTGTGTTGTGACTTTCTCGTGCATCGGTGTGTGTTGTCGTTATTTGTGATTGCTATTAGCCCGTGAAGGGTAAATTAGCGAAATGTTTCGTCCGGTTTCAAGGAAGAACAGCGCTTGGATTCGACATTTCTACCCGTGCTATACAACCATGTTCATACGAGATTCATGACTGGATAGCAGACGTCGTCGGCCTGACATCGGACCTGATCCACACTGCGTACTACGAGCAGGAGCAGTACTGATTTTTGTAAAATTGCACAACCCGGTAGTGATGGAAAGATTGCTGCTGAAATACGGAGGCACAATCCAGTTTCTTCGTCGCAACGGAACCGTAAGAACCGTTTCAGTTTCAATAGCCAATGTAGAATATATAAACATAAGAGTGTTTCATATCCCATCCGAAGTAGAAAATTGTTACATCAGAGAAGTTGCAGCTAAATGTGGTGAAATCAGGAGTGTCAGGAATAAAATGTGGTCGAGTCAGCATAGACTGCAATAGTTTAGTGGGGTGAGATCTGTGGAGATGCACATAAAAGTCAATATTCCGTTTCACTTCACGGTTTGCGGTTATAAGGGAGTATTCACGTACACAGGCCAGATTCTTACCTGCCATATCTGTAACGAGAACGGTCATATGAGACAAGACTGTCCGCATTGCATGGTTGTACTAAATGACAACTTACAGCAGCGACAAAGACTGACATTCGGTGACGTGTTAGCTTCAAACAAAATAGACCTGCTCCGTAACCCCCACTATTCCCGTAGATGCTTCAGAACCAGTTGGGACGGAGTACCCCCCCACCCTTTTTTTTTAACGCAAGATAGGTGGTGGAAGGGGAAGCCCACAATAGAAGCTTGTTGTCTTTATCTTTATTAACAAATACTCAATTGAGAAAATCAATAGCTTCTTTAATAAAAATAACGAATGATCGCTAGATTTTCATAGACAAACACTATATTTAAATAACTTGAAGCTGAAATGCGACATGAGTAAGAGCAACAACTTACAATTCTCTGATAATTACAGTAAGCAAGTAACCGAAATTAGTTCCAATATTTAAATGACATGAGTAAGACAATTTACAACATGAATTCTCATTTACGACAATGTATTGGTCCATCACAACCATTTAACTAACAGTAAAGATTAGCCACATGAAATATCGGTGACTTCAGAGTTTTAAGAACAGATTGAAGGAAACAATAAATTTTTAAAATTACAAGTTGCAAAATTCTCCAATTTTAGTCTCTTTCATTGTGACCAGTGAGGGGACAGGGGCTGTCTGACCTTGGTGGAAGACTGTCACCTTGCGGGAAATACTCAAGGTGCACGGCCGAGTAACTCTGGGGCCGACTGGATACGAAGAGCAACATCGGCAACGCTCCGCCAAGGTTCGGAAACCAGCGTCACCGCTGGTAATCCAGACCCCGTGCCAAACAACAGGCTGAAACAACAAGGCAAGAGGCAATATCTTGCGCAATGTACAAGTTTCATCAAACATGAACTAGCGTACTATCAATAAGTAATGCAAGTTCTTAAAATGTTAAAGTCCCCTTAAAACACCAAACATATTACATCCCCCCCCCCCATAGTCGCTCCAGTTTATACACAATTCAATAAACGAGAAACAAAGACAGGTGCAATCTCACCCGCAATGGTTTTTGAACATCAAATATCCTTAAAACGTTAAATGGCCGTTTAAATAACAATTTTATAACATTCACCCACGGTGATTACAATCAATAAACAAGGTAAGATAAACATCTTCCGCCAAATTTAGGGTAACAAGTTTTAGGACTGCAAATAAATATTTTAAGCAATCTTTCAGCGATGATAACATTCAAACCAAGCGCCAAATATACAGTAACTAAGCAGACAACTTATTAATCGACAATAATTATTATTCAGTAGCACATACCGAACCACTAACACAACCTGATTCACTTGCCACTGGTGCAGACTGGTGCAGGTATCATTCAACAGCCAGCCACGGTGGCCGAGTGGACCGGCCACGGTGGCTGAGGAGACTAAGGCGCTCCAGTCACGGTCTGCACGGCCACTACCGTCGGGGGTTCGAATCCTCCCTCGGGCATTGATAATTGTGCCGTCCTTAGAATTAGCTAGTTCATAAGTAGTTTGTAAGCTTAGGTACATGACCCAGAAGTTAAGTCCCATAAGCTATACAAACATTTGAATATTTTTGAACCATTCAACAACAACTTACAACAAGCTCGAAATGCTGTCTCATAGTGCTTTCAATCAGGGCCTTCGCACTACAGGGCTCATTTCCTCTGCAACATAAAGCAACAACTACTACTTTTAACAAACAAGAAATCACAAACTAACATAAGACAATGGCACTGCCTGAATACATTGGCTATAGAAAAACAGTCACTGAAATGTCATATAAACACCAACTGGCGGAGATAGGCAGGCAAGAAACACCAGCACCGTAAGACACTTCACAGTTCATTACCTATAGATTCGTTCGTAAAGGAATTAATTAAAATACAGCAGAGATGGGCAATGAGCGAGCCGCGCTCTCGGAGCCGCCTGCCTGAGCGGGAGCAGAGCCGCGAGCAGCTGGTGTCCATCACGTAGCTCCTACTGAAAAGACTAGATGGCGTTATGCGCAGCCAACGCGCTAACGTAGCTGCAGAAATCCACCTGGCTGAGTGCCTTATAAAATAACTTACGAAGATAATAGTGCAAACTATTTAGCATCCAACTCGAATGAACAGATTCCACTGCTAGGGGTATCTCCTGAAAAATGCTATTATGTTTATAAGTAACGGAACTTCGTGCGCCATCAAGCATGCAGACCTCTTGCGGCAACTAGGATAACTACCGGCCGAGCGCTAACGCTGCTCTTTTTCCGGCCTAAGCCGGAGCGCTGCTCATTGAGCCTATTTGTGCCCACCTCTGAAACACAGTCTACAAGCAGCTTCTCAAATTGTCGAAATCGTAATTTCAGCAATACCCACGGTGGTCACTCGGTATTGTAAAGCGGGAATACCCACTGGAAACCATCCACACCATGGCACCTTAGCGCTCTGCAGTAGACGCTACTTATGGAAACATGGTCCGCATTGCCTGCCAGACACACTCAGACTGCGCGCGTCGCGCCTGCCCGGGCACCAAATCCTTCGCGAGTGCTCGCGTGTCTCCGATTCCTCCTTGCTGTATCGTCCCCGACTGCCTGCCCGCGTTCTTTTCCTCCTCCAGAGGGGTTGTCTTTCCGGAAGGCGACCGGCCCACCGAAGCGACACCAACGGTGGAGTTTCGATAGCGCGCCACGGCTCACCAGTTGCTGTAGATAACGATCAAATAACATCACCCGCAGAAGCAAACTTTGCCGCGTCCGCTCGTGACTATAGAGCTACCAGCAACAAACGTCTTCGTGTCACAGTTAATGCTTCCTCAGATCAATGGTCGCTTTCGCATTTCGTAATGTGACTGTTAATATGAAAATTATTACTACGTCCAAGGGGAGGCCTTTTGCCCGTTACAATGGTTACGCGATAATGAGGTGTGGATTTGCTTACGCCAAAAATAGGATAATTGCAAAGCTACTGTAGAAGAACGGAGACGTATCGAATGTATACAACATCTGTGAGGACCACCTAACGATGCGACTTTTATTAGTTGTAAAAATAGTGAGTGTATCAGGTCTCAGTATCCTTAAATAACTTAATGAGGAATCTGGCTGGTCCCAGTTCGGCTCACTAGCGTTTAATCAATAAGCTGTGAAATTTGAATCAACGAAGCAAATACATTAAACATCACTCAAATGATCCTCTTTCAACCAGAATTTATAGCTTCATTTACCGATTTTCATTTGGCAATTTCCTATTTAGGTAAAAGCTCCTATAGTTGACAGAAGAGAATTTTTTCTACCTTCTACTATTATGGCCATACCGTGAAAGATTGTGAGTTCTAAACTTCAGTTTGTTTATGTTCTACGAGGCAATCCAATTATGATATTGTAGAAAGATATAAAAAAGCCAAGATCGCAGATCACCAATTGTTATTTAAGACGACCGGTTTTGCTGAACTATGTCAGCATCATCTGGTCCTATAAAATAATTTTACAAGGCGATAATCTTGTAATGTCAAGATTATGGCCTTGTAAAATGATTTTATTGGACCAGATGATGCTGACATAGTTCAGCAAAACCGGTCGTCTTAAATAACAATTGGTGATCTGCGATCTTGGCTTTTTTATATCTTTCTACAAGTTCTAAAATTATTTCCTGTAACTTCAGATCCGTAACTAGCGCTTTTGAATTGCACTTTGAAGAAACACCCTAAAAGAGATCTGTTCCTAAGGTTGACAAGTTCGGCAGCTATAGTGTTGAAATAATTCCCAGATCTCCAAAATTAAAGGATAGATATGACTGTACAGAAGATGCAGATCTCATGAAGAACATTTAAATGTATTCCTTAAAAATTAAAGTTTATCACCATATTGTTGATAATTTTTTTCAGGCCAGTAAAGGCTATTGAAACAAGGCAAAGAGCTTACTGGTCAAAAATATTTGTTACAAAAGAATATAACAAACAAATGTATTAGACATATTCTTATGCATTAGAAACATTTTGAAAATATATTTGATCATTTCGTCTGCAAAATCACTTATTTGATAGGGTGATTTGCTTTGCATCACTTAGGTTATCTACTTCTTTGTTATGTTTGCAATAGTTTTCATTTCGTTTTAGTCACACTGTCATCATAATATTACTGTCGCTATCGCTCAATGAAGGCATTCACTTTAGTCTTTCCGATGGTGTAGAAAACATGGGACTAGAATCTCTTTGGATTTTTCACATTTCTACAAAGCGTTTCGTTGTGAAAACTATTAAATGAATGTCGGATTGAAGGCCGCGCTAAATTTCGAGCTTCAGTAAAACGTCGGCAATTTTGGAGATTTTACATTCGTTTAAATTTTCTGCAGTTGTTCTTTCTTCTGTTTTCTGTACCAGTTCAGTCTCTTATTAATTTATTTGGTAGGAATTTCTTTGAATGTAACCCACATATGATCATCATTTACATAGTTAATTTAGAAAAAATCGAGACTGTCTCCTAGGAAGAAGTCAACAGAATTTTTATCTCTCTCTCTTTTTAATAGATTTATTTAGCGTTTAGTTTTGGTAAATATCTTTGTTACGGATTTGAGCTCGCTACAACTTCTTGTTCACTTATCCCTGTATCCGTCGTGATGCCCAGGAGTATTTGCGACTAGGAGCACAAGTGTGTTTTCGAAGCCATTAACAATTTGAATGGTCTCGTGAACTAATTCTTCAAAATAATTTTAAAAAGCATTTAGAAGAATTTCGGAAGATGTATCTGCCACCCTGTCTGAAGGTGTATGTTTGTCAACGTACGGATGGTAGCTTTAATTCACTGCCAACTATAATTATATGAGTAGTGTTCCTATTTGTGATGAGACTCAAGTTTTCTTTGAACTGTTCAGCGGCTGCATCATGAAAGTGCGGGTGATGGTAAACGGAGTCAGCTATTAATTAATTCCGGTTGTCGAGAAATGAGAAATATCGGGTACCACAGAATAAGTACGTTAAATGTACTAATAGGATTGGGCGTACGAAAGGTGGGGAGTAGGAGAGGAGAAGCATGGGACTGTGCGTCGACAAATACGCGACAAAGTCTACTCGAAAATATCAGTGAATCACACACAGCAGCTAGCCCGCTGTGACGCGCCTGTCAAACGGACGCCCAACTTACAAGTCAGCACTCTAATTGATTATTAGAAGTACCTAAGGAATGTCACCTAACTATAGTTAAGTAAGTGATAAAATTATATACAGGGACAAAACATGTAACGCCTGTATTGTCATTGAAAGTGAAAGAGGATAATACAAAGGAAATTTTTATGCATGCCAAGGTGTGGTCGCTTGTTTCGAAAAATAGATGGTTTTATCAGTCATGTGGAAAACATGCATGTGTGCTGTCCATTGTACAATCGACATTGCGATAGTAGGTAACGACCGAAATTTAACTGTAAGTCTACTTTGCGACAATATTGTCATGAAGCTGTGTAATCCGTGGGCGCATTAATGTTTCGCAGGTTACTCAACCAGCTATCTTTGCCCCACACCTTACTTTTAAATGTAATATGTAAATAGGACAACATTACAACTGACATACTATAACACTTGGTTCAATGATTCGTCAAATACAACAGGAAAACAACACATTTGTAGGGCGGACAAGAGTAATTTTTCATTAATCTCGAAGGATAGAAAGATGCGGTAAATTTCATTACTTTAAATCGGTATTTGAAGGACTGTGCTTACTTGGGAGTGCCGTTAGGTAAGATGTAGAGAAACGTGTCATCTCTAGGTGAATAATTAATTTAAAAAAATTATATAAATTAATTTTTCTCGTATGGAGTGTTCATTGTGTCCAGTAAACGATCAGGCTGCGATTTAGACGGTATCTTCTACTAAGCACTGCATATTAAGTGTATCTAATGAGAATTGATAACCTATCTGTGTGTCTTGTCTTTGAACCCCTCCAAAAAGACACAAGTACACATGTATTAAGACAACGAGAGGGAGGCTGAAATAAAAATAGTTTATTCCGTCTAGATATTAATTGGTATAAGATGCTGGTCAAGGGTCACACCAATTGTAACATATTTCCGTCGCAAATGACCATCACATTGGCTAGTAAATACTATCCGTAATATTTTGCAGAAATATTCTAGTAAAATTTTATTTGATCAGAATGATTTTCGAAAATTTATATAATGTTAAAATTGTATTAATGGAATAATCTTATATTTAAGTATGTATATGTAAAAATAGCCACGCTTGTTAACAAGGAGTAGTTACATTGTATTTAAAGTAGTTCTCAGTGAACGAAAAAATTGTAATGAACTTCTGTTGTGGCATTGGTAATAAAAACTTCTGTTGCATAACCGATACCTGATGTGAATGTGTATTTTGATTTGTGACGAATTTTAAGTTTGAAAATGTAGAGAAGAGTAATTTAAAAGTGCGCATTTATCATTCCATTAGATGAGAAGTAATATTTTACCAATGTGCCTTACATTTCTTTGGAGATCAACTACGATTTCAATCATTTGTGTTTCATGAATTAACTAAGTATTGTGGGGTAGGAAAATATACTTACCTTTGCCAGAATTTACTTAACGTCAGAACAGTTGTAAAATATCAGTACGGACATTTTGCTGTCATAAAAGCTAGTAGGCCTATCAGAGACGATTAAAGTTAAATGTAGTGCTGTGTCAACTTAAATTGTTACGGTAGATCGGTAATGTCGTTGTGATATTAACCTCAATTCAAACTTATATTTACGTGTGTTCTGTACATGAAACTAACATCAGTCATCAGAAACTTTTTAAATATTAGTAGGCCATAACCAGTTTACAACGTAGTGCATAGCGAGAAAAATCTTAATCGCCAATTCAGTGCAGTTGAGCTAGCAACGAATTTCCCTCCTTTGCAAAAGAACGACCCTGAGAACTTACAGTTGAAGAGTACTTGCTCTTCAGATTACATTACATATATGCATTACGATAGGTCTACTAAATGCTCATGTGGTGGACTACTATGTTAAATAGGAATGTGTCGCATCGGTAGTGTTGCCAACCTAAACTGCAACCAGCTATTCGAAATACACTGTTGGTAAAATTTCACCGCGGCATAAACATTACTTACATATAGGTCTGGAAATATATTATACCAACCAATTGACCATACGTGAAGTGTATGCTCTTTCAATATTAAGCAATATACTTTAAGACGAAACTACACATCACAGATCCAACAATTCCATAAAAACACCATGGATACAGAATTGTAAATATTTTTAAGCTCTGCGGAAGGCAATGTTCTGGGTCGTTGGTTACAGGGTAATTCTGAACGATAAAATTAATAATCAACAAGTTCTGGAAACCTGAGACAGTATCTATCGCAAAAAACTGCTGGTAGCGTGGGCTCTGCAAACGGCAGACTATGACTTTGTCTACCAGTTGATTAACGTAATATGTCATAACCTTGAAAAACGGAAAATATACAGAGGGGTCCAAGTAACGTATCACTGTTTAAAAGTCCATAACTTGCAAACTAATTGATGGAGTTGTTTCATTTTTTCTGAAAGTATAGCTTACAGCCCAACTTAAAGATACCACTGTAGATGTTCAAAATGGTCACCATTAACATTCACACATAAACGATGCCGCCAAACTGCTGTACGAATTACTGACTGCAACGTGTTCAATTGGATATCTGCACATGAATGTACGATGGATTCTTTAAGTTCATCCAGTGTGCGTGGCTTTTGTTGGTAAACGACGTCCTTCAGTGTTGCCCACAGGTAAAAGTACAGAGGAGGTAAGTCTGGGGAAAGTGGTGGGTTCTCCATAGCACCTTTAAAGCCTAGCCATCTTCCTGGTAGACTTCTGTCCAGATAAGATCTAATACGATTTTGGTAGTGGGCTGGGTCACCATCTTGTTAAAAGTAAAATCTTCCGTCTGCATACAAGTCTCGGATGGCAGGTAAAATGGATGTCTGAAGCTTCTGAAGGTACACCTCACCGGTAACTGTGCCGTCAAAGAAGAATGGCCCAATCAAGCCCCTGTAAGAGAACCCACACCATACATTTACACTTGGCAAATTCACGGCTTTGTCTACATGGACGTTCGGATTTTCGCCGGTCTAGTAAATGCAATTGTGGTGCTTTACAGTACCACTGAGTTTGAACGGAAATGATACAGGATCTGGGATGGGAATCATTACAAAAACGGCGCTTATCGCTGGGGCGTGGGCTACTTACGAAATTAAAATCGCCAACATTCTCCTCCGAGTGCGAAAATATATTGTTGACTCCCACTTACATAGGTAGAAATGATCATCAGAATAAAATACGAGAAATCAGAGCCCGAACGGAGAGATTCAGGTGTTCATTCTCCCCGCGCGCTATTCGAGAATGGAATGGGAGATAAAACAGTATAACGGTAGTTCGATGAACCCTCTGCCAGGCACTTAAATGTGATTTGCAGAGTATCCCATGTAGATGTAGATGAACTGTGCCTCATCAGACCACACAATCATCTCTGCAAACTCTTCATCGTTGTCCACCAAGTTTAGTAAACCACTGGCAGTACTCCATTCTACGATCTGGGTTGTCCTCATTGATTGCGTGTAGCAATCTTCGGATGTAGCACTTCCACTTTGCTGTCTTCAAAATTCGCCGAACACTTGAGCGACTCATTCCAGTTTCACGGGCACACTGTCTCACAGACTTCTGCGCTGAGCGGGTGAATTGTTGTAACACACGACGGGAGTTAGCTGGACTTGTTACTGTAACAGGTCGTCCAGATCGTTGTTTTTGTACCTCTGTAACACAGCCTTCGGCTTAAAATTTGTCTCGAATGCGACGAATCGTTAAATGTGTCGATGGCTGTGTTTTATACTCTTTTCGGCATTGCAGTTGAACCTCATTAATGTGTTCGTACTTAAAAATACCACTTCAAAACTGATTTCCTTGCGCAAGCCATGTTTACTCTAGTAACTAGGTGCAACTAAGAACAAAACACTGACTATCCGGCGACTGTCATCTGAGAAAAAAAACAACGCAATTCAACGCTTGTGTGGCGATTGCCGGAACTACAAACTGTTGCACTACCAACGATGAGACACCTCCGTCAATTAGTTTCCAAGTTATGGACCTGTAAACAGTGGATAAATTCTTTTGGGTCCTTCTGTATATTTGGAGTTATACCTCGCTTCCTAGATATGTTTTTCGGTTACTGCTCATTTTGTAGCTGAATTGATGCGGTAAATTACCATTGAGTGATGAGCAGGTGGTAGCGTGTTGGTGATGTCGATGAAGAATAAAAATCTCGTATTGAGCCGCGACTCCCGGCGGAGCTTGCTGTCAGTTAAGGCCTCGCAATTCTGCCTCTCACCACTGCACCAGTTGGTAGACATGAGCGGTTATGCTGCAAGGATGAAACGAATGTCTCAGAGCGGGTCTTCAGACGCAACTGTAGCGTGACGTCAATCAAAAGAGATAATGTTTTCGGGTGCAATGCCAGAGTGTAAGACAGGCTCACTTAACCATCTATTGCACAAGTATAATTAAAATAAGAATTTTTCCAGTAACAACATTGAAATTATACTTCATGGTGGCCCTGAATGTAAGATATATCGTCATAAACTTTCTAGTATATAGAATGAAACTTTCACTCTGCAGCGGAGTGTGCGCTGATATGAAACTTCCTGGCAGATTAAAATTGTGTGTCGCAACCGGGACTCGAACCTGGGACCTTTGCCTTTAGCGGACAAACGCACTACCGACTGTGCTATCCCGACACGACTCACGATGCCGCCTCACAACTTTAATTCCGCCAGTACCTCGCCTCCTACTTTCCAAACTTCACAGAAGCTCTCCTGCGAACCATGCAAGACTAGCACTCCTGGAAGAAAGGATATGGTAGAGACATGGCTTAGACACAGCCTAAGGGATGTTTCCAGAATGAAACTTTCACTCTGCAGCGGAGCGTGCGCTGATATGAAACTTCCTGGCAGATTAAGCCATGTCTCCACCATATCCTTTCTTCCAGGAGTGCTAGCCTTGCATATATATATTGCACAAAATAACACTCCGTATACTCAAATATACACTACGCAAATACTGCTGGTGCAAGTACTTATATATTTGTTTGTAGAAGGTACGAAATTTTTGGGTTACAGCGTTTAAAATTTATGATACATAAGCAAATTAAGACTTTAAAATAAAATGTATTTATTAAAAAAATGATGAACATTAGAAAAGTTAGGTATACATCAGTTGACAAAATTTTACTGCTTTGCAATAACATACTTTCCTGATTTATACATTGTGGAAAGTGTAGAAACAATTTTTATCTGGTAAAAAACACAAATGCGTGTCACATATTGTACACATTACTTGTGTTATTTTTTAACATTTATTATATTTACATTTGGCAGATTTTCCACGGTACTTAGGCCAGTGATCGATCCGGTCCTTCCTGATATCAGAAGTTTTTGTATTTGGCTGGCTATCAAACGATTCTTACTTGGTGGGTTTTCCTGAGCAGCGTAAGGATTCAGCAATAACAAACTTGAAATCAAGAAAAGCCATCTGGGTTCTCTCTTCAGTAGTATATTCAGTACAGGCTCTCTTGTAAAGAAGCCAAGCAACAACGCAACTCATGTCAAGTATATATTATCGAGGCGCTCGTGCGAACTTCCGCACATTAGGTCTGTCGTAAAATAGGACAGAAGAAAACGTTGGCAGTTCCAGAATAATATGGGTGTGTCGTGTAATATCGGATTTCCTCAACTGCTGTAAGCAAATCCAGCCATCTACCGTGATACAGGAGAAGCACAAGTATACACTGTGCTTGAATGGCACAGTTCATTACGTGAGCTAGTACAGAGTTCTGAAAATATGTATATTTAAATATACAAAGTGCAACAGAGGGTTAAGTCTCTGAACTTGTTGACAGCTAGCACCCAACCAACAGCGATATCAGCGATGCTCCACAACAATTATAATAATTAGAAAAAAAAAAAAAAAAAAAAAAAAAAAAAAAAAAAAAAAACAAAAAAACAAAAAAACCGGTGGCTGCCACACAGGTGCAGCTCTCCTAGAACGCAATCTCGCACATGGATACATAGGTTTTGTTGTATCACACGTCTTCTTGCCGCTCTTGCGCGAGAAAATGGATAAGCGCCCAGAATTTTATATTCCACGGAATGAAACGGTTCCCCTCGTTGCGAATTCTGGGAAACCGAAGCACGGCCAACTCAGACATAACTAATTCTCTGGTGACCACGAGCGCTCTTCCATATGAGACCGTAGCACTGAACGAGGACTTCCAGGAAGGCTCTCTGTCGTGGATGGCCTTGAACAGTGCTGCAGCGGATACACAAAGCGCCCCGTGATACTTTCTTCGCCCGGCTGGCGTTCCCTTCTCCTTTCGCAGAGCCATGGAACAGGTCGAAGATGAAACTAAATTGGTTTGCAGAGGTTTAACCTTATTACAGTACACGTTCTTATTCATACGTTCCCAGACATGATTTGGGGACATAAAATTCTTCAAAAGTGAAAACGTCGCGATCGTGAAATACTTATTTTATTTAATTACGACCGGTTTCGAATGATTGTGCCTCCATCATCTGGTTATTACATTTTATAAGTTCGTCATCTTATTTAAAAATGGAAATAATGTAATAAGTGAAATATAGCAGTCTACGTGTAAAATACATAAATTAAAAGATCACAGTTTCCAAGATACACAATCACGAATCTGGTTTGGCGTGTGATCTTGCAGCCTGGAAGGCAGGAACTTACTGTGAACACTTCAGACGCAACGCAGTTTTATGATGAACTGAATATTATTTAGTGGTCATAGATCCTTAAAATTTTCGTAATTAGTACCATACTACATGAAATCTAGAAATTTTGCATTGAAAAAAGGACGTAACTATGACTTTGCGTTTGGTGTATCTTACCGCAGATGGTACTGGGATGAAAATGTAGCTAAAACAATGAACTATTCCTTGAAATTGGAACGATGTTGCTATCTATCACCAATCTCGAGATAAGGGGTTGTATGTATAGCACTTATTCCCGAACACGCGCGACAACAGCGAATACGGACGAAATATTTCGAAAAATCATTTATATCTAATAAATGGTTTGAGACATCGTAACAAAATTTTAGAAAATTATAGAATGAAAATAGAATATTATTTTTTGATACTTTTAATTTATGAAACTTGCATATGAAGCGTGTTATTCCAGAAATTAAAGATTATCTTCAATCAAGGAATGCTCTTTTTAAGACTCGCAGAAAGCTGGTAAAACTAAATTTGCTGTGTCTTTTTTCAACAAGGCAAGTGATAAATTTATTTGCTTAATGTAAACCGAGTGTGGTCATTTTCATACTCTACTAGCTTTTGTGTTGCCTTCTGTATCACTACACACAATTTCAATATTCTGTAACAACTTGAACTGCATTAAAACAGTGAGATGGATATTTGCAAACTCTGCTATTTTGAAGAAAAGAATTTTAGCATTGGAACAAAAGTGGCTCCATTATAACAAAACTTTGTCACTGAATTGTTGAACTGGAAAAAAATAGTCATGGGAAAATAAATACCTTCGTGCATTGACAGTGGAATTCCATACCCCAATATGTTTTTAGATGAATAATATAGAACAAACTAATGAGATGATTTTATTTGTATTCCTGCAAATGACAAAAATAACAATAACTACTGATAGTGCATGTGATACCATATTTTAGTTCCTGTCCCAACAAGGTTTTAACTGTTCTGATTTTTCATCAAAAGCATATTTTAGTTGACATAATTCCAGTAAGTTAAGCGTTTTTGTAGTCCTAGGATTGAGATACATAAATAGATACTTTCATTTGTATTAAAACACAGTTTCCAGCATTAAAAATATACTAAGGTATCGGACTCCACAGAAGTTTCAACAGAACTAAACATTTATATTCCCTACCAGACTTTTCTTCTTATTCTTCTCCAGACAAACGTACTATTCACATCTTGTGTCTGAAAACGTAAGTCCCCTTTTTGCGATGTTAAAATCCGCTTCTTTCTCCATTACATAGTATAGTTAACAAATGTTATTCACACAAATATTTTTATGCAAATAAATTAGCAACAGAATATTGAATTCTTGTTTTAGGATTTGTAAGGAAACTACATGACAGGGTCATCAGTTGCCCGGAATATTGAAACTATTTAATAATACTGAGGGCAACATAATTTGTACTTCATGAAAATGCCGATTCTATAATTAAATTAGTAATTTCTTCACTTACATAGTAGAGCAAAGTTTGGTTTCACCAGCTATCGATGGTCCTTAAAAAGTACACTAATCCGTTCTCTGTAATCAATAATTTGTTAAATATCGCGCTTCATGCGAAAGTATACTCTCCTCTTTGCGTGCTATAGTTTGATACAATTTCACTTTGATACCTCTAATCATTTATGAAATGAAGTGGATATTACGAAAAATTTGTTCCGTTTTCTTTACTAACTTACGAGACCAGGATAAAGTGCATTAGATACAGCCCATTATCTCAAGATTGGTGGCAGAAAACAAAATCCTTCCAGATTGAAAGAATAAGTCAATATTTTAGCAAAATGATATCCACAGCAACGTATGAGCTACCTTGCACCAAAGCAAATTCATACACTTCAGTGGTTGATAATGCGGCCTTCTCGCGCGCTTTGGCGTTCACCCTGCACGAATCCGCGCCTTTGAGATGGACAGAGCGTTTCCGAGTTGGATTTCTTACTGTGTGGCCAACTGACGTGCTTGGCATCCAGGAAGCATACCGAGTTCCTTACTCCGTGTGAGAGCAGCTTTAGTGATTTACTTTCTCTTATTCATATCCAGCAGACTGCAACACTACAAGGAATGCTGATTCATGTATTGCAAGTACAAACCAACCAACTACAGCCATAGCAACAGGCATCAGCTTCACTAACAACATGGAGGGTGGTTAAGTCATTTCGTCAGTACGACGAATAAAATGAATACTGGGATCAATATGAGCAGAAACTGGAGCAGCACTTCATCGAGCACTTGGTGCGGCTGTTCCGTGTTATCTATCGCTAAAAAACATTTTTTCCAGAACAGGAACTATTTCAGTTCGCCTACTCTTCCATAATTGAGGCCTTGTCCAAATACTTTTCTGATGGTGTACACATAACAGTCGCATATTTTTCAGTGCTTTAAACTTAAAAGAAAACTCTCAAACTTATAGACGGTAGGTAACGGAATTTTTACTAGGGTGTTTCAGTTCAAACGTCACAGAGCCGAAAGTGCGCGAGAAAATTTCCATTATAGTAACCCTTCCTTACTACAGCTTATGATATTTGATTACCAGTAATCAGCTGCAAAGTGTTTTGATTTTGACAAAATTTGTCGTGTAGATATCCAACCAACTTACCAATTAGTTGACCGGCTCGACCGGGTAGGCCTAGGCGCATGTGCCGTACACGGTACACAGCTGACTGCCCTACTTCCTCATCGAAGACAGAAACTATCCAAGACCGTATTAGTAGTGCCATAAAGTCGTATCTTCGTTGCTTGTACCGTTACAATACAACCAGTTGCCCTTCACACAATACACAATGTTTCTCGGGCAAAAAAAAAAAAAAAAAAAAAAAAAAAAAAAAAAAAAAAAAAAAAACCGAACACGTCGAAGCAGTGGGCCAACACAAACAGACTCAATCTTACCCTGTCTCAAATGAAATCACCTCCAGAAGTGCTGTGACTAAACATTACTTCAATGTGATTTAGCAGGAGTTCGGTGTGGTGTTTCCGTACCCAACGTAGATGGTGAACAGATCTCTTTGCAGGGTACAAGCAACAAATTGCTTAAAACTTCCTAGCAGATTTAAGTTGTGTGCTAGAACTGGGAACTATGCCGTTCATGGGAAGTCAATTGCCAATAGATCTGCGACTACAAAGAGGAGGGCCGCGGCGGAGTGGCCGAGCGCATTGAGACGCTACTCCGATGCGCGAGGCCGTTCCCTGTCGGCGGCTCGAATCCCGCCTCGGGCATGGATGTTCGTGCTGTCTTTAGTATAAGTTAGTTTATAAGTAGTTTTTTAAGTTTAAGGACTGATGACCCCGCAGTTAAGTCCCAGAAGCTTAACAGACATTTTTGAACATAGAGGAGCCTCTCTTTGACTGATCAGTCAAAAGACATGCAAATTGATTGGACGCCCGCAATTGAAGCCGTTCGATGTGACCTGCGCAGAGCAGAATTTAATGAACACCAAAACTTGGAGTAATCATCATGAATGAAGGCTGTATACGTGGAAGATACCAGGAGACACTGGAAGGTACCAGATTGACTTTATAATGGTAAGGAATAGATTTAGAAACCAGGTTTTAAACTGTAAGACATATCCAGGGGCAGATATAGACTCTGACCATAACTTGTTTGTTATGAACTGCAGATTAAAACTTAAGAGAAAAAGGTAGAAAAATTAGGATATGGAACCTGGACAAATTGAAGGAATCAGAGGTGGTTTACAGTTTCAGGGGGAGCATTAAGCAAGGATTGGCTAAACCGGGGGAAAGTAATACAGTAGAAAAAAATGGGTAGCTCAGAGACATAGGGTAGTGAAGGCTGCAGAGGACCATATAGGCAGAAGGACAGGGCCTAATCGAAATCCGTGGATAACACAGGATATACTGAACTTAATTGATGAGGGGAGAAAATATATAAATTCAGCAAGTGAAACAGGAAAAAGGAAGTAAAAACGTCTGAAAAATGAGATTGACAGGACGTGCAGACTGGCTAAGCAGGAGTGGCTAGAGGAAAGATAGATACCGCGTACAGGAAAATGAAAGAGATATTTCGAGACAAAAAAATCAGCTGTATGAATATCAAGAACTCAGGCAAAGGGGAGAAGGCTGAACTGTGGAAGGAATATATAGAGGGCCTATACAAAGGAAATAAACTTGAAAGCAGTAATCTAGAAGTGGAAGACGAAGTGCAGGAAGATGAGATAGTAGATATGGTACCGCGAGAAGAATTTGACAGAGCGCTGAAGGAATTGAGTCGAAACAAGGCCCCTGGAGTAGATGATATTCCGTTTGAACTGCTGATGTCGTTAAGAGAGCCAGTCATGAAAAAATTGTATCACCTGGTATGAAAGATGTATGATACAGGGGAAATACCCTCCGACTTCAAGAAGAATATTGTAATTCCAATTCCAAAGAAAGCAAGTGCAGACAAGTGTGAAATAAGTCAGTTTAATAAGTCATGGTTGCAAAATACTAACACGAATCATTTACAGACGAATGGAAAAACTTGTGGAATCTATTCTCGGGGAAGATCAATTTGGATTTAGGAGAAATGTAGGAACACGAGAGGCAATATTCACATTACGACTTATCTTAGAAGATAGGCTAAGGAAAGGGAAACCTACGTTTTTAGCGTTTGTCGATTTGGAGAAAGCTTTTGACAATGTCGACTGGAATACACTATTCGAAATTCTGAAGGTATCAGGGGTAAAATATAGGGAGCGAAGGGTTATATTCAACCTATACAAAAACCAGACAGCGGTTATTAGAGTCGAAAGGCAAGAAAGGAACGCAGAGGTTGGGGAGGGGGTAAGGCAGGGTTGTAGCCTTTCCCCAATGTTGTTCAATCTGTACATTGAGCTGGCAGTGAAGGAATGGAAGGAGAAATTTAGAGAGGGCATTAAAGAGCTGGGAGAAGAAATAAAAACATTGCGGTTTGCCGAAGACATAGTAATTCTGTCAGAGACCGCAAAAGATCTGGAAGAGCAACTGAATGGGTTGGACAGTGTGTTGCAAGGAAGATATAAGATGAACATTAATAAGAGTAAAACGAAGGTAATGGAATGTAATGTCAGAATATCAGACTATGCCTAAGGAATTATATTAGGTAACGAGACAATGAAAGTAGTAGATGAATTTTGTTATTTGGGTAGCAAGATAACTTCTGATGGCCGAAGTAAAGAAGATATATAATGCAGAATGGCTATGGGAAGAAAAGCTTTTCTGTAGAAGCGAAACTTGTTAACATCTAATATTAATTTAAATGTTAGGAAGTCCTTTCTGAAAGCATTTGTCTGGAGTGTAGCATGGTATGGGAGTGAAATGTGGACGATAAGGAGTTCAGATAAAAAGATGATATAAGCGTTTGAAATGTGTTGCTTCAGACGAATGATGAAAATTTGATGGGTTCTTAACCGAATCGGGAAGGAAGGAGTTTCTAGCACATACTGATTAAGAGAAAGGATAGATTGGTTGGACACATTATGAGACATCAAGGAATAGTCAACAGTAGAAGGAAGCGTGTGGAGTAAAAATCGTAGAGGGAGACCGAGGGACGAATATCGTAAGCAGATTCAAAAGGATGTAGGTTGCCGAACGTATTCACAGATGAAGAGACTTCCACAGAACAGGGTAGCGTGGAGAGCTGCATGAAACCAGTCTGCGGACTGAAAACCACAACAACAACAACCATGTGACCTTGTCGACTTACAGTGATGATACAATTCAGATAATTGTAAAATCTAGATTGGCAGCCACGTTCCGCAGTTGTACAAAGTCCGTGAAATTCTATGTTCTCCGTTGAGAAGAGTTGACAAATATACGAGGCGCGTCCAGAAAATAAGTTCAGTTTGGTAATAAAATGAAATTGTACACAGATACAGAAGAAATTTTTATTGCACAAAATTCTACAGCTCTTAAACTACTTTTCCACATAACTGCCGAAATTTTGCAGGCATTTGTCATAGCGTGGCACCAGGTTTAGTATACCTTCTTCATAGAAATCTGCCGCCTCTGTCTTTAACCAGTTGGAAACAGTTTCTTTCAGCTCGTCGTCATTGGTAAAGTGATGACCGCCAAGGAATGACTTGAGATGTAAGAACAGATGAAAGTCGCTAGGAGCGAGGTCAGGGCTGTACGGAGGATGGTCAAACACGTCCCAGCCAAATCCCTGTAGGAGGTTTTTCGTCACATTTACACTGTGTGGTCGTGCGTTGTCGTGAAGAAAAACAAAACCTTTTTAGAGCAACAAATTTGCCGATAAATTTCACTTGGTTTCACTTTCCTCGCGTTCAGAAACCGAATCACCGACCTGATTTCACAGGCGGCGGGATTTTTAATCAACGCCGACATTTCAAACACAAAGCGTACGTAAATGACAGCGATCTCCAAATGGCGCACGTTCTTCTCCGTGATACACATCGTCTACAGCGCATGTGCGGAACTGCAATCGCAGCGCTGCAGCGGAGATAAATTGAAACTTAGTTTCTGGACGCGCCTCGTATTACGCTTTTATATTCTCTTTTCAACCTAAGTGTACAAGAAAATGTACAGACAGTCAAGTCGAGTGTCCAACGACTACACAGACGAATTATGCAGTGCCTTTGCGGATTCATATGCGATCAGATTTGGTAAAGCCAGTAGATATCTAGCACAATTGACACTTTAAAAAACTCATTACTGCCAAATTTTTCTCGTGTTCGTTGTGTGCCTAATGCTCGTCAAGAATGAGTAGCTTTTGAACTCTAAGACGCAACGACAAGGTGTCGTAGAATCGATTTCTGCCAGTCAGTGGCCTTCGTCGGTCGTGCCTGTCAGAAAGCCATTAGGCCGACTTTGCGCCGGTTCCAAGACGGCTGTCAATCCACAACTGATTGTGGACACTTTTCCGTTCCCTTGCCCAGAAGATTTGACGGAATGCTTAGGCGCTAGGAAATATTTTTCTAAAATCGATTCACGGGAAGGTTATTTACGAATCCCATTAGCTAAAAGTTACCAGAATATTCCTGATCCCAATACACATTTGCATTTGTATATATTTTTGTGTTTGTCTTTTCGATGTGTTTCTTCTTACAAAGAATGTTGACTCAGTTAACAACTTAGGTTCCTCCTTGTTCCGGTTGCTTAGATGACATTTTAGTATCTGACCATATACCAGAACAACATTTGCAGAATCTTCGATGTTTGTTTGAAGTTCTGTCTGCGGTAGGAATTGCATGTAATAAGGAAAAGATGGGTCTTTTCAGAACTGAAATTGATTATTTGTGGACACAGAATCGATGGACAAGACGTCCATTCACTACAGTCACATATGCATGCCATTCAAGGTTTGCCAACTCACAGGAATCTTGGCAAGATGCAGGCAGTATTAGGTAAATAGAATTATTACTCTAAACTCATTCCGAACGCTGCGCACCTTTTCAGCGTCATCGACGTCACAATGTTCGTTTTGAAAGACAAAGTTTTTGAAAACGGAAATGCTGATTGATCGACTTTGTTCCAAATCTCCCTTTCGTCTTAACCGCCGATGCGTCGACCTATGGTATTGGCATAGTTTTGTCACAGTGTATAGGCCAGGAATATGGGCTGATTGCTTTTACATCAAAAGTGCTCACTTACGCACAATGCAAATACTCCCAAATTGAAAAGGAAGCACTCACAGTTGTCTGTAGCGTTACAAACTTCAATCATTACTTGGTGGTCAAATTTTTTTCCTTTTGACTGAATTATAGAACAAATCACTTACGAACAATACTAGGATTATTCTTTACAGTAATATTAGGGTTTTGTTTTACAATGCTACAAAATACGAATATTGAGAAGCACCTTTTAGTATTGCTGATGCAGTATATGGATCTACATTCTTTGTAGCAACAGGATTCCACGGATTACATTTCAATTTTTGTTTCATCCACAGAAGCCTCATCCGAAAGTATTACTCATAAATTGCAGCATTGTGCTCTTATTTTGTCTTCCACAATGAGAGAAGGTGTTTTGCCCAAACTCGAATCGCGCGTATGAGGATGTCTTATCCCGCCTTCCTATTGGTCATGGTCCTAACTTCGATTCTTCGCCGGCGTCATGTTTTACCCTCGACGCTAAGGATTCTGATTTGCTCGCGTATTTTCTCTTAAATTACCACAAATTTTCCCAGACTATCGCCGTTGATCCCGATTTACGAATTCGTTTGAAATACTTTCACCTGGGCCTCGAACAGTTATTATCGCCTGCCTATGAAGGACTCTTGGACATGTTATGTTGTGATTCCATAGGCTATCACTTGCTGGAGGAACTACTTCACAAATGAAGCGTATTTTGTTCCTGTCAAAAATTATGAAATTTGCTATCTTGTGGATTTTAGTAGCACTTGTGGCCGTATTTCCATTTGAACCCATTTCCTTTTCTCGGACCATGCCCGAGGAAGGATTCGAACCTCCGGCGGAAGCAGCCGCATTAGACCACGAGGCCAATTCGTGCAGGTTAAGTTTGCCCCCGAGCTTATATGCACTTCCCACAACAATTACGTGACTATGTGAGATAGCATACACAAAAGACACGAGATCGCTTATTTTTTATTTAGATAATGGTTACAATTGCAATTCGTGTGTCATACAGTACAATTTTTTGCTGTCTCGCCTCTTAACTTGAATTTTTCAGTGCGTTTACATAGAGCGAGGCACATTGGGAATACCATAATGGTGGTCATTCTCGTCGCCCTCTATTATGGTTTGTGATCACTTCGGACAGCCAGTACAGGTGCACACCTGCGTTGCATTGACAATACGAGGTTATCAATCAGTCCTATTTTGCCATTCCTCCATTTGTGCAATATCCAGCTCATCAAGTGTTCTGTGAAGTGCTGATCTGGCTGTAATGCTCAATCAATGGCCGGTGAACAAGCTGGACACTCCATTCGTTCACTTACCTCAGATTCAGTCATGTTCTCACCAGAAGGATCCCATGGTACCGGCGTAGCTCACAACAAATGGGTCAAATGATCTCGTCTCTACACCTCAGAGAAGTCAAAGTGCAAAAACAGGATTGTTTCCAGTTCTACATTCTCTTCAAATGAGAGAAAACATATTGCTGACTGATCTGTGAACAGACTCCAATCCTGCTGTTACTCCACCCAGTTTCTGCGGGCTAAATGGGACACACGCCGTGCGTAGAGGGCATATTCCCGAAGAAGATTTCGGACTGTGTTGATATCGCGCGTCGTGTTACTGCCTGTAGGGTGCGTTGCAGCTGAGTTGCAATCTGCCTGGTGTCTCTACGGTCTGTTAACCGGAGATGTCATCTCTTGCAGATGTTACTGTGGATGACCTGGGACTTGCCTTATTTTACAGGTTCCTGTTGTATGAAACCGCGTTGAAGACCTGGATATTACTCTTTGGGATACTCCAATAGATGGAGCCACCTCTAGCTGTCCCGCTTCCAACGTTCCTATAGCTCTCCATGCCATAGCTTCGGGTAAATTACGTTACTTTTGATTTGAACTTCGTGCTTACTACACTACCTGTACCAAAGTGCATGTGTAATTCGTTTGGTAGATTAAACACAATTCAACACCAACTCCCTCTGTAGCAACTTTGAGTTATTACCAATATCTTCATTGTAATAATGTTGTTGTCTCCATTCCGTAGACACGACAAAAGAGGAAGAACCATTTTAATTCATTTTGTCGATGACAATACTTCCGTTCCTAAATATCTCAACTTTTATACTAACTGGTTTAACTACTGTATTTATATTGCTTCTCTGTACATAAGTCGTCGTCGTTGCAGATAGAACTGTAGTTTCGGAAAACTTTGCGCATTTCAGTAAGGAAATCATAATCAGCCACAGATGATTTTTCAGTTTTCCCTAGCCGGCAAAGACTTTTATGTTGTTACAGTCTTGTATTGACTTCACTTCGTAGTTATATACGTTTCTGTAAGTAAACGGAATTTTGTGCATCGACATGATGACAGAGGAGAGAGTTCATTCTACACGGAACTGAGTGCTTTAGTTGGAATACAGACTGGTTTGATATCATGTTTCTGTAAAATACTACTCTCAATCTTATCAGCCATTTTTGTTGTTGTTATCCTATGGTCTAGTTCCTTGGTTGTATAGCTGTTTACATCTTTGCTTGATTATCTATTCTTTCGAAAGCTTACATCAGGTGTTGCACTTCGGCGTCTAGGTTTTCTGGCTTGCAAATTCCTTGTTAATTCTTCGGAGCTGTTGGGACCTGTATCTGAGAGTAATAGTGGGTCAGCGCTGTTTGAGTTTTTATCTGTTCCACTACTAATACTTGTAATTTACATTTCTGTATCACGCTCGTTTCAGTGTGGTCTCGTCCGTTTTACACGAACGGAGTCTGCCTGTGGTCATCAGCCCCGCTGCATTAGCTACAGCCAATAAACATAAGAAAATAACACTGTGCCTTCAGAGAGAGACCTATTCTCAGAAGTAAAAATTCATAACATTTCAACTAAATTAAACGTTTTAACTTCAGTGTGACTTCTTGTTTAAATCTGATTTCTTATTTCTGTAAAGAAACGTTTCATGTTCTAGTACAAAGCTACTCAGTTCCGTAGAGTGTTTGTTGTAGAATGCATCACTGTAATGTAGAGACTTGTTGTGAAGGTTTATATGTTTACCTTCATTCACTTAGCAAGTCTCTCAGATTCATAATTTACATTAAAATTTCTTAAATCTTGTCTTGGTTTAACAAACGTACTTCTAAAATTTAATTTAGTGTGCTATTCGTTAGTGTTTGAGGAGAGACCGCTTGTTCATTTTTGTTGTGTTGATATCAAGATAGCAAGACCTGAGGCACACATTTTCCAGTCAACAGCTTATTGAGCATAAGGTTTGCGTCCTCACATTGTGGCGATTGTATTTTATAATTGAAGAGGTCTCTGGGAGGATATATTATTGTTTTTCATCTGTAACTATCGTTTTCAGCATTTATTACAAATCATTAAATTCAGTTTCCTTTCTTTTTTGGGTTATACGCATTGAGTATGTATAAATATGCGCAAGATTGTTCGAGTAAATTGTGATTAAAGGTTGGTCTGACTATTAACGTAATATTTTTCACTTTATTCTAAAGGAATTGCTTATTCTGATACTTTGGAGGTAGTTGGAAATATTTGTAAAGTAAAAGTGATTTTCATGACAGTGAATCATGTGCTATCCGTATATACAGGGTGTTTCATTAAGTATGTTTGCCTCTGTAACTCATAAAATAATAGGTGACGGGAAATTTTAATGCGATAGGTCAACACAAGAAATGTTACACTTTCTGCGGAGCTATGAACATAGTCTACTGTATTATTTTCCAAAGAGTTACACCACAAAGATACAATTCTTTCAATGGAACAGTAGTTTTTCTATCGTGTATTGGATTCGTTTAAGCCAGCTGCGTTCAAATCAATTTAAACTACTTTCCTATTACTGTTAGTTTGGGAGCTACAACCCTTCAAATTTCCGGAGACGGAGGCTGCGATAGTGTAGCTGACTGGCCGAGTGGCTATCCCCCTAAACTTTGAAGGGTTGTAGCTACCGCATTAAAATTTCCCGTCATCATTTTATAAGTTACAGAGGCAAACACACTTAGTGAAACACCATGTACGTCACAGCCCTTACTTAAGTTCTAGTAGCTGCGTATTAACTGGCGGCTCAGTGTAGTTTTGAAAAACGTCATGGATTAAGGGCATGATCAGCTGCAGCCGATTTTTCAGTTTTCCATAGTTGGCGAAAACTACGACTAAACGTTGGGGACAGAAGTGTTGTGTGTACCATGGCCATACAATCCGGAAAACCATTAGCAATTCTGTCATCCAGTCTTGAACGCCTTCATTTCATGAACATTCGCAGACTGCCACTGTTAATGTCTAGTTAGTTCTACCACAGCACGTCTTTCGTGATGTTTCAACAGCCTTCCCAGCCTACGACGTCCGAAATATGTAATGAATGGTGGCCGACCATCCCCCTCAACATTCGACGTGGCTTCAGCGCCACTTGTTGAACACATTCACCACATTCACCATTCGATAATTTTTCGAAATATCCGTGCTGAGACTCTGAGTCGTTGTAATCAGCCGTCGGTAAAATATAGCGTTCCTTCCCCCATTATACACACGAACAGTACACCAATTGACATTACAGTCACCGTGCGTGTGTCTGATTAAGTAGCAATCATTTTTCATGTGACGCTGCCATCGCCAGGGCGGATTTAAACCTATAGTTGGTCAGTCTTCATAGACCAGCAATCTACTCTGTAGGAATCAGCATGGGTCTCGAAAAAGGCGATCTTGTGAAACCCAGCTCGCGTTCTTTGTCTACGAGACTCAAAAATTGTATAGTCTCTGGGACTTAACCACAGGGTCATCAGTCCCTAAACTTACAAAGTACTTATGAACTACTTACGAACTAGAACGGCACAAATATCCATGCCCGAGGGGGGATTCGAACCCCCGACCGTAGTGGACGTGCAGACCGTGACTGGAGCGCCTCAGTTCCCTCGGCCACCACGGCCGGCTCTACGAGACTCAGAGGGTCACAGACACGGGTTTCCAGGTAGATACCGTGTTTCTTGACTTCCGCAAGGCGTTTGATACATTACCCTGTAGTTGTTTAATGAGAAAAGTAAGAGCATATGGACTATCAGACCAATTTTGTGAGTGGATTGAGGTGTTCCTTGATAACAGAACTCAGTGTATTGTAAAATGTAAACTTTCACGACCGGAAAGGTCAAAATTATTAAAAATTTCCGGGCTATTATGCCGTGGTCTTATGGATTTATTACTCAAACCAAACGTTACAAATTTTAGTAAGAACGTAGCATGTCATTCTCAATGGAGAGAAGTCTTCCGAAGTAAGAGTGATGTCACGTGTGCCACAGGGGAGTTCGTGGGACCGTTACGATTCACAAGATGTGTAAATGATCTTGTGGATAACATCAGAAGTTCACTGATGCTGAAGTAGATCGAGAGGTTGTAACAATGGAAAATTGTATTGAAATACAGGAGAATCTGCATCGAATTGACGCATGGTGCAGGTATTGGCAATTGCATCTCAATGTAGACAAGTGTAATGTGCTACGAATATAAAGAAGGGAAGATCCTGCACTATTTAGCTACACTATAGCAGGTCAGCAACTGGAAACAATTAATTCTATAATTTATTTGGGAATAAGCATTAGGAGTGATTTAAAATGGAACGACCATATAAAATTAATCGTCGGTAAAGCAGGTGACAGAGTGAGATTCACCGGAAGAACCCTAAAGAAATGCAGTCCGAAAACAAACGAAGTAGGTTATAGTACACTTGTTTTCCTACTGCTTGAATAGTGCTCACCGATGTGGGATCCCTACCAGGTGGGGTTGATAGAGGACGTAGAGAAGATCCAACGGAGAGCAGCGCGTTTCGTTACAGGATCATTTAGTAATCGTGAAAGCGTTGTGGAGATGATTAATAAACTCCAGTGAAAGACTCTGCAAGATAGACGCTCTGTATCTCGGTCGGTTTCGAGAACATATCTTCACCGAGGAATCAAGCAGCATATTACTCCCTCCTACATATATCCAGCGAAGGGCTCATGAGGATAAATTCAGAGAGATTAATGCCCACACAGAGGCATACCGACAATCTTTCTTTTCGTGAACATTGCGAGACTGGAGGGAGAACCGATAATGGTACTCAAGGTACCCTCTGTCACACACCGTCAGGTGGCTTGCGGGGTATGGATGTAGATAATCTTATGCCTCATTAGTGAATGATAGCTTCCAGATTAATCATCGGTTATTTCTGTATTGATATTTAGACACAGAAAGTCACTCTTCTCAACTAATATGTTTATCTTAGTATGATGAGATGATGTATCTCTCAATTTTGATACGCTAAACAGTTTTCATTCATCTTAATGTACGATTAACCTTCTTAAACAGTAAGTGTTAGATCTCACCAGAAATTTTCTATCAATTTTTCCAGAATAGTATGACGCTAAGGAAGGGTGACAAAGTTCATTGATATTATTATTTTGAAAGAGACTATTCTTTAACAATCACTTCACTTTTCTGTGAAAAAATGTTTTGGCCTGCATCTATACCAATACGAGATTGCAGACTTATTGAGATGAAATTCCGATGTCGCACTGAAAACACGAAGGCGTAATTTTATTTACAAGTAAATTACTGTACTCATATCGTCGAGACCACTGATTACATTTTTTTTTTGACGTTGCACATTTATCTTGTGGAAGCAGCCCAATTAAATTTAGATGATAACAATATAGGGCCCAATTAATGTATATTTTTATTCAAAATCGAACGTTTCAACGAGAGGCGGAAGGAAGAAATATAAAAATTATTACTTTTCCAGGCATGAAATTTAAAACACGTGTTTGTTTGTTGTTTGCAATCTGTATTTGCCTATAATTTACTTTAATTAAATTTGGAGATGGAAAATAAATTAGACCGACTCGTCCGTGATGGAGCTGTTATCTTTGTGGAGCGTGTCCAGATTGTTGCTGGTGCACTCGACTAGATACGCCACTGTTTACTTGAAGTCTGCCCTTTTTTTCCACATAGATTCCCTGCGGGTAATAACGGTGAAAGTATCGTTAGTGTTCTTGGAAGGTACTCTATGGGTGGAAGTTGATATGTAAGGAAAACAATAACTTTAAAAACTTTGCCTTCAAGGTGAAATAATGGTTCTTTATTATTTAACCTGGTTCAACTGATTTATTTCCGGTTTCTCTGACTTTCTGCTATTTTGGATTGGTGCTGAATTCGTCAGCACCATGGCAATCTCAACCCGTAAACTGTTTATTGATTTCTAAAATCAAATATATCAACTGTTTCTTAACAAAATCGTTTCGTCTCGTTACTTTAAAAAAACCACGACAGTTGCATGACCTTAAGAAACACAAAAATTCCCAGGTGCCAAATACATCAGTGATGTAGATTTGCAGCCACTTATTAGTAGTAAAATAAGAAATGTTTCGGTAATGTTCAAGCGTATTTTGTCATGGACATTATCTCATAACTGTAAATATACTTATTAACTCAAATTTTACCGGATATTCAATTCAGTACATTTTACGTGTTCTATTCAATCGAATGCGATTCCAATATATCTTCCTCCAAACGTAATGGAAGTTTTGATGATCAAAACCATCAAAACTCCACTTACATTTGTCACAGAGTCTATGATACTTATGAGTAAAAATGTATGTTACAGACCCACGTTCAATCGATGCTTACCAAACACTGGCATCATTTAGGTACAAAATACGTATCCCGTTTTTCGAGAACGACGCATTAAGAGTAGCCAAACAGCTTCGGAGAAAGTAAACATCCGAATGACATAAACGCCCGACGGAGGTTGTTAAAAGAGATTTATGGGCATTACTTACCATTAAGCTCGAAGTAGCCTGGGGAAGAACCTGAAGGGAGACAGCGAAGGGAAGAAAATCACTTCGTAGCTTCGGCGAGTGTCTGGTGACATTCGGGAAGGGTCAGGCGAAATAACAGAATCCTATTTTCCTGCGTGTGTGAGCGTTAGTGAGACACAAACGATTCGTGCTGGGAAAGCAAGTGTCATTAGTAGGAGAGCAATAGTCGCTGAAATTATCGAATTCGCTAAACTATCAGCGCCGTCTTAATTCCATAACACATGCCGTGTTTTATTAATGTTTGGTCCGATATTTCGGCATCCTACCTTTCAGCCAAATTTTCAAAGCACTGTATACAATGTAGAGTAAGTAGAGTAAAAGAGTAAAAGCGCTTGTATCATAAAAAACACGGATGATAAGATGATCATCTGTCACACATAAAATTTTATAACTCCACGATAAAACAAACCTGCCGAATGGATTCCAAATCCACAATGCTTACAAAATATATGCACAGTTTAATGTAGCAGTCGCGACAATCTGTTTTGGCTTTGTAAGCAACTGTCATAATAGCATTTCAAGCGGGCTGCAAACAACATTTCTTAATTCGATACAGGACGAGAGAGAATAGTTTCCTTTATACTGATTATCTGAAATGATTCAACAATAGGGAACATGGTAGTAAAATAAAAATCGACATAACGACAAAATTTATCCGTTTTTCCTTTCTTCAGTGTTCTACGTGATGTTAATAGACTGTACCTTACAAGTCATTTTACTTGTTATTCCCTTGTCACCTATAGGTATTTATTCAGGAATGATATTTACCTTTGAGAACATGCGTGAACACAGTAGAGACTGACAGTTTGCATAAAGATGTCCTGTTCAAACCGAACAATGTGAAGTTATGTTCGCTGTACCTCCATCCCGTCACTGAATGTGAAACATAGGGAAAACGAGCGATTTTGTTTATCATCACAAAAATAAACATCGCCTATACCCTACAAACACCGTAGTACACCGCCAAAAGCAATAAAATTTCTTCTCAACACATCAGAAAACAAACAAACAATAGTTACAATATCTGACTTACAAACGACAAGGATCTTCATTTCTTTGTCCTGTAAGCGAGAAGTAATATAATTTGAAAAAAAAAAAAAAAAATTATTGGTCTGCTATAGATTCAATAAAGTGCAATAATTTGCGAATCATTAGGCTTCATAAAAATTTTATTGGTCAAGGAAAGTACCTCTTATAATAAGAACGGACTGCAACAGAAGTGTGTCAGTCTCACGTTTCTGCTTTTGCATTTGACAGTATTTCTTCATGAATTAGTTGTGTCGTATGTCATTGTAATCAGTGAGGTTACCCGTTGTCACGCTATTTCTCTTATCAGTTTAGTAATACATGATACGTAAGACTATGTGAAGTATCTTGTTAAAGTAACAAAAAATAAAGATTAACCCTATGACATCTGCAAGTTCATGCTATCTCACCGCTTAGAGCGATAATTTCACTCCAGCTGTGAAAAGGCGAAGAGTGTAGCATCACTATTAGTATATACATCGTTCATTATTGTAAATGGCAATTTTTGGTATGACAGAAGAGAAGACATTTACTCTGAGAGGTCGGCCATGATACATGGGTTGAGTTGTCGAGCCGGAATCCGTTGTAATTGTTGCGCATATTGTGTAATAATTGTATTCCAGAACTTCCTTCACCATTGAATACCCGAAGAGAGTCTCCTGTATGTGAATGTAAATAGAACTTATGTACCTACGGAACGATGCTTACAGCCTATAATTAAAGCATACAAGAGACGTTCAGAGGTCTTTATGGACAAGAACGAATACAATAACACAAGACAAAAATACACTTCAGAGAATAAAATCACAAATCTAAAGTCAGACCCAACAAACACATTCCATACATAAATGAGAAACATATTAAGTCTGTGGAATACACACTAGATGACAAACAAACGGTTCGTATGATCCGTATGAAATAACCTACGTCTGCACTAAATTTGATACGGGTTGGCGCGCAAGTTATTTCTGACATACATAACACAAACACTTAGAAATAAAAGTTTATTATTCACCTGTATTACGCAAGGAGGTGCTGGAACTGCCTCTCTTCGTTGATCAAGCATTTCTGACACCTGCTGAGGAAGTTGCTCATTACACTCTGAGGCTCCCTCTCAGAAATTGCAGTGTTTTCATGACGAATGTTTGTTTTTAGTTCATATATAGTGTGGGGATTTGATTTGTACACTTTCTCTTTTAATGCTCCTCACAGATAAAAATCGCACGGAGTTAAATGAGGAGAACGAGGGTCAAACGTTCTTAGTGATAAATCTATCATTGAACACATTACCAGTTTTCTGTAACGATAGGTTGGCTGTATATGCTATCGCAGAATCTTGCTGAAATGTCGCGAAGGCATGTTCTCTTCCAGTTAATTAGACATAGAAAAGGCCGCAATATGTTTTCAACATACCTGTCACTATTAATTGCTTCCTAAAAAAATTTAGGGACTATTATTCTCTCACCGCTACCAGCGCACCACACTCCTATCTTTTAATCGTGCAGGGGTTGCTCGTGAAATAAGTAAGGTTTTCCCTAACTCCAGTAACGAGTATTTTGCGAATTAACATACCCACTTAGTTGGAACCATGATTCGCCCGAAAAGAAAGTTAAGTTCGAGTCAATTTCTCCATCATACACCCTTTTTTCAAAATCAATGAGTGTAATGAGCAACTTCCTCAGCAGGAGTCAGAAATGCTTGAATAACGAAGAGAGGCAGTTCCAGCAACTCCTTGCGCAATAAAGATGAGTAATAAATTTGTCTTTCTAAGTGTTTGTTTTCGTAAGTCAGATATAACTTTCTCGCCAATCTGTATTTAGTGCAGACGTAGGACGATCTGCTAAGCGGGCAACGCAGCTGCCATCGCGCCCAAGTCGCACGCAGCAAAGGCGGTTGCGCTGAGGACTGATTACCCTGTAGTAGTTTAATAGCGTTTCCGACACGGTTTCGTCGGATATAAACAAGTCTTCTTCAGAAACACATGTTGTACCTATGGACTGTGACATAAATTACGAATTCATAATCGTTGTCTATGAAATATGCGTCATACCAATCCTATTGCCTAAAACATTGTGAAATACTTACTTACTATACTTGCTATATCATAGTGATTTAACATTCCTGTGAGTTAGGATAAGTGATTTAAGACTGAAAGACACGTCAGCGCATTTGGAGTCATTCACGCCTACTGATGGGAAGAAGAGAGCGTGGATATCAGGATCGGTGGCGCATGCGCTGTGGAACGTAAACGTTCAGTAGCTTGAGTAACCATTGGGAGAACATACAAAGACATTTAGAACTATGTTAATAAATGGGATATTAGGATAAAAAGTTGGTGAGAGTGTTGAGGGAAGCTATGGAAACAAATTTTACGTTGATCAGTTGTCAAAATATGCTAACAGATACCGTTGAAATACATTGCGAAACGAACAATATTAATATAAGAGCGTACCTCTCAGATGAACAAAAATAAACTGGATTAGTACATGGCTTATAGTATGGTGACGTAAATGAGATAAAATAGATATAAATTTCATGTCAGTTATAATGGAGAATTACAAATGTAAGCAGATTTTTAGATTTTTGAGAAATTGAACAAATCGCAAAGACTAATGGTAGCTGTAATAAGATTTCCTGACCAGTATGGATATGAAGCCTTCTAAATATTATCTACAGGCGAGATTTAGCTGGTCATTTAGTAAATAGCCTTCCATGAGTTCCAGGTGTTTAAAGATCTCAAGTTCTCACAAACATCGAAACTTTCGCCCTTTAACTTCTTTGTGTAAATTAATAGTGTCTTCTCAATTTTTCTGAGTGTAGTTGCCAATCAATAAGTGTTCTGCAAACATAGAGTTATGTATTTTTGCTACTTTCTTTCGTAATAAATGCTCTTTGTTTCTTGTCTTCACGGCTCTGCCTGTTTGACCAATGTAGTAACACGGACTGTTATTACATATTAAATTATAGACTCCAAAATTGGAAAACCAGTCACCTGCAATTTTTACTGTGTGCAACAATTTTCTCTTTAGATTGTTGTCTGTAGAAAAATAAATATGACATTTGAAACTTTCCATTAGACTACCATTGATCCTGTAGGAAATATTTCCCACGAAAGGAATAGATATAACTTTCCTAGTATTTTTGTTGTCACTTGAAGAAATGTTGTTGTACAATGTAAAGCTTTTTGGAAATATTTTCTTGCTGAATATGTAACCTACCAAACCCTGGTCGTATCCATTGTGAATGTAATGTATTTTATCTCAATTCGTTTTCTAGGTTGGCAGGTGATAAGGGGGTGGTTAGGATATGGTGTATAGCAGAATGAAGAAACGCTAATTTTTTGGTTTCTGGGTGCATTGAGTCGCCATGGATAATGTTGTCTGATTAGGTTTCTTTGCGAAATGTGTATAAATTGAATGAATTCCTCAATTAAAACTTGCGGGCTAAATTGCCATGATCGATCGGTAAAACTTCTTCCCCCTGAAGTTTCGTTGTCAATTGCGGACAACATTTTCTGAAGTGAGTCGACGACTGGCTTCTAGGCGGTGGAGCTGCCGCTTGTATAGAGCACAGAGAAGGCGCCACCACATGTCACATACTGCAGACTATGCAACTATCTGTGATTATTAATTATAGGTAATCGATTGTCACGTGATTGGTGCAAAGTCGACCGCCATATCTTGTCCAATTTTTAAACCTTCTTCCTTTCTATTAAAATTGTTTTGATGTTTGTGGATTTCAGTAGCCTCTCTGTACATATGTGTATAATAATGGGAAGTCCTTGATAACACGCTCGTATCATCAAATTTTATTTCATGATCTCCGTTTTGAAGTACGTGATCTGCTACTGCTGTTCGCAGTTGACAACGAAACGTTAGGGTGAAGAAGTTTTACCGATCGACCACGGCAATTTAGCCCGGAAGTTTTAATTGACGACAACGCCGGTCGTGAAAGCCTACATGTTACGAGTGAATGAATGTTTAGTATATCAGTGGTTAAATCAAGAAAATTCAGAAAGGAAACCAACTGCAGAACGATCTGAATACGATATCACTGTGGTGTAACAATTGGCAATTGGCTCTAAATAACGAGAAGTGTGAAGTCGTCCACATGAGTACGAAAAGATATCCGTTAAACTTTGTTTACAAGATAAATTAATCAAAATTGAAGGCCGTAAACTCCACAAAATACCTAAGAATTACTATTACTTCAGACTTAAACTTGAAAGAACACGTAGATAATGTCGTGGGAAAGGCGAACCAGAGTTCACTGGTAGAACCCTTAAAAAATACAACAGAACTATTAAATACTGCATACACTACGCTTGTCCGTCCTTTTTTGGAGTATTGCTGCCCAGTGTGGGATCCTTATCAGGTGGTTTTAACTGAGGAAACCGAAATAGTCCATAGAAGGGCAGCTCATTTTGTACTGTCACGATACAGGGGAGACAGCGTTACGGAAATAATACAGTATCCTGGATTTTAATCATTACAATAATGGCGTTTGCCAGGCACTTAAATGTGATTTGCAGAGTATCCCACGTAGATGTAGATGTAGGAAAAAAACGCTATTTTTAAGTTCAGTATGAAAGTGTGAGAGTTTTCATTTTTGAATTTTAGAGCCATTCCTTGTTATCCCAGTAGATTATCTGAAGATGCCACACAAATTCGAAACTTATAAAAGAGATAAACGCATTTCCTTCAGTGAAAACTGTGTTCCTTCTAATCTTTCACAATACTCAGAACTGCAGCCTGGAGGTGTACTCTGGGAGCACAAACTGAGTAAATCGCCGCTGGCATGCGATTTTTCACCGTGTGCCACTTGGCTGGGCATACGAGAGTGCTGCTGCCATCCAAAACTTGACACCGAATCTCCCTCAGCAGTCTTCATGGTGCAGCACAGCCTTTAGTTCGTCGTAGTCACGCGCTTTTCTGACGAAGCAGTGAGTTCAATTTATATGGAAATTCCAGTACACAGAGAGAGACGGAGACAATGAGGACGGTAAAGTGTCAGATCTTCAAGCCACCGAGACCATTAAGAACAGTAAAGATTAGACGCTCTAAAAAGGAAATGAAATAGGTTCCCCGCAGGCGAATAAATACCATTAAAATTCAGATTTTTTTTTAAAAACCGCCCAGCGATCGCGCGCACTACCCTCTCGGCGACCAACTGGCACTTCACTTTTAATTTCGCCCGCTCTGGGGGACCGTTCTGGATTACGGCTCGGTGTTTCGCCGGAATGTATTATCGGGCTTAATGAGGACTAATCGAGTTCCAGCTCCGCAACTGCTCGGGGTGAGAGAATTCTGGCCCCGCCGGGAGTAAAGCAGAGGCGCGAACCGCCCTCGGAAAAGCGCTTTCCGAGGTGCAGGGGCTCCTCTGCTAAGTCTCGCTTCATACCGAACTCATTCCCTGCTACAACTACTTCCTAGTTCCCTAATAACAACTTTTTAACACAATGAAATCTATGGCAATGACGCGATAGAAACGGAAAAAGAGAGAAATTGTTTTACAATGACTAAACAATTCAAATGTCACTCGTTTACAGAACTTTCAAGTGTAGTGGTGTAACTGAGCATAGTGACACCATAGTACTGACTATTTCCACAGATATACATTCATAGAATATATGACATCAAATGCGATTGGGCAAAGCTGAAAATGTGTACCCAGGCGGGATTCGAACCCGGGTCTCCTGCTTACTAGGCAGTTGCGCTGACCCCTACACAACTGGGGACACAGTAATCACCGCCCCTGCAAGGACTACCTAAGCACGCCTCCCGTCAGATACAAATTCCCAGCTTCGCCCTGCCCACAGTACTCAAACTCGTAGTTATGAACTAATTCCCGTAAGAGTAAGGGCTTCAAACTTTGCCCACCCCTCCCCACTAACGATAGGATCATTGCCCGTCACCGGCATATTATATATACATGTGGCGTCTGTTCCGAGAGAACAGACGTCACTTCTGATCCTGCAGTTGTTATTATTCAACATTCATAGAATATATGACATCAACTGCGATGCCACATCTATATATATAATATGCCGGTGATGGGCAATGATCCTATCGTTAGTGGGGTGGGCAAAGTTTGAAGCCCTTACGGGAATTAGTTCATAACTACGAGTTTGAGTACTGTGGGCAGGGCGAAGGTGGGAATTTGTATCTTACGGGAGGCATGCTTAGGTAGTCCTAGCAGATGCTGTGACCACTGTGTCCCCAGTGGTGTAGGGGTCAGCGCAACTGCCTAGATAGCAGGGGACCCGGGTTCGAATCCCGTCTGGGTACACATTTTCAGCTTTGCCCAATCGCAGTTGATGTCATATATTCTATGAATGTTGAATAATAACAACTGCAGGAGCAGAAGTGACGTATGTTCTCTCGGAACAGACGCCATATGTATAGATATAATATAGTTTGGGGATAATAATTAGTAGGTCCCGCTTCACACCGAATGAATTCCCTGCTACAACTACTTCCTAGTTCCCTGATAACAACTTTTTAACACAGTGAAATCGATGGCAATAGCGCGATAGAAACCGAAAAAGAGAGAAATTGTTCTACAATGACTAAACAATTGAAATGTCACTCGTTTACAGTACTTTCAAGTAAAGTGGAGTAACTGAGCATAGTGACACCATAGTACTGACTATTTCCACAGATATAACATAGGTTGGAGATAATAAACAGTGGGACCCGCTTCACACCGAATGAATTCCCTGCTACAACTACTTCCTAGTTCCCTGATAACAACTTTTTAACACAGTGAAATCAATGGCAATAGCGCGATAGAAATTCAAAGTGAGAAAAATTGTTCTAAAATTACCAAACAATTCAAATGTCACTCGTTTACAGTACTTTCAAGTGTAGTAGAGTGACTGAGCATAGAGACACGATAGTACTGACTTTATTTCCACAGATAGAATATAGGTTGGGAATCATAAACAGTGGAAAAATGCACTGTTTGTTCATCGACATCATTAGTTACGCCTAAGAAAAGGAGAGGTAATGGCTTTATTTTTGAACTAAGTTATTTATTTGAAAGTGATAAAGTTCATAGGTTAACGAGAATTTTCCTGATTTCTTTCTACCCTCGGTCCTGTTACCAAGACATTTCGTGCCAATGTTCCTGTTTGTGATAGAAAAAGCAGAAAAAGCACTGCAAGTCAAGGGTCATATTTATTCCTACTTCGTTACGATAAAAAGAAGAAAATTTATTTTTCTACTTTTATGTGTTCTGCGCAGAGGCAACACTCGGGTCATATGTCCATTGTTTTGACGTGAGGCTGAAGTGGTAGTTTTATAGCATTCCTTCCTTTTATGAGTAGACAGCTGTTCCCATGCAGAAAAACACAACTGTATGAAGGAAACTGAGAAGTATTTAAAAATTGCATGATGCCTCTTAGGCGATGAACGGACTTGAGTGACGAGTGTTTACTTTTAGAGGCTGCAAGCTCGAATGACTGCAACAGGTGTAATACTACGCGCCAGCCGCTACATTTTGTCGCCAACGGAGCGTTCTAGAGTGTTACGTTTGAGATCTGTATGTCAGACTAATAATTAACAACTGAAACATAACACGCGACCATTACATAATATTGCGGTCTTTAGTCCAGAGACTGAAGTGATACAGCTCCCTACCGTATTCTCTCCTGAGCAACATTTTTCATCTACTCATAAGAACGCCAACACACACCCATTGAATCTGTTAACTGTATCTGTTTCTTGGTCTCCCTCCGCAATTTTTACCCCACACACTTCACTCCAATGCTAAATTCACGATTCCTTGATGTCTAAGAATGTGTTCTACCAATCAGTCCTTTATTGTATTCAAAGTGTGCCAAATTCTGATCAGTACCTCCTCATTAGCTATGGGATCTACCCACCTAATCTTCTCCATTCTTATGCAGCACCACATTTCAAAAGCCTCTATCCTTTTCCCGTCTGAACTATTTACCGTCCATGTTTCACTACCGTACTAGGCAACACTCCACACAAATGCCTTCAGAGAAAGACTTCCTTATACTGTGATAATATTCGATGTTTTCCTCCCATTGGCAATGTGCATTTTATATCCTCTGTACTGCGACCATAATATGTATTTATTATCCAAGTAAGTAAACTCACCTACCACATTTATTATTTCGTTTCCTAATCTAATTCTTTCAGCATCACCTGATTTTCTTAGACTACATTTCATTACTCTTTGTTTTGCTCTTCTTAATGTTCATGTTATACGCTCCTTTCAACACACTGTTCATTTCGTTAAATTGCTCTTCCAGCTCCTCTGCTGACAGAATCACAAAACCATCGACAAAACGCGCTGTTTTTAATTTCTCACCTTGACTTTGAGTCTTACTCCAAAATTTCTCCTTGTCTTCCTTCACAACTTGTTAAAAGTACAAGTTGAATAACGTTGGCGAAACGTTACAACCCAGTATTACTTCCTTTCCAACCATTACTTCCGAATCTTGTCCTCCGACTTTTACAACTGCTGTCTGGTTTTTGTACCAGCTGTAAACAACAATCCGTTCCCTGTATTACCCTTCTGACTTCATAATTTTAAAGAGTGTTGTACAAAAACACACACACACACACACACACACACATATATATATATATATATATATATATATATATATATGCACCGAAGCTGCTTTTATTTGAAATACTGATGACTAGTTTCGGGATTTGCTCATTTTCTAAGCCACATATATATATATATATATATATATATATATATATATAATTTGGTTACTGTTTAGGTCACGCTGTTTGTTGTAATTACTTTGGTAAATTACACCAAAGTAATTACAACCAATAGCGTGACCTAAACAGTAACCAAATATATATATATGAATGTGGCTTAGAAAATGGGCAAAGCCCAAAACTAGTCATCAGCATTTCAAATAAACATATATATATATATATATATATATATATATATTTGGTTACTGTTTAGGTCACGCTATTGGTTGTAACTACTTTGGTGTAATTTACCAAAGTAATTACAACAAACAGCGTGACCTAAACAGTAACCAAATTATATATATATATATATATATATATATATATATATATATATATATATATATATATTAATGTGGCTTAGAAAATGAGCAAATCCCGAAACTAGTCATCAGTATTTCAAATAAAAGCAGCTTCGGTGCATATATATATAAAGTCTTTTCTACAACATTTAAGAGCTGCAAAACGCGACATATCAAAAACATTTTAAAGAGTGTATTCAAATGAACATTGTCAAAAGTGTTCTCCAAATCAACAAAAGCTAGATATGTAGGTTTGTCATTTCTTAATCTATCTTCTAAGATAAGTCGCAAAGTAAGTATTTTCTCCCGTGTTCCTCCATTTAACCTGAATTCAGTCTGATCTTACCCCAGATCAGCTCCTACCAGCTTTTCCATCGTTTTGCAAATGATTCTTGTAAAAATCTTGCCAGTAGGAGATATTAAACTGATGGTTTTGTAATTTTCAAAACTGTCTGCGCCTGCTTTCTTTAGAATGCGGATTGCGACATTTCCCTTAAAGTCTAAGGGTTGTCCGCCTGACTCATGCATCGTAAACATCGGGTTAATTAGTTTTGTCATGGCTGGCTCACTATCACTGAGGGAATGTCGTTTACTCCAAGGCCCTTGTTCCAACTCAGGTCTTTCAGTGCTCTGTCAAATAATTCTCTAAGTATAATATCTTCTATTTCATCTTCATCGACTTCCTTTTCGCTTCCTACGATATTGTCGCGGAGTTCATTTCCTTTGTAGAGTCCCTGTATATACTCTTTCTACCCATCAGCTCTACCTTCTTCGCTCAGAACTGGTTTTCCATCTGAATCCTTGATATTCAAATATCTGCTTCTCTTTCCATTTGTCTCTTTTATTTTTCTGTAGGCAGTATTTATTTTTACCCTAGTTATACATTTCTCTACTGGCTTGCATTGGCTTTTAGCCATTCCTGCTTACCCATTTTGCATTTCCTCTCAATCTCATTTTTTAGTCGTTTGTACTCCTTTGTCCTGTTTAGTTTACTGCAGGTTTATATTTTCTACTTTTATCAATTAAAATTAGTATTTACTGTGATACCGAGGGGATTTTTGCACGTCTTGCCTTCCTACATATTTGATCCTCTGCTGCCTAATCTATTTCATCTCTCAAAGTTACCCAATCCTCTTCTAAGGCTTTATTATCACCTGTTTCTATGAATCGTTGCATAAAACTTCCTCTGAATGTTCAAGAACGTCAGGTTGATTCAATTTATCCAGGCCCCATCTTTTTATTTTGCTACCTTTCTGGAAATTTTCTTCTACTCGAAAGCTTAATATCAATCATACCATCTGTTGGCGGTTACTTTAACCAGTTTGTTTCTACAGCCTTGGAATCGTTCAACTAAATGAGCATTGTCAAATTTGTTCTTGTAAAGATCGATTAGAAGATGGAAATCTGAACATTTGACGGCATATGAACGAAAAATTGAGTGAAAGAAGGATGATTCACAAAACAGACCATTGGATGTTTTGTTTGTGAATTCAGTAGAAACAGATATACTGTATCAGTAGCATGCGATGCAGTTTTCCATGTCGTTTTTCTCTTACATTGCATCTAAATTGTGTCTCATTTATTTGCAACACATAAAAATTGCGACGGACATATTGATAACGTCGTGTTCACAGGTGCACAGCGCATATTCTGAGACAACATACGCAAAATATCGTGTTTTCCTGTGCTTTACTCAAGTACACTCCTGGAAAATTAAAAAAGAACACCATGAATTCGTCGAGCCAGCAGAGGGAACTTTCATTGACACATTCTTGAGGTTGTATAGAACACACGATCACACAGGCAGAGCCATACGCACTTGAGTACAGTCACCAGAGCGCCCTCAATGCCGACGTTTGTACCCTCCTTTTACAGCAATGCAAGTTGTAATTTTTTCATGGAAACGATCGTAGAGGTTCCAAATGAGGTTATGTGGAATGGCCTGCCATACAGTTTCCACCTGGTGCCTCAGTTGAGCCAGATTTAGTGCCTCTCATGCAGACTACCCAACATGACGTTTCATGCGGTCCCGAACTTGCTCAATGGGGATCGTGATGGCGAGAGTAGTTGGCGTCTACCTTGAAGAGCACGTTTGTTGGTACGGGATACACGTGGATCTGCATTGTCCTGTTGGAAAAGCATATCACGTCGTTGGTGCGTGAGTGGTAGCAAGACGGGTTAAATGATGGTTTCAGTGTACCGTGCGCTGTTCAGTGTTCTGTAGACGATCACTAAAGGAGAATGACGACTGTAGAATATCGCTCCCCTAACAATGATGAACGTTCATGTGTGCCGTTAGTGTGTCCTCGCTCACGCCCCAACATCGTTCAGCTCGCCTCCAATGGTGTCATGGTAGGCGCTTATGAAGGGACGAATTCAGACGTGTCGTCTTCAGTGATAAGAATTGTTGCTGCATCTGTTCCAAAGATGTTTGTACGCGTGTATGGTGTCGCGCAGGGGAGTACGAAAATCTGGAGTGTACGCGACAAAGGCAAACGGGGCCGACACCTGGCATTAAGGTGTGGGGAGCCATATCCTACACTGGCCGTTCTCCTGTGGTGTTCGTTGTGGGAAAATTGAACAGTACACGATACACTGAAACCATCATTTAACCCGTCTTGCCACCGTCCATGCACCAACAAGGCGATGTGCTTTTCCAACAGGACAATGCATTCCACACGTATCCTGTACAGCACAGTGTGCTCTTTTAAGTGGACGTCAACTACCGTGCCCATCATTATCCCCAGATCTGTCCACCCTTGAACATATCTGGGCCGGATGAAACGTCATGTTGCGGGGTCTCTGAGCGTCATGAAATCTGGTCCAACTGAGGCATGAGATGGAAACTGCATGGCAGGCCATACCGTAAGACTTCATTCGGCACTTCTACAATCGTATTCATGAGAAAGTTGCATCCTGAATTGCTGCAAAACGAGGGTATATACGATACTAGCGTCAACATTGTGCACGCTCTGCTGACTGTACTGACGTACGCATGGTTCAGACTGTGTGATCGTGTGTTGTATACATCCTCAAGGAAGTGTCAATAAAATTTCGCTCTTCTGGGTTGACGAATTCATGGTGTTCTTTTTTCATTTTCCAGGAGTGTATATAAATTTCGGTAACGCCCAGTCAATTTCTCCTTAGTAAGTCAGCATGAAGGCATCGTAACAAGTCACTTGTAACATGAGTGCATAAGAATACTCAATAAGTGAAGTTGTGACGTTCAAGAAAAATACAATAATAGTACAAATTTGATTTTCGGTTCTTGCATCCATTACACCTCAATCGATTTTTGGACCATGTCTCGTCAATGCAAATGTCATATGACAGATGGCCGGTATTCATCACATACGTAAGTTACCGTGACTTTTTTAATTCGGAAAATCTTCCATGCCATATCAATCTTCCTTGTAACAAGAGAAATATTTTCCGTATTTTGACGTCGCGCAACACACTGTAGAAAGGTTGTGAGATGGCCCCAGTGCCTTCACCCTTCTATGAAACCGCCAGTGAAAACTATGCCAACTTTTTTTTTTTTTTTTTTTTGCTCACCGCTGTCACCGAGTTCGCCGGCGCCGGTCGTGAAGGGGAAGTTGGCGTGTGACGTAGCGGGTAGACGGTGTCCACTGTAGGACAGGAGGACTCTCATCAGCAAACAGTTCTATTTTGATGCAGCCGTAAAGCTCTTCTGTAGAATTGCATTTGGAAGTTTTCGTTGTTACTGGCGGAGGCGAAATAAATTTGATGTTCCCTCAGATTGATAACGTAGAAAGCCGAAATTGCGGTTATAAAAAAATGTCGAGGGCTGGTGAATTCGAACTCGTGAGTATTTAAAGGGCCCGACGTTTACAACGAGACCACGTTACCTTCTCGAGTAGGAGACTACACTTCCTCCAGATACTTCTGCATTCTACAGTGTTGCCAGATCATACATATCAGTGAACTTAGAATTCCGTGGTGGATCGACTTTATTGGCCCCTGCGAATTCTCATCTCAAGATCTCGACACTAAATTTCCGAGACGTAAAGGTCCCCTTGCTATATGAGAGCAAATAGAATGAAGATCAAAGTATGGACAACGAAACCGGTGGTTTAAATGAAAACAGTTTCATGGTTGTCGAGAGGAATGGTAGAGGCGAAGAATAAAAGAGAATTCAGCTAAAGTGAGGAACTAGAATTTAAACTTAATCTGCGTGATTTCTTTATACTTTTTGGAATGATGGAACAAAAGGAAAGCGAGACCGCAGTAAAAGAGAGAGAAAATGTTCATTTGTTTATAAAGCTAGGGCATCAAAAAGCGGTGGTCATAGGTCACTAGACTTACAAACTATTTTAACTTATGCAACTCGACGGGGAGTGTTCATCAGAGACAAGAGTCTCGTCGAGCGTGCCCCAGGGGAGTGTGATAGGACAGTTATTATTTTCCATCTACATAAATTATTTGATGGACCGAATAACTTGTAATTTGCAGTTGTGTGCTGGTATGCAAGATGTATGAGACAAGGGAAATACACTCAGACTTCAAGAAGAATATCGTAATTCCAATTCCAAAGAAAGCAGGTGCGGACAAGTGTGAAAATTACAGAACTATCAGTTTAATAAGTCACGGTTGCAAACTACTAACATGAATTATTTACAGACGAATGGAAAAAGTTGTGGAATACGACTTCGGGGAAGGTCAGTTTGGATTTAGGAGAAATGTAGGAACACGTGAGGCAATACTCGCATTAAGACTTATCTTAGAAGATAGGCTAAGGAAAGGCAAACCTACGTTTTTCGCATTTGTAGATTTGGAGAAAGTGTTTGACAACGTGGACTGGAATAAACTCATTCAACTTCTGACGGCAACAGGAGTGAAATATAGGGAGCGAAGAGTTATATTCAACCTATAAAAAACCAGACAGCAGTTATTAGAGTCAAAGGGCAAGAAAGGGACACAGAGGTTGCGAAGGGAGTAGGACAGGGTTGTAGCCTTTCCCCAATGTTGTTCAATCTGAACTTTGAGCAGGCAGTGAAGGAATGGAAGGAGAAATTTGGAGAGGGCAAAGAAATAAAAACATTGCAGTTTGCCAATGACATAGTAATTCTGTGAGAGACCGCAAAAGATCTGGAAGAGCATTTCAATGGAATGGACAGTGTCTTGAAAGGAAGATATAAGGTTAACATTAACAAGAGTAAAACAAAGGTAATGGAATGCAATGTCAGATGCCGAAGGAATTAGATTAGGTAATGAGACAATAAAAGTAGTAGATGAATTTTGTTATTTGGGTAGGAAGATAACGTCTGTTGGCCGAAGAAAAGAATATATGAAATTCAGAATGTCTATGGGAAGAAAAACGCTTCTAAAGAATCGAAACTTGTTAACATCCAATATTAATTTAAATGTTAGGAAACATTTGTCTGGAGTGTAGCGTTGTATGGGAGTGAAACGTGGACGATAATGCGTTCAGATAAAAAGATTATAGAAGCTTTTGAAATGTGGTGCTACAGCTGAATGATGAAAATTAGATGGGTAGATCATGTAACTAATGAGGAGGTGCTTAACCGAATCGGGGAGAAAAGGAGTTTCTGGCTTATCTTGACTTAGAGAAGTGATAGATTGGTACGACACATTCTAAGACATCAAGGAATTGTCAACTTAGCATTAGAAGGAAGCGTGTGGGGTAAAAATCGTAGACGGAGACCGAGGGACGAATATAGTAAGCAGATTCAAAAGGATGTAGGTTGCCGAACGTATTCTCAGATGAAGATACTTGCACAGGACAGGGTAGCGTGGAGATCTGCATCAAACCAGTCTGCGGACTGCAGACTACAACAACAACATGCTGATGAAGCTGTGGTGTATGGGAGGGTGTTATCTTGAATTGATTGTAATAGCACACAAGATTAATAACACAAAATTTCTAGTTTGTGTGAAGGAGGTCTAAGTGTAGAAAAAGGTAAGGTGATGCACATGAGTAGGAAAAACAATCCCATGATGTCGGAATACAGCAGGAGTAGTGAGCGTTTTGATCTTGGTGTAACATTTGCAGAGCGATACGAAATAAAACGAACATGTAAGGTCAATTGTGAGTAAGTCAGACCGCCGACTTTGGTTTATTGGGAGAATTTTTGATGATCTACTTCATCTGTAAAGGAGAGCGCTTGTAAAACGCTTGTACGACCACGTCTTGAGTATAGATCAAAAGTTTGGGACCCGCAGTAGATAGTTTTAAGGAAGACATGGAACCCGTTCAATGTCGAGCAACTAGCTTCGTTACTGGTAAGTTCGAACAAAGTGCGAGTGACGCACAAAAGCTCCGCAAACTCTAATGGGAATCGCTGGAGGTAATACGACGTTCTTTTCGAGAAATTCTGTTGAGAAAATTTAGAGGGCCAGAATGCGAAGCCGAGTGTAAAACGATCTTGCTGCCGCCTACTTACATTTCGCATAATGATCACAAAGGCAAGACAAGAGAAATTAGAGCTCGTACAGAGGCATATGGACATCTTTTTTTCCCTCGTTCTATTTGGGGGAGGAACAGGAAAGGGATTGCATAGTGTTGGTACAGTGTACCCTCTGCACGCACCTTACGGTGGATTGCAGAGTAAATATGTAGACGTATAAGGACAACACACACACACACACACACACACACACACACACACACACACACACACACACACACATAACCGAGAGAGTACTCAATGCTCCGCATTAGAGAGGCCACTCCCGCGCGGGAAGAGAGAGAAAGAGGAACGGCAATTTAAAGATGAATAATTATGTTTTACACATATTATGGTGGAAGTGAGACATGAATTTGATATAACGAAAAATAGTCCTCTTTGATTTATTACATTTCATGAATGAAGACAGGAAGAAAATGAAAAAGAAATGCAATCCAGAATATCTGCCGGTACTTATAAGAAACTACTTTCAGCTGAAAAAGTAACTAAAGGAAAAATAACATAATTAATTACCGCGTGTTCGGTATATTACGTCGCGAAGTGAACTTCCATTGGCTGTCATAGACAGAAAATCGAGCAAGTGAGCAAGCAAAGAAAGCGAAATCCATCTCTGTGGTCTAATATTCAGTCCAGAATCCAGTTTAGAGTTCATGCCAAGACGCATGACTATCAGACGTTGGACGTAATTACCAGAAGCGGCAGCTTCTTCAGAGGCTTCAAGAACGCAGTCCCAAAGAGCGTCAACGGTGGACGGCTGGTTTCGTTGTCAGTTATCTGATAGTATTCGAGCTACCTCATGCCACCTGTTTTCCATGAGACGGTGCTTGCCAGTCCACGATGTCGACGCCCATGTTGGAGAACTGTTTCTGAATGAACGCCCATGTTAAGGACAACTGACTGATCTCCCTGCAGCCACCTTTCCTTCTTTACTAGACAGCATTCGTACTGAAGGTAGCAAAATATTGTTCAGCAAGCGAACGTCATACTCGCATTCAATGTTTGACTCAATACTTTGGAATACTCATACTTCTCTCGTAGAAATCCAACCCTAACAGAAAACCGATAGCCGCATACTGCTTCTTTTCGTTGCTAGATATTATTTTGCAAAGTCTTGTCCATCGCGGGCAGTATACAATCCTCGGACGGTCATTGCTCGTGGAAAACACATTCTCGTCCTGAAAATAACGTTTCCCACGCCGTGTGCATATGTACGTTCGCGAAATGCCAGTCGGTAGAAAAATTTTCTTCTAGTTCCTGCTTTGTAGCGCATCTTTGTGCATGCAGTCCAGATTCCTTCAGCCTTCGACGAATTGTGTTGTTCGAACCGAGGCAGTTGGACCTACTTCATCGGTACGACGCAACTCTTGACATTCAGAAAGGAAACCTCTCTCCGGTATTACGCACAAGCTCTTCATTCCGCTGATGTGTGCTCAGTCTTTTCCTGTCGGAGCCAGGAGTATGCCGGTAGTGTCTCGTTCGACTTAATTTATCCATTACCTCTAAGCAGTAGTAGCTGGCGCACCATACCTCTTGTCAGCAGCTCTGACTGATAAATGGCGTTCTTCAAATAGAGCGACAACATTGTCTCGCACAGACCGCTGCAAGTGAGTCACTTTCTTCAGTAACAAGGACACATTCCGGTCTCGGGTGTTCAGTTCAGGAGGGAACTTCACAGAACAATGGTGTACTTCATGGGTGTTCGGTCATAGATGTCGTAAAAAACCCCAGGAAGAACGGCTCTAAGGTTTAAAGCACAACACATACATAACTGATAGGCTTGTCACTGAAGGCTGTGAATGCAGTGTACTCGAAAAGCTCACGTGGTGGCGTCATATGGACCATCCATGTTCGAAACGACGTTCAAGGAATATTTTATTATTTATTTTACTCTTCATGAACGTCAGCTTGTTTGTGTACAAACAGTATGCTTTTCCATGAAGAAACCGGTACCTCGCAATTACAACTAATATCTATAATCTTTCCACAGCATATAATATAGCAAACTTTATATAAAACTGTAGTAACCGTGGTATATAAAGCTGTAATGTACCTATGTCAATTGTAAAGAGCATCTGGAACTATTCGACTTTTTAAAGACAAAATGCTCTAATACATATTTTAATTAGTTACAATCGCCATTTCATAAATGTTCAAATGTTTCTAAATCTATCGGACCAAACTGCGTGGTTGTCAGTCCGTGGCTTACAAACTACTTAAACTAAGGTAAACTAACCTAAGGACAACATGCACATCCATGGTCCAGGGAGGACTAGAACCTCCGACGGTGAGCAGCCGCGCGCTCCGCAGCGAGTCGCCTTAGACCGCGGCATTTCACAAATAAGGTTCGTGATGATGTAATTAATGACATTTCATAACGTTAATTTTATTTAAAATTGTTATAATTCTTAAACGATTAATAGAAACGCTGCTAACAGGTAGAATCCAGCAATGGTACAATGAGCCATTCTGGGGGAGTTACAGAAGCGAGGACGATGTGTTTTGTGTTGTCACCAACGTGGAACAACGATGTGTAGGAAATGATGTGCTTGCTCCTTCGGAGCGTGAACCATTACGTGAACAATAATGACTAATAATGCGCCTTTTGCGGCTTTACCACCTACGTCGCTCGTCTGTGAAAACCAGTGAATTTGAATCAGTTTACTATGTCGCCTCCCGAGGTAGTGCATTTATTTCAAATTATATTATGTTATAATTAATAATTCTAAATATTTCTGGCCAATGCAGCGATTTGTATCGTGGAGCATGACAACGCTTAGATTGCGTGTGTGAATGGCGGCATGTGTAACGGAAATTCGTGCCCTGCCTTTCCCAGAAGTGACACATAATTATTTCAAATTTTCATTGAAATGTTTACTTTCAGTAAGAGACCTATATTCTTACTAGTTGAATTTTTACGAATAAAGTTTACTGTCCCTCCTGTTGCTGTGCTTAACAGATGGTTTTTTTTTTTTTTTTTTTTTTTTGTTTTTTTTTTTTGTTACAGAAATTCACTTTTGTTAAATGTAAATAGCCAAAGTTTCCAGGGTGTTAATTATGAGATCCCAGGCTTCTATCATCCTTCTTATGTTGGAAAGAAAATATCTGTTTCAAATAATTACTAAAAGAATTTCATAACATTCCCTGGGCGTTAAACATCGACGTATCCTTTCCCCTTGAGCAAGCATATTGGTTTGCGTTATCCGTTGCGTCATAATTTGCTATTAGGTTGACTGTAGGACGTAATAATACAGCGTTTCTTTCAAGAAGTGCGGCTGAAACCATATGGGTGGTCAATGAGGATAAAGCCTGCAGTAATGACGAGCCTATTTCATGTAAAACGCAGGAAAGCCCTGGCTGTCAAAACGACAGTGCTCGGGTAGGCGCACGTCTAGAGGAAGCAAGATAAAATTTAAAAGGAGAAATAAATAAATAAAAATGAGTTTAACATATATATACGGGTACATCATACTTGGGAAATATTTTATTTATATAAACGCAACTAGAGTTCTTTACAACTTCCAATCTTACTGTTAATAAAAACGTACAAACAGTATCCGATGGAGACAAGCAGGAAAGTAGACAATTTTGTTGTATACGCCCTAAAAACTGAAAGGAAAACCATCACATTATGCAGACGTTGTAATAGTCCAGTCTGTGGGCAGTGATCATTATTTATGTTTAACAATTGTATATGAAGTAACATAAATTTATTTTGTTAAAGAGACATATTTTACATTATCTTTATCTGAAAGTGTAGTAAGAAACATTGTTTATTACTTTCTAAGAAATGAATATGTCAATAATTCAAGTAACACTTTGTAAACTGTTTCATTTTATAACTTACCTATCAAGTTTTATGTTTTATGAATTCTTTAGTGTTAAATATAAATCTGCTCTACTAAACGTGGTGATTGCCATCCGTAATTATTCAATAGACCTTAATCACACTTTCAATAAATAAATAAAATTTGATATACAAAGAAGTAAATTACAAAGGAAATATATGGATTCTGGTTGACTCCATCTCTGTGGTTACTTAATACAAATTCACGTCTGTCGTTACGGGACATAGCGGGCATAGCGGGCCCCCCGGAGGAATTATGGCGTCTCAGAACAGGTCTTGCGACTTTATCTCGCAGACACCTAGTTCCGGTAGTGTGTCACACTTCGTAATTGCGCTAAATTACATGTGCCACGAAGACTCATAAATTGAACTAATCTGTAATCCTGCCGAAAGCCAAGTGGTTTATAAATAAAAGAAAGAAAGGAATACAAATGCCTTTTTATTTCCACCCCAAAGCCTTTAACATATTATGTTCATAAGTATTTAACATGAGTTACGGATCAGGTAAGATGAAGCATCACGAATAAGTGGAGCTGTTTCACACGATATGAAATGTAAATTACTGTAATTACGTATCAGAAAAATATAAAATGACGAAACCACTAATAGCGTATCAGAAAACTGCAAAATGACAGGTGTAAACTGTTCCTTAATTGGACACGAGGCAAACGATAGGAGCAACTCATCTACCAAACTAAAAGTTTTAATACACCTACCTTCATTGTGGTACTAGGAGACGTATTTGTAAAATTTGTTCAAACTGTATATAATTAAACTTTTATCACATTGAAAAATATTGACATTTAAGATGTATAAGAGCTAATCCCATTTAAGAGAAAACGCCACACACGCAGACACGTACACAACGCACACACATTTTCGGCTGTAAACCAAATCCGGATGCAATTTATTACAACGGCACTACGCAAAAAGTCTACAGTCTTGGCAAAGGAAGGAAGTACCGTTTGCCTTCACATTAAAGGCTTCTAAAATGCTCCTTCAAGAGCAAAACTTGAAATTTATGATAACGAAATTGAAAACCACATATCGAACTTTCAGATGGTAAGTTATTCCAGAATTCTTAACATCTGACTTTTCATACTATGAACAATAAAAAATAGACAGGAGAAATTTTAGTTGCTACTACTTAATTGGTACTTAAAGAACTGTTGTTAAACAGTGTGATCCACTTTACAGACTTACTTACCAGCACTGAAACATAAAAAAATAAGAACATCCATTTTACAGACGTACTTACTCGCAATGTAGACGCTTGTAATACTTTTATGATTTACTTTTGGGCTATGTAAGATCCACTATTTTGCAGGCAGTGAAAATAAAATAAATTTCAATATCGGGGCTTGAAAGAACATCAGGAGTCACCCAGGCACTACATGGTACGGTGAAATTTTTTCCTGTTTGACATGAGAATATCGAAGAATTCAGTTGCTAACAAGAATACAGACCCAGAATTCGAGAGAGAGAGTGAGAGAGCTGAGACGACGGGAAGACAGACTGTTCTAGAGTGACAGCTTCCACTTTGCTTCATTCATCGTATCTTTCAGGGGACAAATTATGGGAAATAGTTGCTAGTCATATTCCACCAAACTGAAGTAACCTTTTAAGTTTACGCGTTACCCGTGTTGTGCCAAAGAACGATGGATATTATGACTGAATGTCCCATCAACAGCATGGTCATTGTAAACAGCATGCCATATTCTGTGTAAACAGTGAGCACTAGTTTCTCAGAAAGCAACCTCGGTTCAGGTCCTTCATAAATTCATGAGAGTGTAAATGAAACGTAATCACGTGTCCATTCTCTTAGCAAATTCCCCATTTTCTTTAGCCTCCTATAAAGGTGGTCTCCAACTCTTTGGATCAAGGGAAACAGTTGATGGTAAGACCCAGCCAGTTATATTGGAATGGAATGCTAATGACAAAAAATACATATGTACACTTGACGACAGAGAAAGTGGGTCTCTACTGAATGCCGGTATTCTACACACGACACCACTGTTGGGAGCAATCGTTTCACTATATAAAATGGATACCACAAAGTACACTAGAGAATATTGTTCTTTAAGACAGTGAAGACAGATTTTTTTTTGTTTTTTTTTTTTTTTTGTTTTTTTTTTTTTTTTTTTTTTTTTGTTTTTTGTTTTAGGGCGCACAACTGCTGTGGTCATTAGCGCCCAACACTGCCCATAGTAAAAAGAACCGGGGTTAGAAATTAAATGGCTTTCGCCATATTTGCACGATGTATAAAAAGTAAAACTCTGTTAACCGATTGCGGGTCATCAGCTAAAATGTCAGACAATTCAAATGGGAAACACAGATCATGACGGAGACGGTTAAAAAATTGACATTGCACTAAAAGATGGTTCACAGTAAAAGGTGCATCACAGTGCTCACATAAGGGAGCAGGACCACCACGTAATAAATGCTGGTGGCTAAAACGGCAGTGGCCAATACGAAGCCGGGCCAGAACAATCTCCTCTCGGCGGGAGGGTCGAGATGACGTTGACCAGAGATCAGGCACAGGTTTAATGGCTCGCAATTTGTTCCCTGACAGGGATGACCAATGTAGATACCAACGGGAGATAATACGCTGGGAGATACCAGCGCGAAGGTCATCAGAGCTGGTGGAAAAGGTAGATAGCCGAGGAAGGAGAACTGCTTCCTTGGCAGCCGTATCCGCAGCCTCATTCCCCAACACTCCCACATGGCCAGGGACCCACAGAAACGTCACCGTAGTTCCGCTCGTTGAAAGAGAATAAAGAAGTTGTGACGTTCAAGAAAAATACAATAATAGTACAAGTTTGATTTTCGGTTCTTGCATCCAGTACACCTCAATCGATTTTTGGACCATGTCTCGTCAATGCAAATGTCATATGACAGATGGCCGGTATTCATCACATACGTAAGTTACCGTGACTTTTTTAATTCGGAAAATCTTCCATGCCAGATAAATCTTCCTTGTAACATGAAAAATATTTTCCGTATTTTGACGTCGCGCAACACACTGTAGAAAGGTTTTGAGATGCCCCCAGTGCCTTCACCCTTCTATGAAACAGCCAGTGAAAACTATGCCAACCTTTTTTTTTTTTTTTTTTTTTTTTTTTTGCGCACCGCTGTCACCGAGTTCGCCGGCGCCGGTCGTGAAGGGGAAGTTGGCGTGTGACGTAGCGGGTAGACGGTGTCCACTGTAGGACAGGAGGACTCTCATCAGCAAACAGTTCTATTTTGATGCAGCCGTAAAGCTCTTCTGTAGAATTGCATTTGGAAGTTTTCGTTGTTACTGGCGGAGGCGAAATAAATTTGATGTTCCCTCAGATTGATAACGTAGAAAGCCGAAATTGCGGTTATAAAAAAATGTCGAGGGCTGGTGAATTCGAACTCGTGAGTATTTAAAGGGCCCGACGTTTACAACGAGACCACGTTACCTTCTCGAGTAGGAGACTACACTTCCTCCAGATACTTCTGCATTCTACAGTGTTGCCAGATCATACATATCAGTGAACTTAGAATTTCGTGGTGGATCGACTTTATTGGCCCCTGCGAATTCTCATCTCAAGATCTCGACACTAAATTTCCGAGACGTAAAGGTCCCCTTGCTATATGAGAGCAAATAGAATGAAGCTCGAAGTATGGACAACGAAACCGGTGGTTTAAATGAAAACAGTTTCATGGTTGTCGAGAGGAATGGTAGAGGCGAAGAATAAAAGAGAATTCAGCTAAAGTGAGGAACTAGAATTTAAACTTAATCTGCGTGATTTCTTTATTCTTTTTGGAATGATGGAACAAAAGGAAAGCGAGACCGCAGTAAAAGAGAGAGAAAATGTTCATTTGTTTATAAAGCTAAGGCATCAAAAAGCGGTGGTCATAGGTCACTAGACTTACAAACTATTTTAACTTATGCAACTCGACGGGGAGTGTTCATCAGAGACAAGAGTCTCGTCGAGCGTGCCCCAGGGGAGTGTGATAGGACAGTTATTATTTTCCATCTACATAAATTATTTGATGGACCGAATAACTTGTAATTTGCAGTTATGTGCTGGTATGCAAGATGTATGAGACAAGGGAAATACGCTCAGACTTCAAGAAAAATATCGTAATTCCAATTCCAAAGAAAGCAGGTGCGGACAAGTGTGAAAATTACAGAACTATCAGTTTAATAAGTCATGATTGCAAAATACTAACACGAATTATTTACAGACGAATGGAAAAACTTGTGGAATCCGACTTCGGGGAAGATCAGTTTGGATTTAGGAGAAATGTAGGAACACGTGAGGCAATACTCGCATTAAGACTTATCTTAGAAGATAGGCTAAGGAAAGGCAAACCTACGTTTTTCGCATTTGTAGATTTGGAGAAAGTGTTTGACAATGTGGACTGGAATAAACTCATTCAACTTCTGACGGCAACAGGAGTGAAATATAGGGAGCGAAGAGTTATATTCAACCTATAAAACCAGACAGCAGTTATTAGAGTCAAAGGGAGTAGGACAGGGTTGTAGCCTTTCCCCAATGTTGTTCAATCTGAACATTGAGCAGGCAGTGAAGGAATGGAAGGAGAAATTTGGAGAGGGCAAAGAAATAAAAACATTGCAGTTTGCCAATGACATAGTAATTCTGTGAGAGACCGCAAAAGATCTGGAAGAGCATTTGAATGGAATGGACAGTGTCTTGAAAGGAAGATATAAGGTTAACATTAACAAGAGTAAAACGAAGGTAATGGAATGCAATGTCAGATGCCGAAGGAATTAGATTAGGTAATGAGACAATAAAAATAGTAGATGAATTTTGTTATTTGGGTAGGAAAATAACGTCTGTTGGCCGAAGAAAAGAAGATATGAAATTCAGAATGTCTATGGGAAGAAAAACGCTTCTAAAGAATCGAAACTTGTTAACATCCAATATTAATTTAAATGTTATGAAACATTTGTCTGGAGTGTATCGTTGTATGGGAGTGAAACGTGGACGATAAGGAGTTCAGATAAAAAGATGATAGAAGCGTTTGAAATGTGGTGCTACAGACGAATGATGAAAATTAGATGGGTAGATCACGTAACTAATGAGGAGGTGCTTAACCGAATCGGGGAGAAAAGGAGTTTCTGGCATATCTTGACTTAGAGAAGTGATAGATTGGTACGACACATTCTAAGACATCAAGGAATTGTCAACTTAGCATTAGAAGGAAGCGTGTGGGGTAAAAATCGTAGACGGAGACCGAGGGACGAATATAGTAAGCAGATTCAAAAGGATGTAGGTTGCCGAACGTATTCTCAGATGAAGATACTTGCACAGGACAGTGTAGCGTGGAGATCTGCATCAAACCAGTCTGCGGACTGCAGACTACAACAACAACATGCTGATGAAGCTGTGGTGTATGGGAGGGTGTTGTCTTGAATTGATTGTAATAGCACACAAGATTAATAACACAAAATTTCTAGTTTGTGTGAAGGAGGTCTAAGTGTAGAAAAAGGTAAGGTGATGCACATGAGTAGGAAAAACAATCCCATGATGTCGGAATACAGCAGGAGTAGTGAGCGTTTTGATCTTGACGTAACATTTGCAGAGCGATACGAAATAAAACGAACATGTAAGGTCAATTGTGAGTAAGCCGACTTTGGTTTATTGGGAGAATTTTTGATGATCTACTTCATCTGTAAAGGAGAGCGCGTGTAAAACGCTTGTACGACCACGTCTTGAGTATAGATCAAAAGTTTGGGACCCGCAGTAGATAGTTTTAAGGAAGACATGGAACCCGTTCAATGTCGAGCAACTACCTTCGTTACTGGTAGGTTCGAACAAAGCGCGAGTGACGCACAAAAGCTCCGCAAACTCTAATGGGAATCGCTGGAGGTAACACGACGTTCTTTTCGAGAAATTCATTTGAGAAAATTTAGAGGGCCAGAATGCGAAGCCGAGTGTAAAACGATCTTGCTGCCGCCTACTTACATTTCGCATAATGATCACAAAGGCAAGACAAGAGAAATTAGAGCTCGTACAGAGGCATATGGACATCTTTTTTTCCCTCGTTCTATTTGGGGGAGGAACAGGAAAGGGATTGCATAGTGCTGGTACAGTGTACCCTCTGCACGCACCTTACGGTGGATTGCGGAGTAAATATGTAGACGTATAAGGACAACACACACACACACACACACACACACACACACACACACACACACACATAACCGAGAGAGTACTCAAAGCTCCGCATTAGAGAGGCGACTCCCGCGCGGGAAGAGAGAGAAAGAGGTAAGAAACGGCAATTTAAAGATGAATAATTATGTTTTACACATGTTATGGTGGAAGTGAGACATGAATTTGATATAACGAAAAATAGTCCTCTTTGATTTATTACATTTCATGAATGAAGACAGGAAGAAAATGAAAAAGAAATGCAATCCAGAATATCTGCCGGTACTTATAAGAAACTACTTTCAGCTGAAAAAGTAACTAAAGGAAAAATAACATAATTAATTACCGCGTGTTCGGTATATTACGTCGCGAAGTGAACTTCCATTGGCTGTCATAGACAGAAAATCGAGCAAGTGAGCAAGCAAAGAAAGCGAAATCCATCTCTGTGGTCTAATATTCAGTCCAGAATCCAGTTTAGAGTTCATGCCAAGACGCATGACTATCAGACGTTGGACGTAATTACCAGAAGCGGCAGCTTCTTCAGAGGCTTCAAGAACGCAGTCCCAAAGAGCGTCAACGGTGGACGGCTGGTTTCCTTGTCAGTTATCTGATAGTATTCGAGCTACCTCATGCCACCTGTTTTCCATGAGACGGTGCTTGCCAGTCCACGATGTCGACGCCCATGTTGGAGAACTGTTTCTGAATGAACGCCCATGTTAAGGACAACTGACTGATCTCCCTGCAGCCACCTTTCCTTCTTTACTAGACAGCATTCGTACTGAAGGTAGCAAAATATTGTTCAGCAAGCGAACGTCATACTCGCATTCAATGTTTGACTCAATACTTTGGAATACTCATACTTCTCTCGTAGAAATCCAACCCTAACAGAAAACCGATAGCCGCATACTGCTTCTTTTCGTTGCTAGATATTATTTTGCAAAGTCTTGTCCATCGCGGGCAGTATACAATCCTCGGACGGTCATTGCTCGTGGAAAACACATTCTCGTCCTGAAAATAACGTTTCCCACGCCGTGTGCATATGTACGTCCGCGATATGCCAGTCGGTAGAAAAATTTTCTTCTAGTTCCTGCTTTGTAGCGCATCTTTGTACATGCAGTCCAGATTCCTTCAGCCTTCGACGAATTGTGTTGTTCGAACCGAGGCAGTTGGACCTACTTCATCGGTACGACGCAACTCTTGACATTCAGAAAGGAAACCTCTCTCCGGTATTACGCACAAGCTCTTCATTCCGCTGATGTGTGCTCAGTCTTTTCCTGTCGGAGCCAGGAGTATGCCGGTAGTGTCTCGTTCGACTTAATTTATCCATTACCTCTAAGCAGTAGTAGCTGGCGCACCATACCTCTTGTCAGCAGCTCTGACTGATAAATGGCGTTCTTCAAATAGAGCGACAACATTGTCTCGCACAGACCGCTGCAAGTGAGTCACTTTCTTCAGTAACAAGGACACATTCCGGTCTCGGGTGTTCAGTTCAGGAGGAAACTTCACAGAACAATGGTGTACTTCATGGGTGTTCGGTCATAGATGTCGTAAAAAACCCCAGGAAGAACGGCTCTAAGGTTTAAAGCACAACACATAAATAACTGATAGGCTTGTCACTGAAGGCTGTGAATGCAGTGTACTCGAAAAGCTCACGTGGTGGCGTCATATGGACCATCCATGTTCGAAACGACGTTCAAGGAATATTTTATTATTTATTTTACTCTTCATGAACGTCAGCTTGTTTGTGTACAAACAGTATGCTTTTCCATGAAGAAACCGGTACCTCGCAGTTACAACTAATATCTATAATCTTTCCACAGCATATAAAATAGCAAACTTTATATAAAACTGTAGTAACCGTGGTATATAAAGCTGTAATGTACCTATGTCAATTGTAAAGAGCATCTGGAACTATTCGACTTTTTAAAGACAAAATGCTCTAATACATATTTTAATTAGTTACAATCGCCATTTCATAAATGTTCAAATGTTTCTAAATCTATCGGACCAAACTGCGTGGTTGTCAGTCCGTGGCTTACAAACTACTTAAACTAAGGTAAACTAACCTAAGGACAACATGCACATCCATGGTCCAGGGAGGACTAGAACCTCCGACGGTGAGCAGCCGCGCGCTCCGCAGCGAGTCGCCTTAGACCGCGGCATTTCACAAATAAGGTTCGTGATGATGTAATTAATGACATTTCATAACGTTAATTTTATTTAAAATTGTTATAATTCTTAAACGATTAATAGAAACGCTGCTAACAGGTAGAATCCAGCAATGGTACAATGAGCCATTCTGGGGGAGTTACAGAAGCGAGGACGATGTGTTTTGTGTTGTCACCAACGTGGAACAACGATGTGTAGGAAATGATGTGCTTGCTCCTTCGGAGCGTGAACCATTACGTGAACAATAATGACTAATAATGCGCCTTTTGCGGCTTTACCACCTACGTCGCTCGTCTGTGAAAACCAGTGAATTTGAATCAGTTTACTATGTCGCCTCCCGAGGTAGTGCATTTATTTCAAATTATATTATGTTATAATTAATAATTCTAAATATTTCTGGCCAATGCAGCGATTTGTATCGTGGAGCATGACAACGCTTAGATTGCGTGTGTGAATGGCGGCATGTGTAACGGAAATTCGTGCCCTGCCTTTCCCAGAAGTGACACATAATTATTTCAAATTTTCATTGAAATGTTTACTTTCAGTAAGAGACCTATATTCTTACTAGTTGAATTTTTACGAATAAAGTTTACTGTCCCTCCTGTTGCTGTGCTTAACAGATGGTTTTTTTTTTTTTTTTTTTTGTTTTTTTTTTTTGTTACAGAAATTCACTTTTGTTAAATGTAAATAGCCAAAGTTTCCAGAATGTTAATTATGAGATCCCAGGCTTCTATCATCCTTCTTATGTTGGAAAGAAAATATCTGTTTCAAATAATTACTAAAAGAATTTCATAACATTCCCTGGGCGTTAAACATCGACGTATCCTTTCCCCTTGAGCAAGCATATTGGTTTGCGTTATCCGTTGCGTCATAATTTGCTATTAGGTTGAATGTAGGACGTAATAATACAGCGTTTCTTTCAAGAAGTGCGGCTGAAACCATATGGCTGGTCAATGAGGATAAAGCCTGCAGTAATGACGAGCCTATTTCATGTAAAACGCAGGAAAGCCCTGGCTGTCAAAACGACAGTGCTCGGGTAGGCGCACGTCTAGAGGAAGCAAGATAAAATTTAAAAGGAGAAATAAATAAATAAAAATGAGTTTAACATATATATACGGGTACATCATACTTGGGAAATATTTTATTTATATAAACGCAACTAGAGTTCTTTACAACTTCCAATCTTACTGTTAATAAAAACGTACAAACAGTATCCGATGGAGACAAGCAGGAAAGTAGACAATTTTGTTGTATACGCCCTAAAAACTGAAAGGAAAACCATCACATTATGCAGACGTTGTAATAGTCCAGTCTGTGGGCAGTGATCATTATTTATGTTTAACAATTGTATATGAAGTAACATAAATTTATTTTGTTAAAGAGACATATTTTACATTATCTTTATCTGAAAGTGTAGTAAGAAACATTGTTTATTACTTTCTAAGAAATGAATATGTCAATAATTCAAGTAACACTTTGTAAACTGTTTCATTTTATAACTTACCTATCAAGTTTTATGTTTTATGAATTCTTTAGTGTTAAATATAAATCTGCTCTACTAAACGTGGTGATTGCCATCCGTAATTATTCAATAGACCTTAATCACACTTTCAATAAATAAATAAAATTTGATATACAAAGAAGTAAATTACAAAGGAAATATATGGATTCTGGTTGACTCCATCTCTGTGGTTACTTAATACAAATTCACGTCTGTCGTTACGGGACATAGCGGGCATAGCGGGCCCCCCGGAGGAATTATGGCGTCTCAGAACAGGTCTTGCGACTTTATCTGGCAGACACCTAGTTCCGGTAGTGTGTCACACTTCGTAATTGCGCTAAATTACATGTGCCACGAAGACTCATAAATTGAACTAATCTGTAATCCTGCCGAAAGCCAAGTGGTTTATAAATAAAAGAAAGAAAGGAATACAAATGCCTTTTTATTTCCACCCCAAAGCCTTTAACATATTATGTTCATAAGTATTTAACATGAGTTACGGATCAGGTAAGATGAAGCATCACGAATAAGTGGAGCTGTTTCACACGATATGAAATGTAAATTACTGTAATTACGTATCAGAAAAATATAAAATGACGAAACCACTAATAGCGTATCAGAAAACTGCAAAATGACAGGTGTAAACTGTTCCTTAATTGGACACGAGGCAAACGATAGGAGCAACTCATCTACCAAACTAAAAGTTTTAATACACCTACCTTCATTGTGGTACTAGGAGACGTATTTGTAAAATTTGTTCAAACTGTATATAATTAAACTTTTATCACATTGAAAAATATTGACATTTAAGATGTATAAGAGCTAATCCCATTTAAGAGAAAACGCCACACACGCAGACACGTACACAACGCACACACATTTTCGGCTGTAAACCAAATCCGGATGCAATTTATTACAACGGCACTACGCAAAAAGTCTACAGTCTTGGCAAAGGAAGGAAGTACCGTTTGCCTTCACATTAAAGGCTTCTAAAATGCTCCTTCAAGAGCAAAACTTGAAATTTATGATAACGAAATTGAAAACCACATATCGAACTTTCAGATGGTAAGTTATTCCAGAATTCTTAACATCTGACTTTTCATACTATGAACAATAAAAAATAGACAGGAGAAATTTTAGTTGCTACTACTTAATTGGTACTTAAAGAACTGTTGTTAAACAGTGTGATCCACTTTACAGACTTACTTACCAGCACTGAAACATAAAAAAATAAGAACATCCATTTTACAGACGTACTTACTCGCAATGTAGGCGCTTGTAATACTTTTATGATTTACTTTTGGGCTATGTAAGATCCACTATTTTGCAGGCAGTGAAAATAAAATAAATTTCAATATCGGGGCTTGAAAGAACATCAGGAGTCACCCAGGCACTACATGGTACTGTGAAATTTTTTCCTGTTTGACATGAGAATATCGAAGAATTCAGTTGCTAACAAGAATACAGACCCAGAATTCGAGAGAGAGAGTGAGAGAGCTGAGACGACGGGAAGACAGACTGTTCTAGAGTGACAGCTTCCACTTTGCTTCATTCATCGTATCTTTCAGGGGACAAATTATGGGAAATAGTTGCTAGTCATATTCCACCAAACTGAAGTAACCTTTTAAGTTTACGCGTTACCCGTGTTGTGCCAAAGAACGATGGATATTATGACTGAATGTCCCATCAACAGCATGGTCATTGTAAACAGCATGCCATATTCTGTGTAAACAGTGAGCACTAGTTTCTCAGAAAGCAACCTCGGTTCAGGTCCTTCATAAATTCATGAGAGTGTAAATGAAACGTAATCACGTGTCCATTCTCTTAGCAAATTCCCCATTTTCTTTAGCCTCCTATAAAGGTGGTCTCCAACTCTTTGGATCAAGGGAAACAGTTGATGGTAAGACCCAGCCAGTTATATTGGAATGGAATGCTAATGACAAAAAATACATATGTACACTTGACGACAGAGAAAGTGGGTCTCTACTGAATGCCGGTATTCTACACACGAAACCACTGTTGGGAGCAATCGTTTCACTATACAAAATGGATACCACAAAGTACACTAGAGAATATTGTTCTTTAAGACAGTGATGACAGATTTTTTTTGTTTTTTTGTTTTTTTTTTTTTTTTTTTTTTTTTTTTTGTTTTAGGGCGCACAACTGCTGTGGTCATTAGCGCCCAACACTGCCCATAGTAAAAAGAACCGGGGTTAGAAATTAAATGGCTTTCGCCATATTTGCACGATGTATAAAAAGTAAAACTCTGTTAACCGATTGCGGGTCATCAGCTAAAATGTCAGACAATTCAAATGGGAAACACAGATCATGACGGAGACGGTTAAAAAATTGACATTGCACTAAAAGATGGTTCACAGTAAAAGGTGCATCACAGTGCTCACATAAGGGAGCAGGACCACCACGTAATAAATGCTGGTGGCTAAAACGGCAGTGGCCAATACGAAGCCGGGCCAGAACAATCTCCTCTCGGCGGGAGGGTCGAGATGACGTTGACCAGAGATCAGGCACAGGTTTAATGGCTCGCAATTTGTTCCCTGACAGGGATGACCAATGTAGATACCAACGGGAGATAATACGCTGGGAGATACCAGCGCGAAGGTCATCAGAGCTGGTGGAAAAGGTAGATAGCCGAGGAAGGAGAACTGCTTCCTTGGCAGCCGTATCCGCAGCCTCATTCCCCAACACTCCCACATGGCCAGGGACCCACAGAAACGTCACCGTAGTTCCGCTCGTTGAAAGAGAATAAAGAAGTTGTGACGTTCAAGAAAAATACAATAATAGTACAAGTTTGATTTTCGGTTCTTGCATCCAGTACACCTCAATCGATTTTTGGACCATGTCTCGTCAATGCAAATGTCATATGACAGATGGCCGGTATTCATCACATACGTAAGTTACCGTGACTTTTTTAATTCGGAAAATCTTCCATGCCAGATAAATCTTCCTTGTAACATGAAAAATATTTTCCGTATTTTGACGTCGCGCAACACACTGTAGAAAGGTTTTGAGATGCCCCCAGTGCCTTCACCCTTCTATGAAACAGCCAGTGAAAACTATGCCAACCTTTTTTTTTTTTTTTTTTTTTTTTTTTTTGCGCACCGCTGTCACCGAGTTCGCCGGCGCCGGTCGTGAAGGGGAAGTTGGCGTGTGACGTAGCGGGTAGACGGTGTCCACTGTAGGACAGGAGGACTCTCATCAGCAAACAGTTCTATTTTGATGCAGCCGTAAAGCTCTTCTGTAGAATTGCATTTGGAAGTTTTCGTTGTTACTGGCGGAGGCGAAATAAATTTGATGTTCCCTCAGATTGATAACGTAGAAAGCCGAAATTGCGGTAATAAAAAAATGTCGAGGGCTGGTGAATTCGAACTCGTGAGTATTTAAAGGGCCCGACGTTTACAACGAGACCACGTTACCTTCTCGAGTAGGAGACTACACTTCCTCCAGATACTTCTGCATTCTACAGTGTTGCCAGATCATACATATCAGTGAACTTAGAATTTCGTGGTGGATCGACTTTATTGGCCCCTGCGAATTCTCATCTCAAGATCTCGACACTAAATTTCCGAGACGTAAAGGTCCCCTTGCTATATGAGAGCAAATAGAATGAAGCTCGAAGTATGGACAACGAAACCGGTGGTTTAAATGAAAACAGTTTCATGGTTGTCGAGAGGAATGGTAGAGGCGAAGAATAAAAGAGAATTCAGCTAAAGTGAGGAACTAGAATTTAAACTTAATCTGCGTGATTTCTTTATTCTTTTTGGAATGATGGAACAAAAGGAAAGCGAGACCGCAGTAAAAGAGAGAGAAAATGTTCATTTGTTTATAAAGCTAAGGCATCAAAAAGCGGTGGTCATAGGTCACTAGACTTACAAACTATTTTAACTTATGCAACTCGACGGGGAGTGTTCATCAGAGACAAGAGTCTCGTCGAGCGTGCCCCAGGGGAGTGTGATAGGACAGTTATTATTTTCCATCTACATAAATTATTTGATGGACCGAATAACTTGTAATTTGCAGTTATGTGCTGGTATGCAAGATGTATGAGACAAGGGAAATACGCTCAGACTTCAAGAAAAATATCGTAATTCCAATTCCAAAGAAAGCAGGTGCGGACAAGTGTGAAAATTACAGAACTATCAGTTTAATAAGTCATGATTGCAAAATACTAACACGAATTATTTACAGACGAATGGAAAAACTTGTGGAATCCGACTTCGGGGAAGATCAGTTTGGATTTAGGAGAAATGTAGGAACACGTGAGGCAATACTCGCATTAAGACTTATCTTAGAAGATAGGCTAAGGAAAGGCAAACCTACGTTTTTCGCATTTGTAGATTTGGAGAAAGTGTTTGACAATGTGGACTGGAATAAACTCATTCAACTTCTGACGGCAACAGGAGTGAAATATAGGGAGCGAAGAGTTATATTCAACCTATAAAACCAGACAGCAGTTATTAGAGTCAAAGGGAGTAGGACAGGGTTGTAGCCTTTCCCCAATGTTGTTCAATCTGAACATTGAGCAGGCAGTGAAGGAATGGAAGGAGAAATTTGGAGAGGGCAAAGAAATAAAAACATTGCAGTTTGCCAATGACATAGTAATTCTGTGAGAGACCGCAAAAGATCTGGAAGAGCATTTGAATGGAATGGACAGTGTCTTGAAAGGAAGATATAAGGTTAACATTAACAAGAGTAAAACGAAGGTAATGGAATGCAATGTCAGATGCCGAAGGAATTAGATTAGGTAATGAGACAATAAAAATAGTAGATGAATTTTGTTATTTGGGTAGGAAAATAACGTCTGTTGGCCGAAGAAAAGAAGATATGAAATTCAGAATGTCTATGGGAAGAAAAACGCTTCTAAAGAATCGAAACTTGTTAACATCCAATATTAATTTAAATGTTATGAAACATTTGTCTGGAGTGTATCGTTGTATGGGAGTGAAACGTGGACGATAAGGAGTTCAGATAAAAAGATGATAGAAGCGTTTGAAATGTGGTGCTACAGACGAATGATGAAAATTAGATGGGTAGATCACGTAACTAATGAGGAGGTGCTTAACCGAATCGGGGAGAAAAGGAGTTTCTGGCATATCTTGACTTAGAGAAGTGATAGAGTGGTACGACACATTCTAAGACATCAAGGAATTGTCAACTTAGCATTAGAAGGAAGCGTGTGGGGTAAAAATCGTAGACGGAGACCGAGGGACGAATATAGTAAGCAGATTCAAAAGGATGTAGGTTGCCGAACGTATTCTCAGATGAAGATACTTGCACAGGACAGTGTAGCGTGGAGATCTGCATCAAACCAGTCTGCGGACTGCAGACTACAACAACAACATGCTGATGAAGCTGTGGTGTATGGGAGGGTGTTGTCTTGAATTGATTGTAATAGCACACAAGATTAATAACACAAAATTTCTAGTTTGTGTGAAGGAGGTCTAAGTGTAGAAAAAGGTAAGGTGATGCACATGAGTAGGAAAAACAATCCCATGATGTCGGAATACAGCAGGAGTAGTGAGCGTTTTGATCTTGACGTAACATTTGCAGAGCGATACGAAATAAAACGAACATGTAAGGTCAATTGTGAGTAAGCCGACTTTGGTTTATTGGGAGAATTTTTGATGATCTACTTCATCTGTAAAGGAGAGCGCGTGTAAAACGCTTGTACGACCACGTCTTGAGTATAGATCAAAAGTTTGGGACCCGCAGTAGATAGTTTTAAGGAAGACATGGAACCCGTTCAATGTCGAGCAACTACCTTCGTTACTGGTAGGTTCGAACAAAGCGCGAGTGACGCACAAAAGCTCCGCAAACTCTAATGGGAATCGCTGGAGGTAACACGACGTTCTTTTCGAGAAATTCATTTGAGAAAATTTAGAGGGCCAGAATGCGAAGCCGAGTGTAAAACGATCTTGCTGCCGCCTACTTACATTTCGCATAATGATCACAAAGGCAAGACAAGAGAAATTAGAGCTCGTACAGAGGCATATGGACATCTTTTTTTCCCTCGTTCTATTTGGGGGAGGAACAGGAAAGGGATTGCATAGTGCTGGTACAGTGTACCCTCTGCACGCACCTTACGGTGGATTGCGGAGTAAATATGTAGACGTATAAGGACAACACACACACACACACACACACACACACACACACACACACACATAACCGAGAGAGTACTCAAAGCTCCGCATTAGAGAGGCGACTCCCGCGCGGGAAGAGAGAGAAAGAGGTAAGAAACGGCAATTTAAAGATGAATAATTATGTTTTACACATGTTATGGTGGAAGTGAGACATGAATTTGATATAACGAAAAATAGTCCTCTTTGATTTATTACATTTCATGAATGAAGACAGGAAGAAAATGAAAAAGAAATGCAATCCAGAATATCTGCCGGTACTTATAAGAAACTACTTTCAGCTGAAAAAGTAACTAAAGGAAAAATAACATAATTAATTACCGCGTGTTCGGTATATTACGTCGCGAAGTGAACTTCCATTGGCTGTCATAGACAGAAAATCGAGCAAGTGAGTAAGCAAAGAAAACGAAATCCATCTCTGTGGTCTAATATTCAGTCCAGACCCAGTTTAGAGTTCATGCCAAGACGCATGACTATCAGATGTTGGACGTAATTACCAGAAGAGGCAGTTTCTTCAGAGGCTTCAATAACGCAGTCCCAAAGAGCGTCAACGGTGGACGGCTGGTTTCGTAGCCAGTTTTCTGATAGTATTCGAGCTACCTCATGCCACCTGTTTTCCATGAGACGGTGCTTGCCAGTCCACGATGTCGACGCCCATGTTGGAGAACTGTTTCTGTATGAACGCCCATGTTAAGGACAAACTGACTGATCTCCCTGCAGCCACCTTTCCTTCTTTACTGGACAGCATTCGTAATGAAGGTAGCAAAATATTGTTCAGCAAGCGAACGTCATACTCGCCTTCAATGTTTGACTCAATACTTTGGAATACTCATACTTCTCTCGTAGAAATCCAACCCTAACAGAAAACCGATAGCCGCATACTGCTTCTTTTCGTTGCTAGATATTATTTTGCAAAGCCTTGTCCATCGCGAGCAGTATACAATCCTCGGACGGTCATTGCTCGTGGAAAACACATTCTCGTCCTGAAAATAACGTTTCCCACGCCGTGTGCATATGTAGGTTCGCGATATGCCAGTCGGTAGAAAAATTTTCTTCTAGTTCCTGCTTTGTAGCGCATCTTTGTGCATGCAGTCCAGATTCCTTCAGCCTTCGACAAATTGTGTTGTTCGAACCGAGGCAGTTGGACCTACTTCATCGGTACAACGCAACTCTTGACATTCAGAAAGGAAACCTCTCTCCGGTATTACGCACAAGCTCTTCATTCCGCTGATGTGTGCTCAGTCTTTTCCTGTCGGAGCCAGGAGTATGCCGGTAGTGTCTCGTTCGACTTAATTTATCCATTACCTCTAAGCAGTAGTAGCTGGCGCACCATACCTCTTGTCAGCAGCTCTGACTGATAAATAGCGTTCTTCAAAGAGAGCGACACATTGTCTCGCACAGACCGCTGCAAGTGAGTCGCTTTCTTCAGTAACAAGGACACATTCCGGTCTCGGGTGTTCAGTTCAGGAGGAAACTTCACAGAACAATGGTGTACTTCATCGGTGTTCGGTCATAGATGTCGTAAAAAAGCCCAGGAAGAACGGCTCTAAGGTTTAAAGCACAACACATACATAACTGATAGGCTTGTCATGGAAGGCTGTGAATGCAGTGTACTCGAAAAGCTCACGTGGTGGCGTCATATGGACCATCCATGTTCCAAACGACGTTCAAGGAATATTTTTATTATTTATTTTACTCTTCATGAACGTCAGCTTGTTTGTGTACATACAGTATGCTTTTCCAAGAAGAAACCGGTACCTCGCAATTACAACTAATATCTATAATCTTTCCACAGCATTTAATATCGCAAACTTTATATAAAACTGTAGTAACCATGGTATATAAAGCTGTAATGTACCTATGTCAATTGTAAAGAGCATCTGGAACTATTCGACTTTTTAAAGACAAAATGCTCTAATACATATTTTAATTAGTTACAATCGCCATTTCATAAATGTTCATATGTTAGTAAATCTATCGGACCAAACTGTGTGGTCGTCAGTCCGTGGCTTACAAACTACTTAAACTAAGGTAAACTAACCTAAGGACAACATGCACATCCATGCTCCAGGGAGTACTAGAACCTCCGACGGTGAGCAGCCGCGCGCTCCGCAGCGAGTCGCCTTAGACCGCGGCATTTCACAAATAAGGTTCGTGATGATGTAATTAATGACATTTCATAACGTTAATTTTATTTAAAATTGTTATAATTCTTAAACGATTAATAGAAACGCTGCTAACAGGTAGAATCCAGCACTCATCATTCAGATGACATGTTACTGACTGAGGCATTTTCCAGATTACACTAGAGACGACATTGACAGCTGTATGAGACGTTTATGAGTTATACTTTAGAGCCCTTATAGTCAGATTTCTCTGGGATAGTGAGTTTTAAAACTTCTGTGAGTACACACTCTTGACGTACAGTAATTATATGCGAAGTCTCATCTCAGGATGGAAGGTTTCCTTGTAAGCATCAGCTGGTCAACCGAATACGTAGGAACGTGACGACAAGCTAGCCCTTGTGTCTATGATGACACTAAACCAATGGTGTGTGAGTAATGTGTATTGATTGTCACACGTGGACATTTCCCTCTCGAAACGACTCAAAATATATAAATTCGAATTAAGAAAAAATATTATGCATCTGTATGATAGCTGCATAAACATGTTAGAACATATCAATATCAAATTCTTATTATGAAAATTGGCGAATAAGGAGGAGAGAGGTTTATCGTAATATTTTACGGGCAGAAGATCGAGGACAACTAAGCTACAGCGATATTTGTGAATGAAATTGTTGGAAACAATGGGTGAAAGGACGATGTGAGGAGAGGTTTCCGCGGAAACCGTACCAGGCATTGTCGGAAGGCTATAAAAGTAGGAGCGTCCCGGTGCCCGGCAACTTCTTCAGAAGACACTGGTGGCGAGGTTCTGGCTGTGGGCCCACAGCTATTGTGCGGTCCCGCCGATCTCGCCACTGCCCGCAGTAGCTGAGACAGCTGCTGTGGGCGGATACTTCAGTTTAATTTATTAATTTGAAACTTCGACAAAGCGTCACCTGCGAGTCAAAAGCTCGTCGCCCGGTAGACGCATGCAGCCAGCCGCCTCTGCCAGATGCCGTGCGGCAGGTGCAGCGTGTGACGTCACAGACGTTGCTCGGCCTCCTTCCATAGCTAGCGGTCGTCAGTCCTTCGCGGCGGATGAGGACCGGTCACTGCCGGCTGGAGGCGCTACCACACCGGGACAACCAGCGACAACCAGGGCACTCGGTTGAAGGTAGGTAGGAACTAATGTCACTAATGCATCACTTTTCTTTTTTTCGCCTTTTCAATATTAGTTTCTAATAGCTCCCGTTTTCACTACAAGCGTTTAATATTCTTAATTTGTGGTTTCCTGCAAACATTTCCATTCGTGAGAAACCTAAGACTGTAGTTTCAGTGGTGTGTACGCACTTATAGGGAAGGGTGGAGTCGGACACATGTACTAATGTGGCTTAGTATTCGTGTAAGAAAGTGGCGCATGTGTTTATTACAGACACCTGCCAGGTGATGTAGCCGAACCATCCGATACGTGACACTCCAACTGTTCCACGTGACCAGCAGCGCCAGGACCGGTAGCAGCGGCCGGTCCGCGAGTTGTCGGTCAAAGCGTTCGCCACGGCGTCGTTCGGCGCCTCGCAGGGAAGTGCACTGCAGGGGTCGGTGGCAGCTGCGGAGGCTGTGGTTGGGGAGTGGCGCCTTATCTCGCTATGAGGGGGCGAGACTTTCATAAGGTGGAATCCGCAGTCTGGACAGAGGAGGGACTTCCGAGGCTGGAGAGGGAGGGGGCCGTGAGCTGCGGCACTTGGTAGCCGCGCAGTTCGCTGCGTCGGCCCCTGCCGCAGCTACACACGGACTCACTCCTCCTCAGCTCTGGCCGAGGTCGCCCTCCGACGCCGATCACAGTCTGGGGTGCGTCCGACGCCGCGCCCCAGGTGGACCGCCGTGGCCGCTGACGCTGCAGGCCGCGGCAGCCTCCCCTCTCACTTTGGGGTGTATCAGGCCCTGCTGAGACACAGGGTCCGGTGGGACGTCGCAATCATCGCCGGCGACTTCTGGAAGAGGCCGCTGGTGGGCGCTGCTACGAACACTCATGAATTTTACTGATCTGTAATCCTGCCAAAAGGCAATAGCTTTACAAATAAAAGAAAAAAAGGAGTACATCTGCCTTTTCACTTCCATCTCATAGCATGATTAGGATCTCATAGGATGAATTAGATCTCATAGCATGAATTAGATATCAAAATATGAATATGTCAAGATCGCAATTGATAATTTCATTTTTCGTTTTCGACGAAATGTCAAGCTCCTTCACGAGATGGAAAGCGTGAACAGTTAATGGTATCTAAGTGTACCGAAAGCGGTCGTCGAAAAAGAAAAATATATTAATTGCGATCTTGTCTTTTTAATGCTTTACACTAAGGTGGTCGCCCACCAGAACACGAAAAATTTAAAAGAAATGAAGATGAAGTGCTACGAATGGCTAAAGCTTTTTCACACGACATGAACTGTAACTAACAAATTACGTATTAGAATAATATAAAAATGAGGAAACAACAAATTGCGCATGAGAAACCTATAAAATGACGAATGTAAACTCTTCCCAGATGCGACATGCAAACGATAGGAGCCACACATCTACCACACTAAAGGTTTTAATACTCAGACCATCAGTGAGTTACTAAGACTTACTTTTGTATCCCGTCATCGTTGCCACTTTTTTGTCGCGTTTCCGCCGATTGTCCTGAGGTGACCAGCCAGTGGGGCACCAGAAACTAGAAACACTAAGCTAGATTAGAACAAGTTGTATATTTCGTAGAAATAGGATATACTTTTACAAAGTTCATGACTGCCAACTAAGCGTACTGCTGTGACATAGGTTAACTATGTAGATGCCTGCCTACTGATGAGTCAGTTTCAATGCCTGTCCTAATCCCAAGTTTCCGATGAAGTTCAGTGGTGGTCACAAGCGGGGCTGCAGCAGAGGGCGCTCGTGGCTGACGTCGTAAGAACGCCGCGCCGTGCGTGCATGGCGGCGCGCGGCGAAAGTACGTGGCGCGCACTTCAGACTTGTGCGACACCACACTTACTACATTTATACTAACTGGACACATATTAACATTTATCATATTGGTAAACTTTGACATTTCAGATGTATCAGAGCTTATGACTTTCGCCCGAACGATAAGAACTGTATACCACAACTTTCTCCGCTGTGTAGCACATGACATAGCCATTTACCTTCCAGGCTAGCAAAAGCTATAAATTGATCCGCAGTATGAATTAGTTTGTAATAAAAGACCAATATTTATCGCATGTTTGTGAAACACAGTAAGCTATCAATTTATAGGTTAATCACAGAAGAGATATCAAATGCAACGAAAAATGCCTCACTCCTTTCAATATAAATGCGATTCCCCTAACAGTTATGCAATCTCAAGACCTGCGGAGTCAAGTGGGTTGCACACGAGCAGGCGTTTACCTTCTACTAGTATTGGCTCTCATCAGAACAGAGGCATCAGGCGAAGCTAAATTGTGTTCAAATGTTTGTAATGCTTAAGGGACTTAACTGCGGGGTCATCAGTCCTTAAACTTGTAAACTACTTATGAACTTACTTATACTAAAAACACAAACATCCATTCGAACCTCTGACACGGGAGACCGCGCGGCAGCTAAAGTGTGACTTTCCTTGACAACGCAATTGTGCACAGGCGTTGGTAGATACTCCTAGGTTGGTGTACTTCCGTTAACCGCACCGTTCTCTTAGTCCCTTCAAACTAATCTTTCCTTAGACTGCACGTGAAATGTTGAGACCACACATCTCTTTCTTTGCGACATATTTGTCGCTCAATTTAGTGAAGCGCATTACGGAGTCAGCTTCACTCTACATCTGTGTCAGTGCGAGACAGAATTGATAAGCTTCTTTCTCTGAATTACATTGCGACGTTACAGCTGTATCATCTCATTACTTCACCCGCGTTAAATCGCCCACCTTAATTCACCGAAAGCCGTGCAATGAGTTGTACTAGCCAAGTACAATGGTTATGTGACAGTTTACATTTGTTTATAAGTACAAAGTGTCTTACTGACTCAGCGTGTTTATCAGTGGCAATACCGAACAAGCACGGATGGCGAGTTATTATAGTTTTTATTCATCATAATTGTTCCCATCTCACCATCCTCCGTTTCCTTTCCCTGTATGAAAGAGAGAGCAGTTTAACTTGAGTATTTAGATCTGCATGGATACTTATACATGGTAGATTGTAGTGTGGGGTGTATTTTGCAGAAGGCAGGTATCCTGGTAGCAAAGATATTGCTTTTGGCTTGGAGTTGAGCAAAGTTTTTCGCATTATTTGGTGAGCAGTCGATCTTAGATAGAGGGTGGCCGGTAAGCAAGCAGATGGAACGGACCCACTGGTCCGTCAATGAGAGCTCGTCTTCCCCGAGGAAGTTCGATAACCGTTAGCAAGTTAGGAAGCCATATTAGCAGAGTTGTCAGAACCTTGGCCCTGGCTGGACGTGTGTGGCAGTGGCTGCACAATTTCTGCAATTTGTCGTAAGAGATTCTTAGAATTTATCACTTTAATGTCTTAAAATGATTTGCGGATGGCGATAGTTGTGGTGATAGCAGGCAGAGAGGCTAGAGTCAATTCTTTATTAAAATTTCACTGAAAACTTATACGCACTTGCGTGCTTGTTTAGTTAATCTATTCATTTAGTGTGGAGATCAGGAGTTTTTCTAGGCAATGTTGTGATACAATGAGCCATTCTGGGGGAGTTACAGAAGCGAGGACGATGTGTTTTGTGTTGTTACCAACGTAGAACAACGATGTGTAGGAAATGATGTGCTTGCTCCTTCGGAGCGTGAACCATTACGTGAACAATAATGACTAATAATGCGCCTTTTGCGGCTTTACCACCTACGTCGCTCGTCTGTGAAAACCAGTGAATTTGAATCAGTTTACTATGTCGCCTCCCGAGGCAGTGCATTTATTTCAAATTATATTATGTTATAATTAATAATTCTAAATATTTCTGGCCAATGCAGCGATTTGTATCGTGGAGCATGACAACGCTTAGATTGCGTGTGTGAATGGCGGCATGTGTAACGGAAATTCGTGCCCTGCCTTTCCCAGAAGTGACACATAATTATTTCAAATTTTCATTGAAATGTTTACTTTCAGTAAGAGACCTATATTCTTACTAGTTGAATTTTTACGAATAAAGTTTACTGTCCCTCCTGTTGCTGTGCTTAACAGATGTTTTTATTTCTTTTTTTTTTTTTTTTTCTTTTTTTTTTTTTTTCTTTTTTTTTTTTTTTTTTTTACAGAAATTCACTTTTGTTAAATGTAAATAGCCAAAGTTTCCAGGATGTTAATTATGAGATCCCAGGCTTCTATCATCCTTCTTATGTTGGAAAGAAAATATCTGTTTCAAATAATTACTAAAAGAATTTCATAACATTCCCTGGGCGTTAAACATCGACGTATCCTTTCCCCTTGAGCAAGCATATTGGTTTGCGTTATCCGTTGCGTCATAATTTGCTATTAGGTTGAATGTAGGACGTAATAATAGAGCGTTTCTTTCAAGAAGTGCGGCTGAAACCATATGGCTGGTCAATGAGGATAAAGCCTGCAGTAATGACGAGCCTATTTCATGTAAAACGCATGAAAGCCCTGGCTGTCAAAACGACAGTGCTCGGGTAGGCGCACGTCTAGAGGAAGCAAGATAAAATTTAAAAGGAGAAATAAATAAATAAAAATGAGTTTAACATATATATACGGGTACATCATACTTGGGAAATATTTTATTTATATAAACGCAACTAGAGTTCTTTACAACTTCCAATCTTACTGTTAATAAAAACGTGCAAACAGTATCCGATGGAGACAAGCAGGAAAGTAGACAATTTTGTTGTATACGCCCTAAAAACTGAAAGGAAAACCATCACATTATGCAGACGTTGTAATAGTCCAGTCTGTGGGCAGTGATCATTATTTGTGTTTAACAATTGTATATGAAGTAACATAAATTTATTTTGTTAAAGAGACATATTTTACATTATCTTTATCTGAAAGTGTAGTAAGAAACATTGTTTATTACTTTCTAAGAAATGAATATGTCAATAATTCAAGTAACACTTTGTAAACTGTTTCATTTTATAACTTACCTATCAAGTTTTATGTTTTATGAATTCTTTAGTGTTAAATATAAATCTGCTCTACTAAACGTGGTGATGCCATCCGTAATTATTCAATAGACCTTAATCACACTTTCAATAAATAAATAAAATTTGATATACAAAGAAGTAAATTACAAAGGAAATATATGGATTCTGGTTGACTCCATCTCTGTGGTTACTTAATACAAATTCACGTCTGTCGTTACGGGACATAGCGGGCATAGCGGGCCCCCCGGAGGAATTATGGCGTCTCAGAACAGGTCTTGCGACTTTATCTCGCAGACACCTAGTTCCGGTAGTGTGTCACACTTCGTAATTGCGCTAAATTACATGTGCCACGAAGACTCATAAATTGAACTAATCTGTAATCCTGCCGAAAGCCAAGTGGTTTATAAATAAAAGAAAGAAAGGAATACAAATGCCTTTTTATTTCCACCCCAAAGCCTTTAACATATTATGTTCATAAGTATTTAACATGAGTTACGGATCAGGTAAGATGAAGCATCACGAATAAGTGGAGCTGTTTCACACGATATGAAATGTAAATTACTGTAATTACGTATCAGAAAAATATAAAATGACGAAACCACTAATAGCGTATCAGAAAACTGCAAAATGACAGGTGTAAACTGTTCCTTAATTGGACACGAGGCAAACGATAGGAGCAACTCATCTACCAAACTAAAAGTTTGAATACACCTACCTTCATTGTGGTACTAGGAGACGTATTTGTAAAATTTGTTCAAACTGTATATAATTAAACTTTTATCACATTGAAAAATATTGACATTTAAGATGTATAAGAGCTAATCCCATTTAAGAGAAAACGCCACACACGCAGACACGTACACAACGCACACACATTTTCGGCTGTAATTTATTACAACGGCACTACGCAAAAAGTCTACAGTCTTGGCAAAGGAAGTAAGTACCGTTTGCCTTCACATTAAAGGCTTCTAAAATGCTCCTTCAAGAGCAAAACTTGAAATTTATGATAACGAAATTGAAAACCACATGTCGAACTTTCAGATGGTAATTTATTCCAGAATTCTTAACATCTGACTTTTCATACTATGAACAATAAAAAATAGACAGGAGAAATTTTAGTTTCTACTACTTAATTGGTACTTAAAGAACTGTTGTTAAACAGTGTGATCCACTTTACAGACATACTTACCAGCACTGAAACATAAAAAAATAAGAACATCCATTTTACAGACGTACTTACTCGCAATGTAGACGCTTGTAATACTTTTATGATTTACTTTTGGGCTATGTAAGATCCACTATTTTGCAGGCAGTGAAAATAAAATAAATTTCAATATCGGGGCTTGAAAGAACATCAGGAGTCACCCAGGCACTACATGGTACGGTGAAATTTTTTCCTGTTTGACATGAGAATATCGAAGAATTCAGTTGCTAACAAGAATACAGACCCAGAATTCGAGAGAGAGAGTGAGAGAGCTGAGACGACGGGAAGACAGACTGTTCTAGAGTGACAGCTTCCACTTTGCTTCATTCATCGTATCTTTCAGGGGACAAATTATGGGAAATAGTTGCTAGTAATATGCCACCAAACTGAAGTAACCTTTTAAGTTTACGCGTTACCCGTGTTGTGCCAAAGAACGATGGATATTCTGACTGAATGTCCCATCAACAGCATGGTCATTGTAGACAGCATGCCATATTCTGTGTAAACAGTGTGCCGGCCGCGGTGGCCGAGGTGACTGAGGCGCTCCAGTCATAGTCAGCACGGCCACTACGATCGGGGGTTCGAATCCCCCCTCGGGCATGGATATTTGTGCCGTCCTAGTTCGTAAGTAGTTCATAAGTAGTTTGTAAGTTTAGGGACTGATGACCCCGTAGTTAAGTCCCATAAGCTTAACAAACATTTGAACATTTTGTAAACAGTGAGCACTAGTTTCTCAGAAAGCAACCTCGGTTCAGGTCCTTCATAAATTCATGAGAGTGTAAATGAAACGTAATCACGTGTCCATTCTCTTAGCAAATTCCCCATTTTCTTTAGCCTCCTATAAAGGTGGTCTCCAACTCTTTGGATCAAGGGAAACAGTTGTTGGTAAGACCCAGCCAGTTATATTGGAATGGAATGCTAATGACAAAAAATACATATGTACACTTGACGACAGAGAAAGTGGGTCTCTACTGAATGCCGGTATTCTACACACGAAACCACTGTTGGGAGCAATCGTTTCACTATACAAAATGGATACCACAAAGTACACTAGAGAATATTGTTCTTTAAAACAGTGAAGACAGATGTAAGCTGATACCGTCACACAAAAACGTTAGAATACACATCATTGGAGATGAGACAGGCATAAATATTTCAATTAAATTAAGCACAATAAGTGACATATAGGATGGTTTTATGTCATCAATTGGCATGTCGAGTTTTTGTTTATGATCTCAATTTCAACCTAGTGTTCAGTAGAAAAAGCTTGCGTGTCTGATCGCGACTCTATTATTCGTAAAGAGAATAAACGTATCAACTTGTAACCAGTATCGGCTTACAAGGACGAATGTCCGAACCTGGGAACAAAGTACTGTATGAGAATTCCCTTGGTGCTTACATTGGCTCTGAGAGATCCACTAAAGATATTCACAGGCGTTAAACAGAATAAGAAAAGTTGCAGTAATGGACACAGATTAAAACCCACTACTTATCTGAACTGATAACTAAGCACAATCACCCATAACGTGGTACTTGAAACTGAATGACGATACAAATGAATTTTGTCTGGCAGGAATTCGAACCTAGTACCTTTCGCCATTGTATTAAAGCTATGAATATATTTAGTGTTTCGTCATCAGTATCACGAACTGCACATGCTCGGCTAGAGGTAACGAATAACAATTAAAAAAAAAGTCTCTGGAGCTCTAAAAGTACTAAATTTAGATCGTCTGCCCTTAAATGACAATAGGTTCATGAACGAAAATAACATTACTAGTGAAAGAGAAACTACTAGCCACAGATTCTGAAACAACGTGTTCTGCCTCTGACAGAAAAACTGGACCAATTATTGTGTTCTGAGCAAAATTGAATGGACCAGTACTTACAGCACAGTCCTGCGTTCAGTGATTGGCCTTACTGGAAGAGGATATATTTGTAACCTTCAAAAACTGTTATCTAGAGGGGAATCGATCCCATACATTAGCCATTGCAGCTTAGCCTCAGTCCAGCCATACACAGAATTTTACAGACGTCAGTTATACATGGTGGCTGCGTTGCCTCTGGAGCATCAAATGAGCAACCTTAGATGAAACTAACGTATGAGGCACCTACACCAAAATTAGCGTAAACTTGAAAAGTGCCTTTGGTTTCTTGGAAAGCCACTGCCGAAGGGAGATGGAAACTCAATAAAATTACGGAACGAAACGTCACTACTTTACTCAAGCACAATAATTCTGGACTTAATCATTGCGAAAGTTTATATAGCTGGTTGAGGTCACAGAAAGATGTGTAGCAAAGCTCAAGCTATAGATTAGTTGGGAGGCAACAGTTTGGTTATGGGTTGGTACAGTGAATTAAGGTGAAATGTCAAAATCTGCTTGTGGGGGAAGAACTATCTGCAATAAAATTACGGAACAAAACGTCACTACTCAAGCACAATAATTCTGGACTTAATCATTGCGAAAGTTTATATAGCTGGTTGAGGTGACAGAAAGATGTGTAGCAAAGCTCAAGCTATAGATTAGTTGGGAGGCAACAGTTTGGTTATGGGTTGGTACAGTGAATTAAGGTCAAATGTCAAAATCTACTTGTGGGGAAAGAACAATCTGCAGGATCTATATTAGGTTGAGAGGCAAGTTGGTTGTTGAAGCCAACAAGTGAGAATACATCAACAGTTATCTGAGGTGATTGAATGTTATGAATAATATACTCAGGTTTGTGTTAATGGAGAGCAACAATTCAGTTGTGAGTTGTCAAAGCCATTGATTGTGAATATGTAAATAGCATGTTCTGCTAAACTAATGGTCTATGGCGAAACACCAGGTCTATGTCAGCTTGGGAGCCAGCAGTATGTTTCTGAGTTGTTGAAGCCAACAAATGTGAAAACTGTAATACATTTCTGTCGTGATGAATGTTCTGAAGGGCAAGTTAGGTTGGGAGGCAACTGTTTGGTTGTGAGTTTGCGAAGCCAACAAATATTAAAGTGTGCATAGCTGGTTGACGTGAAGGATTGATGTAAAAGAAATATCGAGGTTTATGTTGGGTGGAGAGAGGAAGTCAATGAAATAGAGCGCTTAAATGCTGGTTGTTGTGATCTGATGATCTGGAGCATAGTGCGAGGTCTATTTTAGTTTTGTAGGGACAATATTGTTGTGAGTTGGTCATACCAACGAAAGTGAAAGCTGAAATAGCTGGCACGTGTAACGAAATGGTCTGTAGTGATTCGTAAGGTCTCTTTTAGGGTGAGATGCAATAGTGTGATTGTGTTTAAAGCACGCAAATGTGAAAATCGAAATAGTTATTTCAGCTGATGGAATGTTCTGAAGCGCAGCCCTAGCCCTGTGTTAGATTGGGAGGCAACGGTTTAGTTGTGAGTTGGTGAATGATTGTGTCGAATGTGTAGTCAGTTTAGCATTGATAAAGCACAAACCGGCATGATCATTTGGTATTTCTATGTGGTTAATAAAATGGATGGAAACTGGATTCATAGTGAAAGAAATTAGGTGTGTGATCTGTCAGTGGTTAATGAAACTTGCGTGCAATAAGACATTGAGTGATGGATTTATTTTAAAGTGTCATCTAACAAGCAATAATGGGTACAAGCATCAGTGTTTATATGAAAAAGTTCCTGGTCTGCAGGTAGCAAACTACCTGTAATAATCACCTGAACAATGAATATTTATGGTTGTTTGAGTAACAAATACACTTCCTACTACTAAAATACTTGCACTCAATTAGCTGTTGATTCGCCGCGGTGGAGTAGCCGAGCAGTCTAAAGCGTCTCGCTGCGGAGCACGCGGTTGCTCACCTTGGAGGTTCGAGTCCTCCCTGGGGCATGGGTGTGTGTGTTGTCCTTAGGTTAGTTTACCTAGGTTTAAGTAGTTTGTAAGCTACGGACTGATGACCACGCAGTTTGGTCCGATAGAATTACAAACATTGGAAGCAGTTGATTGGAAAAAGTACTGGAGCGATGTGTAAATTTCTGTTGTTTAGAGAACAATGAGAAACTTATTCGGAAAGATGTAATAGTAGAATCTGATTAATCTCTATTAGGCAGAAAGAAATATGGCAGTGGCAACAACCTACCGGGGGAATAGATATGTTGCGCTTTTGATTAAGGGACTGATACGCCTTATCTCATTTTGTGAATCAAAACTTCAAACGAGCCACTTTTGGAGATAATAAAATACATTACCTGGGACAACAATAGTTACTGTTTCAGCTCGTACAAAGTGTCTGAAAGATGGATTCAAACATCCCTCTATAAATCAGTCTTCCTTTCAAGAATCCTGAAACAGGAGCACATTAAAATAGAATTAAAGGAACGTGGCCTGCAATTAAAATATCTTTTGAAGACACAAGGGTTGCTTGATTCATACTTATCTGAATATGTATGGTGAAGACAAAATAACGAAAAAAATCTATTCAGGTATTTTGAGAACTTTTCTGATCGTCTGTATGATCCCAACTATTAAAACACACTCTATACAATTTCAAGAAAGTTCTCATAAACGAGTTTTGCAGACATCTTTTAATAGCAGGCCATGTTTCCTGTACTGCATTTATATTTATTTCCTTGAACGTTATTTGTAGATATACAAACTGAAACTTTTAAACGGTGAATTATCAATTAGAGTCCGCTTTATTCCTGCTTTGCCTCAATATGCAGCAACACGGTAATTACATGTTGTATCTCTATTTACTTAGCAGAATATCAATCGCCCCTTTCTCTTTTTCACTTCGGAGAATACAGATTCCTGTTTATGCTATTATCTACTCCCGACCAACCATTTCATTCTGTTCAAAATAAATTTTAGTACATTCTTTCCTATCTTCATTCCAATTAAGATATCCAAAAATCGTCACGCGAAATAAGTTTGTTGCAATATAAATCTGTCTATATTTTGAAAAACAAGTTCTTTCTTTTTTTTTCGGACTACCTATATGAACACGGTTTCTTATGCTGATTTTTTCACTACCTCCATTTGTGCCATAAGTATATTCTCCGTAGATATCAGATTCATTGTAGAATGCCAATTGTTCCAGCTTCTCTATTTTGGAGTGCACACAGTCATATAATGAGATGACTGAAAATCAATAAGGTGAGTAGCGAAATATGAATTTACTGCTTCTTCCGATGCCCGTGGTATTATTATGGTGATATTAGTGGCCAACCTAAAGTACAGACCTGAGCGCAAGTAAATGTGTCATCAGCAGAAAAGGGCCGATCGCGTGACTAACTGGACGCTGTGAGGCAGTTGGTTCGGCCACAGCGTCCTGCCAGTCAGCTACGTGATCGGCTGTATTCGCCCAGGCATGTATTTTTCTTTGGCTACGGGCGATATGTGAACTGAGATTTCCTACTGGTTAGACGAATTCTATGTTTCGGAGACATCTGTCATTGCCAACATTTCTCCATATTTAAGTGTCAGTTAAATATTGTTCCATATGATAGAAACTGTTTTTTTTTTTTTTTAATGTTTGTAATTCTATCGGACCAAACTGCGTGGTCATCAGTCCGTAGCTTACAAACTACTTAAACCTAGGTAAACTATCCGAAGGACAACACACACACCCATGCCCCAGGGAGGTCTCGAACTTCCACGGCGAGAAACCGCGCGCTCCGCAGCGAGACGCTTTAGACCGCTCGGCTACTCGACCGCGGCTAGAAACTGTTTACCGTGATTTTGGTACATATATCGATTTAAACGGTAGGGGGTGGGGAGGAGTTCATTACGAAACTTTTGCCGAAAATTCGTATAGGAAAGTCAGTATCTACGCTTCCAGGCACCGCCACTTGCTAACTGGTGACCCAGCACCGTTATGTTCCTGCGGTCACCCGCTGACGGTGGGCCATGTTTTACTGTCTTGTTAAAATTTTACTCCTGTTCGAATTGCACTGAATCTACCGGACACACTGAAAGACATTTTAGCTGATGACGCACGAGCTGTTGCTCGAGTATTGAATTTTATCAACTTGACCAGTTTGTCAAAGGACATTTAGCTGTTCCCTTTGTTGTATTTTATCCTATGTTTTACCTGTTTTCATATAGGCTAATTTATTACTCTTGGGTATATCCCAGTTTTGATTCGGGCACTAATGACCTCAGCAGTTGTGCGCCCTTAAAACTACAAATAAAAAAATAAATAAATAAATAAATCCAAGAACAAGTTCTTTTCATGAATTGCACCATATAAACATAATCTTTCGAGCGTGTGTGTATTGAGGTGCTTAGAGAGACTACTGTCATCTCCAGTACTAGTGGCGTAACAGGTAGAGGAGTGTAAATTAAGGCAGACGGTCTTGAATTCAAAGTTACCACCCTTTCACTGTTTACTGTGTCTGCAAAATCTCTGAAAAGAAATAGAGGGTAAAATTTCGGATATTGTGCAAGCAAATTATTCTCGTGTCTCAGAAAAACGATATAGCTGGTCTGGCCTTACTACGTATCTGCACTGCTGTTCTGTATTTCAGGTACTTTTACTCATCTACCCATTGTCACAAAATGCATTATATATTATACTAGAGAAATTATAACATAGCTAAGGTAATTGCTGATCAAATTATATTATTATTATTATTATTACGACTATATACCTCGTTTCTTTTCATTTTCGGCACGATTCTGGACGCAATTATTTCGTCTGGAATGAGAAATTTAATACATTTCACTGTACAAGCCAGCGATAACAGCAAAAACGCCCAAAAATAGTTCCACAAGAGAGCTTTGGCTGCGTCTAGATAGAATTGCTTACGTTCAGAGTTCCCTCGCCCTACACAGTCAGACGCTCTCCCTAAAAGGTGAGAGAGGCATGGTAATTGAGTGTACCATTAATCTATATACTATGTGGATGTTGATCTACAGATTTCTCAGCGTGCCAGCTAAAGATGTTTATATTTTGTTTCTTGACTAATTACAACATGGCTGCTATGAAATATTACAAGAAAACGAAAAGGAAGTATGTTTCGATTCATTAGTACACGAGTCTGTTACTTTGCGCATTGACATAAATTTCAGACCCAGAGGTAATCTAGCAATTATTTGTCACGTACTAACTACTGGAAATTCGTTTGACTAATTAAAACATGGCGGACAATGCAAAATCGTGTGCAAGGCATATGAATGCGCAGGCACACTACAGTTCTATGCTCAGACTCCAGAGTTATACATCCAGGTTATATAGAGATCACTGAAGTTTACGTATCAACTGTTGTTTCCTTACTCGAAATTCTTTTACTTATATTCCAGTTTCGTATTGGATGTTACTTACCGATACTTAAAAGTTGTTGAAGACCTATTCAGTGTGTAGTACGATTAAGACAGAACGAATTTTTAAATAGCAGTTCACCATGTTGAGCATGCACAAAAAGTTACATTTATGCTCCTAACGCGTTTGTAACAATACACCACCATCGGACCCGTAAAGCTATGACATAGATGAGAATATGATTAAAGAATTTGCCAATACTATCAATATATTGATTATGGATATGACCATACTAACATTACGTGGGATAATAGCCTACGCTTAATTTCAGCCTGCGACATAATCGATTAACCTTGCATCAATAGCATCAACGGTCCCACACCCCAAAAGTAATAAGACCCATTATTTTTTCAATTATTATTCATAGCAAAAATCCCATTATTGCATTTTCCTGTAAACAGCTTAATTTCTTTTGCAATGACAACGTAATCAACAAGTGTCACAATCGATCACACCGTCTTTCACGCTCATTCCTACCTCAAACACTCGCTGTAGATGTATCAGAATTACGAAACGTGAAGATTCTTTTTTAATTTGGCTTTATAATCCTATGTTAGACATATGTGTATTACAGTGGTTCAAACGTAGGGCAAATTCTAACTGGCGACATCCGTCTTACTGCCTGAGCTACACCTCCATCAAAAGAAGGAAGAAGGATAATGGTTTAACGTCGTGTCGAAAACTACCCCTTGAAGATGTCATCAACGTCAGGAGGTCTATCAGACAGGCTTCTGTCTGTATAGATACACTAGCTTCACTGTGGCTTAGTTTCACACTAAAAGAATGGAAAATGAAATAAACAAGTTCTTGCCTACAAACAGATAGACACCTCAATCATATCGGTATGTAGGCTACCTAGCTTTCCATTCCTGAAGCTTTGTGAAATGAGGGAGACAAAATAATCCGCCAGAAAATCATTATTGTTAAACCAGTGGGTTACCTAATTTTTTGTCCGTTTTCCACGTAAAATACAAATCAGACAGTAGTGAATTAACTGTTATCAACAGGAGTTTCGTATGTTGAATTCCTACATTCAGCAGAGGCCCACTTTTTCTGTCGTCAAGTGTACATATGTATTTTCTGTCATTAGCATCCCATTCCAATTAAATGGGCTCGGGTCTTCCTAACACCTGTTTCACTTGATCCAAAGAGTTGGAGACACCTTATATAGGAAACTAAAGAAAATGGAGAATGTACTAAGAAAATGAACACATGATTCCGTTTCATTTACACTCCAACGACTTCATGAAGAACCTAAAGAAAAGTAAATGAAGGTTGCCTTCTGAAAAACTAGTGACCACTGTTAGACTGATATCGCATGCTGTTTACAATGACCATGTTGTTGATGGGACGTGAAATCAGAATCTCCTTCCTTCCTTCCTTCGCGCAACATGGGTAATCTGTAAATTTAAAAGGTTACTTCAGTCCGGTGGCATATTACGGGCACCTAATTCCCGCAATTCATCCCCTGAAACATAACAATGAATGATGCAAAGTGGAAGCCGTCAATCCAGAACAGACTGTACTTCCCATCGTCTCAGGTCTCTGTCTTTCTCTCTCTCTCTCTCTCTCTCTCTCAACTTTCGGGTCTGTATTCTAGTTGGAAACTGAATTCTTTGATATGCTGATATCAAACTGAAAAAAATTCCACAGTACCATGTTGTGGCTGGGTGACTCCTGGTGACTTCTTGTAATCCCGATATTGAAAATTATTTCCTTTTCACTGCCTGTAAAGCAGTGGATCTGACATAGCCCATAAGTAAATCATAACAGTATTTTATGCGTCTAAATTGCTAGTATGTACGTCTGTAAAGTATAGTGGATGCCGTATAGTGGATCCACCTGTTCAACAACAGTTCCTTAAGAACCAATTAAATAGTAACAACAAAGTCAGATATGTGGTTTTAAGTTTGGTTATCATAAAGTTAAAGTTTTGCCCTTACAGAGGCATTCTTAGAAGCCTTCCATGTGAAGGGACACAGAACTTACTTCCTTGGCCAAGCCTGTAGAATTTTTGCTTAGTGTCGGTGTAATAAATTGCATCCGAATTTGGTTTACAGCCGAAAATGTGTGTGTGTGTGTTTTATGTGCGCGAGGAGCGAGCGCACACGCGCGCGCGCGCGCGCGCGCTGGCGCCCGTGCGCGCGAGTGTGTGTGTGTGCGTAGGTGGGCGAAAGTGTCTTCCTGGACCTCGTACATTTGTACATTTTTATGGAGTACAGTTTTGACTAGAGGAAGCCTAGGGTTTAACGTCCCGTCGACTGCATGGTCATTAGAGACGTAGCTCACTCTCGGATTTTTGGGTAAAGATGGGGGGAGGAAATCGGCCGTGCACTTTCATAGCTACCACCACGGCATTTGTCTGGGGTGATTTATGGAAATCACGGAAAACCTAAATCTGGATGGGTGGAGATGGTTTTGAACCTCCGTCCTCCCGAATGCTAGCCCAGTATATTACCACTGCGCCAACTCGCGCGGTACATTTTTTATATATCACTTCCACGTGTTATAGTTTTTAACACTGTACAGAGGTCTGTCACTCATCTGGTATTTATTAATGAAAAGCATGTTTCTCGTTCTAATACGTATTTAATTTTGTATTTGTTGTTCTCGATCTTTGTTTCAAAAGGGAAGGCGATGTACAAATTTAACCGCAACTGTGCGCAATGAATAACATGTATCCAGAATACCTTTTACTACAAATCAGTTTTCACGGCAGGTTCTCGTTATTATTGTATTATCATTTTGAAGAAATCTCCCAGACCAATTATTGGAATACAGTTTGCATTATTAGAAGCTTTTCCACGCTTGTAAAAGTCAATGTCATTTGGTACTGGGGTCCCGCTAAAGACATTAGACCTATCGCAGTAGGGAGAGCTCATAAATAATTTACGTAGTTACGAAGTGTGACACACTACCGGAACTAGGTGTCTGCCAGATAAGGTCGCAAGACCTGTTCTGAGACGCCATAACTCCTCCGGGGCGCGCGCCATGGCCGCTACGTCCCGTAACAACAGACGTGAATTTGTGTTACGTAACCACAGACATGGAGTCAACCAGAATTCATATATTTCCTTTGTCATTACTTCTTTGTATAGCACGCCATGGTCGCTACATATATGTCGGTCTGTGCTCAACAGCGTTTTCAAGGAAAGTCACGGCGGTACGCAATATGGACAGTACGAAAATCTACTGCACAGGCAGCAAATTCATACTTTAGCTGACGCGCAGGAGTAGCCGAGAGGTCTGGAACGCCACGTTGTGAATCGCGCGGTTGCCCGCGTCGGAGGTTCGAATCCTTCCTCGGGCATTGACGTTTGTTGTCTTTTGTATAAGTTAGTTCATAAGTATTTTTTAAGTTTAGGGACTGATAACCCCGCAGTTAAGTCCCTTAAGCTTTACAAACATTTGAACACACTCTAGCTTCACCTGACGCCTTCGTTCTGAAGAGATCCAATGGTAGTAGCAAGTAAACGCCTGATCGTATGCAACCCACTTGACTGTGCGGGTACGGAGGTTGCGTAATTTTAAGGGAGACCGCAGTTATATTGAATCGAGTGAAGCAGTTTTCGTTGCATTTGATATATCTTCTTGATTAACCTATAAACTGACAGCTTAATGTGCTTCACGAAAATGCGATAAATGTTGGTCTTTTATTTCAAGCTAAAGTATTCTGCGGATCAATTTACAGCATTTGCTAGCCTGAAAGTGGCTATATTCCGTGCTACACGGCAGACAAAGTTGTGGTTTACAGTTCTTATCGTAAGAGGCAAAGTCATATGCTCTGATATATCTGAAATGTCAAAGTTTAGCAATATGATAACGGTTAATATATGTCCAGTTCGTATAAATTTAGTAAGTCTATTAGAACCTCACTGATGGTCAGAGTATTAAAGCTTTTAGTGTGGTAGTTGAGTGGCTCCTATCGAATGTAGAAAGAGTTTACATTCGTCAATTCATAGGTTTCTAATACACGATTTGTTGTTTCGTCATTTTTATAGTATTCTGATACGTAATTTGTCATTTACTATTCATACCGTGTGAAAAAGCTTTAGCCATTCGTACCACTTCATCTTAATTCATATTTTTCAATTTTTTCGTGTTCTGGTGGACAATCTTCTTAGTTTAAAGCATAAAAAAGACATGATCGCAATTAATATATTTTTCTTTTTAGAGTCCGTTTTCGGTACACTTAGGATACCATCAACTGGTCACTTGTGTCCTAAGCTTTCCATTTCGTGAATGGCGCATGATGATATATCGCCGAGAAAGAAAAATGAATTTATCATTTGCAATCTTAACATTTTAATACTTTGATCTCTAACTCCTGTTAAATGTTTAAGAACGTAACATGATGAGGGTTTGGGATGGAAATAAAACGGCAGATGTACTCCTTTTTTTCTTTTATTTGTAAAGCAATTGCCTTTTGGTAGGATTACAGATTAGTAAAGTTCATGAGTTTTCGTAGCAGCGCCCACCAGAGGCCTCTTGCGGAAGTCGCCGGCGATGACTGCGACGTCCCACCGGATCAGGTGTCTCGGCAGCCGCGGCGCGGCGTCGGACGCACCCCAGACTGTGATCGGCGTCGGAGGGCGACCTTGCCTAGAGCTGAGGAGGGGCTCAGTGTGATGCTGTGGCACGGGCCGACACAGCGAACTGCGCAGCAACCAAGTGCCGCAGCTCACGGAACCCTCCCTCTCCAGCCTCGGAAATCCCTCCTCTCTCCAGACTGCGGATTCCGTCTTATACCAATTAAAAGTCGCGCCTCCTCATAGCGAGAGAAGGCGCCACTCCCCGACCGCAGCCTCTGCTGCTGCCACCGACCCCTGCAGTGGTGTGATGAGCCACACACTCCCCCGCGAGGCGGCGAACGACGCGGTGGCGAACGCCTTGACCGACAACTCGCGGACTGGCCGCTGCTACCGGTCCTGGCGCTGCTGGTCACGTGGAGCAGTTGGGAGTGCTGCTTATCGGATGGCTCGGCTACATCAGCTGGCAGGACTCTGTAATAAACATATGTGCCACTTTCTTACACGTCTACTAAGCCATATGGGTAAATGTGTCCATACCGGAATTCCATACAAGTTCGTATACATATATGTGCCCCTTTCTTAAACGTCTACTGAGCCATATGGGTAAATTTGTCCATTTCGGCATTGAATATAAGTTCGTATACAACACTGAAACTAGTCTTAGGTTTTTCAAGAATAGGAATGCTTGCAGAAAGATACAAATTAAGAATATTGGACGCTTGTAGTGAAAAAGGGAGCTATTAGAAACTAATATTGAAAAGGCGAAAAACGTAAAGTGTTGCATTAGTGACATTTGTTCCTACCTACCTTCAACCGAGTGCCCTGGTTATCGCTGGTAGTCCCAGTGTGCCAGCGCCTCCAGTCGGTAGTGAGCGGTACTCATCCGCCGCAAAGGACTGACGGCCGCCAGCTATGGCAGGAGGCCGGGCCACGTCTGTGACGTCACACGCTGCACCTGACGCACGGCATCCGGGAGCGGCGGCAGTCTGCGTCTACAGGGCGACGTGCTTCCGACTCGTAGGTGAAGCTTTCTCGAAGATTCAAATTCATAAATAAAACTGAAGTATCAGTCCACAGCAGCTGTCTCAGCTACTGCGGGAAGTGGCGAGATAAGCGGGACCGCACAATAACTGTTGGCCCACAGCCCGACCTCGCCACCCGGGTGTCTTCTGAAGAAGTTGCCGGGCACCGCGGCGCTCCTACTTTTATAGCCTTCCGACAATGCCTGGTATGGTTTCCGCGGAAACTTCTCCTCACATCGTCCTTTCACCCATTGTTTCCAAAAATTTCATTCGCAAATATCGCTGTAGCCCAATTATCCTTGATCTTCTGTGCGTAAAATGTTACGATAATCCTCTGCACTCATTATTCGCCTCTTCTCATAATAAGAATTTCTCAAATTCTCTGGCAGGGTGTTGTCATTAATTGACTGTAACAGCATACAGGATGAATTAGACAAAATTTCTAGTTGAAGAATGGAAGCTAGCTTTAAGTGTAGAAAAAGGTAAGGTGATCACATGAATAGGAAAACAATCCCATGATTTTGGAATACAGCATTAGTAGTGAGCGTCTTTATGCAGTGGCGTCATTCAAATATCTTGGCGTAACAGTGCAGAGCGATAAGAAATGGAACGTACGTTTAATGCATCTATCATACAGATGTCTAATATTGTTTCTCAATTCGATATTTAGGTATTTTGAGCCGTTTCGATAGGGAAATGTCCATGCGTAAGAATCAATACGCATTCCTCACACACCATTGGTTTAGTGTCATCACAAATATCGCTGTATCTCAATTATCATCGATCTCCTGTGCATAAAATATTATAATTAACCTCTGTCCTAGTCAATTGGCATATTTTCATGATATAACTTCGAGATTAATACTTTCTAACATGTTTATAGAACTATCATATAACTGTATAATATTGCTCCTCATTTCGATATTCACGTATTTTGAGCCAGACTCAATGGTCAGCTTGACGCCAGGTTCTTAGTTATTCGGTTTACCAGCAGATGCTTACAAGGAAACCTCCCATCCTGAGATGGGACTACGCACGATAGTAGTGTTCGTTAAGGGTATCCACTGAAAGAAGTTTTAAAGCGCACCGTACAGAAAAATTTGACTATAATGGCTCTGAAGTGTAACTCATAAACATCTCATGTAGCAGTCGATGCGATTGGTAGCGTTACCTGTGAAACTATCTCAGGCAATAGCCTGTTAAGTGAATGATGAGGGTTCGATTCTACCTGCTAGCAGAGTTTCTGTTAATCGTTTCAAAACCGATGTTGTTGTTGTGTTGTCAATAATATGAAATATCATCAATTACATCTCAACGAACTCTATATTATTTATGAAATAACGGTTGTATGTTATTAAAATTTAAATTTCTTTTAACACGAATAATTTCAAATGCTATTTAGAATTTGTGTAGGTAGATTAAAGCGTTGCATGCAACGGTCATTACAGTTTTATTGAAAATTTGGTGATATTGTAAGCTATAGAAAGATTATAAATATTCGCTGTAATATCGAGGAACCAGTTTCTTCGTGGAAAAGCAAAGTATTCCTCTGACAGTACAGTATGTACGCAAACAGGCAGACGTTCATGAAAAGTAAAATAAATAACAAAAATATTCCTCGAACGTTGTTTCAACCATGGGTCGTACACGTGACAAGCGAAGACACTACCACGTGAACTACTCGACCGCGAGCTACTGGACCACACTGCATCAGAATCTTGCGTGACAAGGCTATCAGTTTTATATATGTGCTGCGCTTTAAACTTTAGAGTCCCTCTTGTTGGACATTTCTGGATAGTGCGCTTTACGACTTCCACGAGCGGACACCTTGAAGTATACTACTGTCTTACGAAGTTTCCTCCCGTAAATTAAATGTCTGTAAATCAGGCTCAGCTGCTGAGTTGTTAGTCCGTAGCTTACAAACTACTTAAACTAAGGTAAACTAACCTAAGGACAACACAAAACTCCATACCCGAGGGGGACTCGTACTCCCGACGGCGAACGGCCGCGCGCACTGCAGCATGCTGCCCAAATGTACACGGCTAATCCCCCGCGGTTTCCCTCCCGAACTGAATGGCCGAGACCGGAATATTTCCTTGTTAGTGAAGAGAGTAATACCTTACTTTTCTTCAGAACAACTTCCTGACCTTATTTTAGACATAAAAAGATGACAGAATCAAGCACATTTTCTTGTAACGGAACTGTGAACCAGAAACGTGAAAGATACTTCAAATGTACACAAGACAGCCTTTATGTTGGGTTTCGTCGCCGTGGTGAACTACGACCACAAAATACACCACGTTAAAACCAAAGGAAATACCTGAATTGCTCGTACTAAATTAGAAAGAGGTTTTTTTTTTTTCAATGTCAAACACAGAGTGCGGATCTTAGTATCTTATGATGTAGACGATTTCAGTGAGCAGGTGCACCTGTCATCGTCTTCATTATAAAACCTAATATCTAATGACCGAGCTCTGGATTTTTTCCTGTTACATAGTGGTATTGTTATATAAAGATTTTCCAACGCTACCTACGCAAGAATTGCAACCGTCACACGAAGTAATTATAAATGACCTGTTTCAGTGCCACAGTAATTATTTATCATGCTTTTGTATTCGTTATTGAACCATAAGCTTTTCAGTTTCAATTAAATTTTGAAACATCATAATTCGAGACAAAAATTAACTTTTCAGTTGTTGAACGAACCAGTTTGGACGCCTTTACTTCGGGCTTCCCATGGTTTTTATTTGATGTCGACTCACAAATTGGAAAGCATCTTTGTTTAAACCATTGCAGTTTACCGCTTGAAACTTTACTACCAAGGGAGAGATTGGAATCATTGTAAAAACATTACCTTCCATCCTCCCTCCCTCCTCCCTCCGTCCATGATCTTGCCTCTGAAATCCACCTCGTACGGCATAATTTCTCTGTAAAAACTTAGTAGTCAATGTTCCATAATTGTTTTATTCGAATGTTTTAGGATTGAGCATTTTAGTCAGAGTCGCTTTTAACAGGATTGAAGTCCTGCACGACGCGTCTCTGAGGAGTTCACATTTGACATCAAATCTCTGTGGGGAATAGTTCACCAGAATGTAGCGAAACTACGATACAGTTGACGAATGTAAGCAACCTGTTAGGTAGGTATTCAAGGAAATAGCACTTCCTACGCATAGAAGACGTTGTGGTGCTTCATTTTGTGCCACGGTATTGATGGTACCCATACAGATTAAGATGAAAGTAAAATAGCTGGTACGTATCTAACTTGTAGGATCACAGTTCGAAATCAGTAAGTAAATATATCGCATCCAAAATAGAAGGAAGTGACTAGACATTTGGACCAGAAAGTAAATGGGTCAATAACCCCCTCTCCTCCAGCTTTTCTCATGTAATCGGTCGAATTATAAGTTTGACATCTTGTTTGAAGGTACTTCAGTTGAAGATTTGAAGGCCTTAAAATCCACTAAATAAATAGGAATTACTATTACATCAGACTTAAACTGGAAAGAACAAGTAAATAATGTCGTAGGAAAGGTGAACGAGAGACTGCATTTTATTGGCAGAACACTTAAGATATGCAACAGAACTACTAAAGAGACTGCAAACATCACGCTTGTCCGTCCTTATTTGGGGTAATGATGCCCAGTGCGTGATCCTTATCAAGTGGGTTTGACGGAAGGCATCGAAAGTGTCCAAAGAAGGGCCGTCCATTTTGTGTTTACATGATACAGGGGAGACAGCGTCACGGAAATCATACAGGATCTGGACTGGGAATCATTACAAAATGTTCAAATGTCTGTATAGCTTATGGGACTTACCTACGGGGTCATCAGTCCCTAAACTTACAAACTACTTATGAAATAACTAAGACTAAGGAGGCACAAATATCCATGCCCGAGGGGGGATTCGAACCCCCGACCGTAGTGGCCGTGAGACCGTGACTGGAGCGCCTCAGTCCCCTCGGCCACCGCGGCCGGCGAATCATTACAACAACGGCGCTTATCGCTGCGCGTGGCCTACTTACGAAACTCCAATCACCAACATTCTCCTCCGAATGCGAAAATATATTGTTGACTCCCGCTTACATAGGTAGAATAGATCATAAGAATAAAATACGGGAAATCAGAACTGGATCGGGGAGATAGAGGTGTTCTTTCTTTCCGCGCGCTATTCGAGAATGGAATGGGAGATAAATATTACAAAGGTGGTTGGATGAACCCTCTGCCAGGCACTTAAATGTGATGTGTAGGGTATCCCATGTAGGTGAAGAAGACGTCAGTGAAATTTCATTAGATATGGCTTTTCATTTTCTTTTTGAGTGTAAAACGGTAACGTACTTTATGCATTACCGATAATCATAATAGTGAAAACCCACGTCGACGTGAAATGCAACGTAGATTACTACCTCTATCAGTCTGTAGTGGTGATGGAGTACGTAAGTAGCACTTCTGCAAAACATGGGAAGATTCAGGTCCCCCGCAGCGCCTTCAGGAGCCGTCGAGCGCTCGGGCTGCCTCTATATTGATATTCATGAATGCGGCCGATGGTAACAACAGCTCTTGCCCTCATGTTTTGCAAATAATGAACCAAATTTTCAGACTCGCGACGGTCAACCATAAATTTCCATCTAATATCCAGGCGTGCGGCACCTCGCCTACGTGTCCGTGGAGTTTTCCGGGGCGGGACTTAAACTTTAGATCGCGTCTGGAGCACCGCGCCCAGAAGAGGACTTGTTGTTGTGAATTATTAAGGGCGATGAACGCGAGAACAAGCGTCCGCTCCACGGAGCACTGAGTGCAGAGGTGCCGCCGCCCCCTTTTATTTAGTGGGGCGTTCTTCGCGCCCGACGGACCCTACATCTCCATTACCTGCACAATAACGCCTTCAGAATGAGATCTCGCCGCTCCATTTACAGCTCCGGAGCAGAACGGTTTACCGGATGAATAACGGTTACTGGCCGACGTTAGCGCCCAACTCTGCAGTCAAGATCGCGAGCACCTCGCAAGAATTCCGGCCGCTCTCCTCGGAGTCGGCGTTTAGCGTGCACTGCACTTTTGCAGACGCCCTTGCTGAAGTCGTCACACTTGGCCTCCTTTTGAACCTCGGTCTCAAGAGACGGCCCAAAGTGGCCATTAGAATTTAAGTGCTATCACAGTACCTAAGACAAGACTGTAGCGATGTTCAGGAGGTTAAAGGGTGGAGAATATGGGACGGGATATGGAAGGCGTACCATTGCAGTAGGAAACGACCGTTCGACAACTTACAAGTAACAGTTTACAGGACATGTAATTAGAAGTGCTCGGAGCCATTTTCATGGAGGTGGTCACCGGTTTGAGTCCCAAAAAATTGAATTCCTTGAGCTACAGAGTGTTTTTTTTTTTTTTTTTTTTTTTTTTTTTTAATTAAAAATTGCCTGTTAACCTCTGTACTCGCAAGATAAATTTTTTGTGTATGAAGGTGACGGGATTTCATCTTCTTTCAAAGTTGTAACAGGTAATAACATAGAAAAGCATAATAATCCCTTATAAAAATTGAAATATGGTTGACTGATCTGTCAGAGAGCAAAAGGGAAGTGTTATAGGGCTCCTGCTCTTCCTTCTTTTCATAATCCATTTAGGATCCACTTTGGGTAGCTCTCTTTGATTGTTCGCGGATGATGCTGTCATTTACTGGTTAGTAAAGTCACCAAAATATCAAAAGCAATTGCAAAATGAATTAGCTAAGATAACTGCATGGTGCGAAAATTGGCAATTTACCCTTAATAATGGGAAGTGATATGTCATCCATATGACCGTAGAAAGGAATCAATTAAACTTGCTGTATATGGTAAATCAGTCAGAACTATAGGCCGTCCATTCAACTAAACACCTAGGAATAACTATTACTATTACTATTACGAACAAATTAATTTGGAAAGAACACATAGAAATAATTGTAGTTAAACCGAACCAAAGGTTAGTTCCATTGGAAGATGCAACAGTTCTACTAAAGGAACTGCCAACACCACATCTCTGCAAGGTATTTTGTAATACTGCTGGCATTGTGGAATCCACACCATGAGGAACTGAGGACGATTTGTACAACATAGAAGGACAGCTCGTTTTGTATTATCGCGGTATAGGGGAGAAAGAGAGACAGAGAGAGAGAGATAATGTCAAGGAAATGAAGCACGATTTGGGGTCGAAATCATTAAAAGAAAGACGTTATACGTTGCGGTGAGATCTATTTGCGAAATTTCAAACACCGACTTTCACTTCCGAATCTGAACATATTTTGCTAGCACCCATCTACACTGGGAGACGTGATCACTATAATAAAATAAAATAAATAGATCGGAAACAGAGTGGTTTAGGTATTTCTTTTTCCCGCGAGCTATTAGAGAATGTAACTGTAGAGAAATACCGTAAAAGCGGTTCGATGGTCCCTCTTCCAAGCTCTTCAGTGTAACTTGAAGAGTATATGTAAATGTAAATAGATGTAATCCTTCATCGCGTGCTGTAGTAGAAGAAAGTTAAATTGTTTGAGGATGGAAAACCACTAGAACCAAAAAAGCAGGCTTATTATGTAAGCAATTGTTTCTCTTTAGTTAGTTTATCAGTGAGCCGTAAAGTCAATGAGGTGTGCTGAAAGGGAAGTTTTTCTCTGCAAACTATACACTGACCAAACACTAGCACATAATCTCTGTTCGCCAGACAATTGGTGTTAATATACTGCACTTTTTTTTAAAGAAAAGGGGCGATCTAAATTATTATTGGATATGTCAAGATCGCTGATCATTACTTTATTTTAAATAACCGGTTTCGACAAAATTAGCAGTCACCTTCAGAGCTCTACATTTTAAAACATAGCACCTCTCCATACAGTATTTACAGTTCTAGCGTATTGCATCATGATTTATGAGAATTTACATCTGCTCGTCCTTTATGATATTATATATATGATATATGATATTATATATATGATATATATATCTGTCAACAAACTGATGACAGCGGAAGATGTGAGACGTATTTACATTGAAACCGTTGTGTTGAATGACTTTTTATTATTTAGAAAAATACAGCAATCAGTCGGAATTTTTTTTTAATTGCAGCAGATCTAAATTTCGGTTGATATGTGCTAAAAGGTAGATTATAACATTTACATTTATTGAATATTTATCTTGAAGATCACGTTCACGCTATTGCGTCTTCATCAGTGTAATCTTCAACATGAAGAGTGAATACTCCTGTGTTTTTATCAACGTTTTAAGGAATGATAAGTGTCACGCAGTGACCTGCCACGTTAAAAAATAATGTCTGGTTGTTATTGTAGTTGCAATTACACCTACATTAAGCTTTCCTGCAAAGCTTTATCTACTGAGGAAATGTCATTAATGGAAGCCTCAATGGAAATGAAACCCAAAATGACTTACAAAGTCTGAATAAAAAGTAATGAGACAATTTTCTGTTAAATGAAATTATTGTCAGAAGTATTTATATATACACTCCTTCAATGTAACTGGCATCATTATCTATGATAATTTTTTCACTGTTTGGAAGGCGTCGTATACCATTTGTGCACGCATTTCTGTTAATTCCCCATACTGACCGTCCTACGCCACTAGTAAAGCCATCACTTATTTTGTACCAGATCCCTCACAGAGGTTCTTCCACGTCGGCTAAGGGGAGCTCATGTCAGACACTTAGAATCTCCCGATGCCAGCGACACAAGAGGTCAATGATAGCATCAGCGGGTGTTGGACCGTGTAGAATGATGGAGTTCTGTTTCATTAAATGTCGAATTCGCCTGAGCGGTCTACGAAAATTGTGTTGTATAAACGCACTGTAGTTGGCAACGTCTACAGCATGATTCAGTATTATCCCATTGATATCATACCTTTACAAAATGTGGATTACGCGCTTTTTCTGTGGATGGGAAGAACCAGGTTGCCTCCGGTCACTGGATACGTATTTGAAGATTATTTAGTAGGATCACATCTAGGTTACGTCGAAACGTGGAACTAAATAATTCCTCCCTTTTCGTACCGGCCCAACAAACCTCGTGTGACGTCACAGCAGTGTCAGTGTTGAACCTCGAACATTTCATAGGGTATCGAGCGTGCTGTAGTATTGCAGTGACTCAAAAATTCGTGCTTAATGTGGAGCACAGTTTCGTGGCATACTTAACATTTCTGCTGCTAACTCATTCACAGTTCAGCGATGATTAACATTTAAATAGAAACCAAGAGGTTGAATAGCATTGTTCTCTACTGGGATCGTCCTGTATGGGGCTGATCTCTACTCGATCTCCGCCTAAACTTAATGCTGTAGCTCATAATGCGACGATGTAGTGTATGACAACACTGCGGCACTACATGCTGTGTGCAGTCCGTGGAAACTATGCAGGGTGTATCAAAAAGAATGGCGCAAGCTTACACAGGTGAAGGTACACAATAATAGAAGCAACACAGTCCCGGCAATCATGGTTCCTGTAATGTCCTTCCGACCCGATGAGTACCGCTGGGCCGTTCTTGCCCGAAGATGCGATATAGATGGGGACGTCATCACCGCATTCCAGACCGTTGTGTCGGTTTTCCACACCACAGCCGCTAGTTTCCAATCAAATAGCGCCTCAGTTGGCCTCACAATGGCTTAGTACAACACCACCTGGCAGATGCGGACGGTTACCCATCCAAATGCTAGCCACGCGCGACAGCACTGAAGTCGGTTAGAAAAATGTTCAAATGTTTGTAGAGCTTATGGGACTTAACTACGGGGTCATCAGTCCCTAAACTTACAAACTACTATTGAACTAGCTACAACTAATGCCGAGGGGGGATTCGAACCCTCGGCCGTAGTGGTCGTGCAGACCGTGACTGAAGCGTCTCAGTCCCCTCGGCCACCGCGGACGGCAGTCGGTTAGATAACGGGAACTAGTGTCTCCACTGCAGCACGGCCGTTGATATAACAATATCTTTCAGACAAATATAATTTCTTTTTGTGAAAAGAAAATGTCTTACAACGGTGAAAACTCAAGCATAATTAGCTTCAAATACCACGCGTATCAGGTACTGACAAGAGTGATTTAAAGATGGTTGGGGAATAAAATCCGTCAATGTCGTATACGGGGCGAAGTTCTGGTGTTATTAGTAATTCGAGATCGCCCTAATAATCAACATATAACCATAGTATTTGCAGTCCGAAAGAAAGCATTCGACTGCGTAAGACGTTGCAAGGGTTATAATTTGTTGTGAAAGTAGCAATTATCTAGCTACGATAAACGGGTAATGTGCGGTGCGTACAAAGACCATGAGTGTCCACTGAAAATTTAAGGCGAAGAACGAAATTCTGGAAAATAATAAGTATGTAAAACATCGATATTTGATTATCCCTCTCCCTTTATCGCTTAAGAGTGGAGTTATACATTAGGGTGAGAGGTCATTAATAATAATATTAGGCATAGTCATTTTACACTTATTGAAAGTGAAGAGGAATTACAGGGCGTGTTTAATGAAATGAAACATAATGGGTGCAATACAATTATCGAGAGAAAACTGAACGAAGGCATAAGTAATGAGGAGAATCCGAAAAGACATGAACGATAAACCTAACGTAACGAAGGGTAAGTACGAAGTAGACGAAAAGATGTAATTACTTTATCTTAGAAGAAAAATTCCACGTGACAGATGCAAGGAGAAGATAAATATCAGACTAGCACATACAAAAAATGTCCCACTCAAGTCTTTCACCCCAGATATGGCTGGAACTACTATATATTGAAAAACACTTTCACGGCCATGAACGTACGGCATGGGCGTATGAAAGTAGGTACTATGAGACAGTCTAAAACGTAAAGAAATATTATTTTAGGCCGGCCGCGGTGGCCGAGGTGACTGAGGCGCTCCAGTCACGGTCAGCACGGCCACTACGGTCGGGGGTTCGAATCCCCCCTCGGGCATGGATATTTGTGCCGTCCTAGTTCGTAAGTAGTTCATAAGTAGTTTGTAAGTTTAGGGACTGATGACCCCGTAGTTAAGTCCCATAAGCTTAACAAACATTTGAACATTTGAATATTATTTTAAACTCAAACTCACGTTATTTTAAATGGATACACCGTATTATTTTTTAAGCAATCAATAGCACAAAAAATCACAAAAAGAATGGCGTTGGTTGCATCGCGATGCGTCAATTACCTGCGGAAAAACTGCGATGCGAAGTTGACGTTTGAAACACATGAGGCGCGCTGCTAGCTCGTGTCCGAGACTCAGCCGTGAGTCTCGCTTGAGTTTCGGACACGCGCTAGCAGCGCGTATCATGTGTTTCAAACGTCAACTTCGCTTCGCAGTTTTTCCGCAGGTAATTGACGCATCGCGATGCAACCAACGCCATTCTTTTTGTGATTATCTGTGGTGAAGCAGTTGAGGGGACACCCTGTATATGTGTCTATCAGAGACAGATCTCAATTTTACGAACAAGTTTCAAAGGAAATAGGCCTAATGTTGCTAGAAAACTCTGAAAGCAAGTCAATCACTTATTTTGGTGCTGGAGAAAGGTTTCGCGATATGGAACTGTAGATAACTGAGGAATTGTTTTCAAAAAATCGGCGAATAGCGAAAGTTTTGTTCCAATGTTTGTAAACCTAAGGGACCAAACAGCTGATGGCATCGGTTCGTTGACTTACAAACTACTTAAACCAGCTTATGCCAAGAACAACACTCACAACCATGTCCGAGGAAGGAGTCGAACGTCCGATGGAGGCTACGTGCAATCCGTGGTATGGCTCCTCACACTGCGCGGACATTGTCACGCGACAATGACATTAACAAGGAGGAGGAAAGGGTTAATAGCACACAAGACTTCAGGAAAGATGTTTCATGGTACTCCCGGTAGTTTGTAAAGAAATAAGCGAAACGATAATGGGGGAGGAGGATAATGAGAAAGGCGAGAAAGACATGGCTGCCGACCGAGAGGTGAAGAGCTGGATAGTGAGGATAGGAGGAGACGATCACGGAAAAGAGGCAGGGGAGTTGCATTTGAACACAGGAAGGAAACTAATGGGGTTAATGCAAGTAATGTTACAGTGAGCTACGTGGACCGTTAAACGATGGGAACGGGCGTGGTGGAGACGGAAATAGAGTGGAGAAGGCTGGAGATATAGAAGAAGGAGGAGACATAGTGGGACGGAGGATTGAAGATTAAAAGAGAGAACCGGAAGGATAGGACGACGAATAGGACGACGACATGGACTAACAGAGAACAAGTAAATAATGGGCAACTGCGTGTTCTTGGCTAGTTTCTCAAATACACGTACGACACTAATCCCGATTACATAGGCAGAAGTATTTCCATACATTGATATATATATATATATAAACCGGGGGATACACGCGAGTAGCTAAGAACAGGCAGATAAAGGTAAATGCTTCTGAAATCCGTAAAGAAGTTTATAAAAACATAATAATAAAATTGAAACAAAAATCAGCTCGAATGTGACACTCTCGATTGGAGTTCGGGAGAGCTATTTGCTGGAGTGGGTACCAACGTATAAATGTGGAAATTGTATCATTAGTTATTAATGAGTAGAGGATATAAGCTGTCGTTTGCCGTAGGAGCAATACCATGCAGTCACCGCTTCCATTTAGCGTATTTAAGTTCTGGGATATTCGCAAACACCATTCCGATTAAAATGACTCGCTAGTCGACGTTTGTCACGAGGCGCAGTAATGGCACATAGACCGCTGGATAAATATCGGCTGTAGGTGACGTACAAACACGACGGACCACCTAAAATGCTATTAGTATACTTAATAAAGTGGAGCGCTACTGGCAGAGACCGCAACCAGTCAGTTCAGCAATACAAAAATCTCTATTGACCGCTAATTTTAAGTGACCAGTAGACACGTTCTATAGTCCTCAAATTAATGTTGTAACCTTATCAAAAGTGACGCACTACGTATGTGAAAAAATGGCAGTCAACCATCTCCAGCAGAACTAAAATCATGAGCACTTCGTTCACGGCAATTAAAGATTACTTCTATGACGGAACTCCGATAGAAAATTTTTAGATACAGCGCAAAAAGAAAAAAAAAAAAGTATTTTCTCACTATCATTAATTACCTGAAAATATCATCACTCTGGCTACTGGTTACTCGAGCTACCGTATTACGAACTCATCAGCAATCCAGCTTGGCACTTAATTTCAGATTATTAACAACACAGACCGATTCCAAACATAAATGAATCATAGGGTGAAAAATAAGAGCGAATAAAAGTGTCAATACTATTATGAAAAGACGTAAAAGGGTATTAAATTATTAGTGGAGGTGTCTAACCGTCTATTACAACTAAAAGAAAAGGTTTTCTACGCTCTACTCGTTTCGATTCTTTATTTGGGGTGCACCACCATTGGCGGTTTTCTGTATTACTCCATGTGTGTCTTCATGGAGCTCTTTGTGTGTTCTCCAGGTGGATGTACATTATGGTTCTTGACGAACACATGGATATCAAGAGCCAAAATATACATCCACCTGGAGAACACACAAACAGCTCCATGAAGACACACATGGAGTAACACATAGAACCGCCACTGATAATGCTTCACAAATAGAGGCGAAACGCGTATGGCACCAAAATCACCATCCATTTAGTTGCAATAGACTGTTATACAACTCCACTAATTTTCTAATCAACTAAACGAAAAATATAGGAATGTATTCGAACTTAAAAAATACAATAAAAAATAAAAAATAAAGTAACTTTTATATAGAAATAAAAGATAATAACCAATGGTAGGGTCTGAACCTATGACCTTCGGTATAAGGAGCTATCGCTTTACCAGAGTGCTAAGCAACCGCTTTGTTAAAAATCTCTCCATTCCAATACACAGAAGAATAAAACGGAACTGTAATCTTCGAAGAGCTCGTTTTCACTTAAATAATACGAAGTTCATTCGATGTCAGCTGACATTTGTGATGTAACACTTGTATATGTGAAATTAAATCACACCTTGTACAAAAGGATTCAATAGCGTGTGCTTAGTGCTGTGCATTGAGTACGTATTCCATTACCACCGTTATCCATGTCTTGTTTTTCGTATGGTTATCATTAAATGATGGAATGTGAAATAAAATGGGCAGGTCTATGAATCGGGAAGAAAACAAGTCGAGTAAGGGAGCCAGACAAGGAAATAGAAGTGAACTAACCGATTGTTGTGGCAGTTTGGCCACGGCGAACAGTTCGGCCGTGACGTTGAGCGATCTGATTGGAGTAAAGCATGTCCTGAACTGTCCACTAGCAAGTAATTTTAAGCAGACTACAGGTTATTAACTCTGCAATATTTCTCAAGAGGCAGACAACTGTCTCACTGATGTCACGAAGAACAGCTCTCGGGGATCTACAACGGAATTAGATCTAATGCAACTGAAACAAATCTGTACGATGGGACGAAAAAATGAACAGTCGTTCTCGAAACTCATAAGAAGGCACCTCATCCATATATACATACTGAATTACTTTTTTTTTCGCACAAAGCTGATGCTGGCTTTCGACGCCCAACGTTTAGCTTTTAATAAAAGCAGCAGGAAACCAAATGCGCGCACATTTTGGAGCAGCATTTCACAAAAAATAATTGCTGTTCTATCCCCCAATACAAGGACGTAATTGTCGATTGTTCGCTGGCGTGCTAATTAGGAAGCATCTCTCTGGCGCGCTCTGGCGCGGCGCGGACGGACGGCGGCGTTTGAGTGCAAACAGCTGCCATTCCGGGTGTTTCCGCACGGTTTCGCTGTCGATCGGACCGTCCGAAAATGGCTTCATAATGCGCTTCGCGATTGACGGCGGGCTGACAGTAATGGCGAACGCTCGCAGGCGGCGGACAGCGCCGTGCTGTAACCGCCCGAATTGCGTGTCATCCGCAAAATTCATTCTGCTACAGCCGTGCTTAATATAGAGCCGTTTTATTTCTCGCGCGTCGCGTAAAATTTGAAATGCGGCCAAAAATTTTCGCGGAGGGAGGGGGGGGGCGAGGAGGGAGGAGGGTTGAAAAGTTGCAACGCTAGCGCGCGGGTTTTTTCGCGCATGCGCAGTGGCGCGCGCACGTAATCACCTGTAGCCCACCACACAGTGCCGAGGATGTGCGCACAACGCCCACACGTCGGCGGGGCGACCGGCCGAAAATAAAAATAAAAAAAATGCACAGGGGTCGAAGGGCGGATGGGGTTGGGGAGGCAGGGGGAGAGTTCCGCAACATTCGAAATAAAGCCGCCGCTTTATGGGCCGTGCAACGGTTTGGACGCACCCAGTGAGAAAAATATTACCAACAATACGTAACAATTTTTACCCGCGGATCGTTTTAATCCATATGGAAGTCCTGAACTAATAATTTCGTATTCTTTATGGCCCTGCCGCTAGTGTCCACTCTATAATAACCATAAATATGACGATGTGTGAAACAAAAGGCATCCGAGCCCGTCACGAGGACGGGTCGCAGTCTGACGTGTTTTACGCTTATTCCGGGAACGATAAAATGCATGTATAAATGAATAGAAGGATAACTATGTAGGTAGCCTCCATTTGGATACGACGACGAAGAATATTGCCTTCGGTTAGAATGGTCAAACGACGCTAACACACAAATAAACACACAAGGACGCGCACACGCACACACACACGCAAAAAATGTAACGGTAGGAATTCCTTGCATTAAAGGATGAAAAGATGATAGTTTCAAGTTCATTTGCTTGTGGATACATTATGTCTTTCTGCCACTGAAATTAGAACCGGTGCCCATACAACGTATCGATGAGCAGTGTTTCTTGTAAGAAGTTGCTGATCGGAAATTTCTTTTCCTGTCAATGTCAGTGGAATTCTTTGACAGCTGATTGTTAGAGACAATAACATACTTATTATTTATTCCATCATATTTCGGGAGAGCTCCCGGGACAGCGACAATTCTTCGTCCAATATAAAGATGATGGAATACTATGTCCGCCGGGAAACATTCAAGAATCACAATAACATACTTTTCCCGTTAGTTTATCTGTTTCGTGAGAAGTGTTTCATACTTACTTCTCCTTCTCTGTACCCGACACTAAACAACTACAGTGTCATTTTCCCCCAATTTTCAAACCTATAGCGAAGTTCATACGTTGATTGAGATGATGACATCGATACAAGAAAGGAATGTCCTTTGAGAGCGTGCAATTTCTTTGCTAGTCGTTAATCTTAAGATTGCTTTAATGCGTTCCGACAAGAATTTCACCAACATCTTTATTTCAGAGCACATCTTCCACGTTACGTCTTCTGTTGTCTTGTGGATGTATTCCAATCTTCGTGTACCGTGATGATTTTACTCCCTACGCCTTCTACTAGTATTCCGTAGGTTATTCCCTTATGCCTTGAAACATGTAAAGTGTTGTATCCCTTCTTGTTATCAATATTTGGTATCTGTTCCTATCTTCGTCGTTCTTTCGGAGACCTCTTGATTCGTTTATTTTAGAGTTCACTTAACTTTCAACATTCTTCCGCAGCACCACATGTCAGTTTCGCATTTCCATGTTTCAGTGCTATAAAATATTGTGCTCAGATGCGCATATTCAGAAATCTATTTTTAAAGAATAAGTCCGCTCTGCCTGTAAAAAACTTTATTTGTATACGGTACGACCAGTTTCAAGTCTTAGAGGCGCAAGTAGAGGTAGGTATGAAAATGAAAAAATAATCATTTTCATACTTAAGGTGCGTCTTTAACAGGGAAACTGGTCGTACTTTCACGAATAGATTACAGACACAGTGGACTTGTTATACGTACCTCAGTGAAAGAGCGTACTGTTTATACAATGCGTTTTACAGTCAACTTTTCGAATTCGACACCTTGTTTAAGTAATGAATACAGTCAGAAATAAAATGTTATTTATTAATTTCGAATGTCTTTGCAGGCAAATATCACCACTATTTATATACTCTGAAAATGTCACGGCTCAGGTACTGCTTCAACACACTTATTACATCATCCACGGCCGATTTAGTCAGATATCTTCTGCTGGCTTATCAGAAGCAAAAAAAGGAAAAGAAAACTATAACAACGTATCTCAAAAATGCGAAAGGTACATGGACAATACCATTTGTCAAGAAACTTTCTGGTCTAACATATTTATTGTGAAACGAGTATACAAAGATATAATGTGCTGCTGGTGTTAGGGTATCCAATTTAATAGTAGGAAAGGAAGAGAGGATGCAAAAAGAAACACGCGCACTACAATATGCATGGTATACCGATACGTTGCTCAAATACGAGATTGCAAATTTAAATGTACATCCATGAATATAAGAGATAAATGGAAATTTTCCTATCCTTTACAATGAAATCACAAGGATTAAATTAGACAAAATGTTTAAATGTTTGTATAGATTATGGGACTTACAAACTGCTTATGAACTACTACTAAGGACGACACAAATATCCATGCCCGAGGGGGGGTTTCGAATCCCCGACCGTATTGTCCGTGCAAGTCGGCAAGACTCACCGCCACCAGTAGCACCTCTGAAGATGTCCAGCGCAGCTCTGGACGAAACGTCAGCAGCAGATTTGTTTCTGCGACCACGACCACATAACCCGGAAGATTCAACAGCAATTATTTCAGCCGATCGTGAAAGCCATCACTGCAAAACACGTATATACCAAAGTCGTATGAGAGATAATGTAAAGATCCCTTATTGCACTAGTGATACTCCCGCATCTGCAAAACTCTGCAGTCGTCCGTTAGAGGCCACCGCGTGTGTGCCATGCTGCATTGCACTTTGATCTGTCGGTTCGCCAGTAAGGACGGTGCAGTGTGCCTCCGAAGTTGCGTTTTGTGATGTTATTTGTTTGGTGAAGCGTCAGATGGGGTGGCGATTGCTAATCAATCCCGCTAATGTATTGCGATTAGTTGTGATGAAGTTACGAAGAACCCTTCTTCGTGAAGAAGGTGTTAGTGTAGAAGATGAATCATTTGCATGCTTTCTCGTATCTTTTAAGGTACAGAAATATGAGCAGAAGTTAGATACTGTTGTTACAAACTCATAATAATGATAATATGGATGATAATGACGAACAACTCATTAAAAATGTTCAAATGTTTGTAGAGTCTATGGGACTTAACTACGGGGTCATCAGTCCCTAAACTTACAAACTACTTATGAACTACTTACAACTAAGGACTGCACAAATATACATGCCCGAGAGGGGATTCGAACCCCCGACCGTAGTGGCCGTGCAGACCGTGACTGGAGCGCCTCAGTCCCCTCGGCCACCGCGGCCGGCAACAACTCATTACAAGTGGTAGTGCTACGGGAAGTGCGGGTAGAGGCGACGGAAGCAGTGGCAGTGAATACCAACAGTCTTTCGGAAAGAAGGTTAAAGTAGCAACTATCATCACGGCTTTTGATGACAAATCGCTAGAGAACATGTACGATGACTATTACATAAGTTATAGTTAAGATATCTGCATTACGTATGACGTCTACAATTACATCTACAGTGCTATCTAGAGCATGGTTACAGAGCTTTGCAGATACACGACATCCGCCAGCACATTGAGGTGTACGTAGAGATCCTGTAACAAAACGTTCATACAGATACGTTTGTTCGAGCCCATGTACTTTTCTTGTTAGATATAATGTTTGTAATCTTATGTCACTTGATCAATAAATATGCCAATCGTATGCAGAGACCGGTGAAGGTCAATGTGAAAATATGAAGTTAGGTATTGGTGCACCTCTTTATAAAATCCTATGGAAATAGGAAAATAGAATAGACACTATACTGTACTTTAAAACTCGGTCTTGAGACAAGAGAATTTTATTAACTACCCATATTTAAAAATAGTGTGGCGTTAATCAATAATAGTGAAATGGTAAATATATCAGCACCAATTACTCTTTGTAAATTGAAGGCAGGCTTAATACCTGGCTACAGTAAGCGATTATATAACAATATAAGGTTAAGAGGTTTAAGCAGATTAGAAAAAATTTGCCAAGACATTTGTCACATTCACAAATTGAAATAAGCACATAAAAGTAAATTAATTCTATTAAACGTGTTACCGTTGTGAAGAATGCACAGTAAAATATGGAAATAAAATTGTATAGAATGTACATGAAAACAACATTATTTACCGTTGTAAATACTGTAATAAAAACATTCTGGGGCAGGGGAGACAGCGGGGAGGCCATCTTGTAACGTGATCGTTCGGGAGGAGAAACTTACCTCGATTATTACTGTGTCACATATGACATTAAAAAATCATACAAGTTTGTCATATTTGGTAAGGGGGCGATTTTTTAAATCAATTTTTGCAGGACAACAGCCAAAATCACAACTAATTTTTTACTCAGATTACCGCTTTCGGCAGTTTATCTGCCATTTTCGGCTGTTTCATTTTGTTCCTCATAACATCACAAATGAAAGCTTTTAAAAACATTATTGTTGACTTGTCATCATATAAATAAAACATCAAAAACCTAGTTCTGTGATGTGTAGTGGTCACTAAGATAAAACATAACGGTAAGTTTTGTAGTAACTTTGTGACCACATCATATAGTAGGCTGAGGTTTCATTTATATGATGAAAAGCCGACAATAAAGTGGGCGAATAAGTGTGAATTTAATTTTTTTCACTGTGAGGATCTGAGGAATTAAATGAAAGATCCGGAAATGGCACTACCGAAAGCGATAATGTGAATAAAAAATTAAAAACTGTCTTGGCTGTTTTCCTTAATAAATTGAAATAAAGGAACTTGATAAGATTGTTAGGATGAGGATGTATTTCCGTCTATGCAACTAAAAATAAAAGGCGACTATTTGTTACCAGACCCGTTTTGTTTTGATGATAGTAAAACATCTTCAGCGATCTGTAATTATAGGTATTTACAATTTGATTTGATATGTGGATCGAAAACAGTTCGTTAGCAAAACATGTAAAGTACTTGATTACTTACGGAAGTTTTTGTTCTTGGTTTTCACCTTACATCATGCAGTGTCGATTTTTTTCCTGCAGTACTGCACATTCTTCGTCCCGAATCACTATGTATATCATAATCCCCACTTTCACTGTTTCACTGGCTATAATTTCGTTTTCCATACGTCAGTCGTATTTGTTTCTAATATATGAAAAACGTAATTATGAATAGTGAAACAGTGAAAGTGGAGATTAGGTGAAAAATATTGATTCGGAAAGAAGAATCTACAGTACTGCAGGAAACAAATTGATAATGCATGATGTAAGGTGAAAACCAAGAACAAAATATTTCCGTAAGTACCCATACAGTACTTGACATTTTTTGCTAACGAACTATTTCCGATATACCTATCAAAAAAAATTGTAAGTATCTATGATTACAGACCACTGAAGATGTTTTACTAGCATTAAAACAAAACGCGTGCGGAAACAAAATCTGGCCTCTTATTCGTAGTTGCATAGCCGGACAAATATCCGCATCACTACTATATAAGCAACGACGGTCGTCGTGGCTACACAAATGAAGAATTTGGTGCCGTGCTATAATAGCCGAACGAATCTAGGCATTTTGTCAGGGACTGCGAGGTTGCTTCCGCCGGAGGTTCGAGTCCTCCCTCTGGCATGGTTGTGAGTGTTGTCCTTAAGTGAGTTTAATTTAGTTTCAGTATTCTTTCAGCCTAAGAACTGATAATCACAGTAGTTTAGTCCCATAGATTTACGAACATTAGAACTTTTGAATGGAACTGGCATCAGAGGAAATCTCATTGTGTCATAAAGTAATACGGTATTCATTTCATTTGTTAATTTTTTTAATATCTGGAAACGAGCAAAGTCCAATATCTACAAGGTACAGAATATTGATTACCAACAAACATCAGTAACGACTGTGATGCTACGGTATTTTTCTATCATTTCAACAAAACACAATTTTACAATTCTTACTTGTGCCCGAACTACACGATACCGGCATCGTTACTCTGGTATCGTTCCTTCTCACAGGAGGCGGTTATGGAATGCGGACAGTGAGCGGTGATTGCAGAGCCGGCCACTGGGGGCGGTAGTGGCAGGTGTTCCACGCCTCTCCACCTTTAACAGTGAAATTTATTGCAGATGCGATGGACAGATAATTCACTGTTTCGAACCATTCCACCTCGTTTAATTCGCTCTGAAGTTAAGGCGGAAAAAGTTATCGCGCCTCTCATTCACTTTTTATCACCGCGAAGCACAAACTGGTTTAAAAAAAGAACAGCCTCACTCCAGCCCATTCTCGCTGAATCCGATATGGCACGATCGCCATTACAGTGACACACAGAACCCACGTAGTACGCGAACAGCTGGTAAAACGTTGCTAAAATGTAGGGGAGCTGTTTGATTAGAAGGTGCAAGTTTATAAAGTGGAACTTCAAAACTTGTTCAGTGGAAAGTGGAATTGATTATATGGAAAGATCTGACAAAATGTATTTGTTTTGCACTGCCTTAGCTGGAACTAGCAGTTCAGTGCGTTAGAGAAGAGTGTTGACATTGCTTGTAAGTTTCACATATATTCGCCTTTGACTAATGAAGCTTTTGTTCTGAACGGAAAAGTGTCTTACAAGTATCATTCTGTTTGCGCAGTTTGATTTGTGCAGTCTTTTGCTGGAGCACTTGAAGCATAAGATACTCAAAGTGATTGATCATGTCTTTACTGACTTTAGTCAGTAATTTTATGTCTCTTCTGTAGTAAAATTTAATGGCCGATTGCAACGAACACTTCAAGAAGTAACAGTTAAGACACAACAGAGTGAACACATGGAAATCGTTAGTTCTCTACATCATGAACATCATCATTCTTGACAACGGATTACGTTGTCCTCTGTCCCATGTTTCATCTCTTTTCTGCACTTCTTCCTTTCTTCCTACAACCCACCTATATCCTCGCACTTTTCTCTTGCCCTCCATCTATTGTACCTTCTCGGTATGCTCTCTTCCTTCTTCTCTTGGCAGGTCAGGAAATACTCAATTTTGAGTCCTCTATTGTACAGCAAAGGGATTTTTTTTTTTTACAAAATTTCTCTCACGCTCTCATTTCACAGTCTGTCTAATTCCGTCATTCCAAATCTTCTTCTCTAGAATTTTATCTCGTATTTGTGTGTCCTCTTCTTCATAACCTATGATGCTGCTGCATACGTGTATATCGAAACACAATATCCCAATAGAGTACGATAAGCCGGCCGCGGTGGCCGAGGGGATTGAGGCGCTCCAGTCACGGTCCGCACGGCCACTACGGTCGGGGGTTCGAATCCCCCCTCGGGCATGGATATTTGTGCCGTCCTTAGTTATAAGTAGTTCATGAGTAGTTTGTAAGTTTAGGGACTGATGACCCCGTAGTTAAGTCCCATAGACTCTACAAACATTTGTAAAATTTAGAGTACGATAAAAACGTAACGGAAGTTGAGTAAGAAATTTGTGTTGAGGAAAAGTACCGTGTCAAACTTAACTGTATTACTCATAAGTGAAAATCGGCCTATGAATATGGCATTATCGTTGAGGAGCGAATACAAACCAGAAAGACGAAATAATGTATCATAAATTAGATAAACGATAAAAATTTAAAGTTGGGGCCCTTGAAGTCGAGGAAGGGAAGGAATAGGTAAAGCAGCAAGGGCATAGAAAGGAGACTAACACAGAAAAGAAGGCATTTCTAACTGAAAGATATTTTCTACTTCTTCAATGTTCGTCATTAAGGGACAAATTTCTGGTAATGTATGACTGAAACTCATTATTATATAAGAGGTTCATGCAGTGTGGAACACCCGAAAAGGAAGCGAATACAAGCGTTTAATACTACAGAACAATGTTCCAAACCAGGTGTACAGAGAATTAACGAGGAAGTTCTGTGCAGAATAGACGAGTTAAGGAATACTTGGAGAATTCTGTCAGGTAGAAGGGACATAATCGTAAGACATTTCTTTTGAAATTACTGGTTAACATTCATGAAGGTAAGTGAGTTGCAGAAGGAAACTGTAAGTGAAGTCCGTTATTGCATTTATCGAACAAAGAAGTGAGGACATTGTGAACAAGTGCTAATTTGAGATTACAATGATACCACATGAAGGAATTTGTGGCAGGAACATTCCAACTAGTCAGTTTACAAGGATATAATATACATAGAAATCATCATGTGAAATTTAATTCTCCGCCCATTTATTTCCGTTTTATTTAAAAGACATCACGTCGATGACAACAACATGTATTCAGGAAGTATCGTTCTTGTGAAACACAGCCAGCTCTTTACTCACATGATATAATGACTGCTATCGACAAGGGACCTCAAATAGATTCAATATTTCTACACTTCCGGAAAGCTTTTGACACTGCACCACACAAGGAACTTCTAATCTAATTGTGTGCTTACGGAATATCGCCACAGTTGTGTGATTGGATTCGTGATGTTCAGTCAGAAAGGACACAATACGTTGTAATCAACGGTAAATCATCCAGTAAGACAGAAGTAACCTGGCGTTCCCAAGGGAAGTGCTATGGGGCCCCTACTGTATCTTACCTTTATAACCGTGTTAGAGTACTGTTAGACTGTTCGCGGATGATGCTGTCATTTATCTGTTGGCAAATTCACCAGAAAACCTAAAGCAACTGCAAAATGATTTAGATAAGGTTTCTGCATGGTGCAAAAATTGTCAATCGAAGTCATCCATATGAGCATTAAAGGAAATCCGTTATACTTCAGTTAAACCACAAATCAGTCAAATATGCAGGCCATAAATTCAGTTAATTACCTGGGAATAACAATTACGAACAGTTTAAATTGGAAAGAACTCGTAGAAAATACAGTAGGGAAAGTGAGCCATAGGCTATGTTTCATTGGCAGAACACATAGAAGATGCAATACTACTATCAAAGAAACTGACTACACTACACTTCTGTGTCCAGTTTTGGAGTAGTTCTGAGCATTGTTGGATCTCCACCAAGTGGGACTAACGTACGATTTAGAGAAAGTTCATAGAACGACTGTTTGTTTTGTATTTTCGCGATATAGGTGAGAGAAATGGTGCTGGATTTGGAACGGAAATCATTAAGAGAATGGCGTTATTCCTTGCGGCAAGATGTATTTTTGAAATTTATTTCACCAAATATCTCTTCTGAATACGAACATATTTTATTAGCACCCACCTATATAGGTATATGTGATCATCGCAATGAAATAAGAGAAATCAGATAAAACCGGAGAGATGTAGGTACATGGGAAAGGTAGAGAAATGACATGAAAGCGGTTCGATGAACCATCTGCCATGCACTTAAATGCAAGTTGCAGAGTACTTATTTAGATGTTGATTCTATGAAGAAGTAGATAGCTGCCCAGTGATGCAGTTTCGAGCGATGGATTTCGTATTTTCTACATCTACATAGATACTCTGCAAATCACATTTAAGTGCCTGGCAGAGGGTTCATTAACCACCTTCATAACTTTTCTCTGCCGTTCCATTCTCTAATAGCGCGCGGGAAGAAAGAACACCTAAATCGTTCCGTTTTCGATCTGATTTCTCTTATTTTATTGGGATGGTCATGTCTCCCTAAGTAGGTGGGTGCTAGCAAAATATTTTCACATTCAGAACTAAAAATCGGTGATTGAAACTTCGCAAACAGATCACGCCGCAATGAATAACGTCTTTCTTTTAATGATTTCCACCCCAATTCGTGCAACATTTCCGTGACGCTTTCCCCCCCGTAACGTGATAAAACAAAACGAGCTGCCCTTCTCTGAACCTTCTCAATATCTTCCGTCAGTCCCACCTGGTGAGGGTCCCACAAGGGGCAACATTACTCCAAGAGAGGACGCACAAGTGTGATGTAGGCAGTCTCTTTGGTGGAGCTGCCAATGAAACGTAACCTTTGGTTCGCCTTCCCCACAATATTTTCTATGTGTTCTCTCCAGACGAAGTTGTTCGTAATTGTAACTCCTAGGTATTTGGTAGAATTTACGACCTTAAGGTTTGACTGATTTATCGCGTAATTGAAGTTCAGCGGATTTCTTTTAGTGGTAATGTGTATTACTTCACACTTTTCTTTATTTAGTGTCAATTGCCAATTTTCGCACCAAGTAGAAATTTTGTCTAAATCGCTTTGCAGTTGCTTTTGATCCTCTGTTGACTTCACTAACCGATAAACGACAGCATCATCCGCGAACAGTCTAAGGGAGCTATTCAGATTATCTCCTAAATCGTTTATAAACACGAGGAAGAGTAGGGGACCAATAACGCTTCCCTGTGGAACGCCAGATATCACTTCTGTTTTACTCGATGACTTACCGTCAATTACAACGAACTGTGTCCTTTCTGATAGGAAATCGTGAATCCAATCGCACAATTGGGGAGATATTCCAGAAGCACGCAATTTCATTAGAAGCCGCTTGTGGGGTACAGTATCAAAAGCCTTCCGGAAATCCAGAAATATGGAATCGATTTGAGATCCCTTGTCGATGGCACTTAACACTTCATGTGAATAAAGGGCAAGCTGTGTTTCGCAAGAGCGATACTTTCTGAATCCGTGCTGACTATTGGTTAATAGGTCGTTCTCTTCGAGGTAGTACATAATATTCGAACAAAGTATATGTTCCAAAATCCTACTGCAAATCGACGTCAATGAGATAGGCCTGTAATTTTGGGGATCACTCCTATTGCCTTTCTTGAATATTGGAGTAATTTGGGCAACTTTCCAGTCTTTGGGTACGGATCTTTCGCTGAGTGATCGGTTGTAAATTATAGCTAAGTACGGAGCTATTGCATCAGCATACTCTGAGAGGAATCTAGTTGCAGTTTACCCTACTGCATGTTATTGTATATGTTGATTCAGAAACAGGTGAAAGGTTGTAATTACTGTTGCTAAGATTCTACGACATTTGAGGAAGGAAGAAGTGTTACCTTTTATCGTCCCGTCCGCAGTGTGTCACTGGAGATGGAGTTCACGCTCGAATTTTTTTGATAACATTGGAGAAGTAACCAACCCGGCATTTGCTTGGAGTGATTTAGGGGAATGATAGAAAACTTAAAACCGGATTCCCGGAAGTAGATTTGTACCACCGTCCTCCCGAATGCTGGTCCAGTATGTTACCACTGCGCTACCTCACCCGGTAGAAAATCCAATAACAATAGGATATGTGGCTGTTAACTGCAGAGACGATCGCTCCAAAGTACGTAGACTAGAAAGGAATGCCACTTTGGGATTCTTCACTGTCATTGGTTAGCGCTGTATTACGTCACTCGGCAACAAGCCGCTGTATTACAAGGCCGCCGTGAATACATTTTCTCCGTCTTTTCTTTCCTCATTCGACAAAAAAACATTGCTTTTAAGCGGTGGAACACGCTTGTGATTAATGTATAAGTATACGAAAATACAAATAACTGAAAAAGAAAAGCTTCAAACATTTTTAACAACTAGCTAACCCGTCCCACCCCGCGACTTGGCACGGGTAATATTTAAAAGTCTTTAACACGAGAACCACTCAACGTACCGTGATTAGGTTTATTTTTATTTATTGTAGAGCTCATAAAGATCTAAAATAAAGTCCGTGGGAGCACATGTCTAACATTTATATATTTCCCACAATCACTATCTATGTAGTCTGAAGCCATCCGGCGCCAGCGCCTTAGGAGAGAAAAATGGTACATACACTTCACTCGTAAAAGACACATGCTCTCGAGGACTTTTTTAGACATCTGTGAGATCTACAATAAAAAAAAAAAAAAAAAAAAAAAAAAAAAAAAAAAAAAAAGGAAACCCTCATCACGATACGTTCAGTAGTTCTCGAGTTATAGAAAGTTAAAGGGACAGACAGAGAAAATGTGCTTCTGTTTTATATAATATCATGATTTCACCCCCCATAGAGTGCGAATTTGGAAATTTTACTATGCCTATAGTCGTGACGCTAGTTCATGCAATAGATTGACGAAGTTTTATGACATTAACAGGCATAGCATACGGACAAACAGAGGACTTCACTTTTATATATTAGATAAAGGAAGCCGGCCGCGGTGGCCGAGGGGGCTGAGGCGCTTAAGTCGCGGTCTGCACGGCCACTACGAATGTTCAAATGTTTGTACAGCTTATGGGACTTAACTACGGGGTTATCAGTCCCTAAATTTACATAATACTTATGAACTAACTAATACTAAGGACAGACAAATATCCATGCCCGAGGGGGATTCGAACCCCCGACCGTATTTTCGCATTAATGTTTTTGTTCTACTCATTCAATTACTATGAACATTGAACTGCATATTACTTTCATACATACAATTTTATCAATAAATTATCGATTATCTGAATCCTTTCAACTCATTCTGCAAGTCTCTTTTGTAATCGGCTTCAAAAAATGTTCGGAACAAATACTGGCATTTTTAACATTTATTTCGTCTTGCCGTATACAGCGAGAGATCGATATGCGTTGAAGTTCCTCATCTTTTGGAAACTGATGGTACAAAATGCCTTCCGTCTTGTGTCCACTGTTATTGCACTCCGCAACAGCACAACCGAAGTATTCTTCCTCATAATTACAGAAATAATATATGGAAAAATTGTTTCCTAATACAAGAAAGCTACTTTATATCTGAACACTTAACAGGTCATCAAACGATCGAGCGCAAATCACAACTTCCTGCTTGCACGTTTCGTAAGGGTACTGCGGCAACTACTCGGCGCTTGCTGCCAGGTGACGTCACAGAAGCAAAGCGCCGGAGTCAAATTTACACTCCCCTGCGATCGCTCGGCCACAAGAAGCACTGAGGAAATAGTCACATGTACAAACATACGCTTTAGGACAAAGACTTCATCAGAAAAGCAGCCTACAAACACTCATGACAGCCAACACTGGTCACTGCGCCCCCGGATGAGGAGGTGAACACAGGGGACAGGAAGGGATGCAAAACAGGGGCGAAGATATGTGTTCCGCGCTGCATGGCTGAGCGTAAGGGTACATGTAGGAGTGCGAAAGCAGCTTTGAAGTCTGTCTAGGGGGAGAAGCGAAAAATAAAGATGTGTCACACAGTATGAGTAATCATGAATTGGAAGACTTTTAGGATGGGAAGAGGCAGGTCAATTCTAGAAGTGCGGTTTATGGACAGAGGAGGCCAAGAAGTTTTCGACCCAATATCACACCCCTTTGTTTCACTGCCTCCCCTTCCGCCCTTTCCTGTATTCTAAGCTGTATCTCACACTCCCACCTGAAAGTTCCTTGACGCTCCACCAAACTGCCTGGAACGTTGCTTGCCGCCTCTTGTCCTGATCCTTTCCCCTACCCTCCTTTTCTCCTTCTCCTAATCATTCAGTGGCTAAAATTTTCATTTGCGTAAATGTGATTGCGTATTCTACATGATTACCTGTGAATCAGCGATCGATTTTAGGTTTTTTTTTACCCACCCAGCCTCATCAAGGTAGACATTCCACTGATAGTTACGACGCCCTGTATTTTATGAAGGGTTACGACGCCCTGTATTTTATGAAGGGCTGCCAAGAAGTTTCCATCCGAAGCCCGTACTGACTGCGAAAGTTCTCCTGCGAACCTTTGGTTCGGAGGAGGCTATATACTGCCGGAAGTAAGGCTATGAGTGCGGTCTGTAAGTTTTGCGCTGGCCCGCAGAAAGTCAATGATCCCGGGACACTGCACAAAGTTTTAAACTGCCAGTAAGTTTCATATCGGTTCACTCTGCAGCAGAGTGAAAATCTCATCCTGTTGTTACAGGCTTTTTCAAGCAGAGGGTCCTTTAACAAACGGTTATCTTCAAACTGGGGCATCCTGCCAATGCCTCGTATTGGAAACTCTTTTTCTCCCAAATTACATTGAGCACCTACTAATTAGTTACGTAAACTACCCATATAATCTTCATAATTCGTCTGTAGTACACCATTTCAAAAGCTTCTATCATCTTTTGGTCCGAACTCCTAACCGTCCAAGTTTCATTCCCATACAATCGTACACTTAGGCAAATACTTTGAGAAAGAAATTCGTAATATTTAATATTGGATAATAACTAATTTCGTTTCATCATATATGATTTTCGTTTTCCATAGCCATTCTGAATTTTATGGGCAGACCCGAACTAGTCAACTTTTAATGACGTAAGAAAGGGACTGGGAAATGTCAGTTAATCCCTCATCCAAACTCTGCAACTCTGCCCAGGTAGCAAGACGACTGGGGAAGGAACTTCCGGCTGTAATCTAGAAACCTCAACAGTTTCTTGGATGTTATCAACTGACTAGCATTTGTTCAGACTTGTAGTGTTCCGATTTGTCTTTATAATTAAGGTTATGGAAGAGAAAAAATATGCCAAAAAACATACTTTGCAACCTGTTCAAAAATGTTCAAATGTTTGTTAAGCTTATGGGACTTAAGTACGGGGTCATCAGTCCCTAAACTTACAAACTACTTATGAACTAGCTACAACTAATGACGGCACAAACATCCATGCCCGAGGGGGGATTCGAACCCCCGACCATAGAGGCCGTTCAGACCGTGACTGAAGCGCCTCAGTCCCCTCGGCCACCGCGGCCGGCTTGCAACCTGTATATAGTGATCGTAATCCTGTTCGTGTAGTTAGCAATGGCTACAAATTCAAACCGTACGGACCCGTTTCAGGAGCTGAAGAAAATGGATGGCGATGTTGCGGCAACAATTCACGGTGCTCTGTTAAATTGTTCACTATAGGTAGTGAAAACTTATTTTCCGTTTAGGAAGTCCAGAATGACCACACACCAGTTGTAGAACACCAATAAAACAGAAGAAAGTTATAAAATTCTATTAAAGTAAAGGGCTAAGCTTTGGATGAAAGGCCACCAAAGCTTATTAGCGAAGACGTAGGCGACAATCCATCAACAACAAACACGTTAACTAGGAAGGATGTAGAGTATTTACACAACTATATTTCACACGTTCGTTTGAAGAGTATGCCCTTAACTGTCAAAATCTTCGGCTGAAGTTCAAAGCGCTTTATCCCAGCTGGAGGTAACAACTACAAGTGGCGCATCTTTCATACTCAGTAGTGACAGATAAAATGGCTACGTTATTTCAAATCAGGAGGAAATTATATTGATTGGTAAAACTTTTCAGTATGTAGCAAAATATTTTCTTCAACAGTTTACAATACATTTCTATTCTGGAGGTTCTTACATTATTATTCTGTCATATGAAAGGTAAGAAGAAGGAAACATATCTGAAGGTTCTACGGTAGGAGACCACTATGGTTATTCTCTTTGAATCCAGCCACGAGAGGATGGAGATTACTTCTGCATCTATCAAGGTTGTTGGATGTCGATTTCATCCAGCTCAAACTTGGTAAGCACCATTATTAGTGTTGTGTATGAAAGATTTACAGTGAATACTGTTAGTATTCGGGCGCTATGAGATTTATACTCTCTCGCGTTATAACTTATCTACAAAACAAACTAAAACATAACCATTTTTTATCAATTTATATGTCTTGTAAATTAAAGCTTTCACCTTATTAATACGCAGATGTTCTTAATAATGGTAGTGAAGTAAGACTCGCTACAGACTAATTTATGTGAAAAATAAATGTTTTACTATATAGTCGCGTAGCCATTATGTTCTATAACCTGTTTTGAATACTGCGTCACGCTGACAACATAGCCTAAGAACCAAGTGCAATAGATAGTGGTAGCGACAAAGTTCGTATTTTTGGAAAATTGAGAAAATATATACAGCAATACCAGGTAACATAAAGAGCTCTTCTTATTTCGAAAATTATGTTAAACACCGCAACTACGGTCTTTTTTTATTTAGATGAATAATTTATTCTATACGTTTCAGGGGGCCAAAAGATGCTTTGCAAAGACCAAAACAGTGAAAAAGGACTATCGCTGCACTACACCTCCAGGCTTACATATTCCCCAAAAGATATTACTGGTCAGCATACAGCCACATGGCGATAAACTAACGATGTTTGCAGATTACATTTGGGAAAAGAAAAACGCCGATGACGAGGAGCAAGCATTATTCCTCCACACATTTGAGGAGCAGATTCTGTTTCCTTATGGTGGACCATTAACGCTTGTGAGAGTTTTAATTCTCGGTTCAATGCTTCATGTGAGTCCCCTATATATTGCTAGGCCCGTGAGTGATGATCGTGTGCTCAGCCGCCACTTTCGTCATGCTTGTCCTCCCAGATCCCCAGACCTCAGTCCGTGCGATTATTGACTTTCGGGTTACCTGACGTCGCAAGTGTATCGTGATCGACCGACATCTCTAGGGATGCTGAAAGACAAAATCCGACGCCAGTGCCTCACCATGATTCCGGACATGCTTTACAGTGCTGTTCGCAACATATAGAGCGTTTCCTGTAGAGAACAATATGTTTGATTTGTCTTAATTTGTTATTCTATTTTTTTTCTGATCAGATGAAGCGCCATCTGTCGAACATATTTGAACCTTTTCTTTTTTCTAATAAAACCAATGTCATTCCAAGTATGTGTGTCAATTCTTACCTTTCTATCTACATTATTCCGTGATTTATTAACTTTTCAAATTTATACTGACTTTTTGATCACCCGGTACATAAAAATGAATTCTGTCAGAATGGCCGCATTAACACAACAGATAAAAATACGAAAAAGAGGCAAGCTTTTATCCAACAAAATTTAGAGCACTAATAAGTGGTGGATGTAGTAAAATAGATTTTATAAAGTGCGTATCATACAAAGCAGCCGCAAAATGAGATGAGCGCATAAAATACAGTTGTTCTCATTAAATATTTTAGTGTGTAATGTATTATGTACGTTTTGCTTTTATTTAGAGGCCCTGCATTGTACTGCTATTTTCGACGTTGTTTTGAAATCAATGCAAATAATGGCAGCAGGGAAGGTACACGGTGTGTAAAGGTTGGCCACTCGGACGTGATTGCAGGCGGCACTCGATAATCTGGACCGTGCACAGTAAAAAAAATCTCGCGTATTTCTTTATTTCATTCAGAAAAAGAGCATTTTTTGACGGGTGCCACGTGCATCAACTTGATTAGAAAATGAAATATACGGAAGCAAGATGTTACGTAGCAGGATCATGGGAGGCAACATATTATTCAACAATAGCTATAGACCATAGTCATTCATATTTAAGGCTTAAAGGCATAATTACATAAATAGTTCATAATTTTACAGGCTTCTTTATTTCCCACAGATCATGAAAGTTTACGCAGACTGATGACAAAATTCGCGTTAGAACACTGATGCAGAAAATGTAATTCTAAGTTGCGGAGAACGACAGAGTCTTAATAAGATCGCCTTTCACCGAAGTCGGCTTTGTCGCATCCCATTTTGCTCTTTTAACCAAAAATCTAATGAGGACGAAAGTTACATTTCTGTCACTGTGGGGTCGTCTTCCGCAGCAAGTACAGAATATTCGATTTTGGTATTGAAAGCTCCTTTCCTTCTGAAATTCCTTTATTTTCTCTAGACCACTTTCGCCCTCTATTTCAGGGCATCGATAGTAGTCTGGCTTATCTATGAATTACGTTTCTGTTAACAGATGTAACATTAACAGATTATAAAAGTTTATTTCCTTTTAATCAAAATAAATAATTGGCTACTCACAGCTTAAAGTCTTCCGAGTATCGTCTTTGTTGTTCCTCCCACCTGGTCACTGGTCTAAGTCGCACAACTACAAATTTATGCACTTCCTTGTTCAATTCTTTGGTTTTGGGGTGTGCTACATTTATCCTTTTCACAGTATTGTGACTGTACCTCATTTCCAAATTTACTTAAGTGTTGGCATCTTACCGCTGTGTATGTTGACTTTGTGCGTTAGGTATATGTGTTTTTGTGTGTACGAGAACAAACAGGAAGCACCTTCTAAACCTACAAGAAAACAATCTCATCCAAAAAAACCTAAACAAAACAAAAGTATGTTACATCATCAAATAAATATATCAAACAGACAGACTGCACACACTATTAGATGAAATACAAAAAGGCCCACTCCTTCACTCTCACATTAATTCACCCAAAAATAAAAAAAAAGGAACCCAACCAATAATCCACCGACACACCCACCAACCCACATACTCACTCACACACACAAACACACACATCCACACATTTCAACTTTCTCGTACACACAGAACACATACACCGAACGTAAATGTTCAACATATACATCGTTAATTTGCCACCACCTAGGAAACAAGTGTATTCCAAAAAGAAGTACAGCTGCAACTCTGTAAAACGGATAAATGTGACATCTAAAAAGCGAAAAAAAAATTACCAGAAATTACATAAATTGCGCAGTTGTGCGGCTTCGACCAGTGTCCAGTTGGGACGAACAAGCAAGACGAAACTCAGAAGACGTTAACCATGAGTACCCCTTATTTAAGGCACAGTGAACTGTTTATAATCTGCTAATGGTGCATTTGTAAAGAAAAATGGTATTTCTAGATAAAACAGTTTACTGATGATACCCTGAAATAAAGGGTGAATCTTGTCTCGACAAAATAAAATTGCAGAAGAAAGAAAAAGCGGTTTGTTATCCAAAAGAGAATAAGAATAATTTGTTTTGTTATGGAATATTGGCTCTATTAAGCCTGCTAATGTTTCTATCACAGGTTTATAGAGTGAAATACATTCCCTTTGAAAATTTATTTATTTATTGCATTTTGCTCATCACATCGGGTTTCAAGAAGAATTTCTGATATAATGTACTATTTTAGTCTAGTTTTCTTAAGATATTAAAATTTACAGTGTTGTATGAGTCTGTTTTCATTGCTCTGATGTTAACTGCAGTCTGCGATGTTTGTGTTTTCTGAGATGTCGGAACCTATACTAATAGGATTTTTTCGGTAGAAGGTTCGTATTTCGGGTTTCATTGAAGTCAGCAAATTTTTTGTTGTTAGGTCATCAGAAGGATTAGAGTTGGCGATTTCGAGTGTTTCGTTTGAGGACCGATTTGAGAGATTCGGCAAAGTCTAGTGTTTGGTTTATGACCACCAGATAAAAGTTGCCGAATTTGTGTGAGCCAAATTTAATATCTTCTTTACTTCGCCCCCCCCCCCTCCCCCCAACGGGCTTACTGTTCGTTCGTGAGTACGTGTGTGGAGTGAATTGGGCCCAGAACGAATGCAGCCTTTCTTCCTTCTTTCCTCTCTGGACTGTATTACCTTTCCCTTCAAAATGTTCAAATGTTGAAATGAGACTTAACTGTGGGGTCATCAGTACCTAAACTTACAAACTACTTATGAACTACCTTATACTAAAGACGACACAAACATCCATGCCCGAGGAGTTTTCGAACCCCCCGACCGTAGCGGCCGTGCAGAATGTGACTGACGCGCCTCAGACCACTCGGCCACTGCGGCCGGCCTTTCCCTTCCCTTCCTTTCCTGTCCTCACCCTTTCCTATTACCACCGGTGGATTGACGACCGTAGCAGTTTGGACCCCCTATCCAAAGAAAAAAGAAAAACCGCCTGATTTTATGACACTACTTTCCAGTATCCTTGTTTTACTCATGTTAATTTTCATTTTAGACCTTTCTTTGAAGACATTGTCAATTCTGTTCAATTGGTCTTTCAAGACCTTAACTGTATCTGACAAAATTATTATGTATTCTGGAAGCCACAAAGTTTTGGTTTCTCCTACCTGAACTTTTAATTCGTTCTCCAGATTTTTCCTTACATTACTTCACAGCTTGCTCGGTGTACAGCTTAAGCAACTTTGGGGGAAAGTTTACAATCCTGACTTACTCCCTTCCCAACCATTTCGTCCCTTTCGTATCCTTCGACTCTAATAACAGGTGTCAAGTTAAACATAACTTTTCATATTTTCACGCCGTATATCTCGGTCCAGAAAATTGTGGGGATTCATCCGCAACCACATGTTTTATTGTGCTGATATTTCAGCTGCAAACCATCCAGCCATGAAGAATGAGGGCAAAGCGCTTCAGTGCACCATAAAATCAGTGGGTCCAGGCAGTGCGCATGCTTACTGGGAAGTCATCGTCACAGACGTACCATACCGATAGCAGTTGTAGTGCCCTCTAAGTAATCTATGAACACATATTTTGGTTCATATCGGTGTCAAATATGTATGAAGCCGTAGTGCCCTCTATGGAGAGTGTATGTAATCATTTTCTACGGTTAACAGGGTTGCAGCGCCGTTGTATTTCACTGTTTACGATTGTGAGTGCCGGATTCCAAATTTTGTCAAGATTAAAACCACCATCACGATTATCTAAATTGCCGCGGCGGGTTAGCCGTGCGCACTGGGATGCCGTGCTGCGGTGAGCGTGGCCGTTCGACATCGGGGGTTCGAGTCCCCCCCCCCCCTCGGTCATGGGTGTGTGTGTTGCCATTAGGTTAGTTTACCTTTGTTTAAGTAGTTCGTAAGTTACGGACTAATAACCACGCAGTTGCCTCCGATAGATTTACAACCATTTGAACATTTGATTAACTAAATTACTCGCCAGTCGAATTTCAATGGCTTCTCTACAAACTGAATCTCATAAGTGTGAAACAGGTGCTAAAATCTGAACATTATCGTAATCCATGTTATGGCCAATATGACTACAATATTCAGCTACAACAGATTTATTAGGTTGTAGTAGGCGGACGTAACGTTTTGCTCCCCACATCGTTCAAGGTCGTGTGCAAACTGCTTTCGTGTGTCGGGACATGTGAATACGGCTGAATTTCCGCAATTTTGGAATATAACTCTTCGCTACCTATATTTTACCATCTACATCTACATCTACATACATACTCCGCAAGTCATAGTAAGGTGCGTGGCGGAGGGTACACTGTACCACTACTAGACATTTCCTTTCATATTCCTCTCCCAAATAGAACGAGGAAAAAAAGATTGCTTATATGCCTCCGTACGAGCCCTAATTTCTCTTATCTTGTATTTGTGATCAACACGCGAAATGTAAGTAGGCGGCAGCAAGATCGTAATAAACTCAGCTTCAAATTGCTGCCCTCTAAGTTACCTCAACAGAAATTCACGATAAGAACGTCGTCTTTCCTCCAGCGATCCCCAATTGAGATGCCGGAGCATTTCCGTGACACTCGCTATCCTCTGCTATCCTCTGAATTTGTTTCCAGTCAACACTGTCAAAAGCTTTCTCCAGATCTATAAATGGCAACAACGGACAAATCGCAAAAAGCCCATAAAATCTCTACAATAATAAAATGAGATTACCTGCAGTTACCTTCATTTACCTCTGTGACATATACTTCGGTACCACGGAATGGTATAGGAAAATTTCTGTTTCTTCAAGCGAAAAATTCGCAGCTACTCGCTGCCATCTGTAATGCAATTACTCGCTTATACACTGCTGAGGATTTTGAGGCTGTTCGGCTGTTCCTCTCGGCTCGTTTGCATACGAATACGAGACGGCGTTAAACACGTGTCGCTAGCTGAGTGAAAGAGTGTCTTCCAATCAACATTGGCAAAAACTTTCTCTAGATCTACAAATGGTAACTACGTACATATTGCAAAACGTCCATAATACCTCTAAAAATGTAATGAGATTACCTGCAGATGCGTCCATTTATCTCTACGACATATACTTGGGTACCACGGATTGGTACCGGAAAATTTATGTTTCGTCAAGCGAAAAATTCGCTCCTGCTTGCTGCCACCTGTAATGCAATTATCCGCTTATACGCTGCTGCGGATTGTGAGGCTGTTCGGCTGTTCCTCTCGGCTCGTTTGCATACGAATACGAGTCGGCGCTAAACACTTGTCGCTAGCTGCTAGCTGCCGCCGGCTGACAGGCAGCCGCAGTGCTCCTTGGGCGGCTGGAGGTGGCCCCTCATCTGCATATGATTGCCGCGCGGCGGGGCTCTGCGGCGCCTTTTACGGCCGCCAAACAACTTCATAAACCAGGCGACAGTTTGCAGCCACCGGATCCACTCTCGCCGCGCTCGCACGGCGTCGTTCTTTTCCGGCGCCCGTCTCCGCGTAAACCTTCCCAAACTGCGCACTCGCCCTCTCAGGGCCTCTATTTTCGGCAGAAAACTTCAGCCAGCACTCCAAGTTTCGATGTCATAACCTTACCTTATCCAGTGTCATATTGATAGTTCTTACTGTGGCGGTAAATTAGTCCTGCTGTGTCAAATACGTCGCTGTTGGACGCTGTTTGCGACGTGCATCGTAATGGTGATTGGTCACCTTCACAAAACCGAGGGATTCGCAACCTATGGGCCATAGCGCACAAGCACTGGACCGTGTATGATGGTCTCTTTTATCTGAGAGGTTCTTAATGGATCGAATAACAGGCTGTGAACGCTAGACGTATTTTTTAATTTATCATAAGCGTTTAATTGCATTTATGACAAGATATTGTTGCATATGTTGGAACAATACGGAGAAAGGGGAGTAGCCCGCAACTGGTTCACTTCTTACTTTACTAACAGCAGAAGCTGATTCTCTGCAGAAGATTGTTGCGTGAGTTGCTCTCACTGGGGCACAGTTAAGTGGGGTGCCACAGGGTTCTGTTCCAGGGCCACTGTTGTTTATCATTTATGAGGGGTGTCAACTGAAGTACGAAACGACACTGTGGGTACAAGTCTTTATTCAAAAGTAATCACCACAGCCCTGAGCACAACTATCCCGCTGCTTAAGGAGCCGAACAATTCCCTGTTTCCAAAACTGTTGTGGTTGTGGCAAGAGCAGGCCGCAGTGGCCGAGCGGTCTGCGGTGCACCAGTCACGTTCTGCACGGCCACTACGGTCGGGGGTCGAATCCCCCCTCCGGCATGGATATTTGTGCCGTCTTTAGTATTAGCTAGTTCATAAGTAGTTTGTAAGATTAGGGACTGATGACCCTGCAGTTACGTTCAAATGTTCAAATGTTTGTAAATCTATCGGACCAAACTACGTAGTCATCAGTCCGTAGCTTACAAACTACTTAAACCTTAGGTAAACTAACCTAAGGACAAACACACACACCCATGCCCCAGGGAGGACTCGAACTTTCAGGGCGAGCAACCGCGTGCTCCGCAGCGAGACGCTTTAGACCGCACGGCTACTCCCCCGCGGCCCGCAGTTAAGTCCCTTAAGCTTAACAAACATTTGAACATTTGAACATTGCTGTGGCAAGAGCCACTCTTGTAATGTATCCTTCTCGTCGTCCAAGTAGAAGCGCTTCGCTCTCAGATATTAGATAGAAGTCACAGGGAGACATGTCCGGGCTGTAGGGGGTATGCTCAAGCTGCTTCCACTTGAACGTGACCAATACAGTTTGTGAGATCCTGGAGCCGTGTGGGCATGCGTTATCATGGAGCAGAACACTCCCTCCGTGAGCAGCCCAGGACGACTGCTGCTGATGGCCTTATGTAGGCCCACAGTACACGTCACTGTTAATGGCTTTTCCGTGCTCGAGGAATTCGATGAATATTGGATCTCGGACGACGAAGAAGGTATCACATTTAATGCTGTTGACGAATTCTTGAACTTTTATGGGGACGTGACAACGCATGCTTCAAGTCCCCAGATGACGCAATACATAATCCTTAAGCGGCTTATTCATATTTCTACCGGTTTCGTTGTTAAGACATTTCGTACTTTTTTTATTTCAACACCCTCCGTATATAAATTATATGCCTTCAAGGATAACAGGTAGCTCTATGATATTTCTGTTTGCTCCTAACACTAGCTTAGCACTGAAGGATGTTGTTGGTAATGTGGGTGCAGAATCAGATAATGCAAATAAAGAAATAACTCCGGGGCGTGTAGAAAACAAATTAGTTCTTCAAAATACCACCAGCTATTGCAGATGCTCTGTATGTATCGATAAACCTGTAATGCGATTCTCAATGTATAGTTTACTGCCGGTTAGTCAGCATTGGAACTCCATGCCGTGACGTAATGCGAATGTGAATGCCTAAGACTCTTATAAATCCGAGCTGAACTGCCCGCCATTTTTTCCTCAAGGTATTGCAGTTGTCACGTTGCGGACGAAGCTCACGCATTATCTCGCGTTTCCAACTCGTTCACACTCGGAAACTACTCACTGTATTAACTTGGAACTTGCCGCACTACACTACACTACATTTTATTTCAGTTTCACTTTTACTGGTGAAGTTGGATGGATACATTGGGCGAATGAAATGTTCAAAACACATAATATTTTCAGTCACTCCAAACAGGAACTCCGAGAGAAATTTATAACTTGAGATAATGTCAGTTAAATATGACGCACTGGGATACGCCCACCAGACTGGTAATAAATCGCCTTCAGTATCAGAGCTCTGAATAATTACGTGGTACTGACCTCTTAACCCACTGAATTTAATAGTTGCACACAACAAAAGTGCTGTGTCTACATTTTTATGTAATATTCAATTCCAGTTTTTGAGTTATATAAAAAAGACATTCTAAATATCTAAATACAGAGTGGTTTATTATCTGAGGAAATGAGAACATGCCAGTTTATTAGCAAGGAAAGAAATCCTTAGTATCTATCTTTTTCTTATATCCTAGCATAAAATTCTCGTTCAATTTGTAACTTTCGTAATGTTAGTGCTAAGCGGCAAACTGGATTTGTAGCCCTGAAAAGCGTCGAACATAAAATAAAGAAGTAAACATTCGAGACTCATGAAGAAATACCTGTACAACACTTAATAAATCCCTTACATTTTTCTATTCAAAATATCTACATGTCCTTGAATAAAGCGATAGTTAATGAAATTTTGCTTAGTAACCCTATCGCAAAATACGCCCCTCTTTGTAAGTTGTCATTTTTCAAAACATTATTTTGATACTTCTAACCGTGGATGAGATACGAAATATTTCATTCTGGCCTTATCGCCATCGGAAATGAGTTCGCTATATAAAATAAATTTTTGCAATATAGAAGCAAGGTAGAGATCTGCTCCTAAGTCGAAAATAAAATTCAATACGTTAGGAAAATTTTATCCGCGGCAAAATATCGTGTAACATGCGCCAAACGGAATATCATAGCAGCTCCTGTTTATCATTCCAAGTTTTCCTAATTTATCGCAGTCTCTTATTTCGAAGCCAATATCTTAGTAACTGCGGCTATTAACGAAACGATGCGTACTCTGTTACAATGCTGACATGTTAAGAGGTATGTAACGTAAATATTAAATTTTTCTACCGCTTAATTTTTGCTAAATCGTTTGTGAAAGATGTCAAAGGATGCGCTTCTAGGCTTTTAGCGTAGCGCTACTCGAACCATCTTGGGGTATTTAGGAGCTCTACGCATGCCCATATAGCCTTCATTCGCCCCTGGTTGCATCGGCCCGCTGTACCACACAGTAACACGTCCAACGGACCTTATACAACAGGAAAACTTTTACAGGGGGTTGTTCTCAAAGCTATCCTTCTCCATTTTTCCATGGATGACACACAACAGTTTGCCTTTGAACCACAATGACAGTGTACGCGAGGGTTGTAGTAACTCCCCACGGAACTTTGTGAAGAGTAGAAACTTTAAAAAAGTTCTCCAACCTGACGCCATCTATAGACGTCGTCCCCACGCAGATGACAGCACGCAGGTCGGAGTTCTTGATTGAGGCTGGAATTATTATACTATTGGCAGGAACTGATCAAATTACTGAATAAAACTGGTCGGGAATCAGGAGGCCAACTGATTTATTTCAGGAAAGAATAAAACGACTAAACTGCATAATAATATCCACTTCACACACATTGCCTTAACTGGAAGTAAATATAAAGTCATTTCCTTTGATTTAAGATAGTTAAACATAGTCTTATGACCCCCTACGTATGCATGTTACTCCTCCGAGTATGTGTACTGAACTCACATGTTACTCCTCCGAGAGCGCGTACTGAAGTGTGGAGGCTCGATGCAAGACTGCATTCGTTCCGCGATTTGGCGCGCAAACATGACTTCCGTGCATCGTCAGTCTTAAATTAATTATTTTGTTTATTGAATTAGCACTTGTTAATATGTTTTACCTACTCAGGGCATAGCTTAGCTTTTAGGGGTTGAATAAATAATTACTTTATTAAATATTAATAAAAATATGAATGCGTTATGGCGCGTGACCGCCACTGCTACAGCCAATCGGCGTCTAGTGCCTGCCGCTCGGGGACTTCCCTAGAATTCGGTGAGATTTGCCAGTGCTCTTTCCCATGAGCAGCCGACCTATTGAACCATCTGTCGTGGTTCTCATCAGCTTTTACCATCTGTCGCCTACTTGTCTCAACTTCAATCTTATTGTGGTGGCTTTAATCCAGAAATATTACACTTAGTTACCGCCCAGCAAGTGAGTATGTGACAACGCCTACAACAATTTAACTACAATCAGCGAAGCCGTGATGCCGGATTATGAGAGTAACGTGAGCGCTTACTTGACGTCCATCAGTTTTCCTCTATTACCGCAGCATAGTGATATGCTAAGTTTTCCGTAAGGGCTGCCACATTTCCATCACTATATCATCAGGCCATACCGGTTATCCAGTGTCCCTGCGCCGCATTGTTTACTCACATTCGTCCATAGCATCCAGTCCGTGTTTGTCCGTAGGTGACCAATATGGGAGATTTTCCATGTTGAGACAATCTTAAACGACGGAAATTCTTATTCAGCACTGTTGCACTTATGAATTCATTAAAGAATACTACTTCTTCACTAGAACACCTTTTGTGGTTAGTAATGTCGCCACATACCTGCTTCTTACCACTCTTTCCGCTAAGGAGTACTAATTTACATCGTTGTTACACTCTCTTAGGTTTTTAACGACACTAACATTTTTATGATCAACGAGTATCTAATGGTCCCTAAAATTTTAGTACTTTTGATACATCGAAATACTGACTTTCTTCTATAAATCGCTTCCGATGAGTCAAAAAATTCTTTCTACTAAAGATGGGTTTATTACTATTCCCACCCTTACTGTTTTTAAATGCCGAGTGTTATTACTTTTCTAGGTTTTTATTAAGAGTTTTAACTAGATATGACGTGAACATAACGGTACAACCCATTTTTACTACAGATTCAGGGTATATACAACACGCTCCCAATGTCCAATCTAATTCATTATTTTATGAAGTGTACTTGGTGAGTAATGCTCCTCTTAATTCATTTTCTTTAATGGTTTGACCCTCAAAATTCTACCTCACGGTGCCTTTCATACTCACTAGGTTTAATCAATAGTGATTTCAATCCCATAGGCGTCCACTTAATGTTGTCACAAACAAACCTATTTACTTTTTATGAACCTTAAGGAGGGGCCGCACAGAACTCGGCACCCAACCTCATGTATTAAGGAAGGTTGGTGTGTAGTAGGGTTTTAAAATTTTGTAAATATTAGTTATTTTAAACCTTGTGTATAACGCGTTATTTTATTAATACAGATACTTGACGATGCACCTTTAACGGTGCGAAACCGGTCGTGACCTAATAAAGGTACAAAAGACAGCGCAGGCGAATTATGAAAATTCATTGAAAGGAATCCTGACATAATTCTTCTCGAATTTCTTAACAAAGACTTGGAACTGTGACAAAAGAAGCAAAATAGCGGTCCATGCTGAAGTACGGCCACATTGAGAAAGCGACTATAAACAGTTACCATATGTCAGCCTTCAGAAGACAGGTCATTCTAGATTCATACAAAAATTACACAAGTGTTACATTCTAATTTGAAATTTTTAAGAAGAAAAGGTGTCTTGCATTGTTGACTAAGTAATGTTTTATGTATGGTGGTCTTTCAGGTCGTATTTCACGTTAATCACCACGCCAGTTATTTTATTTCGTCTGGAAGTTGAACTGAAGCTCGTCTCGGCGACTAAATACTAAAAAGGAGAAAAACTTCTAGGGAAAAATCATTTTTTTATGAAAGATCAAAGGTTTCAAGATTTGTGTTTGTGCTAGTTTAAAGAGTAGTATGTCCGCATTGATAAGTTGAAGTAGCTTTATAACCAAAAAAAGAGGAAAACAGAAGTTTAACTCTTCTATTATCTTCATAATTCTAGAACAAATTAACGAAAAGAGTGAAAAAATAACCCTTTAACCAATAAAAAATTAAAGCAAATAACTCTCAAGCTAAATACATAAGCTTCTCATAACGAAAACGAGGTAAAATACCACAGACCCAAATAAAATTTAAAAAAATAATAATAAATAAAAGAGAGAATTAAAAAAATTAAATCACCGTTCCACCCGGACCAATCTTATTGTCCAAAAAGAAAGAGATACCCAGGTGAAAGAAAACGTCTGGTAAAGCTAGAGAATGGAGCCTTGCTGACTTGGCTATGTGGGCATGGTGTTGAATTGTGTGAGGACGAGTTCGGATTCAGACTACTCTTATGCTAGATATTTTTAATTTTTGTTTTTCACTAAGTTATGAACCACCCGTCTGGCCATACATATGTCTGTTTACTGTTTTCAATTTCGTGTCCATGCTATGATTTAACGTTGGTGCCGCATATTTGCTCTATTAACCACGGAAAGGAAGTTATTCTTAAATGAAAACGATTCATTCCAAGGTGACAAGTCCAACGAATTTTCCACCGGAAAACAAGCCACGAAAGTGTTGACGATATGTGCGTCACGTGAAAGGACTGTCGTATCGATGCGCGTAACTAGTACGCCTAGTAATAGAGTGAGAAATGCCTCCTTGCTCGATTTTCGTGTTCGTATGGTTGTGAATGAGATTGCTTCCAATAAAATAATGAAAACGCAATGCTTTCACTGTCACAGCCTACCCTGTGTTCTGTCAAAATCAGATGTATTAACGTGCTTGAAGTTTTCCGCTTTTCATTATCAAAACCTGCATATTTCCAAGCAAATACGAGGATATCCTGGAATTTCAGAGAATTACTTTTATTATGTGTGGGAGCTTAGACTACCGTACTTCACACCCGTTGGTTGCAATGGAATTCAAATGCAAATCCAATAATTTTGTCTCTAAACACACTCTCACACATTATACACGTGTAGAAGATACTTAGTGTCTTTGCAGTACCAATTACCGGCATTTGCATTTAAAACAAGACTTCGCTCATAGACAATCTCGGCATTGAGCACTACCTTGACCAATAATTAATTATTAAATTTGTGAATTAGCAGAAAACGGGAAGAACAAATCGTTTTAATTAAAAAAAAAAAGAAAGTTCCTTTCAAAATGTTTCTTATCACACAACAAAAATCAAGGAAAACCATGTACTACGAGACACAGCACGTAATTATCGTAAACTATCCTTACAGCATCCGTTGACATATAAAAAGAATGAGTAAAGATTAATGTGGAACAGTATATCTAGCTCGCGTAAAAGAAACTTAATGCAAAACGGATTCACATTTGTGTCAGCCATGAATGTGCATTCTTTTAATCACAAGAAGGGAAAAGCTAGTTAAACCTGCAGAACAAGGAAAGGAACGGATGAGAAACAGTCTTCTAGCGTAGCCTAGTTGCAGTAGGTTATAATGCTTAGAAGTATTACTTTGATGTGTAATCCAGAATACCTGATTAGCGTTTTTAACATTACTTGAATAATAACCTAAAGCACTCCTTGTACGCACATTGCTTCCGACTGCTGATAATCGAATATATTCTCATACATATAGTGTTTACGTCACAAAGGAGGCAAGTATAGAACTTATCCTAAAAATTGTTCTGAAAATTAATTCAGTAGGTTTCTTTATTAACACAAATTGTTGACACTTCTGTTGCAGATCGATCCAAAGTTTTTATGATTAGATAAATAAGTATGATTCGCTTTCATCATCACGGCGAAATCCGTATGTGTAAATGAACAAACGTTGCACGACCATCGACGGAACAAATGGCGCAAAAAAATATCCACTTCCAGTGAAATAATGTCCCGTTGAATTCTCCTATTTTGCTCTCCTCCCCTCATGCACTGTACCGGTAGAAATAAATTTCCATTATCATTATAGAGCTCACACAGTCATTTATTTATTTGTGTTGTACTCCTTCTAATAGTGCTCCACAAATCCTTCGCCTTCTCTCAATCCTTGCACTCCAACAGGTATAGGAAGTGACGACGTTCCGTAACCGCATTACCACCGGCAGTTCACAGTCGATGGGAGTCCGCTTCAGTGTTAGTTCTGAAAGTGGGATTCTGTTCACTTCAGAGGTAAATGCATAACCAACCACACACTTCCCACTGACGTCACAAATACATTACAGAAATTGTGAAGTAACATTCAACTGATGTGATGTGTAGTTGTTATCTGCCGATTTCGTTCGATTTACTGAAACGTTAGCGTTTCACCCGGTATTGAAACAGATCGCGTCTACACTGCATTACTATTCAGACACAATTTCGGTAGATAGAAAATGTGCGATCGTACAGTTCTTTGTAGAAAATGACTGTAATAGTCACCGTAATATTCATGTGAGAGAAAAAAAAAATTCTAAAGATAACAATCATGGACAACTTAAACAGTTGAGTGCTTGCTGAATTGTAATGTACCATTTACAGAAATTAATTTGAACTACACGAACTGGGATGGCAAAATTTGAATCTGTATAATCCAAGTACTGATTTAGAAAATGTAAGCACAGGGAAGTAAATTGAATTTAAGAGAATCTTCCGAAAGAATCAGTGTGGAAGGAAATGACATCCTAGAGTACAGGAGGAATGATGAGACACAATTTCATTAAAAACGTGAGAAATACCCGATTAGGTAGTGTAGTTGAAGATAAGTGCATATATCTGCAAAAAATTAATCATAATAATTGGAAAGGAAAACATGGATGGAAGGAAGAAAACTCTGGAAAACCATGGCTTATAGAAAAAGTATTTCAGTTGATCGATGAATAAAATAAATTCAGAAATGTGTCGACAAATCCGACAATACAATTAGAAAATTTTTCTAATTTTTCTAAGCTTAAGAGATCAAATACCTGAGATCATTATTTCTAGACTTACAAATTACTTAAACTAATTTATGCTACAGACAACAAACACACAGTCGTGGCCGAAACGTTACAAGACTCCTCAGACAATTCGGCTATTTCTACGCAGTAAATTTAAGACGCTTGAAAATGATATAAATCGGAAGTTCAGGGAAGTAAATGAGGTATTTTGACGGAATCGAAAGACGTCTGTGAGGATGTATGCGCCTCGGTTGCACAGGGGCGTAGTGTTGTTTACATCCTCGCTGCGGCCCGTCGCGCGCTATTCGTGTGTGGTGAGTTGGACGCTCTTGCGGCGTAGTTCAAAATGTTCAAATGTTTGTATAGTCTATGGGACATAACTACGGGGTCATCAGTCCCTAAACTTACAAACTACTTATGAACTACTTACGAACTAGGACGGCAAAAATATCCATGCCCGAGGGGGGGATTCGAACCCCCGACCGTAGTGGCCGTGCAGATTGTGACTGGAGCGCCTTTGTCCTCTTTTTTTTTTTTTTTTTTTTTTTTTTTTTTTTTTTTTTTTTTTTTTGCTCTATGGGTAGTTCTCTTCGCTGCGGACGCTGATCGTTTTTGTTCGTGGTTGTTCGTTGAATGGTTGGCTCAGCTTTTTTTATTACAGAGGGCGTGGAGCCCTCTGACCGGGCGCGCTGAGCCACGGCGCCCGGCAGTCCTCTCGGCCACCGCGGCCGGTTGCGGCGTAGTAATAGCTGTAGGTATAAATGAATAGAACATAAAATGACGGAACCCCTTATACGAGATACTTCGAAGTTCACATTCGATGAACGCTTTGCGAGACCCAAAGCCTTTGAAGTAGAAGCCTTTCTAAGAGACGTTGTGAAGCTGAGCTTTAACGAAATAATAGGAATACATCTGACGATCGTCAGTGGTACAGTTTATGTTAAAATGATTAATACTACATGCTGTGCTAAAGTAATTGAACAATGTGGAGGAACTCTAAAATTTAACCATTGTGACGGGAATGTCGGTGAAGTGAGAGTCGATCATGCAGGATTTGCCACTAAAACAGTTCGAATCTTTGAACTTCCCTTCGAAATGACCGCGGAAGAGATAAATTTAGTCCTTAGACCTTACGGACGAATTATCATTAATGTTGCAGAAGAATGGACGACATTTCAAACTTTCCCCGTCCTCAATGGCGTCAGACAAGTAAAGATAGAACTTCGAAAGCACATCCCCTCGTATATTTATGTATGCGGGTATGGAGCGATCAGCCACGTACATGCTCCGTCTGTGGACAGACCGGACATGTACGAACCGAATGTATACAACGGAGGGTGACGCAGCTGCCGGCGAGTGTGCCGGTCGCCCCTATGACGATGACGTCACTGCCAGTGACGTACTCCTCAGCCGTCCGCGGCACCACAACCCAGGCATTGAGCGACGCAACGAACAACCCCAATGAGACAAACGATGATAACCAATGCCTGCCAGTGGAGGTCAGTAATACTGTGGAAACGTCTGTTCCTTCTTCTAACACAACGGGGACAGTCACTGACGAAGTACTCGGAAAAAAAACACCCTGAAGAACAAAATTTGCGGAGAGAAGAGGAGGGCAGTGCCACTCGAGATGTGAGTACCAATTGTGAAGATGAAGAGCGTACGAAATCTGGATCCTCCCCTGAAAAACACAAGAAATGGCGGTTAGCACCTCCTGACGCAGAACACAAAGCACAGACGCTACGCGAGAAGGCGCAGGAAATTGGTAAGAAATAAAGCGGAAAAATGTAACATCTCAACGGAACCAGCAAACGAAAAACAAAGAAGACTCACGTGAGTCGCCCCACCAAACTGATGGATATACCTGGGCGGATGAAATTTTAGAATTTCCTTAAGACGAGGAAATGAAAGAAGATACAAATACAATAACTGCCTCGTCTTCCGGACGGAGAGACAACAAGTCAAAAGAGAAGTCGCCGTTGCGTTCAATGCAATAAGAGCAGGAGATATCGACTAATATGAGCGGCAAAATTCAGCACATATAGGAAGTCAATATTGCTGTGCAAGCCTACAGGGTCGGGACGATAAATATAAACAAAATCCGCAGCCATCTCAAACTTATGGCCCTGCAAGACATGCTGTACGCCGCAGATCTCGACATCGCCTTGCTGCAAGAGGTGACAGACGTTACTTTAGACCTCATAACAGGTTTTAACGTAATTATGAATCCAGGGAACGACCAAGAACTTGGTACAGCGATACTCACAAAAGAAGGCATTATCGTGAAAGACGTTGAAAAATTACCAAACGCCAGAGGTATTGCAGTTACCATCCATAACACGAGACTGATCAATGTGTATGCACCATCTGGCAACAGCAACAGAAGAAAACGCGCAGAATTTTCAAAGACGACATAGTGTCTCTCTTCCGGGGGAAATATGAATATACAATTTTAGGAGGTGACTATAATTGTGTCTTATCTGCTGAAGATCAGATACCAAATTTTATTTATTGTGCAGAACTCTACGCTATAGTAAAAGACTTCAAGCTGATCGACACCTAGAGCACAAGAACGGAGAACGGCCTGGCGTCACGCACTTCACCAGCCGCATTGACAGGATCTACGTGTCCGAGAACCTGAAGACGCGCATTTTGCAAACCGAATTATGGCCCACAATCTTTTCGGACCACACAGCTTACATCTATACCATAAATTTACAAAGCAAGGAATCTACAGGGGACGTGGTCTGTGGAAACTGAATGTAACCAATCTAAAAGATCCAGCATGTCATGAGGCATTTAATGAAGTATGGACAGAGTGCGAGAAAAGATTCCCTTCATACCCCTCGGCACTCACGTGGTGGATGAAATGGCCGAAACCCATGATCAAAAGAGCGATGATAAATTACTCTCGTGAGAAAACAGCCTGGCACAAACAGACAGTTGAATTCTACTTCAAAGTTCTCCGAGATTTATACGCGTCTACTGCGTCTGTAATTGACAACCAAGCAGAGATAAATAGCATTCAAGCCAAACTCCTTGCATTAAAACGCAAACAGCTCGAAGATTATAAAATAAGAGCAAGGCTTCAAAATGAAGTGCAGAGCGAACACACATCAATTTATCATGTCATAAACGAAAGAGAACCACAACACAGAAAGATAATAACCAAACTATGATCGACAGATGGTAGCTCACTGACCATGCAACATGAAATCAAGACGGAAATTCACAATTATTTCACCAACTTATTAAGTAATACACCGACGGACATAACCGCTCAAAATGACCTTACAACAGGAATGACACGACAACTTGACCAGGAAGAAACACACAGCCTTTTAGTTGAAATAATGGAAGAGGAAGTTGAAGGCGCAATAATGCGTAGCCCGAAAAATAAATCTCCTGGGCCCGATGGAATTCCGGCAGAGCTTTATCAGACATTCAAACTACAGATGTTACCCAGCTCGAACTAATGAACCCCAAAACCAACATCCCGAATGATTTCAGAGAAGTCCGGCTAATACAAAAAAAAAAAAAAAAAAAAAAAAAAAAAAAAAAAAAAAAAAAAAAAAAAAACCTTGCAGCACAATGAGTAGAAAATCTAAGACCTATTACCTTACTGAATAGCGATTACAAAATATTTGCACGCATCATGAATGAAAGACTGAAATCAGTAATGAACGCCGTCATCGGTTGATATCAGTCGAGCGTAGGAAAAAACAGGTCCATTCACCACACACTCTGCGATTACAGGGACATAATTTAAATCGCAGCAACTTGTAAACTAAAGTGCGCTCTGGTCTCATTAGATTTTGAAAAAGCATTCGATAGAGTCAACCATGGTACCTCTTCCACATAATATGTATAATGAACTTACCGCAAAGCTACATCAGAATCATGAAGAACCTACTACTAAATAATGCAACCTCTATAATAATGGTAAATTGTCAACCCAACAGACCAATAACGCTAAAAAGTTCAATGAGACAACACTGTACCCTGTCCATGTCGCTTTTCGCCATAGCCATTGAACACTTGCTTTTTCGAATCAGTGAAAATTTGCAAGGCATATTACTAAGCGAGCAAAATATTGTCTGTAAAGCTTATGCCGACGACGTCACGGTCCTGGTCAAAGACAATAATGAGATCGCCCAATTATTAGATATCATACATATGTACGAAATCGCGTCTGGCGCCAAACTGAACAGACGAAAATCCGCAATAATGGATATCGGACGAGGATTAGGAGATCCCATCCAAGGGGAAATAAAAAAGACTGCCACTTTGAAGTGCCTTGGAATTGAATACAAGCCCCATATCCAGCAAACAATTGCACTAAATTACAGAAGAATACTTAATAGCATGCGTGCCAGTACATACCAAAATCTACTCAGGACACTCGATGAAATACAAAGAGTTGAACTGGTGAATACCTATCTAACACCTAAAATAAATTATGTGGCGCAATTCCGAGGACGGTGGCAGACAGGATCTTACCTGCCTTTGGCCACTTCGTCAGCCGCGGCCATATTTTTAAAGTCAAATACGAAACTTTAACACTATCGGTTGACAACGGTGGCCTTAACCTAATAGATGTTTATAACAAAGCACAAGCTCTGTACCTTACCAAAACGTACAAACTGTGAACCAAAATGCCGAACACCATAGCGGCATTTCTATTAAATGAAATATCGCCGCCCAACTGTGCTGCTCCAATCGATGTTAGCCACATTCCCACTGAATTGTATCGTTTGAAACAGTTTTAATAGAATATAGCTATATCAGTATGAGAATATCAGAGAAAGACATGTACAAAGTCAAAGCAATCTACAGAAATTTTCTGCTGTTTCATAGTAAGAACGTTATTCAAAAGAAGTATAAACACTTCAATTGGAAAATAATCTGGAGAAACATTCACAATCCCCACTTACCAACCAACGTGAGGGCGCTGTGGTATTATGCTGTCAACCGAAAAGTCCCAAAAAACCAAAGACTCCACGAAATACACCTATCAAATTCTCCTTTGTGCCCAACCTGTAATCTGTAGGGCACAGACGAACATCAGTTTGTCTGTAAAAACGTCCACAACATTTGGCAGACCCTCAGTACAAACTTGCAATTATGCAACGAATTTCGCCCCACACCATAACACCCGCGAGCTCCTACACCCAGACGAAGAACTTTACCCTCCAACGAAGCAAAATTCAGTGAACAGGTTAAATGGGCACGCGGTGTTTTACATACTTACAAACATGGAGAAGAGCGAAAGAGATTTCTGGACGTACATTAAAACACAGCACCACAAACTACTGCAAATAAAGGATTATCGAAAACAATACGCAAACTTTCTCAATAGAACCATTATTTGAATTACAACTACAACGTTATACCTGATTGTGCATACAAAACAAAAAGGTGAAAATATATAAACACCCAAAACCTATATAACAAAAGATCGGTATCGTTTAAGGCAAAAATTAAACACTACGCAACAGTAATTAAACCGGAAGCACTATATGGATCTGAATGCCTAACTCTGAATAAAAAAGGGGAACAAGAAGAACTAGAAAAGAAAGAAAGGAAAATACTCAGAAAAATTTTAGGACCACAAAAAAACAAGGATAACAATTGGACGAAGAGAAGAAATGAATATTTATACAGAAACATAGAAACCATCACAGACTCAATAAGGAAGAGGAGATTAAAGTTTTATGGACACATTTACAGAATGAAAGACAGTAGGCTGACAAAGAAAATTTTTAATTTCATTTCCAAATTGAAGAACACTACAGGATGGCTGGAAGAGACAAAAAGGGATTTGAGAAAACTTAACATCACAGAAGACTTAATACAAGACAGGGGAAATTTCAGGCTACAGATCGATTCTGCAAAATTTCCTATCCAACAACAAAAACAACAACCTAGGAAGGTGATGTCCATTGAACAGAGGCAGGCCATCAGCTAACGCATGAAGAAGTTCTGGGAAGATAAGAAGAAAAATGTTGTACCATAGTCTTAAGTTCTAAGCGGTCTATAATTGGCCAAATTCTGTAATAAAAAAAAAAAAATAAATAAACAAATTTAGGAATATAAGAGAAAAACAAATATAACGCTCAACTATAGAACGATTATTGCCGAACAGAATAATTTTTTTTTAAAGACAAAGATTTCATCTCATCACGTTTTGGCTCTAGAAGAGAGACGTTTTATTTTTACCTTATTTTAGTTTACTCCTCATATTATACATAAATATCATTCCTTACGCATAAATCGTTACATCACCAAGAATTTATTTTCAGTTGTATCACTAAAGAAAGCGGTGTTATATCCCGCTGACGCATTTCGGAGTTAGAGAAGATAAACAAAATGAGAAAATAAAGAAGAACCAGTAAAGGACACGGAAACGCGTGGAAACTAAATCATTTAACTTCGCGAAGACGAACTTTGAAATCGTCAATGAGGAGAAAGAAACCGAAAAAAGTACTTTATTCTAGATTTCATAAGTTGTCAGTAGTTACGTTTCAGATCGCAGAAGGGAATCATACCTCAGAGGAGAAATATTAAAAATCATTATTATTTCCTTTTTTTCTCCAGTTGCATTCTTAAAAACGCTTAAAGGACTGTTTCGTCTTCACCTTTAAAGAAACGAAGGAGGAAATTTTAGTTCATTCAACAAATGATGGCAAGAAATTAATTTACAAAGGAAGAAGAGAGAATAAATAAACATGATAAAAATGCGCCGCAGAATGCGACAATTAAAAAAAAGAAAAAAAAAAAGGGGGGGGGGGGTAGAGGGCCAGACTACAAATCGAAAGGTCGCGGGTTCGATCCCTGCCATATCCTTGGATTTTTATCTGTCACTTTCCACTTCTTTCAGCTCTGGCAGTATTGGTCATGTGAAAAATACCGAGCAGCACCGTGGTTCGGAACCCACGTTAAACTGTAAGTCCCCCTATAACTGGCTGGGTAAGTCAGTTCGAAGGTCGGAGGAAGGCAACGGCATACCACCTCCAAACAGGACCATGCCTAGTAAAGCACTGTTGTGTTCAAACCAATCTTCGGATTGTTGACTGCTTTACCTTTTTTATGTGAGGATGTAGTAGAAGAAAACACTGTTATATGGAAAGCTTCGGGGAACCAGTAGTAGAATTTAAAAAGAGCTGTAGTGGACTTGATATCAAGCAAGGTGCATGGCGTAGATAATTTTCCATCAGAATTTTAACAATTATTTTGGGAATTGGCAACGGAACGACTATTCGTTTAGTGATTAAAATGGACGAGACTGACAACGAACTTGAGTTTCGAAAAAATCTCGTCCTCACAATTCGTAAATTGTTAAAGGTTCATAAGTGTGAGATCTAGCGAATAATAAGCTTAATATTTAAACAATGAGAAGATTAATATACAGAAGAATGAGAAAAATTAATTATGTGTTTGAGGATCTTGGGCTTTAGGTAAAAAGTCCTGACATATCGCCTCAAAATGGAAGCAAGACTGAAGCACAATTAAGAAACATTCAATCTGTCTTACTTCTTCTGAATTCTGATAAAAATAAGAGTAGCCCTTAGGGAACTAAGACTGAAGTATAATATTTACAGGAATCAAAAGTGAGTATGAAGCCTGCAAGACTAACAACTAGGTAATCGTATTACATAGGGTTCCAGCGTGTATAATAAAATAATTAAGATAAAATGAATTTAATGATTTATAGGCAATTCGAATATGTGTGGAATGTCACACATGATGGTGTGTCAGTCTGAATAACTATGACAAAAATCATGAGTGGTTGAAATGGATCAGACTAACACAGACATATAAATGTTAAAGCAATCCACTAGTCTGGATTTGCATAATTGTGGTAATTAATCAGCCTGCTAGAGACTGATAATTAATTAAAGTAGAAACCAATGTTTAATATGAGTGTGATACTAAATGTAAAAGTGTGCTCACGTCGCCGGCGGCGGTGGCCGAGGGGATTGAGGCGCTCCAGTCACGGTCCACACGGCCACTACGGTCGGGGGTTCGAGCCCACCTCGGGCATGGATATTTGCGCCGTCCTTAGTCTTAGTTAATTCATAAGTAGTTTGTAAGTTTAGGGACTGATGACCCCGTAGTTAAGTCCCATAGACTATACAAACATTTGAACATTTTGATTTGTGCTTACGTGTCGTGAGAGACAATGTTTGGTAGACGCTGATGTCAACAGAAAGCCATGTACGAATGTAGTGGAATTGGATAAGTTGACAATCATGTAATTCATTAATTTAGCAGACTATAACTATTGTTTAATACGAGTATGACGTGAAATCTGAATTAATGCTTGGGTGTTGTGTGACAGTTGTGGTGCAACAAGAATCATAATGAGATTGTCGTATAATTTCATTAACACGTAGATTATTGTCTGAAAATCAATGATGTAACTAATTTTAGTATTTCGAGTAGTGTCCACAATTGACAAGATATACTGATACCTATGCGAGAAATTATTGGATTCGATTTAGTAGCAGCATTAGAGGCCGAGAATAAGTTGCGAATCATGTAAGTGTATGAAGAACAAAGAAACTCACAAGTAAATTTTGTATCGTATTCGTGATGTTCACCATAAATAAATCAAATTTCCCTCACATTTTCTGTTGTCAATAATGTCATGGATGAAAAATTTCAAATGTTTGTTAAACTTAAGTGACTTAACTGCGGGGTCGTCAATCTCTAAACTTACAAACTACTTATGAACTACCTTATACTATATACGACACAAACATCCATGCCCGAGGTGGGATTCGAAGTCCCGACGGGGAAAGGCTTCGCGCATCGGTGCATAGCGCATCAATGCGCTTGGCCACACCGCCGCGGGAAGCACGTGGAAATTGCATGTGATCGTTTCACAATTAAAAAATATGTTTCTTGAAAGAAAAGAGGGATTGTGTAGGATGGCCGGCTCATGACCATAGGTATTGAGTGGCTAAGAAATGAGAGGAATGGGTGGGAGAATATGACATATATAGTGTAACATATCGTATTTCCATGAGAAATTGTGCTATTACTGCCCAGAAATATTCTTATTGGCTGCCCCCATCTCTCTGTAAGATCCCCTCCATTATTATTTAATCATAAAAAGTACTTAAACTACGGTAAAGAACTTAACGTGATTTTGTGTAATTAATGTGCTTACATGAAGCTTTATTATTGTATGATCAAAATATCCACGGGTGTACTGCCGGTCTATAGTGTCCAACGGGCACAATATTTCGGCGATCATACATGTCGCCATCATCAGGTGAACTGACGGACTGAGCTCCTGGAAACGCGCCGGCACGGAGGTCCGCACGCTACGGCTGCTCGAAGGGAACTGGGTTCTAGCCCGGTAGCGGGCCATTTAAATACCCGCGGCCCGCGGAGCGACCCCTCCGCGGTCCGCGCCCCGCGCCGCGGCCGCGCAGTGGAACCGATTGCGCCGGCGTCTGAGAAGACGTCGGTATGAGGGCTCTGTCCGCCGTGGTCGTCACTTCGTTACGTTTGCTAGATTTACTCTTAATTAACCCAATCGCTGGTTCCCAAGCTTTGCTAAGATTATAGCCAGAGTCACGGTTTATGAGGTCGTCACTTGTGCGAATTTCAATGGCCTCTCTAACGACGCAGTCCCAGTATCTCGACGTCTGTACCAAAATCCTAGTGTGTTCATACTCCATGGCGTGATTCTCCGACAAACAATGTTCAGCGACCGCCGACTTGCTCGGATACATCAATCGTGTGTGCCTCTGGTGTTCAACGCATCGATCCTCGACGGTACGCATCGTCTGTCCAATATATGACTTTCCACACTGACACGGAATCTGGTACACGCCCGCCTTCCTCAAACCGAGATCATCTTTAACGCTCCCCACCAGTGCACGAATTTTATTCGGCGGACAAAAAACATTTCCAACCTGGTGTTTTCTCAAAATGCGGGCGATCTTCCCTGAGAGTGCGCCGGTATATGGAACGAACGCAGTGCCTACATCCTCCCTTGCGTTTTCATCCGTTTCCACAGGTTGTGTTGTAGTGGTTGGGCGGAGAGCCCGCTGAATCTGCCACTCTGAGTACCCATTTTTTCGAAATACAGTTCTCAAGTGTTCCAATTCCTGGGGTAGACTCTCTGCGTCGGAGATAGTGCGTGCCCTATGTACTAGAGCTTTAAGTACCCCATTCCTCTGTGAAGGGTGATGACAGCTGTCTGCGTGTAAATACAGATCAGTGTGCGTTGTCTTCCGATATACACTATGACCCAGGGTGCCGTCAGCTCTTCTCTTGACCAAGACGTCAAGGAACGGCAATTTACCCTCCGTTTCAGTCTCCATAGTGAATTTGATGTTGGGGTGTATGGAGTTCAGATGTGTAAGGAAGTCAAGGAGTTTATCCATACCATGTGGCCAGATGACGAAAGTGTCGTCCACATAACGGAAAAAGCAAGTAGGTTTCCAGAAAGATGATGCAAGGGCTTCCTCCTCGAAATTCTCCATGTATAAATTTGCGACCACAGGGGAGAGTGGGCTACCCATGGCGACTCCCTCCGTTTGTTCGTAGTATTCGCCATTGAAAAGAAAATACGTGGAGGTCAAGACATGCCTAAAAAGTTCGGTGGTCTTCTCGTCAAATTTCTGACCAATCAAATCTAGTGACTCTCGAAGGGGCACCCTCGTAAACAACGAAACGACGTCAAAACTTATCATGATACCCGACTCATCCAGCCTGAAGTTGTTAAGGCGTTTCACAAAATCCACGGAATTACGTATGTGATGAGGACATTTACCCACATAAGGACTTAATATTCCCGTCAGGTATTTGGCCAACAAATATGTAGGTGCCCTGATGTTACTGACAATGGGACGTAACGGCACCCCATCTTTGTGAACCTTAGGGAGTCCATAAAGTCTTGGCGGTACCGGACCTTGAGGTAAAAGTTTCTTGGCGACACCCTCCGGTAAATCCGCATCCTTGAGAAGCGCCCTCGTCTTGTTTTCCACCTTCTTTGTGGGGTCAACGCTGATCTTCCGGTAGGAATCGTCATTTAGCAGGCTCTGCATCTTTTCAGTGTAGTCCTTATGGGAGACAACAACCGTAGCATTGCCTTTGTCAGCCGGTAAGACAACAATATCAGGGCGCTCCCTCAGGTCACGAATGGCCGCCCTCTCATAGTGTATATCGGAAGACAACGCACACTGATCTGTATTTACACGCAGACAGCTGTCATCACCCTTCACAGAGGAATGGGGTACTTAAAACTCTAGTACATAGGGCACGCACTATCTCCGACGCAGAGAGTCTACCCCAGGAATTGGAACACTTGAGAACTGTATTTCGAAAAAATGGGTACTCAGAGTGGCAGATTCAGCGGGCTCTCCGCCCAACCACTACAACACAACCTGTGGAAACGGATGAAAACGCAAGGGAGGATGTAGGCACTGCGTTCGTTCCATATACCGGCGCACTCTCAGGGAAGATCGCCCGCATTTTGAGAAAACACCAGGTTGGAACTGTTTTTTTGTCCGCCGAATAAAATTCGTGCACTGGTGGGGAGCGTTAAAGATGATCTCGGTTTGAGGAAGGCGGGCGTGTACCAGATTCCGTGTCAGTGTGGAAAGTCATATATTGGACAGACGATGCGTACCGTCGAGGATCGATGCGTTGAACACCAGAGGCACACACGATTGATGTATCCGAGCAAGTCGGCGCTCGCTGAACATTGTTTGTCGGAGAATCACGCCATGGAGTATGAACACACTAGGATTTTGGTACAGACGTCGAGATACTGGGACTGCGTCGTTAGAGAGGCCATTGAAATTCGCACAAGTGACGACCTCATAAACCGTGACTCTGGCTATAATCTTAGCAAAGCTTGGGAACCAGCGATTGGGTTAATTAAGAGTAAATCTAGCAAACGTAACGAAGTGACGACCACGGCGGACAGAGCCCTCACACCGACGTCTTCTCAGACGCCGGCGCAATCGGTTCCACTGCGCGGCCGCGGCGCGGGGCGCGGACCGCGGAGGGGTCGCTCCGCGGGCCGCGGGTATTTAAATGGCCCGCTACCGGGCTAGAACCCAGTTCCCTTCGAGCAGCCGTAGCGTGCGGACCTCCGTGCCGGCGCGTTTCCAGGAGCTCAGTCCGTCAGTTCACCTGATGATGGCGACATGTATGATCGCCGAAATATTGTGCCCGTTGGACACTATAGACCGGCAGTACACCCGTGGATATTTTGATCATCAAATACGCCGGGAGAAACTGAAGAATCACTTTATTATTGTATGTTTTCTTTATGTACTTAGACTCTATTTTTACGTAACAACTGAACGTAAATGTTCAAGAAAGTCGCTTCGCGCCAAAACTGATGGTGCGCGGGACCTGCACAGTCCAGTTGCAAGCATTCCAGCACACACTACTCTCGCGTAAAGAACTATCACTATCACAGCCCTTAAAATAGTCTGGAAGTTCAGACTTGTAATTAGGATATTTGTGTACGTAAGGCTCTATGACTTACACATGTTTCACAACATATAAATAAACATTATCAAACAACTGGCAACCTTTCTGATTTGAAAAATACATATGAGCTTAGCCACCAGTTTAAAGTTCCACACCACTTTACATCACGATACGAGGATCGCCGACCTGTGTGCTGCTTCTGCGTGGGGACAACAACGGAAAAGAAGAAACCAGGTTAATGAAAAGAAACTATAAGTATGCTAACTGACGATGCATGTAGTTCTCTGGCGCTCACGTGCTGTGCTACGTACATTAATTAAATATTACGAGATTGGCCAGACTGCGGTGGTAAAACCGCCGAGGCAAAGTGTTAGAGAGACAGACAGAGAGAGAGAGAGAGAGAGAGAGAGAGAGAGAGAGAGACGGATCACTCACATAAGCTTTCCACTCACTTTTATCATACTGTCTATCCTCCTTCCTATTCGATCCCGCCGTAATTGGTATTATACGTAGAATGCAACCAATCGGGTAACTGATTTCGAATATAAATTATCATTCTGCAAAGTTAAGGAAAATATCTGTTTAATTGCAACTGTATTGCTTTTTTGCGTATTACAATGTAACCTTAAAATGCTTCTCGAATTAAATTGATCCTACCAGTTAAACTAAAATATAAATTTAAAAAATGATAGGGACAATAAGTAAATGAATGAAAGGACCAAATAAAACAGTAAAAGAGTTATGTAAATTCATGCATCAGTTAGCCACAATAATGTTTTCATGAAAAGTTAAGAAGGTGCTTAACGTGACAAACGAGAAAGTGAAACGACATATCTAAAGAACGTTACACCTTCTTATGAATAAGACTTGGTTTTACTCAAAGGCCCCTTTTATAGATTTAATAAACTCTGCATATCCTGAAGTATTTACCGACTGCGTTTCTACCGACATCTCGCAATCATTTAACAATGCAAATCGCGGTTACAAAACCACAAAAAGGTCACACACTTTAAGTGTCATCAATAAAAATCTCAAAATAGTTCCAAATAACTGGTAGTGCTTTCCTTCCATAGAAATATATAATTAAGCTCCTGATACAACAACACAGTGATGGTCCTCACCAGAGAGATCAGTTCGGCAGCTGCACTCCCTGTACTACTCTGGTGCGTACACCCACTCAACCAGTGATTAACACTCCAAATATGTGCACTTATTGACGGAAGGAATTACCATAGAAATGAGATGACAGTGGGTAAAATTTAAAGGTGAAAGGTTATCAGTGATTACATTCGCTGACGATATTCCTGTCCTCACTGAAAGTGAAGAAGAGTTAGAAGACCTAGTGAACTGAGTAAATACCGTAGTAATTATAGGAACTGGCTTGTGAGTGAATCACAGATGAATAAATACCTTATTATTTCTACATTCAACCCTTTCTTTACCAAAATGTGTACTGCCATTTACACTAGACTATCTTTTCCTATGAAAGACTGTGGAAAGAGTGAGGCAACACAGAATCCCCATGTAATCTGTAGCCGTCCACAATGCCGCTAGGAAACATTTTCAGTTAGTAAATGAGGCAATATATGTATATGGCTGCATTCATCTCTTTGTGTAATGGATAGAAAAAATGTATTGCTAACGTCACTTATTAATAGGGAAGAATAAAACATCTTTATAGCAAATACCTGACCAATGACAAATATAAACATTAAAAATGTAATGATTTTAAATACAAATTTCAAATATAATAGCTCATTAGAGGACATGGTAGCAAAATCTTCCTCCTGGGAAATGGGTTTCAAAGTAACAGTAAAATGACCAAAAAGTCCCCACAGAAAACAAAAGAAACCTAAAATTGTCAGTGTTTTTTCAAGCAGTAAACCTTCTTCCTTGGTGCTATAAAACGTAATAATTTCTGTTGCATAGACTCTTGTTGAGGCTAGGTATTTCACGAAGATGTTGGTCGGTTCTCTGTTGTAGCACAAATTACCCACGACCCTCGATTACAACTCTGTTGAAGAAATACCCGTTGACTTTCTAACGCGAAATGTACTGATGTAATAATTTTAATTTGTTTACTCTTCCTACTATTTATTTTGAGGGACAAAATAATTGACAATGTACCATTGACTTCTGGAACGAAGAACTCAACAGCACGATCAGTAGATTCAGAAAGCTCTTCCTCGTCTATCTACAATCTGTGAAACTTTATCACTTATACATAATTAAACTAAGACGAAATGTCCTGTAAGAAAATAATATACATAACGTAATTAGTGAGGATCAGATGGGACACTAAAGTGATGTCGGTAGCTACTGGATGAAAGCATTTAAAGAAAGTGAAATTTGGGTACTTCTTCCAAAAATAACGTTTCTGCATATGAAACTTAATTTTACCACGACAAATATAATTAACAGAATTTCCAGTGAACATTTGGATAGTAAACGGTTCTTGAAATGGTCTGTATTGCTAGGCTGCTACGAACAAATCAAAATACTTCATTCACTTAACGAAAGATAGTGCAATCGGAAGAATGGCTGAAGTGCCACAATCTTCACTTTGATCCAATTCAATTACTTAAGTTACGTCGAGATAAACGTTGTGAAGTGTCGTAAATGAGGTCAGCAATTGGTGATTGGGGGTAAGGGTGGAATTCGCCAAAGCGTACCATGTGCTGTCACGGCTCCTGGCTGCGTCGTCTCCACTGGAACAAATAATTATATCATATTGATGCTGAAATCCATATTGGCCTGTGTTTGCTTTATCCATATAAGTTGCTTCTGGATAAGTATCTCCCTTGAGTAAAACACAGTTCTCATTTTATGCCCATAAATGTTCCGCTACAGTTGTAGCATCTTCAGTGGGTCCTTTTTATTGCTTTAAAAGTGAACAACGAAAAATATATTTAGTTTTTGCAGTTGTTCATTCTATTAATGAGAATACTGTTCAAATATTTGCTAAGCTTAAGTGACTTAACTGCGGGGTCATCAGTTCCTAAACTAACAAACCACTTATGAACTACATTATGCCCGAGGGGCGATTCGAAACCCCATTGGGAACGGATTCGCGCATCGGAGCATAGCGCCTTAATGCGCTTGGCCCCTCCGCCGTGGTGTAGAATTATATACAAGAAATTCACACACACACACACACACACACACACACACACACAGTTTCCTGCAGACATTTATTTACAGTTTGTCATCTGTAACCATATGGCACATATATAAAAAAACCGTTGTTGAAATATTTGATGTGCTTTCTTGTATTATTTTATGGTTACATCTACTTAATTTTATTTGTTTCCTAATGAAATGTGTTTAACTTAGGCTATAACTTTTTAATGTTTGTGGCCGCTGGTTCAATTCCCGTTATATTTTAGTCCTGTAATAACAACCCTTTCACATGTTATTATGGCAAATTCTTACATACTCTATTTACAAAACACAAAAATTTATATTTAAATTTTTTTTACTATTACAGTTCATCTTTAATTGCATACACAAGTATTCCGCTGTACCAAACACATATGAACATATTTTACTCATAATCACGATTTTACACTCATTTCGTTTGACATCCTAGTGTTATCACTCTCTCTCTCTCTCTGGAGTACTTATAGAAGACTGATGTATCAGAAACAATTTAAAAATTTATCTTCAGTCGTCTATAAAGTGCAAAAGAAAATTCGCGAGCTACTTCTGTTAGAACACTTTTTATTCAAATCAAAATTCTTAATTATATGTACAGCTTCAATATTATATTCCGCTATTTCAGTAATAGCTGCAGTTGCACTTTCATAAACTTCGGGGATTATTAACTGTTAGAATTCTTGCAACATCCTTCATAACCTCTACAATCAAACAATTCTCAGCGAACTTCAACACTTTGTAGGGCGCGTGACAGCGACGAGACTCAAGCAGGTTTGAATCTCAAAGGTCGCTCGTTGTCGCGTCTGACGCGTGACGCAGCAGATGCCGCTAACGTAGGACAGATCCGTAATCGTACATCTGGTTAAGATTTGACACTTGAAGAGGTCGCACGCTGTTACTCGCTTTTGTCATTCACGTAGGACACGGCCTTAAGACGTTCTCTCACAGGACGTGGAAATGCACATGAAGGACGAACTGGTGAGTGGTGACGTCGCAGTGTGGAATTCAAAGTTCCACTATCCTGCGAAACGTGAAATGAAGGATCCAGCATGTTAGATTTTCCCTTCGAGGAGTGGAACGTGGCCAATGAGAAGCGACCTGGTTTTCATATTGGAAACGGAAATACTAATTCGTGCCTTCTTTCGCTGTAGCGTTCGATGTGTGATGTGTGAATATAATCGTTTTTAAAGCGTCAGTAAATTGAGGAACTTTTGAAAACCCGTCATTTTAGATAATTATGATTTATTACAATAAATTACCGGAACTACATTTTCATAGGTATAAACGTTATCGTATTTGACGAGTCAGTGTTATAATTTTTATACCGTAAAAGAATATCGTTCCTTTGCTACGCCATTCTATAAAACGAGCGTCTTTGTGATACTGTACAGTGTTGCCAGACGTAGGGAGTTCTCCCTACACGTAGGTACTTTTAAGCATTAAAATCATGTTGGGAATTTCCATCCATAGTCCCCAACGCTTAGGTAAGTTGGTAAAATTTTACAATCGCCGACACAGGCGTAGCGGGTAATGTTGGCAACAGAACAGTTGTCAGCACGCGGAAATGAAGCCGACCATTTGTGGCAAAGTTTGAAGTAGACGATGATATTTTAAACGATGTTAAATTCAACAGTTTCAGACACATTAGATGTTCAGATGTTTGTTAAGCTTAAGGGACTTAACTACGGGGTCATCAGTCCCTAAACTTACAAACTACTTATGAACTACCCACAACTAAGGACGACACAAATATCCATGCCCGAGGGGGGATTCGAACCCCGACCGTAGTGGCCGTGCAGACCGTGACTGAAGCGCCTCAGTCCCCTCGGCCACCGCGGCCGGCTCAGACACATTAAAATTGATGCGACATATGATGACTTCAATGTATATCAGTGGAATGGAGAGTCGGTTTGGAAATAGTATTAGAAAATGTCAGCACAAGGAATTCCATGAACGAAAGACGTTTTATTACCTTGACTAGACTGTTATTTATTTACGTCAGGACGATATACTAGTTAGTACTTGTAAATGAGAAGATGCTGACAAGAAAACGCTAAAACATTTGGGACAGCCAACGCTATAATGAATAAAGATGAATAAAGATATTCGTTGTCAAGATAGCATTACTGTTTAAAAATCGAATCATTTAGAATGACGGATTCCCTCTTTTGTGCTGACTAAATAATTACTGCTGTTCCTACCATATGGTTGATAGTGTCTCGATGTATCCTTATGCGCTCAATAAATCAGTAATCTTCTTGTAACACAGCGCTTGGAATTCGCGGCATTATCTACCTTGACTCCATCAATCAGTAACGATCAGTCAATGGAAAAACATATCTAGCGAAATATTTATTATAAAGTTTTTCAAAATTGTAACGTCATGTTAATCAAATGGTTACCCTCTGCTGGCTAACTCCTGGATTCAGCCCCTCGCAGACCCAAATCCTGGCTACCACCCAGATGTAGGTGCATTAATGATGTGGTAGGGAGAAAGTAGGGAAAACGTAGGTACCTTTTGTGAGACTGTGGGTATTTTTTCTTTTGCTATCTGGCAACACTGATGCTGTATCATAAGTAAGTAACGTATTACAACATACCTGAAGACAGGGTGAGCGAAAAAACGCTGAGATAGCGTAGTTGGTTATTTTTTTCCCTTTTCGTTTCCTAAATTATTCTGGTTCTTTCTTGCTAATTTAAGTATAATAACCAATATTCGGTGTATTTCTTTTTAAGACGACGTATTAGCATGGTGATTAATGTCAGGAGCTGTAGAGGAATAAGAGATGTATATAACAGGTTCGTATCTACACTCTCCCATATGTTTTTAAAGATTTGGTTTACTTACGGTTTACGTAACTTTTGTTAATTTTACACAATTATAATATCAGGTATTCTCTGCCCACGAGAGAATTTGTTGAGTTTTTCGTGCTGGGGCACACGAACCAATAAATTTCAAGACAGTACCTTTTGTCATTCGGTGCTTGAATTCTGTTGCAGTTCAGTACAGTGCTGGAATTATTCAGTTGCACAGAGCAAAGAAAACATGCCTAGCGCATGGTTACGGAAGCAGATGCAGTGAAGGAGGAACAGTGTTTACGTATATTATTAAAAGTAAAAGTTATCACAACGAAAACTGTCGCGCTGAGGCGTTGTCTCGCGTGTATGACAAGCTTGCACAGAATAACGTAGGGAGGCTATACCGCCTACATCAGCGTAGAGGCAGTGAAGTCACGTCAGCCATCTTGGAAGGATGTAGAAACGGATTTCGGCGATAAATGCTAGTTCTTCAGATGGCGCTAGCCGCCTTAATTACATTGTCATTTGAACCTCTTAAGATAGGAAAAAATTACCAAATTTTTCACGCTGGCAGGTGATTACTGGTGGAAAGTAACAGTTTTTCTAGCAAGTACAATACCTATGGTGTTTGTATAAAAATAATAATTGAAACTATTACTTTTATATGAAATTAAAATTACGGCATGAAAAAGTTGGTCGCCTGCCACTTTTTCTGTTTTGTGGTCAGGAAGTTTTCCTCAGCGAGAGAGTTGTAGATAATGAAAATGTTGAAATGATTGTAAATCTATGAGATTCAACTGCTTGGTTATTAGTCCGTAGCTTACAAACTACTTAATCTAAGTTAAACTAAACTAAGTACAACACAAACACCAATGCCCGAGGGGGAATCGGAGCCCCGACGGCGCGCGCACGGCAACACGGCGCTCCAGTACACACGGCTAATACGCCGCGGCTGTAGATAATGAAATGAACTTTCCTTTTCCTTTAAACAACTTTATTACAGCTCGCTTAGTTTTTTCTCAAATTTTATTTTCAGCGATCTTGCCGACCAGCGAGCGCTAATTCAGTTGTCCAATCACCTCTACTTTCTGACCGATTTCGATAAACATTTTTTAATTTCGGGTACAATTTTTTGTATTAAATAATTATGAAATAATACCTTACTTCATTAATAACTGACCCGCCACGGCTATGCACGGGTAATCTTTAAACTTCTTTAACTCGAGAAATGAACTTATCGTGATGCGGTTTGTTTCAATTTCTTCGTTATAATTCCGGAATCAACGTAGGCTATATTAAATTTCAATACGAAATTGTTAAATAATTGAAATAAAAATAATAACGTAGAACGGTTTACCACTTCCGCACTTTCGTGACCTCTGTAGCGTAAACTATGAGACCTGCGCCAAAGTACATAGTATAGAATTACATAGCTCAGGAAGCTAACTCTTACAGATCTCCCACAATCGCTATATCTGTAGTCTCAAGCCATATGGCGCCAGCGCTTTAAAAGGGAAATTTGATAAATGTGGTTCACTCGCGTATTTTAATTATTTATATCTTTGTGAATTCTGCAACTTTATTCTATGTATACTGGCTTAGCTCTTATTAGTTTATGCTCTAGAACTCACTATGGTGTAGAAGCGGTAAACAATTCCATGTTATTATTCTTATTTTAGTTGTTTTAAAGTTCCTATTGACATTAAATATAGCCTATGTTTATCGCACGATTCTAAGGAAGAAATTAAAAGAAAACGCATGACGATACATTCGGTACTCCTCGAGTTATAAAAGATTAAAGACACAGAGGTAAAATGTACTTCTATTTTATATTGCCGCGAGAGACCACGAACACGGAGTGGCGGCGTGGCGTAGGGGTAGCGTCACAGACTGCGGTGCAGGAGGTCGCCGGTTCAATGCCGCCCACCGGGAAAAATTTATTTCTTCGTAATTAACAATTCTATTCCAGAAGGTTCAATATCTTTCTTATGTTCACTTGTAAATTATACTTGTTTCTTATGTTAACTGTTCTTCTAATTTCTGGTAAATTTTGTCTGTGTATAAATAGCAGAGCACTCTGCCTGAGAGGCAGTCAGTGCTGCGTGTATGTTGAGTTCGTAATAAACGTGCGTTCAGTATAAGTGCTGTGTTTAGTTGCCTTCGAAGTCAAGCCTGTTTCCATTTCAACGCGACAATATAATAGTATGATCCCTAGCTGGAATTTGTAATTATTTATGGCCTTCAAATATATGAAAATGGAATTAACATTTGTAATTGTTTATTGCATTTGAGAAGATATTTATTTACTATCCAACGCCACACCCCATTTTTATTCAAATGTTCAAATTTCTGTAAATCTATGGGGCCAAACTGCGTGGTCATCAGTCCGTAGCTTACAAACTACTTAAACCTAGGTAAACTAACCTAAGGACAACACACACACCCATGCCCCAGAGAGGACTCGAACCTCCACTGTGAGCAACAGCGCGCTCCGCAGCGAGGCGCTTTAGACCACTCGCCCACTCCACCGCGGCCCATTTTTATTCCTTCCTTTCTACTGTACATGTCATTTTCTTACGAAGAACAACAAATCCATGATAGAATCAAGTATAGCAGTAATAATTTTATTGAAAAATGAGATGACGAATTTCATGAATAACACAATAATACACTAATAATACGGCACAATAAAAGACAGCAAATAAAGATAAATTATTTGGTAAATGAATAGAAAAAACAGGAGGAAATACCTTATGAGTAACCTACACTACAGGCTAAGTAAGAGACAATTTAACACTCCACTACGCCAAGTCGGCCGCGGTGGCCGAGGGGACTGAGGCGCTCCAGTCACGGTCTGCACGGCCACTACGGTCGGGGGTTCGAATCCCCCCTCGGGCATGGATATTTATGCCGTCCTTAGTATTACTTAGTTCATAAGTAGTTTGTACAAATGTTCAAATGATTGTTAAGCTTATGGGACTTAACTACGGAGTCATCAGTCCCTAAACTTACAAACTACTTATCAACTACCTTATACTAAGGACGGCACAAATATCCATGCCCGAGGGGAGATTCGAACGCCCGACCGTAGTGGCCGTGCAGAACGTGACTGGAGTGCCTCAGTCTCCTCGGCCACCGCGGCCGGTAGTAGTTTGTAAGTTCAGGGACTGATGACCCCGTAGTTAAGTCCCAACATTTGAACTGCGCCAAGATTTGTGATATGGCCCTTTATAGGCACCACTCTAAACACTCAGGCACCCTGTGCTCGCAGATGTGGCCGGCACTCCAAGCCCCTACCACGCCGTAACGGACAAGCGAGGCAACTGTCCCCGAATTAAAGCGGCTGATCGCCGCTATTTGCAGGGATGAATCCCAGTACTGGGGCTGTGATTTAAGTGTATGAGACGCAAAAAGTTAAAAATGAAAGCACAAGGGAAACGTAAGTTGGTGTAAAAAAATTACTGATTATTCCAGTCTGTTTAAATGAAGTTTCCTAATTTCCGAAATACATCTGCAAAGAGGCACGAAATATAAGAATGTAAGGCTATTTTCTGAGAAGGTGTAGCGATCTTGCATCGAGATATTTGCATAAGATGATTCCATAAAACTTCTAAAATAGCACATAGGGCGATTATTATTTAATCTACACAATTTTCTGTCAGGTCCTGTTTACTTTTTGCCGACTACTCCGTACGTTTTGCACGCTTATTTTTGTAAAGCACATTTTGGCTACATTCCTTTCCATATTACATACAATTTTTTTTTCCAAATTTCTCGAATTTGGGTTTGAATAATTGTAATAACCCATACTACTTTAAATAGTCATTTCATTCGCACATAACTTTTTAACAGATGGTACCTATCAAAGTGATTGAATATGCAACATTCGATCAAATAATGACCATTTAGGAAGTACAATCGCCATCTGTTAAGTGTCTAAAAGCAATTATTCTACCTACTTCTGCATCATACTTACATATATGATTAAAAATTTAAATACCTCTTATACGCCTAGTTCTTCAAATTCAAATGTTCAGATGTTTGTATAACTTATGGGACTTAACTATGGGGTCATCAGTCCCTAAATGTACAAACTACTTATCAACTAGCCTATCCTAAGGACGGCACAAATATCCATGCCCGAGGGGGCATTCGAACCCCCGACCGTAGTTGCCGTGCAGACCGTGACTGGAGCGCCTCAGTCCCCTCGGCCAACGCGGCCGGCGCCTAGTTCTTCATTCAGCTCAACATAGTACATTAATCGTGTCAATATTTTTAATAATATATATGCGAATAAAAAGTACTTGACATGCAACAAACTACTTTTTTTCAGTTTTAGAGAAACATTTGTAAGAGGAAACCTAAACAAAAACAAACGCTCGTGATTTATTATTTCTCCGTAAAAGTTCTGCACGGTATACAATTAATGAATGATCTGTAAAATGTAACATTGTTTCAGTTTCCGTCTTTGCATCCATTCTTACTGTTACAATTAAAAGCAGCACACGAACGAAACATGCTCACGCACTGTTTCCCTGCAAATGGCGGCTTCTGTCACATTCAATGTGGGGACGCGACACTAGCGCCAGTGAGCGGTCTAGTTTTTATTAAGTAAGTCTATGTGGCACTCAGCGGTGGCGCTCGGTACTAGGATGAGTCATGCTCTGCGGCCGCCATGTTAGTTGGGCGCCGTGTTCTCTGCCCAGCTTCATTTCACTGTCATTATAAGGCCTCTCTATGTTATTCTGTGCTCGCTGGTATGAACAAGTAAAATGTAACAGACAGAACCTATTATCTCCGAAGGAATGCGAAATTAATTTGCAGAGTATGAACAATATAGGAAACGGGAATTTAAGAGAAAGACACGTGGAGCTGGTAAAGATCATTTATTTCACCGTTTACAATTTTTTGATTGATTTTTTCCAAAACTGATTTGGTTGACCTTTTTGTTATCATTCTCAACTGTTGGCAGATAAATGTTCCGTCTTTGTGCTTGTGGAGAAAAATATTATAGGTACTGGAAGAGTATTGCATGCAACGTGCAATCATAACATAACTATAGTTTATTTATTTTTTTAATCCGACGATCGCCAACGGAGATACCGTGTAATCTTACACACATCCATCTTTGTAAACTCCGCAACGGGCGCTGTAGTGCGCTACGGTCGTAAATCATGATCAAAGTGTATATAGGAGAGGTCTGGTCACGCTACCATGATTCTTTGCGGTGGCAGCCATTTTGGTTCTAAGACGTAGCTATATCGGACTGTGTTCGAATAATGTTTGTCACTAGAAAGTGTTAGTAGCATAAAACAATGAATCTAAAATTGCGCCGGGCTATTCATGTTACTTAGAATGTGGCTATAACCATTTTCATTGCAATTTATATGTGGTATGGCTAACGCTACAACCACAATTGTTAGGAAAATGTAGTCTTTTTATTAACAAACTTCTGCTTTCGCCCAACCATAACTGTGTAACATAATGCTGTGCGTCTTTTTTTTCCTAATTTTCCTAATGCGTGCGTTTCCAATGATTCGACATTACGTAAATGGAAGAAATTTCGAGATACTGGATCTTTCTCAGACAGACGTAGGGCAGAGCCTAGTGTTTTAACTGAAGTCAAGTTGGAAAAAGTAAGAGAGATATTAGAAGAAGTCCAATAAAATCATTAGTCAACTGAGAAATTACGAAACATAAATTTACTTATGTAAAATCAATATGTTAGCTTCAGTTAAATTTATTTTGATTATGGTAATTTATCTAGACAAACCATTTTCATTATCTGGCAAAGTGTCCACTGGAAAATTATTTACAAACAATTAGCAGTAATGTGCGAAAGTTATGCTACATTACATTTATTTTGGGTGATCATCGTCAATAAGCATAATGATTTGTACAATTCACATGTTAGGAAAGCATTTTTCGGCAAGAGATTTCTTTCCGAAAAGTTTTTTTAGTGCAGAGCCTACTTCATTCGTCATCCAAACGTGCTTATACTTCTATTCTGAAATAAGACATGTTTCATGAGAGTATATCCGTTCATATGGCCTACTCATGCCACATATTTCAGTAATTTAAAACGTTCATCTAGCTCGTTCCTCTCACACAGTTTCGGTCAAATCTGTGAGAATTATCTTGTGATCTCTCCTGGAATACTGAGAAATAGAGGACTTTTGACTTATCAGTGTTTATTACTGAGCGGAAGAATATAATTTCTGACTCAAACTGTACATAAACTGGCTAAAGAATAATAATAATCTGCGAAAGTGACTGGTTTCTCTACTATCGATACTTCGCTACGTCGTTCGCTCTAGAACGAAAATGGCGGCTCCATAAGGGACGTTGGTGTGCAGACCTGTCTTCTATAGATCTTGATCACGATGAGCAACACTTTAAGGCTCCATCAAACAGAGAGCGGGAAGCCCGCGTCTCATTTTTCTTGCTTCGAAGAAGCGAAGAAAATAAGTTCATGAAATTACTGTCAGTTCTTCAAGATTATGGTATAGGAGGCAAACTTCTGCAGGCAATTATAGGGCTTTACGTAGACTGTCAGGTAGCAGTTAGAGTAGATGGCAAATTAAGCTCATGGTTCAGAGTGGTTTCAGGGGTAAGACAAGGCTGTAACCTGTCACCACTGTTGTTCATACTATTCATGGATCATATGTTGAAAACAGTAGACTGGCAGGGCGGGATTAAAGTCGGTGAAAACAAAATAAGCAGTCTCGCATATGCCGATGACTTAGTTGTAATGTCCGATTCGATTGAAAGGTTGCAAACTAATATTTCAGAGCTCGATCAGAGGTGCGAGGATTATGATATGAAGATCAGCATCTCCAAAACGAAAGTAATGTCTGTGGGAAAGAGATTCAAACGGATTGAGTGCCAAATAGGAGGAACAAAGTTAGAACAGGTAGACAGTTTCAAGTACCTGGGATGTATTTTCTCACAGGATGGCAACACAGCGAAAGAACTGAAATAGAGGTGCAGCAAAGCTAATGCAGTGAGTGCTCAGCTAAGATCTACTGTCTTCTGCAAGAAGGAAGTAAGTACCAAGACTAAGTTAGCAGTGCACCGCTCTGTCTTTCGACCAACTTTGTTGTATGGGAGTGAAAGTTAGGTGGATACAGGTTACCTTATTCATAAGATAGAGGTTACAGATATGAAAGTAGCAAGAATGATTGCAGGTACCAATAGATGGGAACAATGGCAGGAGGGTGTCCATAATGAGGAAATCAAAGAAAAGCTGGGAATGAACACCATAGATGAAGCAGTTAGAGCGAACAGACTGAGATGGTGGGGTCATGTTACACGCATGGGAGAAGCAAGGTTACCTAAGAGACTCATGAGCGCGTAAGAGGAGTCGAGGTAGACCAAGAAGAAAATACTTAGATTCGGTGCAGAATGATTTTGAAGTGACAGGCATAACATCAGACGAGGCATCAATGTTAGCGTTGAATAGGTGATCATGGAGGAATTTCATTAGAGGTACTATGCTCCAGACTAAACGCTGAAAGGCATAATAAGTCTCTAATGATGGTAATGATGATGAAATTAATATGAGACGAGAAGAATATGGAGAATTTCATCGTCTTTGCAAAGAGCTTTGATCGTGTGAAAACAGTTTTTTTTTAAATTTATTTTCGAATGTCTCTCTAACTGCATTGGTAACTACATAGAAAGCATGTACGGATAAAATGGCAAAGAAAATAGTGGCTTAAGTTACTATTGTTATAAAAAAATCAGTTGTCTCGTTTGGATTTGTTGATCATGAGGCATCTTTGTGGTTTTGATGTGATTTTAGAGCAGAGAGTGACAGTGTTATCTTTTAAAATACTACATTTCTCCGCGGATTAATACAAGGAGAAAATACTCTGCTTCGAAAGCCATTGCAGGATACAAGTACTCGTGTGCCTCGCGTGTTAGTAGGTGATGGTTTAAATTGCAGAATTATTCAATATGCCCCTTTCCTAAAACTGCAGCCTTGGAAAATCCTCAAAAGGCCATTTACAATAAATGCCTCTGCAAGAAACGGCATGTAGTGGAAATTCTTGTTGAAAAATGGCGTGTCTTTGGGCCAATAGACCTACAAACTGATGCTGTAAATAAAGATTTGGAAGCAGCGTGCTGTCTAACAATTTCCTCCGCAGCAATGCCTACTGCCTACTGAACAAGAGGAGCAGATTGATAACCTACAGGCTAATACATTTTCGAATACGTTAAGACTTAAAGAGAAACGAATTTATCAATAAAATTCGTCCGGGTATGAGACCGCGTCGTCATTTTATAAACTATACCGACGTTTCGGCCACTGTTGCAGGCGGCCTTCATCAGGGTCTGTCTGACCCGGAAGAATTTTATTGATAGTGACAACAACCGCGGAAGCCTACGTTTGCATTTAAGAAACGAATTTCTTTCCTATTTTGTCAATAATCAGTAACAAGGTATTTGCATCAAGTTGTATGTACAGTTGGCTGCCAACAACTACGTTCTGCACTGCACCATCTGCGTTGACGTTTGGCCGCTGTGGAGTTGCCGAGCGGTGTAAAGCGTCTCTCTGCGGAGCACGCGGTTCCTCGCCGTGGAGGTTCGAGTCCTCCCTGGGGCATGAGTGTATGTGTTGGCCTTAGTTTACCTAGGTTTAAGTAGTTTGTAAGCTACGTACTGATGACCACGCAGTTTGGTCCGATAGAATTACAAACATTTCAACATTTTTTTTTCCAACTACATCTTTTTTCTTACGTTTCTTAACTGTATTTTGCACAACACAACCAGAAATGTACTGTTATTTTCAATATTTCGCTTATTTCATTTTCATGTAATAATTTGGATTAGACAAGTACGTATACATAGGTTTGTAATTACGAAAAAATATATTAATACCTGTTTGATTCAGACTTCTGCATACCTCCTTCCAACTGTCTGTCTTCTTAGACGCATTTTTGTATTATGGGTCAAGAGTGACATAGAGGAATGGCTTTGGACGCAACAGATCGATCAGTTTGTCTGTTTTGCGCCACACTGTGCCCGCTTGCCCGCCGCGGTCTCCGTAGAAAATCACAGCCAGTCCGCTGCATGCAGCGGGCAGCGCGTGCGACCGCTTTCTGTTTGACCGAGGGTTTTTTTTTTTTTTTTTTTTTTTTTTTTTTTTTTTTTTTTTTTTTTAATCATCGCAATTAGACAAATTGTAAAATCATAAAAATTCTGAACAATTTTCTGTTCTAAGTATAATGTGAAACCAAAGAGAACGAAAACAGGTAAATATGAACATCTGCTTTCCATACCCTTTTCCCGAGGAAAGAAAAAAAAAACATGAATAAAATATATAATTTTCTTTAACTAAAGATTTAATTCTTCTGTGTGTCCGTCCATTCGGAGCATACTGAATACCTTAATTGCTTAGACAGGCAGTCAGATACAAATGTTCAAATGCTTGTAAAGTCTATGGGAGGAAACTACGGGGTCATCAGTCCGTAAACTTACAAACTACTTATGAACTACTTACGAACTAGGACGGCACAAATATCCATGCCCGAGAGGGGATTCGAACCCCCAACCGTAGTGGCCGTGCAAACCGTGACTGGATCGCCTTAGTCCCCTCGCCCACAGCGGCCGGCCCGTCAGATTCGGGATATCATATTGTCCAACATGTTTCCATATTTCTTATGGTAATTCAAGTCAGATTTAATTTTAAAATATTCAATTTCAATATAGGTACAGTAGTCGGGATATTAGCAACACGATTTTGAATTAGATAGCCAATGGTATTGCGAGCATCCAGGTAGCTGCGTTGTTCTTGCTTCTGGGGTACCGTAACGTCTGCGGCCACAGAAGTTCCGTCTTGTCAATGAGCGTTGCAGTGGTACGATCTATGATGGCCAATCTTCTGCACAGAAGGTCGATGACTTGTTTCAGAGGCCTGCAGGTGAATATCCTGAAAGACAAATATACCGCAGGTCGGCTGATTTGTGAGATGTATTTTGTGTAGCTTGTCGTTTGTTGATATCTTGTCGTTTGCGACCATATACCACGCTAGTTGAATCGTGCTGGGGAGAAAGTCGCTAAAAAGATTTCTCCAGACAAAGTCCCAATTATGATTCGGCGGTAAGGCAGAATGCAACATAGTGCCCGCGCAAACTGCCCTCGCGGGCTGCCCGCTCTCTACTTGAGCAAATTCAAATATTTGTGTAGCTTATGGGACGTAACTACGGGGTCATTTGTCCCTAAACGTATGATCTAGCTAACACTAAGGACGGCACAAATATCCATGCCCGAGGGGGGATTTGAACCCCCGACAGTAGAGGCCGTGCAGACCGTGACTGCCACGCCGCAGTCCCTCAGCCACCACGGCCGGCTCTGTTTGAGCCTTTAAAGCTCTTTTTAATCGATGAACGAAGGTGAACGAGATAGATAATAGTCTACTGAAGCGCTCCTAGCGTACTAGCCCTGAACTACAAACTCAAGCAAGATTTGTGTCAGCGTGTTTAGACGATAAACATAATCGAATAGTAATTCCCCGATGTTGAAAGTGAGGTTATAATAGGCGATTTGTTATGTAGGAAGTCGTAGTTTAATACTGGAATTGAGGAAAAAACGCTAAATGTTATTGATGACCAAAGAAAACCTTGCAGTCTATGTCTTTGGTCAATTTAGTGTGGTAAACTTCTGGGAAGTGAAACAACATTTCAAATCATTCACATCTATTTTCAAGCCAAAAAAATAAACTTATAAATATTGCTTTATGTGTTCATAAGAGCGTAAATAGACCTTTATTACTTTATCTACTACGATTTGCCCACTGACATTGTTAATGACGTCATTCACAACTGAATTTTTGTCTTTCATTTATAATGCTATTTAATGAAAATTGCATCATCAACTTACAATCTTATTCAAATAAGCCGGCCGCGGTGGCCGAGGGGACTGAGGCGCATCAGTCACAGTCTGCACGGCCACTACGGTCGGGGGTTCGAATCCCCCCTCGGGCATGGATATTTGTGCCGTCATTAGTTGTAGCTAGTTCATAAGTAGTTTGTAAGTTTAGGGACTGATGACCCCGTAGTTAAGTCCCATAAGCTATACAAACATTTGAGCATTTGAACTTATTCAAATAAACAATTGGTTTCAGTCTTTCCTGTTATAATATTGCAAAACATAAACCATTTTTCGCTTTCAGATATACGACTTCACTTTTCGGTAGACAATGATTGAGATAAATATTTAAGTCGTCATGAAACATTTGCAATTTAGCGCTAAACTGAAGTATAATAATAAACTAAAGATTAATAAGACATATTTGCGTGCAAACCGTGTAATTGTCGACTACAATATGAAAATCACGTGACGAAAATAGGTTAACTTCCGATGTCAGCAGACGACCGTTCAATCAAAACAATCTTCTCAAGAATGTTTAATGGGACGTTGGCGTTAGGTGACGGTCCGGTGACGGACAGGGTGAATACCGCTATTAGAAATACATTGTGAAATACATTCTGATCATAAACTTCGACAAAACGCAAAATATACGTAAATACGAAGGACCCCTTTTCAGTAGTCTGGGAATTTTGACTCTGGCGTCACAATACGTTCTTTCTTTAATGTCGTTTGTTGTTAATAATATCAGCTTATTCCCACGAGTTAGTAGCTTTCACTGGGTGAATACTAGACAGAAGTCTAATCTACATTTGCATCACACCACCTTAACACTTGTGCAGAAAGAGGTACAGTATTTTGCGGCATCCATTTTCAATAAGCTGCCACAAGAACTAAAGAATCTTAGCACTAATCCACACGCTTTCAAATCTAAATTGAAGAGTTACCTGATGGCTCACTCCTTTTATTCTTTCGAGGAACTCCTATAAAAGTTAAACAATTAAGCTAATTTATTTTTTCTTTATTGATTCTTTTCACTTTGTCTTAAGAATTTCGTGTGCAAAGGACTACTTAAAATTTTTCTATTACCATTCTTTTGTAACAATTAATGTATTGACTTGTTCAATGACCATGGAGTCTCACTCCTCAATTGGGTCCTATGGAAGAGAAAAAATCAATAAATACAATAAATAAACTAAATGGAGCGGTGACTGCAGCTGACAGCTACTAGCTCGCGCATGCGCAGTGAACCCAATAGTACCGAATTTAGAACTGGCCCTATTTCTTAATCGCTATAATTATCGCGCTTCGATACTAGCGCGATCACACTAGTGCAGCCGTTCAAATTAATGACGAGCGCCATTAACGCAACTTGTTATCAATCTATTACATGTTCATTGATCGTTTAAAACGGGCTTAAGTGAGATGTAGCAAGTCGTTTCAGTTACAACATAAATCAATCAATTGTGAAGGCCGTAAACTCCACAAAATTCCTAGGAATTACTATTACTTCAGACCTAAACTCGAAAGAACACGTAGATAATATCGTGGGAAAGGCGAACCAGAGACTTCGTTTTATTGGCAGAACCCTTAAAAGATGCAACAGAACTACTAAAGAAACTGCATACACTGCGCTTGTCCGTCCATTTTTGGAGTATTGCAGCCCAGTGTGGGATCCTTATCAGGTGGGTTTGACGGAGGACATCGAAAGAGTCCAAAGAAGGGCAGCTCGTTTCGTATTGCCACGATATAGGGGAGACAGCGTTACGGAAATGATACAGGATCTGGGATGGGAATCATTACAACAACGGCGCTTATCGCTGCGGCGTGGGCTACTTGCGAAACTCCAATCGCCATCATTCTCCTCCGAATGCGAAAATATATTGTTGACTCCCACTTACATAGGTAGAAATGATCATCAGAATAAAATACGAGAAATCCAGAGCTCGAACAGAGAGATTCAGGTGTTCTTTCTTCCCGCGCGCTATTCGAGAATGAAATGGGAGATAAATAGTATAATTGTGGTTCGTTGAACCCTCTGCCAGGCACTTAAATGTGATTTGCAGAGTATCCCATGTAGATGTAGATGTAGCGTGCAGCACGTCTGCTGTACACCACGTTGGGGCAACATGTCCCGCGTGAGTACTGCTTTAGGTGACGATTATCTGAATTTTAAGATCACATTGTCGCTTAGCCTTTAGGTGAGTGGGGGTGGCAGCTGCCGCTGGAGCACAGTGACCGCCACCTGCGGCAGGCAACTGTTTCACTTGAGAGGGAGGGGGAACGAGCCGCGGCCGGGTCGAGTGGGGCGGAGCGCCGCTTCCGGCCGAGTTTAGCCGGGGACGAGTCGGCAAGTTGTCGGCCAACTTGGCGGACCCGCCACTGTCCACTGCCCTCGAGCGCGCCGCCGCGCCGCGGTAATTGCTTCCTGCGGGCTTAGGCCCTTCTTAGCGGGACCGCTGCAAATACAGGGGATACATAAAGTTCGGGAACACTTTCAATTACTTATTGCAGCAGAACCAAACAACGTTCAGATGTCATAATTACGAGGCGCGTCCAGAAAGTAAGTTCCGTTTCAATTTAACTCCGCTGCAGCGCTGCGATTGCAGTTCCACACATGCGCTGTAGACGATGTGTATCAAGGAGAAGAACGTGCGCCATTTGGAGATTGCTGTCAGTTACGTACGCTTTGTTGTGCATGTTTGAAATGTCGGCGTTGATTGAAAATCCCGCCGCCTGTGAAAATCAGGTCGGTGATTCGGTTTCTGAATGCGAGGAAGGTGAAACCAAGTGAAATTTATCGGCAAATTTGCAATGTTTACGGATCAAATGCGAAGAGTGATTCTATGGTGGGAAGATGGGTCCGACAGTTCAATGTCACGCGTAGTGATGTGTACGATGAAGAACGAAGTGGGCGTCCACCTTTGGTTACAGAAGAACTGGTTCACGCGATTGATGACAAGATCCAGGAAAACTGTACGTTTACAGTTAGTGCTGTCGCTATGGACTTCCCCGAAATTTCATTCTTTTCCAACTGGTTGAAGACACAGGCTGCAGATTTCTATGAAGAAGGTACACAAAACCGGTGCCACGCTATGACAAATGCCTGCAAAATTTCGGCACTTATGTGGAAAAGTAGAGTAAGAGTTAGAGAATTTTGTGAAATTAAAATTTCTTCTGTGTGTACAATTTTATTTTATTACCATACGGAACTTACTTTCTGGACGCGCCTCGTATTACACTTTAACCCTTAACATACCAAGCGGGATCCTCTAGGGACCCCAGAGAGTGAATTTCTTCTATATTACTGCGCCTATAAAAACTAATTCATTCTTCATTTTTATGTCTTGCATACATTTAAGTTACATATTTCATAATTGCATCTATGATGTAATTCTTTAAAAAATTGAAAACAAATAAAAACGTACTTGGAGTCCCTGAGGGCCTCGCTTGGTAGACTGCGTTATATATCTATTTTTTTCTATTTTCCAGTCCCAGAGCGCTGTAAATTTATAAAAATAGCCAACAAGAAAATCTCAGGTGGTTACGCATATATGGTTCTTGTAGTGGGACAGATTATTGTCTCCACTACTACCCTATGTCAGGTCAGTTTCGCAGAAGATTGTGTTTATATTTTATGTTTTAAATGATTTTATGTAAATGTTTTATGTTACGTGATTCTTAAAAGAGTTTTCGTACGTTTCTTGTGTTTCACGTGCTGTGACGGCAATTCAACCTACGAGAGCAACATCTTCGACGCTGAGCTCAAGGAGTAAAAATCTGGCCACTTCAAGTCGCGGGTCGACGGCCACGAGGCAGGAAGATGCTGGTCTCTGTGTTTACCGTAACGGATATTGACATTATTATATAAACATTCGGGGAGGATTAAAATGGCCATAAAATCAGTCTTTGTGTGTCATGATCTGTATTGTGAGAGCAATAAATGTCATTGTGTCTCTAAAGTTAACCAAGTGTCAAGGATCATTATTTTGATATTTATAGAAATCTTACAAGAAATATATTCATTGACAGGAGCTGAAGAATTATTAACTGTCAAACCATTTTACAGTTTTAAAGAAGACATTTAGAAAAAGGCATATTGTTTGACGGATAAAGCAAGAAGACTTTTATCAATTGATAGTATTTTAATCAATCGATCTTATATATCAATCGATCATCAGTGAACTGGACTTGTAATATCTGTGTCTATAGCAACCAGCACAACTACGAACTTCTATTTGACGGTTTGATCTTTAAGGGAACTTTAAAACATTTATTTCAATGTGACAGTTTTAAATAAATGCAAACCTAGAATCATATATTTTCTATCTGCGCAAGGATCTGTCGTTGAAACTTCACAATACAGGAAGCACATTAAAAATTTTGTATTTATTCCCATGCAAGAAGAGTGTCGTACCATCGCATCCGGAAGAAAGACAATGGAGCTAAGGCGATCCTTGGCATGAGCACCGGCAAATCCTCCATGAAGGCTACATCCGCCCTTCATATATGTTTTTTTTTTTTTTTTTTGCATTGATGATTAATCAAAAACACATCATATTTGTCAAAATACCTTATAACTCTAAATTAAAGACGCATCAACTATAAAAGCCTTCAGAAGATACAATCATAAATACTAATGAACTTTCCACTTAGTAAAAACAGCCGTGCGGTTAGCGGAATCGCGTTGCTGCGTCCAAGGTTGTGGGTTCAAGAGCGACAGCAAGCAATTTTTTTAACCCTATCTTCTTTTTAACAGATACGGGATCAAGAATGACTTTTGTATGTTACTTCCTACATATATTTGGACGTTTCAGCAAATGTGTCGCGATTTTGAGAGTAAATGACATTTATACTGTTCGTTGTAACAAATATTTAAGTCTCTGAAAAGAGAGGTTAGACGGGTGTTCTGCAGATAGTGTCACGTAACCAGAAGGTAGCTTGCCTCTTCGTCGTAACAATTTTGTTACAGTCATTTAAAAGTGTAATTAGTAATTTACTATGTTTTAGTGTTCAATCGCATATTCATATCTTCTTAGAATTTATTATCAAAGAAAAATGAACAACTTTCAGGATCTCTTAGAAATAAATTGCTCAGCTATAAACTTGGAACAAAAGTGTGAAATAAAGAATCTTGGTAGGCCGACATCTCAGCTGGAGTTGAAGCAAGCCCAAACAAGCCGAGGTAAGACATTCTGAAGATCTTTTAACGAAAATATTCCCTGGCGCCAATCGCTGAGAGGGTGGGGGGCGCCAAAACGACGACGCACCGAGCGGGGGGGGGGGGGGGGGGCAGGGGGGTTGCCGCTATCAAGATCTGGGACTCAAAGAAATAGTGATCTGTCATCTGAAGCACCAGCTGCCACTGCGAACCACGATCTTCATAGTGGGCATTCTGTGGTAAGATGAACGGAGAGTCCGATTGCATTTGGGCCACCATGTCCAAGTAGGAATATCAAGTGACAGTGCTCTCGGTGATGCAGAATGACGCGTAAGGTTTTCGACGTGACAAGGTACAAAAATCATTTACCTTTGCGTAATCTCGATAAATTTCAATGCATTCATGTGTATGTTGTGTACCACAAATTGGACAAATTTTGCCTCTTCACTTTCCCGTTAGTGTAAAAAGTGGCTTAATTGCTGAAATTTAAGCTATCAACAATCCTATCCCCATTCTCATTCAATTGTTGCAACTGCGAACAAAACTCAAGACGCCTGTCTTTGTCGTCGTCATTGGGCTTATGCACTACCTCCAATTTTATTGGTTTGATAGACAGCTTCTGTCGCAGGCTTTTTCACAATGTCAATGGAGCCATTTCGAGTTCACTGGATGCACGACGCACCTATTTCTTTGCCTCCTTAATAATGTCTCTAGTACGCCCTCCACATTCACTTCACTGACACTGGAAATAGGCCTACCAGTTCTCTTTGCCTTGCACAAGCAACCTATCGTAACGAATTTGTTGTGCCAGTGGTAAATGGCCTTCCTTTTTGGTGGATTCTTACAGTTATTGGTTTTAAACATCAGTTGAACAACTATAGCACACTTGCTTCTGTCGTACTCTACCGAACTGCAACACACAGACAGCTCACTCTGCACCTGAAAACGGCATTTTTGCAACTAGTGCTGACTATCGGCAAATTACTAAACCACCAAAATGATCTGTGGCGGTATACATAAAAAACTAATTCAGGGTTTGTCTTCAAAATGACTGGGCGCTGATAACCTCGACGTTGAGCGCGCTTCAAACGCACAAACAACAACAAAAACAATAAAATATTCAAAATGACGTTTCTAAGATACCTGTACAATGTTTGATTTTTGTGGAATAGTTGAAAGTGTTCCCGGACTGTATGTAGCCCATGTATCCTCGAACAGCGACAGTTTTCCATCGTAAATAGTAACAAAGCAGTACTTATGACGCAGCTTAATTCCCACAATAGCTTTAGCCTACGAACTTAAATAAGATATAGTTTTTTTTCTCCATCATCCATCACAAGAACAACCACACCAATTTATAGAAAGTAATCACACGCGAAGATGGCATTCGGTTCATTTACTTCACCGCATTATGCAGTCATACTTTTCGACCTCGTGCGGGAATAAGTAATGGTAAAAGGGCATGGATGATGGGGCCGTTTCAGCCGTAGCCTGCGATTTGTGGAGGCGGATGGTAGCGAGAGCGAGTAGCTAAGTGAAAATCAAATCTTTGTAAAGTTGCGAGGTCATCATCCCTAAACTTACAAGCAACTTATTAACTAGCTGATACAAAGGACGGCACAAACATCCAAGTCCGAAGGGGGATTAGAACCCCCGACGGGGAACGGCCTCACGCATCGTAGCATAGCGCCTCCATGAGCTTGGCCGCTTCGCCATGGCGGTAGCAAAGTGACCAGCGCGCCCGGTCAGAAGGCACAACGCTCTCTGTAATAAAATAGCTGAGTCAACAACACATCGAACAACAACGGTTAGACATGATCAGTGACTGAAAGGAACGGAACTACATGTAGAGCCAAAAATAAACAGTGGTAAAGGCGTCCACGCGTCCGAAGCGGGAAATCCGGATTCTATACCTATTTCAACTATACAGATTGACAGAGATACCATGGGCCGCGGTGGCCGAGGGGACTGTCACGGTCTGCACGGCCACTATGGTCGGGGGTTCGAATCCTCCCTCGGGCATGGATATTTGTGCCGTCCTTAGTCTTAGTTAGTTTATAAGTAGTTTGTAAGTTTAGGGACTGATGACCCCGTAGTTATGTCCCATAGACTATACAAACACTTGAACATTTGAACCATGGTCTGCGGTGGAATGGCCGTGCACTCCACGGGCTTGCTGTGGAGCGCGCTATTGCTCCCCGACTCCTTCCTCGTGTGTGTGTGTGTGTGTGTGTGTGTGTGTGTGTGTGTGTGTTGTCCTATGGTTTGTATTAGTTTAAGTAGTTTGTAAGCCTACTACATTACTTAAGTCCCATAGTTAAAAAAAATAGCCCTCGGGTGGCTAATATATTTATGGAAGACTTTGAGGAGAAAACATTGGTCTTCGAAAGTTTTAAACCAACGCGGATTTGTGGAATTACGTGGACGATACGCTTGTAGTACGGCCTCACGGGAAGAATGACTTAATCTAATTTTTGATCATTTAAATTCCAATCACACTAGTAACAAATTTTCTATGGAAAGACAAAAGGGTGGCTGCCTTTCTTGGATGTCATCGTTCGTCGTAAAACGTATGTCACATTACGGCAAGCACCATTTCGCAAAGCTGCTCATACAAATTTGTATTCATATTCTAGAACCTGTCGTCAAACGTCGTACGGGTTCTGAAAAAGAACATCTTGAATACGAATGGATTTTCCCAGCAACAAATTCGCAAAGCATTGAATGATTGAATCCAGGAATGCAATGATGTGATGTGGAAGAAAGGTCGAGAGCGTTTTTGTCTTAGTTTGGTGCTCTTTCCTGAAAAATAAGCCGTATTATCTTTAAAATGTTCAAATGTTTGTTAAGCTTAAGGGACTTAGCTACAGGGTCATTAGTCCCTAAACTTACAAACTACTTATGAAATAGCTTTTCCTAAAGACGTCACAAACATCTATGCCAGAGGGAGGATTCGAACCCCCGACGGGGAGCAGCCGCGCGCGTGGTACCATAGCGCCTCAATGCGCTCGGCCGCTCCGCCGCGGCATTTTCGTAAAACATCAAGAGGTCTGCCATGATCCGATGTCTGAGGACTGTTGAAGCCCGAAGTCCGACCGGAGAGGCTTTTGAGGAGAGCGAGGCGGGCGACGGCTTTTTCAGGGACGGTTTTAAGGTGCGCCTAGGTAATGCACGATGGCTGTGTGGCGGGTGGGCGATCGTGGAGGGTGAGATAGAAATCAAGTAGGCGAAAGGAGGAAGTGGTACTACTTACGACAATTGCTTAGGACTTATTGGAGTTGACGGAGAGGAGCCACTGGTTGGACCAAGAGGAGAACTGGGAATGATTGGATTGGAGGAGGCGTTGGGAGAGAGCGAGGGTGGGCCCTAGGGCGATGAAGAGGCTGTCATCAGAATACTGTAGTAAATGGATGGGAGGCAGTGGTTGGGGCATGTGGGGGAGTAGGTGAGGTAGAGTAGGGGGATAGTCTTGAAGCATCCAGGTGTAGGGGTAGAACAAACGGAAATCGGAGTTGCAGACAGTGACTCAGGATGGGCGGTCGGAGAGAAAGGAGGCAATGGAACATACATTGAATAGGAGACTGGAATGTCATACACGGTCGTAAGCTTTTTCTTTGTCAAGGGTAATGAAGATGGTGGAGTGATTTGAATTTATTTGGACGGAGAGGGTCGGATAAGGTGGAGGGGCTGGTCGTCGGCAAAGAAATACGGTCGAAAGCCACACTGGGATATGGGGAGTTGGTGGTGTTAGCTGAGGTGCCGATGGATGCGGCCGGACAGGATGGTTTCCAGGACCGAGGTGAGACTGATGGGACGGTAGGAGGCGGTAGTAGACAAGGGCTTGTTGCGCTTTGGGAACATCAAAATAGGGGACTTTTTCCACAGCTCAGAGAAGACATTGTAGTGCGAGGGCAGTGTGAAAGGACAGGGGGCAGGCTCGGAGGTGGTGGTAGGTCATGCGCTGTGGCGCGTTTCTTGCAGAGACGAACTATGTGCAAAGTGCATCTTATATACTAATCTCCAGTTTGGCTTGCTATATCGTACACACCCGTCTTCTGCAAAATCAGATCATTCTCTTGGGATTCGGGTTTTAGAGAAGCCATTGAAATTCGGCTTGGAAGTTATTTATCGGGATGATGGTTTTATTCTTAACAAAATGTGGAATCCGGTACTCTCAATCGTACTCAATCGAAGACAATTGCACTGCAATCCTGCCAAGAGTTAGATATACTCTCCAGAGAAGGGATTACAGCTTCGTACTTCTGTCTTGTCAGTTAACCATAGATGGTATGTAATCTCCACGGAGGGCACTAAAGCTTTATTCATTTTTGCCGTCGGATTCTTCCGCTTACACAATATACAAGGTTAACAGGGAAAATTCTGCCTACAGCCTACTAGTCTTCAAAATCTCTATGATGATGGCTGTACGGTATAGAGCCGAAATATTAGCAAAATAAAATACATGATTGCGCCTGAAAACATGCAATTTTCTTGATGATGAAGTACGCAAATATCGAGGTACCAACTGATTGACATCAATTGCTGTAAATTTGCAAATTAGTGTCCCTCCAGCAGTTCGTATCGATCCCTCGCAGAAATACATTTAATAATGCGAGCAAGAGTAAGTAGTGCAAGGGAGGCACTATAGTTATAGTCTGTTATCAGTTAACAATTTCGAAGGAAAGTGAAACGTGTCTGAATAACATATTTGGTAACCGTCGTGGTAGCTTAGCGCGTTCGGAGAGAGACATAGACCCCTCTCTGTAATAAGAAAACTGACGCAAGTACTGAACTACCAAAATAGAACAAAATAATTCGATCATCCGACCGCAAGTAACCAATCAAAGTGAAGAACAAACGAGAAAAAAGAAAAGGCAAACGTTGGCCCTAAGCGGGAGGAAAGTTTTTAAGGCGAACACTGGTTCTTAGCGGGAAAACCTAGGTTCCTATCCCGGGCCATCACAAATTTTCGATTTCGCATTGATTTAATTTTGAATTCGAACTGACACTATTTTATTAATAATTAGGAGTCATTGTTTCAGTTAAAATTTCGAATGGATTACTTCCATTGTGTGTAAACGTAGGCTTCCGCGGCCGTTGTCACTGTTAATAAAATTCACAGGCTTTTTGGCCGCATTGTCAGTATATAAAATCCGACGTTTCGGTCACTTCTACAAGTGGCCTTTGTCAAGTTCTTTGGCTGATTGCTGAATGCAAGGGATTGCTGGTACTTATATAATAGTGGTAGAAGCTGTGATCGAAGTAATAGGCGTTCTGTATTGGAGTTTATATAATAGCACGTGACTGGAGGAAACAGAGGTAATTCATTTGTGTTTTCATTGTTTGTTTCTGTTGGTGGTAATTGGCGACTGAGAGGTGAGCGCCGGCCGCGGTGGCCGAGGGGACTGAGGCGCTCCAGTCACGGTCTGCACGGCCACTACGGTCGGGGGTTCGAATCCCCCCTCGGGCATGGATATTTGTGCCGTCCTAGTTCGTAAGTAGTTCATAAGTAGTTTGTAAGCTTAGGGACTGATGACCCCGTAGTTAAGTCCCATAAGTTCTACAAACATTTGAATTTGAGAGGTGAGCGGCGGTTATGACGTTACGCCTTTGACTTGCTTCCTGGCGTTGGCTGGGGCGCGCAAGTACTCTGTGTTCATACGTCCGCAGTGGTCTCCCGCGCTCGTGACTTGTTCCGCACGATGTAGTCCCGAAGAGTTGTCACTGCTGGCAGTCAGGACGCTGGTAGCCTGTACCCCCCCTCTCTGTTCAGGTTGGCGGGTCGCTTTGTAATTCCTATGGCCTTTCTGTTTCGCTAATACACATGCTTCTCGAAACATTAATTCTTTGGCGCACTCCTCCTGGTGTTCTGCCACCGCTGCCTAGACGAATGTATCATTCGTGTTCTGATATTATCGTCTTAACAGGTCGTCCAGTTTCTCCTACATATAACGGGTGACCAAAAAGTCAGTATAAATTTAAAAACTTAATAAATCCACGAATAATGTAGATGGAGAGGTAAAAATTGATCAAAAATGTTCAAATGTTTTTAGAGCTTATGGGACTTAACTACAAGGTCATCAGTCCCTAAACTTACAAACTAGTTAAGAACTGACTAATACCAGGGGCGGCACAAATATCCATGCACGAGTGGGGATTCGAACCTCCGACCGTAGTGGCCGTGCAGACCGCTTGGCCACCGCGGCCGGCGTAAAAATTGACACACATGCTTGGAATGACATGGGTTTTTATTAGAAAAAGATGTATTGGTAGACGCGTGAAAGATCTCTTACATGTGTCGTTTGCTCAGCCGCCACTTTCGTCTTGCTTTTGGCCTTCCCAGGCCCCCAGATCTCAGCCCGTGCGATTATTGAGTTTACTTGAAGTCCCAAGTGTATCGTGATCGACCCACATCTCTTGGGATGCTGAAAGTCAACATCCGACACCAATGCCTCGCCATAATTCCGGACATGCTTTACAGTGCTGTTCACATTATTCCTCGACTTCAGCTTTTGTTGAGGAATGATGGTGAACATACTGAGCATTTCCTGAGCATTTGCTTTGTCTTAATTTGTTATTCTAATTATTGCTTTTCTGATCAGATGAAGCACCATCTGTCGAAAATTTTTTGAACTTCTTTTTTTTCTCATAAATCCCCATGTCATTCCAAGCATGTGTATCAATTTCGACCTCTCTATCTACATTATTCAGCGATTTATTATGTTTTCAAATTTATACTGACTTTTTTATCACCCGTTCCTTGTGACATTCACGCCTGATTTCTAAAACTCCACCAGTATTCAGCTTGACGGCTCTGTCTTTCGTGGAACGAAGTACATCTTTTACTTTGTTGTTCGTTCTGAAGATACGCCTGATGTCCGCTCTGCGTGGAATTTTTCCCACACGGTCTGTTACTCTTTGCATGTACGGTAATAAACAATATTTTGTGTTACCTTATGGTCATCCCTATTGCCTATATACTTCTTACTCATCATTTATTTTATCAACGTCTTCCCATAACTGTTGGCCTGAGGTTTTGTATTTCCCCCTTCGTGTTTATCAGCAAAGGGTGATGTCTGTACTAATCAGTTTCTTACTCTGTTTACAGATTTGGATTGTCACACATACTGGTATTTGCATAAATTTGGCGACCCTGCCAGGATCGCTCCGTCCCTAGTGTTTGCTCAGCTGCATTTTCTGCGGCGTATACTTGGCCTCCTGGGGCTGCATTGATTATTGCGTAACTCCTAACTACGACCTATCACCTCCCATTAAATTAGGCTGTTAGTCTATGGCGACAAACGCGCCGTAAATAATCTTCAGGCGCGCTGTCGCGGTAATGGACTCGGGAGCAGCGGCGAGCGACCTATCACGCCATTCGGGCGCAAGACCGGACGCGGCGTCTAGCGCCGTCCCATGCGCGCATTAACTAATGGACACCGGAAACGGCACACTGCGAGGTCCGCTCGCCGACCCGGCCGCGGGGCGTGATGCATGGGCCGCGCTGGCGCGCCAGTGACTCGTGCGGCCGGTATGCAAGTAACGCTGGCGCCAGTGAGTGATGGCGCCGCGGCACGGCAGCGTCGCACGCACTGTCCGACCGCCGCGCCGGGCGCACTCCACCTGCGCGCGGGGACACCGGGCTGACACGCACCGTAGCGAGGACAGCCGGCACAACGCGCCGACCTGTTTTTACCAACTATCTTCTCCCATTATCTGGTAACGCCTTAACGTTGCATTCATGACTTTTGTTTTATCTGCGAGAACATAAGTTTGTCCCGTGCGGCACTACACTAGCGTGTACCTGTTAGCTGTATTTCACTCCGCGTTACGACCCCACAGATTATTCCGTGTTTATTGCGTATTAAATGCGGCGCCGTTTCTGCGCGTAATGTGTTGCGTGGTCATGGCGGCGGCGTGGGCGGCGGCTCTGGCAACCAGTGGAGAACACTGTGTAACAGCATAACAACCAGTGAAGACCTGTCGTTCGACACCTTGCGTATATATTACTTGCTGTAAACTCGGAGTTGCCCCGATTTTTCCCATCCTTTGTTTCTTCCGTTCGTCTCCTTCTGTTTATATCTCCCTTCTATCTCTCGGCCCTTTTCGTCTCTTCTCTCTACCCATTTCCTGCTCTCTCTCTGTCCTTCTCCAACCATCTATGAAAAATTAAATGCCGCGGCGGAGCGGCCGAGCGCATTGAGATACTATGCTACGATACGCGAGGCCGTCCCTTGTCGGGGGTTCGAATCCCCCCTCGGGCATGGATGTTTGTGCTGTTTTTAGTATAAGGTAATTCATAAGTAGTCTGTAAGTTTAGGGACTGATGATCCCGCAGTCAAGTCCCTTAAGCTTAACAAACATTTGAACATTTTTTTTGAAAAATTAAATAATCTACCAAATATCATAGTGAGCTGTGAAACTGTGTAACTCCTGCTCGGCAACTGGACTCACCAGTGGTAGTCGCTAAGGCAGGAGTAGGAGAGAAGGGGAGTACATCTCCCCTCCGCAAAATTCGAAATATTTACGATACTCAACTTTTATGAATATTCAGCATTACAGTAAGAAGTGAAAACTTTCAAAATTAAACTTCAACTCTGTGGAGTGTGGCTAATTTGAAACTTCCTGGCATATTAAATTTGCGGCCGGATGCGGGATTCGAACCTGCGACCTTTGCCTTTCGAGGGCAACCGTTCTACCCTCTGAGTTATCCACGCACGCTTCATGGTCCGTTCTCGCAACTTCTGCTAGTGCTTCGCCTCCTATTTTCCGAACTTCACAGAAGTTCTCCTGTGAACCTTGCAGAACTAGCACTTCTGGAAGAATTCGTACGGTGGAGACATGGCTTAGCCACAGCCTTAGGGTTGTTCCTGAATGAAACTTTCACTCTGCAGCGGAGTGTGCGCTGATATGAAGCTTTCTGCAAGATTAAAACTGTGTGCTGTAACCGGCCAGTTGGTAGATGGCTAGCTCGCAAAGGCCCCAGTTTAGAATCCCTGTTCCGGCACAAAGTTTAATCTCCAGGACAATGCATATCAGCACACACTTCGCTGTATAGTGAAAGTTTCATTCAGGAAACATCCCTTGGGCTGTGACTAAGCCATGTCTACACCATATCCTTTCTTACAGGAGTGCTAGTTCTGAAAGGTTCGCAGGAGAACTTCTGTGAAGTTTGGAAAGTAGGAGGCGAGGTAGAGGCAGAAGCATAGGATGGCCCGTGAAGCCTTCCGGGATAGACGGTAGAGCACTTTCCTGCGAAAGGCAAAGGTCCCGTGTTTCCGGTGTCGACACAGAATTTTAATGTGCCAGGAAGTTCCAATGAAAACCTATTTCACACTGTGTCATACTTTATTGATACTTCTGACTCCCGCATAACATGTGATGTAACTGTTGAACTGCCTCTTCACTGCTATTTTTTCACCAATTCTTCAAACACCCAATTGATAAATAATTCTGTGACCTCTCCTGGGTCAAGGGGTGTTGATGTCAGTTGTAATATATCCCCGCCACGAAACGCATGAAATTTGATCTTGGTAGTGATACTTCTAGTTTTGAAGGTTAAATCTGCAAAATTCCATCAATATTGGACAGAATCTAGTGCTTTTGTAGCAGTTTATAGGTAGGGTACTCTCCGCCACGTACCATACGCACCATACGTAGGTGGTTCTTACCCCTACAGCAGCTTTTACTTTATAGTAAACAAAAAAAAGGTAAGGTAGTCAACAATCCGAAGTTTGATGTGTCCACAAAGGTTTTCCCGGCGTAATAACTTTGTAATCTTCTCGGGTCTTCAGCCGGATACTAATGTCAACACAATATTTCAGCGGCGCAACTGCCCGCCATCCTCAGGTGAGCTTGCTGATAGACAATCTCGCCGGAAGATTGTCTATCAGCAAGCTCACCTGAGGATGGCGGGCAGTTGCGCCTCTGAAATATTGTGTCAAGTTGACTTGGTATCCGGCTGAAGACCCGAGAAGATTACAATCCGAAGTTTGGTTTGAACCCTGTTTGGAGGTGGTATGACGTTACCTTCCTCCAATCTTCGAACTGAATTACAAAAAATGTTCAAATGTTTGTATAGTCTATGGGACTTAACTACGGGGTCATCAGTCCCTAAACTTACAAACTACTTATGAACTACTTACGAACTAGGACGGCACAAATATCCATGCCCGAGGGGGTTTCGAACCGTAACTGGAGCGCCTTAGTCCCCTCGGCCACCGCGGCCGGCAACTGAATTACACAGCTACTTATAGGGGGACTTACAGTTCGACATGGGTTCCGAACCACGGTGCTACTTTATTTTTCACATCACCAACACTGCCAGAGGTGAAAGAAGTGGAACGTGACAGATAAAAATCATAGGACCTGGTGGGGAATGAACCAGCGACCTTTGGATTTATAGTACAGTAAAGAATATGTGCAGCAGTTTTGCCAAAAACGGTCCTGTGGTTTAAGAGGAGATATACGATTTTGTTGAGTGATGCAGCAGTTTTTCACGTTTGCGGCATAATACCTTCTGAAGTATGACTTTTAATTAATCCATACGGTCCTAGATACTCCCCAATTTGTTTGAACTTCACGTGCACAAAATTGATTCAAGATTGGAACACAATTGTACATTTGTATGAAAACAATCACACAAACTCACAAACACATTGGCACCCTGTATATACAGATTTATCTCTGACTGTCGTAAAACAATAACGTATATATACAGGGAGCGGCAGAAATACCTGTCGATTTTTAAATAAGTAGAACCCCAACGTTACAAACATTTTTGCATATTTATTATCTATTAAGAAAAGTTAAAGATGGCAATTAATAAAAAAAACCACTGCGAACAAAATTTTAGTCTCACAAAGCATTAAAGCATTAAAAGCCTATTTAAAGATAACGTCATATAAGTGGTGGACATTCCTCAGCATACATTCCTCAAGTCTCGCAGCAAAGCTGTCAAACACTTTACTCATTATTTCCATTGGTATAGAGGCAACCACTTGTCTAATATGTCTCAACGACCGCAGCAAAGCTGTCAAACACTTTACTCATTATTTCCATTGGTATAGAGGCAAACACTTGTTTGGGCTTGAGAATTCCATAAATTTCGGCATCAGGATCGGGAGCAAAACTACATTTATGCACGTTTTAAGGACCTTTTGATCATTCACAACTGGTACACTTCCTGGACTTATAGGATTTGGTAAATAATAATCGCAATGACAGTGTGCACGGCTAAAAGTACTACATGTTAGCATCCATTACAGGAAGCGGTACTTAAATGCGCCAAACATTATCCTCATTTAGCTGCCAGGATATATTGTAATTAAATGTCTGTTAATGAGGCATTAGCTGCAAAAGCGATCAAGAGATAGGAAGATAAATAGCAGTGTATTGAGGATGTCCTTAGTTGACGCGATCCGATTCATTTAGTGAATACAATAATTTGAAGCCAAGATTGCTTATTTTATTTTTATTGCAATACACAATAACCGATCATCGTAATAAAAATAAAATACGCAATCTTAGCTTAAAGTCTCTGTGTTAACTAAATAAATAAGAATTCTCTTAATTATTATGTTGCTTAGAATGTCTGTGTGAATAAAAACGTTATCTTATATAGCAGAAGCAATTGATTGATGTTTTTTGTAATTTAGCATGCGGTTTTGGCTTCCATCTTCACGTTAATAAAAGATTCTTGGGCTGTCAATCACTCACATATTCTCACATGGGCCACCTCCTCCAAATCTATAAATCTTGACACTAGCAATACCATTATCTGGAACGACCGCCCTCATTAAATTTCATAACTGAATAACATATACACAATAAGATGGTCAGTTGCAAGCCCCGGCGGAGCGGCCGAGCGCATTGAGGCGCTATGCTGCGATGCGCGAGGCCGTTCCCCGTCGGGTGTTCTAAACCTCCCTCGGCATGGAATTTTGTGCTGTCTTTAGTATAAGGTAGTTCATAAGTAGTTTGTACGTTTAGGGCCTGATGACCCAGCAGACCCTTAAGATTTACAAACATTTAAACATTTGAACATTCTGAATATGGAGATCGAAATAAAAGTGCATGGTGAGATAGAAGAAATTATTTATAGGGTGTCCAGAAAAGGGCTCCCTGATTTCAAAATTAAATATCTCGAAAACAAAGATCGATTTAGGAATGCTGTAAACGGTATGTTTTTTGTGAAAGCTATAAGAGGTTTATACAGCAGTTTGAAATAATAGTTACAAAAGCTGGTAAAAGATGGCGCTGTACGCTGTACAGCTCATATCAGCATACATAAGTGAAATAATCGAATGAAAACACTCTTTGCAATCAATCACATCACAATGTTTTAAAAATGTTCACCATTGGCACTACAGAGGTGGCGCAAACGAAGAATGAAATCCGCCATCACATTTCGTAGTGTCTCAACCGAAATGGATTCACATGCCACAGAGATCGCCGATTCAAGCTCGTCCAGCGTGGCATGATGCTTCGGGTAGACCATGTCTTTCACTGCGCCCCACAAAAAACAGTCACAAGGAGTCAAATCCGGCGAATATCGAGGCCAATCCATGCCTGCACCAGTAAATTTGGGATATTCCAAAGCAATGACTCGATTCCCGAAGTATTCCTCAAGAAAGCGAAACACTTGTTCGGTCCGATGTGGTCAGGCTCCATCTTGCATAAACCATTCAGCACCTGGTCGATCCTCTAACGCTTGCTGTGTGGCGACAAAATGTTCCAAAATTGAAACATAACGTGCACCAGTGACCGTTTTTCGAATGAAAAAAGGGCCAATAATGCCTCTGCTGCATACTGCAGCCCACACAGTAACTTTAGGAGAATACAGGGGTTTTGCTTCACACCTATATGGTTTTAGCAACCCCAAAATAGCCATTTCTGCTTATTCACGTATCCATTCTGGTGGAAGTGGGCTTCATCTGTAAACCAGATGCAGCCAACATCAAATTATCCACTATCAATCATTGTGAGCACCTTATTAGGAAAGGCAACCCCTTGTTGCACAGCTCGTACGGGTATGGCCTGGTGCGTTTGAATTTTGAATGGAAACATGTGTAGGCTCTTTCTCAGTGTTTCCTGCGTGCTGGAACGCTTCAAAACAGTCTCAGACGCAATTCTGCGGACGGATGACATTAGATTTCGCTGAATAATTCCAGAAACTGTGGCGATATTTTCAGGCTTAACTGCGGTTTGCTTACGGGCAACATGCCCCACTAGATCATCAGTTACGTTGCCTGTTCGTTGAAAGTTTGCGAAGAGCGTACGAATGGTTTCCGCACCGGTAATTTTGGAACATTAAATCGTGCTTGAACACTTCGCCTTGTTGCCGTACCTGTGGTACTCTAGCTCCAGAAAAACGCGTTGTTCAATGGAGTAAATGGTTTTAACCTCGGTACGCTAACCTCCTTTCACGTTTCAATAGTGGAACGGATCGCTCTGGGCTTCGGATCACTATTTATACTAGGCATTTCGTATGGCGATTACAGCGCCATCTGTTAGCAGCTTTTGGAACTATTATTTCAAACTGCCGTATAATCTTCTTACAGCTTTCACAATAAACATACCGTTTACTGCATTCCTCTATCGATCTTTGTTTTCGAGATATTTAATTCTGAAACAGGAAGTCCTTTTCTGGACACCCTGCACATAGTTACAGGAGAGGAAAGCTTCATTGTGGTAACCCGGAATTTAGTAGTAAGAAAAGTAAGGGAAAAAAGTAGGTGAACATGGGTTGAGGCAAAGGAATGAAAGAATTTTGCAGAGAACGTAATTTATTCATCACGAGAGCTTGGCTTAAGGATCACGAAAGAGACTAGCGGGCAACAAAAGGTACAGAAGGTACAAAATTGATTTTATTACGTTAAGGCATAGATTTCCCACGGTAGATATAAGCTCTGACCACATGGTATTTGATATAAACTCTAGACTGAAATTAATAAACTACAAAAGAGGGGAAAACGGGGACACTGGACCTGAATGAATTGAAGGAAACTGATGTTCTGATGACTTTTAGAAAGAGCTTTCGGAAACGGCAACCGGGAGGGGGGCAGGGGGGAAACACAGTAGAAGACGAATGGGTAGCTTTGAAATTTTAAATAGCTGTGGCTGCAGAGGACGAACAGACAGAAAGACCAGACCTAATAGATATCGTTGGACATCAGGAAAGATACATAATTTAATTGATTTAAGAATGTACCATGTGATCAAAATGTCAGTATAAATTTGAAAACTTAATAAATCACGGAATAATGCAAAAAAAGTAAGCTATTAATTATGCCCGTAATTATGTTAGTATTGCCCACGTGACTGCCGTCCGCGGTGGCCGAGGGGACTGAGGCGCTTCAGTCACGGTCTGCACGGCCACTACCGTCGGGGGTTCGAATCCCCTCTCGGGCATGGATATTTGTGCCGTCCTTAGTTGTAGGTAGTTCATAAGTAGTTTGTAAGTTTAGGGACTGATGACCCCGTAGTTAAGTCCCTTAAGCTTAACATACATTTGAACCCACGTGACTAGTGACCCGCATGTGCCGCGCCCAAGTGCACATTTACGTGGCTGCGTGTTTGATGACTCGTAGGCAGTTCCTTCATGCACTTCACATCATACTGGTGTTATTTGTATGGCCAGAATGTTTATTTTTATTGTAATCGACTTGAGCTATGCTGCTCGTAATATTTTTGACGTAATGTGTTTCATGTAAGTACTGGCGTTTTTACTGTTTCGCCTGTGTAAAACTTTTTCCTTGTGTAGGATATTTATTCTGTTATCATTATTAGGTAACTGTTTTTATTCTTCTGAGGAAGTTGTCATTAGTGGTAATGAAACCTAGGTCAAGAACCTAAAATGTACGCAACCGGTTGGCTTATATACATATTTGTTAAAAAAAATGAGATTGATAGGAATTAAAACTTGAAGAGGTTAGAGGAGATTGTGGACGTATTTTAAGTGAATATAAGCTCGTATATCTTCGGGAAAAATTAAGAGATAGTTGAAAAAACCGGTTTTTGCGATATCGAGAGCTCATACACAACACAAATACTGAGCAATTCAGGGGAATGTTAATGGTGTGGGTATCTCTAGAGGAGTAATGAATTTAAAGGCGTTGTTGTAGAACGGGAAAAGGAAGTAGATGAAGCTAAGACAGGATAGAAAAATGGGGCTGCTCAAGAAGTCTCTCAGGGAGCTTGCATTGAAAAAACTACCCCTATACGTTTGCAAGATAATATGAGTCAGTTCAAATTCCCCTCAGATGTGAAGAAGGATGCAACAACTGCAATTCCGACGGTAGCAGTTATAGAGAATTGTGAAGGTTTCAGTTTAATAAGTCATCTTTGAAATATTCTAACACGAATCGTTTATAGAAGAATGGAAAAATAAACTGGTAGAAGACGATTTTGGTAACGGTCAATTTGGAAATAAGGGACTCGTACAAATACGCGAGCAATACTAATTCTACGCCTTACAATATAGGTTATGGAGAGGCAGATCTAAAGAATATACACAGCATTTTATCTTATAATTTTTTTTTCTTCTGTGAAACCTTTTACGATGTATACTGATGTAAACTATTTCAAATTCTGAACTTATCAAGAGTAAAATACCGAGACTGAAAATTTATATTCTAGATTGCCACGCACACCTCCTCCGTAGACGTTAGCTGATCCCAAATATCTCAGACGCCGAAAGCTTTGTCTGAGTATAACAGTACAGTTTACTCCATACGAACAGAGGGAGACCTTGCTAGAAGTAAGAGGGGCGCATGGAAACAAACACTTCACAGATTTGGCTGGCACTAGAGCGTATCGCTATAAGATTTGTAGGAATAGTGTTGGATTCGATTCCTACGATGGTGGAAGGTTTCTGTAAAGAAGAATGATCCAATCTTATCAAAACAATATCCACAAGAGGTAAATCATCATTATGTAAATCGCTAACACGACATTGAGGCTACAAATGTTTAATATTAATCATACAAGAAGGCCATTGAAACGTACGTAGTTCGAAACGTAGTCATAGATGTTGCGAATATAAAAATTATGTTCGCACTTAGCCGTTTTCCATTCACGAAAAGCGCGCGGGAAGAAAGAACACCTGAATCTCTCCGTTCGAGCTCTGATTTCTCGTATTTTATTCTGATGATCATTTCTACCTATGTGAGAGTCAACAATATTTTTTCGCATTCGGAGGAGAATGTTGGCGATTGTAGTTTTGTAAGTAACCCACGATGCAGCGATAAGCCCCGTTGTTGTAATGATTCCCATCCTATATCCCGTATCATTTACGTAACGCTGTCTCTCTTGTATCGTGACAATACGAAACGAGCTGCTCTTCTTTGGACTCTTTCGGTGTCCTCCGTCAAACAAACCTGATAAGGACCCCACACTGGGAAACAATACTCCAAAAAAGGACAAGCATAGTGTAGGCAGTCTCTTTAGTAGTTCTGTTGCACATTTTAAGGGTTCTTCCAACAAATCGCAGTCTTTGGTTCGCCTTTCCCGCGATATTATTTACGTGTGCTACCAAAATCGTAAGATAGACTTGACAGGATGGGTAAACTAATGGAATGTTGCAAGCCAGGTGACTTGTAACATGCAAACAGCTAATGTTCGGTCCGCTGTTAGAAATCTCGTATTTCCTGATTTGTTTAATCGGTTTCAGTCTGGCAAAAATAATTGCTTAATTAATTGAGGATTGAACAGAAATCTGGAGGACATAGAGCGTCAAAGCTTAAGTATGTTCTACATTCATGTCTCTCTCTCTCTCTCATTTCATTCTTTCCTCGCTCGTATGATCCCATTGCTATTACTTCCACCCAGTTATCTTTTATTCTGCAGCTTACTATTCCACCACGTCTGTGTATGCTCTCTCTCTCTTTTTTCCAAATGGCACATCAGCACAAACATTGAGCAAATATGCTCACATGCCAAATTACTGGTGAGGAATTTGGAATGGCGACACATGAAATTGGATCTCTACTTTCTTGTCAGAGACTTCAATACTCTGTCGAGGACAATTTTCAGCTGGTTTCCTTCATTCCTTGGTACAGCAGGGTGAGGTGTCTATACCCAATAATTTCATTGTAAGCTTCAACACGTGTGTGTACTGGGAGTGAATAAATTGTCATTAATTGAGAGAAAACGAAGGTTGGAACTTAAATAGCGCAACTATTCACAACGGATACCAAAGCGTTACTGTCCTTGCCAACGATGTGAAAGGCGTAGTATTCCGTCAGCAGAGCCTGTTGTGCTGATGGTGCGAATGGTGCGGTGACGCAGATCTGAAGCTAATGCCACGAAGAGGTTGCTTCATTTCGCAATCAAATCAGAGCCCGGGGAGTATGGTAGATGATACACTACGTGTAAGTCCCAGAGAACGAAAAGATCAGCCACAGTTTGTGTTGTATGCGCCCGCGCATTGTCGTGCGAAATGATGGGTGGGTTTCGCCGAAAATGTTGCCGCTTCTATCACAAAGCTGGTCCTACGTGATGCTCCAAACACGAACAGTAATACTGTGTACTGATGGTCTGTGGTGGAGAAACGTAATACGTTAGGATAACACCATCACAGTCGTACACGAGAATCATCATAAATTTCACCATATCGGGACTCTGATGCACATTCTACTTTCGCGGCGACCGATAATGACGCCATTTGTTGGATTGGTGTTTCAGTTTTGGCTTATACGATGTGGCCCAGTGTTACGATACGGGCGTAAGAAAGCCTCTCCTTCGCGCTCATAGCGCTCGAAGTGCGTCTGGGCAGCGCCTGAAAGCATACATTTCTGCATTTCCGTCAATTCATGCTGAACCTATCGTGATGAAATTTTTTCATGCCCAGGCGTTCCTTCGGGATGTGAATCACAGTCGTATGCGCTAATTCGGTTTCGTGGGCGAGTTTGTGAGTGGAGTTTGTCCAGAGCAGTGTTCACAGTGAAATATCTGCATGCTAAATAAATAGTTGTGGCCAAAGAATCGTCTAAAGAGCCTCGGATGGGTACTTGGCAGTGAGAGATCACATTATTCGTCGCCGAGAAGGGTATGTTGTTGTTGTTGTTGTGGTCTTCAGTCCGTAGACTACTGTGATGCAGTTCTCCATCCTACTATGTTCTGTGTAAACCTCTTCGTCTGAGAATAAGAACGGCAACCTACATCATTCTGTATCTGCTTACTGCATTCATCCCTCGGTCTTCCTCTCCGATGATTACCCCCACACACTTCCTTGATGACGATTCCTTGTTATCTCAGAATGTGTCCCACCAACCTATCCCTTCTCGTAGTCAGTGTATGCAAGGAACTCCTGGTATTATAGCTCTAATTACAACTGGGAGAAAACGCTCTGTTTGGCTCCAGAAAGGATGCCACAACTTGCTTCCACCTGCCTACCCTAAATAATTGGATCCGTAACAGTTGTTAATTGTAAACTTTTTTATTTTATGCACTGCCCAGGTTTCGAGACATGTATTTCATCATCAGGTGCATCTGCAAATTACAATCAAATAGTGACGTCTACATGTAATAAAATGGCCACCCTTCATCTTTAATAAAATTATTCAGTAGAAAATAGTATACCTACTTAGTAAGTCCATAGAACTGTTAAATGTAGGAAAGGATCAAAATAGTAAGTCTCTGTTAATGCAACAAGCCGGGAGGCACTGTAGGAAACTTGAGCGCGACATAGCCACTCACAAGGCAGGGACTGCATGTGAAACAATGTCCCATATGTGTAGACAACATATGTATAGATAACATTCCAGATGAACTTCTGAATCTGGAGAAGCAAAATTGAATATATATAATAGGAGCTATATAAAGTTGTGCGCTCCATGTACGAGCAGGGAAAATTACTAAAGAGTTTGAGAAAAAGTTTTGATCTTCATCACAAAGAAGACAAGAGAAAATTCTTATCCTAGTGGTTCAAACTTCTAAGATATTAACCTCAATTATCCTAAAGCGAATAGAGAAAACAGTTTAAGTCACGCTCTCAGAACATCAGTTTCCCAAATCACATACATAATCTTATGCATACTGTTTCAGTCTCGCCACTGTCTGGGCAACGATTTGTCACGTATGCTTGTTATCGTGCCGGCCGCGGTGGCAGAGGGGACTAAAGCGCTCCAGTCACGGTCTGGACGGCCACTACGGTCAAGGGTTCGAATCTCCCCTCGGGCATGGATATTTGTGCCGTCCTAGTTCGTAAGTAGTTCATAAGTAGTTTGTAAGTTTAGGGACTGATGACCCTGTAGTTAAGTCCCAAGACTACACAAACATTTTGATTTGCTTGTTATAGTAGCGACTTGAGTAACAAAGTAATGTCTCACATTACTGACATTTCCCTTTCTCATGTTATCCTCAACTGTAAAGCAGATGTCCTCTTTATGATTGTTTTTCAGACTCTTACTTTTCTCTTGGTATACCCTCGTCACTGAAATTTATAATTCTCGTCTTTCTTCCATCAAATTTAGCGAGTCATTAGTAATCTTCCCTTTCTCTGACTTTTCATTTCCTATTACTTCTCCTGCTGCTTGTAAATTGCCAATTTTTTCCCAGCTTCCCGAAATGTCATTGTAGCCGTCTGTATTTGTTTCATTGTCTGTTGCTTGCTGATAGAGCTTTAGTGTACTCTCATTTTTGAACTTGGTTAAATCCCATTTACATTTGCTTTTATTTCTGATGCTCTTGAAATTTAGTTCAATCGTCATCATACTCAATATATGGTCATTTTCATACGGTATACATGTATTAACCGTTGACACAATGGTATACCAGACAACACTTCCATGTAAATAAGACCAGAACTCAACATTGTCGCTGAAACCGGCAAGTAAAACAAATAACAGCTTGTGATGAAGGCCTAACAATCCTTTATACTCTAGAGTGGTAACCTGTTATGGATCTCTCGCTATGTGGCAAAAAATACTAGTTAATCACAACATGAGAATAAAGTGTTTTGCGTCCAAGACCTTTCTATATTCATAACTGGTGCCAAATATGACGTAGCTTTTGGTACTTGATTGCATAGCTTACAACATTTCGGCACTTATCTTCAGGCGGTGCTCGAGGAATTAATTAAATACTGAGTGCCACATATAGTCCTGTTAATTATGAATTTTAGTTCGTTAATACCTATATACACACAAAACGACTATTTCATACAATACTTCTTTCCACTTCTCAGAGCCGTATGCCCATACGCAGTCACTCAATATACATTTCAGCGTTGCTTATCTAAGTTAAAAATGGTTGGACACTACATTCATTTGTTAAAAAAAACTTACATTCAGCTAATATGGCATATGATTATTCATAGCTGATATTACGAGGACTGGTGCATTGAGGATGATCATTATGTGATCGAATCCGATCTACAAAAACATTAACAAAAAACGACCAATGCTTCATACTATATTTATTATATTCAGTTAAAAATGTCCAATTGGATACTCTTCTACTCTGGTCGTGACCTCTAACGACGTGCAGATTGCAATATCAGTTGTTAGAATATCTCAATGGAGCAATGGTTTTGCCTACTCGGAAATAAAATGGAATTTTTTAAGAGATATTTCAGGGTTTACTTTTTCAGAATAGCAGTTTAGTGTGAAGCCAGTTTCACATATGTCAAATCAAACACGTGGTAAGGAACAATGATCTTTGCTGGGTACCTTTCTAAATATAAAATCAAAATATTAATTTGACCTTTGATCTTACTGTCGAGATCTTCCGAATATTAATTTGCTATAACTCCCACTATTCACCAAAAAGTTTGTAGATTCATTTCACTTACACATATACAAATTCGCAGAGCGTCAGTGGTTCATTACTAGTCGGCACAATATCTTTCTTTCACTTGCGACCGACAACATAGCACTACGTAGCGCCTACACCCACTGTCCACTAACAACTGCTACTTTGCACATTCCAGCGCATTCAATCAACAAACTAGCACATTATTGGCTGCATATTGGCGTCTTATGAAAATGACTTCTAAGTACACTTGCTAGTTTTGATTAGGATTTAATTTTTAATAATTATGTAATTAATTACTACTGCAAATATGAGTATAACCTCCGGTAATGGTGAGGTTACTGGAATGTCATTTTAAATACTAAAACATTGACATATAAACTGTGGCAGTTCCAGCCGTATAGAAACACTTTGGCGCCCCACTCTGCTTGCAATGCTCGCCTAAAGGCAGCCTTCCCACGATTATGTGACCATCTGTCATTGGAATAAGAAAATAGGAATGCGGGTAAGTTACTATGAACAGCATAGTGAACGCATTATCGTAGTAAAGATAGACACGAAGCCAACACCGACCACAGTAGGGCAAGTTTATATGCCAACTAGCACGCCCGATGATGAGGATATTGAGAAAATGTATGAGGAGATAGAAGAAGTCATTCAGAAAGTAAAGGGAGACGAAAACTTGATTGTGGTGGGGGACTGGAACTCGGTAGTAGGAAAGGGAAGAGAAGGAAATGTAGTAGGTGAATATGGACTAGGAAAAAGAAATGAAAGAGGAGATCGCTTGATATAATTTTACGCAGAGCACAATTTAATAATCACCAACACTTGGTTTAATCCTCATGAAAGAAGGCTGTATACGTGGAAGAGACCAGGACACACTGAAAGGTACCAGATTGACTTTATAATGGCAAGGAATAGATTTAGGAACCAGGTTCTAAACTGTTAAGACATATCCAGGGGCAAATATAGACTCTGACCATAACGTATTGGTTATGAACTGCATATTAACAGTTAAGAGACTGCAAAAAGGTAGAAGGGTTAGGAGATGGAGCCTGGAGAAATGGAAGGAACCAGAGGTGGTTGAGAGTTTCAGAGGGAGCATTAGGCAAGGATTGGCTGAAACGGGCGATATTAATACAGTAGAAGAAAAATGGTTAGCTCTGAGAGATAGGGTAGTGAAGGCTGCAGAGGACCATTTAGGCAGAAGGACAAGGCCTAATAGAAATCCCTGAATAACACAGGATATACTGCTTAATTTATGAGAGGAGAGGATACGAAAATTCAGCAAGTGAAACAGGAAAAGGGAGTACAAACGTCTGAAAAATGAGATTGACAGGATGTGCCGACGGGCTAAGCAGGAGTGGCTAGAGGACAACAGCAGAACTGTAGAAGAATGCATAACTAGGGGAAAGATAGATACCGCCTACAGGAAAATAAAAGAGATATTTGGAGACAAGCTGTATGAATATCAAGAAATCAGACGGGAAACCAGTACTAAGCAAAGAGGGGAAAGCTGAATTGTGGAAGGAATATATAGAGGTCCTATACAAAGGAATTAAACTTGAAGGCAGTATTCTAGAAAGGGAAGACGAAGTGGAGGAAGAAGAGTTAGGAGATATGATACTGCGAGAAGAATTTGACAGAGCGCTCAAGGAATTGGTTCGAAACAAGGCCCCTGGAGTAGATGATATTCCGTCTGAACTGCTGATGTCGTTAGGAGAGCCAGCTGTGAAAGAATTGCATCACCTGGTATGCAAGATGTATGAGAGAGGGGAAACACCCTCAGACTTCAAGAAGAATTACGGAATTCCAATTCCAAAGAGAGCACGTGCGGACAAGTGTGAAAATTACAGAACTATCATTTTAATAATTCATGGTTGCAAAATACTAACACGTATTATTTACAGACGAATGAAAAAACTGGTGGAAACCGACCTCGGGGAAGATCAGTTTGGATTTAGGAAAAATGTAGGAACACTGGAGGTAATACTCACATTACGACTTATGTTAGAAGATAGGCTAAGGAAAGGGAAACCTACGTTTTTAGCGTTTGTCGATTTGGAGAAAGCTTTTGACAATGTCGACTGGAATACACTCTTCCAAATTATGAAGGTATCAGGGGTTAAATATAGGAAGCGAAGAGTTATATTCAACCTATACAAATACCAGACAGCGCTTATTAGAATCGAAGGGCAAGAAAGGGACGCAGAGGTTGGGAAAGAAGTAAGACAGGGTTGTAGCCTTTCCCCAATGTTGTTCAATTTGTACACTGAGCAGGCAGTGAAGGAATGGATGGAGAAATTTGGAGAGGGCATTAAAGTGCAGGGAGAAGAAATAAAAACATTGCGGTTTGCCGATGACATAGTAATTCTGTCAGAGACCGCAAAAGATCTGGAAGAGCAATTGAATGGGATGGACAGTGTCTTGAAAGGAAGATATAAGATGAACATTAACAAGAGTAAGGCGAAGGTAATGGAATGCAACGTCAGAAAATCAGGTGATGCTGAAGGAATTAGATTGGGTAGCAAAATAACTTCTGATGGCCGAAGTAAATAAGATACAAAATGCAGAATGGCTATGGGAAGAAAAGCGTTTCTAAATTAAGCGAAACTTGTTAACTTCCAATATTAATTTAAATGTTAGGAAGTCCTTTCTGAAAGCATTTGTCTGGAGTGTAGCATTGTATGGGAGAGAAACGTGGACGATAAAGAGTTCAGACAAAAAGATGATAGAACCTTTTGAAATGTGGTGCTACAGACGAATGATGAAAATTAGATGGGTAGATCACGTAACTAATGAGGAGGTGCTTAACCGAATAGGGGAGAAAAGGAGTTTCTGGCATATCCTGAACAAGAGAAGGGATAGATGGGTTGGACACATTCTGAGACATCAATGAGTTGTCAATTTAGTATTAGAAGGTAACGTGTGGGGTAAAAATCGTAGAGGGAGACCGAGGGACGAATATATTAAGCAGATTCAAACGGATGTAGGTTGCCGTACGTATTCTCAGATGAAGAGACTTGCACAGGACAGGGTAGCGTGGAAAGCTGCATCAAACCAGTCTGCGGAGTGAAGACCACAACAACAACTGTCATTGGTGCAACGGTCCAGGCTGTACTTGTAACGCGGCCTACCGTATCTTGAGTGGCCAACGTCTGCCAGAAGTCAGATAGAATTTAGAAAACCAATAATAACGTATAGTAAAAATGTGGGGTAAGACCACAAGCAGCCTTCAATTTCCGAACTGTCACAATCTGTCAACAGCTCTAACTTGCAATCAGAGCAAGCCTGTCACCCAATGGCGGCTGGTGCTTCAGGTGACTGGGTGTTCACTTCTTGCCGGATCTTGATAGTAGCGCCCAGACCCTCGTCCTGTCCCGACCCCCCCCCCCCTTTTTGGCGTCGAATTTGACGCACATCTGCGAGTGACACCGGGAGGGGGGGAAGTACCCTCCCCCCACCCCTTGCACTCTTCAGATACATTTTCATTACAAGATCTGCAGAATGTCTCACCTCGGTTTGTTTGCGGTTGCTTCAATTCGAGCTGAGGCGTCGGCCTACCAAGCTTCTTTATTTCACACTTTTGTTCCATGCTTAAAGCTGAGTAATTTGTTTCTAAAAGATTCTTAACGTTGTTCATTTTTTTTATTTTTTGATATTAAACAACAAGAACATATGAATATGCACATGAACGCTGAAACACAGAAAGTAACTGATAACACCGTTAGGTGATTGTAACAAAAAGAATGATACGTTGAGGAGACAAGCTACCTACGGATCACGTGACACTGTAACCAGCACTCCGTCCTAACGTTACACATGCGCAAAGGCTGTTCACCCCCACAAATTTTCAAACAGTTAAATATTTGTTACAGCGAAGAGCGTTAATGTTTACTCTCAAAGACGCGACACATTTGCGAAAACGTCGATAGTATATGTGTGCAAGTAACAACACAAATGTCATTGTTGTTCGCGTATCTGTTAAACAGATGATTGGCTTTAAAAAATTGCTTGAAGCTTTTGAAATGTGGTGCTACAGACGAATAACGAAAATTAGATAGGTAGATCACGTAACTAATGAGGAGGTGCTTAACCGAATCGGGGAGAAAAGGAGTTTCTGGCATATCCTGAACAAGAGAAGGGATAGATGGGTTGGACACATTCTGAGACATCAACGAATTGTCAACTTAGAATTAGAAGGTAGTTTGTGGGGTAAAAATCATAGAGGGAGACCGAGGGACGAATATAGTAAGCGGATTCAAACGGATGTAGGTTGCCGAACGCATTCTCAGATGAAGAGTCTTTCACAGGACAGGGTAGCGTGGAGAGCTGCATAAAACCAGTCTGCGGACTGAAGACCACTACATCTTCTACAGCTCAGAGCAATGCCGCATAACCGCACGGTTATTGTCGCTAGGTGGACAGTAATGTCTTTATTATTACTCATGATCAGATATTATGAAGGCTTATACAACTGATGCGTCTTTGATTTATAGTTATAAGATATTTTACCAAATACGATTCGTTGTTGATGAATCGTGAATGGACCAAAATTAAATATGAAGGGTGGGTGTTGCCTTCATGGAGGATTTGCGCTTGCGCGAGGTACGCAGTTGCTCCATTACCTTTGCTTCTGTACCATTCGTGTGTAAGAGCCAGAGCTCGAGAAGCCAGGAGCTGGCGTCTTCACCAGTCCAACGCCAATGTTAAAAGCGGAGTTTCTCCTCGCCCATCCCTGCTGCGAGAGCGGCCATATGCTGCTTCAAGGGGGTTCAGAAGATAATTTGAACCTCAGCCTCACATGCACATTGCAACGCAGCAACCACTGCCGCGTATGTTACGTGGCCACGCTACGACTCGCATACGTGTTTTCTCCGTGACGTAAAACTTTTCTCATCCGGTAAAAATACTTTGAATGTGCATTTAAAATGATCTGATAGATGAACGAAACGAAGAATGTTAGTTTAAAAACTTTTTATTATATTTATTTATATTTATATATAGAGAACAGTTCAAAGCGTAATAATTTATTTTATTCAACCAGTTTCGCACTGGAAGGCTCCCAGTACCTGCCAGCTCCACAACATCGATGCAGTTCTCTCTATATAAATGTACGAGGTACGTCCAGAAAGAAAGTTCCGTTGGGTTATATAAAACAAACGTGTACAGATATAGAAAAATATTTATTATACAAAAATCTACAACTGTTAAACTACTTTTCTACATAGCTGCCGAAATTTTGTAGGCACTTGTCATAGCGTGGCACAAGTTTCTGTATGGCTTCTTCATAGAAGGTTGCCGCCTGTGTATTCAGCCATTTGGTGGCATGTTCTTTTAGCTCGTCATCATTGAAGAGTTGACAGGACAAATTTTAGATGTAAGAAGGGGATTTCCATCAAAAGGTGGTGTTCGTTTCCACGATAGTACCCGACCTCATGTGGCGAATGTGACCAAACAACTCTTACGGGAATTTCTCTGGGACGTGTTTGATCATCATCCGTATAGCCCGGGCCTCGCTACTAGCCACTTTCACCTCTAGTAACACCTAAAAATCTGTCCTTGGTGGTCAACACTTCAACGATGATGACGAGCTGAAAGAACATGCTACCACATGGCTGAATAAACAGGCGGCAACCTTCTATGAAAAACCTTACAGTGAAATACAATTCAGCTGCTGCTTAAAATGGCCACTGCAAGCAACGTATGAAAAAGGCATACAGAAACTTGTGCCACGCTATGACAAGTGCCTACAAAATATCAGCAGCTACGTAGAAAAGTAGTTTAACAGTTATAGATTTTTGTACAATAAATATTTTTTCTGTATCTGTACACGTTTGTTTTATATAACCAAACGGAACTTACTTTCTGCACGTAACTCGTAAATAAGAATGCTGTTGCCAAAAAAAATTGAAACAAAAATGTTTCCAAAAATAATGTTTTTTTTTGTTTACTTTTCTTCACGACGTGCTTTTTCCCAACAGTCCACTGAACCAGTGAACACAAAGGACGCGCCGCCGCTGCTGTCACCCTAGTATCTTATTTCACTCGTTCTTTCGCTGCGTCCTCGACACAGAGGCTGGACAACTGCGTCGCGGATCTGCTACCGCGCCTGTCCGATCCCCGACCTCGTGCTTATCACTTAACACAATTCACCGCCCATTGTAGAAGTTTCCTGTCGAGCCGGACTGCGAAATGTCGACAGGAATGAAATGCGAACCGCCGCTTTCTTCAGGACACGCAACGCGGACCGTGTCATGACGGAGGGGCATTCTTCACCCGGCTCGGCGGCGGCCGTTTCACGCAATAGTAAAATTAACAGGCGCCGCCCTCTGGAAACAAGGGCGACACATTCGCATACGGCTATTTGCATCTGTTTGGCGCGTGCAGAATTCATAACTCGCGCCGTCGCGGCGCGGCGCGGCGGGTTCAAACGAAACACTGGCCCGTCTGCTGCCGTGCTGCGCGCCCCGATAGTGCTGAGAGCGGCGATTATTTCTGGATTACAGGGACTTAACGAGGCCCCCGGCAAGCCATTAATTAGCACCGATAACTCAGCCAGATACAGACATTAGAGGTTTTATGGCGCCGCAGGTCCGGCGAAATAAAACAAACACGCGCGGGCCGGAAGCCGCGCGCACGCGAGATTTAACATTTTGCGACAGAAAACTGGCGCTAATCTCTTGTTTCTTTTTAGCGGTTCGTTAAGGTCGGATAAAAATTCCACACAGGTAGTTCCAAAAAAAGTGCACGGTGTCCGTTATAGGTTGCTATTACGAGCTGCTGGAGTTCGATCACGGAAACCGGTTTCAATGGAAAGAACTGCAGCAAAAGATAAAAAGAACGTCATTATAATCACAGCTAAATATCTACGCAAAGTCTGTTAAACATTCTGACCTGTTGAAAATGGTTGCCCAGGAAATAAAGCACTAAAATATTATTCCCACTCTCGAAACATGTAATGTATATGGCAATGTAGGAAAAATTATTGTTTCCCCAGTATATATGCAACTAACAACATTTTAAAAAGTTTATAAAGCTTATGGGACTTAACTTCTGAACTACCGTATACTAATTACAGCTCGAAGGAAGATTCGAAGCCCCGACGGGGAACGGCCTCGCGCTTTGTAGCATAGCGCCTCAATGCGGTCGGCCGCTCCGCCGCGGCTTGCAACTAACCACCTTTTGTGTATATGTTGTTCAGTTCTCAAATTTAATGAGGGCGGTCGTTCCAGGTAATGGTATTGATAGTGTCGAGAACGTAAAGACAGCGGCGGCAAAGTGATAGACAGAAAAATATTTTGTTCCAATGGAAACGACTACTTCTGCTAAGTTGTTCAGGCAAGAGTGACAGGGTCGAGATGAGAAATGAGCCATAGTGTTAAGTAAGAAAGAAGAGGTGACATGATGTATGTACATTTTTGTGATTTTCCTCGACGTACGCAAGATAGCTGAAACAATATCAATATACAGTGTATGTGGGGGGGGGGGGGGGGAAGGTTAATGGGGCGGAAATCACACTCCCAGCATCTCCCAAAGATTTTTTAATTTCATTATTATTATTATTAATATTATTATTTTTAAACAGGTCGGCACAGGAAATATTTGAAACAGTACGCATGTAATAAATCACATCTTCACCATAATTTTCCAAGCACACGCGAACGTGACAGTGGGTCGCCAACGTGATGCCGCTACTGAGAACGTGTGTTGCTGCTACGCTGAAGTTACGAGCCGATTGTTCATATGCGGCGACCCACTGCTTCACAGGTAAGCGACGCCACCGAGTGGAATCATTTGAACAATTATAGTGCTATTTCAGTTCAATGTTTACACATACTAGTAACCTAAAATCTGGTTAATTAATTTACGAGCTGATTATGTACACTCCATTTCCACCACGATGCTTCTCTTTCGCTTTCAAATTAATGCGAGCCTACTCATTTTATTTCTTGTGCAATTGTTTTCGTAGTATAATTGGTTAAATTATAATAAGGGTAAATATAAGTCATAAATTAATAAATTCAATAGGCGTTATTTTTAAAAAATTACCCCCAGAACTAAATCGTGGCTGTGCCACTGAAAATCACAGTCACGACGGGATTTATAATGAAACACAGCCAGGAGCTTAAATTTCATAGAGTGACTAACATACGGCTTACAGCGCGCTTTGTGGCAACCTGTGTAAAATCGGCCGCCAAATTTTTGGTGGTCAGTTCACTTGAGAGTTGTCTGTCTACCGTAAATTATTGTTAAGCTTAAAGCGCTGTATTCGCTGTATTCTGTATTTAGTGTGTCTTGTATTTACTGCTGAACGATGCCTTAAGTGTGTTCATCATTTAAATCCACAAATCGAAGTCATAAAACGACAAGTACTTCGTGCAGGAGCACCAAATGTTTTGCCTTCTTTTATCTCGGACTGTCTATACGCATACAAAATTCCTGACTAATGACACTTAGCTGCCCCAAGAGTGAAGCTTCAGATCACCTATCCTGCAGTTCCCTTGAAGTACACACCCTAAAAAAAAAGTAAAAATGAAAAAAAAACTCAGTTTTCTATCTAATGTAGGTGCTGTTTTTGAGATATTTGGTCATTTGTTGCTCTTGCGGTTGATGACACCACACATTTGAGAGTCTACATCTTATCACAAAATATTTTCATTTTATTGAAGACAAGAGCCAAGATAGCTTTTTATTTTTGTACATTCTTGTAATGTAATCCAAGATCCAAAGATGGCAGTTGCGAGATGACATTATTCAACCTTCGGAGAGTCCTTGGTCGTCTCCGGTGGTCCTCGTAAAGAAGAAGGATGACACGTGGCGATTCTGTGTCGACTATCGGCGCCTGAACAGAATCACAAAGAAAGATGTCTACCCATTGCCGCGTATTGATGACACCTTAGACTGCTTGAAAGGAGCTACATACTTCTCAACTATGGACATGCAGACAGGTTACTGGCAAATCGAGGTTGACGAAGCTGACAGGGAGAAGAAGGCTTTTATTATACCTGACGGTCTCTATGAATTTAAAGTAATGCCATTTGGATTATGTAATGCTCCAGCCATATTCGAACGCATGATGGACAACTTGCTTCGACACCTAAAGTGGACGACGTGTCTCTGCTATTTAGATGACATTGTCGCTTTCTCGAAAACATTTGAAGAACATCTGAGTCGCCTGTCAACTGTGTTGAAGTCTGTTCAGGCTGCAGGTCTCCGCCTCAATCCAAAGAAGTGCCTCTTCGTTGCCAAAGAGATAAAAATCCTGGGGCACCTAGTTAACGGAGATGGTGTCCGTCCTGATCCAGATAAAGTAAGGGCAGTCACAGAATTTCCAACTCCTCAGCACATTCGTGATGCGAGAAGTTTTCTCGGGATGTGCTCATACTACCGACGTTTCATAAAAGGATTTTGTAACAAGGCACGTCCATTACAAGAACTTCTGCAGGGAGACGCCAAATTTTACTGGGACGCGACAAAAGAAAGAGCTTTCCGAGCACTTAAGGAGGCTCTAACTTCCGCACCAGTGCTAGCCTTGTACGACGAGAATGCAGAAACTGAACTTCACACAGACGCCAGTGGCTATAGGATTGGTGCAGTGCTTGTACAAGTTTAGGAAGGTGCCGAAACAGTGATAGCCTATGCATCAAGAGTACTCTCAAAGTCCGAGATAAACTACTCTACAACTGAAAAAGAATGTCTCGCGGTTATCTGGGCTATCAACAAGTTCCGGCCGTATTCATTCGGCAAACCATTCACCGTCGTGACGGACCACCATTCTTTGTGTTGGCTGACCAGCTTGAAGGATCCATCAGGTCGACTAGCAAGATGGGCACTAAGACTTCAAGAGTACGATGTCACAGTGGTATTCAAGAACGGGCGCAAAAACAAGGATGCCGACTGCCTTTCGAGGAATCCATTAGTGGAACACAACAGTATTAATGAAATTTCAGCTCTCACTGAATTAGATGACGTTACAGCTGAACAGAGGGAAGATCCAACACTATTAAAAATGATAGAGGCCTTGGAGAAAGGAGAACCGAACAATGGAGAGTTCCAACTTATAAACGGAACATTGTACAAGAGCAACTACGATCCACTGGGCCCCAAATGGCTACTCGTTGTTCCAGCTCATCTCCAGCCAGCTATTCTCAAATATTTCCACGTTGCTCCAAGATCCTGTCATCTGGGATTCGTGAAGACCCTAGACAGAATCAGTCGCAGGTATTACTGGAAAAGTCTCTACCGATCTGTCAAGCACTATGTGAGTCACTGTAAAGAGTGCCAGCGACGGAAGCATGTGCCGCAATTACCTCCAGGATATCTCGTACCGATTCCGCCGGCAGCAGCTCCATTCCACCGAGTTGGGATCGATCTTTTAGGGAGGTTCCCGAAGTCGACAACCGGTAACCGTTGGATAATAGTCTGCACTGACTACCTCACACGCTATGCTGTCACCAAACCTGTGCCGACTGCAGAAGCCCAAGAGATCGCAAAATTCCTTGTAGAAGACATTATTTTGAAGCATGGAGCACCACGTGTCATGATATCTGATCGTGGAAAAGTATTCCAGTCAAAACTAGTATCAGAGGTAATGTCACGGTGCAACATTGTCCACAGAATGACAACTGCATACCATCCTCAGACAAATGGTCTTACGGAACGTTTTAACAAAACGTTAGCCGACATGCTGTCGATGTACGTCGATGTTGAGCAGAAGGATTGGGATACAATTCTGCCAGTCGTGACATTTGCTTACAATACAGCAAGACAAGACACCACAGGCTTCACTCCGTTTTTTCTGCTCCATGGCCGTGAAGCTAAGACGACAATGGATATACTGTTCCCGTTCCAACCGGACGACATTCAGGATGACTATGTTAAACAGCTCATCACCAGGGTCGAAGAAGCAAGACAGCTGGCTCACATACGGACACTGGACGCCCAGGAGAAGGACCGTCAGCGGTGTAACGAGAAGCACCGACCTGTTGTGTACAGCCCAGGAGATCTGGTATGGATTTTCACCCCTGTACGGAAGGTTGGACTGTCAGAAAAGTTATTGAAGTGATACTTTGGTCCGTATCGTGTCATACGCCGCCTGTCAGACGTCACATACGAAGTTGAGGATTATGAGCCGTCGTCGAAACGTCAAAAACGAAGAGACATTGTTCACGTCCTGCGCCTGAAGCCTTACTACGATCCTGAAGAGCAGGTAAACGACAATGGCTTGTTGTTCAAGGACTTTAAAGACGGTAACATTCATGATGAAGGCACGACAGGAACGTCTGTCGTCGATAATCGCGGAGAAGGGAAGGATTCTCTTGAACTTACAAAGGACCCATGACACGGTCAAGATCCAGGACATTGCAGCTGGCTAAACAGGGATCATAACAGCGGGTCGCTGTTTCTCCAGGAGAGGGAACAATGCCGCGAGAGACCACGAACACCAAATGCTGGTGTGGCGCAGGGGATAGCGTCACGGCCTGCGGAGCAGAAGGTCGTCGGTTCAATCCCGCCCATCGGCGAAAATTTATTTCTTTGTAATTTACAATTCCAGAAGACTCTACTTCTTTCTTATGTTCACTTGTAAATTCTACTTGTTTCTTATGTTAACTGTTCTTTTAATTTCTGGTAAATTCTGTCTGTGTATAAATAGCAGAGCACTCTGCCTGAGAGGCAGTCAGTGCTGCGTGTATGTTGAGTTCGTAATAAACGTGCTTTGAGTATAAGTGCTGTGTTCAGTTGCCTTCGAAGTCAAGCCTGCTTCCAGTGCAACGCGACAATATCAATGGTTGCCACCATATATTTTTATTAAAAACATGAAAAAAAATCCAACACCCTAAATCTACAATTACCTTGGCGAGATAATTGAACAGTGTGCACCAAATAATAAACAGTCTTCTACCTATCTATCTAATTACCCCTCCAAAATAGTGAGTTGGAAATTTGTTCATTTATTCATTAAAGCATACAGAAATTTACAAACTACAATTAGTTTGTAAATGAAATCACAGTTAAAAGTGTAGTCAAGCAATAGGTTACAAATGAAAAAAAATATCAAATGCAGTAAACTCATTTAACAACGCGGAATACATGTGTGACCAGCAAATTGTCTGAGTTTTAGTTTGCGATCTTGGCTTATCATTTGGAAACTATTTAACAAATAAGTTTACAAATCAATATACAAAGTCTAAGAGGAATGGAATAAATGAAACCGTAACTCATTGAAATATCTGGCTATACAGGTGGCGTTGACCTATCGTAAAAAATAGAAAGGTGGACAGAGGCGCTAAGAAATTAGTTACAGGAAAGAGAAGTCAACATCATTCATACGCACGCACATACACATTGATGGGTGATTACTGTAACTATATGAAACAACCCTAGCAAGTAGCGAGCATCACTTTTCCAATAACCTTGAGTCGGCTTGATGTGTCGACGCTGGATCTCGCTGGCAGATGGATGGTGTTGAAGGAATGGAGCTGAAAAAGAATAAATTCTTCCGCCAGGAATCTCACTACGATGTGTGAAGCAGTATCTACATTTAACAGCCCCACTATCACGACAGATAGCAGTTGTCAGGTAAATGCTTCCAGGACATACACTCACAAACTCAAGCGCAAAACGCAGTTATTGAGCACATGTCCCCAGAATGGAATTGCATAATCCGCTAGCACTTCGGTACGGCCAGTAGTATGGTGGCTGTCTAATCTCAAGTCTCGACCGAACAAGAATATAAAAGACAGATGTTTCACAAAGCGAATCACTACAACTGAGTTCCTGTCCAGGCCGACATGTGAAATTTTAAAAGTCCGCGATACGCTGCAGGCGGATACCTCAGAAAACTGAAGTTCCACAAACGCTCAGGACTCAGCCCAGAAGAGCAAATAAAGTCTTCAGGTCCTATATGAAAGAAGACGTCCAAACTAGCTGGAGCCTACACGAGAAGTATTGCCGCTCTTTGTCCGCCCACGCCAAAAACTGGGCGGCACCACCCTCCTAAACTCGATATACCAATCACTAGAGAGCTGTAACCCTCCGTTCAATGAGATGGACAGGCAACTATGACAGATAACTAGACCTGTCGCCTACAAAAGTGGAGCCAATCGGATTCCCTCCAGGGGGCGCCCATCGTGTCCCAGCCTTTTGCTCTAAAAGGAATTTAAAGAATTATCTAGCAAGCTTGTAACCCAAATAGGCACAGATAAAAGAACAAAGTGGAAAAGGGACACGAAGCACCATACTACAGAAGACTCCATTGCACACCGAATTTCCACAGGACGTCAAGCAGTATATCACGGTGAAAAAACATGACCCGAGTCAGCCCCTGGCTGTAATTATGCTGACAAGGAAGGCTAACGGATACTTTGAAGATACCCTCCCCAAAGGCGTACACTAAGAGTCTGTGTGATGGTAGGAACCCCGCAGAATTCGGCCCACACTGCCAGCTATCTAAAAGGGATACAATAGATTATTGAGTGTTTACTAGAGAGTGTAGCAACCTCAGGCAGTGAGCCTACCGACAGATAGGTCCCGCCTCACAAACTGACCCCATAAACGTGTTGCCAGCGACCAGCCTCACTCGAAAACACCAGCCCAGATCTGCCTTCCGCAGGCAGGGAAAGCGTCTAACAGCTAACGAATACAGTTCCCAAAAACAACAAGGAAATTGTCATCTAAGACACATACCGCAAATTCACCAAACAATACTTTCTGAGGCACACCCTTATGACATGCAAGAATAAATAAAAATTAAAAGGACTAGCAAATTACTCCCACTACATACGGAACACATAAAGACACTAGAAAGAGAAAAAATAAATGAACAAATTATTGACCACCCTACAGCAGATCCATTGTCATGAAAATTCTTTATGACAATTACTGTTCATGTAAGTTCTGGTGCTCATTTAGACCATGTAGTTGCATTAAAATCAACACAAATATCTTCCCAGTAGCTCTTTCGTTATTATTACAAACCTCAGCTACTTAGAACTGGGACTGTATTACTGACAGGTTCGTGATATTTCATTACCGCCTTTTGAGGAAATATATATATCAGGCTCGTCAATTTGAAGCTTTGATAAAGTCTGACGGAACTTGATGCACATACGCACTGAATAGTAAGTTTTTATTCTTAACATGTAACGGTAAATAGGTAAAATTGTCGAGTGGGTGTGGTATATCAAAAGTCAGCCGATACCCCAAATAACATGGCGCACGGCAGTTCGATTTACCTCTGACTTAGCGGACCTTCCGCTATTCTATGAAATTCAAGGTCTTTGAGGCACAGGTAGCGTAAGCTTTTCTGAGAATTACCTTGCCGAATATCATAAGCCACTATTCTATAATTCAGCGAGTTCCTTCCTCTTTGCCTGACAAGAAACTTATTATATAGGAAGGGCAGGGAAAAAGTAAAAGAAACATAACGGGTTTTAAGGTTTTCAGGCCTCACGGCTTGGCGGGCCTCCAAATGTCTCGAAAGCACCTTTATATATATATATATATATATATATATATATATATATATATATATATATATATATATATATATATATATATATACGTATTTATTTTTTTATTGACCGCCCTTGGCCTCTCGTTCTGGGGCCCCTTTATTTTGACCTCCCCATGCCTCTCGTCCTGAGGGGTCTCCAGACTTCAAAAGCTACTATATATTTCCAAATGGATTTTGGGGGGGGGGGGGGTGACATATCTTCTTTTATCGACCCGGGCCTCTGACAACCTTAAGGTCATTTCACCTCGGTGTACCTGCGAGGGTGAAGATCGGGGTGAGAGCTTAAATAGGGATAGTTTAATTTTTAAAACTCACAACCACCAACTACGAACCAAATTCCTAAACATGCAAAAACACTGGAACTGTGATTGCTACTGTTCGACTCGTTTTCTAGGGGGTGATATCACACGTTCGCAGCTTTCTTTCCCTTGCACATGATTAACAAAAAATTTATAATAAAGTAAGTTCATGTGAGAAAAGAGTGTACTAACTCCTATTTTTGAAAACACGTGAAATTTCACTTTATGTTGTTTATTACACCATATTAAAAACCCTGTGACTGATACGTCTGTACGTCGACATATTTATCAAATAAAGTTATAGCTTGTGAGCCCCCAGACAAAATGAATATTTGTCGCAAATAGTTTTCACACCATGTGCCTGTCTCAAACACCGTTTATGTTCATGCCTATGCGACGACACGTGTTACATTAACAAAACACAGTCACTTTAATTCTGTCCGATGCACACCTTGTTCCGCCGGCTAAATATTCACAACACACAGTAGCACTCGATTCAACTTGGTGCAGTCTACGACGAGCAACCACACCTGGCAATTGCCACACCGAAAATCTATAGTCTCCACCTGGAGATCCACATGACGAATGTCCAGAGCGACGCCGCCTGGCCAGCTACACCACTCGCTCCCGACTCGTCACTTCCTGGGCCCCGTGCGCGTGCGCCAAAAGCCCAACTGCCGGGTTTTTTCCCTACGTCATCAACTTCCCCATGTGAGCTGTTCTAACCGACTTGCCAACGTACAGCGCTCAGCCAATACATTTCTAAAACTTTACTTAAAATCAAAATAATTACACCACACATTAATGAAATGTCTTCTTATGTTCTTATATTGGTATAAACATCCTTTGTACTATTTATTATAATCGTGCAATGTCTTATACCACAGATAAGTGATTTAACTGAATACTTCAAGATAAAATACACAAGATTAATTGAAAATAAAATGAGAAATAGTTAATATATTGTTTTTATAAACAAACATTGCCATGCTAGTTGTGTAACTGTCTTGTATTCATTGGTAATTTATTACTTTTCACTGTCAATTAAACATATTACGCCAGATGTGACTATATCAGCTAATGTATTGTTTATTTGTCAACAGGCTATTTTGTAATGAGGGCCTTAAAGGTACCTAACTGCATCGTATTACTTCATATGCAAGTAGTATTAGAATATTTTATTTCAGGCTGTGCACTGCACTGCGCCTGGCACTCGCCATTGTCCCTCTCTCCCCTCACCAGAAACGAACCTGGAAAATCCTAAGCTGGAACAAGCCACCAACGTCGGCCTGCTCGATGGCCTCCCGTCAGCTACAATCACAAAGCAAATCTCAACGTGTAGAATTTCTACCTATGGCCTAACTATAAATGTTGTCACCCAACTGCGTACATACATTGCTACCATAATTAATAAGATTAAAATTATGTAACATTTAGTACATTGGCATGGTCAATGTTAGCAGTGAACTTCATACTGTTTAATTATCAAATGCTATTAATTATCAATATTTCTATTGGGCGGTAATCTCACATAACGTATCTCAAGCTACGACTTTGGACGAAGTCACAGTACGTAGCACATATCCTGACTAGAGATACGTACCCTTCAAACCGAAAGCTACTTATTAAGAGCTACTTTTCCATCCCATTTTCGTATTTGCTCAGTTGCTGAGATGGTCTGCTAAGTTCAATACTGTTTGTGGGTAGTACCAGAAATAGCGTACAATGTGCCATGGTGTGATCCCAGATATCAATTTCATTGTGTCGTGGATGGACTGTAGTTCAAGTGTTGATGAACTGTTGTTTTTGTATTCAGTGTCAAATAAATCGAATTGGATTCATCCGATAAATGTAGGAACAACAGCGTATTGCGAAAATCACCACCTTATGCAAAATTAAGATCTTCTCGATGAAAGGTTGAGAACTTATTTCAGGCTTAATGAAGAACAGTTCAATGGCGTTTTATCCCTCAGCAGCAGCAACATTAAAAAACAGGATACGAATTACAGGAAATCAATACCTCTTGAAGAACGGCTAGCTGTATGTCTAAGGTTACACTTCCTTGCCCGTAACTTCAAAATGCAAAATTTCTCCATTTCAGAATAGTCCCACAGCACTGGATAATTTCGCACTTGGTCAATTAATGCAGACATTTTATATAATAAACACACACATACATTAATAGAGCTACACCGAATGTGACCAAACAACTCTTACGGAAATTTCAATTGGACCTGTTTCATCATCCTCCATACAGCTCGGCCCTCTGTCCTAGCGACTTTCATCCTCTTACACCTAAAATCTGTCCTTGATGGTCAACACTTCAACGATGATAAAGAGCTGTTACCACATGGTTGAATACACAGGCGGCAACCTTCTGTGAAGGATGCATGCAAAAACTTGTGGCGCGCTTTGACAAGTGCCTACAAAATTTCGGCAGTTATGTGGAAAATTAGTTTAAGAGCTGTAGAATTTTGTGCAATAACAATTTCTTCTGTATCTGTGTACAATTTCATTTTCTTACCAAACGGAACTTACTTTCTGGACGCGCCTCGTACAATGTAATTGGTAAACCATAATCTTTTTATTACTTCTTCCTTTCCAAATCTCTCCATCCTTTCCCTCACAGATTGCTCAACATACAGATGGGGTAGCATTGGGGAAAGTATAAACCGTCTCTTACTTCCCTCCATTCCGTTGCATCCTTTTCATCTCCATTGACTGTTGTAACCGCTAACTGATTTCTGTACAAGTTGTGTATAACTTATCGTTTCCTATATTTTACCTCTGCTACCTTCAGTCAGCATTGTCAAAACTTATCTTCAAATATACCAAACATTTAAAATAGATTTTTCCTTTGATTAATTTGTCATCTAAGATAAGTTATATTGCCTCACGTGTTTCAACATTATTCATAATGTTTAGAGGTGCGCCAAAGTATGTAAAAATGTCTCCATTCACACCCATACGCAGTTCGAAGGCTATAATTGCGTTGTTGCGCAAAAGACACCCATAGCGCTTACCAGTGACGGTACAGATAACAGGACCTGAAGCACCTGTCTCTTCTAAAAAATACGGCCGTATGATAAACTGTGATATAAACCCCTAGCACACAGTTTACAGGATGATTTTCTGTTGCCCATATTCGACAATTCTCTTTTTACATATCCTGTCAGAATTTTCCACGACCGTTCATCGGCCACTTGCATGCGAGCAAGAAATTCTGAATCAAAATTATCTCTTGTTGGCAGATCAACAGACAGCAACTCGAGCACATAGGTAATTCTGAATGGTTTGGAAAGAAGGATGTTTCTTAGGATTTAGCGCACCGAGCTCATATGTTTTGCAATGTTTGGGCAATTCTCAGTGCACTACACGTTTGCTAACTGCCACTCGACTCCTCCACTGACGTGGAATCATTTCGTTAACTACCTCTACCTGGATTCTCACAAAAGGAAACGGTTGTTTCTTTCTTTTTTTTTTTCTTTTTCTTTTTTTTCGAATATTTTCTCCAGGCGCACGGCAGTCATCATCAGACCAACGCCTTCCTTCGAACACTTCAGTGTCCGGAACGTCTGCAGAGCAACTTGACCACATCATCATTCTTGTAAAACAGCTTTTTCAAATACAGCGCGATCCTGCATTGAGACAGTCATGGTGAACGTTTCAGATGTGAAATGAGAGAAACCGTGTACCAATGTTGAAATGGTTGTAAATCTATGTGACTTAACTACTGTGGTTATCAGTCTTAAGGCTTGCGACCTACTTAAACTATCTTAAGGACAAAACGCACACCTGTGTAGGAGGGAGGACTCGAACCTCCGACAGGGAGCAACTGTGCCCTCCGCAGCAAGGTGTCTTAGACCGCTCGGACAATCCACAGTTGCAAAATCCATATACCTGTCACGTATATACTAACTTCAATGTGTTTTGCGAATGACAGGTGTTTTCATACATACTCTGACACATACAGCACCATCGAGTGATCAGTTGTCACACAAATTATTTTTCCTCTGCCATACGTTTTCCCCTTCTATTATAGTATACCGTTGCAATTTGACGTAATTATGACGATTTGTGTCATTTTTATAGCGTTTTCAAAGTTTATCTTAAATTATAATCACAGTGTATCTTTGAAACCGGTAATTAATAGAAATAATTATTTGCGATTGATACCTGACGGTCCACACACCCCTCCCAAATCCCCCCCCCCCCCCCCCCCACACCGCAGACATTGCCGAGGTGGAGTGGCTTATGAGCTTCAACTTTACCTCAACTTTACAGACAGTGGTACTTTAGGTGCAACAACAGCGGAGGTGATATTAGTGGAGAGGCGAGACAAAGTGTGGTTCCTAAAGAGGAGCAGCAGACCTCTCAGTACTTACAGGGGCAACAAACTGACAGAGGTGGTCTTGTAACATCACCTAAAGTGACTTTGGCATGGAGCTACTCCATACGGCTGAAAGCAAGGGGAAACTACAGTCGTCACTTTTCACGATGATATGGAGCACTGATGAAGCTTCTAGCTTAAAATATTCCTGGGGTAATGATCCCCCATTTGGATCTCCGGCCGGGAACTATTAAGGAGGATGAGAAAAAATTCTACGGACAGGTGCGGAGCGTGGAATGTTCTTACTCTGAATCGGGTAGGTAAGTCAGATATGTTTCGGATTAGTGAATTTCAGTGGCAGGATGAACAGGATAACTGATCATGTGAGTACAGGGTAAATACAAACTCAGTTGGTCGTTTAGCAGAATTAGAATAAGGAAGTAGGAATGCGATTAAGTTCCTGGCTGTCATCATCAACATGACGCCGCTCACCACCTGCTGCTCACGCATTTGTAATTTATTGATGCAGACCGTCCAATGACGTTTCATGCCGTTCCAAAATTGCTTAATTCGGGGCAGATCTAGGGGTCGTGCTGGCCAGGACAGTTGGCGTACACCTTGAAGAGCACGTTCGGTGGTACGGGATACCTTTGGACGTGCATTGTACTGTTGTAAAAGCATATCGCCTTGTTGGTGCGTGAGTGACACCAAGACATGTTGAATGACTGTTTCAGTGTACCATGCACTGCTGAATGTTCTCTAGACGATCAGTAGAGGAGAACGGCTAGTGTAGTGTATGGCTCCCCACATCATGATGTACGATTATGTATGGCGATAGGGTGTTACCCACAGCCCAACATCGTTCAGCCCGCCTCCAGTGTTGTCATGGTAGACGCTTAAGGAAGGACGAACGGACATGTCTTCATGGTTGAGAGTCGCTATTGCCTCATTGTGTGTGGTGTCGTGCAGGGGAGGGCGAAAGTCTGGAGAGGCAAACGGAGCCGACACCTGGCATGATGGTGTGGGAAGCCACATCCTACGTTACCTGTTCTCCTCTGGTGAACGTCTAAAGAACATTGAACAGTGCTCGGTACATTGAAACAATCATTCAAACTTTTTTACCACCTTTCATGCACCAACAAAGTGATATGCTCTTCTAAAAGGACAATGCACATCCACACGTATCACATACAACCCAAAGTGCTCTACTAGGTGTAAGTTGACAATCCTGCTTATTATTATCCCCAGAATGTCCCTTATTGAGGTTTTGGACCAGATGAATAGTCATGTTGCGCGATCTCTGTGAGCGGCATTATGTCTGGTCCAACTGAGGCATCAGGTGAAAATTGCATGGCAGGGCATTCCGCAAGGCGCGTCTACGACCGTCTTCATAGGAGAATTATAGTTTGCATTGCTGCAAAAGGAGAATTTAAAAGATACTAACGCCGACATTGCGCACGCTCTGGTGACTGTAATCACGTGCGTATGACTCTGCCTGTGTGGTCGTGTGTTGTTTACATCCTCAGGAACGTATCAATAAAATTTACCTCTGCTGCGACGACGAATTCATGGTGTTCCTTTTTCATTTTCCACGAGTGTAATCGAAGTAATTGACTTTGTAGATGCCGAACGAGTAAATAAGTAAAACTGCCTCAGCGCACAGTGGCCTCTGGTAGCTTTTTTTACCTCAAAGTGCTTCACTTTCAACGTTCCATCGGCAGCTTACGCCTCTGTGACCACTCTCTCTCGCGGGACAATAGTCGAGGCAGACCGACGCGACTGCCGGAACAGGAAGTGACGACGCCGCGGGCGGCACGCAACGGGCCGTTGCCGTGAGTACCGGCAACAATGGCACTGGTCTGCGCGATTTATCACCGGGCGCCGGCCGTGTTTAAAAGCCCCGCCGCCAGGGGCGCTGCTGCTGATATAAGAGCGCGGCCGGTAATTAAATTTCGAAGAAAGGAACGGCCGGCGGCCGCGCGGCGATGACTCGGCGCAGCGGAGCACGCACGGGGCCGCGGGGGGGGGGGGGGGGGGGGAGGGGATAACGGACCGTCGCGTGACGGATGCCCGCGCAGACGCCGCCAGATGTGTCACCGGAAAAACTGCCCGAAATTCGTTTGCCCAGAGGTACACCGTAGGCACGGAAAAGAATGGTTAAATTAAGCCGTAAATTTCCAGAGGACGCGCTTAATGACTACCCAAGAGCACCGTGCTCACGAGTGTGCACTACTGTTTAACACTGCGACGGAGTTATGAAAGCAAACACCTGCTCACCATTATCATTCCGGTGGTGTTATAATAGGAGCACGGAGAGAGAAAGGAAGTAGGCATACCTCTTCACGTCACATGCAGAATGGTCGTATTGTGCAATTGCCAATTATGTGAATCATGAAGGGTTGGCCGCGGTGGAGTAGCCGAGTGGTCTAAAGCATCTCGCTGCGGAGGTTCGAGTCCTCCCTGGGACATGGGTGTGTGTGTTTGTCCTTAGGTTAGTTTACCTAGGTTTAAGTAGTTTGTAAGCTACGGACTGATGACCACGCAGTTTGATCCGATAGATCTAAAAACATTTGAACTTTATTTTTATTTTTATTTTTTTATATATATAATTTTTTTTGTTTTTTTTTTTTTTTTTTTTTTTTTGAACATGAAGGGTTGTTAGTGCCCGATGTTGTAATTATTATTTTTTCCAGTATTCTTTAATTTTTTTAATTTTTAAATCTTTTTATTTTATTTTTGTTCCTACCGCCCCTTCAACACATCAAAGTCACACTTATTGACGGAAAGAAACAAAACATAACCTCCTCGACATCAATATCCTTTTCTTAAACATAAAACAAAGCTATATTATAATAATTATCTGACATCTTATTCAGGATTTTTTCTAGGAGACGATCTTTTAATGTAATAGTTCTGAATCCTTTTATAAGATCTTTATTGCAATAGATCGCTTATAGCTTTTATATGTCTAGTTTAGACTCGTTAAAGAGTCATTCTCAAATCTTACTTGTCCAGACATGTTAAGAAATATACTTCAGATGTTGGAGGTAGATGAGTTTTGTTACTTGTGCAGTAGATTGATCACAGATCGTTGTGAAACTAAATTGGAATCAGACTCTGAGCCAAGGAAACGTTCAAATTTCGCCGAATGCCGTGCCGTTACAGATTGAAATTCCCAATCAGACTGTGTCAAAGAGGCACCGTCCAACCAATCCCAAGAAATTTTTTTTTTTTTTTTTTTTTTTTTTTTTTTTTTTTTTTTTTTTTTGTTTAAATTCTGCTTGGAATCCAGCACTGTCTCTCGTCAAAAAACAGAGGGATAACATTAATGCTGCCTCTTCGACACAGTCTGATTGGGAATTTCAATCTGTAACGGCACGGCATTCGGCGAAATTTGAACGTTTCATTGTCTCAGAGTCTGATTCCAATTTAGTTTCACAACGATCTGTGATCAATCTTACGGAGAAAACTTATGACGACGCAGCTTTATCTGTGTTGGGGAAGGGTTTGAATTTCGCACCGACACGTAGGCGTTTGCCGGTCATTGATTTCATAAGTTCTATTGAACAGGCTGTTTCCAAACTACCTTCCGATTCTGCAGAAGAGGCTAGGAGGGAAGCTTGTCGTGTGTTGACTGGGGTCCGTCCATCCAAGTGTAATATAACAGCAGCTGAGACGTCTGCTTTACGGTCTCTCAGAATGGATCCTGATATTGTTATCTTGCCTGCGGGCAAGGGAAACGCCACAGTTTTGATGAATAAAGATGATTACATTCAAAAGATGCAATGTCTACTTTCTGATTCGACATATCGTAGGATCGGTGCTGACCCCACAAAGAGTGTTGAGAGAAAGACTAATAACCTCCTGAAGAAAATTTCTTTCTCACCGGAGACCACCAAAAGTCTTAATTCTTATTGTGCTGCTCCACCTAGGTTGTATGGCCTTCCTAAGGTTCACAAACAGAACATTCCTCTGAGGCCTATAGTGTCTAACATTGGTGCTCCGACATATCGTGTAGCTAAACATCTTGCTAGTTTGTTGAGTCCAATGGTGGGCAGGTGTGAACACCACATTAAGAACTCGGCGGATTTCTTACGTCGATTGCAGGGATTGCGTTTGAATGAATCTGATATTTTAGTGAGTTTTGATGTTGTCTCTCTCTTCACTCGCGTTCCTCTGACAGATTCGTTGCAGCTAATTGAGGTTAAGTTTGGTGTCGAGTTAACAAACCTTTTTCGACATGTGCTGCCTTCCACTTACTTTTTATTCAATGGTCAGTACTATGAACAAACTGATGGAGTTGCAATGGGAAGCCCGTTGTCACCTATTGTGGCCAATTTGTTTATGGAGGATTTTGAGGAACGTGCTTTAGCGTCAGCGACTCTGAAACCTGCGTGTTTTCTCCGATATGTAGACGACACTTTTGTTGTTTGGCCTCATGGTAGTGAGAATTTAAATGGTTTTTTGGAACACCTAAATTCAATCCACCCGAATATTCAGTTCAGAATGGAGGTGGAACAGAATGGCTGCCTTCCTTTCCTTGATGTGTTGGTCAGAAGGAGGGGTGATGGTACATTGGAACATTATGTTTATAGGAAGTCTACTCACACAGATTTGTATCTGCGAGCTGATAGTTGTCACCATCCAGCTCAGCGTGAAGGAGTACTTCGTACTTTGGTTCACAGGGCACATGTCATTTCAGACCCGGACAGTTTGTCAGCTGAGTTGTCCCATCTCGAGGTGACCTTTCGTCAGAACGGTTATAGTGAGAGACAGATAAAACGTGCATTGCGCTATCAGCCTTCTGTGCAACGGGTGAGTGACGATAGTAATGAAGTGGCACCTAAATCTATGGCCTTTTTGCCTTACGCAGGAAGTATTTCCAACAAGATTGGTCGTATTTTACGGAAATATGATATGAAATGTGTTTTTCGACCACCTTCTAAGATAAAGGCCCTGTTGGGGTCCGTAAAGGATGATCTTGGTTTGCGTAAGGCAGGTGTATATCGTATTCCTTGCAGTTGTGGCATGTCATATATTGGTCAGACAATCAGGACTGTGGAAGACCGGTGTATTGAACATAAACGTTACACGCGCTTACAACAGCCCAACAAATCCGCTGTTGCAGAACACTGTTTTGACACCGGTCATCCTGCGCAATACAACAACACTGAGATCCTGGCATGCACCTCCACCTATTGGGATAGTGTTATTAAGGAAGCTGTTGAAATTAAACTAGCAAGCGTCCTTATAAATAGAGATGGTGGTTTTTGTTTAAATTCTGCTTGGAATCCGGCACTGTCTCTCGTCAAAAAACAGAGGGATAAAATTAATGCTGCCTCACCGGTTGATTAAGTCACTATCGATATTTTTGATGTTTGGTCACCTTTGGTTGTGTTGACTCTGCTGTGACTTGTACTGTGTGTGTGTTATCTTCGTTGTTAACACTTTGCAAACCGAGGTATTAAATACGCTTGCACATTGCTTCCTTAAGTGCAGTTGTGCCTTGAGAATGGCAGGGTGTTCTCCTGCCGAAATATCGGCGGTTATCGACGACGTCACCCGGCAGCATACCCGTAAGTTGTTTGAACACTCATTACGCCTGGAAAAGTTAAAGTCTCACACAGCAGTAATTGTTTAGTTCACAGTCAGCACAAAAATGGAAGTCCGTCATTCTGCATGATTCAATTTTCAAAGAGTAATGCTACTAGCGCTTTGTTCATTTATGATGTTGGCTGTCGCAAATATTTTAGCGTTTTCTTGTCAGCATCTTCTCATTTACATCTACTAAGTAGTATATTGTCCTGACGTAAATAAATAACAGTCTAGTCAAGGTAATAAAAGTCTTTCGTTCATGCAAGCAATGAATTGAAATCATAGTATTTCGCATCAATTTTGAGATGGAAAAAGGACGAATGGCATCAGATGCCTTGGCTATGTAGTTTCGCTTCACCATAAGTTTCGATGACCGTTGTGTTCGATTTTAGCGGCGCGAAGGTCAGTGGGCGCAACATGACAATAATGTGGAGAGGCACTGGCGCAACCCTCTGGCATTACAGAGTGGGGAGCCATAGGAAATGTGGTCTGGTCACCTCTTGTCTGCTGTCATTGACGACACAGCGATACCTCAGGTGCATAAGGGTCCGCACGTCCTACTGCTGATGGGTCAAATCCCTGGGAGGAAGTTACAGCAACATACTGCAGGTAAGTCAACGGAATGTCTACAGCATTTTGACGTAGAATAATTTACTTTGGGGGAGGGGGGAATTGGTCCAAGTTCTGACCTACAGGATATGGAGAGACAGCTCCGGAAACTGTCAAAAGACTCAGGAGAAGGTCCCAAAACTGTTTGACACCATTCTGATGTGCATAAAACCTTGTCTCTCTCATCCGATTTTGGTATCAGTTCACTAAGTAACGTCGTGTTTCATCATATGCAGATTTATTCACTTCTTTTGGGTGCTTCGCTAATTTTTATCATAGTAAATTTTATCGAGGTAATCGATAAAGTACTGTGTATCAGTACCCTTAAGTAGGTCAAGAAAGTTACTCAATTCTAACAAGCGAGGCTAATGAATTGTATTTAACGTCAAAGAAGAAATTCCATTCTTGTCACTAAAATAGATCTACGGTACGCACATTAAACAATATTCCGATATAAAATTAGGTGCAAATGCTGAAGATAAACGATGGGTGTTCAAATGAAAACGTACGAAACGACACTGTGGGTATAATGGAAGTGTTTATTCAAAAATAATCAACAGATGCCTGAGCAAAACTATCCCACTGTTTAACGAGTCTAAGGATTCGCTAATTCCTGTGGCTGTCACAAGAGTCAGTCACCTACTGTGGCCTTCAGTTAGTTGTCCGAACTGAAGCGGTTCCCTTTGAGACGTTTTCAAACAGATGGAAGTCACAGCACGATATGTCCACGCTGTAGGTCGGATGCTGAAGCTGCTCCCACTTGAACTTGACCGGTACACTTTGTATGACTCTGGAGTTGCCTGGATGCGCGTTATCATGCAGCAGAATCAGTCGCTGCGTGAGCAGCGCAGACCGTTTGCTCTTGATGGCATTACGTGGGCTATGGTGTGTCTCACAGCACACGTCACTGTTAATGAATTTTCGGTGCTCTAGGAATTCGGACGTCGAAATAGACGATGAACAACAACTTGCCTGCTGAGGGCACAGACTTGATTTTTAGGGGCAGGTGACAACAGTACATAAGCGTCCCTATATGGCGCATTACGGTATTCCAAAGCGGCATAGTCAAATGTCAACCTGTTTGGCTCTTAAGACATCAGACGATTCACGTATAGAGCAAGTTTTTCCATCGGACATAGTGACTTTGTTTGCACACTGCCTCACCACTACTTATTTTGGATATAAATACAAATTTTATGAACAGATTGATGGAGTGGCTATAGGCAGTCCCTTAAATCCAGCGGTGGCCAATGTATTCAAGGAGTCCTTTGAACAACAGGCGTTCGAGACTACTAGTAAAATTCAGCCAAGAGTTATCGTTGCGTCGATATTACTTTGGTAGTAAGGACACACAGCGAAGAGAAATTAGATGCTTTCTTGCTATATCTTAACAGTATCAACCCCAGGACCCAGTTTACAATGAGAAGAGAGCTTAATGGTCAGCTTAACTTTCTACATGTGTCAGTGATTTAGCGAGAAGAGGAATTGTTGGTTCACATGGCTCACGGCTCGTTACCTTCATAACGAGTTCAACCAGCACTCTGGATAAAAAAAGAGGGGTAAAACCCTGGTCTACAGGGCGCACAAAATTTTTGAACCGGTTTATTTACAAGATGATGTCGAACATTTACGGAAGAATGATTATTCCACCAGAGACATAGACCGAGTTTTTCAAATGTTCAAATGTTTGTTAAACTTAAGGGACTGAACTGCGGGGTCATCAGTCCCTCAACTTACAAACTACCTATGAATTACCTTATTCTAAAGACGACACATACATCCATGCTCGTGGGGGGGGGGGGGATTCGAATCCCCGACTCCAGCGGCCGTGCAGACTTGACTGCCACTGCGGCCAGCCACCGAGTTCTTCGCCCCTAGGAGAAAACTGAAAACATGAAGAAACCAGAACTATCCAACTGAAAAGAGTTTCTTCCATTTATTAGAATACAGATCGCATTGAAAAACTGTTGAACAAAAATGGGGTGGAAGCTATTTTCAGATCAACCAGGAAAATTAAAGAATATTTAAGATCTTCAAAAGATACGCGACACCTTTTGAATACACCGTGCGTGTGTAAAATTCTCTTCAGTTGAGGTAAGGTGTTCTTTGGCACCACGAAAAGAAGTGTTAACAATCGTCTGAGTGAACACAAAAGATACTGTCGTCTGGGACATACAAAGATATCGGCCGCAGATGAACATGTTAACCAAGAGGGCGATCATGAAATTAAATTTAACGAGACCAGCGTTTTATCAAAAATATCTGTATACTATGCTCGCACATATAGATCAGCCATTGAAATTTGCAAACACCGCAATAATTTTAACTGAAAAGAGGATGGTGCTAAATTAGACGAAATTTGTGCGTCAGAGTTGCAACAACACATTGACCATTGATTAGACTCTATTAATAAGGTCTGTATTACCAGAGACAGTCTCTCAGTCGACGTCACGTGATGAATTGTGGCGCCCCTACACTGTATATACAGGATGTTACAAAAAGTTACGGCCAAACTTTCAGGAAACATTCCTCACACGCAAAGAAAGAAAATATGTTATTTGGACATGTGTCCGGAAACGCTTAGTTTCCATGTTAGAGCTCATTTTAGTATTTCTCTTTAAATGTAAATTTCATTCCAACGTGATCAAATTGTAAATTTTCACATTCAACATGTGTGGGCTGACGAGAATCAGCACGCAATTGTGCACGTCATCAACACAGGTTTTATGTGAAGGTTTCGGCAGGAATTGTTGGTGATGTCTCGATTGGGCCTCATGTTCTTCCACCCACGCTCACTGGAGCACGATTTCATACGGGATACTCTACCTGTGCTACAAGAATATGTGCCTTTACAAGTACGACACAACATGTGGATCATGCACAATGGAGCTCCTGCATTCAGTCGACGTGTTCGTACGCTTCTCAACAACAGATTCGGTGACCTATGGATTGGTAGAGGCGGACCAATTCTATGGTCTCCACGCTCTCCTGACCTCAACCCTCTTGACTTTCTTTTATGGGGTCATTTGAAATCTCTTGTCTACGCAACCCAGTTACCAAATGCAGAGACTCTTCGTGCTCGTATTGTGGACGGCTGTGATACAATACGCCATTCTCCAGTGCTGCATCGGCGCATCAGGGATTCCATGCGACGGAGGGTGGATGCATGTATCCTCGCTAACGGAGGAGATTTTGAACATTTCCTGTAACAAAGTGAAGTCACGCAGGTACGTTCTGTTGCTGTGTGTTTCCATTCCATGATTAATGTGATTTGCAGAGAAGTAATAAAATGAGCTCCAACATGGAAAGTAAGCGTTTCCGGACACATGTTCACATAACATAATTTCTTTCTTTGTGTGTGAGGAATGTTTCCTGAAAGTTTGGCCGTACCTTTTTGTAACACCCTGTATATGCGACGGTCCCTCGAGTGCTCATTGCAGTTGCAACTTCGCCTCCGATGACATCTTCCACAGCCGAATACGAAACGTTAGGGGAAAGTTTTGCCTATCGACCACGGTCTATCAGCCCGGAAGTTTTAAAGTAAAATTAACGCCGGCCGTGAAAGCCTACATTGTATGATCAGTATCAGGGACAGTTATGTCTTTCACCATGAAATACCTGTGTTTTGAAACTGTACCGCACCGAACTGTTGCTAAAAATGTGTACGTTGTACACAGTGCTATATAAGGAATAATCCTGACAATACAGTTCTTCTTTCTCATTCAGATTAGCTAAATGACCTAACAGGGTGAATTTTATGTGCAAACTGTGAAGCGCAACCTAATTGAAATAACAGCTAGCTCACACGAACACGGAATCCCGTTTGCTTAAACGTCACGCAGGCAATACAGCCTCCGGCCCCTAATAAACTTAATGGCATCCAGTGTATCACGTTTAATCAAAACAAACACTGGCCCGAACGAGATATAATGAAGTGAGGCATGAGAGGCCACCTTAGCTGTCAAAACAGTTGAAGCGCCGCGCGTTACGAGCGGACATTAATTGCCGGCGATGGCTTATTAAATGTATGGACCGCGGGCCGCGCAGTTACTGGTGTCAAGTGGATTTATGTTCTGGTCAGCCAACATGCCGCAACTGCGCCCCCCCCCCCCCAAAAAAAAAGGCGGGGCGCGCCTGTTTGTGAAAGCAGATATGGCGCGTGTGGTCGAGATTAAAGTCCGATACAGAGGGACGAATCCTAAACTGAGCGCATGTCACCCTGTATTTTGGCGGCAGGATGGATTTTTATGCAGAGACAGGACGTCTGACGAAGAGCCTCATCAAACGTAGATCAGACGAGATAACTTCTTCAACCAGGAATATTTCAGTTGACGGAAGGCCGAATCGTTTATTTGTGATTTGTGCAATGGAAGGGGTTACTTAAAGAAACACGTGAATGAATAACAAGTGTGGCAATTGGCCTGTGTAATTGTTAAAAATGATATTGGCAACAGATACGCATCAAACTACGAGAAATAAAATAAAATAAAGGAATATAATGTATAAATAAATGAATGGAGCTGTCCTTATTCGAGCTCAGAGATTGAATTGGACACAAGGGAGCTCATCAAATAATTAATCCCAGCCTATCCAGTGTCCAAATGTTCAAATGTTTGTAGAGCTTATGGGACTTAACTACGGGGTCATCAGTCCCTAAACTTACAAACTACTTATGAACTAGCTAAACCTAAGAACGGCACAAATATCCATGCCCGAGGGGGGATTCGAACCCCCGACCGTAGTGGCCGTGCAGACCGTGACTGAAGCGCCTCAGTCCCCTCGGCCACCGCGACCGGCCCTATCCAGTGCCTTATAAACTAACTAAATTAATGAGTGTGTTTGGAATGAAAGTGTATCTTAACGAGACTGTAAAAGGAATATTTATCAACCTTAAAGCAACATGAATGTAAATTATTACCAAACAGCGAAGTTTGACATTTGTTATGTGAGAAACCGGTAAATGGCAAAGTAAGGAAATGAGGGTGATGCGAAAAGTGAACCCACTGAATTCCGGTAACGCTAAAATACACGCGCTGGCCGCAGTGGCCGAGGGGACTGCGGCGCGCCAGTCACGGTCTGCACGGCCACTGTGGTCGGGGATTCGAATCCCCTCCCCCCCTCGGGCATGCATGTTTGTGCCGTCCTTAGCATTAGCTAGTTCATAAGTAGTTTGTAAGTTTAGGGACTGATGACCCCGCAGTTAAGTCCCATAAACTTTACAAACATTTGAACATTTTTTAAATACACGCGACAAAGTCACAGAATCAATCAGGTCAGTCCTCAGACAAAGCGAGAGTGATTTACAAAAATAGTACGTCAAATTTAATTACAAATACTGAATACAGATGAAATCCCGAGTTTAGTGATTGCATACTCAGACCGGCAAATTTGTTGATTAATAATCATTAAAACTTCATCGCACGATTATAGGCATAGAATAAATTTTCCCAGGCCCACAGACACTGCCTATCTATTGTCTTAATAGAGGAGCATCGGTTGGAAGGAGCAGCCTAATTTTGGCACAGCACATTAATTTATCGAAAAAATTGGCCAAGATGGCGAAATCTTGTTTTCAGATAGTATTATGATTTAAACATATTTGAAACCGTCTTTTTAAGCCCAAAAGTTACGCTAAAATTTAACATAGGTTTAGATTAAAAAACTAAAGATGGCCTCATATCTCTGTAATAAAAAATAGTACAAATCTAAAACGTCATGTATTCAATTCATTGTCGCTGCAATTCACTATCCAAACGGCATCTTTGTATGAATTACGGTTGGGGTGACATAAGTGGTATTATAATTAGCTGCCTCGCCACGTATGTAACAAGTATACAATTTATATGGAATTAAACATGTTTGTGTACATTTATCTTAATATATACTGGTTGGAGTTTATTCATTCTGTATAACAATTGTATATATAACAATATTTATTCCATGTACACGACCTCAAGATTATGGCTTGGTCCATTGAAACTGGTTGGCAGTAAGTAATATAATGATAACAGAACTGACTGTGTTATTATTCATTTCTATATACACGGCTGAAGCCGCATTGTCCATCCATAAGATGGACAATATGAACCGCAATATATACTATTCAGTACTGTGCATCATTGTTGATATTACACTGCTTGCACAACATGATATGATAAATAGGCTTGTTTTTAAACTCTGCCTGTAAAAGTAGCAGTGACAAATAAATATAATGCATATTACACAAACCTTTCATATACAGTGCAATAGAGCTCCACTAATTTTCCAAGTACAGGTACATTGCAAGAAGTCTTCACGGGTTTGGTGCCGGATAACGTTGTGTAAATCCCAAAATATTTCTTCGGCGCAACTGTCCGACATCTTCAGGTGGTTGCACCTTGCTGATGGCCAAGTACGGTTGACGGTGCCTGCATAAGGGCGCCGCTGTATATAGAACACGCTCGCGAAAACTGCGCAGACGCGCAAATTAAACATGCGCAATTATTTTCCGATACAGGACGTCGATCTAAAGAGCCATCTGCAGGTACAAACAGATCGGCTATTTTTCGTGTGCACTGTACGCTGGATTTAGAAAAAGTACGTCCAGAGGTACTCACTACAACTAAACCAATTTATTGCGGGTCCATTATCGTAAGGATTTGACTTTCATGTCGTGATTTGATAGTAGCCAAGACGGGGATCCAGGCTGTGCCCAATTGAAATGGTATCCCGGTTGATGAGATTATCAGATGTATGGATATGTATTGCTTCTTCAATGACACAATCCCAAAAGGAAATGTAAATGAGCGTTTTCTTGGCCGGTAGATCCCTTGCGGGATTGTTCGGCCGCCTTAGTGTCTTTTTATTTGACGACGCGTGGGCGACTTACGTGCTAATGATGATGAGATGATGATGATACACAACATCAAGTCCCCTGCCGGGAATCGAACTCGGGCCTCCTGCGTGGTAGTCAGGAACGCAACAGCTGAGCTACGGAGGCGGACTCCCAAATCGATGAAGCCGGGGATAAAATTTCTTTCTTCTCACAAAACTTGCGATGTCCTGTGTTCAGACAGTGTTCTACAATTGTCGACTTCTCTGGTTGATACAGGCGTGTATGACGCTGATGTTCATCACAGCGTTCTTGGACTGTGCGAAATGTCTGGCTCATATATGCCGATCCACATTGACAATGGTTTTTATATTCTTCACGCTTCCTCAGACCAATCTCATCCTTGACCGATCCTAACAAGTTCCTCAGTTTTGGAGATGGTCTAAACCCACGATTTCGTATTTTCCAAACAGTCTTACAATCTCGACGACATGGCACCAAAGTACAGCAAGAATGCCAAGGTGGATGGTGTATTTTTGTCTTTATTCTGCTCCGTGGACTGAACTGTATTGGGTCTGGATGCATTATGTATCTGTCTCTGAGAATATCCGTTTTGTCAGAACACTGTCTTCAAAAGTTCCAATTCAGTTGACAGGCTTTCAGGATCAGATACCACACGTGCTCTATGAACCAGCGTACATAATGCAGTACCACACTGTGGAGGATGGTGGCAGCTTGTGGCCTGCAGACATAGATCTGTATGCGTTGGCTTTCGGTAGACGCCGTGGCCCAAGGTCCCATCTGGTTTCCTTCGCACCAAGACATCAAGGTAAGGTAAAATGACGTCTTTTTCCACTTCCATTGTGAATTTTATATACGGGCGGCGCGAGTTTAAATGCTGAAGGAAATAGGGTAGAGTGTCAAGTCCGTGTGGCCACACCACAGATGTGTCATCCACATATCGCAGAAAACAAGAAGGTGCGAGTGTGTTCTACATACAGCGGCGCCCATATGCAGATCGCGTCAGTCGTACTTGGCCATCAGCAAGGTGCAACCACCTGAAGATGTCGGATAGTTGCTCCGTAGACATATTGTGGGATTTACACAACGTTTCCCGGGGGTAAACCCGTGAAGACTATATGCAACAAATCCGCCGATAAAGCTTGAAGAATAACAAATATATTACCACAAATTTTCAGATACAAATACAAACCAGTACTGCGAAATTGTGATCGTTGACTTCAAACTTTTAACAAAAGGCATCAATTGATTATCACGTAATGATATCGCACAGTAAGACATTAAACAATATAATACAACGTGTCCTACATGTAGAACGTAATTCTTATCTGGGTTAATTTTAATCGTCGTTATTTCTTTCTTTGTTACAGCAAATATAGTGTAGGCAATTGCTTAACACTAGAACCGCCGATGGGATATTTTTGTCCCGTGGCAATATTTAAATCCCTCCCCTTCGTTTAATTGTTTCAGGAGGTGGTTGTGACTATGACTTTTAATGTTTTTTAACCTAGTCCATTTCTAAATGAAAGGCACTACTGTGAGTTACGTAGTTTCGAAGAAAAAACAAAAAAATACCGAAAACAGCCGATGGGACATTTTTGCCCCATTGTATACACTAAATGTTGCCGATTACTATACTCTGTTAGAGCCTTTTTTTGTTGTCTGCTACTACAATGCTGATGTGAAACAATTTACAATGAATCCAAGTATGGGGCCGAGGGGACTGAGTCACGGTCTGCATGGCCACTACGGTCAGGGGTTCGAATCCCCCCTCGGGGGATTTGTGCCGCCCTAGTTCGTAAGTAGTTCATAAGTACAAACGTAGGCTTCCGCGGCTGTTGTCACTATCAATAAAATTCTTCTGGGTATGAAACCGCGTCGTCATTTTATAAATTCCACCGACGTTTCGGCCGCTGTTGCAGGCGGCCTTCATCAGGGTCTGTGTCTGTGTCAGACACAGACCCTGATGAAGGCCGCCTGCAACAGCGGCCGAAACGTCGGTGGAATTTATAAAATGACGACGTGGTTTCATACCCAGAAGAATTTTATTGGTAGTTCATAAGTAGTTTGTAAGTTTATGGACTGATGACCCCGTAGTTAAGTCCCATAGACTCTACACACAGTTGAACAAAGTATGGAGTAGATGATGTTGACCAAATGGCCCGCAAATACTCAGTGAGAGCTGGTGGAAGAAGATGGCCTATTCATATTTTTTATGTTTAGATTTAGCAGACATCAATGCTTGGGTTATCTACAAAGAAGAGACGAACACCAAAATAACATGACGTGATTTCCCTCTGAAGCTTGCAGATTAACTTGCCAAAGACTATACAGAAACCAGGGTCAGAGCTGTAGCAGCTCACGTTGAGGCATCAGAAGTAGCTGGTGGCCGCCGCCGTTGCCAGGTTCGAAAATCGTGCAGAGAAGGAAAAACTTCATACAAATATGTGTCCTGTGACAAACCAAAAAATGTTTAAATGTTTGTATAGTTTATGGGACTTAACTACGGGGTCATCAGTAAGTAAACTTACAAACTACTTATCAACTAGTTAATACTAAGGACGGCACAAATATCCATGCCGGAAAGGGGAAGCGAATCCCCGACCGTAGTGGCCGTGCAGACCGTGACTGTGAGAAACCAGTTTACAAGAAATGTGTTGCTATACTTTACTGCGTCTGTGCAGATTTCAAAGTACAGACTACGGACAATGATGACCAGTAGGTGTCTAAAAGGAATTAAATAGACTGTAATTTTATCTTTAGAAAATGTATCAAATTACAGAATGACACTGGACTACGATAATATGTTGATGGTGTTTTAAAAATTTTAAATGTTTGTAAATTTGTCGGACCAAACTGCGTGGTCACCAGTCCGTAGTTAACAAACTACTTAAACCTAGGTAAACTAACCTAAGGACAACACACACACACCCATGCCCCAGGGAGGACTCGAACCTCCACGGCGAGCAACCGCGCGCTCCGTAACGAGACGCTTTAGACCGGTTGATGGTGTATTGTATGTTGTTATTACTTGTAGAAAATATCATTTTGAACTGAAAACTTCGTGCTATGGCTGGATTTCTATTAAAAAAACTTGATTTCGTTATTAACTAATGAACAATTTTCAAGTTTTAGCATACTGTGTTGATTTGTCTCAAACTATAGAAAATATTCCATACTTATGATGTTACATGAAAGCGTTTTGAATGAAACTGTATCTAGCATGTTTGTACTTAATATTAAAAAAAAAAAAAAAAAAAAAAAAAAAAAAAAAAAAAAAAAAAAAAAAAAAAAAAAAAAACCACCCAACAACATAACAGACCACCACATTCAATATTTCTTACAGAAATAGCGGTCCCTTAAAATTAAAAGGCTAGGAACCAACAGTAACGCATCGATCTGAAATGGGACACTTTTGTCCCGTTGGCGGTATTAGGATGTTAAAAACTGGATCGGTTCTAGTGTTAATGTGACATTGTGCACCAGTGGCGTAACTAGCACTTGGCTTTGGGGGAGAGGCGATAGACCTGCTTGACGAGCAAAATTTTAGTCAGTTTCCAGACAGACTACCATCTACCACTCCCGTTGAAGAAACTAATTCACTCCGATCCAGTGAAAGCTTGTGGTGTTTTACCATAAGTTTCCAATCTTTCCCTTTACCAGATTGCTGTTATACGATTTCTTTCTTTTTTTTCGGCTTCTGGTGGGGGGGGGGGTTCTAATCCCCCTCATCCCCCCATAGTTACGCCACAGTTGTGCACTAGGAAGTATTGGAACAACCACTGTTACGCGCAGGCAGCTATTGTTTTCAGCTTTGCTGCAGCGGACAAGTGACGGCGTAGCGATCTGTTCCGCGGGCGGCGGCATTTGTCATCGCAGAGTTCTGCGCAGCGCCGTCCGTCAGACTGCCATTAATTACGTAGGCAGGCGGCGCTACTTGCAACTCCGCACCAACCCCAGCTCATTGTTCCCAGTTCTCATTCTTCTACCAGGTCTTTTACTGCGTTATCTTATCTCGCGATCCAGCAGTCAAGGTTTCACGCCGACCTTTTCTTACGAAAGATCTTTGATGCTTTTTCTAACCTGAAAAGTTTAGTTGTGTTCCGTATAGTGATAATATTAGTCACCTTAAGCCGCTTTATTCTGACCTTTGCCGTTAGAAGAATTCGTCTGTTTTTGTTCTCGTTGTTGAAATGAAGACTTTATCTTTCGGCTACTGTACATGGAATTCCTGGTGCAGTGTTCCTTCGGTCATGCACGCGACTGTTGATGGCAAGATCACAAACAATATATTTCCAATTGCAAACGTGAATGAGTATCGGGTGTAGAATTTACTGATAACATAACGTATTTAATCGTCTTTAGTATCCTACTGCCTACTGTACGCCACTCCTTAATTTTTGAGGTCGAAATACGAAAATAAAAAAAAAAAAATGCTCATAAATTCTTGAATTTCTACATCTACATCTACAACCATACTCCGCAAGCCACCTGACAGTGTGTGGCGGAGGGTACCTTGAGTACCCCTATCGATTTTCCCTCCTATTCCAGTCACGAATTGTTCGCGGAAAGAAGAATTGACGGTATGCCACTGTGTGAGCTCTAATCTCTCTGATTTTATCCTCACGGTCTCTTCGCGAGATATAAGTAGGAGGGAGCAATATACTGCTCGTTACGTGGATTTCGGCAGCACTAATTTACTCGAAATTCAGCAACACTTCGTGAGTCCTGGCTCTGGAACAGTGTCGTTTCTACGACATTCAGTACCGCTAGACTTGTATTTTCCTGCAGGTATTGTTGAATGCAGATTTATACTCTCAAAGACAAACGAAAGTGAGCACCGACGATTGGAATATTAGCTTCACGGCATGGTTTAAGAGCTGTCGAATTTGCAACGAATATTGCCGTCCGTGTGGCAGCTCGTGAATTTGAAGTTTTCGAACTTCCGGCGTTTACTTGTAACAGCACGTGGCCTCAGGTAGCCACGGACTGCCACGCAAGAAGAACATAGCAGAGGCTGAGTTTTGCGATGGAAACTGTGACATACTGTATAACACATTAGTTGTATATACAGGGTGTTACAAAAAGGTACAGCCAAACTTTCAGGAAACATTCCTCACACCCAAAGAAAGAAAATATCTTACGTGGACTTGTGTCCGGGAACGCTTAATTTCCATGTTAGAGCTCATTTTATTACTTCTCTTCAAATCACTTTAATCATAGGATGGAAACAAACAGCAACAGAACGTACCAGCGTGACTTCAAACTTTGTTACACGATATGTTCAAAACCTCCTCCATTAGCGAGGATACATGCATCCATTCTCCGTCGCATGGAATCTCTGATGCCCTGATGCAGCCCTGGACAATAGCGTATTGTATCACAGCTGTCCACAATACGAGCACGAACGGTGTCTACATTTGGTACCAGGGTTGCGTAGACAAGAGCTTTCAAATGCCTCCATAAATGAAATTCAAGAAGGTTGAGGTCAGGAGAGCGTGGAGTGCATGGAGTTGGTTCGCCTCTACCAATCCATCGGTCACCGAATCTGTTGTTGAGAAGCTTACGAACACGTCGACTGAAATGTGCAGGAGCTCCATCGTGCATGAACCACATGATGTGTCGTACTTGTAAATGCACATGTTTTAGCAGCGCAGGTAGAGTATACCGTATGAAATCATGATAACGTGCTCCAGTGAGCGTAGGTGAAAGAACATAAGGCCCAATCAAGACATCACCAACAATTCCTGCCCAAACGTCCACAGAAAATCTGTGTTGATGACGTGATTGCACAATTGTGTGAGGATTCTCATCAGCCCACAGATGTTGATTGTGAAAATTTACAATTTGATCACGTTGGAATGAAGTCTCATTCGTAAATACTAAAATGAGCTCTAACATGGAAATTAAGCGTTTCCGGACACATGTCCACATAACATATTTTCTTTCTTTGTGTGTAAGAAGTGTTTCCTGAAACTTTGGCTGTACCATTTTGTAACAGCCTGTATAATGGACTTTTCATAGAAAATATGATAACATGATCAACAGATTTAACCCACTTGAACCAATCGAAGCACTATTGAATTTACGAAATTTCTGCCTACAATACCATTTCAGAAGTAATAAATTGGAAAAAGACGGGTACAATAGCCCAGTTAATACGGTATGTAAAACACACAAATATTCGTGTGTCTCCAATAAATAGTACAGCTTAAAACTAAGAAGGGGAGAGATTGACAGATCAGCTGTTGCTGAACATGTTTTATCACATTATTGAATTTGATAAGACTCAGGTTTTAGCAGCCACAAATGGATACCACGAAATACTGTACAGAGAGGCTACAGAAATTGTAAAACATCCCAATAATTTGAATAGGATGCAGGAGGGGTAAGAATAAATGAAATATTGACTCCGGTGTTGAAGAAGAAATGTAACAGTCTTCCATCTTGGGACGAAATTAACAACGGACGACGGCAATCGGCAACGACGAATTGCTCGCGCTTACCGAAAGCATCTGACGTCACACCTCTGCGTGCAAGCACTCGTAAACAGAGTTTGACTGCAGTCATTTGAAAATGTCCTCCGCAGTTGGGAACGAAACGCTGTGTTTAAGTAAGAAACCATAAGTCAACGGCATAATAGCCCGGAAGTTTTAGTAATATTGACCTTTCCGGCAATGAAAGTTTACATTTTACAACTTAAATACTGTATTTATCAGTTCCTTGGGATACAAATTACCTCGACTAATCTAAGGACATCACACACACTCACGCATGCCCGAGGGTGGAGAAAAAACTCCGACAGGGGGCGCTCTCCGTAGCAGGGCGGTTTGACCGTCTAGGCATCGAGAGCATCATCAGTTTTGTCCTTTAGGTTTACAAAAATTTGAACTTAAGTAATTGGTACTTTAAAAACAAAGAAAATACATCAAAGCGGTAGAAAGTACTCATTACAAGATAATGCTGGTTACTTTTGCATTTGGCAGCCGTAGTCGCTACAGTGTCGATTTTTTCGGACATGTCTGCATACATGGAAGACATCTCCATTTATTACGTCGTTAAACACCGACACTGAAGATCATACAGTGCAAGGCATAGGACCTTTATATTTTCACGGATATACTGAAATTTGCTATCGCTAAGCCTTTGCATAAAATAGGGGATACGTCTGAGGTCAACGACAACCGCACCATCTCACTTCTAACAGCTTTATCCAAAAATTTTGAAAAAATTATGTATTCTCCAGTTGGTTCACATATTAGTAAAAATAAAGTTCAAGGAAAATGTCAGTTCGGTTTTCAAAACAGCTTTCCAATATATATATATATTCACTGATGAAATATTAAATGCTTTGAATAACCGGACATCACCAGTTGGGATTTGTTGTGATCTCTCAAAGGCTTTTGATTGTGTAAGTCATAGGATTCTTCTAGACAAGCTTAAGTATTCTGGTATGAGTGAGGCAGTGCACAATTGGTTTAAAACATACTTAACTGGAAGAGTGCAGAATAAATAAGCATTTCACATGATGCAGAAGAAACAATTAATTGCTCTAACTGGGGAGTCCCACAAGGTTCGGTAATGGCTCCATTGCTGTTCATAATGTATATAAATGGTTTGCCATTCTACATTCATGAAAATGCTAAGCTAGTTGATTTTGCTGATGATACAAGTGGAGCTATCACGCCTGATCAAATCGTAAATTATGTCTTTCATGAAATTATTGAGTGGTTCTCTACCAATGTACTCTCATTAAACTTTGATAAAACCCAATATATACAGTTTCATACAGTAAATGATATGCCAACATAAATAAATTTAGACTTTGAATATAAATCTGTAGCTAAGGTAGAATATTAAAATTTTTTAGGTGTTTACATTGATGAGGGACTGAATTGGAAGAAACACATCGAAGATCTCCTAAAACGTTTGAGGTCAGCTTCTTATGCTATCAGAGTCATTGCAAAATTTGGTGATATACATCTCAGTAAATTAGCTTACTATGCCTGTTTCCATTCACTGCTTTCATATGGGATCATATTCTGGGGCAATTCAACATTGAATAAAAAGTATTTATTTCACATAAGCGAATAATCAGAATAATTGCTGGAGCCCACCCAAGATCATCCTGCAGACATTTATATAGGGGTCTAGGGATCTTCACTGTAGCTTCACAATATATAATAGCACTGAGAATAGCTACAACATAGGAAAAAGGGTGATATTCACTATTTAAGGTTAAATTTAACTTTGGCACAGAAAGGAGTGAATTATGCTGCCACGAAGTCTTCGGTCACTTATCAAGTAGCATCAAAGACTGACAGACAACTATTATTTAAAAAGAAAATGGCTACTCCTTCAACACTTTGAACGAATTTTTAGATCAAACTTGAAATTAAAAAAAAAAAAAAAAAAAAAAAAAAAAAAAAAAAAAAAAAAACTGTAAAAATAAAAAATGAAAATAAAAATCCTTAAAGTATTGATTGTCATGTATGGACAACATTTACTAAACTGACATGTTCCACAGAAATACGAAATGTCGTATATATGGTTCATGGAACATGGAGACATCTGTCTCTTTGCGTAAATTACACGGCCACTACGGTCGGGGGTTCGAATCCCCCATCGGGCATGGATATTTGTACTGTCCTTAGTATTAGGTAGATGATAAGTAGTTTGTAAGTTTAGGGACTGATGACCCCAAAGTTAAGTCCCATAAGCTCTACAAACATTTGAACATTTGAATTTCGTAAATTACATAATGGAACATTCGTGAGTCGTGGACAGTGTACTATATATGGATGTTGGTCCTCGAGGCGTGCTTGGACAGCGTAGTGGGTGACGAGGCCGCTTACGAAAAGCGATGTCCCAGGGGGAATTTCGGTCCTCAACTAAAATTTTCATGTCATAAATTGAGATGGAATTGGCGCTACACTCATTGTATCGAGTGCTGAACGTTGAAGTGCACTTGCTGCTTTATCCTATGGCAGGAAATTGTTAGGTACCTAATGCGTTACTGCGACATTCAAATTTCTGCAACCAGGAGCCAATCTGGAGCTGTACATTGTTCTTGCCGATGTCTCCTATGCTCATACCTTGTTGAAGATTTAAGATATTGTGTAAGCTTCGTCGTGTCACGGCTTGCATGGTTTGTTTTCTCACTCCTCCCCACTGCTATCTGCCTTTCCGCCCTAGAGGGCATCCTTGCTGTGCAACTTGGATAGACGGCGTGCCCATCGGAACACGGGGCGGGTCAGCGGCTGTTAGAGGGTTGTTGACGTGTGGTTACGGAAGGAGGAATACCGATCCTGCCAAGAAGTGGCAGCGCTTGGGCCGATGTGGTCGGTGGCAGTATGGACGCCTGGATTTGTTGTTATTTTAAATTTTGAGCGAGATGGCTTCTACTTGTCTGCCTATACATCACATCTTGCCACTGAATTGGAGTACTGTTGTGAAGTTCTTCCTGGTCAGCTTGCCGTTACTGAGATTCTGAGGTTCGGACTGGAATGTAAATATGTGTATGTTTTAATAATAATAGTCAGTGTATTTTATTAATAACTCATAATTTACATGTGTTACTTATCTTGTTCAGCAGTGATTTATCTTACCAATATTTCTTGTTGTGTATTTGAGTTTTAGTAAGGCCATAGTGTGGAGTCCCATATTCTCTGTGGCGGCTTGGACTGTTTGTCTTATTGTTCAGTGCCAAAACCTGTTGGATCACAGACGTTGCTAAACTTAATTAAATTTCTCTGCTAATTGATAAATATATTGTATTGTTGCTTCACTTGTGTATTGGGAAACACATCATTACTAAATAACTAACCAATCGTTTAATCTTTCAAAGGGTCACGATGTTATATCTTATCCAACTGTGGTTACCTGCTCTGTTCTTTTGGGCCTTACGCCATATTACACAACTTAAATACGTAATGGCGACAAGAGGTCTGAAGGAAGGAGACCGGAACGACCGAAATACACTCAATCGCAAAAGTATTCGGACAGCACGTAAATGCGCATAATTTTGCAGTTTGCCGCATGAACAAATACAGAAATTGCACTTTGTAATGTATTTTGGACTCCGGGTACAATGTCGACACGTGAAACACTCGTCAAATACGAAGAATTGTTGTTGGACATGTGTCTGTTACATAATATTTCCTGAAAAAACGGCATAGGAATGTGCAACAAAAGTATTCGGACAACGTGAGAGAATAGATCATTCCGAGACGCACAGAGGGAGAAGCGACTGTAGTGTGTCCGACATTTCCGCTTTTCGACAGCGGTGATTAGTAAACACGTATCGAGCGCCTGTGCAGGTCGACGATCGGACACAGAGGGAAGTGTTCTACGTTCGAGGAAAGGCAACTTGTCGTTTATCATCGCGCGAAGAGGAAAACTTGGGGAGAATTACCGCAATGGTGAACATGAGGAAAAGTACAGTACAAACAGTTCGAGAAAGAAGACCGATTGGAAAGCATCACGGAAATTTTGCACGAATTGGGGTGGAAATCAATAAAATAAAGACGTTATTCATTGCGGCGTGATCTGTTTGCGAAGTTTCAATCACCGACTTTTACTTCTGAATGTGAAAATATTTTGCTAGCACCCACCTACTTAGGGAGACATGACCATCCCAATAAAATAAGAGAAATCAGATCGAAAACGAAACGGTTTAGGTGTTCTTTCTTCGCGCTCACTATTAGAGAATGGAAAGGTAGAGAAAAGGTAGGAAAGTAGTTAATGAACCCTCTGCCAGGCACTTAAATGTGATTTGCAGAGTATCTATGTAGATTTAGATGGAATTCCGTTACAGTACAGGACGGCCACGGACATTTTCACAGAGAGATAAACGTGTGATTGTGCGAAAGGTACAATACAATCTGAAAATATCTGCCACACGAATTGCAAGTGAGGTGGAGGGAGACCTCGGTATAAAATTCCATCCCGAAACCGTGTGGAGAGTACTACGACGATCGCAGTACCACGGTCAAGTGGCTCGACAAAAGCCATTCATAAATGCAGTGAACCACAAGAAACGTATGCAGTTTGCGAGGTAATACGCCGAATACGATCAGACTTGGTGAAATCGGGTGATATTTTGCGTCGAATAGAAATTTACATTATGGCAAAGCGTCGTAAAGGCAAACGTGTGGCGAAAGACCAATGAAGAGCTGAATCCCAGGAACCTCAAACCAACAGGAGAGTTTGGAGGTGGGAGCATCATGGTGTGGGGATGCATGTACGGCAATGGTGTGAGTGATTTAGTGTTCATTGATGATACGATGAACAAATAAGCGTATTTGAATATACTGCGAGGACATTTGAAGCAGAGTGCACGACATCTAGGTATTGCGAACAACTTTCATTTTCATCAGGATAATGATCCCAAGCATACCGCGCATATTGTACAAATGTGGTTGCTCTTCAATTGCCCGAAAGTATTGCACTCCCTTCTGGAATCACCAGACCTTAACCCAATCGAACATTTGTGGGATAAATTAAAACGGACCCTCCGCGCCGACATCTATACGAAGGAGACCTTGAAAGAGAAACTGCGCCAAGAATGGGCAAATACAGGCCCAGATTTCACGAAAAAAACTCGTGGAAAGTATGCCTAGTAGATTGGAGGAGGTATTGAAAATGAAAGGTGGACCCACAAGGTAATGACATTTTCGTCGTACAACTTATGAACATCTATTGGACAGTGTCCGAAAACTTTTGTAGCAGCAGGGTGTGCAGGTTGTTTTATTTTTGTTGTTGATTTTTCTGTTATTTACGTTTTGGAAACGAAATAATACAATAATTTTTTGTAATTAATGTTGTTACGCATATATATTCCTAGTAAATATGTTTGGGTTTCATAGTCAGTGTTTCTCGAGTACTCATTGTGGAACTTCCCACTGTCCGAATACTTTTCGACTGAGTGTATATGGAAATTGGGATACGACAGGCGGCGGCAGCCGTACAAACCTCGCTGACATATATAAATACGTAAGGAAATCCTTGATCTATGTTGACAGTCGTACCTCACGGTGATAGATACTGATTGCTCCTGCCTTTTAGTGATTCTGCCTTAAAGTTATGCCTAATTTAATATTCAGTGTTCCTTCTTGGAAACCGAAAAGTTAAGTCTAGTAGCTGGGCCTGTTGTCTCGTTGCGACACGTTGCATTTCAAGTTGTGAATGTATACAGTGTTTTCTTGTGTATTATTGATTTTCATTACCTACAGCAGTTTTTAGATTTAAAAAAAAATGTTGTTAGTTGATTTAGCCTTAAGAATTATTAGTAGAGCAATTGGCTCTGATTTGTATTGTTTTTAAATTTATGTATTTCGCTGTAAAAATTTTATTTAACACAAAATTAGAAAGGTGACCTGAAATATTACGATTAATACTTCAAAGTTTAAGGCAACTGTTGCCCTGTGTTTAAGACAGACTTGTATCTTCTCGTTATTTAATTTAATGTTAATAAAATGTGAATGACAACGAGACTTTCACTCACTACAATTGGGCAATACCTTCCGTAACTGCTCCCTCCCTACCAGTAGACCATACCATAAGGTAAGGGTGATAATATATTCAACATTACACCTATCACCAATCTTTGACATGTTCTGCCCACTTCCCGTTCCTAATCCATTACGTATACGGAAACGTTTTTATCCATGTACATGCGCTGTCGGTGCCACAAAAATACTCTGCAAGTCACTCTGAAGTGATGGCACAGGGTTCATCGAACCGCTGTTGTGGCATTTCTCTACCGTTCCATTCTCTAATAGCTCGTGACATAAAAGGAACACTTACGTGTTTCCGTTTTCGATCTGATGTATCTTTTGTGATAATCATGTCTACCTATTTAGGCTGGTGCTACTAAAATATGTTCGCATTCGGAAAATAGAGTTGGTGAAACAAATTCGCAAATAGCTCTCACCGCGACGATTGACGTCTTTCTAGAGATGTTTTCCAACCCAACTCGTACATCATTTCCGAAATACACTCTCCCCTACATAGCGTTCTTACAAAACGAGATATCCTACATCTACATCTGTCTGCATCTACGTGGATACTCTGCAAGTCATATTGAAGTGCATGACAGAGGGTTCTTCACCACTTTTATGATATTTCTCTATAGTTCCATTATCTAATAGCTCGCCGGAAAAAGGAACAAATAAACGTTCCTCTTATTTTATTATGACGGTCATGTCTTCCTATATTGGCAGACGCTAAGAATATATGTCCGCATTCCGAAAAGAAAGTTGGTGAAAGAAATTTCACGAAATTGGTCTAAATCGTCCGTCAGTCCCACCTGGTGTGGTTCCCAGAATGCACAGCAATACTTCAAAATAGGACGAACAAGTAAAATTGTTGCATCTTGTAACCATTCTGCCAATGTAACACAGCCTTTGGTTCGCCTTCCCTAAAATATTTTCTATGAGTTCTTTCCAATTTTAGTTGAATTGACGGGCTGCAGATTTGTCTGATTTATCGTGTAAATGAAGTTTAACAGAGTTATTTTAGTGATCATTTAGATAACTTCACACATATCATTATTAAGGGTCAATTGACAATCTTTTCACCATGCAGATAATTAAATAATTTTTTAATCTTCTGGTGCCTTTTCTAATTGATAAACGACAGCATCATCCACGACCAGTCTAAGAGAGTTACTCAGAGGGTCTCCCAAATCGTTTATAAAATTAAGGAGTAGCAGGGCCCTGTAACACTTCTCTGGGGAACGCCAGATATCACTTATGTTTTACTCCATGATATTCCGTCTTTTACAACGGACTGTGTCCTTTCTGACAGAAAATCACGAATCCAATCGCTCAACTGTGGCGATATTCCATAAGCAGGCAATTTTATTAGAAGTTGCTTGTAAGATATAGTGTCAAAAGCCTTTCGGAAATCTAAAAATACGTAATACATCTCTTCTCGATAGCACTCGTCACATCGTGTGATGAGTTTCACAAGAATGATTCTTTATGAATCCGTAATTACCATGGGTCAATATGTCTTTCTCTTCGAGGTAGTTCATAATATTTGAGGAAAGTATATGTTCTAAAATCCTGCTGCAAACCGACGTGGCTTGTAATTCTTAGGAACACCCACTGCTTCTCTTGAATGTTGGAGTGACATGTGCAACTCTCCAAATGACCAAAAGAAGCACGGTGTTTACATGCCACAGCCATTATGAATCCAGCCACATCCTCAGCTGTGTAAATGTTGTATGGATGTTCACTCCCTTTCACCAAACTTCTACAATTTTCTCAAAACCCGCAAATGCCCTGCGTCCTGCCTCGCCTTCCGAATTCGATTACCCTCTTCCACTTGTAACCGATACCTTCTCCACAATTTCCTGTCGCTCCTCAACCGTATCGAACACATCCAAAACCCTAGTTTCCTCTAACAATGTCACTATAATAAACTCATTGTTACTCTTTTGATGACCAATCCCACGCCTTTATTCTCACATCCGACTATCCTTAGACCTAAACAAACGCAATAATGTACTGTCCCACCTCAACGTCAACCTACTTCTCCTGGCGGACAGTGAAATCCGCTCCGTTTATTCCTCCCAGCCCTTTCATTCAACTGACATAAAATGAAGTTTTAGTCTAAACCAATGAATAAAAAAAAGCCGTGCTGTATGGTCTCACGGTCCAAAGCGTAATGTTACGAACTGGGTGGCACTTTCCGCTGGAGGTTCGAGTCCTCCTTACGACATTAGTTTACAAAGTTTGTAAGTAAAAATACACCTCCTTTGAAGTTACTGAGCCAAGGTCGCAAATATTATCGGCCTGTTTTGATGATATATATCACCATCTTCAGAATGTTGGATGGCATTACAAAATATTCAACTTGGAGACCTTATAATATGAAGATTTTCTCGTCGAAATATAAAATGAATGATGGTACATAGTCAAACTGTTAAAATACACGTCACCAAAATCTGTTTTATACTTATGAAAGAAGCTATATTTATAATCTTTTTATCAAATATGATGATTCACTTTGGTGACGTGTATTTTAACAATTTCACTATGTACCATCATTCATTCCATATTTTGACGAATAACTCCTTTTTTACAACGTCTCCAGAGTGAATATATTGTAAAGCCATGCAACGTTTTGAAGACGATTATGTATATAGCCGAAACCGGTCACGACAAATAAATGATATTTGCTATCTTGGCTCAATTACTTCAAAGAAGATGTTTTTTTACTCATATAATATGACAGATAACTAGAGACTGATGACCATAGCAGTTTGGTACAAAAGGTTTACAAACATTTTAACATCTGAATAAAAAATTAAGACCCAATATTTAATGTGTGAAATTAGGCATTTATTGTTGATGAACGTTCCCGTAACTTTTGTCTTCTCCATTCACACATGAACTCTTTAATTTATCTATTATGAATGTTCGTATGTTAATACGCCCATGCTCCCTTACAAATTGGGAAGATTGCACTGTTGCCAGAACGACATTTGTGTACAGTCGAAAGCATTTATAGCGGCAACCTTTTAACGACGTAATCTATTGCCACTTATTCTACAACGATATGTATTCACTAGTAACGATGCATTACTTCGAGTCTAAGTAGAGTGCGAAACCAGTACTTAAAATTGAGATCGCGGGATGGATCTCGTCGGTCTGGATCAACTTGCGACAAGTACTAGAAGAAGCCTTTCAAATTATTAAAATATCTCGTTACAGTGCATCATAGGAAAAGCGGTAAGGCTCCGGAAAGATTCCTTACAACAGTATTAGGTAGTTTAATTGGCAATTTGTTAATTGTTGGTTTGGCACAGTGGGTGAGCAAACATGGAACAGCTTGCCACCTTCGCAGTCCTGCCTCGTTTCCCGCTTCTCATCAATTTTTTTTCATTTTTTTATTCTTTCAAATGTTTAATTTTTAAGTATGTAATTTCTATACAATGTTCAGTGCTCTCTGAATTTGCATGAAAACAACGAGAAGGTTCTGAAAATGTTTACGTGTCGGCGACTGCTGTTAAACTAGCATTAACAGTAAAAGCTAAATTTCTTCACAATTTTCATACTACTACAGAGAAGCAACAGCAGAAAGCATACACCACTCTTCGTTACTGTTCGTAGAGCTTACGTCAGGAGAGATTCCAAGGGCAATGTAGCGACGGTATTTCTGGATGGCACTGGAAACGAGAGTAACGAGTTTGTATCGAGTACTGTTTCCTTTACTGACGAATACATACGATTACATTTTTGTTCGTTACTCTCACACGCGATCACGTCAATAAGCATTGTAAACGAGTAACGCCGCGCAAGAATGAAGGATTTCCTTTGTTGTACCGTCAATGTTGCGCGGAATGGAGCGATAGGGCACCTGGATATAGAGAGGTAAGCGCATACGCCATTTTTGTTCCTTCGCGTCGACTCCGGACGAAAACATAGGGCAATCCAGCGGTACAGCCACGGCGGTAGGACGGGGGAGGGGCCGGCCGCGGTGGCCGAGGAGACTGAGGCGCTTCAGTCACGGTCTGTACGGCCTCTAAGGTCGGGGGTTCGAATCCCCCCTCGGGCATGGATATTTGTGCTGTCTTTAGTATAAGGTAGTTCATAAGTAGTTTGTAAGTTTAGGGACTGATGACACCGTAGTTAAGTCCCATAAGCTTAACAAACATTTGAACGGGGGAGGGGTTAAAGGGGCTGAAGGACTGCCCCCCCCCCCAAGCACGGCCGAAAGATAGTTTCCTTTTACAATTTTTTTTACTGTTCTCAGTTTTTATTTTTGTAAACAGGTTGGCATCGGAAATTTGATACAGTACACGGTTCAGACAATTAAGGGAGAGGAAAACTTAATTGTGATGGGAGACTGTAATTCGGTAGTAGGAAAAGGAAGAGAAGGAAAAATAGTAGGTGAACATGGACTGGGCAGGAGGAATGAAAGAGGAAGTCGCCTGGTAGAATTTTGCACGGAACATGATTTAATCGTAACAAACACGTGGTTTAAGAATCACAAAAGAAGGTTGTATACATGGAAGAGACCAGGAGACACCGGAAGGTATCAGATAGATTTTATAATGGTAAGACATAGGTACCGGAACCAGGTTATAAACTGCAGGACATACCCAGGGGCAGATATAGACTCGGACCATAACTTGTTAGTCATGAACTGTAGGCTGAAGCTGAAAAAACTGCAGAAAGGTACGAAAATAAGAAGATGGGACTTAGATAAATTGAAGGAAAGTGAAGTTCTGGAGAATTTCAGAGGGATATTTAGGCAACAATTGACAGAAACAGGGGGAAATAAAACAGTAGAAGAGGAATGGGTAGCATTGAGAGATGAAATAGTGAAGGCAGCGGAGGACAAAATAGGTAGAAAGGCAAGACCTACAAAAAATCCATGGATATCACAGGAAATACTACAGTTAATTGATGAAAGGAGAAAATATAAAAATTCAGTAAATGAAACAGGCAAAATGGAGTACAGACGACTAAAAAATGAGATTGACAGGAAGTGCAAACTGGCTAAGCAGGAGTGGCTAGAAGCCAAATGCAAATCTGTAGAAGAATGTATAGCAGGGGGAAAAGTAGATACCGCCTACAGGAAAATAAAAGAGACACTTGGGGACAAGAAAAGCAACTCTACGAATATCAAGAACTCAGATGGGAAACCAGTTCTCAGCAAAGAAGGGAAAGCTGAAAGGTGGAAAGAGTACATAGAGCAGCTCTACAAAGGAAATGAACTTAGAAACGATGTTGTAGGAAGGGAAGAGGAAGTAGATCAAGATGAAATAGGAGATAGTATACTGAAAGATGAATTTGACAGAGCCCTGAAAGACCTAGGTAGGAACAAGGCCCCAGGAATAGATGACATACCCTCAGAGCTACTAAAGTCTCTGGGAGAGCCAGCCATGACAAGATTATTTGAACTGGTGTGTAGGATGTATGAGACAGGCGAAATGCCCTCAGACTTTAAGAAAAATGTAATAATCCCCATTCCAAAGAAATCAGGCGCAGACAGGTGTGAAAATTACAGAACCATCAGTTTGATAAGTCATGGTTGCAAAATTTTAACACGAATTATCTACAGGAGAATGGAAAAGCTGGTAGAAGCTGACCTCGGGGAAGATCAGTTTGGATTCAGGAGGAAAGTAGGAACCCGGGAGGCAATACTCACTTTACGTCTTATCTTAGAAGATAGATTAAGGAAAGGCAAACCTACATTTTTAGCTTTTGTAGATTTGGAAAAAGCGTTTGACAATGTTGACTGGAATACACTCTTTCAAATTCTGAAGTCAGCAGGGGTAAAATACAGGGAAAGGAGAGTTATTTACAACTTGTACAAAAGCCAGACCGCAGTTATTAGACTCGAAGGGCATGAAAGGGAAGCATCAGTTGGGAAGGGAGTAAGACAGGGTTGTAGCCTTTCTCCGATGCTATTCAATTTGTACATCGAGCAGGCGGTGAAGGAAAGCAAGGAAAAATTTGGAATAGGGATTAAAGTTCAGGGGGAAGAAATAAAAACATTGCGTTTTGCTGATGACATTGTAATTCTGTCAGAGACAGCAAAGGACCTGGAAGAGCAGTTGAATGGAATGGACAGCGTGTTGAAGAGTGCATATAAAATGAACATTAACAAGAGCAAAACAAAAATAATGGAATGCGGTCTTAGAAAATCAGGCGATGCTGAAGGAATTAGATTAGGTGACGAAACATTGAAGGTGGTAGATGAGTTTTGTTACTTGGGTAGTAAAATAACATGCGATGGTCGCAGTACAGAGGATATAAAATGCAGAATGGCAATGGGCAGAAAAGCATTTTTGAAAAAGAGAAATTTGCTAACATCGAATATTAACTTAAGGGTAAGGAAGTCTTTTCTGAAGGCATTTGTGTGGATTGTTGCCTTGTACGGGAGTGAAACATGGACGATAAGCAGTGCGGACAGGAAGAGAATAGAGGCTTTTGAAATGTGGTGTTACAGAAGAATGCTGAAGATTAGGTGGGTAGATCGCATAACTAATGAAGAGGTACTGAACAGAATTGGTGAGAAAAGGAATTTTTGGCATATCTTGACTAAAAGAAGGGATCGCTTGGTAGGACACATTCTTAGACATCGGGGAATCGTAAATTTAGCATTGGAGGGAAGTGTGTGGGGTAAAAATCGCAGAGGGAGACCAAGAGATGCGTATAGTAAGCAGATCCAAGTGGATGTGGGTTGCCGTTCTTATAAGGAGATGAAAAGGCTTGCTCAGGATAGAGTAGGGTGGAGAGCTGCATCAAACCAGTCTCCGGACTGAAGACCATAACAACAACAACATGCTGAAGTTACGAGCCGACTGTTCATAAGCGACGACCTGCTGCTTAGTAGGTCAGCGGTGCTACCGAGTGGAATCTTATGAACAATAATAGTCTTATTTCAGTTCAATTTTTACACATAGAGTCATGCTAGCAGCACAAAAGCTGCTTAATTATTTTACGAGCTGATTGTATACACTCCATTTTCACCACGTTGCTTCTTTTTCACATCAAAGTAATGCGAGCTTACTCATTTTATTTCTTGTGCAGTTAGTTTCATAGTATAATTTGTTAAATTATAAAAAGTATAATAACAAGTGCAGATTAAAAAATGTAATAAGCTTTGTTTCAAAAAATTAACGCCCCCCTTCGAGAAACAAATCTTGGTTCTGCCACTGGGACAATCAATATGCTTACAGCATGGTGGTTGTTCACTTTCGAATTGTTCTAATTGTTAAGACAATGGGTTTTTTCTCCGCGGTCCCTAAAGCCGAAGAGTATTGAGAATGAACTGTCATCGCGAGAAGTAGACACGAATCAGGACTTCAAAACTACGCGAAGTTGATGAAATCATTTGTACTTTCGCACGATTTCAACACATTGTAAACACAGGTTTCAACACTTGTTATTTAACTAATGGTCCGACGCAACAACTTTTGTTACCGACTTTTATTTATACTTTTGGCGATAACAAACAGTATCAACATAAAGACTAAATATTAATTCCTTTTAAAGGTGCATACTGTTTCTGCTAAATGGTGCGCGCGGCCTTTCGCTTTCGGAGTTTCGAGTCCTCCCTCTGGCATGGATGTATGTGTTGTCCTTAGCCTGTTACTTAAAGTTAGTGTAATTAGTTTGTAAGCTTAGGGACTAGCGACCAGCTTAGGTAAGTCCCTTGGATTTACAAACATTTCAACATTTTTCTACCATGTTAAAAAGGTCAAACTTCTGTGAGTCTAAGCCAAAGGTATGTTGTAGTTTACTAGCAAAGTGTCTTACATCAAAATACGACCCTTCGTATTCGCCTGTTGGAGGCATTCGGTTTTAATGACTTAATTAGGTGCATACTGCCATAAGTCGTAAATGAAAACCTTTTTAAGCATCTAAGTTTTTTCGTATTAACTTATTAAAAAAACAAATTTTTAAATTCATTTTGAAGACTTCCAATTTGAAAAAATAAAGAAAATTAAAGTGAATGGCTACAAATAATTGAATTTGACAGCAGTACGAACTATGTTCAGTGGTCATTCCTCCATTATTAATAAATAATTTATCATGGTGATGTACTTTCATAGCTTGTGCACTGAAATGGGATTTTATGAGTTTAACAAATTTTACGTAAAAAAAAGACATAGCCCTGGGATTGTATTCTGAACAAATTTAAAAAGTGAGTAATCGTGAAGCTATGGAAGTACATCAGGCAATAAAACTGAGTTATCCAATGGGAAAAGTTTGCTCCGGATACACACCCAGGTGGGCAAATAAAAACAAACTATATTCATCGATTTTTCTAGTTGTATTAAAATACTTTATTATGACCACATTAATATTTAATCCAAATATTTATTTACTTCTTGATAACTAGACTATTTCTGTAATGAGATATATGACAAAGGGGAATGGCCTGAGTACTTCCATGCAGCAGTTACAATACCAATAGAGAAAAAGAGTAACACTAAAAACTGTGACGAGCATAGCACCATCAGTCAAATTTCTCATACAGCTAAACTGTTGCTAAGATCTTGAAGAGTAGGCTATATAGCAAGATGGATAGAGAGACTGAAGAGGAGCATTTCGGATTGAGAAGAGGGAAAGGAACATGAGGTGCTATTGGCCAGTTAAGTTGTTGTTGTTGTTGTTGTTGTTGTTTAGAGGGGACTAGACTGCACGGTCATCAGTCCCCTGTTGCAAGCAAAGTCAATGCGACGTATAGCAAGATGAAAAAACGATCATTGAAACACAAAAAATAGAAAGCACAATGGGTACACAATGACAAGGAGGATTGAGGTCACGACACGCAAGGAAGAAAACTCAAAGAGTAAAGAAAATAATTGGACTAAAAGAAAAATAATTGGACTAAAAAGTTACAGCAGAATGTTGTGGCTGGCTGATCGCGAGGATAATAAAGGATGAGCCAGCCACTCTGCACATTCTAAAACATACGAATAAAAGCAGGGTAGACAACACAAAATAAGAAGGGTAAAAGGTTGTGAGAGATGGATGCCTGAGAGTTCAGGCTAAGGAACCCACCGTTATATCAAATGGTAAAACCCAGCTGCACGGATAAAACGTAAAACACGATCAGCTGTAACAGCGTCGTCACCCAGAATAAAAGGAAGCGCAGCTGGCAAGTCAAAGGACTGTCGTAAGTCAGCTAAAAGGGGACAGTCCACCAGGATATGGACCACTGTCAATAAAGTGCCACAGCGACACTGTGGAGGATCCTCCCGTCGAAGTAGATGGCCATGTGTCATCCACGTATGACCAATACGCAGACGACAAAGGACGACTGACTCCTTCCGAGAGGCCCTCAGGGAGGACTTCCACGGAGCTGTAGAACGCTTCACTGCAAGGAGCTTATTTGGGGCAGGTGAGTCAACCCACTCAGTGTTCCAAAGCCAAAGTACCTTCCGGTGGAACTCCAATCGGAGGTCCCTCTCTTGAACGCCAATTTCTAAGAGGCTGGAAGTAATTGCCTGCTTAGCCAGTCGATCTACGCGTTCGTTCCCCGGAATTCCAACGTGTCCAGGGGTCCAAACGAAGGCCACAGTGCGGCCAGACTGGACGAGAAGGTTAATAGAGTCCTGGATGGACCGCACCAGGGGGTGTTTTGGAAAACACTGGTCAAGAGTTTGCAAGCTGCCCAGGGAGTCGCTGCAGATAACATAAGACTCCCCGGGACAAGCTATAAGGTGCTCAAGTGCTCGACAAATAGCGATGAGCTCTGCAGTGAATATACTACTCACACAGGGTAAGGCGTGTTGTTCTATGTCCTCATTATGGGTGTAGGCATACCCACAACGGCCATCCACGAGAGACCCGTCTGTGTATACAACGTCGGCGCCGTGGAAAGAACTCAGTATCGCCTGAAATTGGCGGCGGAGAGTCAACGGTGCAACAGAGGTTTTACACTCGCGGGACAAGTCTAACCGAAGCTGCGGACGTGGTACAGACCAAGGAGGAGCACGGGAAGAGTAGTGAAAAGCGGGAGGAATAGGAAGGGATTCAAGAGAGGAGAGAAGGGATCGAACACGGACCGAAATCTGGAGACCCGACCTTGGCCGCCGTCGTGGAAAAGGGAGGTCAACATCCGGAAAGAGAAGCCTGTAATTGGGATGGTGGGGTAAGGCGTGTACATGGGCAGCATAAGAAGCTAGTAAGCGCTGCCGGCGGAAACGCAGGGGTGGAACCCCTACTTCGGCTAGCAGACTTGTCACCGGGCTCGTGCGAAAGGCCGCTGTCGCCAAACGGACACCACTATGGAGGACCGGGTCCAATACCTGCAGTGCTGATGGCGCTGCAGAGTCATACACAATACTCCCGTAGTCCAGGCGCGATTGTATGAGGGCCTTGTATAGCTGGAGAAGAGTTGGGCGTGATGCTCCCCAAGCCGTGTGGCCAAGACAGCGGAGGATATTCAGATGTTTCCAGCATTTCTGTCGCAGCTGACGGAGGTGCGGCTGCCAAGTCAGCCGGGCATCAAAAACCATACCGAGGAAGCGGTGCGTTTCTTCAACACGAAGACGTTCATTACCTAGATACAGCTCTGGATCGAGGTGAAGTGCCCGACGACGACAGAAGTGCATTACTCGGGTCTTAGAACCCGAGAAGTGGAAACCGTGGGCTGAGGACCATGACTCTGCCTTTCTAATGGCTCCCTGCAGCCGCCGTTCAGCGACACCGATTGTGGCGGAGCTGAAATAAAGGCAAAAATCATCCGCAAATAGGGAGGAGGAAACTGATGACCCAACCGCTGCTGCTAGACCATTGATGGCAATCAGGAAGAGGGGAACACTGAGAACAGATCCCTGTGGGACACCATTCTCCTGGATATGAGGAGAGCTGAGACAGGTGCCTACACGAACTTGAAAATAGCGGGTCGATAAAAAGTTCCGTATAAAAACTGGAAGGGAGCCCCTCAGACCCCAACCACGCAGTGTAGCCAGAATATGATGGCGCCAGGTTGTATCGTAAGCCTTACGGAGATCGAAGAAGACCGCAATGAGATGTTCGCGCCTGGTGAAGGCAGTGCGAATAGCCGATTCCAGCGAGACAAGGTTGTCAATGGCGGAACGGCCTTGACGGAATCCCCCTTGTTGTGGAGCAAGAAGTTCGCGGTCTTCAAGGAGCCACATCAGCCGCCGACTCACCATTCGCTCGAGTAGCTTGCAGAGCACATTGGTAAGGCTGATTGGGCGATAACTGTCAGCCACCAATGGATCTGCTCCAGGTTTCAACACCGGGATCACGGTGCTTTCCTGCCACTGCGATGGGAAAACCCCATCTGCCCAGATACGGTTGAACAGGGAGAGAAGGTGATGGTGAAACTCAGCTGAAAGGTGACGGAGGAACTGACTGTGTATTCGATCTGGTCTTGGAGATGTATCGGGGCACGCAGCCAGAGCGGTTTGAAGCTCCCACTCGCTAAACGGGGCGTTGTAAAGTTCCTGGCGGCGTGTGCGGAATGACAACTGCTGCCGCTCGACCCTCTCTTTGAAGGTGCGGAAGTCTGCACTGTATGTTTCAGTTGCAGAGCAATGGGCATAGTGATCTGCCATGCACTCAGCTATGGCTTGTGGGTCAGTGCAGAGAGCACCCTGAATGGTGAGCGATGGGATTCCAGGCGGTGGGCGATACCCGAAGAGGCGCCGTACTTGGGTCCAGACCCGAGAAGGGGAGGCGCGAGAGCCGATGGAGGCTACAAACCTCTCCCAGGAATCCTTCTTACTCTGCAGAATCAGTCGCCGAGCCCGTGCACGGATACGTTTAAAGGCGATGAGGTTCTCTCGAGAAGGGTGTCGCCGGTGTCGCTGGAGCGCACGCCGACGTTCCCGAATGGCCTCAACGATCTCCTGTGTCCACCAAGGGACCGACTTACGTCTAAGTGACGCGGATGCGGTTGGAACAGTTTTCTCGGCGGCGGAAACTATGGCCTTTGTGACTTGCTGGACAGCCACTTCAATGTCAGCCGAAAGTGGAGTCGTGATGCGAGGATCTGTACCTCATCGTCCGATGCAGAAGATGAGGTGGCAGGTGGCTGTAGAGCCACCGAAGACTCTTTGGTCTTCTTTTTCCGTCCCTCTCGCTGGCCCTTAGGTTTGCAGGGCCGGGAGGGCTTCTCTATAGTGGCGTCAGTGGTGGAGGAAGAGCGGGAAGCCTTTCTACCAATAGGTTTGGGATCCTTCCGCCTGTGGCTGGGATCCGCTGGATCACTAAGAGAAGCCTCGGAAGGGAGTGTCCCAAGGGACCCCTTCCGAGAGAGGGGAGCCGGAGGAGGCTGCTCCTTCTCCAGCTGGGAGGTGGGGACTGGTGGCCCCGATGTTAGTGGTGGATTGGCCCCCTCAGGTGGTAGTGGGGGGCAGTGAGAGGAGTGCCCCCGACCTTGACGGGGGCAGATGAGCTTTGATGGCCCTTTGGGCCCACAGATGGTTGCTGCAAGGTAGATAACCGAAGAGGTGGTGATGATGCAACAGCAGCAAAAGGCTCAAGAGAAACCGGGTGAAGCCGTTCATATTTTTTACGCGCCTCGGTATGTGTCAGTCGATCCAGGGTCTTTATTTCCATTATCTTCCGCTCTTTGCGGAGCACAGTACAGTCTGGAGAACAGGGTGGATGTTGCTGCCCAAAGTTTACACAAATAGGTGGAGGAGTACACGGAGCGTCCGGGTGTGATGGACGCCCGCATTCCCTACATGTGGGGGCTGGAATTACATCTGGAGGACATATGTCCGAATTTCCAGCATTTAAAGCAGCGCATAGGGGGAGGAATATGAGGCTTTACATCACACCTTGACCTTTTCGGGCAATGTATCGCCGTCAAAGGCCAAGATGAAAGCACCGGTGGCTACCCCATTATCCTTCGAACCCCTATGCACGCGCCGGACGAAGTGGACACCCCGTCGCTCTAGGTTGGCGCGTAGCTCGTCATCCGACTGTAAAAGAAGGTCTCTATGGTAGATAAGTCCCTGGATCATGTTCAGCGATTTGTGGGGTGTTATACTGACCGGAACGTCACCCAGCTTATCACAAGCAAGTAATGCTTGCGATTGGGCGGATGACGCTGTTTCGATCAGTACCGAACCGCTCCTCATTTTCGACATACCCGAGACTTCACCAAACTTATCTTCAAGGTGTTCAACGAAGAAAAGTGGTTTCGTTGACATGAAGGTTTCCCCATCCATTCTGCTGCAAACGAGATACTTCGGAGAGTAAGACTCATCCCTATCTTTAGCCCGCCGTTCCTCCCAAGGGGTGGCCAGGGAAGGGAACGTTCGGGGATCATACTCTTCCTCTCTTAGAGACGGCGTTTTTGCGACCGCCCACGCTATTTATTGCTCGTTTCATGTCTGTCCCACGAGCAGCTAGGGAACTAAAGGTCCACCCAGGCAGAGCCCCGCTTGCCTGGGTAAGCCTTGTACAACTGAGGTGCGGCAGGTTCCTCAATGGTTGCTCGCAAGCGGCTGTTCAACCTCAACAGCCATGCATCTCCTCGGCACGTAGCACACCTTGAGATTGAGGTTTTTTTTTTAGAGAGGTTTGTAGCGTCCTCGCTACCCGGGCGATTAAGCCAAGATCCCCGGGCTCTGAAACGTACAACGTTCCACCGTCGCGCCGAACGAAGGTCGTTGAGGCACGCACAGAGCTTACGGTGTAGCGGACTGTTGGCGCGACACAGCCCACAGCTCAGGACCCCGGGTTCGCCAAGCCCGTACTCAGCAAATTAATGCTGAGCCCCTGAGGGGGGCCAGTTAAGAACTATAGCGGAAAGAAATATGCAAAAAGGTAAATAAATCTTTGCTGTTTTTATAGACTTAGAAAAGGCTTTTGACAGAGTTCACTGGAAGAATTTGATGGATATTTTGAAGAGGAAAGCAGTAGAATGGAAAGAGGGACAACGTATACAGAACCTATGTTTACACATGAGAGAGAGAATTAGGATTGGAGATGAAATATCAGAAGGAACGAGAAAGTGTTGGACAAAGTTGTTGCCTTTCCTGACTGTTGTTTAACCTGTAACTTGAAGAGATTATTGCGAAGGCTTAAATGGGAACAGAGAAACACCTATTGGTGGAAACAGAATGCAATGTACAAGATTTGTTGATGACATGGTATTTGTGGCAGAAAGTGATCCGACTGCGAACAACACGCTGAAAGATCTGAATGACGCATGTGTGGAATATGGGATGAAAGTAAACACAGCGAAAACAAAGAGTATGGTCTTCCGTAGAAGACTGACTGACTAATATTAAAATAGTACAAATACCTTTAAATATTTAGGAAGCACAGTAACTGATGACTTGACATGCCACCAGAAGGTGAAAACTTCAATTGTCATAGCGAAGAAGGCAATCAACAGAAAGAGTTATGTGGCAAATTAGAGGTTTAAAGAAAAGGCTTGGCAAATCTTTAGTCTGGAGTGTGGCACTACATGAGGCAGATAAACTATCAATAAATTTCTTCCGGGTATGAGACAGCGTCGTCATTTTATAAACTATCCCGACGTTTCGGTCACTGTTGCAGGCGGCCTTCATCAGGGTCTGTCTGTAGGGTCTGTCTGACAGACAGACAGACCCTGATGAAGGCCGCCTGCAACAGTGGCCGAAACGTCGGGATAGTTTATAAAATGACGACGCGGTCTCATACCCGAAAGAATTTTATTAACATCAATCAAATACTTCATTACTCAATCAATAGCATCCACAATATTGTTAATTTCAATGCTAATTATCCAAATGAAGTATGCAATACGTTGAGATAAAAAAAAGCATTCCATCAATAATAATTATATGAAGAATAACAAATAAAAATAGGAGCAGCTCCATTTCACTTTTAACTTACAGGACTAATCTCATTAACATGATGAATCAACTGCTTAATATATCTAAAAACAGAAGTTAAATTCATAATAATATCACTCTTATTTTAGGTGGATTACCACCAACATTAGGATTCTTACCAAAATCAATTATTATTTAAATACTCATTAATAATAACAGTTATATTATTCTTCATAATTATATTCACAAGAATTACACTATACTACTATATACGAATTAGATTCTCTGCGATCATTGTATCGCATAATAAAAACTCATGATAAATAAAAATCGAAATAAATAGATTAACAACAACATTGCCTATTATCTCAACAATTTCAATAATAGGATTAATCTGCACATCAACCCTTATATTATTTTACTAAGACCTTAAGTTAATAAAAATAATGACCTTCAAAGTTGGAAATAAAAGTTACCTTTTAGGTCTTAGTAATAATCTTAATTACATTATGCCTAATAAACCCTTATATACTAGGACAGGCATGGCCAAACACCGCCCTGCGGGCGCAAGCGCCCTCGCCTTTGCCGCGCCCCTGCCCCGCGCACTCTGCGCAGCGGCTAGTGGGGCACTAGCGACACACGGTCGCGACCTGGACGGTCAACTACAACGTACAACTACAACGCCGAGCGGAAATGTTGTCCATGCGTGTACTAGGAGATCCAGATTCTACCAGCCAATCCACTAGTAACCCCAATTAATCAAGTCAAAGCAGTTTACAATCGGAAGATTGGTTTGAACACCACAGTGAATTACTAGGCATGGGCCTGTTTGCAGGTGGTATGCCTTCCTCCGACCTTCGAACTGACTTACTAAGTCAGTTATAGGGGGACCTACAGTTTAGCGTGGGTTCCGAACCACGGTGCTACTCGGTATTTTTCACATGAGCAATACTGTCAGAGGTGAAAGAAGTGGAAAGTGACAGATAAAAATCCTAGGACCTGGTGGGGCTCGAACCCGCGACCTTTGGATTTGAAGTCTGGCACTCTACCACTGTGCAACCGTGGCGCCTCTGTCCCCAATTAATATTCACACTAATTTATAGTTTCTATTTGCCTAGAAGCTCCGCAAACCTGTCTATATCCAGGTCCATATGGTGTCTGGTGTGATGTCAACAGACGACTCGCTGTGTCGTGCCGGACCAGTTTTGTTTGGTTTTGCGCCATGTGGGGCATGGTAGACACAGTCTTCTTCAGCCCCTGTCAAAAAATACCGAATTGTAAATAATGTAGGAGTACTACATTTCAGCTAATTTATGAATTGGTGACCTTATGACGTGCAAAATTTCACTATTACATAATTTTTATCAAATAAAACAGCCCGTTTGGTGCGACTGTCGGCGGGTCCGCTCTAGCATGAAAGCCGCCCGCACGAGAAAGTTACAATGCCGCCCCTCGTCAAGGGCGCATTCAAGGGAGGTGGGAGAAGTTGTATGCGTTAGAGTCTGATCCTCACATTATAATGAAATAATGATTTTGCAGCCAAAATCGCATTTTTAATTTATTATGTTACCGGTTTCGGCGTGCTCGACGCCATCTTCAGACCTGTCGTATTTTACATAACTTCGCATCACTTTTTACATACTAAAAGAGTACATTTCTAGTCACAAATAAAATATATACATCCATCTTCCAATGGTTCTGAAGCGAGGTACTTCAAATTCAGAGTTCAATATATTGAAGTACAGTATAACACTCAATGTTTGGTGGATATACTGTTTTAGTATGTAAAAATGGTGTGAAGTTATGTAAAATACGACAGGTCTGAAGATGGCGTCGAGCACGCCGAAACCGGTAACATAATAAATGAAAAATGCGATCTTGGCTACAAAATCATTATTAAACAATTATAGATCGCTCCATTGATCAACGAGTTCCTTATATATTATAATGAAATATTTTTATTTCTGATTTACATATTTCTAAGCTTTGTCTCGTTATTATTATTATTACTGTTGTTATTGTTGTAGTAATTTCATACAAAATGACTATTTCGAATCATGAACATCTGAAAACCGAAAGCGTGGACGCTGACCTTTCCATCCCTTTCTAATTAGTAATTTACATAATTTATTTGTGGAAATAAAATTAAGGTCTTTTAATAATATAAAAATCATGTATTTAAATGGATACAAAATTGAAAATTTATGTTCAAGGCAACAACTGACATTTCTAGAATAAGCAAGTAAAGCATAATCTTATATGTACACAATTTACAGACGTTAGGTATACATACAAATAACACTGGAGACTTTTAAATGGAAGAGAAGGCAAAGTTACATGCTGTGTAAAACACGAACTGATGTGTCCGAAAAAAAAGTACACTCGTCTAATTACTACGTTCCTTAATAACGTCGTTTCTCTGTTAGTAAGTCCTTTTTGGCGACAACCTCATTTTTATTGTTTCCCAGTCACCTACACGGAAAATCGCGCTCACGCTGATCTGTGCGTGGAAAAGCACGGGACACTGCCAAACGTAATGGAAGAGTGATACATTGAGCGGACAACTGAACACTGTTGCATGAGTAACATATTGTAGTATGAAACCAATAACAAAAGCTCATCAAAGAGTCGGGATCAGTGTCAAGTGCAAACAGGACCTTTCTTTTCCCTCTGAATAGCACTCCATAAACATATGGCAACACGAAAGAGAATTTATAAACTTCAATTGAACCGTAAAGACAAAAGGTTCCAGAACAGACGTGATCTATTGCACCGATAAAAACTAAATATTATTCGTAGTGTATTGAAAATTGTCGCCCGTCAGAAACCTAGCAGTGCGATTCCCTATAGAAAATGGACAAAGTAACTTACACTGTAATATAAGAGTAACTAGAGATAATTCTTAAGTTTGGGTTTCTGGATTTTAACCCTATAATACACAATGCAAAACAAATTATATCTTCCAAAAGGAGCCAGGCTATGAAGTCACAAAAATCTTTCTCCTATGCGCACTGTTTTAACCTCCTTTAAATTTACATCGTTATTTCATGTTCAATCGTCAACATGGCCAAAGTATTCAATCGATTTTGTGTAGTTGTCGAGCTCAAAAAAGTTCTTTATTAGTTATTATTTGGAAAAAATTGTTTCCTCACTTGCAATGGTTACAGAGATGGTAAGCAATATTCTTAGCACTATGCTAAGGTTTGGAGCTTTTCTTTTTAACTAAATGCGCAGAAACAGCAGATATTTTTTCTACTTATTCTAAGCCATTTATACCAGCTAATTCGCCATCAATTGAATTGATTTCCAGCGTTTGCTGAAAGTTATTTGTTTTTTATTGTAAAATTTTGTCAACTCGTGTATGTTATACAAGAAGTAAATATAGTTGTTGTGTTGATTCAGTTGCTCAAATGTAAATAGTGAAGAGACCAAAACTGCCGCCCCTCAAATTTACTCCTTTGGGAAAAGGCCGGAATGATCGGCCATAGAAAAGGCCCTGCTATTGGCAATAACGATGTAAATTGTCGTCGGTATAAACGGTTTCGAGTGTATTTACAATAGCCACGACGCCTTACTAAGCCTGCAAGATAACTAACACGATATCTGTCTGTTGCAACGTATCTTACAGCTCCGGTGTGGAATCAAAGAGAAGATTTTGCAGCCATCAATCAAGAATGCGTCACACCTACCAAGAAACGGCATAAATAATTACGGAGAGGTCACAAACCGCAAAAGATCCAGTTTCTATGCATGAATTTATTTTAAGCAGCTGCTTCTTAATCTAGGGAATGGTCTCTAGCGTGCGTTGGCGACATCGGCTCCATTTGTCGCGTGTTTCCGCGCAATTTCGGTTCTGAGGAGAACCACAGCCACACCAATCTTCCGATATTCGAGGCAGCTTCGTCTCACTGAATAAGTGCATTCCTTGTCCTATCATGCTGTAAGATATTTCATCCACACGTACTGGTCTGGCTCACTAAATTCTTCGAGATGACAGTGTTTTATAGTTGTTCAGCTACCTTTAACCTTTAATTTCGTCCCTAGGAGGTTACCATAGCATCGCGTTTGCTGAGTTTCCTTTCAGTGATCAGAAGAGATAGTGTAGGTTCGGAGCATCGCAGAAACAGATGATTCACACTGCGCGTTTAATTGTTTCTATATTATCGCAATACAATACAAAATATATTCATCGAAATTTCCGAGAATTTGTGTAATTAAACAATTACTTTATTAAATGAATTCAAACAGTGTAATTCTCGGGACTTCGCACACTGTGTGTGTGTATGTATGTATGTATGTGTGTGTGTGCGAGGGAGAGAGAGAGAGAGAGAGAGCCACGCGTGTTTTATGTTTGAAGACTGCCCAATAAGTGACACGATTCACTGTGAGACAATGTAGCTAATTACAGCAATTTATGAATAAATTTTTGTTTGTTGGTAGCAACGTCGGTAGTTTCAGAGGTAAGACAAGGCTGTAATCTGTTACCACTTTTGTTCATACTATTTATGAATTATATGTTGAAAACAATAGATTGGCAGGGTGAGATTAAAATAGTTGAAAACAAAATAAGCCCTTTCGCGTATGCGGTCGACTTAGCTGTGAAGGCAGATTCGATTTAAAAGTTGCAACGAATATTTCTGAGCTAGATGAGAGGTGTAAGGTTTAGGGTATGAAGATCAACATCTTCTTAAAAAGGTGTAGCAAGGCTAATGCAGTGAGTCTCAGATACAATCTACATTCTTCTGCAAAATGAAGAAAACTAAATTAGCAGAGCACTGCTCTATCTTTTGAATAAATTTGTATAGGAGTGAAAGATTGGTGGATACATGTTACCTTATCAATGTTTGTTACAGATATGAAGGAAGCAAGGATGATTGCAGGCACTAACAGATGGGCAGGCCGGTGTCCATAATGAGAACGTAAACGAAAAACTGAGAGTTAACACCATAGATGAAACAGTTTTGAGCGAACAGGCTGAGATGATGGGTCATATTACAAGCATGGGAGAAGCAAGGTTACAAGGTTACCTGAGAGACTCATCGGTTCAGCAGCAGAGGGTAAGAGATCGAGATAGACCAAGGAGAAAGTACTTTGATTAATTCAAGAATGACTTTAAAGTAATAGGTTTAACATCAAATGAGGCATTTAAGTTAGCATTAAATAGGGGATCCTGGAAGAATTTTGTTAGGGAGACAATGTTCCAGACTGAACGCTAAAAGGTATAAACAGGCTCTAATGATGATTATTATGATGATGAATATGATAGCTACGGGTTCAGAGTGGGAGAGCATGTGGTATAGACCATCTAATTACGGGTTGAAATTTGGGAACCTTTTGTAAGATTCAGGTTTCGCAAGCAAGAGATGGAACTCTTTTCTATACAGTTTTCCTTGGTCTTTTGTGAGACTCTGTGGGCCTCGTATTTAGCTTAAATATCCCATTTATGCCATTTAGTTTTTGAACCATTTAATATGCTGGTAATGAGCAAGTATTCACTCAAATCGGGCCGCGAGTGAGTAGCCGCGTGGTCTGGAGCGTTACGTTGCGGATCACGCGGCCTCCCTAGTCGGAGGTTCGAGTCCTCCCTCGGGCAAGGCTGTGTGCGTGATTTTTCCTTAGGTTAGTTTAAATTAGATTAAGCAATTTATAAGCCTAGGGGACTAATGACACAGTAGTTAGAAACATTTGAACTCAAATCGTGTTTCACTGCAGTGCCACATCCTGTCGCTGTGAGAGTCCATTGTTCTGGTCGTAGGACAGAACGATCTTTAATAACAACCCACTAGATGTGCAAAGCAGCTGCTTATCACGAAACACTTTGGAAGTTTCACCGTATTTTCAGATTTCTGTAAATTTTCAGGTAAACGACTGCATACAGAAATGGTCATAACGCTCGCTAAATCTGGAAATAAATGAACATGAGTACGTCAAGTACGACACATCGGATAATCCTAAGGTACTAACTTTTGGTATATGTCATACGATTGAAAAGGAGTTTGATGTGCGAATGTGGATAACATCGTAGTTAATTAAATTTATTTACGGGAACTTCTAATGTCGGACAGCTCTACAGATGCGGGTAGATGTGGAATATGTGAGGCCATAACTTTTTCAGATAACCCAGTTTGCAGGAGCTGTTTGACAATATGTTGTGCTAAAATCAGGTTATTATTCAAAACAAAAATATCTGCAAAATACTTAACTGCCATTCACAGGTTGATTCCTGTAAAGCAGAAAACATTATGATTCCTTCATTTCTCCCCGCTTATGGCCTATTCAGAAAACTTACGGGTGTTACTTTCGACATATGCCTACGACTTTCCTATCGGTACTTACCAATAAGAATTGGGCAACACATAACTCAGGGTAGTAAAAGGTTTATGGCTTATTATCTCTGTTCATAGGGGTGAGTTATGTATGTTAGCTTCTATGCCCTAAACAGCTACCCAAACTGTCTAAATAAGATCAATAATTAATCTGTAGTTTAGCCAGTCTATCAATCTGCAGATGTTGACACGAAAAATATATTTAAACAAACATAAATTAAAGCTCTGAATATCCAACAGAATAGATTCTAAGATAATGTTCACAAGTTATTCACTCACAATGTAATTTTTTATAAATGCAGTTTATTACTCTTTCTTGGACTTTAAAATACGGAGGTTGTCCTACTTTATACATCGTTAAATAACTGAACATTACCCCAACTATTGTTCATGAGAGGCACAATAAGTATCACACGCACTCGAGAGTAAAAGTTCCAAATTATGGCTCGTAAATTCATGAAGTCCATGGAACATTGCAGTTCCAAATTAAAGCGCGATTAATTACAGTATTTGTTATAAAACACAGTTTGCATCACCCAAGAACACGATTGCTGAATTACCACAGTCCCACGGCCCTACTACTGTCCATAGTTTACCACAATTCAACCAGAGACTAAGTTCAGCAGTCACAGTCCAGTAAATTTTCTAAGTCCACACATGCGTATCTCTTCGAATCACAACTTCGTAACGCGGCTTCAGACCGCACAGCATCACAGCCTTTCAGCACCCTCCCAATCGTCCGAAAGCATGCTCTACCTGCTCCCAAAATTGTATACTTCCGCCCATCCTAACGCCTCATCTTTAAATACAATTTACCTTCCAAAATATTATACATTTGAATATCAGAGAATTAAATGCTTTGACCACCTCCCTACAAATGTTGTTTACATTTAACAAACAAACATATAATTAACAATACTAAAATTGAGAATGAAGCTCTTTGCTCAGTAGCTATTAAGCCTGGCGTCTCACTGTTCAAATATAGCCTACTGCTGCCGTCGGAACATAGTTACACAATTACTATTTAATTTATGATTGCTTTTTGTGCAAATATATTCAGTTCTTGTGCACAAATACATATAACTGTTTATGTATAAATTACTTACTGCATATGAACTGTTTGTAATCGGCCATGAAATATTTGAGAGGCAGTCTACAACATAAAACGAACGTTACTGAAAATAATATTACATTTTATAAATTACATTTATAAATGTTTTGTCCTTTGCCGGGTTCATGTTTTGTGTTTCTGTGGTGGAATCTTTGTTCTGACATAAGAATATTACTACCTCAACGAAAAGCAGAATAAGATAATAAAACAAAGTTTATTGAAAGAATACGAAAGTAATGTGTTGTGCCTTTTAAGATAGGTAGTGTGGTGTCCATTTGCTTCTTAAACGGTTACTGATAAACACTACGTATCAATAATTGTAAATAAAGTCTTATGATACTATTATTATAGTACTGACGTTTATCGGCTTTTTATCTGTAAGGGATATTGAAATTGTAATTACGGCGTTTTATTCTCCCAAGTCCCCTGAATCAATTCATATAATTTTATTTGCCGTATTATCATTCCCTGATTTTATATGGGTTTTAGAATAATGTGTGTGCCTATATTGTATTTCAGTTGCAATCTGGGATAGCCTCCACCGCTAATCCAAGACCTCCGTTTCCTGTTTTCGAGCAAATTATGGATTTCATAACGACCTGTATTCCATTTAGTAGGTCCAGACAGTTAGCCGGCCGTCTGGGGAACCCACCAGCTTGCCAAAACTTGCTCTTTGCATGGAAGCAATCAGCTTTTCCCTTTATCTGTGATGTCACATGCCGATATTTCGGCAGGAGCACACCCTGCCATTCCCAAGACAGTACTGCAGATAGGAAGCAACGTTCAACGACGTTTAAGAGCTCGGTTATCAATAACAACACAAAGACAACAAACAGCGATCAAGCAAGCACGCAGTGCTATCACACGACTAAAGATGAAAACCAACACCAATATAAGGACCCTTAGTTTTCTCAGAGGGAGGAGCCATTAATTTTATCCCTCTGTTTTTCATTTTCATCTTTGATCGTGTATTGGCTCTGTGTGCTTGCTTCCTCGGTGTTTATTGTCTTTTTGTTGTTATTGATACCCGAGGTTTTAAACGACGTTGCACGTAGTTTTCTCGCTGCAGGATTGCCTTGAGAATGGCAGGGTATGCTCTCCCGCCGAAATACCGGCTGTTGTGGAATTTCATACCTGGCTGCTTACCCGTAAGTTAGTTTTTTGACACAAAATATTGCAATTACCCGCTTCGATCATATACGTTAATCATATTTCATGGAGCAGCAGAAAACTTGAATAATCACAAAGTATCTGTTTTTATGAATGGCAATTTCTCCACCCAGCGTTTCGACGACGACCACGAGATGATGAATACTGTCACACGCGGTTCCACTCACAGGAGGCAGACATAGAAAAAACAATGTTGATCCCACTTCATAGCAAGTTTCTCTATTCTTTTGGTGACTATTTCAAAAAATGCAACAGTTGCCAATGAAGATTTTCATATAACTACACTGCCTTTGTTTACAAAAGATAAATAACTAATAGCGAAACACACTTTCTACATTTCTCTCGTTTTTCAAAGAGAACCACTCTTTCACTAGTACCATTGTAAGGTAACCCTTATATGTTAAGCGAATGAAAAATATAATTTGAAAAATTTATTGATTTAAAAATGTATGAAACGTCTACGAAATTTCATAAATGTCACCTCTTTGATGTGTGTATTCTATGTAAACGTAAATGACTTGCTGTCATCTGTTCAGTATAATGTATATTGTCCAGAATGAAACTTTCACTCTGCAGCGGAGTGTGGGCTGATATGAAACTTCCTGGCAGATTAAAATTGTGTGTCGGAACTGGGACCTTTGCCTTTCTCGGGCAAGCGCTCTAACGACTGAGCTATCCCGACACGACTCACGATGCCGCCTCACAACTTTACATCCGCTAGTACCTCACCTCCTACTTTCCAAACTTCACAGAAGCTCTCCTGCGAAACATGCAAGAATTGCAAAACCCGGAAAAGTGAAATAATTACAAAGACGGAAGAAAATTACGGCATGCAACCCATAGAAATGCTTAGAATTACGAAAGGAAGCGATTGAAATGCAGCTACACGCGATAGGGAGCAATTACAGAGACGAATGAAGTTAAGTCACAAATGTTAAATAATTACAAAGACGGGCATGCAACCCTTAGAAATATATAGAATTTCATAAACAAGCTATTGAAGGAGGTTGTACAAGGCTCAGAGAGAATTACTGACAAAGACTGAATGCACACCACATGTTCGGAGAAGAAACAGCAAAATTAAGCTAGGCGGTGAGAGAAGATCGCGAAATGTTAGTGGAAAAAAGAAGGATATACGCATGATTACTTGCCTGATGGGCATGGAACAAACAATAGTGGAAGCTGAAGGCTTTGTTCTAAGAACCAACCACGTGGAACACATATCACTCATGGAAGGAAACGATAAGAAAGATTTTACATGCACTGTACAAAAATGAACATATCGTCTGTTAGAAATCGAGCCCAAAAGCTAGAAAGATTTAAACAGAGTTCGTACACCGCCGCATAATCACTAAAGGTTTGAATACACCAGGGCGTTATCAAATTGCAACTTGTAACCCATACACCGGGTTTATCTGTTGGGAATCACTGGATTGAAAAAATAGGACACATTTCGCGCACGATCGGAAAAAATATTCCGAAAAATGAATCTAAGTTCAAGAGTCTAAGATAAACCTGCTAGACAATGAATCGCTACCATCTCCGCGGACACAAGAGCAGAACTAACCATACTTCACAACGATCCGAACACAAAGTGAAGACCGAGCGGCCAGGAGGCGCGAAGCTACCGGAAACGGGCAAACCCGAAGAAACAGCGGTGGTGGGTACCTGAGACTCGCCCTGGCGAGGGCTCGCCGATTGGCTTGTAACCAAAGGGCGTAGAAACCTTTTTGGTCGCATCAGCAGCAGAGGATGGTACCGACTAACTATCGACTCTGAGGCGGAGAGAACCATGCAAAGCAACCTGTTACTGCCCACATTCCGACAGCCATTACATTCTCGCACATCCACTTTAAAGTAAAACAAGTACACATTCTCACAGGGACAGTGGCGTAGCGGAGAAACACATTCATGAACATAATAATAAATTATTAAATTAACAAAATTCTAGCAGTGTTAACTAACATCACAGAAACCAATATTATAAAACATGAAATGAAAATGCTATTTCTCATGGCTCAAAAAGAGTGGGGTTCTAGTTTTAACCAAATGCTAATCTAGCAACATCGAATCAATTACAATTTTATAAACAATATATGGAAGACGACAGGCGGTTGTCTTTCAACGTCTGCGAAAGGAGATTGTAAGGAAGGTGAAGGTGAGTGAAAACTTTTGTAAAGTTGTCAGATCGGGCTATAGCTTCGTTAAATACACTGACTGGTTTACAAATGAATAAAAATTTAATTACATTAACTTGATATTTTATTTATGATTTAACGTAGCTAACAACGAGTTGAAGATCAGGTCATTTATGTTACACAACCATTAACACACAATAAACAGGTTTACTTATCCAATCAAAAATATTAATTTCAATAACCCAAACACAAACCTTGCTATAAATGAAGAATAAATAAAATATTTTAATTTTTAATAAAATCTTAAATACCATAAACTTCATGAATGTTATGTTTAAAACTTTTCTGGCAGATTAAAACTGTGTGCCAGAACCGGGGTTCGAAAATAGGACCTTAACCTTTCGTGGCCAAGTGCTATAGCGACCTAGCTATCCTGGCACGCTTCACGGTCCGTCCCCGCAGCTTTACTTCTGTTCGTTCCTCACCTCCTACTTTCCAAACTTCACAGACGTTCTCTTGCGAACCTTGCTGGACTAGCAGTCCTGCAAGAAAAGATATCAAATAAAATCAAATGTTTGTACAGCTTATGGGACTTAGCTACGGGGTCATGTCCCTAAACTTACAAACTACTTATGAACTACCTTACACTAAAGACGACACAAATATCCATGCCCGAGGGGGGATTCGAACCCCCGACCGTAGTGTCCGTGCAGACCGTGAGTGGAGCGCTGCAGCCAGGTCGGCCACCGCGGCCGGCAAGAAAAGATAACGCGGATCCATGGCTAAGGTATGTTTCCAGAACCACCAGGAAGGACCGTGAAGCGTGCCAGGATAGCCCAATAGGAGCATTATAGCTCACTGCTACCGCACGGGAAGGTGCCACTTAAAACACAAGCTATGTCCGGCGACGACAGCGAGGATCCGCACTATGATCAGACGGAGGCGAGTCTCGCACACTGCACGTGCATACGCGTCGTCTAATAGGCCGTGCCACAAGTTAACAGCTGTACTGTTGCCTCGATAACAACTGGGCCAAATCTTATGGTATGCATTTTTTGCCGTTTCTTACTCAGCATTGTTCTTAATACTAATAGCATTTCGTAGTCTCTGCGATAACCTAATATTTCATAGCACGGGAAATTGTAGTAATAAATATTTCTAGTTTTTATTTTTTAAATTTATTTGTAGACAAGAAACATTTGTAGCCAAATAAAAGTCTAATTCATGGATCGTATTTCTAATAACAGTACCACATTCACAGCGGGATACTCTATCATTTTTTTTTCTAAAATATTGGTTTGAAAGATCGTGAGAGATTTTATGTTGCCTAGCGATTTATCCCAAAGAGTTTACTATCTATAGTTCGTCACACTTAAGTTGACCGTAATAGTTCGTTTTATGAAACCCGCGTCACACACGCACTAAAACACAGACAAAATTTAATCAAAATTTTCTCAATAACTGAGGTCCTTGTACGAAACATGTCTTCCCACAATAAAACCTTATAATACTCCAAGATTCTTCATTTCTTACAATAGTCTGCACATAAAAGTCTTAAAATATTATTTGGCTACTGTATCTTTCGTCGAGGACAAAATAGATCACTGTTATCTCTATGTAACAGATAACATTCAGCCAACCCTTGAATATAAGTAGTTTGTTCATAATATAATAGTCAATTTCATATCAAATCTCGCTGGAAAAAAAAATAAAAAATAAAAAAAAAAGACTTCATTGTATCACAATTTTATATTGCAATCTGCAGTTTCGTCTCATATATAGACGCAATAACTTCGTGGTAGACAGATAGAGTTTTAAGACGTTCATTTAATCTTACTACTAAAGTACATTATCAAACGTCTTACTCGAAGACAAGAAAGTAACAGTCAAAGCAATAAAAGCGTTTACAATAATGGTAATGTATTTATTTTGGAGCGATGAAGCGTTGCACTGAGCAAGGGGGAGCGCTTTCCGTCTCCTCGTAGCCTTCACCACGGTCAGCAGTTCACCTTAGACTTCGGAAACGCTGCTCCCCTGAATTACCGCGCCTCGATTGTACTGTACATGAAACAAATAAAATCAAACAACACAACACTTTAAGTATACCACAAAAATATCTACACACAAAAATTAATGTCTAAGTTAAAGGTATCGAACAAAACAGAGTTGATTTTGGGCAGTAAGAAAAAAAAATGTTTGTTAAGGTTATGGGACTTAACTACGGGGTCATCAGTCCCTAAACTTACAAACTACTTATGAACTAGCTAACACTAAAGACGGCACAATATCCATGCCCGAGGGGGGATTCGAACCCCCGACCGTCGTGGCCGTACAGACCGTGACTGGAGCGCCTCAGTCCCCTCGGCCACCACGGCCGGCCACTGATATATATACAGTGTGTTTCACTAACTGTGTTTGCCTCTGTAACTTATAAAATAATAGGTAACGGGAAATTTTAATGCGGTAGGTCAACACAAGAAATGTTACACTTTCTGCGGAGCTATGAACATTGTTTATTGTATAATTTTCCAAAGAGTTACAGTACAAAGATATAATTTTTTAAATGGAACAATAGTTTTTTCTATCGTGCATTCAATTCGTTGAAACCAGCTGCATCCAAATCAATTTAAACTACATACCTATCACTGTTAGTTTGGGAGCTACAACCCTTCAAAGTTCCGGGGGCGGAGGCTACGACAGCGTAGCTGACTGGCTGGTGGTCATGAGTCAGTGGGCCGTGCTTGGGCCGGCTTGGGCAGTAAGGGTTCTTAATTGGTATAGGTCAGGTGACCGTCTTATGCAAATGTAAATTAGTCTACTTGAGGTCAGACGCGTTTCGTTTTATTTTAAAGCATCTTCAGTGGTCAACAATACAAGAAAGTACTCAAGAAATATTTCGTTTTACATTATTTGTTAGACTTTTTTTCGAAATTCGATCGATAACAATTCTAATGAAACAGAGTTATTTGATTCTGAATAAAATGGTCTACTAATTTATGTTGTCGTCTTCATTTGTGTTTTGTATGCATTGCCACTTGCTGTCACTGTTTATATTTACACTATTTACAATTACACCTTCTTATACGAGTTTTGGAAAACTTGCCATTTATGTGACCTGACAATGTGTGTATGTATGTGTTATTCGTTTACAAGTTCTTTTGTTCGCACTACAACCTTTGTTTGTAATTCTATCGGATCAAACTGCGTGGTCATCAGTACGTAGCTTAAAAACTACTTAAACTAAGGTAAACTAACCTAACGACAAAAACACACCCATGCCCCAGGGAGGACTCGAACCTCCACGGCGAGCAACCGCGCGCTCCGCAGCGAGACGCTTCAGATCGCTCGGCTACTCCACGGCTGCTCGTACTACAACCGCTACTACAGAAAGTAGTTATACAAGTGATTTTACAAGGTTATTGACAGTAAGTAAAAAAAAAAAAAAAGTTGTACAACTGACGCAGAAAAAGTAAATTGTAAAAGAAAACAGTTATTTAGAACTAAAATAGCAGTATCGGTTTTAACCGTTCTGCTTCCTTCATCCCAACTTCCAAGGATGGAGACTGGTATATTCGAGATTAAAGTTACGACTACACCTCACCTGCTTTACGAAATCGATTGCAGATGTTGCAGATTACGCGGGGAGAATATGCCTATGAGCATTTCCGCCGCTAATTACCTTTCCTACGAGTTATTAGTTCGCAGCAGTAATTGTAGTCGGTAGAGCGAGCAAAGTGGGAAGGCAGGGCGAATACCCCGAATCGAGCCGGAGTTGCGGGAAGACGGCGGCGCGGCAGGGCGCAGCGTCTGCGGGGCAGGAAATTGCCGGAGATGCTCGGCCCGGGGCCTGTAGCAACAGTGCATTAGCGCTGACAGGTGAGGCCGGCTGGCACTTGTTGTGGATTTACGAGAGTCACGCGAGACAGCCGCAGCCGCGCCTGCGAGTGAGTGGGTGGGGGCGGCGGGGGTGGGGCGCGAGGCTGCGCAGGCCACGCCCTCGCCGCGCTTTGTAATCATTTCGGAGCCGTCACGCCGCCGTCCGCCGACAATGACCAGGCTCGATTCGTTCGGACTCCCCCCAGAACCGGTCGGCACAGACAGACTTGTTCGGCCGGGGCGCACTAACGCCACGATCAAAGTGCTGCCAGCCACTTTGGCGGGCTGCTTTGTGCTCCGCGAAACGTTATTAATATTCTGTTCTGGCTCGGAAAGAGAACGTCTGCTAGCACAACAGCAGTTAAACGTCTTTCATGGTTTCGCTGTGATTCAAAAGAAGAAATGAGGATTACAGTTTCATGCCAGTGGGCACTAACTACACTGACTTTTTTTTTTTAAAAAAAGGTCGCAATGACGTGTTTTACGGCCCACTTTAGATTTGTAGTTTTATAAGATTTTGCAATCATTTTGGATCAAAATAATAATCTAAATAATAATAAATTATTAATTTAGGTAGTGGTGGGTTCCGAACCACCGACATTGAGCGTCATAGTCCAACGCCTTACCCACTACGCTACGGCTATCAAATAAAAGGTGAGTCTTTTAATCTCTTACTATTGATGGCCGTTGTTAACTGATGCTAATATGGCATTTTTAGACACTAGATTATCATTTATCGTACGAAGAACGATGTGTTTTTCTTAATTCTTCAGTGCGCCATTGTTTTGAAATGACAACGTGTAAGTTACTATAAGAAAATCATCAAATACGCAACGCGAGATGGCTTATGCCAGATAGTTCTGGTCGAGGAATGTCACGTGACATCTCCGAACGACTGGTTTTCGATGGAAGGTGTCAAATCTCCGTTATTTTTGCAAATATGTCTCAAACGATACGAGATATGAAAAAAAAAAAAAAAAAAAAAAAACATAAAGGAGCTAAGTTGTAGAGAATTTTCTCCTCTACCAATTAGGTTATTAAATTTTCGTGTCAGATGAACGGTTCGTTTGCAATTACATTACAAACGGCTTTTTTTTTTTTTTTTTTTTTTTTTTACTACTACCGTATTTTTTGCCCGAAAAATTTGAAGAACGGAGTTTCTGGTCATTTCTGTAAAATTTGGTGGTGATAGGTTGAACGGTTCGTCTTAAAAACAGTGAACACGTTAGGGACGGACAGACAGACACACACACATCCCAAAATCTCCTTTATTTTTGCAAATATCTCTGAAACGCTACGAGATATGAAACAAACATAAGAGAGAAAAGTTGCAGAGAATTTTCTCCTCTACAAATTTGGTTATTCAATTTTCGTGTCAGATGAATAGTTAATCCGTTATTTTCATTTAAATTTCGTGCTGTCAAAAGAAGACCGCAAAGGACCACTTTTAGTGTTACTACCGTAACCTAAAGTGGGCCAAAAATTGGGGATAAGGTCAGATATCATACACAATATACATAAGCTAACTGTTTTATTCAGGTATTTGTTACAATTGTAATTTGTGTGCGATATCTATATCTACATGGAATCTCTGCAAGTCACACTGAAGTACATGGCAAAGGGATCATCAAACCACCTTTACGATATTCTTCTACAGTTCCATTCTCTAATAGCTCGCGGGAGAAAGGAAAACCTAAATGTTTCTGTTTTCAATCTAGTGTCTCTTACTTTATTCTGATTTTCATGTCTGCTTATGTAGGTGGATGCTAATATAATAAGTTCGAATGCTGAAAAGAAAGTTGGTGAGAGAAATTTCGCAAATAGATTTCTAAGCAATAAATAACACCTTTCTTTTAATGATTTCAACTCCAACTCGTGATCTTTTCCGTGACACTCTCTCCCCTATATCGCGATAGTACAAAACGAGCTGCCATTTTCTGAATTTTCTCTAAATAGTCCTGATATGGATCCCACAACGCGCAGTAATACTCCAAAATAGGACGCACAAGTGTAGTATAGGCAGTTACTTTAGTAAAACTGTTGCATCTTCTAAGTGGTCTGCCAATGAAACGAAGTCTTTGGTTCGCCTTCTATACAATATTTTCAATGTGTTCTTTTTCAATTTAGGTTCTTCGTAAATGTTACTCCTAGGTATTTAGTAGATACAGTAGTATATTTTCATGTGTCTTTAATTGATCTTTACAGGGACTCATTCCCCGCTAATACATCGGAAGGCCAGTACCCCCAGGAGGTTAACGGTTCTTTCGTGCATACGTGCGTGGCAAGCCCCGAGCTAATGAATATTTCTCCCCAATTTCCTCCCTGGACTGCATTTCCTTTCTTTTCCACTCCCTTCCAATTCTCCCGCCTTCCCCTCCCCATCGGGGTAGTGATGACGTTAGCAGTTTGGTCCGTCTTGTCCCAACCAACCAGCCAGCGGCCACTACAGTTGTACACCTGCGTGGCATGAATAGTTCGTTATCAGTCATCTCCTGAGAGTTATTTGGCAGTTCTTCCTCGAGTGCAATATTCAGCTCTTAAAACATTGTGGGAGGTGCTGGTGTGCCTGCAATGCTTGCCAAGTTCATCCCAGACATACACAATTAGGGTTAAGTTCGGTGAACAGGGCTGGCCACTCCATTCGTTGAAATTCCTCAGCTTCAAACATTTTGCCTACCAGGGCAACTATGTGGGGATAAGCGTTATAGTCCACGAGAAGTAACACATATCCTGTAGCACTAGCGTATAGAAAATGGTCGAAGAATTTCGTTTACCAATACTGAGCCCCAGTACACGATTCGTCCACTACTATGATATGGTGATGTTTCCTGCGCATAAGCACAATTGTATTGAGTTCCACGTTCTCTACAGATGAGGAAACGACGATTGTCCGGCTGAACACAAGATCTGGACTCATCTGTGAGCTGAACGACTGTAATCATCTTGTTTCTGCTCTCTGTATCTGCGTGCTGTACGGTGTCGTTGCTTTATTGGGGAACACACCATATATGCATGATGCGTTGCAACTGAGTGGCATTCAGCCTCCTTTTTCGACGGGCTCTTAAACGGATTTAACGGTCGTCTCCTGCTGATGTTACCCGTGGTCGACCTTGGTCTTACCTACTTTGAACCGTTTCTGTTGTCTGAAATCGCGACCAGATCCTGGAAATTACAATCTCGGACAATCCAATAACTGCAGTAACCTCCCTCTGTATCTCTCCCGCTTTCAATCTTCCCATATCTCTGAGTCCAAATGATGTAATTCGTTTGGTAAACATCTGTCAAAATCTACACCCTCTGCAGCATCTTTCTGTTATTACCACCATCTCTGTTGCCGTAATGTTGTCTCCACTCCGTAGATGCCGATGACAATATTTCAGAACCTTGATATGTCAATTGATCCCATAAATGTTTTAACCAGTGTACGTCATGGGGGAGACTGGAAAATTTAAGACTGAAGGGAATTCTAAGCCGCGTGTCGCGATTGTTACGCAGTTTCTCTGATCAATAATTTCATAACGACCGACCCTAGCACGCCTTCCTTCAATTCACGTCTTATCCCATTACTACTGCGCACTGCCCTGCCCAACATCCTTATTATGTGTGGTGTTTCATCAATATCCATATCAGTTCCAGGATGGTGTGACTCTGCATTGAAATTATCAGTAGTCTGCTTCGTCCTAATTAGACTACTCTTCATCCAGTATGCCAACCCATAGAGGACAGGAGATATCTATATTCCATTAAGGAGATAATCATAAATCCATTATAAAACATAACTTGATTAAAATCATATGGAGACAGGAAAGTGATGAAATCAGTGTTGCCATTGCTGGTTATAAGGCCTGCTGCCCCTGAGGCATAGAAACAAAGAGGTTCGGGATAGTTTTCCGGACATAGCAGTCCAAGCTGTTTCTTCGTACTGCTGAAGTATCAGAGGGTGTTTCATAATGGGCCAGTCGTTCACAATCATCCACCTTTCGACAGAGGACACGGAAGTCAGGACAGTAAGATAACTAACTAGAACACTCGAGTAACTTCCCGTTGCACCTTATCTTGTTCCAATGAGACCATCGGCAAACTCTAATTGAAGGTACGGGACGATAACATGCTACTACACCGCCATTTAAGAGGTGTTATGATCGCTTATTGGTTTGCTGGCAATGCATACAGGGATAATGTCAGCGCACCATAACCCGAATATCCGTCAAGTATAAGGCAACAGTTAAGCAGTCTCCAAACTCTAAAACAATGTCATCCATTCGGTTGTCCATGAGACTTTGATAGTAGTTCATCGCATCATTACCGATGTAAACGCCTGAGGTACTGACAGTGGTAATCGCACGAGTAGACACCTCGTGAACACTCAGTTGTAAGCGACTTCTAATGGTACATGTGCACAATATTTATGTCGAAATTTCTATAGATTACCATCCTTTCACGATGAAACACTGAAACGTGCTCTGTAGATATTCATCTTCTGCACAGCTTATGGGAATATTTAATTTATGAAACATTCATACTGGTACATTTTCCGATTTAAGTTTATTCCTGGTTTCTTCCCGAAATTTCCAAAATATTCCTTACCATTTAGTTCATTAAATAATTAACTGAAATTGTTAATGTATTCAAAATGTTTTATATGTAAGGTTTCTCAGTTTACAGTTCAGGGTTATTACTATTTCTCCATTACCCCCCACAATGTATGATCCTATGTAAAAGTTCCTGATGTATCATTTATTTGCCGAAATCGTTAACTGTTTAAAGATCCAGGATTTTACAGATGGTGGGTTTGCTCGTAGTTGGGAACTCCAACGTCAGGCGGTTAATGGAGCCCGATTGGGAGTGGCTGTTAAACAGGGGAAGAAGGAGAACTTGCACTTCATGTGCATACCGGGTGGAGTCATTCCTTATGTGGAATGGGTCCTTCCATATGCCATGAAGCGTACGGGATGTAACCAGTTGCAGGTGGTGGCTCACGTCGATACAAATGATATGAATCGTTTTGAATCTGAAGAGATTCTCGCAGGTTTTGAGCGACTGTCTGAAGTGGTGAAGACAGCCATATTACTTCTATTATGTCCGCTTCCTTAGTTCAGTGGATAGCGTGCTAGATTACCACGCAGGGGGCCCGGTTTCGATTCCCGGTCGGCTTGGGGATTTTCTCCACCCGGGGACTGGTTGTTGTGTCGTCTTCAACATCATTTCATCATCACTAACGCGCAAGTCACCCATGTGGCGTCACCTAATGACTTGCTCCAGACAGGCCGAACACGATCCCAGCTGGGATCTAACGGCCAGAAATGCCCCGCGACACCATCATCACTTGCATTATGAAAGCAAAGCTCACCATCTGCAGTATAGTTGACAAAACCGACTATGGACCTCTGATGCAGAGCCGAGTAGAGGGTCTCAATCAGAGGCTCAGGCGGTTCTACGATCGTGTGGGCTCCAGATTCCAGATTCCTCGATTTGCGCCATCGGGTGGTGGGGCTCTGGGTTCTGGTGAATATGTCAGGAATCCAAAACACGTAGTAATCAGCTACACGGATAGAAGTAGCTGTGAAAGCGATTTTTTTAGGTTAGAGGGCCTTGGGAACACATAGAAAGGGTTTCAATATCCAAGGGTACAGATCAAAGATAGAACGAACACAGAGCTAAAAAGCATTGGTCTTACATTTGTAAATTGTCGAAGCTGTCTGAAGAAAATGCCAGAGATCCAGGCATTAATAGAAAGAACTGCATCTCAAATCACTATAGGTACCAAAATCTGGCTAAAGCCGAAGATAAGTTCAGCTGAATTTTTTACAAAGGGACAAATGGTGTTCAGGAAAGATAGATTGAATAAAATAGGTGATGGCGTATTTAGGTGGTTTATCCAATAGCGAAATTGAAGTATCTTGCTCCTGTGAGTTGGTTTGGGTCAAGGTTATACCTGACAACCAAAATAAATTAATAATTGGTGCTTTTTATCGACACACTGACTCAGGCGATTCTATTGCAGAAAATCTCAAAGGAAGTTTGGATAAAATTTCAAAAACGTACCCAAAGCAACAATTTTAATTGGTGGCGATTTTAACCTACATCGATAAGTTGGTGAAAATACATGTTCAAGACCGGAGGCAAGTATAAAACATCGTCCGAAATTGTATTGAACGCATTCTCCGAAAATTATCTTGGGCAACTATTTCATGAACCCACTAGAATAGTAAATGGTAGTGAGAACATACTTGACCTCCTACCAAAAAATAATCCGGAGCTAATAAAGAACATTAAAACCAGACACAGTTGTTGCAGCGAGACAGTATATAGAACTTTCCAAATCCACCAAAATTACAAAGAAAGTATATTCACTCAAAAAAAGAAAAAAGAAGAAAAAGAGATAAAATTCAATTAACGTTTTCCACGGCGGAGTAGCTGAGCGCAGTGAGGCGATATGCTCCGTTTCGCGAGGCCCTTTTCCATCGGAGATTCGAATCCTCCCTCGGGCATGAATGTTTGTGTTGTCTTTATATTAAAGTAGTTTATAAGTAGTTTGTAAGTTTAGGGACTGATGATCCCGCAGTTCAATTCCAAACGATATAGAAAACCATTGAGAAAGTCATACCAAACAAATTAACAATAGAGGGTATTGACCCGCCATGGTATAAAAAAACATGTTACCTTGAAAGTTGTTAATAATAAAAAATTGTAATAAATGTTATTGATCAAAATAATAATGTATAATGTTTGGTATTGTAATTAAAATAGTACTGTTTAGTATTGTACTCGCAAGTTGTCAATAAAAATTACATGACTGTACTTTAGTGACTTCTCAAACAATTGTGTCGTTGTGTGTGAATGGATAGCTGTAAATGAATGTGCACTATAACTCAAACTTGCTAATCTGACTGAACACTTTATCCAATTAGTTAAGCAAGACTTTGAACAAAAATATGAAGTAAAACCAATTCTGACCATGTGACTTTATTCAAAGAATGAGTAGTTTGACCTCCGGTAAGAAATAATCTGTTTCATTAAAGACTACAATTGTTTGGACAATAGGACACCATCTTGCTGCAGAGCTGACCAATTGCCAGTTTAGAGTTCGGCACTGATTTTATGGCCTACCTGTGCAACTGCCCTCAGAATTATTGCAAAAAATTCTGCTGTTGCAAGGTCAAAAACTAACTGCAGAATTCGCAGAAGTGCAATGCGAACCCACTAACTACACAAATACTAATTTTGTACATCTCTGTAGCATTTAAAACAAATAATTAATTTGGTTTCGGGAGAATGACACGAAACATGAACTCAATATTGCACAAAAATGGTGATTACAAGTTGGAAATGTCTTACGTAGATCTTTCCAGAAACTGATTTATCTCTACCGTCATTTTCAACAAAATAAAAATCAGCTACTACATTATAAAATGTAAATAAAAAAATCGAAATTGTCTATATCCCACTTCCTCATCTTTATTTTTTAAACACTAATACTAAATTCCTGCACTATACTTTTGATTATTTTAAAGAATGGACATAAAAGACGAAAATTAAACCCTTCATGTTGAATGTCTATTAGAGATGGACTACAATTACGCGAAGTGACAAAGAATGAAAGGTTACCTCCCCTTACCTTTATTCCACATATTCTCATAATTATCACACGTAAAAGATTCAAATTATCAAAGCTCACAGTCCAATTTGCGACTACATTCCAAGGCTGCTTGCACAACACTAATACTGCTCACCCGTCGGAGGTCGACGAGCAAATTCAGTAACCTCAAACGCGGAGCAGCGCACACCAAAGATTGTCCTCGAAAAGCCAAAGACATTTTTACAGGCATTCAACGTTATTAACATTGCATACCTACGTTTCAAGATCACTGTTACAAAAACAAAGACAAATGCATGCCAATTTTAAAAAATCCCCAATGCTGGCAATCTTTATAGATGCTAGAAATTTAGCTGGAACTTCGATGCGAAAAGCTTCCAATAGTTTCCACAACGAAACACTGCCACGTAACTAGGTAGAGAATACTAAGAAATTCTGGTCGTATGTAAAGTATACTAGCGGTAAAACACAATCAACACCTTCATTATACGACAGAAATGGTGATGCTGCTGCTGACAGTTTTGCTGAAGCAGAATTGCTTAACACAGCTTTCCGAAATTCCTCCACTAGAAAAGACGAAGTAAATACTCCAAAACTGCCATCACGCATAATTTAGAAGTCAGGTTCTTTTCAGTGTATGCGTATGTAACAGCCCCATACCTATCATAAACAACGCTTTCTCAGCGAACATTCCGTACAGAATGAGTGGAATGTTGCACAGGTCACTCCAATATTCAAGAAAGGCAATAGGAATGAACCGCAGAATTACAGGCCTATATCATTATCGTCGCTTTACCGCAGGATTTTAGAACATATACTTTCCTCAAAAATTATGAACTACCTCGAAGGGGACGAATTATTAACCTCTAGTCAACACGGATTCAGAAAGTATCGTTCTTTTCAAACACAGCTAACTGATTACTCACATGATGTGATGAGTGCACTCGACAAGGGATGTCAAAGAGATTCCGTATTTCTAGATTTCCGGAAGTACTTTGCGTGCTTATGGGATATCGGCACAGTTGTGCCATTGGATTCGTGATTTTCTGTCACAGTACGTTGTCATGAACGGTAAGTCATCTAATAGAACAGAAGTGATATTTGGCGTTCCACAGGGAAGTGTTATAGGGCCCCCTACTGTATCGTATTTCATGAACGATTTAGACTGTTAGACTGTTCCCATATGATTCTGTCACTTATCGGTTAGCAACGTCACACAAAGATCAAAAGCAACCGCAAAATGATCTAGATAAGGTATCTGCAAGGTTAGAAAATTAGCAATTGACTCTCAATAATGAGAACTATGAAGTCATCGATATGGACACTAAAAACCGTTAAACTTCATTTACATGATAAATTAGTCCAAACTAAGGTCCGTAAATTCAACTAAATACCTAGGAGTAACAATTACAAACAACTTACATTGGATAGAACTCATAGAAAAATTTGTAGTTAAGGCGAACCAAAGATTACGTTTCATTGGCAGGAAAGTTAGAAGATGAAACTTCTACTAAAGAATCTGCCTACACTGACTTGTGCGTCCTATTTTTGAGTACTGCTGCGCATTGTGGGATACACACCAGGTGGAACTGACGGACAATTTAGAGAAAATTCAGAGAAGTGCAGATCGTTGTGTATTATCGCGATATATGGAAGACAGAGTCACTGAAATGATGCACGAGTTAGGGTGGAAATAATTAAAAGAAAGACGTTATTTGTTGCGGCGATACGTATTCGAGAAATTTTTTGCACATAACTTTGTCTTCGCAATGCGAACATATATTGTTAGCACCCACCTACTAAGGACAGATGTTCACAATAATAAAATAATAGAAATCAGATCGAAACCAGAACGATTTAGGTGTTCCTTTTTCCCGCGTGCTATTAAAGAATGGAAATACAGAGAAATATAATGGAACTGGCTCGATGAACCCTCTACTATGCACTTTAACGTGACTTGCAGAGTATCCATTTGTACAGTGAATAAGATGTCAAGAAAATTATGCAAAAATATACAAATTTTAGTTAATATTGTTTCCCAAAAATAAAAAAGTTGACCTTGTATCTTTGTGTATACTTTTGTTTGAAACCTTGTTTACTGGACAAATAGTTAACCAGATTGTATCTTGCTGCCCTCTGGGGCATTTTCGTTCTTGCTTTTCTGCTTACGTCCTTGTTGCATACGAGAACAGTCTGTCTTGCTTAAGGCACCACTCTGTACTTGATGATAAGTCAAAAACTGTTATACATGGGTTATAAGGCCCTGTTCTTCTATTTTCTATGGGACCTGAGGTATGTCGAAAGTTTGGTTTACGCTATTTCACTTTTAAACTTGACGGGAACAATGTTCAAATTGGTAATGTTTTCTTGTTTGTCATGCCAGGGAGGCGGTCTAAATATTTTTGGTGAAGTAGACAATATCTTTAGTTTTAACCGCAAATTTACTAACAGTGATGACTGGTATCAACTCATTTCTGAGTCATCTTCGGATCAGTTTAAACTGATCCGACGATGACTCAGAAAAGATTTGAAACCGGTCATCACTGTTAATAAATTTGCGGTCAAGATTATTGATACTGTGTACTTCAATTTAATTTTTTCTTTGTTTTTGTATTTTGTTTAGATTTTCAGATGATGGGCATCGCCCGATACGCGTAAGAGGAATAAAGAATTCACCACCATCTGGATCTTCATCATTACTGCAGCCCAACAGCCTTTTTAATTTTTATAAAGTCCTCTTCACCCCCGTTTAGCCAAGTAAAGAACTCAGGACTGTGCCGTGTTTCAAATCAACATTACACATGTCTATTCCTTACTAACTAGAAAAGAGTTGCATTAGTTTTCATTGTTTCCTCAAAATGCCAAACACTTCCCTGTCTCTAAGAACGGCGCAATCTTATCTACCAGTGAACGAGAATGTGACAGTTGAAACCTTGTCGTGTGGGGTAAACAGTGACGATAAGCGCGGGGTTTGAGAACCAGGCAGCACAAAATTATTTGGAACGTTACTTCATCTATATCTACATCCACATCTACGTTGTATATTTACGGCATCTACAGCGAAACTGTTGTGAGCAGTAGACTTCTTTTCGTTTCATCGTGTGTGTGTCGGAGTGAGACGGGAGGGGGTCAGTTACAAAACGCTTCGTAAACATCCGAAATTACATGCAAACTATGCTTCAGGTCCCTAACTACTATTTTCCAGTAATTGGCACATACATCTGGGCATTCTTACGCGGTGGCCTCTCATTATTTATGACGTCATATCTCCTGAGCTAGCCGGCCGCGGTGGCCGAGGTGACTGAGGCGCTCCAGTCACGGTCAGCACGGCCACTGCGGTCGGGGGTTCGAATCCCCCCTCGGGCATGGATATTTGTGCCGTCCTAGTTTGTAAGTAGTTCATAAGTAGTTTGTAAGTTTAGGGACTGATGACCCCGTAGTTAAGTCCTATAAGCTTAACAAACATTTGAACATTCTCCTGAGCTATGTGTCGTGCTCTTTTGTTTCTAGGTCAGGAAACTTCGTGGGCGTACGGTGAACAGTTCACCGAAGTTTCATTGCAATCGAATGGATGGTTTATGAACACACAGAGAACATACAAACATTCATTTATATATTTGTAGATTAGTACACTAGCAATTTTAATAAAATACTCTGGTAATATTTTCAAACAACCTTGAAAATTAACTTTTTAAACTATTTAGCACAGATGTTTCCTTATTAGAAGTTAAAACCAGGCAGCATTGCTAAAATAACAATTTATCTTCGCAATCCAAGCCTTCTCGAAGCCTCATCGACTTCTACATCTACATAGATACTCTGTAAATCACATTTAAGTTTCTGGCACAGGGTTTATTTCTCTATCGTGCCATTCTCTAATAATGCGCGGGAAGAAATAATACCTAAATCGTTTCGTTTTCGATCTGATTTCTCTTATTTTATTGGGTTGGTCATGTCTCCCTAGCAAAATATGTTTACATTCAGAAGTAAAAGTAATTTCGCAAATAGAACTCGCCGAAACGAATAACGTCGTTCTTTTAATGATTTCCACTTCAAATTGTGCGATAAAACAAAACGGGCTGCCCTTCTCTGAACCTTCTCAGTGTCTTCCGTCAGTCTCACCTGGTGAGGGTCCCACACTGGTCAACAGTACTCCAGGAGAGGACGCTGGTGGAGCTGTTTCAACTTCGTAGCGTTCTGTCAATGAAACGTAACCTTTGGTTCGCCTTCCCCACAAGATTTTCTATTTGATCGCTCCAGTCTAAGTTGTACGTAATTGTAACTCCTACGTATTTGTTAGAATTTACGACCTTAAGGTTTGACTGATTTATCACGTAACTGAAGTGCAGTGGATTGCTTTTAGTGTTCATCTGTAGTACTGCACATTTTTCATTATGTAGTGTTAATTGCCAATTTTCGCACCATGTATAAATTTTGTCTAAATAGCTTTGTAGTGTCCCTTGATCTCTGCTGACTTCACTAGCCGATAAAAGTCTTCATCATCCGCGAACAGTTTAAGGAAGCCATTCAGTTTGTCTCCTAAATCGTTTATAAAGGAAGAGTAGGGGACCTATAACGCTTCCCTGGGGAATGCCAGATATCACTTCTATTTTACTCGATTACTTACCGTCAATTAATACGAACTGTGTTCTTTCTGATAGAAAATCGTGAATCCAATCGCACAATTGGGGTGATATTCCATAAGCACGCAATTTCTTTAGAAGCCGCTTGTGAGGAACAGTGTCAAATGCCTTACTGAAATCCAGAAATATGAAATCGATTTGAGATCCCTTGTCGATGACATAACTTCATGTGAATAAAGGCCCTTGACGGATTGAGAGTCAGATCTTTCACAATCCCTAGAATACACTTATAGCCGAACATGAGCACATCCTACTAACGCTGAAGAGACAACGAATACATTATCTCTATTCATATATATTACGCAACAGCCAATGATGCCCGTTTCGAGTACCTGCCGAGTAAAGATCTATTGCCTCTCAGTTTTGTGACTACATTAAATCTGTGACAACTGATTGTGCTTAGTTAACACTTTATTTAGGTACTGCGTTCAATTACACAAATTTATGGCGTTTGACACCTCGGAATTACACAGTATTACCTTTAGTGGTTACATCTCAATAACAATATGAACGTAATGCAACCATCGTGCAGTGCTAAATTTGTCATTTATATCCGGGTTGGGTTATCGGTCTTCTAAACTCGTTCTAATGAAAACGCAAGCGTTTTACGTCTCTTTATACCTAATCGAGATCCGCTCAGATATATAAGCTGTGGCTGCTCAACAGTGGGTTCAGATTCAGATCACGAATAATAACTCGTCATGAATTTTATTAGGTATACGACTTGTCACTCATTGTGATGAATTTTAATTTACACGTGTTACTGCCTCTTCTTCAATAAGGTGAATTCTAATATTAGTTGAGGGAGTACATTGGTTTACATCTTCTCTTACTGCCATAGGGAGCAATGTTTTCCAGTGTCTCTTGTGACACCATTCTGTATAGTGAAGTGACTGTACCCTATAGGTGATTGATGTTTAGATGACCTGCAACGCTAGTTGGGTTGCATTCGGCAGTGACCCACTTTGTTTCCTGTCAAGTGCACCGGTTCTTTTATTCTCCCCTAAGTGATTCACGTCAGTACAGGACTGGATGACCACAATAGTTTACGTCCATTAATAGTTTTGAACGTGCATATATGTGTGTCTGTGCGTGTCTATATGTGTGTGCGACCATTTCCGAAACAACGAATGTGAGCCATGCAAGTCTGCACCAAGTTTGAGCTTTGAATGGAATCCTCTAACTGAAATAATGAATAAAATGTGCTGGAACACTACGACCACTAACGGGCGGATAATTCCTCTCGTGAGAGACATGCTACAGTGGTCGGTACTGGGGTGGTGACCACTGTGTGTGTTGGGGGGGGGGGGGGGAGGTATTGCGGACAGCCCAGTTAGCTAGTAAAGAGGACACTTGGGTTCTAACTCCTCTCCGGCCCTGACTTTCAACTTTCCCCGTTGATTAAATTCAGTGCTCACTGGCAGCTAATATCGTAAATTCATGTGTATCTTAAACCCTTATAAAGTTGCATTGATTTTGATTCGTCTATATGTTTGCCTCATATATTGGTAAAACTACATATTTTACACATGTTATGTCAAGCATTAGTAATTAGATGCTATACATAAATTTTACAAAAACGTTTCTACTGCAAATGTGTCACATTGTCATTATAATTCAGTCATTTTTCATTATTATATTGCACATGGTCCTCAAATAAAATTTAGAGGGTTACTGTTCTAAGCGGCCGTTAAATAATCTTCTCTATGTCTCCATACACACATCATCGTAAGTTACAATTTTTGTTATTAAATCTACATATATACTCCTCAAACCACCGTAAGGTGCGTGGCAGAGATTACACTTTACCACTACTAGACATTTCCTTTCCTGTTCCACTCCCAAACAACTCCCAGGGGAAAAAGAATGTCTATATGCCTATGTGCGAGCACTAATTTCTATTAACTTGCCTTTATGACTTTTACGCGAAATGTGAGTAGGTGGCACAAGATCGTTCTGCAGTCAGCTTCAAAGTCAGGGCCTCTAAATTTCCTCAACGGAATTTCTTGAAAAGAACGTCGTATTTCCTCCAGCGATTCCCATTTGATTTCCCAGAGCATTTTGTGACACTTGCGCATTGGTCGAAACTACCGGTAACAAACCTAGTTGCTCGCCTCTGAACTGCTTCCATGTCTTCCTTTAAACTGATCTCCTGCGAGTCCCAAACACTTGAGAAATATTAAAGACGAGGTCCTACAAACGTTTTATACGCGATCCCGTTTACAGATAAAGTACATCTTCCCAAAATTGTCCCAATAAATCTAAGTCGGCTGTCCGCCTTACAACTCTACTTACATGTTCGTTCCATTTCATATCGCTCTGGAACGACGCGACTGTATCAAATAGCTCACTAATAATGCTGTATTTGAACATTATCTTACTGTTTTTCCTACTCATGTTCATCACCTTACATTTTCTACATTCACTGCTAGTTTTCAATATTCACAACTTCAAATTTTGTCTCAGTCATCCTGTACGGTATTACAGTCAATTAATTACGACACCTTCCCATACACCACAACATCATCAGCAAACAGCCGCAGATTACAAGTTACTCTGTCCATCAGATCGTTCATGTTGATAGAAAATAATAGCGGTCCTATCACACTCCCTTCAGGCGAGCATAATTTTTGTGTTGCAGTTTTACTGTTAAAAAGCTAACTTATAACGTTTCATACTGTAATATGCACATGCTGTATTTGTAACAGATATAGTAGATCTCTTTAACATTAAACCGAGATGTGGTACTGAGTTCTCAGTGTACACAGCGATAGGTGGTATCTGGTAGCCGATCACTTTCACTCTTTAATGGCTTTAACGCTGAGAACCAGTTTAATTTTCAATGTATTGACCTTAACTGTGACAACATAATATGTATCGGTAAAGTATACATTAAAAATTCTACATCACTACAATGTTTAAGAAAACGAATTAAATTCCTTCACTGCAAAGTATATGAATTTCTATTTGCTCTTATATATTTCTCTGTAAATAGACTGATTTCATCTACATAATGTCTGTTTTAATATCACCTTCATTTGATCAACGTCGTAAAAAGAAACACGTAACGAGGAGAAAATATTTAAGAATTAATGACTAAGGCAAGAGTGTATTAGTTAGTACATTATTGATCATTGCACTGTAGAATTGTGCTGTCAGACGGGATGTTACACATTTTTCTGCAATACGGGCGGCCACAGCTCACACTATAATACTGTCAAGAAATGTCAAAAATTCTCCAGAAAATAATCTTGAATATCCTTTAAAAAATTTCAAAATGAATTAAAATCATTTTAAGCATATTAGCTTATAGGTAAAAAGAACCGGTTTCGTACCGCCGTAGTTGTATAGTCAGGTGTCTAGCATTTACTTCAAGGGGTAGATAATATTTTGAGGTCTAACTTCGAAGTTGTAAACCTTTTCCAAAAATTTGTTGGTTGGGTCGCTTTTACTTTTCGAAGGTGACTGGAACCTTGTTTTAGATTCACATAGTCGAAAACCGTAACTTATGGAAGAAAATAATGACTTCTGAAAAATTGTTTACAAAACGTTTAAATATAAAAGAGTATATACTTACTCTCCTCCACAATTCCTCGAAGTTTATAAAAATTTTCTTGAATCACCCTGTGTTCAAAATGTAAGCATACGACGTTTATGTACCGTTCCGCGAGTATATCGTTGCAGGAGTATCGATATAGCCGCGGTGCCTTGGCATTAGGAACTTTGGAGGGGCGCGCGCGCGCTTTCTTGTGGTGATGCCGGGGAGATAGAGTGCCGCATACACGGAAAACGTGTGTTTGGTCGCAAGTATCGCCGCGTGCCGGAGCACTTTTTGTCGACCGTTTCATAGTAAGGGAAAGATATGAGCTTTTCTGGCAGTTCTCCTCTCCGCCTGTTTACTGCCTGGTGTAAGTGCACCAACATGAGTGGGCGTTGTATCCCGCCAAGTGTAAAACTTGCTTTCTGAACGATCTGCCTGAGACGTAAACCTTTTGAAAGTCCTTCTGTTACGACTCTCTAGTACAATGCACGCTTACCGACCTAGCTGTATTTGTGGGGCAGTAACTGGTTGGTGGGTGACTCGACTAAAGTCTAATAACATTGTAAGGATATCTATTTGTGTGTGGAGTCGATGCCATTGAAGCGGTTAAATAACATTACTCAGAGTGAAGTCACTGGCTGTGACTAACGGTCGTTCCAAGTTTCAAGTGATGTTGTCGGATATATTTAATGCTGCACGAAACATTGTACTGACTTAAGGGTAGCTTAATCTACACTCCGTGAAGCACTGAAGTCCGTTCGATTTTACGTCAGCCTGTGAAGTGTATCAACGAATGTGAAGGAGTCCTTGATGCTTGTTGACGGTGGAGTGTGTATGCTGGCGGCTGCGTCACACGCTAAGGTTACTGTATTTGTTTGTTTTTTACGTAAAATCCTTAATGTGTTGCCTGGAGGGCGCTGCAGTGCTGTTGTGGCAGTACCAATAATTACCGGTTTCAATGCCCGACTCTGAAGCTAATAGCCTATAACTGTCTTGTACGCCAATTTGTTGACATTCCTTGTGCCTTACTCGACTATTGAACTGTTGTTTCAAGCGGAGGCTCTGTTGTTTGGTCTATAGAGATAGTCGTTAGTTAATTGCTGTGTTTTGAAATTTTAGTTTTCATTTTCGTTCATGCTTGAAGAGGCAGTTAATTTACACTCATTGCATTTTTTTTTATTGTGGTGAGTACTCATGTTTCCAGATCCATTCAGCTTCATAGACCAAATAAGTTAAACTTCTTCAGTATACTACACTACTAGTATCTCGAGTTTCATATCCGTTTATCCTCAATGGGTCCACTAACTAGGTCTTGTTCGGTACACATTTATCTGTAGTTAATATCCACTTTTCATATCCATTCTTGCTTCAAGTCCCAGTTAACCTTATTACTGTAGTGTTTTTGACTACAAGGTGTATGCAAGATTTCAGATCCTTTCGTATTACAAATTGTAATATGTTCGAGATTTTCATTTCCATTTACGTTCAGTGAATCAGTTTTATATGAAATTGTTAAGTAGATGGATTAATATCACGTATAAGAATTTTATTTACATTTGCAATTTTTTGTTTTGGCTAATTATTTGTTCTATTAGCACGGAGATTGTGCTGCTAGTTAGTGTTGTTGAAACGACATAGAAAGGTGCTGAATGTTCCAACTGGTTCTTATGATCAGATTCTGCTGCGGTTAATAAGTGAAGGCAGATGTATGGCGACTTACCTGGATGCAGTGATACTTTGAATATTGTACATAATTGTTATGTTTAACATAATAAAACTGAATGTAAATGTCTGTGATGGTTTGTCAGAAAATGAAATTAAACTGCTAAATTTTAGTTAGTCTTGAGATGCCTAATAAAAGAAAGTTGACATGTTATCAATTGCGTTGTGCCAGCACCTTGCCACTCTCCTACCACGCTGCTCTGTACCTCTCACTTAAACGTTTTGCAAAAGTTTACAGCTTCAACGTTGGAACATAAGTTTTTACCGCCCGATAAAGTGAATGTATTTTACTTAAGGATGCTACATAATTGCGTCAAACTGGTTTTGTTTTCCTGTAGAGAAAGAGGCGTACAAGTCACACAGGAACAAAATTTTTCATCTTTATAACATACAAACATAAATAGCTCAGTAACGAAGTGGGCTGTTTCAATATTTTTCGTTATATTTTATTCGCTTTAATACAGGAGTGGCTTAGAAAAGGAAGAGAATATGGAAGCACAAAGGAACAGCTACAAGGAAAAAAATCTGAACGACGGTTGTTACCCCTGGAAAGCAGACCGTCCAATTGTTTGGGAGGGATGGCCAAATATGACGACGAATGAAGATGTTTGGAGAGAGACAAACCAGCCACCAATCAATATACAAATCAGGGAAAGAAAATGGAAATGGATTGGGCATATGTGGAAAAAACCTTATGAAGCTGTTGAAAAGGTGGCGTTGGACTGGAAACCTCAAGGAGTTAGGAAACGCGGTTGTCCCAAACACACCTGGATAAGAACGATCTAGAGAGAGGCTGCAGAGGATGGGAAAACCTGGAGTGAAGTAAAGAGACTTGCTAGAAATCGCATCAGGTGGAGAAATTTCGTTTCGGCCCTATGTTCCAGAGGGAACGACAGGAACTAAGTCAAGTAAGTCTTGAAGTCTATTTCCACTGTCTCATACAGCTTGCATACCAGGTGAAAGAATTTCTTTAGACTGGCTCTCCTAACGATCAGTTCAGACTCAAATCTTTCGCTGCTTTGTCAAAGCCTTCTCAAAATATCTGATCTCCTACCTCTTCTTCCACTAGTTTTTCTTCCATTTCTAGAATACTTTCCTTTGTGTAGGTCCCGTATATTTTCATTCCACCTTTCAGCCTCACCTTCTTTCTTTAGTACTGGTTTTCCATCTGAGTTCTTGATATTCATGCAGCTGATTTTCTCATTTCTAAATGTTTCTTTTATTTTCCTGTAGGTGGTCTCTATCTATTCTTAGTATCTTCGTTCATGCAACTCGTAATTGTGTATTTGGATGATTATACTGCCTTTTGGTAGATAATTACCGAAAGATTAACACATTTGGTATGTGGTGAAAGTTTGGTTTTAACGTTTCTTTGTGTACTTAAACTGCTTTTATGGGTACTACTAGCTGAAAACCCGGCGTTTCCCAGGTATATATTTGTAACTATTTATTCCACACTACTATATCTGCTCTCTGGTCCTTTGTCTATTTCTTCCTCTTCCCTCGCTGTGTTCATCTTTTCCTCGCATCTATTTTCCTTCTTTTTTGTGTCTTTTCCCTCTTGCGCAGTGTTGGTGTGGTTGAATGTGGAATTGGCACGGTTAATTTCAGTGGCTACAGGCTGCTTCTATGACACCTCTTTCTCCGCCTGCATGAAAAACCACTTTCTTGGTGAACAGTGAAACGGTGGAAAATTTACTGCAATCTGCTCTCTGTCATCCATCATACGGTAGTTTGCTGAAGGTGAAGTGTACATAATTTGATCATGTTCGGAATAAAAACGTAGATTTTGTGAACCCCATAAGTACCCTAATTAAGTAAAGGAGCCGCACGACACACAAAATTTTAAGTAGACAGTGACCTTCGTTTTAATTTTAAGTGAGCAAAATTTAATCATGATCGAAATAAAACTAGATTTTATCGAGGTCCATTGGTAAAGTATCCTCCTCGACGCACCATATGCATCATAGCTCGTGAAATGTGTGTGGGAGGAAGGAACGTAATCAAAATTTTGTTGTCGGGGTGATCAGCACAATAAATACTATAATTACATCTATTCTAACTTATCAAAATATTACAACATAACTTCGGGGGGAGGCGATTCAGCCACTTAATCCCCGCCGCCCCTTGGCTAGGTCCCTGGTCGTTGACGTTTCTTACCCCTACAGCAATAGTTACCTCACGGTGTGGAATATGAGCACCAAATTTGGTTGAAATCGGTCCAGTAGTTTAGGAGAAGGTGTTCAATATTGTCACGGGACTCAGCAGTTTCGCGCATATCGTTGTTTAAAACGCCATATTTCCTGAATAATATATCATACAATGATGTAATTACTCCTATAGCCTGCGTGAAAGTGCAAGGAATATGCTGACTAAGTCTCATCGCAATGAAATACAAACACACAAACATTAATGTTTATATATTAGACTAGCTTAAACTCGCGACTTCGCTCGCGTGTTGGTTGATTATGATAGATAAGCTATCTTTCATTAGTGAGACTAGTAGTAGTGAGACTGGTTTTGAAGGGTGAAATGAAATACCTTTCTTAGGAACAAACATTTTTAATCAACATTCGAATAAAAATATTATGTAAAGTGCTTAATGATTTACAATAAATAATACCTACATTATTCCTTATAGCCTGTGTTGCAATATCTCAACACGTATGTCCATATTCATTTTAGGGCATTCTAGTAAAATACGTTGTTAGTAGTATTGTTTGGATCGTAAATGTAGATACTTTTTGGGTTGCCCATTCTTCAGCAAGCGACGCATAATTGACAATGTGTAAAACATGAGGGCTGTAAATGGATTCCTGCGATGATTAATGATTGTCCTTGACCTTTGTTAATTGTCATGGCAAAAGCTAGACGAACTTGAAACTTAAGTCTTTTGAACTGAAATGGCATTTCTGAAGGGATTAAAGGAAATTCAGCAATAATGATTACAATAATATCACAGATTGATCACTTGATGTAATGCGCGAAACGTCAAATCGATTTTTTTTAACGAGATGTATTACAAGAAATTTCTTTTTTACTGCTTTATTAATTTATTCTTACATTTCCTTACAGAGAAACAGCTGAAGACATTGTAGCACGCATAGACCAAAGATATGGTCTGTGGCATCACATTTCGCTGTATGTAACCTCTTTGCTATAGGGTCCCAAACGTCATCGTTGGCCTTCAGTCCAAATTTTTTTATAATCTGACGAGTTTCAACCACTATATCTTCCACCCCCATATAGCTATCGGTATGGAAATGCTACGGTGTACAACAGGAGACTTCGGACAACAATTACACACAGTTTTCGCTGCAGAGCGAGATACTGAAACACACACACACACACATACATAGAATTTTATATACACCGAAAACTTTCCATCCCAATATACTCAATCCATTTATTACTATCAACCCTCAAGCAGTAATGCAACCAATAAAAGCATTTTCAAAGAGTAAATATAATTTTCAAAGAGTAATTATTGGTCCGCATTTCGCATTATATTCTTCAAATTACTAAATATCTATCAGATCGCTATAAAACCTTGCCTAAAATCTTCCTCAGGTATAAATTAGTAACTGTAAAAATATTCAAGTCTCTGCAACTTGTCGTTCGGACGTGATAAGCGTACACCGAACAGACATTCACATTAATATATATATAGATAGATAGCTATCCGATCGCCATAAAACCTTGCCTAAAGACTTCCCCGTGTAGACATTAGTAACCGTACAAATTTTTAGCTTTTTATGTCTTGTGATTTAGACGTGATAAACGTACACCGAACAGACATTCAAATTTATAGATATAGATTACGACTAACTGTATTTCTGATCTCTATGTGACTCAGCAATGAGCTGAAACTAGTAATTTTGAATAAAAAATAGTGATCAAGACTTCAGATGTGATATCCACTCCATTGAAAAATTTTCAGTTAGTCTCGCAACAAAACATTTTGAGGGAGTTTTCTCGGTAGTTTTTGAAATACTCTTTGTTACATTGGTGTAAACCTTACAGGAAGATTTCTTAGTTTCTCAATTTCCTGAGAAATTGCAACAACCTTCAGCAGTCGTCAAGTCAGTTTTGGAATAAGTAATGAAATCGGCGGAGTGAGAAACTTGCGCTAATCACGTGCAAGTTTGCCGTGGCGGCGACCCCGGCACTGTGCGGCCGCCGCCTGTAGTGCAGGCAGACGCCGTCGCGCGGCCCTCAGGACAGGCGCTGGCGCGGCGCGGCTCCGCCCGTTTTGGCGCGCGCCTTATCTCGGCAAGAAATTCCGGCGGCAAACTGCCCCCAGACGACGTATTTCCTGCCTCTCGCGCCGCCGCCGCCGAGCATTATGCAAACATTTTCTCCCGCCCGGGAACGTCCTGTCTGCCTGGCGCCTCTCTACCATCTCCAACCCCCTCCCCAACCCCCTCCCACCCTCAAACCAGCCAACCTCCGCCCTCCTACTCCCGCACCCTTTGTGTTTCTTCGCGATTCCCGGCCCGGCCGTTCGCTGCTCACTTCCGCCGTTGCCAGGCAACGGAATGTCGGCTTGGGCACCCCGTTAATTAAGTGGTCTTGGCGACGGCGACGAGGTTTCTTACCGACGCTATGCTAAAGTCACACTGTGCGTGCGAAACGCCTCCAATCGGCTTGGCGGTGCAATTTCCCGTTCTACGTAAGGTTGGCTCACGTATTATTGACAGAAATTCGCCTACCAATTTGTGTTAACCTGTAACGAGTTCTGACTATTGAATAGCACTGAGATGTCAACCACTCCGTTAAAGTTGCGTAAAATACTCTCGGTTTTATTTCCTTTATTGTGTTTTATGCCAGTACACAGGCAGGCTGGCAGCAGCACTATAGGCCACTCTTCATCCTAGAGTAATAAAAAACATATATGAGTTGAGAATTAAAATAGAAAATAGGAGATAAAGCAACAGAGATACAGTGACATAGACAAGGCGACAGTTTGGAGTACATTACAATAGACAGATGATTAAAACCACATTTAGTTAAAATGATGAGCCATGGTGACCTAAAAAACAGTGTAGGATGACAATACACAGGACGGCGAGTACACGGAGACACTAATTAAAACACACGGTGCGACACTTGTCTGATTGCGGTGGACGCAGTTAAAAAACATACTCTTCACTGGAGCACAGCACAAGACACTTGACGTAGCATTGTTAAAACTGTTGGTCCAGGTCCCCGAGAACGGGGGGGGGGGGAGGGAAGCGCGGGGGTGAGGAAAAACGGCGAGGATGGAGGCGGAAGGGAGGAGCCGTAGGGACTCCAGGACAGGGAGGGGTTAGCCAAGCGGGGGAGTGGAAGGGGAGGGGGAGAGGGGGCCCTTTGTCTACGGGGGGGGGGGTCAGAGCTGGTAGGACGTGTATATGTCGGAACGGAGGACGTCATTAGGGAGGGGTAGGCGGCGGAAATTACCCTGGGAGAGGACATGGAGGGTGTGGAGATGAAGGGAAGGGGGTATAACGCGGTAGAGGCGTGGCAGAGGCCCAGGGTTGGTAAGGATGGGGTGGACCAGGGGGTTGCGGAAGTCTATTTTACAGGTGGTATAGAGGATACGGATATGCTGGAGGTATTCAAGGAGGTGGGGAAACGGGATCAGGTCATACAGGATCTGCGTGGGGGAAGGGAGCCGGATGCGGTAGGCGAGGCGGATGGTGTGGCGCTCAAGGACTTGAATGGTTTTATAGTAGGATGTGAGAGCGGAGATCCAGGCGGGATGGAAGCTGCAAAGGACAGGACGCATGAGGGAGCGGTAGGTGTAGAGGATGGTGGAGGGGCTGAGACCCCACGTCCGGCCGGTGAGGAGTTTGAGGAAGTTAAGGTGGGAGAGGGCTTTCTGTCGGACAGTGGGGGGGGGGGGGGGTCCAGGGGGGGTCCAGGAAAGGTTACGGTTGAGGGTTAGGCCAAGGTACTTCAGGGTGGGGGTGTGGCGGATAGGGTGGTTGTGGAGGGTAAGGTAGAAATCATGGAGACGGAAGGAGGGTGGTACGACCTATGATAATTGCCTGGGATTGGTCAGGATTGACGGAGAGGAGCCACCAGTTATACCATGAGGCGAACTCGGTGAGGTGGGAGTGGAGCAAAACCTGGGAGCTGGCAAGGGAGGGGGCGAGGGCTAGGAAGGCGGTGTCGTCAGCATATTGTAGGAGATAGACGGGAGGCTCTGGTTGGGGCATGTCGGCGGAGTAGATGAGATAAAAGAGTGGAGAGAGGACGTAGCCTTGGGGCACTCCGGCAGAGGGGTAGAACAAACGGGAGTCGGAGTTGCAGAACAGTGACATAGGAGGGGCGGTGGGTGAGAAAGGAAGCAATGAGGCGGACGTAATTAATAGGAAGGGCGTAGAACTAGAGCTTGAAGAGGTGACCGGAATGCCATACACGGTCGTAGGCTTCTTGGATATCGAGGGAGACAAAAATTGCGGAACGATGGGAGTTGAGTTGGACAGAGAGGAGATGAGTTAGGCGAAGGAGCTGGTCATCGTCAGAGAAGGAGGGTTGGAAGCCACATTGGGACAGGGGGAGGAACTGGGGCGATGGAGGTGCTGATGAATACGACGGGAGAAGATGGTTTCCAGGACCTTACTGAACACGGAGGTAAGACTACTCTCCGTGTTCTTGCCGCGTCAAATATTGGTAGGAGCCCAAGCTTTCTACTATATCCTCCATAGTCGTCGTCAGGGGTAAAACTGACTGCTGTGAACTGGAGGCTTCCGCTTGTATAACCAGGAGTCTGCTTCTCATTGGCTGGCTTACGTAACAGCGGTAATGGCGCGTACTTGGGTGGTGCCATCAAACCACTTAGAATTTTCTAGCTCACTCTATTCCGCGTTGTTAGCAGCGCCATCTCTCGCAGCAGGCGGTAATCTGCGGGAAGTACTAAAGGTTCTGGGAGCCAACCTCTGTTCCTTCTCCAGTGCTCGCTTCCATGCGTTGCTGAGTACATATCCGGAGTCTCTATTGATATTATTATCGCATAATCTGATTTCAATCGCCTCCCTGATGACAGAATCCCAGTAGTTGGAAGCGTGAGCCAGTACTCTCGTTTCTACAAACAAAATCCGATGTTTATTTAACAGGCTGTGCTCAACCACCGCAGGTTTTTCTATCCTGTGTTATTGTCGTCCTACATGTGCTTTTTAGGTCACCGGTCTCTCGGCTGAAGAGCAGCCTCTGCAACTGCTGCCAGCCTGCTGGTGTGAAAATACAATAAAGGAAAAAAAAAAAAAAAAAAAAAAAAAAAAAAGAAAAAAAAGAACACCGCAGGTTTTTCTAAATGCCTGCATTTCAGGTGACGCTGATGTTCAATGCAGCGTTAAGAAACAGTTCTTATTGACTGCCCCACGTAATTTCTGCCACACTCGCACGGAATGCTGTATATTACCGGCACTCTCAGACCGAGGTTGTCCTTGACGGGTGGCATCATTTGTTTCATCTTCTTGGGAGGACGAAAGACAGATCGGATCCCCTGCCTATTTAGGACTCTTACGATTTTACTGCTTGTTGCACCGCAGAATGGAAGCCGCGCGACGTGTTGGTCCTCTTGATTTGTTGAAATAGCATCCTGTCTAGGTGTCTTCCACAGTGTGGACCTAATATCAGGGGAGGAATATCCATTCTTTCCGAAAACCTTCTTCAGGTGGTTGATCTCAGAGTCGAGGTGGTTTTCGTCTGAAACAATCCTTGCTCTTTGTATCAAGGTGTTCAGCATAGCTTTCTTCGGAGTGGGATGATGGAAGCTACGGGCATTCAGATACAAGTCTTTTGCGTCGGCTTTCTGTACCCAGAGTGTCCAAGTCGTCCATCTGAGTTTCGTTCAACCAATACGTCAAAGAAGGGTAGCTTCCCGTCCTTCTCTACTTCTACTGTAAATCTTATGTTGGGGTGTATTCCATTCAAATGTTGAAGTTGCAATTTTCATCACCTCTTTTTTTTCAATTATTTTTCCACATCGACAATCAGTCTGATTACATCCTGTAATTATTATTTATTTGCTCGAGTCTACAAATGTTGCTTCAAATAAATTTTATTGCATCGGTGACTGATCAACAAAGGTTCACATCACGAAGACCCACTGATGGACTGAATAACTGACTAACAAACTAACTAATTATTCGAACCACAACACACGCGTACAGACGGGATGGCGCAAACTTACCCGGTTGCAAGTACACGATAATAGAAGCAAAAATGTCCCAGAAACATGGGCCGTTTGCGAGTTAATTGCGAATGTATGATTTCAACCGCCACTGACGTCAGTCCCAGATACTAAAAATAGATTTGAAATATAGACTTTACCGTTAGGTTTTACATACTACTTACTTCTGACTTCAAGTATGGGTTACCCCTTAAAGAAGGTATTCGAAGTGTCTTCCTTGCATGTAGATGCAATACTGTGCTCGTCTCTGCCATGAATTTCAAATTCTTTCGAAAATCTCTGAATCATTTCGGAACTCTTCACGATCGTGTATAACTCTTCGCTCTAGTTCTTCAAATGTGTTAACGGGTGTGCTGTACATTTCGCTTTTGAGGTGACCCCAGACACAGACATCCAAAGGCTTTGTATCAGGCGATCTTGGAGGCCAAGACCCATCTTTTGTCGAATGCTGTACCACAGCAGCAGCAAAATGTTCAGGAGCTCCATCATTCATGTACAACATACTCTGACATTGCTGAAGGGGAACATCCTCAGTAAGGTAGTAAAGCCTAAGTTTGATATTAACGTGTACTAAGAAAATTTTTACTTGTGGTGTCTTGGAACCATAGCTTCGTAATTATCTCGCAAACTGCTCGTTTGTGGGCCCATGTTTACTGGGGCATTTTTGATTCTATTATCGTGTCCTTTCAGCCGTGTAAGTGTGCGCCATACATTCTGAAACACCCGTTATATACAATGGTAAAGATGGTTCAGTGACATTCCTGAATTACATTTCCACCATTATATTAGATACTTTTCATATAACGAGATACATAGTAGATTATTCAGCACAGATAGAGATAATTTTACAAATAGTTGTATATTGGATGAAATTAAATACCTTTATATTTATGCAAAATTCGACTACAGCAGTATGAGTTTGATTACATAATTGAAATTGTTATATAATGTAACAACCATAAAGTTTTGTTACAAACAGGTTAAATATAATTACGTAGGCTTCCGCGGCCTGCGTCAGATGACATAAAAGTTTTCTGGGTGTTGCACTGCGTCATGATGTGAGAAGGCTGGAAGTCGGAGGGGGCAAGCCTGAGTACATCTTCTCTGTTTATGATATTAGGATGTTTCACAATGTCGATGGCTTTCCTTATTGTTTTACCATCCCTGGTTTCTTGGCGAGTATTCTGGAATCGTTAAATTTTATCTTTTTGCTGCAATCTTGCTGGTGTTTGCTTACTGTAGATTTATTGTGTTGGCCTAATCGAATGTTGCGTTCATGTTCGCGGTACCAGCCATCACAGCGAAATAGGCCGCAATGACAACACAACACGCGAGCGTCACCAGTAAGCAACTGCCACCGCGCGGCCCACGGCCAGCAGGAGAGAAACGGAAGCCCTCACCTCATTTGTCGATGAACACCAATCATGTCTCGCTATTCCAGAAGCAATAGGCAACGGCTAAGCCCCTCAGCATCCTATCATAATAAAGTTTCGATTCTTCCGCCAAAAGTCCACCAATAATATCGCTGATGTAAAAAATTCTAATTGAAAGTAAAGTATAGTAACAACCAACTCCCATCAGTATACCCAGATGAAGGCCACTGTAACGTTGGCCCAAACGTCGGTTATTAAAGGAATAGCCTTCTTACATCATGACGCGGTACAACACCCAGAAAACTTTTATGTCATGTTTAGTATATCTTAAATGACTTCAGGAAATATTAGTAATTATATTATTGTAGTAATATAAATAATTACTTATCATTACCGGACGTGAATATCACTCTTACTATGAATATTTTATAAACTGTGAACAAAAGCAATTAGAGAACTGTCAAGACGGCAAAATTAAATGTATGGCAAAGTATTTTTTATAATATTATTTACATTCCTATGTAATTGTGCATTTTCGAAAGACTTTTGTTTTGGAACCACATATTTCGAAATACTAATTTCATTAACATTACAACAATTATAAAAGGAATATAGTGTGCTAACACATAAGTAGCCTTGATTCCATGTTGGAATTGGTGCTCCACGACTGTATTTAACTTGTGGTTATTCTTTCAGCAATTAGTCGTAAAAAATAAATTTTTTATTTGTTTGCAAATTTAGATTTCGACCACTGTGTGGTCATTATCAATGCTTAGAACCAATGAAAATACTTAAAACATCTCGACCTCCATGTTGGTTTTAAGCACTGATAATGACCACACAGTGGTCCAAATCTAGATTTGCAAACAAATAAAAATATATATTTTTTACGACTGATTGCTGAAAGAATTAGCACAATTAAGTAGCCTGTATGTATAGAAATTACGTACATAGGTAGTACCTCTCGTGTTACATACATAGCCGTAGAGGGTATCAAATACTCCATTAACCACAACAAATAGGTTCCCTTGCGCTAAATTTATTACAACCACGCCGCGGCGCAGCAGCCGAGCGCATTGAGGCGCCATACTGCTCTTCCCCGTCGGGGGTTCGAATACCCCCTCGGATATAGATGTTTGCGTCGCCTTTAATATAAGGTAGTTCGTAAGTAGTTTGTAAGTTTAGGGACTGATGACACCGCAGATAGGTCCCATAAACCTCACAAACATTTGAACACATGAATATTACAACCACGATAATTCAGTTATTGAGAGGTGAGGTGACTTGTGCGTCTGAACGGTACATATACCAAAAACGGAGCTGCAAACACAGCAGAGGGATATATAGAAGAGTAAAGTCGTATTGCACGATTCGCTAGAAGGCGTGGTTATTTCGCTTTATAGGAAAGGATTTTCCTATCCTTCCAAACAAAAAGCACATTTTCTTCACGTGGTATGAGGTGTATTGAAGTGTCTATGTTAAGTGTAAGTGATCGTAGTGTGTGTGTATTTGTTTGTGTGTGTGGTTAAGTGTCGAATTTTTGTTGATGAGAGAGGGTGAAGCTCGGTTCCAGCATATTGACCACCGCTCCCGTGTAGCACCAAGAGGATCGCCCAGCTTAATGTTTCCGTCAGACGGTCGGATCACAGTCAACAGTTTGACAAGCCCTCACTCAATGAGACACTGTGGAGAGGTTTATGCAGCGCGGAATGGCCGCGTGGTGTAAGGCGTCATGACGGACTAGGCAGCCGTTCCCGCGATAGGTTCGAGTCCTCCCTCGTGCATATGCATGTAGAATTTAATCAAGAACTGTGGTGCAAAGACTAATGAGCAAGCCTTTTGCACCACCATCAATTCTGAAACTCAGCCGTAAGGCCAAGTGAGAACTCTCAGTAGCACGTAGCATATCTGGAAGGTCACTGGTTCTAGTACTGTCCACACCCAGCAATGCTTAACATCCATTATACTGGAGGAAAAGATGCATACTCCTCTTCACGACTACTGCTTGGAGGAATGCATGTCAGGAGGCCAGAAATATATGTGGTTTTTCACAATGGGTTGCTGCCTTTTCAGTAGTCATCAGTAGCATGGATTAATCCTCAAAGTACATATGCGGGATTGCTATGAATTGGTTAAAGCAAAGTGGAAGATAAACATAATGCATACTTTATCATAACAATTTTGTCTCTGATATATAACCAGTAACCAGCTTTTTGATCCTATCATGCAGTAATATACTTGCTGAAAGGTACGTTAAGAGAGTGACATACCTATAAAGTAATCGATGCATTTGTTTCATATTGAACGGATTGAAACCGAAAGTGATTTTTAAAGCAGAGACTGGAGAATTCCAGATACCCAGCAGCCTAACCTCACCTCACCCACGGGCAAATATTGCTCTCAGCAACCTCCTATCAGTCGGTTAAATATTTGTGACAACGTAATTAAAGTCACTGACCTTCTAATCGAGAAAAAAGGTAAATAATTGTCAAAGTAACAATACAAAAAAAAAAAGTTGCTGGTTCCATAACCGGTTATGAAGGTGAAGAATGGGGGAAAATTATTTGTACTCCAGCGTGAGCCTCTTCCTCTTACGCCTTTAACAATACAGCTATTCTCACACTTTGAATGTACGAGTAACAATAATTTTATTATTGATATTAGAACCTTCTGAAGGGTTTTTAAGTGAAGCATCAGTAATTCCAATTTTGTTATGAAACGTTTTACCAAAGTCGACATGTTTTTGATAAATCTTATATGCTGATTAAAAAAGTAAAATAAATAAAAAATAAAATAAAATAAAAATAAAAATAAAAAAGTGGGAATCGCGGATATTGCCTTATTGCCTTCAGTAAGGCTTTGCGCATTCGCAAGGTGAGATCTGGTAACCTGCGAGTAACACAGAGGCTGCTGAATTCAACAGGGCAAACGCGTATGTCACTAGCGACGTTTCCTTTCGTCTCTCCGTGCCGAAGAAGCGCCAATAGGATGACAGACGTATCTGAATCGTAGCAGTGTCTGAGATAAGGTATATGCGTCTTATGTTTACAACTCATAAGTTTCTCGTGCGATAATAATAATTACAAAAGCACATAAAATGAACTTATACGAGAATGAAACGAAAGATGATCATTTAAGTTACAGTACATTTCCGGGTATTTACTAAACCAATGAACACTTAGAAATAACCGCCACTTTGTGTGTATATTTTTCTCTTCGACGCTGATTTAATTACTTCATACAAATCAAACATCTGCAGTTTGAGGACTTCTATAACCTCTATCACGTGTTTCTTCTTCTTGTTTTCGAATAGGCCTACTATGGACCGCGTTCAGAATAATACATTTAAGGTTCTTCCTCTTTCGATCGGCCTAGTACTTCTTCTCTTTGAGTGGTCTTCTTTACGTTCTTGTGACCACTTATTGCCGGTCCGTTTTCTGCTCTATGAATCTTTGAATCCCTAAACTTTGTCGATGATCTTTCTGTATTTATATCTGTTGTATACTGCCTCCTGTCATATATTCTTTTATTCCATATCCTCCTCGACCCTTTTAAGCGATCTGGTTCGTGTCTTTCTGTTTTCCATTTCCAGAATGTTCTTTCTGGTGATATTCTTTAAATGTGTCCGTAGAAGTAAAGTCTTCTCTTCTTCAAGAATGTTGTATTTTCATTCCATTTGTATAGTACCTCGTTTGCTGGCAGTCTAAATTCTTTACCAACATTCCTAGATCCTAGTATCTTCCTCAACATTTTTCTTTCTTTCTTTTCAATGTTTTGTATTAAACCGTTCCTGTTCAGTGGAATACTTTCGATCGCATACACTCTTTCTGGCTTGATAACGGTGTTGTGATATCTGAATTTCGTGGTGAATGAAACTCATGTTTTATTGGAGACGTTTCCACATAACTGCTGCTTCCATCTTTCTTGCACTTTTCTGTAATTCTATTCCTGATAGTCCAGTTGGGGATTATACATTCCCCTAGATATTTAAATTTCTGTACTCTTTTAATTGTTCCACAATTGGTGACGATATTGTGTGTCAGAACCTTTACAGTCCTAAATCATTAAGCAGGAGTTTATGATACGTGTGTTTATAATAATGATTTTATGTAGTGGGTTTTGGACGTTGATGATTCAAAATGTGGTATACACTGACGTCAATGAATTCCGTATAATTTCCCTGTAATGGTAATTACATTTTGTAACCTAGTTTGTTTCTATGAAATGTCACTATGCGGTAATGAGTTGAAAATCGACTGCAAATGCACAGAAATTCGTGTAATAACAACTGTCAAGTACTTCACAGCGTTCAACACTCTTTGTCAAAACATTTTAATTTGAATACCACAGCGAAAAAAATTTCTTTCACTGTGTATTTGGGCACCATTTTTAATTTTGTATTTTGTAAAGGATGCTTTATTGTAATACTTTGAAGACACTCAAACGTTAGCGAATCCTTTCGTTTTCATTTCTGATTCGGTGTCTGCAGACATTATTACTAAGAGTACTGTCTATAGGTAGTATTTCATTTCTGCCCAGATATATACAGAAAACGGATGTGAATCTCAATTTGATCATAACACACGAAAGTTTATACATAAATATTGGGAGATATAACAATTTAAGTCTTCTACAAATACAAGGCATATGTCTCTTGAAAAGTTGAACCAAGTAACAACAGTGGCTTGAGAAAATACCAGTTATTACACGACTATTAAGGCACTTTTACTTCCAGCAAATAATGGACTGCTGTAGCTATGTAAAGAAACAGAATATAAACGGACTACGAAGTTTAGCCTTGGAAGGACATGTAAATAGGCAGCGAATAAACTCACCATGTAGCAAGTTTAACGGAATATAATGGAAAAAGTAAGAACTGTAGATATTCTTAAAATTATACAGTAACTTCCAAACCCGGGTGTGTAAATGGGTGGGACGTTTAAACTCTAAGGCACTCGAAGAGGGCGGTATCGTCGTACAACGTCAGCACGGGACAGTTAAATAACAAGTTTACTAGGTACATATAGTGAGAAATATTGCACCACATTCACTGTTAACTCTCGCCAAACAACTCAATTTACGTTTTGTTTTGTTAGTGAGCTTTACAACCCTGAAAAGAATGGTAGGTGTTGGCTTTTCGTGGGCGAAGGATAGCATTTTCTGACGGAAAGGTCAACAGAAATGTAAATGTTAAAGCACTCTTATGTTTTATACGGTCTCAGACCGGCAGTTTCTCCGTGCACTCATTATTAACATTTCACCTTCACTTAGTCTGCAAACTGCTCTTAATTGAGATATCTGAACAGTTAACCCCTTTTTCTAGTGACACATAAGAAAATGGTGATACGAACCGTTATTAATAACTTCCGAGCATTGAATAGAGGCTTCTCTCTATATGATCTCTTCCAAATGTCTAATGAAACATAGATTTTATAGCACATCGTGAAAATTTTAGTGTGTTTCTTAACAAGTGTAATATGTGTCGCCTATTTTTGGTGCCCAAAACACAGTGATATTGACACTCAGGCATTCCGTGATGGTAGAAGTCATATCTCGTATTGATCACCAAAATACGTCAAAGCACCGCTTAGTGACATGTCCGATTTCATTTTATTGCGTGAATGTCTTGCAGATTAATACATATCGTGGCAGATTTAAATTCCTGAAACACATTCCTTATGTCACAGTATCTCTTGACCTGTTCTTGTTCCGACAATTCCTTCCCGCGCCCCACTACGTAATGACGCAATGCCAGATGCGGTTGATGCGTCCATTACCCTATGTTGTCAGTCCGAAGACTGATTTGTTGTAGGTCTCTACCCTTCTCCATGCTGAACTAGCCTCTTTTATCCCCTTATAAGAACGGCAATCCGCCTCTGTTTGAATATGCTTACTACATTCGTCTCTTGGTGACCCTCTGCTACTTTTACTCCAATGCTAAATTGACATTTCTTCCGTGTTTAACAATGCGACCTACCAGTCCATCCTTTCTTTCAGTCAAGATGTATTATAAATATCTTTTATAGGCAATTCTGTTCCAAACCACCTCATCAGCTACGAGATCTACACAGGATATGTCTGTAGCACCATACATTCTCCATTTCCTTCTGTATCCTTTATTTATATCTATTCTATCCTCCGTCTATCTATTCTATTACTGAATTCTATCCTCTATTTCTCTGAACAATTTATCATCCATATTTCACTCAGGTACAAGTGAACACTCATCACACATGTCTTCAGGAAATACATAGAAACACTTACATTTCCTTTTTAATAATGTATGTCTTCCCTTTGGCTTTCTGTTCTTTATATCTTGTTTACTTTGGTCTACACACATTATTTAACTACCCAAATAATACAACTAATCTACTACTTTTATTGCCTCGTTACGTATTCTAATTCCTTCAGCATTGCCTGATTTTATTAGACTACATTCAAGTGTTCTTGTCTGGCTCTCGTTAATGTTCGCCTAATAACTGCGAGGGTGAAGGTCGGGGTGAGAGTTTAAAATAAGGAAAGTTTAATTTTTAAGACTCACAACCGCCAACTGCGAACCAAATTCCTAAACATGCAAAAACACTGGAACTGTGATTGCCACTGTTTGACTCGTTATCTAGGGGATGATATCACACGTTCGCAACTTTCCTTCCCTGCATATGATTAACAAAATAATTCATAATAAAGTAAGTTCATGAGAGAAATGGGTGTACTAACTACTATTTTTGAAAACACGTGAAAGTTCACTTTATGTTGTTTATTACACCATATTAAAACCCTGTGGCTGATACGTCTGTACGTCGACACATTTATCAAATAAAGTTATAGCTCGTGAGCCCCCAGACAAAATGAATATTTGTCGCAAATTGTTTTCACACCATGTGCCTGTCTCAAACACCGTTTATGTTCATGCCTGTGCGACGACACGTGTTACATTAACAAAACACAGTCACTTTAATTCAGTGCGATGCACATCTTGTTCCACTGGCTAAATATTCACAACACACAGTAGCACTCGATACAACTTGGTGCAGTCCAACTACCCCACTCGCTCCTGACTCCTCACTGCCTGCCCACGCGCGGGCACGCACCAAAAGATCAACTGCCGATGTTTGGGTTTTTTCCCCTACGTCATAAACTTCCCCACGTGAGCTGTTCTAACCGATTTGCCAACGTACAGCGCTCAGCCAATACATTTCTAAAACTTTACTTCAAATCAAAATAATTGCACTACACATTAAACAAATTTCTTCTTAGTTTTTTATATTGGTATAAACATCCTTTGTACTATTTATTACAATCGTGCAATTTCTTATACCACAGATAAGTGATTTAACTGAATACTTCAAGATAAAATACACAAGATTAATTGAAAATAAAATGAGAGATAGTTAATATATTAGTTTTATAAACAAACATTGCTATGCTGGTTGTGTAACTGTCTTGTATTCATTGGTAAGTTATTACTTTTCATTGTCAACTAAACATATTACGCCAGATGTGACTATATCAGCTAATGTATTGTTTATTTACCAACAGGCTATTTTGTAATGAGGGCCTTAAAGGTTCCTAACTGCATCGTATTACTTCAAATGCAAGTAGTATTAGAATATTTTATTTCACGCTATGCACTGCACTGCACCTGGCACTCACCATTTTCCGTCTCTCCCCTCACCGGAAACTAACCTGGAAAATCCTAAGCTGGAACAAGCCACCAACGTCGGCCTGCTCGCTGGCCTCCCGTCAGCTACAAGCACACAGCAAATCTCAACGTGGAGAATTTCTACCTATGGCCTAACTATGAATGTTGTCACCCAACTGTGTACATACATTGCTACCATAATTATTAAGATTAAAATTGTGTAACATTTGGTGCATTGGCATGGTCAATGTCTGCAGTGAACTTCATACTGTTTAATTACAAATGCTATTAATTACCAATATTTCTAATAGGCGGTAATCTCACAATACCCCCACTTGCGGCATCAAAACCATGTGCAGGATAGCGCAAGTAGCATCAAAATTAATACTTTCAAATGAGCAAAATTTAAAATTACAAAATTATTGAAACAGATTGATTCAAACACTGAGAAAATTTCCCAATATTTGTACCATTAAGACCACTTATAGTGTGTGCATATTTTTAAGAAAAGAATCCTTATAACTAATTACATCCATGAAATTTAAGTGTGCCTGTTGTTTATATACAGAATTGGCACCAAATTTATAATAGTATTAACCTTCAGTCTTTAGAGGACCTTGTCCTACATGGAAAAACTAAAATTATCACTATAAAAACTTTTGACTGGGTACACTGCACTTGTTTAAAGTAAATATATCACCACTTTGACACTGAGAACCCCAGAGCAGCAACTCTGGCCCATGGTGTATGGTCCTATGTCTCCGTCATTTCAACCAACATGCTGTTGCAGTTTAAATTCATGGCACTGGATCAAGCGTTCTTTTTCACACACGTCATATCCACATCATATCCACAGGAAGAACAGAAGGCAATCATGAGTCAACATAGACAAAAGTTTGTCTGGACACCAGGATTCGGTTGGATTTGTATCCCACCCCTCTGCCATCCAGACTTGGTGCAATTGAAACTAAGCATTGAGACATCTACAGTAACATGCAAATCAACAGAATTAAGAACTCACAGTGGCTTGTGTTAGTCATCATCAGATTAACCCAAAACTACATGCCTGCACTCTCATCAGCCATAGCTTCAGATGAAACAGACAAGAGAATATGTGGCCTACTTGGTGTATTACTCCATCAAATAAAACATCAACAACCAGCCTGTGTCAAAAATATATCTTAAAGCTCAAATAATACAACCAAAAGAATGTTATTATATAGAATTTTCTCTTCTATCAAAATGACACCTACAAGCATAAATACAAATCCTACCCGTTCGCAAAAAAAAAAAAAAAAAAAAAAAAAAAAAAAAAAAAAAAAAAAAAAAAAAAAAAAAAAAAAATTATTTTTGCTAGTGTGAGATTTAATTGGCCCATACTATCCTAAGTTACTCCTAGCACGTCTATACTTCACAGTAACTACAACTCCTGCAACAATTGAAAACAATATATACATATGTCCTCTAGTCCTAATTCCAGATTAGTATACATAAACAAAACTGAAAACAAATTAATTATCATTCATAGAATTACCTAACTAAATAGTTTCACTACTCATACATAAATTATGATGACACAATAAACACACTATCCCTCTCAGCTGCTGTTTCAGGAATGAGTCCTGGCAACAATTGCACCTTTCACCAACACATATACATATTTACCTCATGTACCACTGTTGAACTGCAAATCTGATACAAGCACATGTTTTAACACGAAGAACAATAAGAAAAAGAATATATAACGAAAGCGTGTAAACGTGACCCCAATGCTTAAATCTAAACACATACATAAATACTAACAAAGACAACAGAATAAGTGTACACAAATTCTTAAACTACTATGTACACTGCTTTGGATCTCATACTTCATGATTTATAGTGGTGTATGGCAGTTGCTTGTGCAAACATGCCATTAAATCTTTATCATTCACAAAATTTTTGAATTTCACCCTCTTCATGCATCCCTCCAGACTTAATTCTAGCACTTTATCCTTATATTCCAACTGGGCTTCATATTTGCACAGAAAATCACTTCCTAACACTAGATTTAAACATAGACCTTTCATCACCAATAAATCTTGAATAAACAGCTCCTCCTGAATGATTGCTTCAAATTCTGAGTTCCCTGCATTTAACACCCCTATTTTTTCTTGCATAAGCATAATTTTCTTTTTCCCATGCCACTGGCTCTACTGTTTTTAAATATTTGAGGAATTGGATCCAATCATCTTGCCCATACTCATGTACTTCTTTATTAACCCAACCTGACTTTAACCCATCAATATCCATTTCATGATACTGTTCATTATTATGAATCATAAAAAATTGTATTTTCTCCTCCTCATCACCTAACCCCTCCTGTACAACTCTCAGTCCCTCACTTACCTCATCATGATCTTGGGTACACATGCCTAATCCCCTTAATTGATCATGCTCATTGTCCCCATTCACAAACTCTTTCAACACATTGTAATAAGTCTGGGCCCTATTATATTGTTTGCCTAGACTGTCCAAGTAATCATATTTGTGCAATAGCCCATCATCTGGTGCCCACTTCCTAATCCAGTTTATTTTCCCAATTAAATTTCTGGTTTGTGCATCTACACTGTCAACTTGGCCTTCCTCAGAGATCTTCACATTTATATTAACATTTACAGTAGGTCCAGTGTCATTTATTGTCTCTTCTGGACCACATTTATTTACATTTAATTTAGAAAAACATTCACTCTCATTCATACATTCCACAACATCTATGCTGGCTCCAGTACCATCAATATTTTCATTCATACTTTCACATTCAGTCAACACTTGTGCCTCTGACCTATCCAAAACTAAGGCTAACCCAACACTGCTTTTATCCTCTTTAATGTTATTATCAAATAAACTTCACACATCATACTCTCCTTTATTGTCCTTGTTTCTAGCATTCCTACTCCTGTTTGCATTTCTCTTGTCATGTTGCAAAAACCAATCCATAAAAATTTCCTCACTACCTATAACAGCATCCATCTGACACATTCTTTCATCTCTTTTCTCCCTTTCCTTGTTTACTCTATTTATGTTTTCTTCCCTCTTTTCTTTATCCTTGCCCTTGTGAACTCCTACTTCCTCTTTCCTATCATCATCTCTGTCCATGTGACATTGTTTTTCCTCCCTTCTCTCCCCATCTCTATTCCTACTGTAATTATGGTCATTAGATCCCTGTTATCCCATCTTCTGGTCCTATTATTAGAATAGTTCCTTGTCGCAAAACGGACCTCATTTGGAACAAATCTTATTTTCCATGATTCTGTCTCTGATTTTCTCTCCTACTGTTATCCCCATTCCTATTTCCACCTTCCTGCCTTTGATTTCTCCTATCATTTTCCCATGTTTCCCTCTTGTTTCTATTCTCCCAGTTGTCTCCTCTGTTATTGTTATCTCTCCAATTTTCATTTAAATTCCTCTCTCTATTGTGGTTTCCCTGGTTGTGACCCCCATTTCTACTGCCTCTGTTTTCATTGTGGTTCACATGCTATGTCCCCCTGAGCTGTCGTTCCATAACTAAACCCTGGTCTATTTTTCTACAAATTCAACGAAATTCTCAGCTGAATCTGTGGGATGATGAATTAACTGCCAATGCAAATCTGCAGGTAACCTCCTACACAAAGTGGAAATTACTGCTAAAAGACTCAAAGGTGTATCTAAATGCACTAGTTTCTCAAGTTCCTCCTGACAAAATTCCTTCATGCTCTGTTTCCCTTTCACATAGTTTGACCTGTTCAAGGATTTATTTTGTATCTTAGCTTGCTTGGCCTCTCCCCAATACTTATTTAAAAACAATTTTTCGAACGCCTCAAAAGTAAAAAATTTATCAGCACACTGATTTGCCCAAGTTTGAGCAGAACAGTCAAGCATTCTCTTTGCTAACTTCACTTTACACTGGTCTGACACACCAGGCACAAATTGGTCCTTGCATGCAGCTAATAAATCTGCTGGATGATAATTACCCACTCCTGAAAACTGTTTGCCATTAGGTGCCAGCACCATGGACCAATTAGTGTTTCCTGATGCAGTACACAATTCTAGATTATTTATTCTAGTGTTCACCTTCTCAATCTCAGTATTGTTCACTGTCACTACTTGTTCTATCTTTTTCCTAAAGTTACATTCTGTATTCTCTAATTTTCCTGACAACAAGGTTTTTGTTTCCTCAATACCTGCCACCATCCTCTTGTCAACCTCAGCCAATGCCTGCATAGTGCCCTCATTCCTGTGATCACATATTTGTTTCACAGCATCTAACTTGCCTCCTACCTCAGTCTCAATAGCTTTGGCATGTATCTCCTTTTCCCTATTTTCAAACCGTTCTGTTAGACTTCATATCTTTTTGTCAATGTGATTATTTCTGCCTTTAATGCAAACATTGAGTTTTGTAGTGCCCCAATGTCTGCCTTAAAGTCTGCTTTCAATTCTGATTTTACAGTTTCTATTTCTGATTTTACAGTTCCTATTTCTGATCTTAAATTTGATTCTAAATGTGAGTTTGAATTTTCTATTTTTGATTCTAAATTCGAGTTTGCATTTTCTATTTTTGATTCTAAATTTGAGCTAAAACTCGCTAACATGGCTGTGATCATCTCCGGTGTCAACAACATTCCCCCAGTATTTACCCTCTCTGGACTTTCTGGTATGCTACTCTCTGAATCTACGTCGCTTGGCGACTTTTTAAAAACCTGCTCCATTTTCTGTGCCACAAGAAAGCTTGATTAACACACAAGAATTTATAGCGCCAGCTGCTTCACTTATATTTTAATCCAGAAGTTGCTGCAAAGAGCTGCGACGTTCCCAACGCTCGCTGCCGTCTATTGTAGAAGCTGTGGCTGGAATATGTCCTAACAGCATCCCTTATCCTTTGTAGAATCGAAGCTGCTGGGCCCCGACGCTCCGTTGGCGACTTGCGAAGTCCCCACGATCACTGCGTCCGTTGCAGAAGATGAAATTTGAGTGCGTGGATCACGCGCGCTGCCGCTCACTGCTGCCGGGCCGATGCGCCGTCGATCGCCGGTTACAGAGGCCCGCGCCCGAACTTTTTTGCAACTGTTCGTAACTGTTCACTGTCCTATATACACCCTAATCCCTCCGTCCGAGCAAGTCCAACGTGAACTTATCCCGGACGAGACCCCAAATGCGAGGGTGAAGGTCGGGGTGAGAGTTTAAAATAAGGAAAGTTTAATTTTTAAAACTCACAACCGCCAACTGCGAACCAAATTCCTAAACATGCAAAAACACTGGAACTGTGATTGCCACCGTTTGACTCGTTTTCTAGGGAATGATATCACACATTCGCAGCTGTCCTTCCCTGCATATGATTAACAAAAGAATTCATAATAAAGTAAATTCACGAGAGAAGAGGATGTACTTACTACTATTTTTGAAAACACGTGAAAGTTCACTTTATGTTGTTTATTACACCATATTAAAACCCTGTGGCTGATAGGTCTGTACGTCGACACATTTATCAAATAAAGTTATAGCTCGTGAGCCCCCAGACAAAATGAATATTTGTCGCAAATTGTTTTCACACCATGTGCCTGTCTCAAACACCGTTTATGTTCATGCCTGTGCGACGACACGTGTTACATTCACAAAACACAGTCACTTTAATTCAGTGCGATGCACACCTTGTTCCACCAGCTAAATATTCACAACAAACATAGCACTCGATATAACTTGGTGCAGTCTACGATGAGCAACCACACTTGGCAATTGCCACACAAAAAATCTAAAGTCTCCACCTGGAGGTTTACATGCCGACCATCCAGAGCGACGCTGCCCGGTCAGCTACCCCACGTGCTCCTGACTCCTCACTTACTGCCCTCTCGCGTGCGCGCGCCAAAAGCTCAACTGCCGGTGTTTGGGTTTTTTCCCCTACGTCAACTTCCCCACGTGAGCTGTTCTAACCGATTTGCCAACGTACAGCGCTCAGCCAATACATTTCTAAAACTTTACTTAAAATCAAAATAATTGCACTACACATTAAACAAATTTCTTCTTAGTTTTTTATATTGGTATAAACATCCTTTGTACTATTTATTATAATCGTGCAATGTCTTATACCACAGATAAGTGATTTAACTGAATACTTCAAGATAAAATACACAAGATTAATAGAAAATAAAATGAGAGATAGTTAATATATTAGTTTTATAAACAAACATTGCTATGCTGGTTGTGTAACTGTCTTGTATTTATTGGTAAGTTATTACTTTTCATTGTCATTTAAACATATTACGCCAGATGTGACTATATCAGATAATGTATTGTTTATTTATCAGCAGGCTATTTTGTAATGAGGGCCTTAAAGGTTCCTAACTGCATCGTATTATTTCAAATGCAAGTAGTATTAGAATATTTTATTTCACGCTGTGCACTGCACTGCACCTGGCACTCGCCATTGTCCCTCTCTCCCCTCACCGGAAACTAACCTGGAAAATCCTAAGTTGGAACAAGCCACCAACGTTGGCCTGCTCGCTGGCCTCCCGTCAGCTACAAGCACACAGCAAATCTCAACATGGAGAATTTCTACCTATGGCCTAACTATAAATGTTGTCACCCAACTGCGTACTACCATTATTATTAATTGTGTAACATTTGGTTCATTGTCATGGTTAATGTCTGCAGTGAACTTCATACTGTTTAATTACAAATGCTATTAATTACCAATATTTCTAATGGGCGGTAATCTCACGTAATGTATGTCAAATTCATCTCTGAGTACTGTCTATCCTATTTCATTTTCATCTACTTCCTCTTCACTTCTGACAAAATTGTCTCAAAGTTAACTTTCTTTGTAGAGTCCCTCTATATATTCCGTCCACATTTCAGATTTCCCTTTCTTGAATAGAACTAGTTAACCAGTTATTGCTATTCAAACGGCTGTCTATCATGTATCAAAAAGTGTTTTATATTTCTGTAGGCAATATGTATCTTCCCAATGGTTATTCATTCTTAAACTTAAATCCATTAAACTTTGTTTACAAGATAAATCAATCAAAGGTAAACTCCACAAAATACCTATGAATTACTGTTATTTCGGACTTAAACTGGAAAGAACATGTAGATAATGTCGTGGGAAAGGCAACCAGAGACTGCGTTTTATTGGCCAAACCCATTTTTGGAGTATTGCTGCCCAGTGTGGGATCGTTATCAGGTGGGTTTGACGGAGGACATCGAAAGAGTCCAGAGAGGGCAGCTCGTTTCGTATTGTCACAATACAGGGGAGACAGCGTTACGGAAATGATACAGGATCTTGGATGGGAATCATTACATCGGCACTTATAGCTGCGGCGTGGGCGACTTAAGAAACTCCAATCGCCAGCCTTCTCCTTCGAATGCGAAAATATATTGTTTACTCCCACGTACATAGGTAGAAATGACCATCAGAATAAAATACGGGAAATCAGTGCTCGAACGGAGAGATTGAGGTGTTGTTTCTTCCCGCGCGCTATTCGAGAATGGAATGGGAGATAAATAGTGTAATGGTGGTTCGATGAACCCTGTGCCAGGCACTTAAATGTGATTTGCAGAGTATCCCATGTAGATGTAGATGTTGCATTTGCCTTGTAGCCACTCCTGCTTAGCTGTATTTCATTTTGTATCAATCTCATTTTTTAAATTGTCTGTACTCATTTATACATACTTTGTTTACTGCATTTTAATATTTTCTACTTTCATCAATTAAATTAAGTATTGCCTGTGACATCCAAGAACTTTTCTAGGTCTTGTTTTTAAATCTACTTGGTCCTTCGCTATGTCCAGTATTTCATCTCTAAAGCTACGCATCAGTCAACTACTACTATTTCACTTCATATGATTTTGTATGCGTCTTGGGCATCAGTCATATAAACCTTTTAAAGGAATTCACTGTCACATCACTGAAATATTCTTTATTTCCACAACTAGGTTTCGGCCTTAGGCCATTATCAAGTGATAACTCTTCAGACCGGTTTTTACTAAGTCACTGTCATGGCAAGAGAATCGTTAGGACTAGTTCCTAAATCCACATCATTAACAAAATATAGGTACCACATGTGTACCCGATTGTTTGTTTAAAATAATTATACAGATATGCGTTCGTTATAATGTTACAAAATCAACGTGTATCTATGTAAAATAGCGGTAAAATCTTTAAAAATAATTATAGATTGAGAAACCCTGAGACGGTTTTTCGTCTCGAATATGCCCAAGATATTAATGATATACGTGAAGCAATAAATTAAAATATGAAGTAAATAGTAGTTGACGGATGGGTAGCTTTAGAGATGAAATACTGAAAATTGCATAGGACCAAGTAGATTTAAAAACAAGTCCTAGAAAAATTCTTGTATGTCACAGACTTAATTTAATTCATGAAAGGAGGAAATATAAAAAATGCAATAAACAAAGTACGTATAATTAAGTACAGACAATTTAAAATATTTTATTTCGGGTTCGTTCGATTTATCCAGGTGCCCCATCTTATTCCCCTAGCTTTTTTCAGTGTAACTCTAGAGTACATTCATAACCAATAAGATATAGTCCTCGTGTAGCGCACATACGCACTTATATACATACATACATATATATATATATATATATATATATATATATATATATATATATATATATATATTTAACGCGATTACCTTGGGAAACAATGTTTTAAGATATTTATGAAAATATAAATACCCGATGATTAAAAAAAAAGGTGTAATTTTGAGAAATCACAGTGTAAGAAACTCACTCTCACATAAATCACTCTTCATAGCAGATAACAGGATCAAAAATGCTTTCTAGCCAAAAGCTGAATAAGCAGACAAATACGGGAATGAACATCAATGAAATTCCCATCAAGCAGTTAAACAACGAGGAGACAAATAAACAGTTTGAAAGGACCCAATAGAATTGAAATAATTGGCCGCGCTTTTAAACAATAAGGGTGTGTAGTGTGTTCATAACTTAAAAAGTTCAACGAAGGATGGCATGCAGCCAAGAAGGCCAAATACTGCTACAGAAGCCCGAAGTGCGATCTTCTCACGCTGTTGCAATGTCACGGACGCAGGAGGCACTCGACAGGGCAACTGTAAGGCGCCACGGACGATTGCCAAACTAGTTTGGAACAAGGTTATCCACACTCCCAAAAAGCCTAACAACTCAGGAAGCAACCACTATCAAAAGTGCAGAAAACATCGATTCTTAACTAATCCAGAGGCACTTAAAGATAAATTTTAATTCAGTGTCGAGTGTTCGCCACATTGATGTCACAGTGTCCGGCATCTCTTTTATCAGATTTTAAACAAGTGAAGACTATATGTCAATTACTAGTTCATATGTTCTCAATGTTTTTCTATTTTATATTCGATACGAAAGATTATGATAGGGGGTGACTATTTTAAAAAAATCACTTCCGGCACTACTATGTTACACTAGTTATCGGTAAAATTGCCGATAACTGGTACCGAGAAGTTTTTCTTTGGGCCAGTATTCGGCACTATCCAAAAATGTAATAGGATCAATGTAGATACATGCCTTGCGTGTTCTGACTCATGCAGTGTATAGTTTTACAAAACGATGCAAATGTACTTACATTGCAAAACAGGAAGCGTTACGAAAACTGACGTCCCACTTAACATGCACGCTAAGCAAAGACATTGACACAGCCTGCATTCGTTTCGAAACACAGTGTAATGCAACGCCTTCGACACATGCACCTCGTGTACATTTCGGTCGAAGTATGTGTGCTGAAGGTTCAAGAAAATTCCGAAAAATGACACATCTATTCATTTGTACATTTACACTCCTGGCCATTAAAAATGCTACACCTCGAAGATGAAGTGCTACAGGCGCGAAATTTAACCGACAGGAAGAAGATGCTGTGATATGCAAATAATTAGCTTTTCAGAGCATTCACACTAGGTTGGCGCCGTTAGCGACACCTACAACGTGCTGACATGAGGAAAGTTTCCAACCGATTTCTCATACACAAACAGCAGTTCACCGGCATTGCCTGGTGAAACGTTCTTGTGATGCCTCGTGTAAGGAGGAGAAATGCGTACCATCATGTTTCCGAGTCTGATAAAGGTCGGATTGTAGCCTTTCACAATTGCGGTTTATCGTTTCGCGACATTACTGCTCGCGTTGGTCGCGATCCCATGACTGTTAGCAGAATATGGAATCGGTGGGTTCAGGAGGGCAATATAGACAGCCGTGCTGGATCTCAATGGACTCGTATCACTAGCAGTCGAGATGACAGGCATCTTATCCGCATGACTGTAACGGATCGTGCAGCCACGTCTCGATCCCTGAGTCAACTGGTGGTGACGTTTGCAAGAATACAACCATCTGCACGAACAGTTTCACCACGTTTGCAGTAGCATGGACTATCAGCACGGAGACCATGGCTACAGTTATCCTTGAAACTGCATCACAGACAGAAGCGCCTACGATGGTGTACGCAACGACGAACCTGGGTGCACGAATAGCAACAGCCTCAAAATGGTGGCATCTGTGTTTGGCGACATCGCGTTGAACGCACATTGGAAGCGTGTATTCGTCATAGCCATACTGGCGTATCACCCGGCGTGATGGCATGGTCACCTCTTGTTCGCATCGACGGCACTTTGAACAGTAGCCGTTACATTTCGGATTTGTTACGACCCGTGGCTCTACCCTTCATTCGATCCCTGCGAAACCCTACATTTCAGTAGGACAATGCACGACCGCATGTTGCAGGTCCTGCACGGGCCTTTCTGGATACGGAAAATGTTCGACTGCTCCTCTGGCCAGCACATTCTCCAGATCTCTCACCAATTGAAAACATCTGGTTAATGGTGGCAGAGGAACTGGCTCCTCACAATACACCAGTCACTACTCTTGTGGTATCGTGTTGAAGCTGCATGGGCATCTGTACTTGTACAGGCCAACCATGCTCTGTTTGGCTGAACGCCCAAGCGTATCAAGGCCGTTATTACGGCCAGAGATGGTTAATCTGGTTACTGATTTCTCAGGATCTATGCACCTAAATAGCATGAAAATGTAAGCATATGTCAGTTCTAGTAGAATATATTTGACCAATGAATATCCGTTTATAATCTTAATTTCTTCTTGGTGTAGCAATTTTAATGGCCAGTAGTGTAATATACGCATTTAATCGCAAAAGTGCCTACTACTCGGACAGTGACAATTAATTGTACACTTTCCATATATGAAAACTGGGCTTATATTGAGATGACCTGAAAGGCATAACTGTATCACTTTTATTTCTCGCGGAGTTTTTAGCCATTGTGAAATTAGTTACTCGGAAGATAAGGAAACTAGTGTCACCCACACAGCTTAACATTCCATCCAGCCAGTATTGGGAAGTACATACACACTTGTGATATTTTAATCGGGACAGTCAGATCGGTGCCAATAGCTCTTTATGGTAAATCGTGGTTGTTTGTGGTGATGACTAAATTTTTAAAAGCTTTAGTTAACACTGAAGTTAGCAAGTCGGGTCTCTGTGTGTGCAAAAAAACATACAGCCTGCCTATTTCTGTGTTTCCAGACGTGTCATTCGTTTGGTTACCTCAAAAAGTACACAATGGATGAACTGCTACATTCTTAAAATGATAAATAGTCTCGTAGGTTAGCATGTCTCTTAATTGTTCCGTTTCACCTAAAGGACTAAACAATAGGCTCAGCAACATCGCCTCCGTAAGGCGGCTGGAATTTGTGCATGCCGCGACATCATCTACCTTCACCGCTAATTACACCGAATAAGACAAATCGCATGTTTTCTCTTCGATTTCTTCCCGCAGCGTATTCTTCAACAAGATTAGAAATATTTATGAGTTACCTCTGTTACCTTGTGCCTATTGTTTTTAGTGTTACGTGAGATATTACACCTGCAATGTAAAAATTTATGGGGATTACGAACGATATTTCTTAGTGCAAGGTTACTGAGCTATTCAAGGGAACCGTACGCACCTATCTGCTAACCTCTCTCAACCTCCATCTCTCCTTTCCTCCTCCCAAGGTTCATCCACAACTCCAACAGCATAACCAGCTAAGCCTTCCCTGTATACGAGAGAAAAATTCCATTGTACGCTTTCGCTGCTAAGCCACAGTCCGACAGAATCAACACTTGAAGTTGTAACAGAGTGGATTTTTTTATCTTCAACTTGTAATATGAGAACCCGAAGTTATAGTCGAGTCCGCTATCAATAGACGCTGTGACGTGTAAGGAACTTCTGCGAAGTTACTACAGAGAGGGTCGAAGAGGGGAGAGTGGGAGGGATGGAAGGGGGCGTGGCCAGTAAGCTGGTGTGGGCTCGCCGAGAAGGCAGCGATAGGAACAGGGAGGAGGGGTGGGGAGGGGCGGCGGCGACGGCTCCGGCGACAGGGGGGAGATATCGATAGTCGATGTCGAACTTCACAAAACACTTGTTTGCCACTTTGCAGCTGCCATCTTCTTGGGAGCTCCTTCCTCCGGGCGTCCTCCATGCCGCTCACGAACTTGAAGCGGAAGAGGGATTAAAAGTCGAGATGGTGGAAGCGACAAAACAACGTTCCTTCTCCGTCCCCGCTTGACTGCTGGTGAGATGAGGACCACAATCGGTAAATTACGTTCCGTACAGTGTACTTCACATGACCGTCGTTTCTTTTACGGCTTCTAGTCTATTGAAAACTCTCAGGGGCCACTATCGTCATTATAAGCTAAAAAAATTGTTTTCAATTGAAACCTGGTTATTATTAGCTATTATCTCTCATTTTATAACCACTCACTATATTTTCCCCTTTCTCAGGACAATGTGCTCCTTAGATTCAGTCTTACTTCGTTACTATTATGGAAAAACTTAAATGCCGGCCGCTATGGCCGAGCGGTCTGCGGCAAGTCTGTTCCGGTCTGCATGGTCGCTGCGGTCGGTGGTTCGAATCCCCCCTCGGGCATGGAGGTTTGTGCCGTCTTTAGTACAAGCTACTTCATAAGTAATTAAGTCCCATAAGGTCTCCAAACATTTGAAAAACTTAAATAGTAGATGAACAGTTTTATTTACATGTGCCTCATAATGAAATTGCCCATGCCACTATGTTCCTGACTTGTTGATGGTTTGTTTGGTGGAGGCGGATGTTACCTATATGTTTTTAATCGGGATAACTTTTTTTTATAATCGAGGGGATTGGTTTCATTTTAAATTATGGAACCCTTGTTTTAAGTGTATGTAGCCTGAAGCTGTAATTAAACATCACGAAACCATCAGTTTTTTTTTTTTTTTTTTTTTTTTTTTTTTTTTTTTTAAATGTGAAGTGGACCTGCAATGGATCCTTCTATCAATGATGAACAAAAGTGCTCATTATATACAGACAGTAGCATTTTATTACAGGAGAACTCATCGATCTTGTAATTTTACTTACTATCAAAACCATATCTGTAGTAAGTTCAGAGGTTATCAGTCCCAAGGCTTACAAATTACTTAAAGTAACTTAATGTTAGGGACAACAGAAAAACCCATGCCCGGGGGATGAATGAAACCTCCTACTGCGACATAGAATGGTCGGCCACTCCACCCCGGCTGTTTTATAGAAATTCTCTAAACATACTGTATTAGGTCTTCTTCAGATTTATTTCTTCGATTTTGCACCATTCCAATAAATGGTAGATGGCGCTATTCATATTATAGCTCAAAATATTAAGATACTTATTATCCATTTATATTAATATTTTAAGATAAAAGATTATTAAGATTAACATGATATATCAAAATAAAGAAAGGATACTTATTATCCGTTTATATTAATATTTTAAGATAAAAGAATATTAAGATTAACATGATATATCAAAATAAAGAAAGACGTCAGCGCTACCGCAACGAGTTGTTCACGTGATATCCATTGGACTGTTGTTATCTCTAAACACGTGCCACTTCAGTGCTCTTGAGAGAGAACTGTGGCGGTGACGTGGCACAGTAGGTATCCCCACTTAGTTATTTGCAAAGATGGAAAATATTAGACATTCGACCAGTCATTAAGTACTTCGTAAAGGAAGGTACGAAAGCGAAGGATATTCACGGCGATTTCCAGAATGCACTAGGGGTCTCTAATCCTTCATTTTCAACTGTTGAGAAGTGGACAAATGAATTTAAATTTGGTCAGGAAAGGTTAAATGATGATCCGCCCAGTGGTAGGCCAAGATGTGTCACTACTTACGAAATCGTTGCCAAAGTGCACAAAATGGTTTTGAATTTTCGCCGATTGAAAGTGCTTGAAATTTTCACACTTGCCAGAAGTCATCTGAAAGGGTACATCACATTTAAACTGGAGAATTAAAAATAAAAGATCAATATGCGAACCGTTTTAAGAGAAACGCACAAGAATTTTTGCACCGATTTATGATTAAATATGAAACATCGGAGCACTACAACACGCCAGAGAAAAAATAACAGTCAAAGCAGTGGAAACATGCTGATTCTTCCCACCAAAGAAAGAAAAACAATACGGCTGGAAAGGTCATGCGATCAGTGTTCTGGCATGTGGATTCTGTTTGCAGATTATCTCCCCACTGGGCAAACAATTACTGAAGAACATTTAGATAACCTCCTGGACAAATTGTAACAAAAGATACGCGAAGAAAGGCGTGCCGCCAGACATATGCAGTCACCATAGCAAAATCACACGATCTAAGCTATGGATTGTTGCCACACTATTCAGCTGATATGGTTCTGTCAGACTTCATCTCTTCCCAAAACTGAAAATTTTTCTTGGTCGACGAAGATTCACTTCCAACGAAGAGTGGGTGTCCGGAGTTGAAAACTACTTTGCAGGCCTGGAAAAACATAACTTTCGAGATGGAATCAAGACACTGGAACATTGTTGGACCAAGTGCATTCAAAAATTAAAAGAACGTTTATATTTCGTTCCGAGAAATTTCAAACCACCCATGAAAAATGGATAAATAAAGGTAAAATATATGTGCTAAAAGAATATTTACAGTTATCTAAATGTATAAGTATCCTGAATAAGAATACAGGAAAAATCTTTATCATTATTAACCACTAATAACTATGAAACTGCGAGGCTAACAGAAAAATAATCCACTTTTCTTAGTCTGTTGTTCGTCAAAAATTACTCTGTTGCACTTCTTTTTAATTTCTGTATAGCAAGCACTTCCTACCTTGCAATTGTTTCACTACAGAGTGCCCTATGTTAACAAGAAAGTTATTTAATGATGTCATACCATACTTCAAATTATCCTCTCCCTCCTTTTCAGTGATTCCCGTAGGTTCCTTTCTTCATCGATTTTACAGAGAACTTTCTCATTCTTCTTTTTATCAGTGGAACTAATTTTCAACATGTGATTCAAAAATCTTTTCATATTCACAAACAGGTGTAAAATTTTATTCAACTTTATTTGTATTTTCTTTGCTAGCGGTCTTGATACTCCACTGGTGTCATCTCCAGACCACACCAACGACATATATCTACTGTGAAAGTAGCCTGTTATTAAAATACGCAAATGAACGTTTAACCGCTAACTGCTGCTCTAAATTACTTTATGAGTGGCCACAGTACAAGTGCAACAGAAATTTATCTGTTTACTCCTTAAGGGAGCAGCCAACGTTTCAACAAACACAAAAGCAATGTTAAAAATAAATGAATAGATAATTAAACATGAGATGGAGAGCATGAAATCATAAAGCATAGGTGTGATACTTTAAAATCGTAATCTATTCAGAAAAAATGAACAAGTAACTAAATGTGGGGAGACCAATTAAGCACACACGTTGTACAGAAGTGAATTAAATGATATAATTACTGCCTGTATTAAAATTGTTTCTGCTCTTAATGAATATGGAGGTAACATAGGAGGAAATTTGCAAACACACAATGGGTAGCTGAAAGCACATTCATTCAATCACAGACATACACTTAATGCTTGGCAGAAAATTACAAAGCTGGAACGAAAGCAGTGGCGAAACAAAGCAGTCATGTCGAGATGGCGGGTGTCTTGATCACAAATTTAATTATACTGTGCACTAAAGGAACTCATGTGTGGGGAGGCAGCGGCTCAATATTCTTACGTACCACGTGCTATGCGACCACACCGAATTTCATAGCATTTACAAACAAAAATTAATTTAGCATAAGCGAGTAAAGCACACATGAGAATTCGTATAGAAGAAAACCAGTATTAAAAAATGCATGGCTGAAAGCCAACGTAACGACCACGAAAGCATGTGGTGCATTTGGTCATACAAAACGGGAAAGAGGGAATGAAATCAGAAAATTTGGGAAATATTTAGCATACTCCCAGATCTCCCAGATACAGAAACGAAGCGAAAGGTTATTTAAAAACATGAAGGAAATTCAAACATACAAAGGCTGGAGGCGACACACGTGTATTATATCTGGAGCAAAATTCGTCACCTTGCATAGTAGAAGAATTGCTATAGAGAACTATCAATGAAAAACCAAGACTGCCTGATCACAAAGAAATCAAAGTCCTAACGGCATGTCTTTCCCTTAGCATGATTCGGCGGAATAATTACTTCGACAGTCCTTGGAGCCGAAATGCCGAGTCAAGAGTGTAGCGCTAAGGCCACGGAAAAACCTCCCCTTTCCATACACTGGATGTAGAGCACGCTAAAGAGCGCTAAGAGCGCGTTCAGAGACTAATGTTTACCAACCCTTGCTACCTGGCCAATTCCCACCACATTCACTCCTAGAGAGATCTTTCACATCTTTCGTCTTCTCAACGACGCGGCCACCTCGCCATCGAGACAAGTAAGCTTGTCTCTGGCCAGCCAGCAGACGCCGGCAGAGACGACAAACGTTCTTAACTACAGCAAAACGAGGCCTAAAGCGCGACTCGGCGATTCTAAGCCATTGTGTGGCAGTCACTCAGTATTAAAAGCAACCTTCCACATTCACATGAACATACAATTCAATCACATGGGTGGAAACAAATGTTCAAATGTTTGTTAAGCTTAAGGGACTTAACTACGGGGTCATCAGTCCCTAAACTTACAAACTACTTATGAACTAGCTACAACTAAGGACGGCACAAATATCCATGCCCGAGGGGGGATTCGAACCCCCGACCGTAGTGGCCGTGCAGACCGTGACTGAAGCGCCTCAGTCCCCTCGGCCACCGCGGCCGGCAGGGGTGGAAACATATATAAATACTAGCTGAACCCCCGCTGCCTCGCATGCGTAGACTGGTTGGTCTGCACCAGTTGTTTCTTTTTAATCCTGATGAAGAATCCATATCTTAAATTTCGTAGTTATAACTTGAAATTTGAGTTAACAGCACCATATTTTTGAAAATCAATATTTGCGCCTCGTATTTCACACCCTTATTGGTCGAATTTCCATAAATACCGAGACACGTGAATTTTAAATTTGAACCCCGAATCCAAATCCGAAAATTTGTAGTTCTAACTTCAAAATTGCCTAAATAGCAACAGATTTTCGAAAAACAGCCCCTCTCAAATTTAACTCCCTTCACGGTTGAATTTCCAAAAACACCGAAACACGTATTTTTGAAATCATAATGAACAATAAAAATACCAATTTTTGCAGCTATAGCTTCAAAATTTTTTGGACAACAAAGTGTTTTCGATAGGAATTTTTGATCCCCTCTTTTACTCCCTTAGTTTTTGAATTTCCAAAAATACCGAAACTCGTGTCTTTGTAATCCTGACCAAGAGTCCATACACTACGTTTCGTATTTATAGCTTGAAATTTCAGTTAACAGCAACATATTTTTGAAAATAATTTTTTTGCGTTCTCTATTTTCCCCCCTTATTGGTTGAATTTCAAAAAATGCCGAAACACGTGTCTTTTAAATTCGAACACCGAATCCAAATCCGAAAGCCTGTACTTCTAACTTCAAAATTGCCTAAATAGCAACATTTTTCGAAAAACACCCCCTCTGCAATTTAACCCAGTTGATGGTTGAATTTCCAAAAATACCGAAACACGTATTTTTTTAACGTCTAACCAACTATACAAATATCAATTTTTGCAGCTCTAGCTTCAAAATTGTATCAATAGCAACGTGTTTTCGAAAAGAATTTTTGATTCTCTACTTAACCCTGTTACTTGTTGAATTTCCAAAAATACCAAAAATCATGGATTTTTAATCCTGACCAAGATTCCATATCCGAAGTTTCGTAGTTGTAGCTTAAAATTTGAGTTAACAGCAACATATTTTTGAAAATCAATTTTTTGCGTCACCTATTTTACCCCCTTATTTGTCGAATTTCAAAAAATGCCGAAACACGTGTCTTTTAAATTCGAACCCTGAATTGAAATCCTAAATTTTGTAGTTGTAGCTTCAAAATTGCCTAAATAGCCACGTATTTTCAAAAAAAACGTTTCATCCCGTATTTCACCCCCTTACGGACAGAATATCGAAAAATCGCTTCTTAATGACGCCCTAGGAATTTCTCCCTCACATCACTAATTTTTCATACACCTGTTGACTATGAATGCCCTCTTTACCTTTGCTAGTCTATTTTCCATGTCCTCCTTGCCTTCGTCAGGCGTGGATCACATCATCCGCTTCGTGAACACCAGTTTTGGTATTTTTCTCGTGATTTCCTTTTTCCCTAGTCCTCTTTTCGTTAGCCGCTTCGTAGTTTACTCCCACTGCAAATTCTGTACTCATTAGACGATTAAATACAATCTATCGTATAATTCGTCAAATTCTCCATCATTTTAAATGAGAATAGGAAGTTACACAGATTATTTTATCATTGATAGCGTATCATTAGAATTTTTATCTCATTCTTGAATCATCATTTTATTTCCGACATAGCTTCTTTGACAAATATATCAAATAAGTTAATCGTGCCTTACAACTTTTTTAATCTGAGCATTTCGATTTTGGTTTTGTAATTTTATTTTTCTTCTACTTATTGTATACTACTTACTCTTCTCTATAATTTACTCATATTTATCTCCAAATTCCGAAAAACTTCAACATTCTACAAGGTATAATGCTTATTCTAAGTTGTTGAATCCTATGAAAGTCCTTCCTTTTCGTCCAGCCTTCATTCTATTTACTAGCGCAATGAGAAGCTTGCCACTCTCTACCTTTACAGTTCCTAAAGCCAAACTGATAGTCTTCTAATAGATCCTTAGTTTCATTTCCATTCTCTAAATTATCCTCGCCAATATATTGGATGCATTAGCCATTTTTCGTAGTTTATCTACCCATCGAATCTTCGTAATTCATATTTCTCCGGATGTCTGATAGCGGGTTTCATATTCTGACACTGGTTGTCGTACGGCATGTCTTTAAACTCTGGACAGATGTTTCTTCCACCTTGCATGATGGGTGAGGACTAATTTGCAATATTTTTGTACCCTGAAATGGTGGCTCTGTATGTGGAACAAATCTACCGTGACATGTAGCCTTAGACGTGGGAAAGCAGTGCACGTCTCATTCCTAAACAGGTAAGAGTCATTAATTTTACTCAGAATGAACTGAATGACTACTCCTATAAGTAGAAAAATAAATAATAACTTTTAAGGGACCTCATCTGGTATGGGAGTGTTGTGTTAGCAAGGTTACAGTAAAATTAAGTGCTCTTCCACCGAGACGTAAAATTTAAGTTATTTACTTTATTTATTAAAATAAAGGACAATATTTGACCGTTAACAATATTGCTTTGATAATCGAAACCACAAGCAAAAATTAACAATATAAAAAAGAGAAAAATTATCAATTAGAGACTGAGTGACTTCATGCTTACATTTGAATTTACAATCGGAACATAGACTAACAGAGGTTGTGAGGCGGTCACAGTAAATGTGGGTGTTGTGTCGGTAACGTTGCACGGAAGTGACTTGACAGAGACAAAAACTAACTTCTCATTAGAAAGCAATTTACCGTTCGCTGTGTCGTCGGCTGCTGCGTCTGAGACTCTGAAATTCTCTTAAAAGCTGCCCGTTCAAATCTGTAACTGAAGTGAATCAGCCAAAAAATTCTTAATAATCTTGAAGAGGTCAAGATCCGCTAATTTCCCTAATCTAAATTTGTGTGGCAGGCTACACCGATGCAGCAAACCAGCCCGCCGTCGTGCCACTCGCTCTCGTCTGCAGACGGTAACTAAATATTGTGAACGGGGCAAAATGACCACTGCTCACCCTGTGAGGGTGTCGCGATTACACGTAAAGCTTGCAACTCAACAATAGTCTCTGTACACTCGCTGTTATATGCCACAATGCAGACCACAGCCAACTGCTTAAATATTCACAGAAGCGCTCGTGAATTGCCGAAGCGCTCTCGTGAATTGCCACTGCCAGTCACCCCGAGAAGTGCATCCACTACTGGGGTTCTGTAGCAAAGTTGAAATGTTTATGTCTTTCACGTCCTTTCAAGATCGCAGGCAATAACGGCTGTCCTCACGTAAGCCTATCAGGAGCGCCGTTTCAACGCCAGTAGGTTCTTCACGTTTCGCATTGGCAATATGGGTTAATTTTACACGCCAGCTAGGTATGTTTGGGAAGCTGGCGCGTCCTCGCAGAGAAAAGTGGAACGAGGAAGGGTGATTCACAGGGGCTGGTCCCTCGAACTGCGGCTACCCCACCCCTATGACTACCCTGAGCGTCAACGATCCCAAAGACCAAGTGACCACAACTTCCAAACGCTGGAGTATATATACAGAAATCTGGCGAACCTATGACGTGTTAGGGTGGTACGTAAAGACTGAATGTGTGACACTTGTGAGTGCAGCATTCATTCAACGAAGCTTTCACCGCTGACGTAGGGGAAGGGAGGGCAAGATGGAAGGGTTAATTTAACGACACAATAATACGAAAATTTACAAATGTAAACATTTTATTTTAATCAGTCATGAAATGTATCCTATTAAACTACAAAACTATGTAGCTAATAACAATCAACATTTGATAAATCAGGTGATATGTCTCATAAAAGAAAACTAAAGAAAATTCCATCTTGCCCTCACCCTGAAAGCAAAATGGAAAGTTTGAACGGGCAAGATGGAATGTTTGGGATTATCTTACATTTCACAATGGACACACAGAAAATAACCACTTTCAGTATCGGCGCACAACTGATGTGCCCAACCATGACACGATGCACATTCCAACCAATCTTCTGTGGGTGGATCGATGTATTGTTCACCGCACAGTAGGCACAACACATCTGCATGACTGGATGCCTCTTGATTTTGCGATATCTTCTCGTCTTTCTTTGTCCGTTTTCCCTTTCCTTTCCCCTTCCTTTCCCCTTCCTTTTACATCCTGTCCCCTTCTGTTGTGTTCTCGTTTATATTCATTTCCTTTAATGGTCTGGACTACGACGTCTATTTTTTTTCTCACTTCATTCTTCTTTTCAGTTATTAATGTGACTGGCGAACTCGTAAGAATCTCCGATTTTTGACTCCTGACTTTCCTTTTTTTAATTGATGGTGTAACTTTTGGTAACGGGAGTATTTTTCGTGGAGAGATGGCGTACGATGTAGACGGTTGTGCAAAAACGCCAACAGGGTCTACACTAATTTTTGCAGCTATAGCTTCAAAATTTTTTGGACAACAAAGTGTTTTCGATAGGAATTTTTGATCCCCTCTTTTACTCCCTTAGTTTTTGAATTTCCAAAAATACCGAAACTCGTGTCTTTGTAATCCTGACCAAGAGTCCATACACTACGTTTCGTAGTTATAGCTTGAAATTTCAGTTAACAGCAACATATTTTTGAAAATAATTTTTTTGCGTTCTCTATTTTCCCCCCTTATTGGTTGAATTTCAAAAAATGCCGAAACACGTGTCTTTTAAATTCGAACATCGAATCCAAATCCGAAAGCCTGTACTTCTAACTTCAAAATTGCCTAAATAGCAACATTTTTCTAAAAACACCCCCTCTGCAATTTAACCCCGTTGATGGTTGAATTTCCAAAAATACCGAAACACGTATTTTTTTAACGTCTAACCAACTATACAAATATCAATTTTTGCAGCTCTAGCTTCAAAATTGTATCAATAGCAACGTGTTTTCGAAAAGAATTTTTGATTCTCTACTTAACCCTGTTACTTGTTGAATTTCCAAAAATACCAAAAATCATGGATTTTTAATCCTGACCAAGATTCCATATCCGAAGTTTCGTAGTTGTAGCTTAAAATTTGAGTTAACAGCAACATATTTTTGAAAATCAATTTTTTGCGTCACCTATTTTACCCCCTTATTTGTCGAATTTCAAAAAATGCCGAAACACGTGTCTTTTAAATTCGAACCCTGAATTGAAATCCTAAATTTTGTAGTTGTAGCTTCAAAATTGCCTAAAGAGCCACGTATTTTCAAAAAAAAAACGTTTCATCCCGTATTTCACCCCCTTACGGACAGAATATCGAAAAATCGCTTCTTAATGACGCCCTAGGAATTTCCCCCTCACATCACTAATTTTTCATACACCTGTTGACTATGAATGCCCTCTTTACCTTTGCTAGTCTATTTTCCATGTCCTCCTTGCCTTCGTCAGGCGTGGATCACATCATCCGCTTCGTGAACACCAGTTTTGGTATTTTTCTCGTGATTTCCTTTTTCCCTAGTCCTCTTTTCGTTAGCCGCTTCGTAGTTTACTCCCACTGCAAATTCTGTACTCATTAGACGATTAAATACAATCTATCGTATAATTCGTCAAATTCTCCATCATTTTAAATGAGAATAGGAAGTTACACAGATTATTTTATCATTGATAGCGTATCATTAGAATTTTTATCTCATTCTTGAATCATCATTTTATTTCCGACATAGCTTCTTTGACAAATATATCAAATAAGTTAATCGTGCCTTACAACTTTTTTAATCTGAGCATTTCGATTTTGGTTTTGTAATTTTATTTTTCTTCTACTTATTGTATACTACTTACTCTTCTCTATAATTTACTCATATTTATCTCCAAATTCCGAAAAACTTCAACATTCTACAAGGTATAATGCTTATTCTAGGTTGTTGAATCCTATGAAAGTCCTTCCTTTTCGTCCAGCCTTCATTCTATTTACTAGCGCAATGAGAAGCTTGCTACTCTCTACCTTTACAGTTCCTAAAGCCAAACTGATAGTCTTCTAATAGATCCTTAGTTTCATTTCCATTCTCTAAATTATCCTCGCCAATATATTGGATGCATTAGCCATTTTTCGTAGTTTATCTACCCATCGAATCTTCGTAATTCATATTTCTCCGGATGTCTGATAGCGGGTTTCATATTCTGACACTGGTTGTCGTACGGCATGTCTTTAAACTCTGGACAGATGTTTCTTCCACCTTGCATGATGGGTGAGGACTAATTTGCAATATTTTTGTACCCTGAAATGGTGGCTCTGTATGTGGAACAAATCTACCGTGACATGTAGCCTTAGACGTGGGAAAGCAGTGCACGTCTCATTCCTAAACAGGTAAGAGTCATTAATTTTACTCAGAATGAACTGAATGACTACTCCTATAAGTAGAAAAATAAATAATAACTTTTAAGGGACCTCATCTGGTATGGGAGTGTTGTGTTAGCAAGGTTACAGTAAAATTAAGTGCTCTTCCACCGAGACGTAAAATTTAAGTTATTTACTTTATTTATTAAAATAAAGGACAATATTTGACCGTTAACAATATTGCTTTGATAATCGAAACCACAAGCAAAAATTAACAATATAAAAAAGAGAAAAATTATCAATTAGAGACTGAGTGACTTCATGCTTACATTTGAATTTACAATCGGAACATAGACTAACAGAGGTTGTGAGGCGGTCACAGTAAATGTGGGTGTTGTGTCGGTAACGTTGCACGGAAGTGACTTGACAGAGACAAAAACTAACTTCTCATTAGAAAGCAATTTACCGTTCGCTGTGTCGTCGGCTGCTGCGTCTGAGACTCTGAAATTCTCTTAAAAGCTGCCCGTTCAAATCTGTAACTGAAGTGAATCAGCCAAAAAATTCTTAATAATCTTGAAGAGGTCAAGATCCGCTAATTTCCCTAATCTAAATTTGTGTGGCAGGCTACACCGATGCAGCAAACCAGCCCGCCGTCGTGCCACTCGCTCTCGTCTGCAGACGGTAACTAAATATTGTGAACGGGGCAAAATGACCACTGCTCACCCTGTGAGGGTGTCGCGATTACACGTAAAGCTTGCAACTCAACAATAGTCTCTGTACACTCGCTGTTATATGCCACAATGCAGACCACAGCCAACTGCTTAAATATTCACAGAAGCGCTCGTGAATTGCCGAAGCGCTCTCGTGAATTGCCACTGCCAGTCACCCCGAGAAGTGCATCCACTACTGGGGTTCTGTAGCAAAGTTGAAATGTTTATGTCTTTCACGTCCTTTCAAGATCGCAGGCAATAACGGCTGTCCTCACGTAAGCCTATCAGGAGCGCCGTTTCAACGCCAGTAGGTTCTTCACGTTTCGCATTGGCAATATGGGTTAATTTTACACGCCAGCTAGGTATGTTTGGGAAGCTGGCGCGTCCTCGCAGAGAAAAGTGGAACGAGGAAGGGTGATTCACAGGGGCTGGTCCCTCGAACTGCGGCTACCCCACCCCTATGACTACCCTGAGCGTCAACGATCCCAAAGACCAAGTGACCACAACTTCCAAACGCTGGAGTATATATACAGAAATCTGGCGAACCTATGACGTGTTAGGGTGGTACGTAAAGACTGAATGTGTGACACTTGTGAGTGCAGCATTCATTCAACGAAGCTTTCACCGCTGACGTAGGGGAAGGGAGGGCAAGATGGAAGGGTTAATTTAACGACACAATAATACGAAAATTTACAAATGTAAACATTTTATTTTAATCAGTCATGAAATGTATCCTATTAAACTACAAAACTATGTAGCTAATAACAATCAACATTTGATAAATCAGGTGATATGTCTCATAAAAGAAAACTAAAGAAAATTCCATCTTGCCCTCACCCTGAAAGCAAAATGGAAAGTTTGAACGGGCAAGATGGAATGTTTGGGATTATCTTACATTTCACAATGGACACACAGAAAATAACCACTTTCAGTATCGGCGCACAACTGATGTGCCCAACCATGACACGATGCACATTCCAACCAATCTTCTGTGGGTGGATCGATGTATTGTTCACCGCACAGTAGGCACAACACATCTGCATGACTGGATGCCTCTTGATTTTGCGATATCTTCTCGTCTTTCTTTGTCCGTTTTCCCTTTCCTTTCCCCTTCCTTTCCCCTTCCTTTTACATCCTGTCCCCTTCTGTTGTGTTCTCGTTTATATTCATTTCCTTTAATGGTCTGGACTACGACGTCTATTTTTTTTCTCACTTCATTCTTCTTTTCAGTTATTAATGTGACTGGCGAACTCGTAAGAATCTCCGATTTTTGACTCCTGACTTTCCTTTTTTTAATTGATGGTGTAACTTTTGGTAACGGGAGTATTTTTCGTGGAGAGATGGCGTACGATGTAGACGGTTGTGCAAAAACGCCAACAGGGTCTACACTAATTTTTGCAGCTATAGCTTCAAAATTTTTTGGACAACAAAGTGTTTTCGATAGGAATTTTTGATCCCCTCTTTTACTCCCTTAGTTTTTGAATTTCCAAAAATACCGAAACTCGTGTCTTTGTAATCCTGACCAAGAGTCCATACACTACGTTTCGTAGTTATAACTTGAAATTTCAGTTAACAGCAACATATTTTTGAAAATAATTTTTTTGCGTTCTCTATTTTCCCCCCTTATTGGTTGAATTTCAAAAAATGCCGAAACACGTGTCTTTTAAATTCGAACATCGAATCCAAATCCGAAAGCCTGTACTTCTAACTTCAAAATTGCCTAAATAGCAACATTTTTCTAAAAACACCCCCTCTGCAATTTAACCCCGTTGATGGTTGAATTTCCAAAAATACCGAAACACGTATTTTTTTAACGTCTAACCAACTATACAAATATCAATTTTTGCAGCTCTAGCTTCAAAATTGTATCAATAGCAACGTGTTTTCGAAAAGAATTTTTGATTCTCTACTTAACCCTGTTACTTGTTGAATTTCCAAAAATACCAAAAATCATGGATTTTTAATCCTGACCAAGATTCCATATCCGAAGTTTCGTAGTTGTAGCTTAAAATTTGAGTTAACAGCAACATATTTTTGAAAATCAATTTTTTGCGTCACCTATTTTACCCCCTTATTTGTCGAATTTCAAAAAATGCCGAAACACGTGTCTTTTAAATTCGAACCCTGAATTGAAATCCTAAATTTTGTAGTTGTAGCTTCAAAATTGCCTAAATAGCCACGTATTTTCAAAAAAAAAACGTTTCATCCCGTATTTCACCCCCTTACGGACAGAATATCGAAAAATCGCTTCTTAATGACGCCCTAGGAATTTCCCCCTCACATCACTAATTTTTCATACACCTGTTGACTATGAATGCCCTCTTTACCTTTGCTAGTCTATTTTCCATGTCCTCCTTGCCTTCGTCAGGCGTGGATCACATCATCCGCTTCGTGAACACCAGTTTTGGTATTTTTCTCGTGATTTCCTTTTTCCCTAGTCCTCTTTTCGTTAGCCGCTTCGTAGTTTACTCCCACTGCAAATTCTGTACTCATTAGACGATTAAATACAATCTATCGTATAATTCGTCAAATTCTCCATCATTTTAAATGAGAATAGGAAGTTACACAGATTATTTTATCATTGATAGCGTATCATTAGAATTTTTATCTCATTCTTGAATCATCATTTTATTTCCGACATAGCTTCTTTGACAAATATATCAAATAAGTTAATCGTGCCTTACAACTTTTTTAATCTGAGCATTTCGATTTTGGTTTTGTAATTTTATTTTTCTTCTACTTATTGTATACTACTTACTCTTCTCTATAATTTACTCATATTTATCTCCAAATTCCGAAAAACTTCAACATTCTACAAGGTATAATGCTTATTCTAGGTTGTTGAATCCTATGAAAGTCCTTCCTTTTCGTCCAGCCTTCATTCTATTTACTAGCGCAATGAGAAGCTTGCCACTCTCTACCTTTACAGTTCCTAAAGCCAAACTGATAGTCTTCTAATAGATCCTTAGTTTCATTTCCATTCTCTAAATTATCCTCGCCAATATATTGGATGCATTAGCCATTTTTCGTAGTTTATCTACCCATCGAATCTTCGTAATTCATATTTCTCCGGATGTCTGATAGCGGGTTTCATATTCTGACACTGGTTGTCGTACGGCATGTCTTTAAACTCTGGACAGATGTTTCTTCCACCTTGCATGATGGGTGAGGACTAATTTGCAATATTTTTGTACCCTGAAATGGTGGCTCTGTATGTGGAACAAATCTACCGTGACATGTAGCCTTAGACGTGGGAAAGCAGTGCACGTCTCATTCCTAAACAGGTAAGAGTCATTAATTTTACTCAGAATGAACTGAATGACTACTCCTATAAGTAGAAAAATAAATAATAACTTTTAAGGGACCTCATCTGGTATGGGAGTGTTGTGTTAGCAAGGTTACAGTAAAATTAAGTGCTCTTCCACCGAGACGTAAAATTTAAGTTATTTACTTTATTTATTAAAATAAAGGACAATATTTGACCGTTAACAATATTGCTTTGATAATCGAAACCACAAGCAAAAATTAACAATATAAAAAAGAGAAAAATTATCAATTAGAGACTGAGTGACTTCATGCTTACATTTGAATTTACAATCGGAACATAGACTAACAGAGGTTGTGAGGCGGTCACAGTAAATGTGGGTGTTGTGTCGGTAACGTTGCACGGAAGTGACTTGACAGAGACAAAAACTAACTTCTCATTAGAAAGCAATTTACCGTTCGCTGTGTCGTCGGCTGCTGCGTCTGAGACTCTGAAATTCTCTTAAAAGCTGCCCGTTCAAATCTGTAACTGAAGTGAATCAGCCAAAAAATTCTTAATAATCTTGAAGAGGTCAAGATCCGCTAATTTCCCTAATCTAAATTTGTGTGGCAGGCTACACCGATGCAGCAAACCAGCCCGCCGTCGTGCCACTCGCTCTCGTCTGCAGACGGTAACTAAATATTGTGAACGGGGCAAAATGACCACTGCTCACCCTGTGAGGGTGTCGCGATTACACGTAAAGCTTGCAACTCAACAATAGTCTCTGTACACTCGCTGTTATATGCCACAATGCAGACCACAGCCAACTGCTTAAATATTCACAGAAGCGCTCGTGAATTGCCGAAGCGCTCTCGTGAATTGCCACTGCCAGTCACCCCGAGAAGTGCATCCACTACTGGGGTTCTGTAGCAAAGTTGAAATGTTTATGTCTTTCACGTCCTTTCAAGATCGCAGGCAATAACGGCTGTCCTCACGTAAGCCTATCAGGAGCGCCGTTTCAACGCCAGTAGGTTCTTCACGTTTCGCATTGGCAATATGGGTTAATTTTACACGCCAGCTAGGTATGTTTGGGAAGCTGGCGCGTCCTCGCAGAGAAAAGTGGAACGAGGAAGGGTGATTCACAGGGGCTGGTCCCTCGAACTGCGGCTACCCCACCCCTATGACTACCCTGAGCGTCAACGATCCCAAAGACCAAGTGACCACAACTTCCAAACGCTGGAGTATATATACAGAAATCTGGCGAACCTATGACGTGTTAGGGTGGTACGTAAAGACTGAATGTGTGACACTTGTGAGTGCAGCATTCATTCAACGAAGCTTTCACCGCTGACGTAGGGGAAGGGAGGGCAAGATGGAAGGGTTAATTTAACGACACAATAATACGAAAATTTACAAATGTAAACATTTTATTTTAATCAGTCATGAAATGTATCCTATTAAACTACAAAACTATGTAGCTAATAACAATCAACATTTGATAAATCAGGTGATATGTCTCATAAAAGAAAACTAAAGAAAATTCCATCTTGCCCTCACCCTGAAAGCAAAATGGAAAGTTTGAACGGGCAAGATGGAATGTTTGGGATTATCTTACATTTCACAATGGACACACAGAAAATAACCACTTTCAGTATCGGCGCACAACTGATGTGCCCAACCATGACACGATGCACATTCCAACCAATCTTCTGTGGGTGGATCGATGTATTGTTCACCGCACAGTAGGCACAACACATCTGCATGACTGGATGCCTCTTGATTTTGCGATATCTTCTCGTCTTTCTTTGTCCGTTTTCCCTTTCCTTTCCCCTTCCTTTCCCCTTCCTTTTACATCCTGTCCCCTTCTGTTGTGTTCTCGTTTATATTCATTTCCTTTAATGGTCTGGACTACGACGTCTATTTTTTTTCTCACTTCATTCTTCTTTTCAGTTATTAATGTGACTGGCGAACTCGTAAGAATCTCCGATTTTTGACTCCTGACTTTCCTTTTTTTAATTGATGGTGTAACTTTTGGTAACGGGAGTATTTTTCGTGGAGAGATGGCGTACGATGTAGACGGTTGTGCAAAAACGCCAACAGGGTCTACACTAATTTTTGCAGCTATAGCTTCAAAATTTTTTGGACAACAAAGTGTTTTCGATAGGAATTTTTGATCCCCTCTTTTACTCCCTTAGTTTTTGAATTTCCAAAAATACCGAAACTCGTGTCTTTGTAATCCTGACCAAGAGTCCATACACTACGTTTCGTAGTTATAGCTTGAAATTTCAGTTAACAGCAACATATTTTTGAAAATAATTTTTTTGCGTTCTCTATTTTCCCCCCTTATTGGTTGAATTTCAAAAAATGCCGAAACACGTGTCTTTTAAATTCGAACATCGAATCCAAATCCGAAAGCCTGTACTTCTAACTTCAAAATTGCCTAAATAGCAACATTTTTCTAAAAACACCCCCTCTGCAATTTAACCCCGTTGATGGTTGAATTTCCAAAAATACCGAAACACGTATTTTTTTAACGTCTAACCAACTATACAAATATCAATTTTTGCAGCTCTAGCTTCAAAATTGTATCAATAGCAACGTGTTTTCGAAAAGAATTTTTGATTCTCTACTTAACCCTGTTACTTGTTGAATTTCCAAAAATACCAAAAATCATGGATTTTTAATCCTGACCAAGATTCCATATCCGAAGTTTCGTAGTTGTAGCTTAAAATTTGAGTTAACAGCAACATATTTTTGAAAATCAATTTTTTGCGTCACCTATTTTACCCCCTTATTTGTCGAATTTCAAAAAATGCCGAAACACGTGTCTTTTAAATTCGAACCCTGAATTGAAATCCTAAATTTTGTAGTTGTAGCTTCAAAATTGCCTAAATAGCCACGTATTTTCAAAAAAAAAACGTTTCATCCCGTATTTCACCCCCTTACGGACAGAATATCGAAAAATCGCTTCTTAATGACGCCCTAGGAATTTCCCCCTCACATCACTAATTTTTCATACACCTGTTGACTATGAATGCCCTCTTTACCTTTGCTAGTCTATTTTCCATGTCCTCCTTGCCTTCGTCAGGCGTGGATCACATCATCCGCTTCGTGAACACCAGTTTTGGTATTTTTCTCGTGATTTCCTTTTTCCCTAGTCCTCTTTTCGTTAGCCGCTTCGTAGTTTACTCCCACTGCAAATTCTGTACTCATTAGACGATTAAATACAATCTATCGTATAATTCGTCAAATTCTCCATCATTTTAAATGAGAATAGGAAGTTACACAGATTATTTTATCATTGATAGCGTATCATTAGAATTTTTATCTCATTCTTGAATCATCATTTTATTTCCGACATAGCTTCTTTGACAAATATATCAAATAAGTTAATCGTGCCTTACAACTTTTTTAATCTGAGCATTTCGATTTTGGTTTTGTAATTTTATTTTTCTTCTACTTATTGTATACTACTTACTCTTCTCTATAATTTACTCATATTTATCTCCAAATTCCGAAAAACTTCAACATTCTACAAGGTATAATGCTTATTCTAGGTTGTTGAATCCTATGAAAGTCCTTCCTTTTCGTCCAGCCTTCATTCTATTTACTAGCGCAATGAGAAGCTTGCCACTCTCTACCTTTACAGTTCCTAAAGCCAAACTGATAGTCTTCTAATAGATCCTTAGTTTCATTTCCATTCTCTAAATTATCCTCGCCAATATATTGGATGCATTAGCCATTTTTCGTAGTTTATCTACCCATCGAATCTTCGTAATTCATATTTCTCCGGATGTCTGATAGCGGGTTTCATATTCTGACACTGGTTGTCGTACGGCATGTCTTTAAACTCTGGACAGATGTTTCTTCCACCTTGCATGATGGGTGAGGACTAATTTGCAATATTTTTGTACCCTGAAATGGTGGCTCTGTATGTGGAACAAATCTACCGTGACATGTAGCCTTAGACGTGGGAAAGCAGTGCACGTCTCATTCCTAAACAGGTAAGAGTCATTAATTTTACTCAGAATGAACTGAATGACTACTCCTATAAGTAGAAAAATAAATAATAACTTTTAAGGGACCTCATCTGGTATGGGAGTGTTGTGTTAGCAAGGTTACAGTAAAATTAAGTGCTCTTCCACCGAGACGTAAAATTTAAGTTATTTACTTTATTTATTAAAATAAAGGACAATATTTGACCGTTAACAATATTGCTTTGATAATCGAAACCACAAGCAAAAATTAACAATATAAAAAAGAGAAAAATTATCAATTAGAGACTGAGTGACTTCATGCTTACATTTGAATTTACAATCGGAACATAGACTAACAGAGGTTGTGAGGCGGTCACAGTAAATGTGGGTGTTGTGTCGGTAACGTTGCACGGAAGTGACTTGACAGAGACAAAAACTAACTTCTCATTAGAAAGCAATTTACCGTTCGCTGTGTCGTCGGCTGCTGCGTCTGAGACTCTGAAATTCTCTTAAAAGCTGCCCGTTCAAATCTGTAACTGAAGTGAATCAGCCAAAAAATTCTTAATAATCTTGAAGAGGTCAAGATCCGCTAATTTCCCTAATCTAAATTTGTGTGGCAGGCTACACCGATGCAGCAAACCAGCCCGCCGTCGTGCCACTCGCTCTCGTCTGCAGACGGTAACTAAATATTGTGAACGGGGCAAAATGACCACTGCTCACCCTGTGAGGGTGTCGCGATTACACGTAAAGCTTGCAACTCAACAATAGTCTCTGTACACTCGCTGTTATATGCCACAATGCAGACCACAGCCAACTGCTTAAATATTCACAGAAGCGCTCGTGAATTGCCGAAGCGCTCTCGTGAATTGCCACTGCCAGTCACCCCGAGAAGTGCATCCACTACTGGGGTTCTGTAGCAAAGTTGAAATGTTTATGTCTTTCACGTCCTTTCAAGATCGCAGGCAATAACGGCTGTCCTCACGTAAGCCTATCAGGAGCGCCGTTTCAACGCCAGTAGGTTCTTCACGTTTCGCATTGGCAATATGGGTTAATTTTACACGCCAGCTAGGTATGTTTGGGAAGCTGGCGCGTCCTCGCAGAGAAAAGTGGAACGAGGAAGGGTGATTCACAGGGGCTGGTCCCTCGAACTGCGGCTACCCCACCCCTATGACTACCCTGAGCGTCAACGATCCCAAAGACCAAGTGACCACAACTTCCAAACGCTGGAGTATATATACAGAAATCTGGCGAACCTATGACGTGTTAGGGTGGTACGTAAAGACTGAATGTGTGACACTTGTGAGTGCAGCATTCATTCAACGAAGCTTTCACCGCTGACGTAGGGGAAGGGAGGGCAAGATGGAAGGGTTAATTTAACGACACAATAATACGAAAATTTACAAATGTAAACATTTTATTTTAATCAGTCATGAAATGTATCCTATTAAACTACAAAACTATGTAGCTAATAACAATCAACATTTGATAAATCAGGTGATATGTCTCATAAAAGAAAACTAAAGAAAATTCCATCTTGCCCTCACCCTGAAAGCAAAATGGAAAGTTTGAACGGGCAAGATGGAATGTTTGGGATTATCTTACATTTCACAATGGACACACAGAAAATAACCACTTTCAGTATCGGCGCACAACTGATGTGCCCAACCATGACACGATGCACATTCCAACCAATCTTCTGTGGGTGTATCGATGTATTGTTCACCGCACAGTAGGCACAACACATCTGCATGACTGGATGCCTCTTGATTTTGCGATATCTTCTCGTCTTTCTTTGTCCGTTTTCCCTTTCCTTTCCCCTTCCTTTCCCCTTCCTTTTACATCCTGTCCCCTTCTGTTGTGTTCTCGTTTATATTCATTTCCTTTAATGGTCTGGACTACGACGTCTATTTTTTTTTCTCACTTCATTCTTCTTTTCAGTTATTAATGTGACTGGCGAACTCGTAAGAATCTCCGATTTTTGACTCCTGACTTTCCTTTTTTTAATTGATGGTGTAACTTTTGGTAACGGGAGTATTTTTCGTGGAGAGATGGCGTACGATGTAGACGGTTGTGCAAAAACGCCAACAGGGTCTACACTAGATACATCTTCCCTGTCTTCCACAACGTTCTGCTTGTTCTTTTAATAAAACGTCCTTCTCATTAACAAACGTGGCGTCGTTTTCATCAATAGTGATGCCAGGATTCTCGGCTTCGTTAGTAACAATATCAATGTCGCCGTTGTCAGGACCTTTAGTCATTGAAGAACTGTCATTAATAATAGCTGCATTGTCTGCGCAGTTATTTTCTGTGGCTGCTACATAATCCTCGTCATTGGTCGTAAGGCAGTCTTCATTGACTTCAGGCAATGGACTGGTTTCCGCAAAAAGTCTGTAATGTCATTGTTAGAATTGTTGTCCCCCTTCTGAGTCACAGCGGCATTCCGATCACCTACCATCACCATCCGCCTAGCTTGGCTGTTAATTTCTTTTGTAATGTTAGATTTCAATAAGTTTTTTGCTACTATTTCGCGTTGTAACAGTGGCAAGCGCAGTATCGTGGCTCAGACATCTATAACGTTCAATCGCCTGTGGATCTGACTACTGTTTATCTTTAGATCGTTATAGCTATAACGCTAGAATGGAAAAGGAAGACAGAAAACTTCTATTACGTGCGGCTAGAGTTAGTTGTATGACAGAGAATCCCCTGGTGTAGATCTTATAATTCTTTTACTCTCGAACCTTATAAGTTTTACAACATTTACAGTACATATAACACTGGTCCCTGCCGCATCTCCAATGAGGTATGAAGTGAGGAAGTATGCAAATTAATCGCCCATCAATTACTTCGGCCAGTATCAATGTGTTATTTCCATTAAACTGTCTCGATTTTTGTTTCTGGTTTGAGAGATGGTGATCAATCCGCGATCCAGAGTAAACGCAAACAACATGAAGTTACGTATCAGACATTACTGTTCGCTATCCAGTAGCATTTACCGTCGAAAATCTAAGTGCAGCTTGTATGCAGTTCTAAACTCTTCTTGAAGTCTCCATTTTGAATTCTTCTCTAAGTATGCAACAAGAGCGGAATTTCTAGGGGCTAATACAGAGACTAGCTCGTGTCACGTCCTCTGCTCTATCCAACTACTCTTTTCATGGGCTGTTTCGGGTATTCTCCCATTTTACTGCCGTATTCTGATTAGAGAGTTCCTAATACAGAATAGTGGTAGCACTTGTCTCAGAATTTTAAATTATAATTAGTGCCATGATTTTGCGTGATTCGCTGAGGTCTTTCCTAATAGTCGTCACCTCATGGCCTTTAAAGGTAGTTGCCATCTGGTTCTTACAGATTTTAGTATCTATTTAGAGATTATTTTTACTGAGAAACTTCACCACGATGTCCCCTTGTATAGCTGCAAAATAGCTGTGTCCCTTACAGCAGACGCTGATAGAAGTGCAATGGAGCGGTTTGACGTTAAGCCTCTCAAAGTTGTGCGGTGCAGCCTCCCGAGTATTCGAGTTGTAAAAGAGTTCCCTGAGTACCCTCCTTGGAAACAGCCAAGCGTCGCCTATTGAGCTGAGCTCTCAGTAACAATTTCCACTGGAACTATATTGCACTGAAAATTTTCTTAATGTTCCTAGTCTTAGTACGCGGCATTGCCAGGGTATTTATTTATTCCAGCCGTTTGTCAGAACCTCTCCTTTAATCTATCTTCGTGTAATCATCGCCACACTCTCTTCTCCTCCTGCCCCTCTCTCGTACAGTTCCCCCTCTCTGTCCATCTGCTTGTCTCATTTCATCTCCTTCTTCAACCTCTCGCATTTCGCCTCTCTACCTACCTTCGGATCATTGTGCTCCTCCACCACCACCTGCCCTTCCTCCCACTATCCATCGACCTGTCTGGGCATCTCTTTTTGACCGCCTTCAGTTATAAACATATCCGACATCATTTATTTATTAAAATTCCCTCGTTACCGCTCTCTCAGTTCTCCCGCTTCTACTCCCCGTCCCCCCTCTATCTCTGTCGCTCCGTTCAAGTGTTCCTATCACTTTTCCATCATATTACGTATCGACATATACAGTGTGGTCGGAAATTTCCGTTACAAACTTCTAGGACTTATAGAAGGTATTGAATACATACCATTATGAATAAGAATCCATGTCCGGAAACGTATCGTTTCCGTTCTACGACAGTTTCAATTCAGATGATTATCTCATCCACTCCTACTTGAAGAATGTAATATCGCGTGACCCGGTACAATTGTTGCAATCAATTTGAAAAAAAAAAAAAATACTAAATCGTTTTGTTATTACTTACGAATTTTAATTACAATTTACACCTTATGGTTTACATTAGTCGACAACAATAAGAACCCAGAATCTACGGCAACAGCCGCAACGTACTGATGCATTACAACAGCGGCTCTATGTGGCGACCACCAACGTCTTTACACATATTGTACCTCTGAAGCATGTCCTGGTACACTCTCTCCATCCCGCTTGGTGTCTCTTGTATGTGTTGTGCAGCGGCCAGAACTCGTATGTTGTTATGGTCTTCAGTCCCGAGACTGGTTTGATGCAGCTCTCCACCCTACTCTATCCTGAGCAAGCCTTTTCATTTCCTCATAAGAACGACAACACACATCCACTTGAATCTGCTTACTATATGCATCTCTTGGTCTCCCTCTGCGATTTTTACCCCACACACTTCCCTCCAATGCTATATTTACGATTCCTCGATGTCTAAGAATGTGTCCTACCAAGCGATCCCTTCTTTTAGTCAGGGTGTGCCAAAAATTCCTTTTCTCACCAATTCTGTTCAGTACCTCTTCATTAGTTATGCGATCTATCCACCTAATCTTCAGCATTCTTCTGTAGCATCACATTTCAAAAGCCTCTATTCTCTTCCTGTCCGCACTGTTTATCGTCCATGTTTCACTCCCGTACAAGGCAACGATCCACACAAATGCCTTCAGAAAAGACTTCCTTACACTTAAATTAATAGTCGATGTTAGCAAATTTCTCTATTTGAAAAATGCTTTTATTCCCATTGCCATACTGCATTTTATATCCTCTGTACTGCGACCATCGCATGTTATTTTACTACCCAAGTAACAAAACTCATCTACCACCTTCATTGTTTCGTTACCTAATCTAATTCCTTCAGCATCACCTGATTTTCTAAAACCGCTTTCCATTATTTTTGTTTTGCTCTTGTTAATGTTCATTTTATACGCTCTCTTCAACACAATGTTCATTCCATTCAACTACTCTTCCAGGTCCTTTGCTGTCTCTGACAGAACTACAATGTCATCAGCAAAACGCAAAGTTTTTATTTCTTCCCCCTGAACTTTAATACCTATAGCAAATTTTTCCTTGCTTTCCTTCACCGCCTGCTCGATTTACAAATTGAATAGCATCGGAGAAAGGCTACAACCCTGTCTTACTCCCTTCCCAACCGATGCTTCCCTTTCATGCCCTTCGAGTCTAATAACTGCAGTCTGGAATTTGTACAAGTTGTAAATAACTCTCCTTTCCCTGTATTTTACCCCTGCTGACTTCAGAATTTGAAACAGTGTATTCCAGTCAACATTGTCAAAAGCTGTCTCTAAATGTACAAAAGCTAAAAATGTACGTTTGATTTTCCTTAATATATCTTCTAAGATAAGACGTTAAGTGAGTATTGCCTCCCGGGTTCCTACGTTCCTCCTGAATCCAAACTGATCTTCCCCGAGGCCAGCTTCTACCACGTTTTCCAGTCTCCTGAAGATAATTCGTGTTAAAATGCAGCCATGCAGCCATGACTTATCAAACGGATGGTTCTGTAATTTTCACACCTGTCTGCGCCTGATTTCTTTGGAATGGGGATTATTACATTTTTCTTAAAGTCTGAGGGTATTTCACCTGTCTCATACATCCTACACACCAATTCAAATAGTTTTGTCATGGCTGGCTCTCCCAGAGACTTTAGTAGCTCTGAGGGTATGTCATCTACTCATGGGGACTTGTTCCGACCTAGGTCTCTCAGGGCTCTGTCAAATTCATCTCTCAGTATAGTATCTCGTATCTCATCTTGATCTACTTCCTCTTCCCTCTAAGTTAATTTCCTTTGTAGAGCTGCTCTACGTACTCTTTCCACCTTTCAGCTTTCCCTTCCTTGCTGAGAACTGGTTTTCCATGAGTCCTTGACATTTATAGAGCTGTTTTTCTTATCTCCAAATGTTTCTTTTATTTTCCTGTAGGCTGTATCTATTTTTCCCATATTTATACATTCTTCTAGAGATTTGCATTTGGCTTCTAGCCACTCCTGCTTAGCCATTTCGCACTTCCTGTCAATCTCATTTCTTAGTCGTCTATACTTCATTTTGCCTGTTTCATTTACTGCATTTTTATATTCTTTCCTTTCATCAATTAAATTTAGTATTTCCTGTGATATCCAAGGATTTTTTGTAGGTCTTGCCTTTCTACCTATTTTGTCCTCTGCTGCCTTCCGTATTTCATCTCTCAATGGTACCTATTCCTCTTCTACTGTTTTATTTCCCCCTGTTTCTGTCAATTGATGCCTAAATCTCCCTCTGAATTTCTCCAGAACTTCACGTTCCTTCAATTTATCTAAGTCCCATCTCCTTATTTTCCTACCTTTCTGCAGTTTTTTTCAGTTTCAGCCTACAGTTCATGACTAACAAGTTATGGTAAGAGTCTATATCTGCCCCTGGGTATGTTTTACAGTTTTTCACCTGGTTCCGGAATCTATGTTTTACCATTATAAAATCTATCTGATACCTTCCGGTGTCTCCTGGTCTCTTCCACGTATACAACCTTCGTTTGTGATTCTTAAACCGTGTGTTTGTTACGATAAAATCATGTTCTGTGCAAAATTCTACCAGGCGACTTCCTCTTTCATTCCTTATGCCCAGACCATATTCACCTACTATTTTTCCTTCTCTTCCTGTTCCTACAACAAAATTCCAGTCTCCCATCACAATTAAGTTTCCTCTCCCTTAACTGTCTAATTTCCTTTATCTCCTTATATATATATATATATATATATATATATATATATATATATATATATATATATATATATATATATATATTTCGATCTCCTCATCATCGGCTGAGCTAGGTGGCATATAAACCTGTACTACTGTTGTCGGTGTTGGCTTCGAATCTATCTTGACAATGATAATGCGATCACTGTGCTGCTCATAGTAGTTTACCCGCATTCCTATTTTCTTATTCATTATCAGTCCTACTCCTGTGATACCCCCAACTGATTTTGTACTTATAATCCTGTACTCACCTGACCAGAAATCCTGTTCATCCTGCCACCGAACTTCACTAATCCCCATTATATCTAACTTCAACTTATCCATCTCCCTTTTTAAATTTTCTAATTTTCCTACCCGATTAACGGATCTAATATTCCACGCTCCGATCCGTAGAATGCCAGTATTGTCTTTCCTGATGACAACATCCTTCTGAGTAGTCCCCCCCCCCCCCCGGAGATCAGAATGGGGGACTATTTTACCTCCGGAATATTTTACCTGAGAGGATGCCATCATCATAGTTTCATACAGTAGAGCTGCATGTCCTCGGGAAAAGTAACGGCTGTAGTTTCCCCTTGCTTTCAGCCGTTCGCAGTAACTGCATGGCAAGGCCACATTAGCTAATGTTACAAGGCCAGCTCAGTCAATCATTCAGACTGTCGCCCCTGTAACTACTGAAAAGGCTGCTGCCCCTCTTCCGGAACCACATGTTTGTCTGGCCTCTCCACAGATACCCCTCCGCTGTGGTTGCACCTACGGTACGGCTATCTGCATCGTTGAGGCACGCAAGCCACCCCACCTCGGCAATGTCTGTGGTTCATGGGGGTTGGAACTCGTCAATATCGTCGAAGTCGTATATTGACGAGTAATTCATCTGAATTGAAACTGTCGTAGAACATGGGTTTCTATTCGAAATATTTTGTACTTAGTACCCTCTAAAAGTCCTTTAAGTTTGTAACGGAAATTTCCGACCACCCTGTATACTCCAAAATTCAGCCAAGTGTGCGTGGAGGAGGGTAATGAGTACCAATACGAGTTACTGGCTATGCTGTTCCACTCCCAAATAGTACTAGAGCAAAATGAATGCTTGTATGTATCTATAAGAGCCACGATCTATCTTCTCTTTCCGATCTTTATGCGAAATGTAGGTTGGCGGCAGTAGAATCGTTCTGCAGTCTACCTCAAGTTACGGCCATCTAAATTTCATCAACAGTGATTCTGGAAAAGAACGTCGCCATCCCTCAAGCGACTGCCATTTGAGTTCCCGAAGGGTTTCAGTATCACTCGTGCACTGATCGAACTTACCAGTTACAAACCTAGCCGTTCCCCTTGACCTGCGCCTACGTCCTCTCTTAAACCGATCTGGCGAGGATCCCAAACACTTGAGCAATACTCAAGACCGGGTCGTACAAGCGTTTCATTTGCGGTCTCCTCTAGAGACGAATCATACCTTCAAAAATTCTCCCGATAAACCTCTTCTTTGACTTTGTTGGTGTGTTTTGTACTTACTCTTTGATGTAAAAATGAATATAGTCTGTGCTAAATATGCTCGAATTCCGTCATATAAGTTGACCATTCGCTTTCCTCGCGATTGTCCTTATATGGTCGTTCCATTTACTATCGCCGTGCAGAGTTTAATTGACGCGACTCTTAAGCAGAACGCTACCAGTGCTGTATTCGGACATTACGTGATTGTTTCTCGTGCTCATCTGCATCACCTTACATATTTTTACATTAAGCGCCAGATTCCCTTCCTCACACTGCCTAGAAATTTGGGCCAAGTCATCCTGCATCCTATCATTCAAAGAGAACACCTTCCTGTACACCTCATTATCATCAGCAGATTTCAACTTTGTCCGTCAGATCATTTATATGTAGGTAGAATATAACAGCAGTCGTATCACACATTTTTCACTTCCCTGGGGCCCTCCTGACGATACCCTCGCCATCTCGCCATCTCGCCATCGTGGTTACAATTCCACTGGTGTCTATGTACAGTAAGTCTACTCCAAATAATCCCAGCTACTTTCAGTGACTTGAAGCACTGGTGATTCGGGAGGCAAGCGACGAGAGATCGTCCACCTTGTAGTGCAGCCTTTCAAACGAACCTGTGGCCGTCTTCGAAAGAATTGTGGTAAGTTGCAACTAGTGAGAACATTTGTGTTAAGGCCGTGTCGCTGTTTTTGCGAATGGTTCACAGTAGCATGATGTCACAGAAAAATTAAATACAAGTTGCATACAAATTGATGAATGGACTTTGAGGAATATTTCTTCTCCATTTAGGTCCCAATAAATAAGAAATCGAAGGATTCAATTATGAATGTTAAATTCTGAAAAAATGGACAGCGCACAATTCAGGAATGAAATGTCGATGCAGTAATAATGATTATCCTTATCAAGGATGACAAAACGTCTTCCTATTATGAATGGTTAGTCGCGGCGGAGCGGCGGAGCGCATTGAGGCGCTATGCTACGATGCGTGAGGTCGTTCCCCGTCGGGGGTTCGAATCCCTCGTCGGGAATGGATGTTAGTGCTGTCTTTAGTATAAGTTAGTTGATACTCATGTCGGGTTTCCAGCGGGATCGTAGAGTCTTCTTGACACAATATTTCTGCTGACCACCTGGCCGCTATCTTCAGGTGATATGGATGCTGCTGAGTCTCGTAGGAAACTGAAGTCTTGCCGTTATCGGCGGCCTTATATACAACTCGAGGCAGAATATATATACGTGCCACCCACATAGCTCGGCTCCAGACTTCTTTGCATCTTATTTCCCATTTTATTTTATGTTTCCTTCAGTATCATATTACATATAGTTCCCGTTTGTCAAATTCATTCGTGTCCGCGACTGCGCGCACGCCCATCAGCCCTCTTGGCGCCACCTAGCGCGGGCGCACGTCACTAGGGCTCTATCGCCTTTGCCAGTACGCAGTGCTCACTTGACCTATGTGTGGACATGCTCCAAAATTTTATATTGTGACTTGTTTTAAATTTAAAATTTTAATCTTTCGGCATGGAGTCAGCCACATTTTAACAACTTTTTTAATGTGAGCTTTATTGTAAGTACATTTTCACCTATACTGGAATTTTAATTTCTTACGTTATAAACACCTTTGTATTTTACTATTTTTCATATTTGTGTGTCACGTTTTCATTAGGTATCCTTCTGAAGAAGGCAAAATTAATTTTGCCGAAACCTGGGTAAAGGTTTATAGATGTAAACTATTTTATGCAACTGGTCGGCTGAAACTGTGTTGACTCTTGGATTGTTGTCCCACCGTTGCTGAATTGCAGGCATGTTTAAAATTTTGTAATCATATAAGTTAGTTCATAAGTAGTTTGTAAGTTTAGGGACTAATGACCTCGCATTTAAGTCCCATAAGCTTTACAAACATTTGAACATTTTGAAAATGGTTAATACTGAGAAAAGGTTAATTTTTAACGAAACAGTTCGTTATATAACTTGGTAAAGAATACAAGACAAGCTGCAGAACTCAACAAACTAGTGGAACGCTACATATAACATTAAACTACATATATATCAAATGCAAAATGTGTGTCATCAACTTCCATTAATTCATCGTACCGCTCTGGTCAGACGGAGTGTTTTTAGCTACGTTACTGTGACGTCAGCTGCGGTAGTCGCCTTCCATTGTAGTGACATTAAAGACTCGCCGCTTGTTGTTGTGGAAAACAAAAACTGAGAATAAATACTTATTGGGATATTACAATGGTTTTGAAAAGACACTTTACTTTTTCTATTACTTCATTGTCGCCTTAGGAATCAATATTTAATCAAGGGTAAGGGGGAAATAGCAAAGAAATAACACTAAGATTCTCACAATAAGACGACTTTCACATATTTTCATCTACAGCACTCAGCTGGGCACATGTCAACACACTTATGTTTACAACTCTAGACAACATTTCTGGAGAAATACTGTGTTCATCGCCTGAGGGTGTGGTGTCATACGCTTTTAATGCCGCCAGGACTCTTAACCTCACCGATGGCAACAATCCATCGTTCGTTCAGACGCCGCCGGCGACCACACATGAAGTAAATCACTCCAGGCAAATGCTGGGATGGTTGCTTTGAAGGTGGTCGGCCGGTTTCCTTCCCCACCTTTTCCAAATTACTAATAAATTATTCATCTCTTTGTCGCCTATCACCGACAACAAGCGTCAGTGATTTCATACTCGTAAACTTATAAGGATTACCTATTGTTTTTGACTTCATTATGGAAAGGGGTCTGATGCAGCTCTCCGCCCTACTCTATTTTGAGAAGCCTTTTCATCTCCACATAAGAACGGCACACCTCATTTACCTGAAACTGCTTGTTTGTAATTGTGTCTCGATCCCTATCTGCGGCTTTTACTCCACACACTTCCCTCTAATATATAATACCTTGATGTCCAAGAGCGTGTCTTACCAATCAATCTCTTCTTGTGTTCAAGGTATACTAGAAATTTGATCTTCCAACTTCAGTGCTTCATCATTAATTACGCGATTCAGCAGCAGAAAATTGCTGTCAAAATTTATCGTCCATGTTTCACTACGAAACAAAGTAAAACTGTAAACGTCTTCTAAGTCGTAAGATGAGTTGCCTTCCGTGTCCCTACATTTCTCTTAAATCCAAACTGATTTACCTCGAAGTTGGTTTCTATTAGATTTTCCATTCCTCGGTAAATAATTCTTGTTAAAATTTTTAAACCAAGACTTTAGAAAACGATGGGTCTATTCACATCTATCAGCACCTACGTTCTTTGTAATTGAAACAGTTATATTTTTCTTGAAGTCTGAGGAACATCGCCAGTCTCATGCACATGAGATGAAATAGTTTTGTTATAGTCTGTTCTCCTATAGATTTCAGTTGCTCTGAGAAAATGTCGTTCATTCCAGGACTGCATATATCGAACCTATGGCCACCCAAAATTACTGGGCTTATTTCTCAAACGCCCTCTACAGGACGGAGCAGAAGAGTTCTGTCAGTCAATCTGAAGTCCGTCACAAGCTGGCAGAGACACCGTCCGTCACACAGCGTTGCTAGTAAAATTCTCTCGATCAGATAATCATCTTACTTCTTCAGTGTAAATTGATAGTTTTCTTCGACAAGCACTCAAAAATTATTTTTGGTTTACATTGTATTGTTCAATTAGAATATTCTTGATACCTGCATAACTAAAAATATCCCCGCACCTCTGGCAAACCTTATAGGAACACATGATTCAAGCAGTTGAAAATAGCTGCGTATGTAACCCAAACATGGGCAGTAAACAAGCGTTATAAGAAGTTTCTTCATTAGATGTTTTCAGGTAAAGTTGTGGCATCTTCAGACTGCACAATAGTAAAGTGGAATGAGGTTGTTGGTGTCGATGCACACTGAGGTCACACGTCATTGGATAACGATATCCAGAGATACCATATGCCAAGATTACGGGCGTGATGGATGGAGGTGGAGAAGGGTTCTAAACCCCATACAGATCTTCATCTATGGGGCCATATTTCGGTCGTTAACCTGTGTAATCAATTTCCGAAGGTTGAAAAGGCTATCGAGTTCGGCTGTAGGTATCTACATACTGATATCAATCAACTTCATGTACCTGAGTACAGAAACCCAATCCTCTCAGAATCTCCCGCCCCTATGGAATATCTACGCCCCTCACACATTCAGGTGGAATCGCCTACACAATGTATAAAAGGGGACTACTTCGTTAGAACTTTCATTCGTACTACTGTTATCCATGTGAAACCATCTCCGACCTGATCCTAGCCTCAATAGGATTTCAATGCGCAGTGGCAGTTGACTTTAGGCAAGGGACATTCCATTTTCGATATCTACAAAAATTCTGCGAACAACACACGTAGAATATTAAATTTCAGCCATTATCTCTCATCACGGAAAACACAGTAGCTGATATCTCAATTCTTATTAACACATGTAAAGGAGGTAAGGTAGACAAAGAATCTGTAGCAGTAGATTGCGGTGCAGATATGAGGACGGTTACAGATACTGTTAATGCGATCTCTGCCAGAGGACGACGAGGTCAAAGATGTGAAATATATGACGTGAGGAGCAGTGTCAATTGTCGAATATTCACCTTATGTCGACGTGTTCACTCACTTTACTACGAAGGTTAAAATATCGTCGTACTTTGATTATAAGTTGAATAACTTATTTTTCTTCAATATCACAGGGGTTTAGTAGTTCAATCCTACTGTTAGTCTTTATTTGAAAAGTTAATACTTGAGGATTATGAATTGTTGGCAGTATTAATAGTAAATCCTTCGGTTTGCTTTGTATCCATTATTTCTTTAATTTCATCTATTAAATATTATCTGTGCTGCTGACTCTTACTTCGCAAATATTTTAATTGAAGAAATTTAAATGAAATTTAATGAAAATTTATTTAATACGGAAATGACATGAATAACCTCATGGGAAATGTGCCTATACGTGTCGTTTAATGTAAACTGATCCATATATTGTTGATGAGTAATGTTATGCTACATGATAGGTACGCAAAGTTTCTGTAAACTGAAGTATTTTGTAATCATGACTATATTAAAAAAATAGTATTTCATTTTTGACAGCATTATGGACAGCTACCTATTGTAATATAAAATTAAAATATCATCATCGCAAATTCAGAATTTTATATTGTTGACAGTTTAGGTCAATGCATACATCGGCAGACGAAGACCGTCTTGATGATCTTTGCCTGAATCTCGTCTGCACTGACCAAAACCAGTAAAACAGTAAACTTCGAAATCTGTGGTATTGAATGATATAGCTTTAATTTTATTTAATATTTAGTAATCGTTATAATTACATTGATATTGCTGTAATAATAAATTACATTATAATAGAGTCGTTTTATTAAACTAGAAATTGAATTGATTGTGTTGCTTTTCTCCTCAAAAATTACTTCCTTCTCAGTAGAGAGAAAGTAGTATACGGTCTAAATGTATTCGTTTCCTCGATATTGTTTTCTTTTCGCTATCGTACATCATGATGAGCCAGGAACATACAAGGATTTAAAATACAATTAGCAACATACCAAAGTTCACTTGAATCACAGAAACAGGTGGCACACAATTTCTCTCCCTTAAGTGCCGGCTGTTGCAACAAGTAGAGAATTTGGACGTAAATGAAAACAAGAACAAAACGGATCAGATCATATAATCAGATTAATAAGAACGAGCGGATAAACGATAGGAAAGAGAAATATCGCGTCGTTGCATCCACTATTCGACGTTCTCGAAAATATGAAAAAAAAACGTGAAATAAAATTGTTAGGATATTGAAGTTTATGTGTTTACTATATTTTTTCTTCTCTTATAAAGCAACGATACACCTCTCAGTCCATTTTAGCTCCTTACACAAGTTTAACATGCACATATGCTAACTTTGGTGTACGGTTTCTATGCTTCATATCGTTATCCGATACATTGATCATTTTCTTTTAACTAGAACTCCTAACAGGCTAGCGAATCTGTTGTAACGCTGGAAATGCGCTGCTTCCAAGAAAAGCTGTAAGGCAACGCTCCACTAGACGGACAGCTCAGTGCAGACTAGCTCCTGCGGCGGTGGTTCGACACAAACCAGTAAGCTCGTTACCTCACGTGCTGGCGCCGCTTACGTGTTCCGACTGCCACCGCGGGCCTGCTGTGTTGTTCAAATACAAAAGTAATCTAAGATAAACTCTACGCCACGCGCGCAGAGGGCCACGTGACGCGACTGCGGCGTCGCGCTACGGCGGGCGGGCCAAACAACCAACATAAACCGAGATGTGCACGGCAAGTGTAATTGTTCTAATCTGATGAGGGATTTCAGTTTTCCTTACATGTTCAACGGTATTTAATAATTACACATGTGCAGGGCGAAGATATCCAAAAGCGTTTACAGTGCCTGTGTGGTGTGTTCATGTCCTACAGCAGAGGTCGGCAAGTAATCTTAGATGGGGTCCGGATACTTTTGAAAATTTTTATCGAGGTTCGAAATTAAAATCTCTTATTCCATATTAATTTTGTTATTTTAAATCTCATTCACAAAATAATATGAAATACAACAAACAGGCATATTTGTTTTCAAACTCCATAAAAAGTAATAAACTTCACTATTTTTTTTTTTAAGTTTCACTCTCAAACTAATGAGAAATACAATACATGGAAAATAGAAACGTATAACAAAATCCAAAAAACGTATATTATTTTGCAAAGTACCTTCAGGCTTTCGTTCTTTAGGGGGACAAAAATGGTGTTTACATGGATATGCCCTGACCGCTGTAGTAGAGGCTTCGTAGATTGTCAGAGTATGAAGTCGATTAATAGAATTTCCTTGTTCATTAATTAAAGTTCCGATGCTGCATTCGCGTGTACGTAGCTTTTATGTGGATCACCTACCAGCTTGCTCCGTTTTTCCGTCGCTCGTCAGTGTACTCACAGGCGTTGCACATCATGAGAACTATTTAATCTACTTATAAAAATCATTAAGGGTTCTAATAATTCAGCAGTTTATTGTAAAATTCTAGAAAAAATATAAGGGTTGCTCTCATACGAATAGTTATCTACAGAATTTATTTATTTATTTCGAAATATTTTTGGCGGTCCAGTTTTTGGCTGTCCGCCAGTTGCCGACCACTGTCCTATAGTATAATGTTTCTTATTCATCCTACACAAATTTAGCATTAGTACCATTAGCAACTACTCTAGTTGCTAATACACTCATGGAAAATGAAAAAAAGAAAAAAAGAACATCATGAGTTCTTCGACCGAGTAGAGGGAAATTTTATTGACACTTGAGGAAGTGTACAATGAACGATCACACAGGCAGAGCTCTACGCACGTGAATACAGCCACCAGACCGTGAGCGATTTCGATCCTAGTACCGTCTACACCCTTCTCTTCCAATAATACGAGCTGTAATCCTCCCGTGGAGAGGATCTTAGAGGTGCCGAATGTAGTCATATGGAATGGCTGCCACGCGGTTTCCACCTGGTGCATCAGTTGGCCCAGATTTCGTTCCGCTCATGTAGACCACGCAACATGACGTTTCATCCGGCCCCAAATATTCTCAATGAGGGACATATGGTGGTGTGGCGTAAAGTCAGCGCCACACGCCAGACGCACGAGAGCGATCATGGAGATGGCAGCGGATGACCGGCAGCCAATCACACGCCGGCGCCGCGCCTCCTGGAGGGAGAAACCTAGAAGCGCGCCCTCTACAAGCTGCTATATCTAGGCGGACATGCGTCTGGGAGAGCTCATCTGAACTCGGCTCCGAAATAGGCAGTCACTGGGACTCAGCGAAGGTAGCATCGAGAAAGAAGACGCCGCGAGAAGAGACAGACATATGTCGAAAGTTAAGTAATTTTATTCTTCAGTAAATAAAACTTGTATTACTAATCTGTATTGCTGGTTTAGATGGCAACGCATCCCAAGCGTCCTGAATAGAACCTTTCCCGAAAGAGAGGCCGGGAAGGACTAAACATATGGCGACGAAGAAAAGAAAACGTATGGAGATAATGATGGGCAGGGTAGTCGTCGTAAACCAAAAAGAGCACGCTGGGTTGTACGGAACAGGTGTGGACGTGCAATGTAGTGTGGGAAAATCATATCGGCGTTTTGTTGCATGAACGGTGGCAAGATTAGTTGAAAGATGGTTTCAGTGTACTGTGCACTGTTCACTTTTTCCTTGACGGTCACCAGAGGAGAATGGCTATTGTAGGACATGGCTTCCAACACCATGATGCCAGGTGTCGACCCCGTTTGCCTTTGGTGTGTACACTCCAGATTTGCGCCCCACTCCCCCTGCACGACACCACACGCGCGTAAGATCATCACTGGCACTTCGGCAGCACTGACTCTCATCACTGAAGACGACACGTGTTCATTCGTTCCTTGAAGTGCCTATAGCCACTCCACAGGAGACGGGCTGAACGATGTTAGGGCTTGAGCGGACATCCTAACGGCATATATTATCGTGCATCACTGTGAGAGGAGCCATAACCTACACTCATTGTTCTCCTCTAGTGAAACCTTCACTCAACCTGTTTTGCTTTCATCCATGCACCAGAAGGCGTGCTCTTCAAGGTGTACATCAACTATCCTGGCCAACACCATCCCCAGATCTGTATCCCATTGAGCATGTTTGGCACCGGATGAAACGTCGTGTAAAGAAGTCTGCACGAGCTGCACAAAATGTGGTCCATCTGAGGCAACTCGTAAAAATGACATGGGAGATGATTCCTCGATTGTCTCCACGGAAGAATTACAACATGTATTGTCGCAAAAGTGGAATTTCCACAGTACTAAAACCGAAAGTTCACACGTTTTGGTGACTGTGGTGTAAGTATGGTTCTAACAGTGTGGAATTACGTTGTATACATTGTGAAAAATGTGGCAATAAAATTTCTCTCTGCTTGATCGATGAATGCATGGAGGTTTTTTTTTTTTTTTTTTTTTTTTTTTTTTTTTTTCAGGAGCGTCACTGGACCTTTGGGTGACCGCGAAACTGTTCCTCAGAGCAGAGCATAACTGAGCCGGTGCCAGTGTCTTCCGTAGTACAGTTTCAAGGATCCCACGGAGGGCAAAGGATTGCAGTCCCCCATGGGAATGGTGCAGAGCCGCGGTGGAGTAGCCGAGCGGTCTAAAGCGTCTCGCTGCGGAGCGCGCGGTTGCTCGCCGTGGAGGTTCGAGTCCTCCCTGGGGCACGGGTGGATGTGTTTGTCCTTAGGTTAGAATACCTAGATTTAAGTAGTTTGTAAGATACGGACTGATGACCACGCAGTTTGGTCCGATAGATTTACAAACATTTGAACATTTTGATTTGAATGGTGCGGAATACACGGTATTCATCACACCATGCAGCACTCCATCACAGTGCCGATTTTGAGTGATTAAGGGTACGTGCCCCTTTCAGTCACAGGAAGAAGATGCTGTCATATGCAGATAATTAGCTTTTCATAGCAGTCACACAAAGTTGGCGCCGGTGGCGACTCCTACAACGTGCTGACACGAGGAAAGTTTCCAAATGATTTCTCATACTTAAACAGCAGTTGACCGGCGTTGCATGGTGAAACACTGTTGCGATGTCACGTGTAAGGAGCAGAAATGCGTACCATAACGTTTCCGACTTTGATGAAGTTCGGATTGTAGCAAATGTTTAAATGTTTGTTAAGCTGAAGGGACATAACTGCGGGATCACCAGTCCCTAAGCTTACAAACTACTTATGAACTACCTTACACTAAAGACGACACATCCATACGCGAGGGGGGATTCGTACTCCCTATCGTAGCGGCCTTGCAGACTGTGACTGGCGCGCCGCAGACCGCTCGGGCACTGCTGCCGGCGGAATTGTAACCAATCGCGATTGCGGTTTATCCTATTGGTCGAGATCCAATGACTGTTAGTAGAATATGTAATCGGTGGGTTTAGGAGGGTAATACGGAACGCCGTGCTGGATCCCAACGGCCTCGTATCACCAGGAGTCGAGATGACAAGCATCTTATCCTCACTGCTGTAACGGATCGTGCAGCCAAATCTCGATCCCTGGGTCAACAGATGGGAAGTTTGCAAGACAACAACCTTCTGCACGACCAGTTCTTAGGCGTTTGCAGCAGCATGGACTTTCAGCTCGGAGACCATGGCTGTGGTTACCCTTGAAGCTGCATCACAGATAGTAGCGCCTGCGATGATGTACGCAACGACTAACCTGAGTGCACGAATGGCAAAACGTCAGTTTTTCGGATGAATCCAGGTTCTGTTTCCACATCATGAAGGTCGCTTCCGTGTTTGTCGACATCGCGGTGAACGTACAATGGAAGCGTGTATTCGTCATCGCCATACTGGCGCATCACACGGGGTGATGGTAAGGCGTGCAATTGGTTACACGTCTCGGTCACCTCTTGTTCACATCGACGGCACTTTAAACAGATGACACACATTTCACATGTGTTACTACCCGTGGCTCTACCCTTCATTCGATCCTTGCGAAACCCTACACTTCTGCAGTATAATGCACGACAGCATATTGTCCTATACGAACATTTCTGGTACGAAAATGTTCGACTGCTGCCTGGCCAGCACTTTCTCCAGATCTCTCACCAACTGAATACGTCTGGTCAATGGCGCCCGAACAACTGGATCATCACAATACGTCAGTCACTACACATGATGAACTGTGGTATCGTGTTGGAGCTGCATAGGCATCTGTACCTGTACACGACATCTAAGCTTTGTTTGACTGAATGCTCAGACGTATCAAGGCCGTTATTACGGGCAGAGGTGGTTGTTCTGGGTACTGATTTCTCATAATCTGTAACCCAAATTGCGTGAAAATGTAATCACATGAAAGTTCTAGTACAATATATTTGTCCAATTTCTTCTTGGTGTAGCAATTTTTATGCCCGGTAGTGTATAATCTTTATGATACCACGGCTAAATCAGTAATATAATACAGATGGAGACTACAGATGAATCTAACCTAAACAGAATATGTGGTGGTGAATGGAAATGCTAAATTAAAGTACAAATCAATGACAAACATTGATGAGACATTTTTAAAATTGTTAATATCTCGGTACAAATATTGATAAATAAGGATTGAAAAATACAGACGTCAAATACAGAATACAAAAAGGCAGAAAAGTATTAGGATGTGTTCTTTGCTGGAACAAGAACGTCTCTAGCGACAATAAGAAATCATTGGGTAAGATAAAGGTGGAATCAGTTTTGTGCTGTGGATCACCGCGGCGGAGTGGCCGAGACAACAACCGATGCGAGAGGCCCATTCCCGTCAGGGGTTCGAATCCTTCCTCCGACATGGATGTTGTTGTTGCCTTCAGTATAAGTTAGTTTGTAAGTAGTTTGTACGTTTACGGACTGATGACCCTGTGTTACGTCACATGAAATTAAACATTTGAACATTGCTATGGATCTTGAACTCTGATATCAAAAGAAGGCTACTAGCTGGAAGTGGATTATTTACGTAGCGGTGCAAGGATGTGTAGGAGGAAAAAAATGATGGAAGCAAATGAAACAGTGATAGATAGAGCTCAGAGAATATTAAAATACCACGCGGATATTTTGAGTTGTCCTGATCATCGGTGACCAAAGAAACACTATGAATGCGAACGACTAAACAGACGTATATACGGCAGACTACGACGTTCTTGCTCGGAGCACATAAACGAGGTAACGGAACGTCGCGGGATACCCAAGTTACCGATTTTCAGCTACAGTACAGCTGCGGCAGCCCTGAAGATGTCGAAGATGTCGTCACCAGCGACATGGGATCATCCCGTATGTCACGACCCAAGGAGATCGCAAAGCGTTGTTCAGGTGGTCACTATCACGGGAGGATGAAGCTGCATCATAAAACAACCACACTAGTCCTCTGTCTGAATACAAGGGTTACGTCATACAAACCGTAGGCCTAAAAATTAAAACTTACTTTATATTAGAATTACGTAGCATCATTCCATGTTACGGAAAGCCAGAAAACTGTTTTCAGAAACCAATCGACAGTAATTTTGAGAAACTGGAAGAAAAGATCTTTAGAAACTGACTATACAGTATGACAATTTGCTTACGCGCCTTGCCTACAATGGGTAAGTCTCATTATGCAACAAATTTATCTGGCACATTTAATCCATATCTCCCTCCCACCCACAAAAAATAAATAAATAAATAAATAAAAATAAAAAAAATCACCTTGCAATGTATAATACTCTGCTTCTTTCGCACGAAAAAGTTGTATGAAGAGAAGCGTATTATATTTTTTACATTATTTGTAATCACACACGTTTTGTGGAATGGGAAAGGGGCTGAAATACTCTGGTATATGCACTGCTGGAAAATTAAAAAAACCCAACATGAATTCCTCGGCCCAACAGAGAGAAATTTTATTGACGCATAGTTCAGGATGTATGCAACATATCATCACCTAGACAGAGCCATACGCAATGTGTAAAAAAACCAGAGCGTTCGCAATATTGATGCTACTACCGTGAACACCCTCCTTTTGCAGTAATGCAAGCTGCTATTATCCTGCGGAGATGATCGTAGTCGAATATAGTCTTGCGGAACGGCCTGACACTCAATTTCAACCAGGCGTCTCAGTTGGATCAGATTTCGTGCCGGTCGTGCAGACCGCGCAAGATGCCGTTTCATCCAATCCGAAACATCCTCAGTGCGAAGACATTTGGGAAACGTGCTTTCCAGCGTGGCTGACGTATACCTTGAAGAACATGTTGGGTGGTATGGAATACATGTGGACCTGAATTGTTTTGCTGGTGCATGAACGATTAGCAGGTCAGCTTGGTTTCATTGTACCTTACACTTATCAATTTTTATCGAAGATCACCAGAGGAGATCGGTGAGGGTCGGATGTGATTCGCCACACCTCCATGCACGATCATACGTACCGTTACAGCGTCCTCTACTCACGCCCCAACTACGTCCAGCCCTCCTCCAGTTTTATCAGGGTTGATTGCATGGTGGTCAACGACTGTATTTTGACTTGTAGAACTTTTGCATCAATCAGTCGTATTATTTATTGGGAGACAACCGTGTGGTCATTATGAATGCTAGAAACCATTAAAATACCTAAGGCATCTCGACCTCCATGCTGGAGGTTGGGTTCGTGCCCCTCCCCCCGTCTTCTTTTAGGATAAGCCCATATGGAAGGACGAATCGGGGCGTATCATTTTCAGTGATGGCAGTTGCTTCTGCCTTGGTGCCAATGATAGTCGTACACATGTGTGACGTAGTGCAGTAGAGATCTGGACTGCACACTAGTCTTCCTGGTGTGACGAGCCATAACCAACACTGCCACTCGTGATCATCGAAGGAACACTGAACCGTGTACATTGCACTGAAGTCACCATTCAACGAGTCTTGCTAACATTCATCCACAACAAAGCGACATGCTTCTCCAACAGAACAAAGCGCGTCCACAGGAACGTGCTCTCCAAGATGTACGTCTACTAGCCTGGTCAGGACGATCCTCATATCAATCCCGCATCGACCATATTTGGGACCGAATGAAACAAAATCTTGCGCAGTCTGCACAACCGTTAGGAAATCTGGCCCAACCGAGGCAAGAAATGACAATTCCATTGAAGGCCATTCTGAAAGACTACTTTTACCTGCATGGGAGAATTGCAGCTTGCATTGCTGTAACAGGAGGGTACACACGGTACTACGTCTACATTGCAAACGCCCCGGTGACTGTACTCATGAGTGTATGACTCTGTATGTGATCGTGTGTCGTATACATCCTCAAGAATGCTAGGTAGATGAATTTATGGCGAACGTTTTTCATTTTCCAGGAGTGTATGTCACGAAGATGACCTTAAGGCTAGTCTACACGACGACACTAGGTTGCGACACTCGTTGCATGAAATGAATTGCGTGCAAGTGGTTTCGTGTATGTCTGTAGACATGGTGCCAATACTATACACTTCAGTTTCGTTGTTTTGTGAGTGCCGTAGTCGCCGTACAATAAAATTTTTGACAGCTGTAAGAGTTGTGTTAGAGCTATTGCTTCTCTGTGTGAAGTCACTGCAAAAGACTAAACATAAAAATAACAAGAAACGTGTTTGGGTTCGTGACAGGTTTATAAAGAGACGTCACCTCGGTTGCTCAGCAACCTTGCTGAAAGAAATTGTGATTGAAGATCCTAGAATTTCTTTTAATCAACTTAGAATGTCACCAGATCAGTTCACGTTCCTTTTAAACACAGTAATACAGTAAGGATACAAGATACTGTTATGCGTGAAGCAATGTTAGCAGTACTGAAATTACAAATTGTATTATGTTTCTTGTCAAGTAGATATTCGTCTCTACAGTACCTGTACCGTGTTCCAAAATCCACAATTGCTATGGTTCGTTTGTATAAGTATTTCGAATTTAATGTATTTTAATGTGCAATTCACTAATCACAAGCACATCAATATTTAATTCACCAATAATTGCTTCAAGAGAACTAACATGGCGCTGCTTATTCTTGAAATTTTCATCGTTAAAATCGCACAAACACCTCTGCGTCGCATGTATGTTCAAAACCCGAATTATTTCTTCCGTTCCTCTCCTTTCGCCGCATTTTGTTCTGTATTGGTTATAACCTAACCTAAAAACACGCGCAATCAGTTTCGCCAAAGTTGGAAGAGGCCGAAACTGTGTAGTTTCGCCGACGAGTTGCGCGAAATCGTACCGCGCATGCGCACTGGCTAGTAGCGCAGTTTCATGAAACGTGGTGTCGTCGTGTAAACTAGCGTTTAGATAAGGTCGATAACGATCGAGGACGTTGTTGAAAATAAATATGCAAGTAATATGTGCTTGACAAAGAAGCTTGGCGAATAGGAATCAATTAATATCTGTATTATTTAATCTAGTGTGCCCTCAGTTGCACAGTGGTAGAGTGCCACACTACAAATACAAAGGTCGTGGGGCCGATCCCCGCTAGGTCCTACGATTTTTATCTGTCACTTGCCACTTCTTTCACCTCTGGCAGTATTGCTCATGTGAAAAATACCGAGTAGCACCGTGGTTCGGAACCCACGTTAAACTGTAGGTCCCCCTATAACTGACTGGGTAAGTCAGTTCGAAGGCAACGGCATACCACCTCCAAACAGGACCATGCCTAGTAAATCACTGCGGTGTTCAAACCAATCTTCGGATTGTTGACTGCTTTACCCTTTTTTTTACCTTAATCTAGAGGCAAAGAAATAAGAGGTTCGTCCCAGCAGCTGCCAGATTGCTTGACGCGCATGCCCAAAACTGAAATTTTGTTCCAGCAGCGTATTCTCCCGCTTCTGGTTACTTGGAGTGTGGCTGTTTTGTGTTCCAGCAGTTGCCGCAAGCAGCCAGACGCTACCTGAACAAATACTTCGGGCGCGGTCAAGCTGAGAATTTGCGCATGCGCAGAAAGGTCTGAGTTAGAGTGGTGGGGGGAGGGGGCTGTCCATCACGTGATACGTGTTTGTAGCGTGTTTTTCGATTATTTCGAATTCACTACAATCCCACTTGAGATCAGATATTTCTCGTTTACACTTCTTCGTTATTAGGAGGGAAAGTATTTTAATTATTCCTTTAAACTCACCTTCGCCTGCAACAAGAAACATTGCAGAAAGCGTTCCAGCAGTGCAAGTATCAAACAAGGGTTTTTACGTCATAGTAGCTGTGCATGCGCAGTAACACCTGTTTCTTAGCGCTTGATAGTAGCCGTCTGGCAGCTGCTGGATCGAACTTAAGAAAAACCTAACACCGACGTTGAGAATTTCGTGTGCAGAGGATGTACTGTGCGGAAGCTCGCGGCGAGGAGGAATCGCCTGCCAAGCAGAGAGCACGCCACCCTTTCTCGTCCGCGCGTCATCGCACGTCACGGTCCGTGGCGCCGCCCCGGTATATCAGGGCGGGTAGTGGGGGCGGTGGCAGCGCAGGAGGCAGGAGGCAGCAGCGTAGCGTCGACGTCGTCAAGGACACACCGCAGACCGGCGGCATGCGTCATTCAACTTTACGGCCCACGCGGCCGGCGCGCTCCCCAGACAATCTCCGGCGTCGGCAGGGGCCGGGTAGGCAGCCCGCAGCCCGCAGTCCGCGCCCCATTAACGACGCCGGCGGCAGCGGCGCCTGACGCCCGGCTCGTCTGGCTGATACAGCGCCTCGCAAAAATACATGGCGGGGAAACGCGCCCCGGTGCAGCGCCGAATGCCGTCGCAGTAGGGTGGCCGGGAACCCAAAACAAAAGGGCGCCGAAATCACCCGCGGCATTTCACAACATTAACATTAGGATTACTATCTTAAGGCCACAGCATTGAATATTAGCTCCGCCTTTAATATACTCCGAATCACGTAGGAAGGCAGGGCAGTAATCAGCTGTTCTGCCCATCCCCACCCATTACCGCACTAGCAGCCAATAAGGCGAGTGGCTTGCCGCAACTTACGCAAGGTTTCATCCGCAGGCTCGACCTACCGTTCCGCTTCTATACGCGGAAACGCCTTCCGACAAGAAGGCAACAATAGCACGCGAGGTTTCATCCGCAGGCTCGACCTACCGTTCCGCCTCTATGCCCGAAAACGCCTTCCGATATGAAGGCAACAATACCACGCCAGGTTTCATCTGCAGGCTCGACCTACCGTTCCGCCTCTATGTGCGGAAACGCCTTCCGACAAGAAGGCAACCATAGCACGCGAGGTTTCATCCGCAGGCTCGACCTACCGTTCCTCCTCTATGTGCGGAAACGACTTCGACAAGAAGGCAACAATAGCACGCGAGGTTTCATCCGCGGGCTCGACCTACCGTTCTGCCTCTATGAGCGGAAACGCCTTCCGACATGAAAGCAACAATGGCACGCCAGGTTTCATCCAGAGGCTCGACCTACCCTTCCACCTCTATGCGCGGGAACGCCTTCCGACATGAAAGCAACAATAGCACGCCAGGTTTCATCTGCAGGCTGGACCTACCGTTCCGCCTCTATGTGCAGAAATGCCTTCCGACATGAAAGCAACAATAGCACCGCAGGTTTGATCCGCAGGCTCGACCTACCGTTCAGCCTCTGTGTGCGGAAACGCCTTCCCACATAAAGGCAACAATAGCACGCCAGGTTTTATCCGCAGGCTCGACCTACCGTTCCGCCTCTATGCGCGGAAACGCCTTCCGACATGAAGGCAACAATAGCACGCCAGGTTTCATCCACTGGCTCGACCTACCGTTCCGCCTCTATGCGCGGAAACGCCTTCCGACGTAAAGGCAACAATAGCACGCCTGGTTTCATCCGCAGGCTCCTGTATGCGCGGAAACGCCTTCCGACATGAAGGCATCGATGGTACGCAAGTCGCTTCGGAGCACTATAGCTATTTGATCATCCTGTGATTGTGCATCTCTTGTACCTTCCGTGCTCGCTGTATTAGACTTATGGCTTAGTACGCTTTATGCAAGACACCTTATTTTAACACCCAAACATGTTTCCGAACTTATGGTGCCATCTGCCTTCTATTTCCTAGCATAACGTTACAGATTTTGGCTATATAGTCATTTGAGCCGGCCTCAGTGGCCGAGCGGTTTGCGGCGCTCCAGTCTGTATGGCCGCTATGGTCGGGAATTCGCACCCCCACCCCACGATCATGGATGATTGTGTCGTCTTTAGTATAGGGTAAGGTGGTACAAATTCAATATAGGTACAATTCCGATCAACATAAGTTTTCGCGCCATCTATCAGTCTCGTAGTGTCTCGTTGTGTGGCGTTGTAGTTTAACATGTTTCTACAGCTTCTCCTGTCTTTTCCAAGAATACACCACTTTGGGCCAAAGAGATATAAATTTTTTCCCCTTAACAGGTAAGTGAAGCTACTTAGTCTAACGCGCTCTTACAAATTTTCTAGTTATGGGTGACTGGATTCGCTGCCAAAAACGCAATGTTTGGCACCACGAAGTATTCGTTGGTGCCTGACGGAAAGCGTGATTTTTTTATGTCGAAGATTCCCGTAATCAGAATTGTACCAGGAAGTGATCAGAATTGTACGTAGTGTGGTACATTTTAGGTAGATTTTTCTCAATTCTCTAATCTAGTTTTGTGTTTATACTAACACTTGTAATCGTCTAATATTTGTGTTGCATATTCATTAAACATCCGAGAAAGAGTGCCATTGTTAAAAGTATTTATTTTCACAGTATATTTCCAGTTACAATAACATTTGTCCAAAATGGTCGAAATTGCACCACCTTACCCTAAGGTAGTTCATAAGTAGTTTGTAAGTTTAGGGATTGATGACCCTGCAGTTCCCTTAAGCTGAAAAAACAACAATAATACACAGTCATTTGGACGAGTTGTTTGATTTCACAATTTTGTTAGATTCATTACGCCGAATTTATTTACGATACTTACATTATGTCATTCGCAGGATTTGCATTTGCCTTAATTGAATGACAAGTTTTCACATCCCGTCATATGCAAACAATAAGGCGCTTTTCCTTACGAATACTAAATGATTTATGGTACATTCGCCTGGAAGTTATGTTGAAAAGTACTTCACGTCTTTACTAGTTAACTGCATGTTTGTAAACCTTTCATCAGTTTGCTCTCGAAGTTTCCTAGACCAAAGACAGAAAAGAACCACGTGCAGTTCATGAGGTACGTCATGAACATGAAGATAAGTGAAATGTACCTCGTGTTAATTCTCGTTTTTTATTAGCACTTCCTTAGGCTAGTCGCGAAACATTTTACAAATGTATTAACAAAGAATACATACGACTTTCTTTTCAACTCACTAGGTATCGCATTTATAGTCTTTATCGCAACTTTTATTCAAAATTGCTAGTCTCAGTTGATTTCTGAGGCATCGTCAGATCTAAAATAAACAAGGTAGCAATATTACATATAAAACAGTTTAAATAAAGAAACGTTAAAAAAACTTCCTTATATTGCAACAGCACACGTATTCCTCAATCTGTAAATACATGCAAAACGGCAGTATAATTATCCAATTACGAGTTATATACAACAGTGTTTTTCAACCTTTTCCGATATTTGACTCGCTTCTAAATTAATATATTCTGGCGGTTCCTTTCAAATAAAGATGTTCTTGCGACCTCTCCTCCCACCACGAACTGTAACAAATGTTGAAAAACCAAACGTAATATGCAGAATTGGTCGTTAATACTTTATTGTTATAGCAGCATATCTATTTCAATCACATAGCTATCATTTTCAATGCATCTTCAAACAGGCATTGTGAATGAAATTAGGTGACGACAGCTCCTTTAAATACATATGAACAAAACCTAACACAGCACATGGAATGAGAGATCCGAAAATGTTTTATGTAACTGAATTTTAATTTGTGTACATCGTTCATGAAGTATCAATTACAGAACATAGAAAATTACGAATGAAAAAATATATGTGCATTTTTCGTAAAGATCACCATTAGATACAAAAATTGTATACACAACGTAAAGAAAATAAATAAATAAATAAATAAAAATTCATGTCGGGATTGGAATCACCAACCCTCTGGTTGTAAAGGCAGAGCACTGCCACCCGAGCTATACTAACACATTATTTGTACTTACATGTACTTGCGAATCTTCCCTGCCGATTTTGTTGGGAATTTTCGAGAGTTGCGTCGAATGGCTTTGGCTGATTATCTAAGTTCTGAACTTCCCGTAGCATAAATATAAAAAAAATCTAAAATCCGAGACCCATGTGGTCTCCTCGTCAGTCCAGCCCGAAACTAGTAGTCAATAAAAATAAATAAATAATAAATAAAACAATATTTTACCCCACATTGGCTGTTTTGAAAAAGGTAAGATAAAGGAATGAATTTCATGCCGTATTAATTACTTCGTCGTTTATATATAACTTAACTGATAGCTGAAGAACACGTCTTAATGGAATGCAGTATTAGTTTTGCGCCATCAGGTTTTGGTTTTCGGAAGTAAACGTAAAATAAATGTTCATCAGTTCCCCCAAAGATCTTGATAAATCCGTAATCTTTGGTTGCATTGTAGATATTTGGAAGAAATTGTCTGACGTTTACTGTGTCATATGCCACACACTTTTCTTAAAGACGTCCTACATGTGCTGAGTAAGATTCAGTATGTGATTTGGATGTTACGCCCCTCTTCTTCGCGCTACAAGTGGAAGGCGTGAAGCTGTTGTGCAACACATGCGCATTTGGAAAACAATGTGCAGGACATCCCCCCCCCCCACTTCATGTACTTATATTTATATTGCTGAAGATAATTTAGTTTCTGCAGCATAGACAAGAGTAACGATCTGTGACTTTTATTACTGAATACCTGCATTGCACCTAGCAGTACAGAATAGTCAATATGGTAGCACATTGCACTTCGCGTTTACCAAACTTAAATATATGCGCTGGACCAGAAACATTATTTTTCTGGCTTCTTTATTGAATGATGTTGCGACTCTGCCACTACCCTAGACTATCAATACAGGCCTTATATTATATATATATATATATATATATATATATATATATATATATATATATATATATATATATGTGTGTGTGTGTGTGTGTGTGTGTGTGTAAACTACGACTTTCAGTCACATCTATGATACAGTAGGAACTGTTACATACGTGGATCTGAGGAATTATCCTAAGCCATACAATTCAGTTACTGTATTCGTAAAATGCAATGGTTGGTCAATAGGCGTAGGTGTTTAAGCCGGCACCTTTCTGCTACATCCCTTCAACGAATATAGCAATTCCGAAATAAGACGTAATTGTACCGACTACATGCTTATTTTAACATTCTTGGTCAGAAAGTGAAGTTACATTGAAAGACAGCTGTCTGCCGTCTTCCCTAGGTTTTTTACTTTGAAAATTATCTAAGTTCATTAGACGGACTTTTTTGCTAAAAGAGAACCGCTTTTGTGCGGAGATATGAGGAATAGCGTTTCATTTCATGTTTTTAAATGTTAGTTTCTATAATACTGCTGGAATTTTATTATGCTAATAATTTATCATTGTGTCTATGAATGTGGCAAGATGAACGGTTTCTGGGTGACGCCACTGTCCCTGTGAAAATGTGTACTTGATTTATTCTGAATGTTCAAGTACGAGCGTCTTCTAGCATGGGAGCCTGAGTGTATGTATGAGAATTTTCGTCGTCGACTGCTGGCTGCACGCTTTGCATCTCTGGCTTCACGTCGATAGGTAGTCGTTACCAACCTCTGCTTTTGATGCTACCAAAGTGGTTCCTTCACCCTTTATTTACAAGTTGGGTAGGAAATGCCCACTAGCGAGCCTCAGCAAGAGGCGCGAGTCTAAGATCTCCCCACCACCGCGTTTTTGGTGGGTTTTTACAGATTTCCGGCTTCTGGTGGCAGCTACGTGGGCCGATACGGCACTCTGTGGCTGCGCTTCGAACCTGTTAAGATGTTCTGATTATCTTTCCTCCCTTGAGATGGTAGCGATTCGTTGTCTGCATTGTTCAACTTAGACTTCAGAACTTAGGTTCATTTTTCGGAGTAAGTTTCTCCGATCCTGTACGGAAGTGTATTCAATTTCATTTCCGTGATTTTGCATAGGCAAACACGGTGAATATGTAACTAATTCGGCTTGATAACGGTTGAGAATCGATAACCTTTGTGAGACTAGCTGACGGTGTACGAACTCGGTTCAATTTCTTTCTAGCCTGGTGGGATACAACTAATGTGCGGGAATATTTTTATTCTGAATAGTGCATGTGAAATATTCCTCCTTCCACGAGTGATATGTACTCCATGTGGTGTGTTCTTAAAACAAAGCCTTCAGCTACCACTGTGTCTATTTCTATGCCATTCAGGCAAGAAATCATGTATGTATCTTTCTGATTTCCCTTATTACATCGCGATCTATTCTCCATCTATTTTAAATTGCTGGTTCGTTTCCAACGTGTTCTTTGCATTCAGACTCCCCCAGTAAATTCTCGCCCTTTATTAGCTTACTTATGAAATACTGCGTATTTCTAAGGGCTACATGCTGTATTTATTAGTTGACTACTATTTCTTTAGCTTCTTTATGATATCCTACACATTTGTAAGGATTGCATGCCATAGCTATCTTTCTTTATTTTTCGGAAATTGAATTTTGTATTTTTTAATGGTTTTCGGAACCACATGATTCTGAACTCCGACTTCAAGGGTTTATAGCTAGTCACTTGAGTTCTCGCCACTGCTCACATGCCAGAACCTTACTATTGTGTATTCTATGATTCCATTGATTTTTGTTAAAATGAATACGACATTTAAGCACTTCGCCTTCAGTGGGGTGCGAATATGTAATGTAGAAGACACGTGCCGTGTGTCTCAGTAAGTCTGCATTTTCCCGGTTTGATTTTAATGTAAATTAATCTCGCTATTATCGCGTACCATCTGTAGTAAAGAAAGACAGACCAAAGCCACCTACGAAGTTTGGCTTCCTTGTGTGGCACATCCTGGTTCGTTGAATTTCGCCTACGATAGCGGCGCCTGATTCAGCTTCGTATCAACACGCTGCATTGGTTGAGTTCCTCTTTGCTTCGTGCTTGTTAGAGGCTGAATGCTTGTTGATTGTAAATCCCTCCTCCGACGATGTTCAGTACAGATTACTTTAAGTTATTTTAAATAGGGATGCATTTTTATTGTTTAACAAAATTGGTTCCCCCATTTGCTCATGTTTAAACTGAATAAATAATTTATTGTCAGTAAAATGTTATCCTTCTTATAAATATTACTTTATGAAATATTTTTATGAAATAAAAATATTTAATGTTGTTTTTCACCAGTGCTAAGAACAAACACAGATGCAAATTACCATGCTTTAATTCCGTTGTGCCATAAATTTTCTCACAGCCACCTTCATAAAATGGTTTAGTTCGGGGTGGTTTGTATATTAATGATTGTGTGTAATTCTAGTGATCTATGGCGTATGTTGGCCACCGTTTCTTTGTCTCCCTGCTGCTAAAGTAAAGTTTGAGTCAGATTTAAATTCTGGGCGAGGGAACAAGATTCTGTTGCAGGAAGTAGTCAGTAGTTCACGCGAATCCTTTAGCTTTATGGCCGAAGTTATATGTTTAAAGTAAGCTTTTTTACTGGCTTCTTTCAGCTAGAATTAATTTTACAATTAACGGTGGTTTTTCAACATTTACCATAATTTCATGAGAATACTATGGGTACTACCTTCAAAAACTTGCCTCATTTACCAGCTAAATAACCCACGTCCCATAGAAAATACTTGGGACAGAAGTGGAAAGTAGCACAGTACTACAACATATAATTGTCAATGTTTAGCTTCAGTTGCTCGGACTTATTAAATACCTGCAATGTGACACGATATTAACATATCTTCGAAACGGCGTTCTTGTGTATTAACCAACAAGCAATACTATTTATTCTCCAATAACCTCGATTGTCAAAATGTTTATTAACCTGTTGGACCAAACTGCTATGATCACCACTCCCAAGACTGACATACTACTCAAACTAACTTACACTAAGGACAACACAAACTTACACACACACACACACACACACACACACACACACACACACACACACACGGACTCGCACGCGCGGCTGAGAAGACACTCTAACCTTCGGAGGAAGCGGCCGTCCAGTCCGTTGTATGATGCCTTAGACCACGCGGCTGCTCCCGCGTGACACCTCGTTGTCCACAAGGACAGAACTTTGAGAGATTCAGAGTTCTCCTACTTCTTTCACAACAAGATTATTTCCGTAATTTGATTCTTAAGCAACTCGTCCATTAAAGAAAATTCTACACGTACTCACCTTATGCCAGCGTATTGTTTCATTTTTGGTTGCTCCTTCCCTATTCCAGTCAGAATGGTATGCAGAAGAGTTTTGTGCAAAATCCTCTATCTGAGATGGAAGCCTTCTGACTTTCCCTGCATAACTAAATCCTAAGTCAATTGTAGGGGCAGCAACAACCTGGCAGAGTATTTCAAATAATCATTCTGTGTCAATATTGTCATGAACCGACCGAAACGTACTACGATTCTCTTATAAATTAAGTCTTCGGAATTTGATGAGAAATATTCCGTTTATTCGCATTTATTGGACGTGCCCTTAATTAAATGGGAAGAACGTCCTTTTTAGCTTTTCCACTGCTACCTATCCTGGAACGAGCATTTTAATATATTGATGAAACGAGGCTTCTAAGTTATCTTCTTTGTTGCTAAATACATTGATAGTGGATTTTTCAAATGAATCTTAGTCTAAAATCGTATTTTCATACAAGCTGCTATCCGTTATTGAACATTACTTCGACTTCTACGGGATGCTAAACGACTTACATACGGTGAATAGTATGTGTGATCAATAACAAGCCTTATAAAAGAAAAAGAAAAAAAATTAGTGCCGATCAGTAAAAAAACTATTCCGTAATATTGGACTACATTAATTTTAGTGTTTGACACCGTCACGTCTATTAGATATCTGAGCGTAAAGTCCTAAAGCGGTACCGAAGGGAGAGAACAGTTGAGAATTGCCTCTTAGCCATGTCTACACAGCCATAGGTCTGAGGATGATTCTATTATACGATTTAATCAAGTGTCTTTAATTAGTGCTATTTTACGCTGTTAACATTTTAACACCATGACATTTTAAAAAGTAAAAGAATTTTTGTGGGGAGGGAAGGTCGTCCACTTCGGTATATTGAGAGAATGTTGGGGAGATGAGGTTCATTTAAAACAAGTGCTACCTATTCACTAGTACTGCTCGTATGTTTTTGACCCCGCAATGATCTAATACAAGCACTTCAGTCAGGCTGCTATATATATTACCGATAGGTGCAATCAGCATACAAGTATTACGGAGATGGTGCGAAATCCGTGGAGTGAAGGTGACGTACTTTTCGAGAAAAATTATCAAGGAAATATGGGATACTGTCTTCTGAAGCTGACTGCATAAAATTTTGGCTGCAACGAAAAGTACATTTTGCACGTTGTGATCGAAGATAGTCGTTCTTGCCGCGCTCTTTTAGGTACTGAAACACGAAAGCAATGACTAGTTGCACACCTTTCAATGTACACTGTACGTTGACTTATAGATAATGTAAGTAAATGTGAATACAGTGAATATTATTTATACAATTCCGGAAGAAGTACAGTTCCTTTCTATAAATCTCACGAACAAATAAATACAAAACTCAGATTTCCAAGAAAAAGTTTCGATATTTTAAAGTTTCAAAGGTCGTTTATCAACAATGTAGCTACAGAATGTAAGTGTTTGAGCGATGCTGTGTATAATATTCGGTTGTGATTCACAGCTAACACAAGTTACTTTCGAGTGCCGTAGGGCAGAAAATCGTAGAAACAACGCGAAGTTTATGACTATGATCGCTGATAGATGTGATGTGCCGTAAGTCATATACGCTAATTCATGTCGAAATATGTTCATGTGAATTGGATAATATTTAACATGCTGAAAAATTAATCTTTAGCGGTGTAGCGGTTACATTTTAATGCCTCAAATAATTGAGTATATTAATATCTGATATTTGTCTATCGTGATACAACGAAAAGCAGATGGATTTCTTCATGAAGAGTAAAGCGTTAATTCAATTTGATAAACGAATCTACGTATCACAGTGCCGTTTTCTGATGCAGTAGACATCACGTCGTTTGCTGCTGTTCCTGAATCACATAACGTAGGTGCCGAGGTTGCAACAAGAGTTGGCTCGTGACTACTTTGTATAAACTCTTGCCGGTAATTTAATAGTATGTCACCGCGACTGAGAGGAAATGTGTGGAATAGTTTTGAGGAAACTCTCGTAATTGCCTAAAGAATTTAGAGGGAACGAGTAACTGCTGAGCAAACGTGCCGCAATTAGGGCCCACAAAAGGACGGTAAATTGGTAGCAGCACGTTCCCTGCTCGCTGTAATTTCTAACGGAATTTCAGTGCAGTGTGTGGATTTCTCCTGGACACCATACTCGACGTCTCAGCTATGTTACTAAAGTGGGCAGTATTTACTCCTTTATAATTCTTCAAAACTCACGAAAATGGCGATATTAATATTGTAGATCAGGAAAGCAGCGGAACGCAGAACGTCTTGGCATAGCTCTATTCACCCAAGCGGCTAATGTTGTTTCGATGACATCGACAGTGAGACAGCAGTCGCAGCAGCTGATGCCAATCGCTCTGGACTGTGTGGAGTCGTTTTCCACTCATCACTCAGATATCCGCTCAGCAGTGTGCAGCTTTCTGTGTGGCCAAGCCTTTACAGTTCTCACAATGGTAACTCAACATCGCGCACTGCTCGTATTTAGTGGCGAGATGGCACTGCGTGTAGGCGGAGGAAAACTTAACGCAGATGGCTCTTTCCAGATCAGCTAGACTCAACTGGGGTCTGCGGGCTACAGCACTGCAAACTGTTTATAAAGGAGCAATACTGCCTATATTATCGTACGGCTCACCGATGTGGATAGACGCACTGGAACGACAATACATAGAGTCCAACGGTTAATCAATTTAAAAATGGTCAAAGCATACAGAACGATATCCAGCGAAGCACTTTGTGTTTTATCAGGTCTCATGCCGATAACACTTAAGATACAGGAAATAGCCAAATATTACAATCTGGTCAACACCAACGACGCCAGACAGATAATCGACATCGCCCTAGAGTAGAGAAGCTGGGCACACCCGGCAGACTTTACGAGGTTAACTGAGAAGGACGCCAGCAAACGCTACGCTGTAGAAGTATACACAGATGGAAGCAAGTCAGACGACGGAGTGGGTTCAGGGATAGCAGTATTTGTTAATAAGAGGCTTATTTACCAGATACAGCTAAAACTGTCTAATGAATGCTCAAACAATCAAGCGGAACAATTTCCCATCCTCAGTGCTCTTGAATTCATAAATAATCTTTCGAATACTGATACAACTGCAGTAATTCATACCGACAGCAGGATTACTTTGGACTCTCTGCGAAATCCGAAGAACCACAACTTCCTGATTAAAGAAATAAGATGTAAAATCAGAAGGTTGACGCACACAACGGGCTGGTGCATTTCGAATGGGTTAAGGCACATCAAGGGATATGGGGAAATGAACTAGCTGACAGCCTTGCTAAAAGAGCAGCTCGATCACGACAGTCAATACGCTACAACAAAATACCTAAAAGTGCCGTAAAGAAGAAACTTCGATAAGAGTATAGGAAAAAATGGGACATTGAGTAGCACAGAACAAAAAATGGGGGAAGCACTAAACCGTATTTTCCTACGATCCGACAACGTTTATTGATTAAACTTCCAGTATCTCAGAATTTTACAGCTATGTTAACAGGTCATGGGAAACTGAAAGCCTACTATCAGCGGTTCAAAGTAATTGAAGACGGAATGTGCACATGTAACAGTGCTGTCCAAACTATTGACCACGTGCTTTTTGACTGCTGCAATTTATTGAAAGAGAGGGACCATCTCAGGAAAAAAATAGCTGCGAAAGGAGGAGGATGGCCCATCAGTAAATATGACTTAGTACATAAATTCACTACAGACTTTTACAATTTTTGTAATTCAATAAGATTTCCTGATGTATAAAATTGTTTGTTCCTTTGTAAACCCTGTCAACTAATGTACTGTACTTGTGTTTGCAAAAATATCAGATGTAAACGCCTGAATCTAACCATCAAACATGTTATATTATTATGTAATGGGGCATGTTAAATAATAAATAAATAAATAAAAACATGAAATAGAAAGAGAAATTACAAAAATGTGAAAAAGTAAACAAAGCAGAACGACGAAATTAATAATTAGTACATTCTCTTAGAGTTTAGCTGATAACTGTAGATTTATTATTGAAACGGTGCGTATGGTATGCATGAAGTAATTATACTTATCTTTGACAATAAAGTTCGGTGTAACGTCCTGTAACACTGACGTAAATTAACTATCAACTAAATTTAACATTGTATCCTCCGACATAGTCACCTCGATATATACCCGCCACTGAGCACTGTCATAATTGTCCTGGAAACTTTGCACTAAGTGTTCCTTTGCGATGGTGTTAAAAAGACACGTCACGTTTCGTTAGACGTTTAGACGTCAGAAATATCGTCAAAACTCTTTCCTTTCGAAGAGAATTTGAGTCGAGAATGGGAAGAAGTATGGAGGAATAAGATCTGGGGCGTATGGTAGATGTTAAATTTGTACCACCACCTTTTTTTCGGCAATTATTTGACTATATAGACTCATCGAACCTCAATCCGTCAGACTTCTTCCTATTCCCTCAACTCAATCTCCCTTTGAAATGAAACAGATTTGACGATATTCCTGACATCCAACGAAACCCTACGAGGGATCTGAACACCATCCCAAAAGAAGACTTCGTTAAAAGTTTTTCAGGAATTGTAACGAAGAGCTCAGCGGTACAAAATTATGGGAGGTAACTATTTCGACGGACAATGTGGTAACTGTAGTTCATAGTTTATCTACGTTAATGTTATAGGACAATTCAAGGACATTATTGGCGGAGGCTGTAAAACGCCCATATTAAAACGTACCGCATATGTTGGCAATGCAGAACCTGATTCCAACGTTGATCAGGAATATGGCGCATACTTTCTTGGCGATACTTTATTACACGCCTCCTCAACTTGTTCACGTAGTTCCTTCATACTCACAAGTGGTCGATTGGAGACAAGTACGGAGTTAGGGTGGAAATCATTAAAAGAAAGTCGCCATTCGTAGTGGGAAAGCCTGTTTGCGGAATAATAAAATAAGATTAGATTAGATGAATACTTGTTCCATAGATCATATATACGACATTTCGTAATGACGTGGAACGTGTCAGTTTAGTAAATGTTGTCTATACATGACAATCAATATTTAAATGATTTTTATTTGCATTTTTTATTTGCTTTATTATTATTGTTTTTTTCTTTTTTTTTAATTTTATCTAAAAATTTATCTATCGTGTATAAGAAGTTGCCATTCAGAACTTTCTTTAATTTCTTTTTAAAAACTGCTTGGCTGTCTGTCAGACTTTTTAGGCTACTTGGTAAGTGACCAAAGACATTTGTGGCAGCATAATTCACCCCTTTCTGTGCCTAAGTTAGATTTAACCTTGAATAGTGAATATCACCCTTTCTCCTAGTGTTGTAGCTATGCATACTGCTGTTACGTGTGAATTGGCTCGGTTTGTTAATAACAAATTACATGGGTGAATATATATTTAGCGAAGGTACAGTGAAGATCCGCAGATCCCTAAATAAGTGTCTGCAAGATTATCTTGGGTGGGCTCCAGAAAATATTCGGATTAAACGCTTTTGTGCAATGAATACTTTTACCTACACAATGTTGAATTGCCCCAGAATATGATCCCATATGAAAGCAGTGAACGGAAATAGGCATAGTAAGCTAATTTACTGAGATGTATATCACCAAATTTTGCAATTACCCTGATGGCGTAAGTAGCTGAACTCAAACGTTTCAGCAAATCTTCAATGTGTTTCTTCCAATTCAATCCCTCGTCAATGTAAACACCTAAGTATTTTGAATATTCTACCTTAGCTACCGATTTCTGTTCAAAGTCTAAATTTATTAATGTTGCCATGCCATTTACTGTATGAAACTGTATATACTGCGTTTTATCAAAGTTTTATGAGAGTCCATTTGTAGAGAACCACTTAACCATTTTCTGCAAGATATCATTTACAATTTCATCAGTTAATTTCTGTTTGTCAGGCGTGATAGCTATTCTTGTAACTTCAGCAAAAAGAACTAGTTTAGCATCTTCGTGAATGTAGAGTGGCCATTCATTAATATATATTAAGAACAGCCAAGGACCCTAGACCGGAACTTATGGGACCTTTTTTTTTATAACTCCCCAAGTAGATCAATTAATTGTTTCTTCTATTTCAAGTGAACTGCATATTTCAACTTTCTGCGCTCTTCCAATTAAGTATGATTTAAACCATTTGTGCACTGTCTCACACATGCCACAATACGTAAGCTTAACTAGAATATTCCCACGATTTACACAATCAAAAGCCTTTGAGAGTCACAAAAAATCCCAACTGGTGATGTCTGGTTTTCAAGAGAAATGGGATCTGAACCGAAAAGATTTAGGTGTAAATTTTCCCTCTCGCTCTAGAGAATGTATTGGTTGAAGAATATTGTAAATGCTGTCAAGGTAAACCGTCATCCGGGCACTTAAATGTGATTAGCAGAGTACATATGTAGTTGTAGATATGAAAAGAATGGTACAGTGTACGCAAGAAATCTTGCAAACATTTGCACACCTAGAACCAACATCAATAAAAGTAATATATACACTGCTCTGCATTTCTGTATGTTTGTAAATTGAAAAGAACGTTATAGAAAAGGTGTTTTCTCAGAAAACAGCAATGTCAGTGGTTTTCCGGGATATTTGTTCCCTTTTCTGCGTAAATATACAGATCAGACGTTTCACCGATTATGGAGCTTGGGACGTATATTTGAACTAGATAAAAGCAGACGTTTCCAGAATCCTATTTACCTACTTCCTAGCCACACTCTTTGTCCTTGATATCCCTCTAACTCATCCCCCTAGTTTCTCCGTCTACCGTTCTCACCTCTCTTTCCACCACGCCCTTCATTCTGTTGTCTCTCATCCCCCCCCGCCCCCTCCACCTCTTTGTATGATCTCCTACTCCACCCGTATTTATTCTTTTCCTGGTAAGTATTCAAAATCATGAAATTAAAAATTAGGAACTTCGAATTATATAGTAATGGTGAAAAATGATCACGAATTTACTGTTACAGCAGAGTAAACGAAACAACGTTAGCAATAAGTGACCTTGTTTTCACACTTAGTGACGGGGATGTTATGATTCCATTTTTGAAAATATAATCTATCTAACGACTGATACATTGTATGTGCCCGGTATGCGTGTGCTAATTCAAAATTACTATATTAACCATGAACGTACTTGAACTGCGAGATTAAGAAACGCTGTTACTATCGTGTGTCATTTGAACCATAGCACCTGATCTGTATGTAGGTCATAAGTTGCTAGCACTTCAATTTTCGATATTCATCTGTTATAATGGTTGATGATTGTCATGCGTGATGTTAGAGGAAAGGTACAACATCAGAGTTACATCGTTATTGATACCAGAAGATATACTTCATTTTACCTGTCTAAAACACATGTATAAACATGATTTGTGTTTTGTGTACATCTATGTCGAAGTGCCTTTCTAATTGTGTAACTTTCATCGGCCTCATTTTATAATTAAAATTAAAATTGTTACTACAGTTTCAGTGTTCAAGTTATTATATAATGATTTATGTTAAGCATTTCGTATTATACTAATCTGACTCTCCCATGAACCACAGTCAGCGTCAACGTGGGGTTCCTTGAATGTCTCACCTATACAGAGAGCCGAACAGTAAGAGTAACAAAAGCGGAGGGGCACCTGTGGAGAGGCCAGACAAACATGTGGTTCCTGAAGAGTGGTAGCAGCGTTTTCGGGAGTTTCACAGGCAAAAATCTGGATGATTGATCAAGCCTTGCAAGATCGGACAACTTGGATTTGCCACTGTACTCGTTATTCATCCAGAGGAGATGAAGCTCTGCTGTAACGATGATGGAGGCCTCTTCGATAAAATATTCCGGTTGTAAAATAGTTCCCCAATCGGATATCCGACCGCGAACTACTCAGGAGCACGACGTCATCAAGGTAAATAAAACTGGTATCTTACAGATCGGAGCGTGCAATGTTGTGCCCATTAAGCTCCAAACGATGATTAAATGAACAAAGTGGCCAGTGTCTTGAAAGAAGGGTTAAGATAAACATTAAGAAGAATGAAAAAAGTGTAATGCAATTTAGTTGAATAAAATCAGGCGCTGATGAGGGAATTAATTTACGATTGTACACAATATAGATGGTAGATTAGTTTTTTTACTTGTTCAGTATAGCAGTTTGGTCCGAGTACAGATGACATAAAATGCAGAATGGCAATGAGAAGAAAAGCGTTTCTGAAGAAGAGTAACTCATCAACGTTGAATTGAAGTGTTGAGAATTATTTTCCGAAGGCATTGCGTAGAGTACCCGTGTACGGCATTGAAAGATGAGCGAAGAGAGCTGAAAATTTTGAAATGTAATTATAGAGACCGATGGAGAATATTAGAGGGGTCTACAGCGTAACATATGAGGCGGTACTGAACAAAATCGGTGAAAAAGGAAATTTCTGACACTCCTTGGCAGAACAAGGGATAGACTTACATTAAAAAAATACAGACCAATGATTCATCATTTAAAATATTGGACGAAAGGTTGGGGAAGAAACTGAAAAGAGACGATTTCAGTAAGCATGTTGAAATAAATGATGATTGTCGTTCTTAATCGGGGATGTTTGAACAGGACAGAGTAGATGGACAGCGGCATCGAGCCAGCCTCCGTAGATCACATTTTAACATTATGTGATTCGAAGTTCCGAAAATCACAATAGCAGATATTTGCTTATTTGAAGTTTAATTACATATGTCAAACTACAATGAACATATAACATATTAGAAAGCAAGTATTTACTGAATCTCAAAAGATCTTGAAGAACAGTATTACTATATATTGTCATAACTAAAAAACCGTTTAATGTACTGCACACCCCATTCTCTGGTGAAAGGAACATTGAAAAATGTACTGTTCAACTCATTAAAAGAGTCACCAATTTACAAAACTGGTCATTAGTATAGTTATTTGGTATAAAATGTTCCATGAGATTTGTCAGTCTAATACTCGCAACTCCTTCAAATGGGAAAGCGATTGTGGAATTCAGAGAATTAGTCTCATATTTTTGTTATAAATTTATGTCCAATATTAAGTGATTGTGGCATTTGGTAAAAGTTGTTGAAGACACTCATTTGCTCCCAAGAGCTCTTCATCTGCACGCAGAAGGACATCAGACTCTGAATCATCTCGTTTTCAGCTTTCTGTATCTTATCTTGACTTTCTGAAGAAGGTATCAAAGATCCCTAAAATATAGCTGGAATACTGTTTGTAAAGAGCTCAAGTATGAAAGTCTGCGCAGCCCAAAAATGCAAAATAAAAACGCATTCAGGATTCACCAAACAGAAATGCGTATCGTATTACGCTGTGATCAGAGGGCAAATAGCGTAAATGCATGAAAACTTAAAAAAAAAACGCACCTTGGCTGATTAATAAAACAACTAAATACCGTGCTGACTCGTTATAAAGTGCTGTACATATTATCGTAGTGATGTGTCATCCAGCAGACAGCATTTCAACTGAGGTAAAGTAGTAAACCTGCTGCAGATGGTATTGTTGTATATACAAACAGTTAATTGACTCCAGAGGAGGAAAATGTATTTTATTCTACGGTGACTACAAGCGAGCTCGACAAAAGAAGTAGCTTTCGCCAAGTACTTCATAATTTTGAAATTAGAGCTTAGCTTCTAGCCTCCATGCTTGCTTGAACTGGAATATGACCGAAGCATTCGCTCTTCCAGTTTGGAGCAAGCTATGCTCGAAAATGGCCGCCCTTCTACTCTGAGAAAGTGGGTAAATCTATTCCTCTGGTCTTCATGAATTGAAAACATTATTTTTGTTGTAGTATTCAGTCCGGAGACTGGTTTGATGCAGCTGTGCACCGTTTAGCAAGCCTCCTCTCATTAGAATGACAACCCACATTCTTCTGATCTGCTTACTGCATAGTCTACCATCCAATGATGCATTTACGATTCCTTGATATCTAATAATATGTCATACCAATCAATCCATGTTTTTAATCAAGGTATGCCAAAAATTCCTTTTCTTCCCAATTCTTTTCAGTACCTCTTCATTAGTTACGCGATCTACAGCATTGTTGTGTAGTTTCATATTCCCAAAGCCCCTGTTCCAGTCTCACCTATTTATCGTCCAAGCTTCACTCCTGCACAAGACAACACTCCACACAAATGCATTCAGAAAATACTTCCTTACACCTGAAGTAATATTCGAAGTTAGCAAATATGTTTTCAAAAACGCTTTTCTTCTCATGCCATTCTGCATTTTATATCCTCTGTACTGCAACCATTATATATTATTTTATCGCACAAATAACAAAATTCATCTACCACGTTTATTGTTTCCTTAACTAATGTAATTCCTTCAGAATCGACCGATTTTCTAAGACTGCTTTCCATTACCCTTGTTTTGCTCTTGTTAATGTTTGTCAGATACGCTCCTTTCAACACACTGTCCATTTCGTTCTATTGGTCTTCCAAGTCCTTTACAGTCACTGACATAATTACAATCTCATCAGCAAAACGCAATGTTTTTATTTCTTCGCCATGAAATTTAATTCCTTCTCGACTTTTCTCTTTGCTTTCCTTCTGTGCCTGCTCAGTGTACAAATTGAATAACACTGAAGAAAGGCTAAAACCCTTACTCCCTTGCAAACCACAGCGTCTCTTTCATGCCCTTCAATATATCCTGTTTCATATTCTCAAACAAATTTTCAACAATATTTTCAGTTTAATATTCTTCAAAATGAAATGCCAAGATCGCAAATTAATAATATATTGAATAACGACCGGTTTCGGTGAACTGTGCCACCATCATCTAGTCATATATTTTACAAGCTGGTCACTTTATTTGAAAATGGATATAAAATAATAAGTGCAACATAGCACCTAGTCACAATATAGAAATACATAAGTTAAACCGTTGACAGCTTACAAAATACTGTATTTTGTAATCTGCCATGTTTTAACATGTGTATTTTTATATAGTGACTAAGTGCTATGTTGAACTTACTTGTATTATTTTATATCAATTTTTAAATAAGATTACCAGTTTCTAAAATATATATGGTGACACAGTTCAATGAAACCAGTCGTCATTCATTATATTATTAATCTTCGATCTTAGCATTTCATTTTGAAGAATATTAAACTATCAGACAGCCTCCTAAACCGGCAATGTCAGGTAATGTTACGTTTCAGTTTCCCATACGAAAAGGAAAATTATTAGTTTTCATTTCGAGTAATTTATTTAGGTCAACAATGTATCTCAGTCAATTTTGCAGATCGTGACAGATTAAAAAAATCTGTTTTTCTTCACAACTGTTTGTGTGGAATATTAGCTTCTGATTAAATCGTTTATCTTCTCATAATTCTGAACAGTCTTTATGAAGTGATTCCATTCTTCAACATGTGCACTTCATTCTCATATCGTATATTAAAATAGAGTGCGTTAAATCGAAGGTAACTACTTTCATGACTTTGCGAAGAGAGATCCATCGAAAATTTGTGCGGCCTTTCCTTTCTTTTCTCGCTTCCTAAATACCACTAATACCGAGAATGATACGTTATTACTATTCAGTTTTATTTCTGGCTGGTCAAATCGCCCCTATTTCTTTCGTATCATTTCACCCCTTCGCCCTCCATTTATAATGCATTATTGCATGCGGATGCATGCCTGCAGAAGTTAGGGCAACCTAGAAATTGAATTCATTTTTCCTAAAAATCGCATGGAGCAGTGAACCGTTGGTGGAGGCTCTACACAATTAATGTGGTCTCTGAAACTTTGATATGACTTCGTTATAATTTGTTTTACTTTTACTTGTTTATGATGCATGGAGATTCCTGTATAGAACATTGAAACTGATGTAAGTACAGTTTCATCGCTGGTGGAAATCCAGTCTGAATCTGCGTCAACCCTGGAACACGCAGAGCCGATGCGTGGGCACAACAGCAACGCGACAAAGCGCGTCAGACCTGGCGGTCTATGTTCTGCTCGCCTGCATCGAGCACTGCCGTCTGGAGACAAGGCATCGCAGCAGTCCGTGTGACGTCACACCGCCTAGGCCGTCATCAATAGTTGACTGGCTGGCCGCTGGCGCACATCGCACTGTCTCGCAGACGCCAGCCAGTCAGCTAAAGATGGCGACCTGTCGGTGTGATGTGACACGGACTGTTGTGAGGCCTTGTCTATAGACGGCGTTGGCACAGCCTGCCTACAGCCCCACACCGAACATCCTTATTAGAAACTAGTGAAGTCCTAGTCCGGCGTACTCGAGTTATTACGAGCAAAACAAATGTTCAAATGTGATTACGTCGAGTTTCCCGGAGTATTAATGGTTGATATTCGTGTCGGGATTCCAGCCGGATCGTAGAGTCATCTTGACACAATATTCCTGCGGACCACCTGGCCGTCATCTTCAGATTATATGGATGCTGCTGAGTCTCACAGGAAACTGAAGTCTAGTGTGGAGAAAAGAGTACACTGTTTTTTAAGATCAGACGAAACCGGATTCCGCACTATTTTCTCCACCTGTGACAACTAGCGCATGTAAGGGATACCTCGTTCCTGCCAGTTTTTTCCACTGCGGCGCTGCACCGGCTGCTTGTGGCAGAGGACGCAGCCACGACTCTCTGGCGCATGCGCCGTTAGTACTTCGCGGCGTATATAAGGCCGCCGATCACGGCTCTGCAGCATCCATATCACCTGAGGATGGCGGCCAGGTGGTCCGCAGAAATATTGTGTCAAGATGACTCTACGACCCGGCTAGAAACCCGACGTGAATATCAACAAGTGTTCAAATGTCTGTAAAGCTATGGGAATTAAATCTATTTGTCTTCGGTCCATAAAGGTACAATCAACTTGAATTGTTTAAGATAAGGACAACACACTCGAACTCCGACGGGAAACGGCAACGCACTCCGCAGCAGGGTGCCTTAGAGTGGACGGCTATTCTCGCGCGACCGAGTAGGAGCGGGGAGTATCCGCAATATGTAGAACTCTAGTCAGAATATGTATTATCTCTCTAATAAACAAAGTAGAAATGCTTGGGAGGAGCCTCTTAAATTACTGTTTTTCAGAACGAGGGAACGAAAATTAGGGTTTAACGCCCTGTAGACTTCATGGTTAAGAGATGCGGAGCATATGCTCGAATATATTTTGTCAAGGGTGGGGAAGGAAACAGGACGTACCATCTGAAATGAAACGTCCCAGCCTTTTGCCTAGAGAGATTTATAGAAATCCAAGAGAACTTAAATTGAGATGTTTGGAGGCAGGGTTTACCTGCCGTGCTCCCGATTGCGAGTCCACCTAGCTCGGTGCGTTTTCGAATATGGGGTAATTTCGTAATAAAAGAAGTTGCAGGTTGGTGGTTAAGATGTAAAATATATATTCAATATGTAATTCTCACATGACAGGTTATTTTATGTATTTTATCTGTAAAAGTTTTAACCAGTTACATGATTCCCCTGGACTTGAAACTACACTGATTAAGTTCATTCAATGAAGGAAATCGATATGGTATTTATTTCAATAAATATCTTTTATCATAACCACCAAATTGCAATTTCTATTATTATCACTAAAATTGTAGCAGGGGTTAATTTATTTCGCATTTTTAATCCTACATGTTTCTCACATTCCTACATTTTGTTGGCTGCAAGTCACTCTCTTTATAAAATAAAACATTTTGAGGTAATTTTTCTATTTTGCTTTCATAATGTTTCTTTGGGAGCGTGAGAAGATAGAGATACTTTGTCGTGGAACTAGCCACTACGTAGTTTACTGGGTCATGATTATAATTATTATAATTAATCCCATAAGTAATTCAAAATCTTCGATACAAATGTTAAGACTGTATACGAATAAATAACACGTTAAGGATATGAAGTAATACAAAAATATGCTGCGCAAAATAGAAGAAACGTGCAACCACGGTAACTTGTAACCTCGATATGAGCACCTGAGGTTTCAGTTTACTTTGTACTGAAACTGAACCTTACTTATATCGCGTACCGGTCTCACAGTGTTTAAGGTAAATGTTATGCAAGTGTATATCGTTCTCCATCCCGTGTTTATTTAAACAGTGTTGAAGTATCACGTGAAGGAATAAATGTGAACATATCGTCTGATGGCACGTACAGAACTATCGAGTATAGAATTCCTGCATCCGTCAGAAAGAGCGTACACGAAGTTTGCCAAATAACATTCGCATGTCAGTCAGATTTATCCATTTCTAGGCTAGAGTATACCACTTATGATTAACAAAATATCTGTCGAAATGCCGACAGAAGAGTATCGCCAGGAATATTTGCTATTTACGAAGTTCGGTTGTGGTGTGTACAAACTGACATTGACCAACAGCGTTGACCAACAGTTTGACACAATTTCAGTGCAGTCTGTCGCAGACAGGCTACATCACGTTATGTACACTTGCTAATTAATTTCAAAAATATCCCATTAAAATCTGACGGCAGTAATGGTACGTGCAACTGTAACTGCAGACAAACAAGGTGCTCGAAGTCTCATATGAAAGACATTCCTTACATTGTCACAGTGGGTGATTAGATAACGTGAATTAGTAGCAAGACCTAGGAGCGAATTAGAATCATGGCCATGTCACAATATTAAACCAGACCATCGCCTTATAGTAAAGTGATGATAAGTATTTTCTCCTAACTCTAATAGATTGTACCGTGTAGTAATCTCTTAATGATCAGAATCTAAATTCGAAGCACATATAGCGTACAACTTTGTTACAAATCCATTCTTTCAATCTCTAACTTGACATGTTAACAGCTAAAAGTTTATTTCATTTCTTTAAAATTTCCTGTCATTTATAAAATTACACCGGTATTAATGTTCAAATATTTGTTAAGTTATGGGACCTATCTGCAGTGGTCATCGGTCCCTAAACTTACAAACTACTTAAACTAACTTATCCTGAGAACAACATATATCAGCGACGGCACACTAAGGAGCCTTGCTGCGGTGCGTGGGGTCCTTCCCCATCGGAGGTTCGAGCCCTCCTTCGGGCATATATATATATATATATATATATATATATATATATATATATATATATATATATATATATGTGTGTGTGTGTGTGTGTGTGTGTGTGTGTGTGTGTGTGTGTGTGTGTGTTGTTCTTAGGATAAGTTAGTTTAAATAGTTTCTAAGTTTAGGGACCGATGATCACTGAAGTTAGGTCCCATAATAATTTAAAAATTAATAAAGAAACCATTCCCGAGGAATCGAACCTTCGACGTGGAACGGTCGCGCGCACCGTTGTAACGCGCCTAAATGCACACGGCTATTCTTCCGCGGCAATACTCGTACTAAGGTCATGCTGTATGGTAATATCATTATGGGCGTAGCTAGAAACTTGAAATACTGTGGCAGTATCGCTATTGCGACCGGAGTTCATTTTATTGTGTCATTCAGAAACGACACTATTCTCGTTTGTTCACATTATTAACAAACTAGTGAACCGTCATATCAGTAGGATTTTCACGTGTTCCTAATAGCAACACGCCTTCTTTCGGCGTCGTAACATACATCGTCGATTATTCACTTAAATGTAGCTAACGGATTTGAAATGTTACACTGGACAATTCGTATTTATTTGGTAAGAATTCTTTTCATATTTCTACTCAAAGCTGTTATTCCAATGGCTACACCCGTGGTAACAGATGAAAAACTTCTGCCGAATTTCGAGTTCCGTTATTGTTGTTTGATACATCAGTAAAGGTAATGTAATAGGTAATAGGAAAGGCACTAGGGCTTTCCGCTGGAGCTGTTATAGACAAATGACTACGGTAGCCACCGACATAAGAAGCGAAATCGTCTTCGAACGCAGACAATAGGCGTCAATCGTTTCAACCCATCTTCCGAGCAACGGTAGGAGCTGGAGAGAAATGACGTCGTAAGCTCCCCTACATCACTTCCGCCCTCTCCTTTCTTTAGAGGGCTACGGAGTGTCGGGCCTAATGAGTGAGTGCACTGGTGTATCTAGAGAAACGATGCAGAAATGGCAAGACATTACATGAAGTGTGCCGATAAGGGAATAGCTAGCCATACGGAGACCCCATTTTGGTCCTTCGTCACAGATATTAATATGCTCTGGCTTTTCTTTAAGCTTATAATTTTGTGTGTCTACTGATCGACGTAGTTAAGTAGCGTATTCATGCAACAACAGCTTGTTCAACTGTAATCGGCATGGAAAAATCATTTTACGTCCTAAATTTTTTCACGAAATATCGTCTTGTCTGCGCTAGGAGTGATAGTTGAAACAGTCTGTATGACGTGCTTGCGTGTGTATTTAAGTGTTCTATTTGTGCATGCGCACGTGCATGTGTGTGTGTGTGTGTGTGTGTGTGTGTGTGTGCAGCACTACTTCATCAAAATCGTAACCGTCCTTTGCTTTGCACTTTACAAAAAATTAGCGCAATGAGTAATTCATTATCATGTTTAATATGTTGTTGTTGTTTTTGTCTTCATTCCGTAGACTGGTTTGATGTAGCTCTCCACGCTACCCTGTCCTGTGCAAGCCCCTTCATTTGAGAATACGCATGGTAACATACGTCATTTTTAATCTGCTTACTGTATTCGTCACTCGGTCTCCGGTCGACCCCATACACTACCTTCCAATGCTGACGATACCTTGATATCTAAGAATGTATCCCACCAACCTAGCCCTTATCTTAGTCAGGGTATGCAAGAAACTCCTTTTCTCCCCAATTCTGTTGAGCACCACCTGATTAGTTAAATTATCTACCAATCCAATCTTCATCATTCGTCTGTAACACCACATTTCAAAAGCTTCTATCAACCTTTTGTCTGAACTCCTGATTGTATACGTTTCACTTCCAGACAATGCTACACTCTAGACAATTGCTTTCAGAAAGGACTGCCCAGCATTTAAACTAATATTGCTTGTGAACAAATTTCGCTTCTTCAGAAATGCTTTTCTTCCCTTAGCCATTCTGAATTTTATGTCTTCTTTACTTCGGCCATCAGAAGTTATCTTTCTACCTAAATATCAAAACTCAAATACTACTCTTATTGTCTCATTACCTAATGCAATCTCTAAAGCATCGCCTGATCTTCTGATACTGCATTCCAGTACCCTTGTTTTGCTAATTTTCACCTTATACCTTCCTTTCAAGATACTGTCCATTCCGTTTGATTGCTCTTCCAGGTCTTCTGCTGTCTCTGAGAGAATTACTATGTCAGCAATCCCCAAAGTTTTTATTCCCTCTTCAAATTTCTTCTGCCATTCCTTCACACCTTGCTCATTGTCTAGATTGAACAACAATTGGAAGAGGCTACAACCCTTCCCAATCACTGTGGCCCTTTCTTGCATTTCGGATCTAATAATTGCTGTCTGATTTTTGTACAAGTTGAATGTAACTCGTCTTTCCCTATATTTTACCCCTGCTACCTTCAGAATCTGAAAAAGTGTATTTCAATTATCATTGTCAATAGCTTTCACCAGATCCAGAAATGCTAAAAACGTAGGTTTCCATTTCCTTAATCTATCTTCTAAGATAGGTCGTAATGTGTTGCCAAGCGTGTTCTTATATTTCTCCTAAATCCAAATTGACCATCCCGAAGGTCGGATCCCACCAATTTTTCCATTCATCTGTAAATAATTCCTGTTAGTATTTTGCAACCATGACTAATCTATATAGGTACAAATGTAAATGTTCGTTTTAAAAGTCGTTATTCTCCAAACGTTTTTGTCCGATATGTTTGAAGTTTTCAAAGAAGTACGAGGTTGCATTCTAGTACATTAGGCAGATAGAAGTTGTTCCTTCCACACATTCTACGGAACTGCAACCATCCCTTTATCCCATGTATAAACATTGCCAGCCCCCCGCCCACTTCCCAACTATCCTGTGTTTGCCAGTTATTTAATTTTTTTATTTAATATTTTTAAATACTTTATTACTTCTATTTTTATTATCTATAATTTTATTCTTTTTAAATCCCCCCTCCCGACATACACACGTCCTCACCTCCGATCTTCTTACTGCCGCCCCTTACTTTATTGCATTCCACGCTGCATATCCCATTCCCGCACATTCGAAGCCTTAATAATCCATCATGCAAGGCGGGATGTTCCACGCCTACTCATACCTGTCACCCATTCCCATCCACTCCCCTTCGCTCCTGTCCTCACTCACTGTCAACACGGTTGTTGTGCTCACGCTACCGGAGGTGGTGGTCGTGTGTGCATACTTACGTTTGAGTGATTGTGTATGATGACCGCAAATTTAAGTTGTCTGAATGTGATTGTCGTGTTAGACTAGATCCCGAATAACCATGCACACATAACAAAACCTGTATGTTAAAAATTAGGTATATTACGCACTTACAACAATGTGTCAACACTTCAAAATATTGGGGCAAAGTATTTCAGAAATTTGTGTTGGATCATTTAATTATTGATTGAAATTAAAACTTGTTTCCTTTCTACATTACCAGTTTACTGATAAGTTAAAAAATTTTAAAGGTAGAGTAAAAGTAAATGCAATTAAGATGGCAACTGACACTTTCTATGTCTCTGCCATGAACTTCAATGTGAGTTGCACAGTATTATGTAGATAGTAACCATAATTTTAACAAAGTTACCTTTTTGTGAGGTAATTTAACATCAACTTATTTTAAGAAAGTAACTTTCCCAACACAGGTTTTGACCCACTGAGTGTTATAACCTCATATATTCCGAACTCTGAGCCCAACGGTGTTATAATTTTGCAGGTGCATTCAGCTATTGATCAAAATTCTGTCTGCAAACTGTGTTTCAATAAACATAGTTTATAATTGCAATGTAAAATGTTGTGTCAGATGCTGAACCTTTTATGTATGAACAGTGAGAATGCGCAAAGCGATATTTTTCCTCCGTACTCATTTTCTGGGGATCTTCAGAGAGGAAATGTGTCTAGATGTTTTGAAACTTTATAATAAGTTCATTGAAGGCCGCTAGGGTTTATCGTTTTAGTATGAGCTGTGTACAAGTGGAATGCTTAAGCACTGCAAATTGCAATAAAACACACACTATGTCTGATTGTATTAACTTTATTACAAAATTTGACGTAAGATCTTGCTTCTTAAGGAGAAGCTTATGAAAGCATTTTAGATTAGATCAGAGAGTAAGTGAAATATTGCAAATAACGTTTTTGTAGCCGTTGGAAGCTCTCACATAAGTCTATGTAGAAAGTGTAGCACAGACCTAAAAATGGATTAAATACTGTAGACATTATTTTACAACTAGCTACTTGTGGAATCACCTCGGACGGGCTCATTACTGCTCATGAATAATCCCGCGCTTTATTATTAGGATTAATAGGTTTTGTTTTGTTAATTTAGAATGGTATCTGTTTACGTGATTAAAAATGGAAAAATTAAAACTACCCGTTGAAATGAACGATATAAGTTTAACTGAAAGATATCTGTTTTAGTGAAAGAAAACAGTTTAAGTGAAAGATACATGTTTAATTGGGCAGAATGTCTATTCATCTATCTGTTTTGAATAAGAATTGAACTAAAGAAAGTTTCCCTCTTTTACGTTGAAACTTGACAACTGTATTGAAATTTATGAAAACTGCATTTAATGCATTGAGGTTTCTACACGCAGAAGTAGCAGAATATGAAAGTGATTGCTCTGTTTTTGTCAAATTTGTAGCCCCGTTTTTGCACTTACTTCCTAGTTGAATAGCGCATTCGATTTTCACGCAAGAATTACAACAATACAGCAACACAAGCAGCAATAGCAGCAGCAGCAAGCAAAATCATAAATAAATAATTCCTGTGTGGAACTGAAATGTGGCCCAAAGTAAAGTATGCTGACTCAAAAATTGAATAAATGTTCAGTGATGAGGGGAAACTAAGTACGTGCATTATATGATGTCAACTGACACATCGTTTAGTTTTAACACAGGATTCTATTCTGATTTTCAAGCAAAATTTTACAGTGATCAGAAATTGACATTTACAAAACAAATCAAATAATGAGATTGACATTTTTTTCCAACAACCTACAATGAACAGTATAAAGAAAAAAATTGGGCAAAACTAATTTGGGCGTAACTTCATTCGTAACAATGACAAAGATAGATCCTAAGCACACTCCCACTTGATTTCTAACCTGCCGTTACAAATTTTCTTAGGCTTAGGGTATATATTATTTCCTTTTGAGTGGGGTCGGGGGGGGGGGGTTGCACATATTTAGCTCCATGTTCTTCTTTACTCAAAATTGCTTATTCTCTCCAAAACTTTCGCTTAGAAAAAGCTACTTAAAGACTATTTTCCACAGAGATTCTCCACTTACCGACTATTACAGATAGACTGAATATATCAAATGCTAGCCGTCGATTCCATATCCTCTACAATTTCTGCGCTCAGAGAATACTAGTATACCCAAAGATATACTGTTAAAATACAGTACGAAATTTACATAGAATCAAAAAATTGATAAAATTAAATATACTTGATACACAGACTTTACATAGAATCAAAAGTATAAAATTGAATGCAGCAATTTATATAAAATCTAAAATTTAAAATTAAACGAAGAAACCTTATAGTTTGTTGAAATTGGACCTATCGGCATGCAACGCAGCCGTTTGAACAATGTATATGCGGAATAAAATGAAATTTATTTCTAAGTACCCTAAGTCCTAAGATTATTAACGCCTATTGTTATCCGTTAACGACAAACATTGATTTTTTCCCAGCAAGTCTGTTAACGCGGCAACCCACGTCGAATCTACGTGGGCAAACAGCCAGCTATGAAACAACGTTAGCGATGATGGTGGCGCCACCGAGGCAGCGCTTAACGGATCTAATAATTGGTGCGCTTCGTGCGAAATATAGTTAGGAATTAGACTGTATCTCCATTGCAAATGGCGCGGCCGTGTTGCGTTGTTGCCGCTGTACAGGCGGACTTTGCTCGTCCGGGCGGCCCGTTGAATATGTAGGGTAAGGCGGTGGCAGAGGGGCCAGTTTGCGCTGGGTCTGCGCCTGTGAGCACGCTGCCGGGTGAGGCAGGCGCCACCTGCGGGGAACACCAAGTTGGGTTTACAAACCGAGCGCTGAGCGACCGAATTTACAAATCTAGCAACACCAACTCCCACTCATCTGGCATGAAACATGTCACCTACTACTAGTATATCCCAAGGAAACACCGTTCTATCTTGAGCAAAGGAGTTTCCTGTTACATGAAGGCATAGTTTGTTATTAAAATTATCTCAGGCTTGCAGTCGTACCAAGTAGCTTATTAAGTTGTTTGAAATCAGCCAGCTTTCGGCCAAGATATTGTAACACTATAGGTCACAACCGCATTAATACAATCACGGAAAATGGAAAAGGATACCTCGAATTGTAAGGAAATGTCGTTCTGTCTTGAGCAAAGGAGTTTCTTGTTACATGAAGGCATTATTAAAATTATCTCGGGATTGCAGTCGTACCAAGAATGCTTACTAAGTCGTTTGAAATCATCCAGCTTTCGGCCAAGATATTGTAACACTATAGGTCACAACCGCATTAATACAATCCCGGAAAATGAAAAAGGATACCTCGAATTCTAAGGAAATGTCGTTCTGTCTTGAGCAAAGGAGTTTCCCGTCACATGAACGCAAAGTTTATTATCAGAATTATCTCGGGCTTGCAGTCAAACCAGGTAGCTTACTAGGTTGTTTGAAATCCGCCAGCTTTCGGCCTAGATATTGTAACACTATAGGTCACAACCGCATTAATACAATCCCGGAAAATGAACAAGATACCTCGAATTCTTTGGCCTATACATAAAATCGTAACCATAAACACAATAAAATACACTCCTCGGAAATGAAAAAAGAACAGCCTGAATTCGTCAACTCAGCACAGGAAAATTTTATTGACAGGTTCTTGAGGATGCATACACGATAACACAGATAGGGCCATACTCACGTGCGTACACTGACCAGAATGTGTAATGTCGAAGCTAGTATGCTGTATACTCTCCTTTTGTAACAATGGAACTTGCAGTTCTCCCACGGAGGTCATCGTAGACTTTGAAAATGTGGTCTTGGGGAATATAATGCACCTGTTTAATCAGTCTGTCTAGTTCCCTTCCGTGAAGATGGTTTATAACCGAAACCGGTAGAAGTTTGAAAAATAATAAGCAGCTGATGGTTTACAGTATGCATTTTCTTAAATCCTGCCATTAAGTTTCCATTTAGTGCTTAAGTTGGGCGTTTCATCAGGTCCCAGATATGCATAGTGGGTATCATATCTACAAATCGGTCTCGCCAGAATGGTTGACGCACATCTTGAAGAACATGTTGGGGGCACGGGATATATGTGGGCGTCAATTGTCCTGTTGGAAAAGCATATCGTCTTGTTGATGCATGAACAGTAGCAAGATGGATTGAATGATGGGATTAAGGCACCGTACACTGTCCAAAGTTCCCTTGATAATCACCAGAGGATAACGCCCAACGTAGGATATAGCTACCCACACCGTAATACATCATCATGGGTCCCGTTATGGTATCTTCCCCTCACGCTCGCCTCCAGTAGCTTCGCGATAGGCGCTCATTATAGGGTTATTGGAGGTGTGTGGTCTACAGTGATGAAGTTCCTTCTGCCACGGCGCTAATGATGGTCGTACGCGTGTGTGGGATCGCCCAAGGAAGCGCGAAGATGTGGAGTGTATACGACAGAGGCACACGGGGCCAACTCCCAGCATCAGGATGAAAGTAGCCGTATACTATTCGGGCCATACTACACTGGTGATCGTCCAGAGAAAATTGAATAGAGCATAGTTCATTGAAACCATCATTCAACTATTATTTCTACCGCCCATGCACTCAACAAGGCGATATGCTTTTCAAACATGACAGTGCATGTCCAAATATCTTCCTTACCACCCTACGCGATCTTCTAGCTGTTCATCAAATACCCTGGTCAGCGTGATCTCCAGATCTGTAGTCCATTGAGAAGGTTTTGGACCGGACGAAATCTCATCTTGCGCGGTCTGCTCGACCAGCACTAACTCTGGCCCAAATGAGTCACAAGGTGGAAATTGCATTGCGGGGCACGCTGCATTCGATGCCTCTACGATCGTCTGCACGGGAGAATTGCAGCTTGCATCGCTGCAAAATGAAGGTCTACACAGAGCTAGCGTCGATATTGCGCACGCTCTGGTGATTGTACTCACAGGTGTAAGGCTCTGTCTGTGTGATCGTCTGTTGTATCCATCTCCAAGAATGTTTCCATAAAATTTCTCTGTGCTGAGTTGACGAATTCAGGCTGTTCTTTTTTCATTTCCATGGAGTGTATTTTATTGTGTTTATGCTTATGATTTTATATATATCTGTTGTTACGATATCGTTTTTCACACGATGTGAGATGTGTATGATGATACTTGACACAGCGTTATGTATGAACAATTTTGTTTATGGCGCATGATGCTGAAAAATGTATCTGTAAAAAGCTCTGTCGTTAAAAATTCTGTTGAATGTGCTGGTTCATGCATAGGGCAATTATTTAATGTGTACATATACATGGTTTAGTGATCCATGGCAACGGAATAGAATTAGTTCCAACTTCAAAGGTGATGCTTTGGCGAGAGAATGTTCTAGAAATAGTATGTACTAGCGATAAGAAAAAACGGCAGAAAAGTAGCCTGTGAAACGCTTAACTGTTAACTTGTTTTAAAAGAAAGTGGCTTGCTGCATGACGTTCACTATGAAGAGCAGTGGCATTTCATGGCAATTTTAATACTTCCGGATTTAGAATAGCCTAGGACGATGGTTATGAATTTGCTTACTGTGTGGCAAATTATTTGGAGCTCGTTTTCCTAAAATACTGACGCCAAGAATAGTTATTTTGAGTAAGTAATGGTTTAGTGGCACATTGTACCTTAGCGCCATAAATTATGGCCACCAAATTGTCGTCAACACTACCATACTAATATGTAACGATTTTTTTTTTACTTTAATATTATTTACTTGCAGAGTCCATTTTATGTATTTGCACATTGTTCACCTTTAAATTGTGTTTCACACTGATTTATCCCAAGTCATTATACGTAGGAAGCGTCCCTTTCCAAATATCCTGACCTATAAAGTAACTTGTGCCTAGTATATTGGGAACAGTAGTTCTTGAAAGTGATAGATTTACGAGCACAGGAGGTAGGAATGATTAACTTTTAGGTTTCATTAATCCAGTTTGATTTCCTTGGGTTAAATTTCATAGTGTTTCAACGATGATAAAACAGTCAAAACTATGAAATATCAAAAATAGTAACAAATTCATAGCTTCTATTTTATATGATGAGACGATACTTGAATTGATTAGTTAATACTAGGAATAGTATAAAATGAGAAAACATTTTTGTTGTTATGAATTTTGGTACTGAAGGTTCATAATCAGTAGGTTCTATCTATTGATAAGCGCAATATTTTACCATTCCCATCTTAAACTTATATTTAGTGAGCAATTTTTAGATTGTTTTTGAATTAATGACTAAATACTGGAAAGAGGAGATAAGTACATTAATGGGCCTCAGATAACAATGATACGTGTTGTTAAAATCAGAAACATTCAAACTGCTAAATTATTAACAACAACAATTTTTGTAGGTTATGACATCGATTGTACTGAATACAAAGTGTGCAAATATTAATACATCCTTATGAAAGAAAGCAATACTGTACATTGAACAGGTATCTGCATATCATTGATTTTATCGTTGGAAAAAGCTGGTTTGGTTAATTTAGATATATTGGTTGTATCTTATCATGTTAAGAAAAATTATACAGAACATTGTATTTATTTTTATATTGATAGTGATTAGATGACTCCACATTAGCATTTTTAACAAATATTTAGGTGAATATCGGTTCGTATCTCCTGTCAGTATTTGAAAAGTTTTATTTTATTCAGTGAAAGTTACCATCATCAACAGTGACTGTAGATAACCGCAACGTTCATAAATGAATACAATCCACACTTTTGATACTTATTAGTACAGATTTGCCTAATTAGCTGGGTGACCGTTAAATGAATTGATTGAAATTCAATATAAACGCAGTTTGATCCTGGATTATGTAGCATTTAATTCGAGTTACTTTCTTTTTCGTGAACTAAATCTTTGGAAACGATGTTAACCAAACGGTATCTTCTGTCGCACACAATATGTTCACCTTCAAATTCTAGAACATATGCAACTTTACTGGTGTCGTTTCGTGAATTGCTATTAGTTACAGATATGTTCTATAGCTGCTTGTAGTTTGTTTGAGAGACACGTGATGGTCTAATCAAGTGGTGACAGTTAAATCATTTACTTTCTTTAATATAATTTTGGTAACCACAGGCAGGGCAGTCTAGTAGGAGCTTCCTACGCCACTCTTCGGTCACATGTAGTTGATAATATAAAACTCAGTATTTGGAGACAAGTTTAGAACTGCCAGTAGGATATTTTTACTCCATTGAGTAAGATATTAGTTTTAGATTGCTACGTACTCTCGGTTACCTCTATTGTGTCAGCTGCTGTAGTACAGAAAAGCGTCCAGTAGCTTTTACAGAAAAAGGCTGTGTTCAAGTAAAACAAACATCACTGCGAATCAGAGTAGCGTGGCTGCTCGGCATCTCAGCGTTGAACATAGGTAAGGGTTGATAAATATTACGTTTCTCAAGAAAATAAATTCGAAAGGAGAAGATGTAGATGGTATTTCCAATGATTCCGACCGAGGTTCGAAACAGAGTGCAGCATATAACTTGAATAAAACAGAGACGGTGATCGTTCTGAAAAATCTCCATTTATGCTGAATAAAGTCGCGCGGGAGCAGCCGTGTGCTCTTGGAGACGTGCTGCAGAGTGCGGAACTGCTCCCTGTCGGAGGTTCTTGTCCTCCCTCGGGCATAAGTGTGTGTGTTGCCTTTAGAATATATTAGTTTCAGTAGTTTGTAAGTGTAGGGACTGAAAACCACAGCAGTTTGATCTCAAACCTTTACGAACATTTGAATAGTTTTGAAAAATTAATACTAAATACAAGAAATGACAGATGACTGACATAGAATTTTTTGTGACTATGTTGGCTTTCCCGGCGAAATGATTCATAATTTCTTCTCAGGTTTCCTGCCGGATAAATACGTCATCTTGACACAATATTTCGGCAGTCCACCTGGCCGCCATCCTCAGGTGACAGTGCTGGTACACCTACTCGCCGAGACTGAGTACAAACCGCGAGCGGAGGCCCCTTTATACTCCGTGGAAGGCCGAGGGCGGCTTGTACTCAGTCTAGGCGAGTCGGGCCGCGGTGGAGTAGCCGAGCGGTCTAAAGCGTCTCGCTGCGGAGCGCTCGGTTGCTCGCTGTGGAGGTTCGACTCCTCCCTGGGGCATGGGTGTGTGTGTGTTTGTCCTTAGGTTAGTTTACCTAGGTTTAAGTAGTTTGTAAACTACGGACTGATGACCACGCTGTTTGGTCCGATAGATTTACAAACAGTCGGCGAGTCGGTGTACCAGCACTGTCACCTGAGGATGGCGGCCAGGTGGACTGCCGAAATATTGTGTCAAGATGACGTATTTATCCGGCAGGAAACCCGAGAAGAACATTATCAAAAGAAATTTTATTAGACTACGAGTTTGCTCTCAAACATTTCAAAAATTCACTGAAATAGAGGCACTTAGGTGTGATGATCTTACATTACCGTCAGAAGAACTTTATACATTTCTTTTTTATTCTGCATGGAAGGGGTGGAACAAAAGTGGTCCTACCTTGATCACAGAATCGAGGAATTAATTTTTTCCAAATCAATTATGTCACGATATAGATTCAGGAATATCGTGAGATTCCTTAGATTTGAGTTGTGATCAATACAGTTCGAGGGGCAATCACAAATTTAGTCTCGTCAGACGTATCTGAAAGGATCGCTGTACTGTCAAAGCATGATCATTCCCGATCCGTATATTTGTGAGGATGAGCACTAGTTCATATCCAAGAATAGATACCAGTTCAGACATTGCATGGCTTCAAATACATGGGGTCTTGGCGAATCTGTAGTAAAGAAACTTTTACACCCATATGTAAAGGGAAAAAGTGCATGTGCTACCTTTTCGCCTCCCTCTTACTAGCATGGAAATAACCTAGAGTAGCTTGGTGCCGTCTGTAATATTGCGAAGGAAATGTCTGATCAGATAAAGAGAGATCACGAGAAACTATGTGAGAACATAACATTCATCATCGATGACTCTTTACGCCGAGGAAGTAATAATGAATATTGAACAAGTAACACGGGTCTTCGACAATCATATCTATTTCAATTATTATGGATGCCAGAGGACAAAAGGAAACCAAATTTTATTGTAAATTCTAATACACATGCATTTTTGTAACTGTTTACGCATATTAGTTGTCTGTTGCTATGGTTCCCGAAAACGATAACAAAGTTGCAGCAAAGTCCAGATTAGTTTATAACAAATGAATGGAGTCAGTTCTAGAGTAAAGCTCAGTTTGATTCATTGCCACACAATTCATTTGTGAAAAAATTATGTTTGTCTTTAATCCCTACCGGCATAGAAGGAAGTTTTGAAACTGAAAGTACTTTAAGCGGAAGTGAAAGTTTCATTCATTTTCCAATATTAATTTACAATAAAGCTTACTCATGAACCATTTAATATTTCATCTGATCCGACCAGTCCAATGTGTATTAGCAATATTGCAGCAAAAGGTCCTGTAAAAATATTTTATGGGGATCAAGTGGATTAAATGATTATCGTACTTGTTCAACAGTACCAAGAAATTCGCATTGTTGCGATTGTTTTATTACACCGCATGGGATATCTGGCGATAATGACAATTAATTTGCAACAAATGAAGTACATGGAGTACATCATTTACATAAAATATATGCAGTAGGTATTTCTTCCAAAGCTGTTACGCAAAATGTAACGTTTGACTATGAATATGAAACTTCTATTCGTGCTATAGAAAGTAGAAAACGTGCTGTAAGGGTAATTAGTGATTATAAGTGTTTTCGTAATGAAAACGGAATAACCTATTCAAGTGGAAATGTAAAGTCTAACGCAAAGTGTAAAGCAGGGAAGCGGCCAGCAGCAGGCACGTGGAGTCTCGAATCGCTGGAGCAGCAGATCACCGCGCAGCACATTCCGACGGCGCCGCGCGGCCACGGCTCACGTGTTCGAGAAATCGCGAAGTTGACGAATCAGCTCAACGGTCATCGGCCAGCCATCTCACGAGCAGTAAGAATAGCGAAACGTGACCAATAAGAATGCATAACGTCAGCAGTTTGAAACCGTCACAAGGCCAGTACAGTTACCTCTCCAGGGAAACGTGACTAACATTTCAGCAATCCATCGCCTCACGAGTTTAAGGCTCCCACGTGTGACAAGATTACACGTTTTGGCAGTTTTGGAAGAACGTGACTAGAAGCCAGTGACCGGCTAGCGACTATCCGCGTGACCGAACATTCTGGAAATTTCTCCACGTGACAGAGACCTACTTGAACCAATAAATACCTGGACAATTGGAGCAGAGGGTCATTCTTTCGTTGCTTCAGCATGAGTGAAGTTCGGCACCATTCCGGCCGATCACGCAACCGACATCGGAAGAATGGACTAGGCGAACAGTCGCGAGAACGGAAGAAGAATTAAACAAGACTTACCGGGCACCCAGGCAGCTGAGAGGACGATGTGACTGCGGCCACTCGATAGCTGACCTGTGAGATTTAGTCAATAATCGACAGCTGCGGGAGAGGAGCCCAGGGGTCGTCGGTTCGACGCCGCCAGCGCCCCACACTGCCCCTTCGATGGACGACGCACTCACCCACACGGGCCACGAAGCCGGAAGATTTACGGACGCCTACATGAGGTACTGGCAGTAATCACAACGGGGAACGCGAACTGTTGAATAAAGCGCCGCGTCGCGTCGCAGCTACAGAGTGTAGCGCAGACTCCGCGCCCGGCCTCGCCGCTGCTGCTGCCTACACGTAACCGGACCGCCGCATCCGCTATCAGCGCGCCGGCCTGCCGCCTGCTGCCTTCGAGTAAGAGAATAACTGAATGTAAGGAAATTACCACAAGTATTATGTATATTTGTAAATAAAAAGCTATCTGCTTCAATGCTGTCTCATTTCAACATCCTTCCACCTCTGAGCCAAGAGAATTCACGTCCCACAAATGAGATTAATAACAAATAAATAATAATATGAATATTTCTTGTGTTAAACTAAAAGTAACTGTCCATCCTGACAAATATCACTGATACAAGGTCTTTGATGCTTTAGGAAAAGAGTAAGAATTGTAAAGTGAACCATTTATCCTACAGATAGCCACATTTAGTAACCAGTATGATCAGAATTAACCGAGATCACGTTACAGTGCTCATGGACTTGCTGGTAATGAAATACAGTATTATTTACGAACACATGGTTATCGTTGATGTTTCTGTACTGCCAATAGTAAAGGTGACCAGATGGTAAGCAGGTATGCAGTGAAATCTGTTGGAAAAAGGTGGGTTTATTTACTTTTATATTCCTGATTTAGCAGCTATAAGTGACCAGGTACTCCACTGGGAAATAATAAATATGCAAATAAGACGATGCGTCATTTTCAAAGAGTATATTGTCAAATAGTATATATAAACCCCCATTAGAGCTCTCCCTTTTCGTATCATCACACATACGTGGTAGTTGCCTTCCAATAAGAAAAATCATTTTGTACTGAAAAACTGTTTATCTGTCTTTATTTCTTGTAAAAAATCAAGGTACGCCCGTTTTATTACAAACTGATTTCAAGTATTTCCCTTTTAAGTCGATTTTGACAAAAATGAGTAATGAATTTGAAGTATTCGACCGTTGCAGGGCATTGAAATAAATTTAGTGGTGAAGTAGAAAATTTGCCGGACAGCCGGATATGAATTCTAATCCGGATTTCCTGCTTTCGGGCCAGAGGCTACTCGTCCTGCCTAAATTCACAATTTACCGCCCTCCACAATGGTACTACCCATGGCAATGGTGCAGATTCGCGGTGGAGTAGCCGAGCAATCTAAAACGTCTCGCTGCGGAGCGCGCGGTTGCTCGCCGTGGAGGTTCGAGTACTCCCTGGGGCATGGGTGTGTGTGTGTTTGTCCTTAGGTTAGTTTACCTAGGTTTAAGTAGTTTGTAAGCTACGGACTGATGACTACGCAGTTTGGTCCGATAGATTTACAAACATTTGAACGATTTTTTTTGGATAACCGCAAAGGATCGAGGCTATTTATCCATTCTCATAGTAGCTGTCAATTGCGTGTAGGGTGTATGTGTCCAATTACTGATATCTCACTTGTTCTTTCGGGCATGTCGTTAAGAACAGAAACCATTGGTTGACACTAACAGTAGTAAATTTGTAACTTCTAATCATTCAAAAGTCCTGAATGTTGTGAATTCTACTGACATTCTGATTAATTTTTCTTCCAAATATTTTCAATAGAAGCCATTGTGACATTGTGACGTTACTCCATATATTTTCTGTTTTATTAAATTAACACTCCACTATTTTTATTTATTTATTCATTTTATTTCATTTTATTTTATTGTTTATCTTTTTTTCGTATCGACAGCCGTCAGCCGCCCATATCAACTTTCATAAACAAGTGTGTGCCGCCCTGGGGCTCGTCCGTAGCGGTTAAAACAGATGGCTCGGCCGACCGTGGGAATTTTGCCGCGTCCTGGTCAGGGTACGGAAAGCGGGCATCACTTTTTTTCTATGGTTGGATGTGCTACAGTTTCTTACGCAGATGTTAATTATGTAATGCGTTGATTAATAACTCTAACATTACCGACAAATACATTCATGACTGCAGTATTTATAGTACACTTCGTAATTTACAGAAAACCGCGTTAATAGAAATTAATAAATTGATAGAAAATACATTCTGATTGGTCAATACAAATCAGCCAATAACGTGTTAGCTACAGAATTCAAGCGCCAAGTAACAATCGTGAATTGACCACCAGTCGCTGGAGGGCCTCAATGGAGGTAACACGTATTTTGTGGTGTAGTTTGCATCTCTATTAACGGAAGTGAAAGTGTTTTAATTAATTATTTTGTGATGATAAATTGAGAGCTATTGATGCTACGAGTGTTCAACAGTGTGGTGTAAGGAAGCTTTGATAATTCGTGGAAGCTAAATTTTTTCGATGCTTAAAACATCGCGACTGGGAAAACAAGGCTGATATTTCTGTTTTGAATTCACACATTCTCAGAAAAGTTGATTGTTGGATACCGCAAAAGTAAAGTGATGATTATGCGACTGACTTCATACTTACTGCCGTTCAGATATAATAAACCGAAAGAGACTTTCTAAAATCTACCATCATTTAAAGTACACAGAACCATCTCCCTCATTAAGCCATTTTTCAGTAACACATACTGTAATCCGCATATCGTTAAGAGTTCACGACCTAAGGAGAGGACCATCCGATGGGAGATTTCAAACTACACTGAGGTAAGCAATATTTAATTGCATATTAATTAACTGTGTGAGAGAGGGCAAACGCCACAGATGTGAAAAGGATTAGTTACTGTCGTTAATCGGCGTGTGCCCACAATATCGCATTATTTAGGTCCTATAAATCACAGGTGGCATCCCTGACGAACTAACGTATTCACTTAGCAGCTTGAGGTGGGCACTCTACCCTTAATTGCTATATTCACTAACCCACAGCAAGTTAGCAGCCCAAATACTCTAACTTCCTCTGATGTTATTGCTATTGTGAAGTGTCTCTACTTTATGATTCCGTTTGCGGTGGGCTGGTTGGGCATTCCCCTGTAGAGTGGCTTTTCAGGAAATACGGGTGAGACAGTGCACGCCGTGAGAGCATTGCAGGGAGCGATTGGTCAGGAGAACTTCCGGTGTGGCACTTGTAATCGTGACGGTTGAGCAGTTCAGCTGCAGTCACTTGCTGTCATTGACACGTTAAGAGTTGTACCACCCTCACGCTGCCGCAATGTCTAGCACCCTATGAAAATCTTAAATGAGTTGTTGGTTTGGCTTATTTTCTTTTAGTCGACTTTGCCTCGTACCTCTGCACCGTCGCTTTTAGACTATTTTTGTAGTTTGAGCGCAATCAGTTCACTATTGCTTAAACGATGAAATACTCATCTGTGTCCTATGTTGCTGGTTTAATCTAGCGTTCCTAAATTTTATACGTGGCTCAGTGCTGATGTTGGCGCATTAAAAAAAAATTGCAGTAAACCAAGGGCATTGCTACTCTCGATTAATAACGTCAAGTTTTGAACACCCTGTTGGGCTTTTGGATAAAATTAATTAGTACTTACCAGCTTTCAAATTAATTCTTAATTTTGAAAGGCAGCAGGAATTCCACACTATTTTTAAAGAGAATAATAATTTACCGAGTAAATTAGCTTGCTTCAGCTGACTGGGAATTTCGGGCACGCTGCGAAGGCTGAGGTGGAAACATGATCACGCCGGGGACAAAATTGTTGGTGTGTCCTCAAAGAGAGCTTTTCCCAGGTTTGGAGAATTTACTTCAGAGGCCTGCAGCTAGCGAAGCCACGGCCAGTGTATGCTAAGTGATGTGGAAAGAGATGCATTGATGCACTGTCCCGTTTAGAAAAAGGAGGCTGCGAAAGTGGCCGAGCCGGAGTAAAAGTGTCCGTCCACACTGTTTTTTATCCAAATCCGTGTCGGCCTAGAGGACAGTGAAGCTGGGTGACCACAGCAACGATGTCCGGTCCTCGCTGTGGACACAGATACTGATTTCAAGGGAACGAAGGTTCTGCCTCACATGTACGTCTACATTCACTGGAATTAACATTGAAGTGCACGGCAGAGAGTTCATCGAACCGCTTTTATGATAGTTCTCCACAGTTCCATTCTCTAATAGACCGCGGGAAAAAGTGAAAAACTAAATCATGTCGTTTTCCATATGATTTATTTTATTACGTAGGTGGTTGCTAACAATGTACATTCCCAGTCGGAAGAGAAAGTTGTTGAAAGAAATTTCCCAAATAAATCTCATTGCAAAGAATAACACCTTTCTTTTAATCATTTCCAGCCCACCTCGTGCCTCATTTCCGTACAGTCTTTCCCTTATGCCTCGATAATACAAAACGAGGTGCCATTCTCTGAACTTTCTCAAAATCGTTGTAAGACCCACTAGGTAGGGATCTCACAATGGGCAGCAATGCTCCAAAATTGGATGCTCAAGTGATGTGTAGACTGTTTCTTTATTATAATGTTGCATATTCTAAGTGTTCTGCCAAGTGTTCACCTACCTTACAATATTTTGTATATGTTATTTCCCATTTAATTAGTTCGTAATTGTTATTCCTAACTATTCACTTGAATTTACGACCTGTAACTTTGACTAATTTATGGTGTAGATGAAGTTTAGAGGGTTTCTTTTTATTGCGTATATTCATGACTTTACACTTTTCATTGCTCAGTGTCAATTGCCAATTACTGCACCATGCAAATATACTTATCATTTTACAGTTGCTTTTGAGCTTCGGGTGAATTTGCTAACCGATAAACGACAGCATAGCTGGTCACATTGTCTCCTGAATCGTTTATAAAGATAAGAAAGATAAGGAACAAAAGAGGCCCTAAAACACTTCCCTGAGGTAGGCCGGATATTACTTATGTTTTACTCGATGACTTTCCGTCACTTACAATGTACTGCGTCGTTTCTGACAGGAAATCAAGATTCCAATCGGACAACTGTGGCGATATTCCGTAAGAACGCAATTCGGTAGGAGTTTATGAAAAGTGATGGGCTGTGTGTTTCCCGGAGTTGTCTCGCGTTTGCTGCGCATCTTGACCCATGGGACTCCAGTGCCGCTGGACTAGTGAAAGTTATGCAGTAAGAGTTGTCCCAAAGGAATCTGCAGTCCCGGTGGTCCGCCGCTGTCCTTGGTGGTCAATGCCCTGGTTATCGTACGATCGTAGAATTCGGGACTCCTAGGGTTGTGGTGGTAACCGCCTTGCGATAACCGCCTTAGGATAATATTAATCATGCCAGTTCGTCTTCTCATTTGGCGGCTCTAGAAGAACTAATGTGGATTGGTGCGTCTCATTTCGGGAGGATGGTGTGCGAGAGCAGAGAACAGAGCGACATAGTGGCTGGAAATCGAGGACACTGTGGAGAGCCTCCTCCGTGGACGGATTCTAACAGGTCTCTACTGACATACCGCACCCACGTTCTTAAAGCTCGGTTCTTAAAGCTTTGCTAGGATGATATAGGAATCGCTACAGCGATATTTATCATACTGTGGGGTCGTATTTCTTGTGCAGTGGAGCCAGTCTATGTTCTTAACAGCCCCATGATTAATTATTGCCGGTTATGTACAAATAATTAGGGCACGTTGGCCACCCAGTCATATATTTTGTCCACGGATTTTTATATTTTTGTTAGGATAATTTTTGGTTATTTGTGTGAAGTTGGTAATGCCAGTCGTTATTTGTGCGGTATATGTTAGGATGTTGCCTTTTAACTTGGAAATTAAACCTGATGCCTTAGACAGCGTACCTAAATGAACAACCTTACAACCTTTTTTCACTTTTTTGGAAACATAAATTATTTTAATTTTTTACACGTCCACTGAATGCGTGGTGGCGTTCCATTTTTGAGTTATTCATTCACGGAAAGTGGTGTTTTTTTTTCTTTTTTTTTTTTGTCTTTTTTTAACGAACGTTTCGCATCGCACCTGTATCTGCGTTTATGATAAATATTTCTCAGATTTTCTAGTTTGATTCCATCTATCTTGTATGACCGATTGCACCAAGTGCTTTCTTATCGGTCATTATTTTGACCTTCAGCCACGCTTTTATTAATAGTAGCTTCCATCTAGATGAATTCTCACAGGTAATTTACTTGCTTATTCTAAATTTATTCCTTTTGTAAAATCAGTGTAATTCCTCGTGGTCGCACACCAAGTGGTACTTTGCTGCTACCGTCCCGAGCTGGCTGTGGTGGCAGAGTGGACTGTGGCACGCCAGTCATGTTCTGCTCGGCCACTACAGTCGGTGTGGGAGTGGTGGTTCGAATTCCCCCCTCTAGCATGGATATTTGTGCCGTCCTTAGTATTAGCTAGTTTGTAAGTTTAGGGACTGATGACCCTGTAGTTTGAAAATTTTGAATTTACCTCCCCAAACATGAGTTGGTTTAGTGCCTAGTGACTGTAAATTTGTGCTTCAAGACACCCGCCATCTTGTCAGAAACGCCACCACTGCCACTTCGTGTGTCGCTGCTATGAACTGTCCACACATAGGTAATGTACTGCAAGCATTATGCGCGGTTTTGGCTTTGAATGGATGAATGTGCTTTCATCTATCCATTGTGTGTTTGCAATTTTCCTCCCACATTACCTCCATATTTTTAAAGGGCATAAGCCATATTATTACGGGCAGTAACTTTATGATTTAATTCACTATTGTACAAGGTGTGTGCTTAATTTGGTCTGCACACATTTATTTGCTTGTTCATTTTATTTAATAGATGATGATTTAAAGTATCAAACCTCTGATTTATAATTCCATGCTCCCTGTCACATGTTTAATTATCTGTTCATTTAATTTTTAACATTAATTTTGGGTTTGTTAAAATGTTGGCTGCTCGCTTAACGAGCGTGCAATTAGATCAGTTACCGTTGCGCAAGTACTGTGGCCACTCGTGAAGTATTTTTGAGCAGCAGTGAGCGTTTTAACTTGCATTTGCAGATCTCAACTGCCTGAGACCTTGCTTAAATAATTTAACAGCCTACTTTCACCCCTAAAACGTTTCATTCCCACGTTATTAATTCAGATTTGGAAAAATTAACATTCAGTGTTATCTGTATTAATACAGTGCACTTAACATCAAAATATGTTTTAAAATTTTTGATTTAACTACTGTTTTTGTATGTCATGTATTTTATGGACAACACAGACATTAGTATCTAGGTATTTTATTACTTGGAACGTTATTTTGTTGATAGTTAACACCGTCAGATGAATAATGCTAGCATAATCTTCGCCACAGCACCAGTTCACTGCTGGAATAAAATAAAAGGAACCACAGTCACACTCACCATCAAAACCACGTACAGACGGAACCACAACACAACCTCCAAGACAGACAGAATAATGCATCAGAAGTGGTTACACAGCGTACCAAGCGGCAATATGTGGCACTAGAAGCATGTTGTTTTTCAACAAAAATGCGACTTTAAGGATGGATACACAAAATACGGTATAAATCAGCTTGTAATACGTTCTTGCCCAGCAACAACACTGCTAATGAAAAGGTTAAGACTAGAATGGTCGTGTAGGATCTTACAGATATGTATTTCCTTAATAGGCAACACGCGCTTCGGCGAGAATCAAGATTTTATTGTTAATTTTCATAGAATAAATGTTCAGTTGCTACTACTGTGATATTTGCATGTTTCTCCCCTCGTTTTGTTTACATATTCGCTGCAACATCTGAGGTTAATAGAAGCTAACTGTTCAACATTCACTCCGCATCACAAAGATGTAACGGATCACCAATGTTCCTCCTAGACACTGGACCACTGCAGCGTTAATTAATCAGTTTCATTGCATTTCTGTGTGTGTGTGTGTGTGTGTGTGTGTGTGTGTGTGTGTACGCGCGCGCGCGCTAAAGAACTCTCAACGCCCGAATGTATTATTAGTATTCGTTTTTTGAATCCCCGTCCTTAAATTGCAACTACAGTGATTGAGATGTACTCCATTCGACGCAATTAAATTATTATTTTCAATAATCTGTTTGAATGTTACTTTATGTGTAGGTTTTGCCGCACCGAAAGATCCGAGCGGTCTGGAGCGTCACGTTCCAGATCGCGCGGCCTCTCGCGTCGGAGGTTCGATTCCTCCCTCGGGCATGGATGTTTGTGTTGTCTTTAGTATAAGTAGTTTGTAAGTTTAGGGACTGATGACCAGCAGTTAAGTCCCTAAGCTTTACAAACATTTCAATATTTTGTGTAGGTTTTAAAAGTAGTTGCGTGTATACTGTGGTAAATGTCCCTTGTTGCTCGTGGGCCACGCGCACACGATTCTGACGCGCGGCAAATGGTTAGTACCAACCTTTAGCAGTACGCTAACTTTCTGTCAGTTCTTTTCACAGCGCTTCACACTTGAGGCTATCGTCGGTTACCTGTGGTAAATCTTAAGATTCTGAGTAAGGGGTTGTTGATTATTATGATTTTGATAAATTGTTTGAACACTGGTCTGGATGTTGTTTACTGCAATTCTTGTCGATGTAAGATTCTGACTATTTAATCTTATACAGTGGTGAAGGTAGCCTGTCGTGATGTCAAATCCTAATTTCGAGTACCGTAGTTGATTAGCGCGATCACTACACTTCGGAAATTTATGTATCACCCCATTTGTACAACACAAGTATGAACTCGACAACTGTGCTTTAGTAACTCCAACGGCTTGTTCCGCAATAAAATATTTGTAATTCATGAGAGTTTTGCATACATGATTTTATGCGACCAGATTTAGTATAAAATGCAAAGATACTGAATATTCAACTGGCTGTTTTATTTTATGTATTTATTTACTTATTTTTCAATTGTTTGTGCCTCATAAAGTTACAGCTCAGATAGTAACAGAACATAATTATTCAAATTTGTGTAATTAAATAACAACATAGGGTATTCGTTAGTCCAAATGGCAGCATGGCAGCGCTCGGTCGCATAGATAAAACGTTTTTTTATCAGGTGTCGGCAACAACTAAGAGTCTCTTCATCAGAAATTACTAAAAATTCATGTCACATGATAAAATTACATGTAAGCGACAAAGCTGATGCCCCCTTTGTCGTAATATAAAAATAACATGCTAGCCACTTAGGGGTGCTCACATGCTTGAAGGAGGCATCAGACTGATTCCTTCCTCACGGATGTGAGCAACCCTGCATCATAATTCATAAACACTAGCTGAAGAGATGCAGCCATGTTTAAAATTTTAAGTCCTTATTAGTTGCCGAATTTGAATGAGCTCTGTGTTTTAAATAATTGCAGATTGTTTAATATTTTGGAAATTATTGTCTTACGTGTTTCAAAACTTTGCAATGAGCTGGTTGTATCGTCGACGTATATAATTGATCCTTTTCTGATTTAGGTTAAGGCATTTAGAGGTGACCATGGGACTATTGCATATAAGAAATGGGTTGTCAGTCAGTGCAATGGTGATACATTTTGTTAATAGTGGAGTAAGTTGCATGTATCTATGTTGTTACCAGTATTTTCACATCAATTCTGACTTTAGCAGTCTTGTACCCTGCTCCCTAGTATCTAGTATCGCGATTATCTACTTCTAAACGATATTCGTTAAACTAGAGTTACATATCTACATTTAAATCTACATCTACATACACACTCCTAAATCCACTTTAAGATGCGTGACTGTACCACTTCTATGCATTTCCTTTCCTATTCCACTCCCGAATAGAACGAAGAAAAAAAGAATGTCTATATGCCTCCGCACGAGCCTTAACCTCTCTTATCTTGTCTTTCTGATTACTACGCGAAATGTAAGTATGCGGCAGGAAGATCGTACTACTTACAACATCAAATTCCGGCCCTTTAAATTTCAACAGAAATTCACGAAAAGAACGTCGTCTTTCCTCCAGTCCTCCCCAATTGAGTTCCCGGAGCATTTCCGTAACACACATTGGTCGAACGTACCGGTAATAAATCTAGTTGTTCGCCTCTAAACTGCCTCTATGTCTTTCTTTAAACCGGTCTGCTGCGGGTCCCAAACACTTGAGCAATACTCAAGACGTGATCGTACAAACGATTTTTACGCGGTCTCCTTGACAGATGAAGTACATCTTCCGAAAATTCTCCCAATAAACCGGAGTTCTTACATGTTCGTTCCATTTCGTATCGCTCTGCAATGATACGCCTAGATATATGAACGACGCGACTACATCAAGAAGCTCACTGGTAATGCTGTATTCGAACATTATGAGATGGTTTTTCCTACTCATGCACATCACCTTACATTTTTCTACATTGAGAGCTAGCTGCGTTAATGTATCATTACGAGTTACACCATTACAATAAACATTGCTGTTGACGATATATGTAAATAACCTTGCGGATAACAACAGAAAGTCACTGAGGCTTTCTGCGGATGATGCTGTAGTATATAGAGGATGTAACAATGGAAAATTGTATTGAAATGCATTAGGATCTGCATCGAATTGACGCATGGTGCGGAATGGCAATTGAATCTCAATGTAGACAAGTGTAATGTCCTGCGAATACACAGAAAGAAAGATCCTGTATCATTTAACTACACTATAGCAGGTCAGCAACTGGAAATGCAGTCCGAAAACAAAAGAAGTAGGTTACAGTACACTTGTTCGCCCACAGCTTGAATGCTGCTCACCGGTGTGGGATCCGTACCAGGTGGGGTTGATGAAGTAGAAAACATCCAACGGAGAGCAGCGCGCTTCGTTACAGGATCATTTGGTAATCGAGAAAGCGTTACGGAGATGATCGATAAACTCCAGTAGAAGACTGTGCAGGAGAGACGCTCTGTCGCTCGGTACGGTGTTTTGTCGAAGTTTCGAGAACATACATTTACCGAGTAGTATAGCCTCCTACGTATATCTCGCGAAGAAATCATGAAGATAAAATCAGAGAGATTAGAGCCCACTTAGAGGCCTACCAATAATCATTATTTCCGCGAACACTGCCAGAGTGAAGTAGGATTGAGAACCGATAGTAGTACTCAAGGTACCCTCCGCCACACACCATCGGGTGGCTTGCGAACTATGGATGTAGATGTAGAAGTTAATTATGTAATAGTCTGCAATGTACCTTATGTTAACTGCATGGAGACATGGGTTTCATCTACTTGCTCCTGTATCATTTACCTACACTGTAAGTCAGCAACTGGAAGCAGTTAATTACATAAATATCGGGGAGTTGGCATTAGGAGTGATTTGAAATGGAACGACCATATAAAATCAATCGCCGGTAAAGCAGATGCCAGACTTAGATTCATTGGAAGAATCCTAAGAAAATGCAGTCCGAAAACAAAAGAAGTAGGTTACAGTACACTTGTTCGCCCAGAGCTTGAATACTGCTCATAGACGGTCACCTCTCCCACTCAATGATGCAGTGCGGTTTATGGCAACCCGGTAGGCCGTGTAGTGGGGTGGGGTGCTGATCACAGTCAGGGAACAATGAAAGCTCCCCAGCTAGGTACTCTCATTGTGCTGATACCCTGCGGCGACCATGTCAGCACGATATATTGAGGGAGAGCCGTGTACGCAGCCACATCACAATATTGCATTAAAAAGTGAAGTGAGCGGAAAAGCAACGTAAATGATCGAAGGCTCTGTGTAACCAGACAGCGAGAAAGAGTACAGAGTAACCAAGGAGTTTAAATTTAATAAAGTACTTAACACACTAATTGTAGCGATCCTTGCGGTAACCAACGCAATCTAGACCACTGTTTTAACTGTGGCAAGTAACATCACTGACAGTAACTTGTAAATAATTTTTCCGTATATTAAGTCACGTGCATTATTTCTGATACATTTTCGTTGTTCTCTGTAATTTGTTTAGAAAAATCTAAATTAAATATGCTTAAATGTGTTACGCTTTCATTTGGACGAGCTGAAGTGACGAAACACATTTACGTATTACGAGGACTATCTGAGTAAGACAATTAGGGACTCTAATACCATCTAGTATATTTGATTACTCTTAAAATAAGTACAAGATACAATTATCTTTAGAATAATTTCAGGGCTGCTTTGAAAGGCATAAATTCAACAAAGACATAGATATGAATGAGGGCAAACTGTTTACGTCTACATCCAGCTACATACATGCAACTAAATTTCAGTACTAATAGGAAGTAGTTTAGAAGGTCTTTAGATAAACGAATTTCAGTGTAAAATGGCACATAATATGTGTGGTATGGGTCTATATCTCTTTGCACGAATGATACAATGTCTGATATTGAAATGAGTGTCATAGGGATAGAAAAACAATTAAAATCGTCCGACATAGGAAAAATCGCTGGACCTGATGGGATACCATAGGATTTCCCCCTTTCTAGCAGCTGTGTACCGAAGGACTCTAGAGGAAGGAAGTGTTTCATATGATTGGAACAGGGCGCAGGTCACTCCCATGACATCGGCCAGTTGCATGTTCGAATATTATGTCATTTCGGGAGAAGGGAATCTCTTTTGAGGAATGTACATGGTACCCGAAAGCAAGGATCTTGTGAAACACAACTCGCGCTATTCAACCACGATATCGGTAGGGCATTTAATACAGGGTCACACGTAGACGTCATGTTTGTTGACTTCCACAAGAAATTGGATGAACAAAGTGCGAGCATATGTGTGACTGGATTTATGTGTTTCCAGCTAATAGAACGCAGCATGTCATTCCCAACGGAGGGAAGTCTTCAGTCGTGACTATGACAGTAGCGCCCCTATCGTTCCTGCCATCTTACACTCGCCATTACGGATTCCAGTGTGAGGTCCAACATATGACCGCATCTTCAATGAAGTAAATGAACCAAACGCCGTCTTCTCGTGTAAACAGTTATTATATTGCTGGTTGCTTGAGTTCCTTGTTAAGTCTATTACTTATGTATACAGATAATCAGTAGGATCAGAACTTCCTTGCTATTATCATTGAGCCCGACGATATACTGTGTACAGCACCCTCTTGGTATGTGTCGTCGTGAGATGTTCTGAACAAGATCTTCAAATTTGTGTATGCTTGCGGCTCAGGTTTTATTTCCAGGATCTTCTTGTCAAGGTCCTCCGTGCAGAGTTCCCGTGAGTTTTTTGAAATTGAAACTCAAAGAGCAACAAAACCAGAAATAACACCATTTAAGAGCCGTCCTTCACGGAGGACCTTGATATGGAGTTCCTGGAAATAAAACCTGAGGCACACGCATACAAAACATTTATAGATCTTGTTCTGAACATCTCACGACGACACATACCTAGAGGATGGCGTACACAGTATATCGCCGGGCTCAATGATAATAGCGAGGAAGCTCAGAGAAACTATGAAGAACTGTACAATAGGGATCCTTTCTCAGAAGAAACAACCCAGACAGGCGAGGTACTAATGTGTGGTGCAACCTCCTACAAGAGACTGACATGAAGTTCAGCTGCAGAAAGTCACGGAAACGGATCAAATATCTAAGCAACGATGCGCGAGAACCACCACTAAATTATAATAAATTTACAACTGACGAAATAGCCTACCAACTACTTATGAATGGAAAAACTATAAATATCATGAATGGAAAATCAAAAGAAATTTTAACGCAGAGAACTGTTTCCTTGCTCGCGCGTTCTTAATTTATGAGCTGTAAGATGTCATTAATGAAATGAAAAACAATAAGGCGATGGTCTCTACGATCTGAGATCCGAGCAAATGAAGCACATCCGGCCAGGAGCACAGTCATGGATACTCTAGCTTATAAACAACTGCATTACAGCGATGCAGATTCCTAAACTGTGAAGGAAAGCTAGGCTTTTTACGGCATGAAAATCTGGAAAAGACCCCGGTGAAGCAAAAATCTTCCGGCCGGACTCCCTATTGTGCCACCTATTTAAATTCCTGGAGCAAACGATCCTCAAGCGCATATCACATTATGTAGACAAAACCCTCACTGAAGAACAAGCAGTATTTCGACCAGGGAAATCATGCTGTGGCCAGATACTCTCACACAATATATATCAGACGGCTACCAGAGAGGAGAGGTAACTGGGGTTCCGTTTCTGGATTTCAGCGCTGCATATGACACAGTCTGCTGCTAACCCAGAAAGTATATAACGTTACAAAGGACTACACCCTGTCTATTTTCGTGCAATGCATGTTACAGAATAGTATTTTCTATCTAAGCTTTCAAACCAAAAACAGCCGATGGAGGAAACAAAAAATGGACTTGCACAAGGCAGTGTTCTGCCTCCAATACTTTTTTACTTTTTAACATCTACACAAACGATCTTTGTATCGCCAACAGACAAGAATGTTCACCTATGCTGATGATGCAGCTGTAGCCACAAAAGATAAGACCTTTGGAGGAGAATCTCACCGGAGCCTTAACAGAATTAGCGACCTACTATGAAGATAACAACCTAAAACCGAACCCAATAAGTCGTAAATGTCCGCTTTCCATCTTAGGAACAAACAAGCTGAACAGAAACTCCACGTCTCATGGAAAGGAGAAGAGCTTGAGCACACAAATAGTCCGAAGTATCTCGGAGTGAAATTGGACAGATTCCTTACTTTCAAGCAGCACTATCACAACACCAAGAAAAAGGTCTGTGCCAGGAACAACATACTGCGAAAACTGACAGGTTCGTCGTGGGGAGCTCAGACACATGTTTTGCCCACCACCACACTAGTACTCAATATCTAAAAAGCGGAATATGCGGTGCCAGTTTGGAGGAACTCGGCGCATGATAAACAAGTTGACATCGCTGTGAATTAAACAGTACGTCTCACCACAGGATGCCTCAAGCTAACTCCCACAGACCAAATTTATCCTATCATAGGCATAGCCCCACCCGCTGTTCGGAAGAAGGTCTCCGCCGGGATAGAAATATCAAAACTAAAGAACGATCCTCGATACCCGGTGCATTTGCACCGCAAACAAGGGGTCCAGCTGAAGACCCGCAAGCGTTTCATTGACACAACAGAGGAGCTCTTTACCAAACCCAGCATAAGGCCTATATCTTTGTGATAAGAAACGGTGCCACACTCCGTGATAGACATCCGTGAGGAGGGATCTGCAGGATTTGAACTTCCATTTCCGACTTGGAAGACATTAAACCAACTGCGCACAGGAGTAACTAGAAGCAAATCAGACCTATTGAAATGGGGATATAGTGATGATAACAGTTGTGAATGCAGGGTAGTACAGGATTTTAACCATCTATTGACTTAACCAAAGATATCAATAACGCGTACTATGGACCAACAAGGAAGGCAATACCCACATTACAAATTATCTTAGAAGATAGGTTAAGGAAAGGTAAACCTACGTTTTCAGGATTCGTAAATTTGCAGAAAGCTTTTTACACTGTCGATTGGAATACACTCTTTAAAATTCTGAAGGCAGCAGGGGTAAAATATAGGGAGCAAGAGTTACATTCAATCCATACAAAAACCAGACAGCAGTTATTAGAGTCGAAGGACAAGAAAGGCAGCACGGCCACTACGGTCGGGGGTTCGAATCCCCCCTCGGGCATGGATATTTGTGCCGTCCTAGTTCGTAAGTAGTTCATAAGTAGTTTGTAAGTTTAGGGACTGATGACCCCGTAGTTAAGTCCCATAAGCTTAACAAACATTTGAACATTTTTTTTTTTTTTTTTTTTTTTTTGACAAGAAAGGGACGCAGAGGTTGGGAAGGGAGTAAGACAGGGTTGTAACCTTTTCCCGATGTTGTTCAATCTGAACATTGAACAAGCAGCGAAGGAATGCAAGGAGAAATTTGGAGGGGGAATTAAAGCACAGGGAGAAGAACTAAAAACTTTTCGGTTTGCCGATGACAAAGTAATTTTGTCAGAGAATGCAAAGGATTTGGATGAGCAACTGAATGGAATGGACACTGGACAGTGCCTTGAAAGGAAGATATAAGATGAACATTAACAAGAGTAAAACGAGGCCAATGGAGTGGAATGTCAGAAAATCAGGCGATGCTGAAGGAATTAGATTAGGCAATGAGACAATAAAAGTAGTAGATTTTTTTTTTTTTTTTTTTCGGTAGCAAGATAACTTCTGATGGCCGAAGTAAAGATGATATAAAATGCAGAATGGGTATGGGAAGAAAAGCGTTTGTGAAGAAATGAAATTTGTTAACATAAAATATTAGTTTCAATGTTAGGAAGTCCTTTCAGAAATCATTTGTATGGAGTGCAGCATTGTATGGGAGTGAAACCTGGACGATAAGAAGTTCAGATAAAAATCTTTTGAATTGTGATGCTACAGACGAATGATGAAAATTAGATGGGTAGATCACGTAAGTAACGAGGAGATGCTTAAACGAATTGAGGAAAAAAGGAGTTCCTGGCATATCCTGACTAATAGAAGGGATAGATTGGTGGGACACATCCTGAGACATCAAGGAATTGTCTACTTAGCATTAAAGGGAAGTGTGTGGAGTAAAAATCGTAGAGGGAGACCGAGGAACGAATACAGTATGCAGATTCAAAAAGATGTAGGTTGCCGAACGTATTCTCAGACGAAGAGGCTTGCACAGGGCAGGGTAGCGTGGAGTGCTGTATCAAACTAGACCACGGACTGAAGACCATAACAACAACAACAACCGCAACAACATGGACGATATTCTTAAAGAAAGCGAGAAAGCAACCTATGTTGCTGATTATGGAAAGGGAGAATATAATTGCTGTAACCGGACACGGAAGGAGAATTCGGATCAGTCGGAATGCCGTTTATCAGATTCTTATCCCGATCGAAGCTATCATATGAAAAGAGATAGCGCTACTTGTCTTAACCTTAGAAATAAAATTCGCTACAAAGAAAACAATGCAGTGACTCGTTTTCAGCAGAAAGGAACTACAAACTTATTCAAATAATTAAATACTCGTCCACAGGGCAAATATGATTAGAAGGATAAAGAAAGCAGTGATCACTATAAAGTGTGCCTGGGCTAATAGAAAAATGATGACCTTTCCTTTCTATATTGTACTTATTTATCGTGTCAGAATCATATAAAAACAATACAATATTACTACATACATTATGTTTCATGGATTAAACCAGTCAGAGGAAAACACAAATACATATTAACATAGATTATATATATACAAACATTGCTTAATTTTGGACTATACAGTGGATGCCTAAAAATTTGCAACGTCTAGTGGATTTTGTGTAGCATTAATGAGGTCTTCCAAAGTACACACGGTTTGAGATAATGTGCATTGTTGCGTATTTGACGATGTCTACACGGTAGCTCCGCAGTCACACTTGACAGAACCCACCGGAAAGCCCCATCTCTGCGATTGCTCTTTGATCTTGTGACACAGGAACACAGGCGGTTTAATGATTTCCATGTGGACCATCTTTCTGTGTGAAACGGGGGAAGAGTCTCTTGTGGAAGCAGCCACTCTTCCAGATGACGGCATCTGGCCTGCCATTTCTTCGCCAGATGTCTGTGTGGTGCGTCAGCGAGTGCTTCTGCGCTACAGAGAAAGCTCTTTCTAGATGTAAGTCTTTGCTGTGCCGGTTGATGACCTGTTAGTGGGTGGGCTTTGGATGTTAATGCCTGTTTCATTTAATTATGTGCTGCTGAATCCCGTCGGATGTATGGGGGAGCTATGCTGTATAAGCAGTGAAGGTGTTCCACGGCCGTGATGATATGACATGTCTCGTTCAAGACAACGTCAACTTTCTGGATATATGTTGATCTGCACCATATAGCCGGCCGCGGTGGCCGAGGGGACTGAGGCGCTCCAGTCACGGTCTGCACGGCCACTACGGTCGGGGGTTCGAATCCCCCTCGGGCATGGATATTTGTGCCGTCCTTAGTATAAGGTAGTAAATAAGTAGTTTGTAAGTTTAGGGACTGATGACCCCGTAGTTAAGTCCCATAAGCTTGACAAACATTTGAACATTTTTTTGATCTGCACCATAATGGGCAGGCCTACTCAGCTGCAAAGTAGCATGCTAATGCGGATGTCCACACTATATTTCGCTGTGCTCCCAATGTAGTTCCTGTCAGGTACCTAACAACATTGTTCCTTATAAGTGAGAGCACGGTCAGAGGTATTTTGGTATCTTTCAGTGTTCTAAAGAGGTTCCTTCCCAAACTATCTGTAAGGTTCTGCTAGTCTCCAGAATGAAACTTTAACTCTGCAGCGGAGTGTGCGCTGATATGAATCTTCCTGTCAGATTAAAATTGTATACCGGAGCCGGGTCTCGAACCTGGGACCTTTGCCTTTCCTGGGCAAGCGCTCTACCAACTGAGCTATCTCGACACGACTCACGATGCCGCCTCACAACTTTACTTCCGCCAGTACCTGGCCTCATACTTTCCAAACTTCACAGACGTTTCATTCTGGGAACATCCCTTAGGCTGTGGCTAAGCCATGTCTCCACCATATCCTTTCTTCCATGAGTGGTAGTCTTGAAAGTTTCGCAGGAGAGCTTCTGTGAAGTTTGGAAAGTAGGAGGCGAGGTACTGGCGGAAGTAAAATTGTGAGGCGGCATCGTGAGTCGTGTAGAGATAGCTAAGTCGGTAGACCGCTTGCCCGCGAAAGGCAAAGGTCCTAGGTTCGAGTTTTAATCCGCAAGGACGTTTCTGCTAGTCTGTTGGTTTCGGAGGTGAAAAGCGCAGGTCTGGATTTTATATGGATTTGGTTTCAGCTCATTATAACTGTAATAGTTATTTAAAGGCATCAGTGAGCTTCTGCTCAACAAAACTATATCCTTATACTGTGATTGCGCTGTCATCTGCATATATGAAACTTTGTGTTCCTTCGGGTTACGGCTAGTCGTTCGTGTATATATTGAACAGAGTCGATGCCAACACAACATATTGCCAGCAAATAAAGGATACTTGTATTGTGAGGAAGTACGTTGCTGCCAGACACGTAAATCAAACCATTTCTATTGTTCATTCTTTTATATTTATGCAAAAATAACATATAGTTTGCAAAATAAAAAGCCAATATCGCACATTAATAATTTATTAAATGACGACCGGTTTCGGTGCACTGTGTCATCATCATCTGCTCTCATATATGCTATAAGCTGGTCATCTTGTTAAAGAATTGGGTATAAAATAACAAGTGCAACATTGCACTTAATCACCATATAAAGATACAGAGGTTCAAAACATGAGAGCTGAGTATTTGGTAAGCTGTCATGTTTTTAACTTCTGTATATTTATATAGTAACTAAGTGCATTGTTGTATTTTATACCCAATTTTAACAAGATGACCAGCTTATAACATATATGAAACCAGATGATGGTGACACAGTGCACCGAAACCGGTCATCATTTAATAAGTTATTAATGTGCGATCTTGGCTATTTATTTTGAAAACTATAAAACGATCAGGTCGCCTCCAAAACTCGCCTACGTCAGGTAATCTTAAAAATAACATCAGCAAATGTTTAACAGCTCTGGTGTTGCTGAGTAGTTTCACGTCCTAGTCTGTCCTGAGTATAATCAACATTCCTATAAAGTTAACGCTTGTAATTTCTAAACAGGTATACCTCAAACTTGCTGATGAAAGGTGATAGTACAACACTGCTGTGGGATGATACGAGCAACACAGGTTCTCCACAGTGTGACATTAACAGTTCTCGGTAAGTATATAACGTGCAGCACGAGATGGGGCGTGAGGCTGCAGAAGCAATACCTCAGGTGCAGCCGCCGCGGTGCCGTGTTACGGCACGGCATTAAGATAGCTCGTGCGTAATGACGCTAAACAGATCTTACGCGGCCATCTGATGCGGCCCTAATACGCGGCCATGAATAATGCACAATGTGCCGAGTGATTACAAACAGCGAGCTCAATTAGGTGCATGCATTGTGATGCTAATGGATCGTAAATAGCGTTAAACTAATCATGTATGAGTCCTAATTCCTGCTTTATGTTAGAAAATAAAAGTGTAAATGTGTTTATACCAACAATTTGTTTAGAGTTTTCAAAATTAAGGCGTCCAATTTTTATTCTGCTTATAATTATCCGCTTCAATATAGCTCGTACTTAACAAATTTACATATCACTGTGTTAACACGTCGGAATCACTTCGTTGATACGTTTTATGACTCGTAGTTGGCCAATTACCTCAAATGAAACCGATTTAACCATTGAAAATGAGTGCTAATGTTAACAGTACAACAATCCGAAATTTTATTCTCCAGCCACCTGGTATCCAATAAATTATTCACAGAGATTTCGTTCTGTATCAAAGATTCTGAACACACTGTCGTAATGAGTGTGGTGCATTTATACGGAGAATACGGTGTTTCCACCTCGCAAAAGGAACGGTCACTACGATCATTAGGTAGAATTTAGCAGTTTTTAAATGACGTTTCAGGTGTGTACTCCTTTATAACTGTGTAGCTTTTGAAACTTACTTTGTGTAAACGTATACCTGTTGTATAAAATATCGGTAGCGAAGAAGAAGAAGATGAGTCAATGTTAAAATGGTGGAAACTCTCCCCCCCCCCCCCCTCAATCGTGCACTTTTATGGTATAGTTGCTAGAAGTAAAAAGTATTTTAAGCGATAACAACAGTGTGACAGCACCAACTAATCAATATCAGATGTACAGCTTTCCTGTTACATCACAAAACAAAGTTTCTCTAACTACCGTCAAAAATGATCACAGTCAACGATTTTTTAAACACAACTAGTTTACGATGCAAGGATATCTTCTTAGTGAGACTGTTTTGTTAAGAAAATATAATCTATAAAAATGTTTCCTTGTTTTTTCGTACTTTGTGCATTACCCTACCGTTCATCCGACTGTGGTGAAACTTTGTCAACATATTTCTTACACTTTCTTGAAAGATATAGACACATTAAACTACTTTACGACACATACTTCAGGAGATATGAACAGTGAAATGCGCGAAAAACTGATTCATCACGCGAAAATATTGCATATCTCTTCCTAACCTCTGGACCGATTTAAAATTTAATTGGTACACGTATTCCTTACAGTAAAGTAACAATAACTGTAGAAGTAAGAACAACCTGTAACATAACGTACGAGTGTCACTATGTTTTCGAAACAGGAAGAACAATGCCCAGTATTACTCTTAGTTTTCGGAGCATCATCTGCGACGAGCTTTGTGAAAGAAGTGGCAACACTTTCAGCGCAACCCACCCATAATTTTGCACGACAATGCGTGTGCACATACACCGCAAGCTATGGCTGCTCGACTCGGTCGATGTGGCTGGGAAGTACTGTACTATCCACCATACTCACCAAAGTCCTTGTGACTTTGATTTGATTCCGAAGACGAAGGAACCACTTCGTGGCATTCGCTTCAGAACTGCCCCAGAGATTCGACAGGTAGTAGACCGCTCCATTCGCACCATCAACAGAACAGGTTCTGCTAACGGTCTACTACGCCTTCCACATTGCTGGCAACAGGTTCTACACGTTAGTTACTTTGAAGTACAATAAGAAGTGCAACCATATAACTCTTTTATATCGGTTATGAATAAATAGCTGCCACTATTTAAGTTCTAACCCTCGTTTTAAGAAGATAATTATGACGTAACAGATAATTAGATGCATGAAAAAGAAGAGCACTAACGAGGAGACCACATGGGTATCGAATTTTAGAATTTCTCTACATTTATGGTGCGTGAAGTTCAGAACTCAAGTGGAAATCAGCTAAAGGCACTCGACGCAACTCTCAAAAATTCTCGAGAAAATAGACTATGAAGTTTTGCAAGTACAAATTAGTAGCAATAGTTAATTCGGTTGTAGTATCTGTCGGTGTAGCACAGGTGGTCGCTTTCTGGCCTTGCAACTGTAGGGTCGATGGTTCAGATCCTACCGTGGCCGATTTTCTATTGTTTTCGTTACGTTCCAATACTTGCAGTTTTAATATCTAATGGTAATTTTTACGAAAAATTCAGGTTTTTTTTTTTTTTTTTTTTTTTTTTTTTTTTTTTGATTCCTAATTTTCTATATTTTATAAAAGGTGGTTGATAACGGTGGTTTCAATAAAACGAAGTAAGTTAAATTTTTTTAGAATATTGGCTTCATTATTAGTTCACGACGGAAGTATTAGATTGTCCATTTTGTGAAGAGCTGCGACGCTGGATTTTGGAAAGTCATCTCCATAGCTACTAGTCGCTTTCCAAGCAGCTAACCTATAGAACCATTGTTTTAGTTGACGACAAAGTGTTCAGCTCGTCTCATACACATAGACGAAAACTGACACTGACAACATTTTTCCATTGATCGGTACATAAATACGCAACTTTTGGTTCCTATTAGAAGTAATAAATGATTTACTTTCTTCGTTCCACCAGAACATACAGACCATGTTTAAAGAATACAATATGTTTCACGAATTCTATACAAACATATGTTTCAACGTTAACAAACGCCATATCACTCTAATTGTCTTCATGAGTGCTATGTAATGCAGTTATAAAACGTAAGCGGTTGCATTTGTCAAAGAACCTACTTTCTTCAATATCTCAGTTGATACCAGTGATCAACCGTTCGCCACCCCCCCCCCCCCCCACACTAACTCCAGAAGCATTTGCGGTCAGCGAACCTGCTTAGTTGTACCCTGAGTCACAGTCCTCTCCGACCGTTAATATTCGATGTTTGAGAAACGGAACAGCCGGACAGCACAAGCTATGAAAAATACTTTACGATAACTGGAACTCTTGTCTGAACTCACGCATGCCGGATATGTGATATATAGTGTAATAAGGTAGCAATATTATATCGTTTGATATAATCTGATGTGGTGCCACCATTGCAAGAAAATGTAATTAAAATGTTGTTCTTCGCGTTTGTACAGGTTAAACGGATCCTATCACTATTCACATTACGTAATTCCCGTCCTCAGAATCATACTGATATACAATGCTGCTCTTGCTACTCTAGGTCTTCATCGCAATTCTCATTAAAAATGAAAAAAGAGTAAATAAAATAAATTAATCATCAGTCGGACTCAACTGCTTGGTTATTTGTCTGTTTCTTACAAACTACTTAAGCTATTTTACGGCTAATACGCCGGCGGCAGTTCTCTCCACTGAACGCCACTGTATCTAAGCTATGCATTGGCAGTCTCTTTTTGTCAGATTTTACAGCTTCCACACGAATCTTAGACATCTGACATTTTCTGCTTACGTACAGAGAATGTTACCTTTTCCTTAATTAATTAATCTCTGTGGTTAAATGTCATTTAGCATTTAACTCCTTGAGATTCCGGTGGAAGACTAATCCAAACTGTTTTCCAGATACAGGTTAGTTTCAAGTCGATATACAAACGCAGTGGTCTGCATTGGATTCTGCAATCAACCTGAATCGTTCGCCTCCCTGGGCCAGTTTTCCACACCAAATGTAAAATGGTTAACTGAAACTACTGAAACTTTGTGTGCTCATCAGCCATTAGCCTGTTTTGAAACTCACTGTATCGGAAATCTTCAGACCCCATTTTTTTTTTTTTTTTTTTTTTTTATGCTGTTAACACTAACCGGGAACCACCTCTGGTTTAATGATGTTTTACCGACTAGAAAACAGCACTTGTTTCCATTTGTTAACGGATATTGCTTGCGAGCCGTCCAAAGTTAGGAGACACTTTCAGTGCTCTTTTATTATACTATTTCACTTTTCTTGTTCGCATCCTGCCTCCTGGTAACCACACAGTAATTGAAATCTTGCGGTTCAGAGTCTGTAGTAATCAGTGAAAAGTTGTAATAATGAACCATCCACTAACTTAAGTTTGTAACTTCTCTTTAGCGGTTTGTAATAATTAAATTCAGGAAGACTAATTTAAATTGGTTTAAAACCGATAACGATTCTGATCTGTCTTCGATAATAAGCGCATTTAGCTTCTACATTTTAGATAATAAGATTATTTCGGTTATATATGAAAGCGCAGTCCTTGAAAAGAATGTGTTTTGTATCAGTTCCTCGCAACAACCTTACTTTTAACAGTACTTTGTCTGTTATTTGACGAACGAGGGGCTTTTTAAAGTGAAATGTGAAACGTAGATACCTAACACCCAATTTGAAGCAAAACGACTCTTTGATTCCTCCGAAGTCCATTTGCAACTCTTGTAGATGTGAGACATTATAGAAAAGTCAATATCAGCAAATTAAACTCAATTTAATACCACATATTTCAATAAACAGAACCTTAATCTCTGCTGTAATAGTAAGAAACAGACCTTTTTTATATACCTGATATGCTGATATTAGTCCTCGCATTGGAGATGCAGGATATCGATGTAGTGGTTAAAACAAGTGGGAGAAAACAATGTACACAGCTTACTAAAGCCACATTTCACTGAGTTTATTGCAAAATATTTGCTGTAAATTGTAAAGTTTTATACTGAAATAACTACCATGTTTGTCTTGAGCTTCTTGTACTCATTTAGACTGGTCTTAACACATTACGTGTATTCGACATGTTTGCTTTACGTTATTATTTTTATTTTAAGCAGAAGGTTTTTCGTTTAGTAATGAAAACGGAATGCTTCATGGAATGCTTCATTGATGTTACTGAATCATGTTGTATAGACATCTCCTTACTTTGTTTCTCTCCTTTAAAATGTCACTAGTAATACAATGAATCCTTTCACCCGGGAATGACCATCGAATGGTATTCTAAGCAGGGTTTCAGTGGTTCAGAACATTCAAGAATAAATGGCTTCCTTAACAGTGGTTTTTTGCTATCCTCCACAAACGATCTTCTGCGCGAAAGTTTTCTTTTAATAGTAATAACTGAAACCTTCACCCTCATTATTTTATGGATGCAACTTGATCTCCGCTTTCCTTTACAATATTTGAGCTAAATAACTCGAGCTAAAACCAATATGTTTATTCCCTGATGTCTCAACACGTCCTGTGACCCTGTCGGTTCTTCTTGTCTGATTCTTCCATATCTTGGTGGAGAAGGAAAATAAAGACTTCATTGGCAGAACACATATAAGACGTAACGAGGCGTCTATGATGGTGTACACTAGGCCTACTCTTGTCCGCCCTATGCTACAGGACTGCTGCGTGGTATGGTATCCTTCCCACGCAGAATTTACGAAGGTCATCAAATATCCAAAGAAGGGCAGCTCGTTTTCCATTGCTACATGGCCAAGGAGGGAGTGTCGCGGAGTTGATACACGGAATGGTTTGAAAATAAATGGAACAAAGACATTTTTCGTTGCGGCAAGATCTCTTTACGATAAAAACAATCGAAATATTCTCCTCTAAGTACGAAAATATGTTGTTGCCACTCACCTACGTAGAGCGAAATTTCATTATTGTTAGCCATCTGTTGCTCTTAATTTGCTCATGAATGGTTTTCAAACCTACAGCATGGTGATATCAATATGTTTGAAATGAAAAGAATCTGTGGCTTTAAAATGATCAATGATCGGTAGCATTGAACAAAATAATAAACAACAGCTGATAGTAAACCACATTGAAATTTCAAAATTATTTGACAGATCTAAATCCCATATCAATAATTCTACATTCCAGCAATAGGAAATTTTCAATTACTGTGGAGATGCAGTCATACCTAATTCCTTGCAGGAATACAAGCTGCGTATTGGGCAGGAAGCATTACGATCATATTATGCCATCAGTTGAGAATTTGGGCAGGAAGCTAAACGTGCCTCAAAAGCCTAATTCGTTAAGGCAATTGCTACTTCTATGAGAGAAATTTGGGTTCGTATCCAGATCCAGCATAATTTTCATCATGAATGTATTTCAGTGTCCAGAAAATGTCGAAATGTTTCATTGTTTCGAATTCAGAAAGTTCCTTGATTAACCGTCTGCCAGGCACTTACGAGTTATGATGGAGATGTAGATCATACAGATGCAGATGTCTTTTCTTCGATTCTGTGGAAAAACTTTCCTTCCATGAGCAGTGCACCTGTGTATGTCCTCGATTCTCCTCTGTTTCGATTTTCCAGTGCTATGATTGTGTGTCCCAAACGGACATTCTGGGAAAATTATTCCAGAAACTGAAGCGTTTCTTTTATACCATTGTAAATTACTTGGTCATGGTAAACGTATTTACCTTGTCCTAGCTGACATTTTATGACGTCCTTGCATCGTATAGTATGGACGGTATTGCAAGGTTGCAGAAATCCTTCGCTTCGACAACCTCATGACTACCAAACTTAATGTTAATATTTCACTTCTGCTAATTCTCATTTCCCCAGCCTTTTTCCAGTTTATTCTGAAATCACATTCTCTACTCATTGGATTATTCATTGGAATTAAAAAAAAAAAAATATATATATATATGTCTCTTACTCCCATTGGGGCAGGAAAGTCATAAGGTGATCGTGTCATTGATATCTTTGCACCCTGAACTTTATCTCAGTCTGGAACCTTTTTTTATATCCATAATCGCTTCTTCGGCGTATATATTGATCGCTACCCAGCATCAGTGACTGACATGAGAAATTCCAGATACGAATAGCAACGACTTCTTCACATCAGTTAATGGTCAACGCCAAACTGTTGCCAAAAGAAAGGTAGATCACCATGTGACACAACATGTACCTAAATATAACATGCTTGAATTCAGCGACTTCTTTAAAACTTCGACTATTTTAATCTCTCCCCCCCCCCCATCCAATATGCCTACTGCCAGCTATGCAGTGGGCAATTATCCTTACAGTATGTTATTCGGTCCAGATATTATGCAGGCTTCAACATACAGTATGTTACTGACGACACCCAAGTCTACTCTTTGCCCGCCAACTCTATGATACACATTCCCTAACCCTGTCTCATTACCACGTCTGCGCTGTATATTCTTTTCCTTTTTGCACTTTTTTCCGTTCCACTTCTCTTTTCTCTTAACTTCTTATTTCGACATCCCTCCCACCACCCCAATGTTCCTTTCTATCCATGCAGTATCTGCGATTATACATTCTCACACTAGCCTTGCCTTTTAAGTTCCCTCTTCATTCCCAACACCTCTCCGAGATGATCTCAGCGCTGAGCATTGGTCGGAACACGACCGGAGATGACGGTTGTGTGTTAGCTGTGTCTGTGTGATTTTATGAACGGGAGTGTGTGTCCTTTTAATCGTGAAGTCTGTAGCCGAATTCTGTGTGTGAATTAGCGTCTTTCCTTACGTTACCAAGTGCAGCTTGACGATCCCTATCTTATACATATTTTAATGTGTGAACGTTTTTATTTTTATTTTTATTTTTTTTTTATTTTTTTTTATTTTTTTTATTTTTTTTCATCTTACAACCCTAATATCCCCTCTTGGTTATTGTAGATATTGTATAGTATCCATCTTTTCCTTCTCTTCCTAGGAAGATCGTACAACTTGGACCACTTTTCACTGTCGAAGTTTCTTTCTAGCTCCACAACTAACTGGCAACACAAGAGAGAAGGATGGGTAATTAAGCTTTAAAGTCTCTTCGACGTTGTTATCAATAGAGGCGGAGCACACGATCGGATTGATTTTAGCAAATAATGGGAAGGAATTTGGCCGTGCCGTTTGGAAGGAACCATCAAGTTTTATGCCTGAGAAATTATAGGCGGGGGATTGAACCACCGTCCTCCCGAATGCGAGTACATTGTGTAATTATACGCTACCTTGCTCGCTAGTTTTCAAGTCCAACGTCAGGACTGCCTCTCTGGAATACCTTGGTGTTCATGTAATAGATCTTCTTGAACCTCATTTACAGCTTGTAGGTAGTCGATCTTTTACAGCAGTGCTTTCCAAACCCTTTTATAGGTTACAGTTTTGCGTGATACCCTTTCACTAATATAAAAACATACGGTAGAATTTAGATGGTTATAGCGGAGGGTGGTGGGGACGGAAATAAAGTATCGCTTAAATGTAGTTTGTAAACGAAACTGATATCCTCGTACGCATTGACATTTTAATGTTGATCCTGACTGCAGCAATTACACTCACCGCAAGAAAAGGAAACATTAGGAAGTACTGAGATGTACAACAGAGTAACACCGCAGACAACAATGCCCAACTCACACATTAATAGTTGTTAACGCTACATGCGACCCAACTTACGAAACACGAAAACTGATTTTCGGAAACCGTTTCTGGCTGTCGTGTGTACATATCAGGGCCAGATATGATTTTGCTAGATCGACTGAAAACGGCATCAGGTAATTAGCTGCTCGGTTTTCTGATTTAGACAGCACAGTGGCTGTTTCCATTCAGTTCAATATTATCACATTATTTTCAAAAATATAGAAGATGTATTTATGACAAGTGATCAATTATTATTTAAGTTCTATTGTAAGGTTCTTGCTTCATCACGATCTCGGATGTCCCGACATATTCGGAAAAAATGGATAAATATTTGTGACAGGTACAATATGAATGTCATTTCTGGTCCCAGAATCTGTTACATACAGGAAACTGAGAGAAAAAAGTATTAACGCATACAAGGGTTCGAACAAACGATCACTGCCTTTAAAATACTACTCACCTGGCTATATTCCATACTAAACATCGCTACTGAATAGCTTTACTCAGTGGACAATTGTGACTGCTTTTACAATCTGTGACATCTTTTACAGCCACTATGTCACTGATTGACATTTAATTGTTAGAATCGCTACCGAGGGTGACGTGGCTTGATAAATCCATTAAAAAACGCTCAGGTGCAGCTTTTTGAGAAGGAAAGTAGACTACAGTGAAGGTTCGTTCAAGCAGCTGCCACTTCCAGGAAACTGTGCATGGGAAGAGCTGTTATCGAGCAGCAGCTCTGTGCACGTGGAGTTTGCTGGAGTCTGTAAACTGGCAGCTGCTTGAACGAACCCTGAGCGTCTACTGTTGCTGAAGCAGAGCTGCCGCCTAGCGGCTGAGCACGCAATTAATGTGCACCGACCATTTCTTTAATACGTGATCTGTGGTGCACTGAATGAAGAGACGGATGTTTAGCTGCAGGCGAGTCTTCAGGGTAGTACGAAGAGAAGGATATTTCGTGTTATTTTATGTCAAGTTTTTTTGTTTAGTATCTAAATTTGTTAGTCTCGCGACACCCTTGATACTCCTACGTGACACTCCAGGGTGTCGCGACACCCAGTTTGGAAAGCTCTGTTTTACAACGATTGGCACGTACACAGTGGTAAAGGGGTAAGCTTACATGATTTTAAAGATCTACATCTACATACATATGCCGCAATCCACCGTAAGGTGCCTGGCGGAGGGTACACTGTACCACTACTAGGCATTTCCTTTCCTATTCCATTTCTAAATAGAACGAGGAAATAAAGAATGTCTATATGCCTCCGTACGAGCCCTAATTTATCTTGTCTTTGTGATCACTACGCGAAATGTAAGTAGGCGGCAGCAAGATCGCACCACACTCAGCTTCAAATTCCGACCCTCTAAACTTCCTCAACATAAATTCACGAAAAGAACGTCGTCTTTCCTCCAGCGATTCCTAACTGAGTTGCCGGAGAATCTCCGTGACACTCGCGCATTGGTCGAACCTACCAGTAACAAACCTAGCTGCTCGCCTCTGAACCGCTTCTATGTCTTCCTTTAATCTGATCTGCTACGGGTCCCAAACACTTGAGCAATACTCAAGACGTGGCCGTACAAGCCTTTTATACGCGGTCTCCTTTACAAATGAAGTACTTTTTCCCAAAATTCTCCCAATAAACCGAAGTCGGCTGTCGGCTACTCGTAGCTCATTTACAGCTAGTAATCAGTCCAGTTGATCTTCCGCATCAATTACCCCATACGCAGCGATGCTTATTTCGGCACTGTTGCGGGCCATTTTCAGGAGCGTGTTTTGTCGCAGGTGACCTCACGCGCATGCGCGTGCCCTTGGTGCTAGCGCTGATGACGCCATCGCCGGTGACGCCACCCCAGGGCCAGAGCGGCCAGAGAGCTGCCGGCCGCCGCCGGCGACTATATTTAGTTGGTGAACAACGAAGTTTGCTGAGCAAACACGGCGCGGGCAGGCGAGGCGTCCCCCTGGCCAGGCGGCGGGGGCGCTGCGGGGTGGCGATGCTCGCTTCATTAGTTGGTTCGACCGCAGCGTGCATATTGGCGAGGGGTAAACACGGCGGCTGCAGCCGGCCGCGTCTCGGGCTCCCGGGAGGCCCAATGCGGCCCCACCCCCCACCCCCACCAAAAGTCACCAAAATGCACGATGCAGTTGGGTGCTTCACGAGACCGTACGCCTCGTCAACACTGCGTCAAACTGTACGAACGCGGCATAAGGTGCGCATAACTAATGGCAAAACTAATATGAGTAACGTGAGAGGAGCGCCGTCTTATAGGGGAACAATAACGCTCCTATGAATCAGCACTTGTTTAGGAAACGTCGTTAATGTGAAACTCAACTTGCCCTTTTCTCACATGACATCTTGCGAGCCATCGATGAAGGGCAACAGGCGGATTGTGTTTTTCTCAACTTTAAAAAGGCGTTCGACGCGGTGCCATACTGCAAACTGCTAACGAAGATACGAGCTTATGGAGTAGGTTCACAGATGTGTGATTGGCTGGAAGACTTCCTAAGTAATAGAGTGCAGTACGTTGTTCTCGACGGCGAGTGTTCATCAGAGACGAGTGTATCGTCAGGCGTGCCCCAGGGGAGTGTGATAGGATCGCTATTATTTTCAATCTATATAAATGTTCTGATGGACAGGGTAACATATAATTGGCAGCTGTTTGCTGATGATACTGTGGTGTATGATGGGGTGTCATCTTTGATTGACTGTAATACAATATAGGACGACTTAGACAAAATTTCTATTTGGTGTAAAGAATGGCAGCTAGCGCTCAATGTAGAAAAATGTAAGGTGAGGTGCATGAGTAAGAAAAACAATTCCATAATGTTTGAATATAGAACTAGTAGTGAGTTTCTTTATGCTGCCACGTCGTTCAAATATCTAGGCGTAACATTGCAGAGCGATATGAAATGGAACGAACATGTAAGGACAGTTGTGAGTAAAGCGGACAGGCGACTTCGGTAAATTGGGAGAATTCTGGGACGATGTACTTCATCTGTAAAGGAGACCGCGTATAAAACGCTTGTACGACCACGTCTTGAAAATTGCTCAAGTGTTTGGGAACCGCAACAGATACGTTTAAAGCAAGACATAGAAGCAGTTCAGAAGCAAGCTGCTAGCTTTGTTACTGATAGGATTCACCGATGCGCGAGTGTCGTGGAATTGCTCCGGGAACTAATGAGCGTGTGGAACCTGAAATTACTAAAGCTTTCAACGCCATTGGGGAAACGCTACAAACATGTCTTACTCCCTTGCCAAACACTGCGTCCATTTTTGGCCCGTCAACTCATAACTGCTGTTTGGTCTTTGTAGAATTTCTATATAACTTTTCGTTATCTATATTTTAAGTCTGATACCATCAGATTCTAAAAGAGTGTATTCCTTTTTCTAAATCTACATAAACTATATAGGTTGTTTGTCCTTAACCCATCTTCCCAAATTTCTCCAAAATCCTCACTGCTCTTTCCCTAAGTAGGATTCTATCAGTACTTTTCATTCGTCTGTAAATAATATGTGTTAGTATTTTGTTACAATGATTTGTTAAACTGATACTTCTGTAGGTTTTCACACATTTCTGAATTTGCTTTATCTACAGTTGGAAGTCTGATGTTATTACCTCAGTCTCATGCATCTTGCAGCAAAGTAGAAAATTTCTTCATGACGTCTCTACTAACGATGTTAGGAGTTCAGAAAGCATTTGATCAAATATAGGGGCCTTGTTTCGACTCAAATCTTTCAGTACAATGCCATATTCTTCTTGTTGTATCCTATCTTATAGCTAATCTTTATTTAATTTCTCTTTCCATCCTAATATATTGCCTTGCAGTTCATTACGCTTGATTAGGAGCTCTGTACGTTCCCCCCACCTTTGAGCATCCCTTCTTTACGTAGCACTGGTTTGGAGCTCTTGATATTCATACTGCTGCTTTTCTTGTCTCCAAACGTCTCCTTTTGGCGGTATCAATCTTTGATAAAGGTTTCTACAGACTTGCATTTCTCCTCTAGCCACTCCTGCGTAGCCAGTCTGCACGTCTAGTGAATCTCATTTTTATACGTCTTTACGTCCTTCTGCCTGCTTCACTTGCTGCGTTTTTATAATTTTTCCCTTTATCACTTAAGTTCAGTATCACACTAGGCAGTTCTTTTAGGTCTTGTCCTTCTACCTTGACGATCATTTCATAACTCAACGGTACCCATTCCTGTTCTAATGGATTACTTTTCTCCACTTTGATCAAGCTTTACCTAATTCTCCCTCTGAAACTCTCGACAACCTCTGATTCCTTCAGTTGATCCACGTTCCATCTCGTTTTTTGGGAATTTCCTAAGTTTTAATCAACTATTCATCACCAATATTTTATGGTGTGTATATCTGCCCCTATATGTCTTACAGTTTTATACCTGGTTTCCATATCTATATCTTAAATTAAAAAGTCAATTTGGTATAGTTCGTTGTCTTCTGGTCTCTTACACTCCACAAACTTCTTTAATGATGCTTAAACCAGGTATTTCTGATAATTAAATTGTACTCTGCTTGTAATTCGACCAGGTGACCTCCTCTAAATCGTTGTCCCCAGTCGATATGCTCCTACTGTTTGACGTTCTCTTTCTTTTCCTCCTATCTAAATCCAGTCTCACATCACTACCAAGTTTTCCCCCTTCTTTAACTGCCCCGATAAATTCTTTTATTTCATAACACATTTTTTGAATCTACTCTTCATTGGCAGAGGTAGCTGGCATTTAAACTTGTATTTCTGTTGTCAGTATTGGCTTCGTGTCTGTATTTACTACAATGCGTTCATTACAATGAACATCGTATCTTATCCGCATTCCTATTTTCTTAACAATCTTTAGACCTACTCCTGTGTTCCGCTCAACTGAGTTTGAATTTATAACCTATATCCACCTAACCAGAAAGCCTGTGCGTCCTGTCACTGGATTTGACTCATCCCGACCCCCTCCCTCCATATGGGACTTCAATCTACTCATTTGTCTTTTCAATTTTTCTAACATACTTATCCTATTAAGGGTTAGTACATTACGCCACTCCGATCTGTAGAATGGCTGTTATGTTTTTCTTTATGACGAGATCCTACTGGGTAGAGCTGTATCTCCTTGGAAAAAAATAACGACTGCTGTCTCCCTCGCTTTCAGTCGTTCGCAGTATCTGCATGACAAGGCCATTTTAGCTGATGTTACAAGTCATCTTTGTTAGTAATCCAGATTGTTTCCCCTGTAACTACTGAGAAAGGCTGCATTCCCTGTTCAGAAACCAAAAGTCCTTTGGACTCTTCACAGCTACCCATACGCTGTGGTTGCAACTGTTTTATACGTCTGTATCTGACGTCTATGCTCGCTCGAACTAATAAGGCGTAATTCCCTTACAATTCGGCAGATGTCAATGTAGTTCCTTGGAAAGCAACGACATTCGAGTTTCCTCGTGTTCGTTCGAGCATGCCATCCTCGATTGCGAGACCGTCTACTTTAAGAAAGGGATAAATCTCCGAGTTTCATGCTTTAAAAACAGTCCAAGGTATAGGAAAGTACGTCACATATTCCTGTGAACGTATTGTTTTTAACAAAGATAAACCTAGAGAAAATAATTAGTTTTCGATTTGTGTCTTGTAGTTCACCAATGTTTCTCAATCAATTTTGTATGAAGAATGCGGTTAGAAAATGAAATTGTATTGACTCATTTTAGTATGATGCTTTTCAATTAACCATTCAAATGGCCAACTTCTGAAACTAACTTAAGCTAAGGACAACACATACACCAAGGCCCGAGGGAGGATTCGAAACTCCGACGGCGAGGAACGGCGCGCTCCACTGTAATGCGCCTGAGAGCGCTTGACCACTCAACCGTGACTCTATTTCATTATGTTAGCTGCATTATAAAACAATATGTTAAGAAATGCATGTTGTAAAGCAAATTTGGATACTGAAATCGTGTTTCACATTTCTTTTTGATGCGATTCCCTAGAGCAGTATTTTCAATGTTTTTGAAGCCGCGTCCCCTTTTACGAGTAAATATGTCCGGGGACCCCCTAGGTCCATAATAAAGTTATGTTAGTGATCCCAAATTCGAAGTATTTAATTTGGTCTTTGCAACCATTAACGTCTTGTGCAGTAGCGGAAACGTATCGAAAACTAATGTATGGTTTTTCTGCCTTGAATAATATGTCTCAAAGTTTAATTTGTGACGACGTGTATCCGAGTATGAAACCATCAAAGCCGATGCGTCACTCTTTAACTACGATGCGCATAAACTTTGGATATCTTCGAAAGGATACTGCAAACCCTTAACCTGCAGCAAATTACTATGTTCCAGTAACATAATGGTTTTGTTATTAGTTGAGTGAAAATAACAATGCATTGAAAACTCCTTACCAGCTGCAATCTACTATGACCCATCAATAAAAAGGTATTGTTATGTGTTGATAAAAAATAAAATTAAGTCAGTAATTGTTTTTCTGACATACCAATATTGTAACATGACAAATAAATAAAAGAAGATTGCGACCATTGTCAATAACTGCAGCAGTACTTAACGAATGCTGTTAAGTCGCTTAATTAACAAGTCATCATGAGGTGAAGAATGCCTCCCTTGTTTCGCGAGTCGGTCGGCCTATCATGAGAAATGAAAAGTACCATAGGTACACCTTATCCTTTTCCGACCTGACCCACACGATCGTGCGAGTTTGGTTATAATAATGCTGCTGCTCAACAATGTAACTTTCTGGTTTAACTCTGGGCGGCGACAATGGCGAAAGTTCCTGGCTTTTGATTGTTAGCTGTTGCATTTGGTAGCGTTCACATCGAAGAGGAGCATATCATTATAAACTTGCACCAGAAGATAGAACCATGCAGTCACGTTGTAAATACGAAGTAATTTCTTATATTTCATTATTTTAGACAGAGAATGTTTCATTTTACATATTTAGAATGCCTAAGCAAATTTAAGAAGCATTAGTTGTATGTTCGCCACGGTTTTATTTTGATCATGCCGGTCACTTTTTGAAAAATGTATGATCTAGCTGAAACAAATCACAACAGCAGAAAAGCGACTGCAAACAAGAGGGAACAATGAACATTTTCTTTCATCCGTCTTCAGTTGCGACGCAAAAATAGAAGATAATTAATACTAGCGCATTTGCTGTCTTTCGTAAAACAATTAAATTTTTAAGGATTTGTCAATGAATCGGACGGAATTGTTTAACCTTGGCTGATCAGATGGCGATGCCGTTTAGATACGAGCTAGTGCAGAATAGGTTCTTCAGTATGTAAATATTATTCTGACTCAAGCTCGCAATCTTTTCAACCGCACATTTTCACAGTTCATTCAAATTCTGCCTTGACTCTGTGACTGCTGATTAATCTATCACCATTTCTTTTGCTTCGCATGAAGCATTGCAACAAATTTTAAAATTTTGCCCTTGAGCTATAGCTCGATGAAATTTTCTCTCGTGGCAACAATCACATGGAAATGAAAATCACTGCTCTTCAGCAGCAAAATTGAAACTGAAAGCTAAGGTGATTATATGTAAAAACAGATACCTATATGATCGTGTTAAACTCTTAAAGGGTCTGGGTAATAAGAATAATTTTTCCTTCATTTTTTTCGCTTTATTACAGGGGTGGTTTATAAAAAGATATACGGAAAAACCGAAGGAAAACGCGTAAAGTTTAAAAAATGTAAAAACCGACGCAAATGGCCCCATCGAAAGACTGCAGTCTTAGGAAGCGGAAGGGTCACACATTTACTCATTTGATGCAAATAATGTTAGTTCGTGAACCTGAAAACTGAACTTCTCTAATATATATAGAAGAATGTTCATATAAATTGTTGAAACATGACCATCACAACAGGAGGATACCTCAAACTAGTCCTAGACAAAGTTTTACTATTTATTAGTAACTAATCTGATGTACGAATGTTTCCATTGAGAGGGTCTGTATACACCACGAGTGTGTGGCAAACGGTATCTTGCAGTCAAATTTGAACGCGTTTCACTGAACTCCGTGAAAGCTGATGGATATGTCAGTATTCATAGAATGGGGGAAGGAGACGAACTGAATTGGTGGGATGAACAGAGAGAGGACGAGGGGACTGGTGGCGCGAGGGGGGAGGGAGGGGGGAGCGGAAGAGATGGGCCGAGAAAGGGGAAGAAGGAAATGGGCAGAGAGATGTAAGACGAAGGACAGAGAGAGACAAGATTGGAGATGCACTGCGTGAATATGAACTAAATCATACCCAATCAACGCCGGCTTATCAGCTACCTTATCAATAAAACAACATGTCATGAGTCCCAATTTCATTACCTAAGTTAAACCAGAGAACACGAGTGTTTTGAGACAGTAGCAATAATTCCTTTTAGAGTTTCCGTAAATCAGATATATCATTAATAATAATCTTCGTGAACTACCGAATAAAACAACTGCATAAAACGAAGTAAGACTGTGATTAGTTGCAGTCACAAAATCTTCATTTATAATCACTAATTACTTTAAATTACTATAATAAAGTGCGTAAGGTATTAATTCTCCAATGTAATTACCATTTAACACAATCAGTAACTAGAAGGCGTCAGATGCTATCTCACAGCGCATTAAGTAATAATTTCTGACGATAATAACAATTTCTTCATCTTGTTTGTCGGGCACCACAATGGATATCGCCAGTTACAATGCTTCCACTTGTGTGTAAACGTGAAGTTTGGCTTAGTTTTTGTAGTGTTTTTGTTTTATTCAATATATTACTTTTTCTAATTTCAGAGACGCGATATTTTAAATGAAATTCGCATCACAATGGCATTCAGTCCTCACGAATTGTTATGCTGTAAACTGAAGTTCAGTAACACTTGCGCAAAGGCAGTTCTAAATCGAAAAGTGCACAACACCAGAAAAATGGATATTTATTGAAACATGTCTGATTTGAGGAGTTAAATGAAAATAGTCACATTTTTAAACAAATCTCTTTTCAGCGTTGACGATTTTCAAGCTGAGTAACGTGTAAAACTAATCGTCAGAGACATATTTGATATGCGAGTAACAACAAACTAAGACAACTGAATGACTTGTATATTTCGTGGCGTGCATAACACGTCATTTAAAAACAGAAAATCTCTGTTTCTGATGAAATGTTAAGGAATGACATCTCTGATCTCACCAAACTGCCCCGATACAGTAAGTATGTTATTTATTTGCTTATTTAATTGGCTTTTTCGAAAGTCGTTATTGGGTAAGGTTGACACTAGTCCAACTGAAAATACATTTCCTTTAAACTTTTGATATTTCTTCAATCTATATTACAGAACACAGCAGGCACATCGTGCGAACTAAACGCAGTAAGTAGTAGTACATCACAGACAGAAGCAGATGATGTGCTATAAGTGAAGTTAGCAATGCAAGACATCGATATTGGTAATGAAATGTTGCTTATAGTTAGTGTCGATTTTTCGCTAAAAATGCGAAATAGAGAGCATGGAAATTATTTTGAAGCGTGTTAGAGAGGTGCGAAGCAAGAAATTCTAGTAAATAATCAGAAAACAAATTATACTGCGAACCCAGAAATAGTACCTCCATGAGGTGACGCAGCGTTGCAAATTTTTACCTTAGTCAAAAATAGGCATTAATGAATTTATAAGTGTTACCTATATTCTGCTCCATAAAGTTGATGTCTGTTACGCAAGCGCAGGAGCGTAATTAGTGGATCAAATTGCATGTTTTGAGAAAATATTCCGGCTAGCTGAAATTCTATTTATTCCGCTCGCGGAAACAGTAAACTAGTCGCAATATCTCAGAGACGTTATTAAGCTCGTCTAAAGACATGAAATCAAACAAAAAAGTTAATTTAATCCATCCATCAATAACTAAGCCTCGCTTGCACGATAATGGTGAAATCATTTCCTGAAAACAAATCTGTAAAACACATGTAAATCAAATTTTATCGAGGTAAATGTTTGATCAAAGTAAATTACGTAGACGATTGCGACCTTTTAAATTTTTAAAAATGCGACTTCTTTAATCTGAAATCATTATGGAATAGAAACGTACAGTGTCCAGTCAGCCTCATGAATAGTGATAAAGTGAGTAAGTGAAACAGCACACCACTGACTGACAAAAGCGAATCGTATTCAAATTTTGTCGTAGTAATACTTCTCTTCCTGATATCTGCTGTAGCGTACAGAATTTCGATTAATGCTTTAAGAAATATAAAGGTAAAAACTTATACATTTTAAGGAAAAAAACTCTCTTTATTATGTCATAATACTAGAATCCGAAGAAATATACACAAACTATCTTTTTTTCGGTTCCCAAATATTTCACTTCTCTTTGAAGAATAATTACTCTATAATACTGAAATTCGTAAATTAATCGAGAATAACATAACAACTCATAATAGATATCCAGATATACTACTAACATTTTTATTCGTAAAGAAAGGAGCGGTTAAAGTGGGGAAGACAATCGGCCATGTCCTTACAGAGGAGTCATTCCAACATTGCCATAGGCGGGTTAAGGCACCGTCTTCCTGTGTACGTGTCCAGAGTGTTAACCACTGCGCCAGCTCGCTCGGGTTATCGGGATCAGTATTGAAATCTGAAACTGGGGAAGTGCATGTGATTGTCTGAAATACCATTTACTATTAGTTTTAAATGAAACTTTTTAGTTTAAATGTGTTCATTAAGTGGCTACGTATGAAATACAGAGTAATTAATTATACTCATTTCGAAGTTAACACTATGAACTTAGATAAATGATACTTATCGAGCTCCTTACACGACAACGATCCGGCGCTTTGGGGGAGAGTGGGAGAGATGTTGTGGCGTTAAGTCAGCGCCACAAGCCCGACGAACGGAAAAGATCGTGAAGAAGGCAGCGGATGACCGGCAGCCAATCACACGCCGGCGCCGCGCCTCCTGGAGGGAGAAATCGAGAAGCAAGCCATCTACAAGCAGCTTTATCTGGGCCGACGTGTGTCTGGAAGAGCACTCCGAACTAGGCAGTTACTATGAGTCAGCGCAGCTAGCATCATGCAAGAAGACGCCGCCGCGAGAACAGACGAAGTTTCGCATAAACCATAGTTGACTAAATTTCAAAACGACATATAAACCATAGCTGTTTATTTTTTATCTCAATGCTGCCGGTTTTGGTTAATTTACCGTTATCAAACGTAACATGAAGTAGATGAAAGTTATCAAATGCATTAATCAACCATTTAGAATATGTGAGATACTTACAGAGTCTAGCCAAAAGCTTAACATGTCGATATACAAAAATTCAAAATTGTAAAATAAGTATTTATTGTCATTACTTTCCTTATTGATATTACCACAGTGGCTGACTGCTACAAACTGAAGCATACATTGGTCACTATGCACTAAAAAAAATATTTGAAAATCAAAGATAACAAACATGATTGCATTAGATCTCATTTTGCAAAGATTATAGGACATACAGTTATGCTATGTCTCTGACCATCTTTGGTTTTCATTAGGATCTACGATTGATGTAAATAATGTGATTGCTATGTTTACCAACAAGTGCTATACAACACAATGAAGTGGAAGCGTGATATGAACTTATGTAATACTATGGAGTTGAGATGTTAACATACTCTACAATTTGTAGCTATACATTACATCAATAAATAGAGAATCGACTGACATTATTTAGAGTATGTGACAAAAACGTAATTTCAGATAATGAAGTAAAGGAAAACGTAATTACAAAACCTTTTGAGTTCGTTGTCAAACAATATACAGTATGAAACTAATAGTCCCTTCCAAAACCCAACAACAACAAACTAATAGTAACATAGTAGTGTTATTGCTATTAATCTGAATATAAAAATCTGAAATGATAAACTTGATAGCGGATCTTTGTTTTGGTGAGTGTAAACACAGCATAGTAAGTTAATTGTCCAACAGTGAAAATAAAACGCGTGAAACTCAGTAACATTCTGGTAGTTTTTTGTTATTGTCTTATATAAATGTGTGAAAACATTGTCAGCAGATCCTTGTTTTGGTGTTAACATAAAGTTGCAGGAGTAAGAAATCAAGGTAATTTTTATTACATCAATCAATTAATAAACCTATCATTTTTAAGACATTCACTTGAAAATTGTCATTATGATTTAAAAAATATATATGTACAAAAATATGAACCAAAAGATTATGTCAGCCTGTGCACAAAATTGTCATGAATAAAAATTAAAATGTGATATAGCTTAGAAATAATGTGTACTTTTCTTAGATACTGGGCTCAATAGAAAATATAGTGGGTTCTAGATATGTGGGACACAGGGTAGTGTGGGGGGGGGGGGAGAGGGTGGCACGTGGTGGGTATATAAAATGGTGATGAGTGTGATGGGGGTTTGTGAACCAAAAAAATGAAATTAAGAAGCAGGTGCGAGACAATGATTGGTGGAAGAAAGATTGTGAGTGCATGGTATATACCAGATGAAAGGCGAGAGGTAAGTAACTGTATGGTTTAACAGTCAATACATTAACATATAAGTGACTTTGGAGTATTGAGATGTTTGCCGGTGTGGTTTAAAGTTATCCATTAATAGTGAGTGTTTGTGTGTGTGGGGGGGGGGGGGGGGGAGGGGGGCAGGTGATGTGGTAGTATTATAGTGAACAAATGAAATGTTTGTGTGTTTTACATGTTAACCCTCCTACTACCACTGGGGTCAATATGACCCCATAAGCACATTTGAAATCTATATCTCCCTTATTTTCAATGCGATTATTTTCAAAATTTATGACTTTGTGTCTCTAACTTGCTTGTATGCAATGACATATTATTCAGTTTTACATTTACAACATATCAAAATTTATTCATGGACTATGCACTGAGTACCACTGGGGTCAGCATTACCCCAATCTAAATTTTTTTGTTTTGTTTCTTGAATGTAACTTTATATAAACAGAACAGCGAATATTACGTTGAACAGATGTTATAGGAAACACCTGCAGCAATGAAACTAACACTTTCCACTTCTTATTTATACCCATTGTTGTCGTTTCTTTCCTCGGCAGTTGTTGTGTGTCGCCTCAGTTGTTGCTAGTGTTTTGTCGCAGCGTGTGAAAGAACTACATTATGTCTAGAAAAGTCTGAGTAGTGTTGAAATACAAGCAATTTTGAATGAAGAAGAGGAATTAGGAGATACAGCGTTTGATGACGATGAAGAGATTGATGGTGTTATTTCTGGAGGTAGTGAATCAACTGAAGATTCTGATGAAGATGTTGGAGATTTGCTGAGTACTATGCATTTCAGGGAGGAAATAGGTGACGGCAAAGCAGCGAAACCTATTATAATCCTAGACTTTAATGCAACAAAATCAGGTGTAGACTCTATGAACAAGGTAGTCAGAACCTAAACCACAAAACGTATGACAAGAAGATGGCCCATGGTGATTTTTTTATAATATTTTGGATATTAGTGCCCTGAATGCTTTCATAATTTGGTTGGACTTAAATCCTGATTGGAATAAAAAAAACAACTACAAAAGAAGATAATTTCTTCTGGGACTGGGAACAAGTCTAGTACAGAAAGACAGAAGTCAGCGCAGCAAAGTTTCTCTGCCTCGTCCTCCTCCTCCTTCAGCACAAGTGGATACGGGGGTAAAACGTGGACGGTGCTACCTGTGCGAACGTTCAGTGGATAGAAAACATCCAGAAACGTGCAGAAGATGCTTTTCCTTTGTCTGTAAACACCATTCAGACATTCCTTCTTTTAAATGTAAAGATATGTTTTGTTTTACATGTAAGGATCTATAAGATCAAGTGTTGAGACAAGATCTGTAAGTGCTTATATATCTACTTCACCTGGTTTCAATCAGTAATGTATGCTTTTCTGTTAGTTCATTAAAATAAATTAAATACTGCCAATATATCCCGTGATAATTACTTGGGGTCATATTGACCCCAACGGCACTCAGTGTAACAAAAAAATTCTGGTAGTGGGAGGGTTAATGGAGGGGTAAGAACAACAATTGGTAAATATGTATTTAATGGTGTTCCTTATTGAAAGTTGCAGGATATATTAGGAAGATGTAATTCAGTTGTTAATATATCAAGCATTATGAGTGATAAAAACATATTGAGTGTAGACCCTGTGCAACTAAAGTAGCACAGAAATCAATTTATTCACAAACATGTATAAAACAACAGGGTAGCAAACAGTGAAACACTGTGCTTTAGCCCAATATTTTAAGGAGATAAGTTCAAATTAAGTAACTACAAGAACAGTGAATTTACGTACCCAGTTGTTAATAAGTTTGTAAATCACCTAAGCTATATTATACATATGCTATGGTTGTACATATGCAGTATTGTGAGGTGCAAGAACAATGATTTAGACATAAATGAGAATACAAGAAGCCCTATTATAGGGTTTACAGAAAATGGGTATAGGTTAAAGAACAGTAGCGGGTTCGCAAGAAAGTGATACAGCAAGAATGGTATAAATGTTCACCAATTACTTGCAGTAGTATAAATATTTCACCTTTCTGAACAGAGTTGACTGTTTTGTATATCTTAGTAAAAAACTTGTATTACTAATCTGTATAGCTGTTTTAGCTCTCCACGCATCCCACGCGTCCTGAGCAGATCCTTTCTCGAAAGATAGGCCGACGAGGAAAAAGCACTAAGTAAACGCCACGTAAACCTCAAGTAAATAGTTCAGGAAGAAAAATATGATACTGTATCACACACAAATTACAGCTGTAACCAAAATCTAAATAAGACATGTTACCACATGGGTATTGTGAATCACGCGTGATCCCCTAATTTATTTGAGTGGCGTAGACGTTGTTAAGTCAGGCTCATGGACGTAGTGATGGACCGGACTCTGTAGCTGAGGAGGACGGCAGACTACCGGCCGGGCCCCGCCTTCCGGTCTGAGCTGGCATGGGAATGTCTTCCGAGAAAACTTCCGAAGGAGCCACGTCCACGCCCTGTGGCCCAGACGATCATGTAGACGGTGACGTCGGTGTCGAACTCGGCGTCGGATGCTGCATGGAATGCTGTTCCAGGTTCATGGAGATGTCGAGGTGCAGCGGAGGCGGCGAGGGTTCCGTCTACATGAAGTCGTGCCGGGGAGATCTGAGGTCGCGCGGATGGTGGAGTCCGCGCTGTATGCGTGTTGCGTGAATCTGCTGAGAGAAACGCAGAAGGAAGCCGGGGTACACAATAAGGGCGATTTAGTTGCGGTGCCTGTGTACAACTCCGTCAGGTCCTGAAGAGAGTATCATCCAGTTTTGCAACCGTAATAGGTAGTTCTAGTCTGGTTGCAATGCGTCTGCCAAGTGCATCCCAGACTTGCTCAATCGGGTTCGATGAACAACCTGGCAACTCCATTCTTTCAATTCCTTAGATTCGAAGCAAGTTATACCCAGTGCAACTCTATGGTAATGAGTGTTATCGTCTAGCAGAAGAAACCAATTTCCAATGGTACTAGCATAGGACAAAATAAAAGTCGAAAGATCTCGCCTCTACACCTCTGAGCAAACAAAGCACCATTCGGAAAGACATACAGGTCTGTACGTCCGCCAATACTTATTCCTACCCACATCGCTCGTCCACGACCACATAATCAATAGTGATTCGAGTTCCTCTTTAACTGCAGATGAGGGAACGAAAATTGTCCGGCTGAACACCAAATTTTGACTTATCTGAGAACTGAATCCGGATGTTTCTCCACCCAGATTCTGCAGGCTAAACGGTGTCGTGAGGTTAATGGGACGCACACCATAGGCCTCACTGCGTAGAGGCTACATCGATAGCCGAAGGCGATTTCGGATAGTTTGTGCTGATATTACGCGTCCTGTTGCTGCCTGGAGGGTGCTTTGCTCCGAGTTGCATTCAGCCTCCCGTCTCGACGGGCTGTTAACCAGAGATAATTGTCATCTCCTGCTGGTGTTATCCATGGGTGACTATGGTTTTGCATTATTTTAACGGTTATTTTTGTCTGAAATCGTTTCCAGGTGCTGGACATTACACTTCGTGACCTCCTTTTGTTTCTGTTCCGCTTCCAACCTTCCTATAGCTCTCCGTGCCATGGCTTCGGGTGAGTCACGTTATTGCAGCATTTCACTACCTGCTAACTACACTATCTGAACCGAACTGCGCCGGCCGCGGTGGCCGAGGTGACTGAGGCGCTTCAGTCACGGTCAGCACGGCCACTACGGTCGGGGGTTCGAATCCCCCCTCGGGCATGGATATTTGTGCCGTCCTAGTTCGTAAGTAGTTCATAAGTAGTTTGTAAGTTTAGGGACTGATAACCCCGCAGTTAAGTCCCTTAAGCTTAACAAACATTTGAACATTTTTTTTGAACCGAACTGCATGTGTGATTCGTTTGGTGGGGTAAAAACAAGTCAACAGTAGTCCCTCTGCAGCAACTACCTACTATTTCCACTATCTCGGGTACCGTAATGATGTCTCAGCTCTGTAGAACTGACAGAAATATAATTTATTAGTTCATTCTGTCGATGACAGTACTTCACAACTTGGATAACTCAACGAATCCCCTAATTGTTTTGACCAGTGTACAATAGAATTATCGTTAATACTGTACTATTTAGTATTTTCTCGCAACCTTAAATTACTTGTAGTCTTTCACTCAGTTTCACAAAATAATTGCTGTTAACTGAGAGTGATTGGTGTACAGATAGTGACATGGAGGATTTATAATGAAGTTCTACTCTTGTCGCACTTTTGATTATCCACATAGTGCTCTAACTAAAGTTTCAGAATGACTACAATCCTTAAATTTATGATAATTTTTTAAAGGAGTTCACCGCAATTTGACTCAAATAATTGTTTATTTCCACAACTTTAGTCCATTATCGAGTTATAAAACTCTCCAGACATTTTTTTTTTAAGTCATTATCATGGCAATAAAATCGTTAGGATAAGTTGATAAGTCCATGTCATTTACATAAAATATATGTCCCACTTTTGTTCCCGCATGATTGTTTAAAATAATTATCCAGAGATGTATTCGTTATAAAGTTACAAAATCAATTCTTGATTAATGTGACAACTATGTCTTTCTCCGTTTATGTTCTCGAAAACTGCTGATGGCATAAAACCTGTAACCATATTTATTCTATTGCTCACATGATATTTAAAGGAGTGACTGTGTCAGTTTTCATCCATGTACACACGTAAGTATTCAATGATTTTTACAACTTACTTACCCGATTATTCTGATGTTACGGAGATTACACACTGGCTGACATGAAAGTGGGTCGTCAAGATTAACTTTAATATTGGTTATCAACACTGGCTTCCTTAGTTAGCAGTTGTGTAATTTTGTCAATTCATTTGATCTTGCCAGTATTGGGGGAAATACCTAGTCCTAAGTCAAGGTACGTGGATCCCGGCAATAAAGTTCCAAACCGTGTGTAAAAGAGACCTACTGTACCAAACCCTACCTGTCACCTGTATCGACTCGGAATAAGGAAATACAATGACAAAGGTGTAAGAAATCAAAATATTTCTTACTAGGCTATGTATTTATTTTGCTTTACTGTTGTTGCGGTCTTCAGTCTGGAGACGGGTTTGATGCAGGTCTCCACTCTATCAGGAGCACGCCTCTTCAACTCGTCATAAGAACGGTGACCCACATCCATATTAACTGCTTACCATATTCGTCTCTTTGTCTCCCTCTGCTCTTTTCCCCCACACACTTCTCTCTATCCTTTGATGTCTACGAATGTGTCCTACCAGCCGATCCCGTCTTTTAGTTAAAGTATGCAAACATTACTTGTCTCCCCAACTCTGTTCAGTATCTTTTCATTAGTTACGCGATCTATCCACCTAAGCTTTATCATTCTTCTGTAGCGCCACATTTAAAAAGAATCTCCTCCTGTCTCAACTATTTATCGTCCAAGTTTCATTTCCGTCAAAGCTATACTCCACACAAAAGCCTTCCAAATATTAGATGTTAGAAAATTTCTCTATTTAAGAAACGCTTTTCTCCTCATTGTCACTCTACATTTTATATCCTCTGTACTGCGACAGTCATATGTTATTTTACTACCCAAGTACAAAAACTGATCCACCATCTTAATCGCCTGATTTTGTAAGACTGTTTCCATTATCCTTGTTTTGCTCTTGTTAATGTTCATCTTATAAATTTCCAGTTCCTTTGCTGTCTCTGACGAAATTTCAATGTCATCAGCAAAACGCAAGGTTTCCTTTTATTTCTTCACCCTGAACTTTAATTCCTTCGCCAAATTTGTCTTTGCTTTCCTTCACAGTTTGCTCAATGTACAAACTGCATAACATTGAGGAAAGGCTACAACCCTTACTCCCTCCGAAACCACTGAGACCCTTTCATGCCCATCAAGTCTAACAACAGCGGTTTGGTTAATGTACAATTTATATATTTTTCACCTGCTGATATCAGAATTTGAAACAGTGTAATCCAATCACCATTGTCAAAAGCTTACTCCAAATCTACAAAAGCTAGATATGTAGGTTTGCCTTTCCTTCAAAGAAGAAGTGCGTACATCATGGGACGCTCATTCACAGTACATTAGCCTGCACACTGTCTCATAAGAACAATTTCATTGACAATAGCGTTACTGATACGATAAAATACTTGAAGTAAATATTAGACGTAAATTAAAAACAGATAAAATAATCAGCTAACTAATGACACGTAAAGATTTGTTGTAACTCTTTATCGAGGTATTAGTGAGATGGATGTTATTTTCTTCGGAAGGAGGAATTGACCTGTTTGCGTCCGATGTTGATGAAGTAAACTGGTCCCCAGGGGGATCACGGTTCTTTCGTGAGCACGTGCGTGGCGAGCACGGGGCCCGGAGCTAATGCAGTCTTCCTTCCTTCTTTACTTTCCAGACTGCATTTCCTTTCCCCCTTCCCACCTTTCCTATCCTCACTCCTTCCCCTCCCAACTGGGGAAATGATAACCTCAATAGTTTAGTCCCCCTATCTCAACCAAACAACCCAACCCGAAGTAAACTAAATTAAGGCAAGTGGCTCTTGTCGTATTGGACATTAAAACATATGAAAAATTCTCTTGTCATTGTGACTTTTTTCCTATGTTTGAACGTCACATACGACAAGATTCGCTTGGATTTATTCAATTTCTTTGATCGAATTATGAAGAAGGTCCATCACTCCCTCTGAAGACGTCATCAGTCTTATGGAAACAGAGGCATATCTACCCAGTAATCATGTAGATTATTTCAAAATTTTCAAATAACGTCGCACATTTACTGAGGGTTCTTTCATTATATCATCCCTATCGGGTTCAAATCGAATGTTTGTAATTCTAAAGCACCATACTAATCTGGTCATCAATACCTAGATTTATAAGCTAAACTAACTTAAGCGAACGTATACAAAGGAAACACACACACACACACACACACACACACACACAACACACACACACACACACACACACACACACACACACACATATAAAGCTAAACTAATTTAAGGGAACGTGTACAAAGGAAACACACACAGACAAAACACACACACACACACACACACACACACACACACAATATTTGCATTTTGCGAATTGATTCTTTTCACTTGCTATGCTGTGTGAAATTTTGTCCAATTCACGTCTCTTCAAACTACTGTTTTCTGTTTAGTCACAGTTATTTTTAAACAATCATCCTTTCTTTGTATTTTCACAGTATTGCCTTAAAGGAAACGCCTTGTGCTACTGCATATGAAGTGTTTTTTATTTGTATAATTCACCTGAAATATTTTCATGTATTTCTTTACAAATACCTGTTGGGCCTTTACATGTCGAAAAATATATTTCGTTAATGTCAACAACAATACATTTCCTTGAGACAACATTGTCTCGTTATACCAAAGGTATTAAACTTAAGGAGAGTCATTAAAATAAACTTCTGTGCTGTGGCCGGGATTCGAAGCTGGGCCCTCCTACTTACTAGATAAGCACTTCAGACCTCTCAGCTAACAAAGCATTGCAGACAAAGGGACTACACGGACTAAGTATGTGGTGTGGAGGGAGACGTGCTTTAAGACAGTTTGTGTAGTCGCTGTATTAGCTGAGCGGTCTAAAGCCCCTACCTAATAAGTGGGAGGTCACGGGTTCGAATCCCGACCACAGCACAAGTTTTAATTCAATACCTCTCCTTATGTTTAATACATTTAGTTAATGATTCAAAACAGTACCTTTTTGGTATAAAATGGTGTACTTACAGCACTTGCTACTCCAGCAAGCAGGTCGAAATGGTTTTGTACATATGAAAAATTCTAACTTCTTTTTGGAAACAAAAACGTGTAAATTTTTTACGTCATCCATTAATGATGCCTTGTGAAAAAGGCGAAACGCGTATGGGTGAACTGTAGAAATAAAAAACACTTCATTTACAGTAGCAGGAGGCGTTTTCTTCTAAGTACTACTGTGAAACTACAGCTCTTGCTAAAATGGCGACTACAAGCAACGTATAATTCTTTACTTATGAATCCGCTTTCTTAGGATTACTTTAGTTGAAAGCAGAACTTCTTTAGGGTATGTTTACAACAATTCTTCTTGTCATGAAATATTTAAATAGCGCCTGTGTTTATTGTATGTTAATGGGTCAAAGTAGCACAAGTTTATGAGGGCTGATGATCTGTGTTGCGAGTAGGAAAGTGGAGAAAAGCTGAATGAGGGATCCACGCAACAATATATGCAAAAAATTCAAACAGTGCCAACTAAAACAACCAACAAAACTCAATGTCCCAAAAGGATGATCAAGGCCACGACCCCGACGGCACTGGAGAAAATCAACATAATTTTTTATTCCTACGGATTCCTAAGAAATCGACAATGCTCTCGTGAGGGTGTTCTTCCGAATTAAACAGTTGCAGTGATTCTAAAGAAAAGTCTCACTCTCAATGTCTTGGAAATCACTTTTTGAGCTTCAAATGTTTCCTTTCAGGTGGAACAAAGAAGTTTTGATTAATTTTTTGTGGATGTAATGACCCCTATCAAAGAATGACGGAATTCCACTCAGTGGAGGACTTTTAAACAGCTCTCGGTCAATGCCTCTAGTGCCTCTAGAGCTGGGCTACGGGAAAGATTTACATGAAAAAGCACGGTGCTTAGATGAATATGAAGCAGTAATGTCAAGGAACACTTTGCTGGCAGCAATATCTCAAGTACCGTTTATTTAAAGAAATCGTGGAGAACGGTGGAACATTTGTGGAGTTCATAAGATCTGAAGCATCACCTCAAGTAATTCTGTGTCTAACGGAATTAATTTTAGGAAAATTGGTTCATAAAAAAAGAAAATATGGCTGTAGTGAAATTGGTTATCAAGTTCCTGTTTCTGCTGCATATTATATAAAACAACTGAACAGTTAGCACTGAATCTTTGCTTTCAGAGTTCCTTAACCACTATTGCTAACTCATTGTAAAAAGCGTTTTTCCAGAAAGTAATTGTCTCAGGTAAGTTGCGCAGTTTTGCAAATGGTATTAATTTTGTACAATAATGAATATTATAAAAAATTTACACCTCTTTCATAATGATAAATTTACAAGCAACTACATGTAAACAAAATACCGGTGCACACTTGCAAATCAACAAGTAAAATATACTCAGGTTGTTGTGATCTTCAGTCCGGAGACTTGTTTGATGCTCTTTCCTGAACAAGCCAATTCGTCTCCTAAAATGAACGGCAACCCAAATCCATTACTCTATTCATCTCTTGGCCTTCCATTACGATTTTTATTCCACAGATTTCCCTTCAATGCTAAACTCAGGATTACTTGATGTCTAAGAATGTGTTATACCAAATGTTCCCTTCTTTTAGTCGAGGTATGCCATAAATTCCTTTCCTCCCCAATTGTTTTCATACCTCCTCATTAGTTACGCGATCTACCAAAATACTCTTCAGCGTTCTTCTGTAAACCGCATTTCAAAAGCCTCTGTTCCCTTCTGTCTGAACTAATGTCCTTCTCTCATCCGCGTTCAAGGTAACACTCCACACTAATGCCTTCAGAAAGACTTCATTACGTTTAAATTAATAACAGATGTTGAGAAATTTCTCTTTTTCATAAACGTTCTCCCTTCCATTGCCATTCTTCCTCTTACATCGTCTGTATTGCGACCGTCATATGTTACTGTACTGCGCAAGTTACTAAACTCATCTATCACTTTTATTGCTTCGTCACCTAATCTAATTCCAAATATCAACAAATAATACAATTCCTTGATACAACATTGTCTCGTTATACCAAAGGTATTAAACATAAAGAGAAGCATTCAATTAAGATGTATGCTGTGGCCGGGATTCGAACCCGGGACCTCCTACTTACTTATCCTGGCCATAAATTTTAGTTCAATGCCGCTCCTTATGTCTAATCTAATTTCTTCAGCATCGCCTGATTTTATTAAAAAGCATTTCATTACGCTTATTTCTTCTTGTTAACGTTCATCTTACACTCTCCTTGCGATACTTCATTCCGGTCAGTTGCTCTTCCAATACGTATTCCTACATTTCTAAAAAAATGTTCACATCTTAGTAGAACTTATGGGACTTAACTACAGGGTCATCAGTCCCTAAGCTTACAAACTACTTATGAACTAGCTAACACTAAAGAAGGCACAAATATCCATGCCCGAGGGGGGAGTCGAACCTTCGACCGTAGTGGCCGTGCAGACCGTGACTGAGGCGCCTCAGTCCCCTCGGCCACCGCGGCCGGTAGCCCTACATTTCTCCTATTAAGTTATTCATTAGCGGTCAGTTTCTAGCTGCTTTTACAACCTTATGTAAGTAATTCGTGTTAAAATTTTGAAACGATGACTAATTAATCTGATGGTTCTACAGTTTGCACCCTGTCTGCGCCTGCTTTCTACGGAATGGCAATTATTGCACTTTTTTTTTAATGTGAGGTCTTTTGCTTGCCTCATACATCTTACGCAACAGGTGCAATAGTTTTTACAGCCGGTGGAAGGAAGGAGGAAGGAATCTTACGTTTTAACGTCCCGTCCACAGCGTGGTCATTAGAGACGGAGCTAACGCTCGGATTTTTGGGTAAGGATGAGGGAAGGAAATCGGCCGTGCCCTCTGAAAGGAGCCATCCCGGCATTTGCCTAGAGTGATTTAGGAAAATCACGGAAAACCTATATCTGGATGGCCGGAGGTGGATTTCAACCACCATCCTTCCGAATACGAGTCCAGTGCGTTACCACTGCAGCACCTCTCTCTGTTTCCAGCCGCGGTGGAATAGTCGTACACACTGAGGCGCCGTGATGCGGCGCGCGCGGCAGTTCGCCGTAGGGGGTTCGAGTCCTCCCTGGGGCATGGGTGTTTGTGTTGTCCTTAGCTTTAACTTAGTTTAAGCACTTTGTAAGCTAGGGTCTAATAACCAAGCAGTTCCATAGATTTACAAACATGTGAACATTTTTTTTAGTTTTGCTATGACTGGCCCTCCCAAGGGCTTCAGTTGGTCTGAAAGTCTGGCGTCTAATCCTAGGGCCTTGTTCCGACTTAGGTCATTCAGTGCCCTGACAAATCCTTAGTGTAGTATGTTCATATTCACCTACTTCCTTTTATTTTATTTTATTTCATTTTTTTTTTCATGGTACTTAACTACGGGGTCATCAGTCCCTAAACTTACAAACTACTTATCAACTAGCTTATCCTAAGGACGACACAAATATCCATGCCCGAGGGGGGATTCGAACCCCCGACCGTAGTGGCCGTGCAGACCGTGACTGGAGCGCCTCAGTCCCCTCGGCCACCGCGGCCGGCACCTACTTCCTCTTCCGTTCCTACAATATTGCCTCGAAGTTCGTTTTCTTTGTAGAGACCCTCTAACAGGGTATTCCAAACCACCCGTCCATTCCTTACAAACTCTTGGGAGTCTTATGACATGTAAAATGCAACACGTTCAAGCAATAAGTATGCTACGCCGGATCGAATGTTGGCATTTTCCATTTCCGTTTCCACCGGAAGTGGTTTTTCTTCTTTCTTTTTTTATGGAATGGCATACTTTTTCTCATTTATTTCGATTCGATACCGAAAATGGGGAATGTTTTGTTCGAAAATAACTTTAGTCACTCTCCACTTACAAATCCGTATCGAACTGTAGATGTTTCCTTAGAAGTCACACGAGAAGACGAAGCACAGTACCAGAAGGAACGTGAACGACGTTGTTCCTGTTGTAATGACGTGTTCAATAAATGGCCTTCGACATTATCTATTTCAGTCCATCTTAAGGTGTGCGTTTATTTATCCGTACACTACTTAGAAGTCGCATGGGTCCATATCAGTGCAAGATCGATTGCTTTGCGTTTCAAGGTTCTAATGGATACACCTTATGTTCCTTAATGATATATTATTAGTAGTGTTTAACTTTTCGGGTTTTAGTACCTAACCGCATCAAGTAATCTATGCATACCTCTTTCCTTATGGGCCATCACATTATATAAGGCGCTTTGGAGTGGAAACAGCCGGCCGCGGTGGCCGAGGGGACTGAGGCGCTTCCGTCACGGTCTGCACGGCCACTACGGTCGGGGGTTCGAATCCCCCCTCGGGCATGGATACTTGTGCCGTCCTTAGTATTAGCTAGTTCATATGTAGTTTGTAAGTTTAGGGACTGATGACCCGTAGTTAAGTCCCATAAACTATACAAACATTTGAACATTTTTATACAAACATTTGAACTTTTTGGAGTGAAAACGAAACATTCCCCAGTGTCGGCCATTTTAAAAATTCGACTTCAGTTCTGAACAGCCCATTTTCGATGGGATTCGGAAATTGCAAATGGCACCAATCGGTGTGGTACAATTAGTACTGCATTTTAGGTTTCATACGATTCCCTCGGTGTCAGTAAGGGTGGACGGGTCGTCTGAGACACCCTGTGTACTCTCTCCACCTGTCAACTTTCCCTTCTTTGTTCGGAACTGGTTTCCATTTGAGTTCTTGATATTAATATAACTGTTTTTCTTTTCTCTTTTATTTTCCAGTAGGGGGTATCTATTTTCTCCCTAATTGTACATTCTTCTGAAAACTTGAATTTGCCTTCTAGCCACTTCGTCTTAGTCATTTTCCACTTCCTGTCAATTTCATTTCTTTGTACTCCATTTCCCGGCTTCATGGTGTCTGTTCATTTCGGACATGTCCAAACGAACAGACACCATTAGTTAACAGTTGTTGTTGTTATGGTCTTCAGTCCGGAGACTGGTTTGATGCAGCTCTCCACCCTACTCTATCCTGAGCAAGCCTTTTCTTCTCCTCATAAGAACGGCAACCCACATCCACTTGAATCTGCTTACTATACGTATCTCTTGCCTCCCTCTGCGATTTTTACCCCACACACTTCCCTCAAATGCTAAATTTACGATTCCTCGATGTCTAAGAATGTGTCCTACCAAGCTATCCCTTCTTTTAGTTAGGGTATGCCAAAAATTCCTTTTCTCGCCAATTCTGTTCAGTACCTCTTCATTAGTTATGTGATCTACCCACCTAATCTTCAGCAATCTTCTGTAACACCACATTTCAAAAGCCTCTATTCTCTTCCTGTCCACACTGCTTATCGTCCATGTTTCACTCCCATACAAGGCAACACTCCACACAAATGCCTTCAGAAAAGACTTCCTTACTCTTAAATTAATATTCGATGTTAGCAAATTTCTCTTTTTCAAAAATTATTTTGTTCCCATTGCCATTCTGAATTTTATATCCTCTGTACTGCGGCCATCGCATGTTATTTTACTACCCAAGTAACAAAACACATCTACCACCTTCATTGTTTCGTTACCTAATCTAATTCCTTCAGCATCGCCTGATTTTCTAAGATCGCATTCCATTATTTTTGTTTTGCTCTTGTTAATGTTCATTTTGTACGCTCTCTTCAACACACTGTCCATTCCATTCAACTGCTCTTCCAGGTCGTTCGCTGTCTCTGACAGAATTACAATGTCATCCGCAAAACGCAATGTTTTTATTTCCTCCCCCTGAACCTTAATCCCTATTCCAAAATTTTCCTTGCTTTCCTTCACCGCCTGCTTAATGCACAAATTGAATAACATCGGAGAAAGGCTACAACCCTGTCTTACTCCCTTCCCAACTGATGCTTCCCTTTCATGCCCTTCGAGTCTAATAACTGCGGTCTGGCTTTTGTACAAGTTGTAGATAACTCTCCTTTCCCTGTATTTTACCCCTGATGACTTCAGAATTTGAAAGAGTGTAGTCCAGTCAACATTGTCAAACGCTTTCTCCAAATCTACAAAGGCTAAAAATGTAGGTTTGCCTTTCCTTAATCTATCTTCTAAGATAAGACGTAAGGTAAGTATTGCCTCCCGGGTTCCTACGTTCCTCCTGAATCCAAACTGATCTTCCCCTAGGTCAGCTTCTACCAGGTTTTCCATTCTCTTGTAGATAATTCGTGTTAAAATTTTGCAACCATGACTTATCAAACTGATGGTTCTGTAATTTTCACACCTGTCTGCACCTGATGTCTTTGGAATGGGGATTACTACATTTTTCTTAAAGTTTGAGGGTATATCTCCTATCTAATACATCCTACACACCAGTTCAAATAGTTTTGTCATGGCTGGCTCTCCCACAGACTTTAGTAGCTCTGAGGATATGTCATATTCTCCTGGGGCCTTGTTCCGACCTAGGTCTTTCAGGGCTCTGTCAAATTCATCTCTCAGTATAGTATCTCCTATTTCATCTTGATCTACTTCCTATTCCCTTTCTACAACATCGTCGCTAAGTTCATTTCCTTTGTAGAGCTAACATCCGAAAAGTCACAAACTCGAAATATTGAAACATTTAGAGCGTGTTGGGGGGTAGGAATAAATCCAACGACAAAGTTCAAAATCTGTACTGCAGCGAGATTCGAACCCGGATTTCACGCTTTGGGCCAGCGGTCACCTTAACCACATTTATAACTTTTTTTAATTGTTTCTAAAAAATAAAATAAAAAATGACTCCTGAGGTATTTTTAGTCATTTTTACGTGAGGAAATCTTGAATTTATTTAATTACTAGATGACCCGGTGGACTTCGTATCACTTACCTCTTAATATAAACCATATTAATTTAAATTTTATCTATTTTAGAGCCGTTAGCTTTATAAATGCCATCAGATAGTCTAAGTATCGGTGAACGTCAAATATGCAAAATCTTATCCCAATCGTACGAATGATATTGATATCCCAAAGAAAAGACCTCTTTCAGTTTTCCACAAATTTTACTATTTACTGGTCAACTATTCCAAACTTTTACTTCACTCAGGCCTTCCTCTCGCTTTGAACGTCGAATGTGCAAAACTTTATCTCAATCAGATAAATGGTATTGATATTTGATAGAAAAATCTCTTTCTATTTCTTTTTAATTTTCCGGAAAACTTTCGCTAATTTTTAATTCATAAGAATGTTACTCTTGCTTTGAACGACAAATATGCAAAATTTTATCTCAAACAGACGAATGATATTGATATCCTATTCAAAATGACTCTTTTAGTTTTTCTCAAATTTTCCAATTTTCCGGTAGATTTTACAAAAAATTTATTTCATACAAACCTTGTCCCGTCAAGCCGTACTCAAGTGATGTTTTTACAACAATGTGGCAATTGATTTTCATTCATAGGAAAAAATCTCTTTTGTTTTTCCTAAATTTTCCTACTTTCTGGGCGACTTTTCAAAATTTTATTTGATGCGAACCTTCCTCTTGCTTTCAACATGAAATGTACAAAACTTTATCGCAAATGGACGAACGGTATTGATAGCTCACTGGAAAAAGCTGTTTCAGTTTTTCCCGATTTTCCTCTTTTCCGGACAACGTTTCCATATTTTATCACCGTTTAAACCTTCCCTGGTCTGACACGAATAATTCAAGACTAAAATTAGCCAAATCGATTCAGCCGTTCTCGAGTTTTAGCGAGACTAACGAACGGCAATTCATTTATTTATATATATAGATTTTGGTTGTCCTCCAGGTAGTTGGATTCACGTGGCCAACACATTGTGTTGTCTTTGCAGCATTTTTGGGAAATGGAATGAAGGGAAAAATCAAAAATATAGATAAATAATCAGGAACATAATATACCGAACTTAATATATGCTTCTGGAAAGACGACAGAAGAATGATGTTCTCTTCAGGTATCAGAAAAGAAACATTCTTCGGGTCCAACTCTCCGCAACGGGGACTCAGGTATGTCTTCATGTCTTCGCGTAGGCTATCCAGGCACGCTTCCCTTCCAACCAAAATTCTTAACTTGTAGCCCCCTGCCCATTCATTGCTCTTTGTAGCAGCTTATCCTGGATTCCTGCAAGGGATCGAACGTTTGAATGCGTACGCATTGATATTGTCACTGTCTGTTATGGACATATTTACTATTATTAATATGTTGTCTGTTCTTTTCGGACATTTCCGAAAATGAGTTAACAAGGTTTCTTTCTTTCTTTTTAATTCCGAGCGGGGTCGCACATCATCAATTACAACAGTTTACACCCATCTAGACGTATATAAAGTAAATTAGTTTGAAAGTAACTTATAAAATCTGTATTGGTATTTAAGTGGTACCCCAAAAGTGAGCGTGTGTGAAATGTCGCATTACAAATTTAATAATTTATCAGGCACTTCGGACAAAGAAGAAAACACTGAATCTTTGGAATACAATTATCCATGATTCCTAGCAATAAACAAACAATAACTTTATACAGCACATTTCTATCAGTTTCACGAATATTCCCTTCCGCCGGCAATCTAAAACGGGCGTGTGATGAGCTGAACAAACATACAAGGTCTGAGATCAAAGGAAACGTTTCACTGGGCAAAATACGAGTAAGAGTGATAGACACACACACACACACACAGAGAGCGAGAGAGAGAGAGAGAGAGAGAGAGAGAGAGAGAGAGAGAGGGTAGACGTGTATAAATATAATAATCTCTTCCGGAATCAGTTAACAAGTAATGTAAATTGAGCGATGATTATATGCTTGTATGAGTCAAGATACATTTCTTTCTTTTATGTGATTTATCTGGTTACTTTATTATAGAACTGGGTCCCTGGCATCGATGGTACCAACCTACATCGATTTGCAAATGGCAGTGAATTAATCTCACAGGAACGTGCTCTTTCGACCACAATACCATATCAGATCCTACAACTGTATTATGTAGCTAAGTGAGAAGCCATTGACACAAATGTTTGGCATTCGAAGGTCAAATGACGTTCCATTAGGGTCCATTGCCGCTATTTACAGAAGCTTTTCGGTTCGCGGAATAGAGTTAATATGCGTTTCACGGGTCAAACGCACTCTCAATGTCATTCTCTACCATTGCCTCCCAATTGCATTGTCTGTCGTGCGAGAATTGTCGCATGAAAGACAAGTAACTGAACGGCAATCGTTAATTTTAGCTATTCACCTTAAACAACCAATGATCAAAATGCAGTTTTTGAATAGTGTTTCGAGGTAGTTATTCAGTTTGTCAAGAAATCATGTGATTTCTTTTGTCCACGGGTTGCTTAGTAATACACTTTCGCTGCGCTACAGACTATACCTGGATAGCTTCATACAGTGTCAGTAAATTGCAATTACATTTTATCCTCTTTAGTAGAACGATTTGGAATTCCGGACCACATGCTGTTGTCAACGTGACAATATTCTCCACAGCAATGCTCAAATTCAAGCAACATGATTTACCTCTAATATCTTTAATTATGTATGATTATTTATTGTACGATTTGGGTGTAATTTGCGTAAATATTGTGTGGCATGAGCGGTCAAACTTATGAAAACTGGTTTGGCTATTTAATATTTGTGGTTTCATTTAATCCTAATCAAGTCCTTTTTGTAATTATATAATGTTATATTAGTAAGAAAGTGGTTTCAGATGATGATTTTTTACTTAACGGAATATGTTATTTTAAGAAGTATTCGATTTTGGAAGGGATGGCAATCAGCCAGTGAAATAGCACTCAAGGGACAAAATTGGTGAGGTCTGTGCGTTTGGGAGAGAGGAGGGGAGCAAATTGGTAAGCGGAAAAGAGGACTCCGTGTCTAGTCCTGGGTGACAGGAGTCATTTGATCGGGTCACTTCTCAGGACTCTAAATTTGGTGAGAACAAGTGAAAGTCATTGCAGCTGATACGTGTTTATGTTTTTACACAAAAACTTACTAGAGTTTAATTGGTGTTCGTGAAACTATTTTGAACTGTTCACAATATCATGTTTAGTGCTCGTGAAATGTATAGTGTTTGTGTGTTTCTTAAAGTTATTATTCCTTAAGTCATATTAAATGGAAACTGCTTCAGCTGTATGGTATTATTTTACTCAACCAACTAGTGTCGTGGCATTAGAGCCACACCATCAGGGTTATCTGTATACAAAACAAGAGCAAATACCAGTAACAATCGCGTTATGCTATTTTACATTGGGATTATAGATAGGAAAACTGTAGGTGAAAGTACTCACTAGTTATTTCATATTTTTCTCTCAGTGACACTAGACGACCCAACTTTCTCTGGTCCTATAACATAAAATAATAAATGAATTGGATTGCCCGAATTGAAACGAACCGGTGGCGTTGCGCTGGGGCCCACCGTCTTCAACTGTGTCGTGACAGAGCTGGTAGGTACGTCAGAAGTGCGCATGCGCGAAAATCAAATTGAGCGTCATACTATTTATGGATCATATATTGAAAACAATAGACTGGTAGTGTGAAATAAATTTGGTGAAACATGAAAGCAGTATCTCACACGACATAGTTGTTTTGGCAGATTTGATTTCAAAATTTCATCAGAGGTGTAATGGTTATGGTGTGAAGATCAGCTTCTCCAAAGCAAAAGTATTGTCTATGGGCAAGATATTTAAGTAGATTGAGTGCCAAATACAAGGAACAAAGTTTGTACAGGTGGAACAGTTTCAGGTACAGGATGTATTTCCTCACAGAATGGAAATACAGTGAAAAATCTAGAATTCAGGTGTAGCAAAGCTAATGCAGTCATTACTTAGCTACGTTCTACTCTCTTTTGCAAGACGGAAGTGAGTACCAAAACCTAGATAGCAAAGCATCGTTCTATCTTCGATCATCTCTTGTGTGTGGAACTGAAAGATTGGTGAATACAAGTTACCTTACTAATAACGTTGAGGTTGCGTATATGAAAGTAGCAAGAATGATTGCAGGCAATGACAGAGCGATCAGGCTCAGAGAGTGGGGATATGTTATCCACATGGGAGAAGCAAGGTTACCTACAAAACTCAGAGGTTCAGCAGTAGAGGGTAGCAAGAGTCGAGGTACATCAAAGAGAAAGGGATTCAGTCTAGTAGTAACAGGCTTATCAGACGAGGCATCAGTGTTACCAATGAAGTGGAACAAAGTAATTTTATTAGAACTTTGCTCCAAACGCCAACAAGGTGGAGGCTACCTTACAAGAGACTTCAATAGCAGTGTACAGTTTTCGTCCAATCTGGATGACATTTTGCACAAGAGGAATGTTATTGTCTACATATCGTAATATATTGACACACGAAAAAGGTATTTCTCATAATAGTTTAGCATTTGAAGTAAGACTTAGAAGTGAATTATGATCTTTAAGCAAAGTCGCGCTGTATAGTCAATTTTAATAAAAGTAAAGCTTTTCTCCGACTTACCTATTGCATCTTCTTCATTTAGATGTGGATCTGTTCCTGAAAAACGTTTTCAGGTTTTACATATAGTGATCGTCAGAGTTGTGAAATAATATGCGTACCATTCAGTTCAGGATGAACATAAATTTCCGTTTTCATAAACTATTTGTTTTAAATTACGGATTCTTTAACATTCAGATACGCACCGCTGCATCTACGTAGATACTTTGCTACTCACATTGAAGTGCATGGCAGAGGGTTCATCGAACCGATTTTATTATATTTCTCTACAGTTACAAACGCCAACACCTCGCGGAAAAAAGAAACGCCTTAGTCTTTCTGTTTGCGATTTGAGTTCTCTGATTTTATTATGATGATCATGTCTCTCTTTGTGGGTGGGCAATAACAAAATATATTCGCATTCGGAAGAGAAGCCGGCCGCGGTGGCCGAGGGGATTGAGGCGCTCCAGTGATGATCCGCACGGCCACTACGGTCGGGGGTTCGAATCCCCCCCCCCCTCGGGCATGGATATTTGTGCCGTCCTTAGTTGTAAGTAGTTCATAAGTAGTTTGTAAGTTTAGGGACTGATGACCCCGTAGTTAAGTCCCATAGACTCTACAAACAAACAATCAAATCGGAAGAGAAAGTTGGTGAAAGAAATTTCGAAATTTTGCCGCAACGAATAACGCCTTTCATTTATTTATTTTAACATCTAATCCAGCATCATTTTCATGACGCCGTCGCCCTCCTATATCGTCATAATACAAAATGAAATATCTCCATACTTTCTCTACATCGTCCGTCAGTTCAACCTGCTATAGATCCCACAATGCGCAGTAATAGTCCAATATAGGACGCACTACTGTAGGTTGTTACTTTAGTAGAACTGTTGCGTCAGTCTTCTAAGTGTTGTGCAAATGAAATGTACCCTTTAGCTCACTTTCCAACTTAAGTTATTCATAATTGTTATTCTTAGATATTTAGTTAAATTGACTTACTTGTTGTGAAGTCTAACGGATTTCTTTCAATGGACATGCGGATGTCTTCACACTTATCACTATAAATGGTCTATTGCCAATTTTGTGCACCATGCAGATATCTTATATAAATCATTTTGCAGCTGCTTTTAATCTTATGGTGACTTTACTAACCAATAAATGACAGTATCATCCACGAACATTCTAAGATAGCTACTCAGATTGTCTCCTAAACCTTTTATAAAAATAAGGAAGATTAGGGGCCCTATAACATTTCCCTGTGGTACGCCAGATGTCACATCTGTCCTACGCTATTACTTACCGTCAATTACAACGTATTGTGTCCTTTATGACAGGAAATCACGAACCCAATCGTACAACTGGGGCGATATTCCATAAGCATGAAATTTGATTAGAAGACGCTTGTGACGTACAGTGTCAAAAGCCTTCCGGAAATCCAGGAAAATGGAATGGATTCAAGATCTATAGTCAATGGTACTCATCACTTAATCTGAATAAAGAGCTAGCTGTGTTTCATAAGCTCGATACTTTCTGAATCCGTGTTGATGATGGGTGAAGAGGTCGTTCTCCTCGACGTAATTCATAATAGTTGAGGAAAGTAAATGTACTAAAATCGTGCTACAAACCGACGTCAATGATATAGACCTGTAATTTTGCGGATTACTCCTATTGCCTTTCTTGAATACAGGAGTGACCTGTGCTACTTTTCCGTCTTTGGGTACGAAACGTTCGCTGAGAGAACGGTTGTATATTTCAGCTATGTATGGGGCTATTGCATCAGCATATTCTGAAAGGAATCTAATAATAATCGGGAATGGGAGACTTCCTTTTGTTAAGTGATTTACTACTCCGTGGCCATCTACTTCTAAATTACGCATGCTGGAAGCTGTTTCTGTTTAATCCGATTCGAAAACTATCATCTTTTGCAGCTCTTATGATGCACGGCCGCTATGGTCGGGGGTTCGAATCTTCCCTCGGGCATGGATGTTTGTGTCGTCTTTAGTATAATGTAGTTCTAGGGACTGTTGACCCTGCAGTTAAGTCCCTTAAGCTTAACAAACATTTGAACATTTTGAAGCTCTTATGAAACATATGAAATTTTGCAACCAATCACTGTAAAGGACTCCACCGCTCTAGCTATTATAAGAAGACCTGTAATCTGCACCAACAGGTCCGTTTCAGCTCAAGGCGGGTGTCATTCTTTCCCTAGGGAAAACAACAAGAGGAACATAAATTCCCGAAGAGCTGAATGCACAAATAACTATCTCATTTTACCACTTTCCAAAGAAATGGGAGACCCATACTGTTTGGTTTCTTTGGACCTAAGCTGTTTTGGTGGTTTCTGGACTGTAGTAAATACTAGTTTCGTCTGTGTTAAACGATCAGTTTTCTTTCAATTTATAATTTGCAACAACGTATTCCATATATTCAAAATAGATAACTATAGATTCTTTACAGAAAGCTGTTATTCTGTTTACAGTAGATCCTCCTGGTTTCCTTAAGAAAATTTCTGGATCACGCTTAACCCGCGGTCGCTCGCATATATTGTTGTCGCGCAATAACTCCCGTGTTAGATTTTGTCTAACAATGAGATCTAGCACCTTTTTATCTCTTTGTGCCAGACAAAGACACGTTTATACAATAAATCATTTCTTTATTATTATCAAAGCATTATAAATTAGTATAAACATGGTATTGAAAATGTAATTTGACGAATTTGTGGATGTTTGCAAGAAGAGCTATAGTGCCGAAGCACTGACAACGATAGACGAGATGTTAGAACCATTCCGTGGGCGTTTCAAGTTCAGGCAGTATATAGCAAACACCCTTGGAAAATATGGCATTAAGCTATATGCGCTTTGTGATGCCAGAACCTTTTATATGCTAAATATGGAAGTATATGCAGGCAAACAGGCTACTGGGTCATATCAAGTAGCAAATGATGTAGAGCATGTGGTGATACGATTGATTAGACCGATTGACAAAACAGGCAGAAACGTGACGATGGACAATTATTTAACATGTATACCACTGGGTAACAAAGTGCACGCCAATCATCGATTCACATTAGTAGATATTCTACGAAAGAATAAAAGAGAAATTCCGCCGGAACTTCTGGACGTAAAATATAGGCAACTAAACAGCAGCATTTGGAGAAAAACCAAGCAACAACTGCTTAATTTCCTCATACGTCTGAAAAAATAAACAGAAAAAGAATGTTCCAGTGTTATCCACGATGCACAGCGACGATTAGGTAGACGCTGACAGTGACGAAGCGAACAAATTAGAAGCAATTATACTCCACAATCTCAAAAAAGGAGGTGTAGATGCTGTCGACCGTTATAAATCAGAATATTGCGTTTCAAGAAGAAACCGCTGGCCCCTTACACTGTTTTTCAGTTTTGTATACTAAAATATCCGACAGAGAATGTCATGTACTCTGAATAGCAATTGCTTCATTCAATTAGTAAAACTCAATAAGAATACTTACTTTGCACATAAAAGACGTAACATATTCTGAACACTTTCAGGAAAGAACAAACGAATACAGCCGCATGTTATAAGAACAAGAAACAGACTAAAAGTGAAGCAAGACGGTTTTCCACGAAAGGAGAAGTAATTCCTTTGTTAAAACTCCCGTGTTAGAAAAAATCTAACTCTGCGCACCACTTCAAATAATGCCACAACTAGCAAGCTATTGTTGAAATTTGACTGTCGAGTCACAGATTAATTGAATCACGAGATATGAAAGAACGCATTTCTAGAAGGTCAGTTCATTAGCTTTGAAATGTGATGGAATATTCAACTAAAAACATAATTGTTAGATTTTTTTCTAACCACGCGAGTGATTGCGGGTTAAGATATTGAGCAATTCTACTTTAGCAGCACTCAGTGGCGGCGACGACGGCCTCGCGCCTGTGGGGGCCTCGCAAAACATTGTTAAAATTTTAGTCTTTTTGTTTATTTTTTTATATTTGATGTTCAACGGCGCTTTCCAACTGCTAGGTTATGTAACGACGACCTACATCTAATTTACACTAGCTTAACCGAAGGACGAATGCAACATCCGTACCCAAGGGTGGGGTTCGACGTAGTGATGGGACAACCGACTGTTTTTAACAACCGATTGGTCAATCGGTTGTTTTTTCGTTCAGTCGGTTTTTTCAGTCGAATGAAACAACCGAATGAAAATAGTCTCTGTGGCTGTATGAATGTTTTCACTCACTGGTGGGGTTTGAGTGGTTTCAGTCGATGCGAAACAATCGAATGAAACCAGTCTCTGTCGGTTGCAGCCGCTATATGAATGTTTTCACTCATTCAGTGGGTTTGAGTGGTTTCAGTCGATGCGGGAGCACCGAATGAAACAAGTCTCTGTCCTTTATATGAATGTTCTCGGCACTGAGTGGTTTCACTTGATGCGATACAACCGACTGGAAAAAGTCTTTGTCGGTTTCTGCAGTTATATGGATGTTTTTATTAATTCATCGACTTTGTGTGACTTTATTTGCATACTCCTTCAGCCTTTTCGGGTATAAATGAACCGTGATTCAGCATGAAACATTCTTAAAGACAAATTTTAAGAATATAGCAGTGTGTCCGTGTGTCTGTTTCTATCGCATGCAAATCTGCAGTTTTGTTCCAATCTTGATGAAATTTTGCACACTTGACCTTCAAAGCAAGAGAAACGTCACTCCCTGCATCAAATTTAATTCGGTGCATGGCGGAGGGTACTTTACATACTAACTTCGACAAAAACCACAATTTGGCTGCGATCTTGATGAAATTTTGCACACTAGACCTTTAAAACAAGGCGAAGGTATCTGTGTACAATAAATTTCGTAGGTGCATGGCGGAGGGTACTTTACCTACTAACTTCAACAAATACCGTTTGTATTCGAATTTTAATGATATATTTCACTCTTCACCTTCAAAGAAAGAGAATGGTCACCGTCTACATCTACTTAAGTTCGATGCATGAGAGAAGGTATTCCAGATTTCGACGCCAATATAGTTTTTTCCGATCCTGATGAAATTTAGCACACTTGACTTTCAAAACAAGTGGCATCTAAGATTTTGTATGGTACATGGCGAGGGATGGAATAAACCTGCACACCTTTTCACCGATAACCACAGAAATATCTGTGACAAGAGTGAATAATTATGAAACTTGAGATTAATGTTTTCATACACCGTTGACGAATACAGACGCGCTGAAGGAAATTTACAGCACTGATAAATGTTGTATGTCTTCTCGTACTCCTTCAAATTAGATGGAATTAACAAAAATATTTTTATAAGAAACATTTTTATACAAAATACTTTAATAAACTTTTTTTTACAATATCTAATGTTTTAGTGATCTTCGAATTTGGATCTAGCAAATATGCTCAAAGTTAAAATACTTAACTCTGTCCTACTAGTACCTTAGATATGTATGAACAATAAGCCGCAAACCGCACGTTTCTACCTGTTCCCACTTCGGAGATACAGTATGCGAGATTAAACTTGTAGCGATCATTTTGGAACACCCTGTAGTTTCGACGCTTCTTTATTGAGACAGTAAGTAACCGACAACAATCGGCGATGGGACGCCCCGCGACGCCGCCAGACACTGTTGTGTGGAGTTTGGCGCGCGCCTGCTGGCGCTGTCAGCAGTGAAAACGCAAGCGAGGCAGCACCCCCTCTCGAGTCCCCGCTCCCCGCGAAAAACGTACTGCCTCTTTTCACTTTAAAAGAAAGAATGATAATTTAGTCAATGTACAAAACTGCAAAAGTGTCGCATGTTTTCATTCGGTTGTTCCCACAGACTACTTTCATTCGAAAAAAAAAATAAAGTAAAACTACGACCGACTGACTCATTCGGTTGCTCCCACTGACTGGTTTCACTCAAAAGAACTAATGAAAAGGCCAACGTAATGTGTAAATTTTTTCATTCGGTTGGCCCCATCGACTGATTTAACTCAAAAGAAAAGGAATGAGTGGTCCAACCGACTGCGTCGATTTTTTCATTCGGTTGATACCACCGACTGGTTTAACTCAAAAGAACGAATGAAAAGTCCAACCGACTGAATCGGTTGTTTCATTCGGTTGATCCCACCGACTGGTTTCACTCAGAAGAACGAATGAATAATTCAACCGATACGAGAAACTACAACCGAATGATCGATTTTTTTCCAACAACCGAATGAATCGATTGTTTTCATTCGATTGTTCCCATCACTAGTTCGACCGCCGACGAGCGCCATTTCGCTCACCGTGGTATGACGCCTTAGAGCGCTCGGCCATTCCCGGCCGACAGGTTCCAGTGAGCCAGACTTGGCCTCACTGCATCCCGATGCACGGCCTCCCATGTGAAAGAGGCCTAACCTACTCTCCGTATTAATTTCCGTATGAGTGCGGCAGTGATGCAATTTTAAGTTAAATACTTGCAAATAAATTTCTTCAGTACAGTTTAAAGAACGATTTGGAACAAGTATATCCAAATGTTTATAAAACAATCAGAATGTTCAAAATGTTTGTTAAGCTTATGGGACTTAACTACTGGGTCATCAGTCTCTTAACTTACAAACTACTTATCAACTACCTTTTACTAAGGACGGCACAAATATCCATGCCCGAGGGGGGATTCGAACCCCCGACCGTAGTGGCCGTGCAGACCGTGACTGGAGCGCCTCAGTCCCCTCGGCCGCCGCGGCCGGCAAACAATCAGAATCATGCTGTTCCAGTCAGGACAGCTTCGGCCGAGAGAAGCTTCACAAAGTTAAAATGGATTAAGACTTACTTGAAAAGCACAGTGAGCAAGAAAGACTATCCGAGTTGTCGCCGGCCGCGGTGGCCGAGGGGACTGAGGCGCTTCAGTCACGGTTTGCACGGCCACTACGGTCGGGGGTTCGAATCCCCCTCGGGCATGGATATTTGTGCCGTCCTATTTCGTAAGTAGTTCATAAGTAGTTTGTAAGTTTAGGGACTGATGACCCGTAGTTAAGTCCCATAAGCTTTACAAACATTTGAACATTTTTCCGCGTTGTCAGTACTATCAACTGAATCCAAAATCGCGGCTAGTATTAAGATGTGATCTTAAAAAAATTCATTGAGACGAAAAGTTGAAAAGTTTCTCTAATTTTTTTTTTTTTTAATTGTAATTTTTGTCGTTGCAATAATAGTCCTATATCATACTAACAGAATTTTAGTATAATGATTATTGATGTATAATTCAGCTCATTTGAAATTTTCTTCATTAATGAAAAAAATGAAAGGGGCCTCGCAAAGAAGAGTTCGCCGACGCCCAGTTTTCGTCTAGCGCCGCCACTGGCAGCACTGTCATCGGTTGCATCACCGTTTCTAACGTTCTTGCCTCTGGTTATTTTGTGACACGACTACATCTTTTGACGGTAACCCACTGGTTGAGAAACACTGTTCTACGGCATATACAACTGTCGCAGGGTAAGTACCTTGCGTAGCCGAGAAGTGGTGATACGGTTTCCATAACGTGGCCTCCCGAAGAGCTGAACGCACAAATAACATCTCATTTTTACCTCTTTCCAAAGAAATGGGAGACCCATACTCTTTGGTTCCTTTGGACCCTTAGCTGTTTTGGTGGTTTCTGGACTGTAGTTATACTAGTTTCGTCTGTGTTAAAAGATCTGTTTTCTTTGAATTTATAATTTGCAACAACGTATTCCGTATTATCAAAATAAATAACTATAGATTCTTTACGGAAAGCTGTTATTCTGTTTACAGTAGCTCCTCATGGTAGCCTTAAGAAAGTTTCTTGATCACGTTTAAGATATTGAGCAAGTCTGCTATAGCAGCACTGTCATCGGTTGCATCACCGTTTCTAACGTTCTTGCCTCTGGTTATTTTTTGACACGACTACTACATCTTTGGACGGCAACCCACGCAACAAGTCCGTTTTAGCTCAAGGCGGCTGTCATTCTTTCCCTAGGGAAAACAACAGGAGGAACATAAATTCCCGGAGAGCTGAACGCACAAATAACTATCTCATTTTTACCTGTTTCCACAGGAATGGGAGACCCATACTGTTTCTTTCCTTTGGGCCTAAGCTGTTTTGGTGGTTTTTGGACTGCAGTTATACTAGTTTCGTCTGGGTTTAAAAATCTGCTTTCTTTGAATTTATAATTTGCAACAACGTATTCCGTAAGATATTGAGCAATTCAGCTTTAGAAGCATTGTTATCGGTTGCATTATTTTATTTATTTATTTATTTATTATTTAACATGCCCCATTAGATAGTAATATTACATGTTTGATGGTTAGATTTAGGCGGTTACATCAAATTTTTTTGCAAACACAAGTACAGTATATAAGTTGACAGAGTTTACAAAGCAACAAACAATTTAATACATCAGGAAATCTTATTGAATTACAAAAATTGTAAAAGTCTGTAGTGAATTTATGTACTAAGTCATATTTACTGACGGGCCATCCTCCTCCTTTGGCAGCTATTTTTTTTTTCCTGAGATAGTCCCTCTCGTTCAATAAATTGCAGCAGTCGAAAAGCACGTGGTCAATATTTTGGACTTCTGTACTCCATGGCGATGTCGATTGTCGGTTTGGCGTCTTCGGTTTTGACCAGGTTATAATATTTGGCTATTTTCTGTATCTTAAGTGTTATGGGCATGAGACCTGATAAAACACAAAGTGCTTCGTTAGATGTCGTTCTGTAAGCTTTGACCATTTTTAAATTGATTAACCGTTGGACTCTATTAATTTTGGTACGGTTATATTGTCGCTCCAGTGCGTCTATTCACATCGGTGAGCCGTACGATAATATAGGCAGTATTGCTCCTTTATAAATAGTTTGCGGTGCTGTAGTCCGCAGATCCCAGTTGAGTCTAGCTGATCTGGAAAGAGCGTTAATCAAGACCGTGCATTTATCTGTAATATGTTCAACGTGTTTGTTGAATGTAAACTTACTGTCGATTATAACGCCCAGATATTTTAGATGGTCTACTTGTTGAAGCACTTTGTTATTAAGGTATATTGCGATTGTCGATCAGGCAAATTTCCTTTTCCTGGTGATAAGTATAGTTTTTGATTTCTGCTCGTTGAATTGGAGTTTATTATTACTGACCCAAGTCGATATTAATTGTATGTCTGTGTTAGAGATGTTCTCAGCGGCAAGAGGACAATCAGATCGTCGGCTAAGGCTATAACAAGAGAGTGTCCTGAGTAAGACAATTTAAGCAAGGAATCATATAATATATTCCAGAAACCTGGTCCGCAACAAGAACCTTGTGGGCATCCTTTGGTAGCAGATATTTCTATGAGAAAGTTGTTGACATTCAACGTTGCAGTTCTGGGTTGCATAATCATTTATAAAGTGCATGCCACTGGTTATTTTGTGACACGAATACTACATCTTTTGACGGCAACCCACTGGATGAGAAACACTGTTCTACGGCATATACGACTGTCGCAGGGTGAGTACTGTGCGTAGCCGAGAAGTGGTGATACGGTCTCCATAACGTGGCCTCCCGGCGGCCGCTTTGTCGGTCCGGCGTACCCATACGGCGGGCGCTCAGTGGCACAAAGCGTGTCCTCAAGACGGCTGCGAGATTATCGGCAGGCGGCGCCAGATACGGGATCAGCGGCGCAGCCAGCCGCGAGATTGGACGGCAGCGGGCGTCGGCGTCGGCGTCGGCGGCGTCGCGACGCACCGCTCTGAGCGATCAATTACGGCTGCGGCTTATCGCACCGCCCAGGTGTCAAAGGGCCCGACCCAAGCTGATAGCGGCGCGCCTCTGTCTGCATACCGTGCCACGTCCCAGTACAATGCCCCCGACAAACAGAGGTCGCCGCGTTCGTTTCCTGTCTACAGTAGTAGTCACAGCAAACTTCGTCTGGTTATCTACATCTACATGGGATACTCTGCAAATCACATACTGGCAGAGGGTTCATCGAACCACCATTATACTATTTATCTCCCTTTCCATTCTCGAATACCGTGCAGGAAGAAAGAAGACCTTAATCTCTCCGTTCGAGCTCTGATTTCTCATATTTTATTCTGATGGTCATTTCTACCTATATAAGTTGGAGTATCTGCATACTGCGCGGCGTCCCAGTACAATGCCCCCGCCAAACAGAGGTCGCCGCGTTCTCTTCCTGTCTACAGTAGTAGCCACAGCAAACGTCGTCTGGTTATCTACATCTACATCTGCATGGGATACTCTGCAAATCACATGTAAGTGCCTGGCAGAGAGTTCAAAGAAACCACCATTAGGCTAAGGTGGTCCAATTTCGATCATTTCGGACAAATGTTATTATACCTGGAAATACATTTAGAAAAGGAATAATTTTAACTATGGCACTTGTTCTTGGATGTTTAATGAATATTATACAGTTACAAATGTTGGTATAAACACAATAAAAGGTTACGGAATTGAGAAAATTCGATCGAAAATGTACCACACTAGGTACAATATTGTGATCACTTCCTCGTACAATTTTGATTACGGGCATCTTCCATATAAAAAGCACTTTTTCTGTCACGCACTAACGCATACTTAGTGGTACCAAACATTGCCTTTTTGGCAGCGAATCCATTCTCTCTTAACTAGATTATTTGTAAGAGCGAGTTAGACTAAGTAGCTTCACTTACCTCTTTAAAGGGAAAAAATTTATATCTCCTTACCGCAAAACGGTGTATTCTTGGAAAAGACAGGAGAAGCTGTAGAAACCTGCTACTCTATAATTCGACAAATGAGACACTACGAGACATATAAATGGCGCGAAAACTTATGTTGATCGGAATTGTACCTATATCGAATTTGTACCACCTTACCCTATACTATTTATCTCCCATTCCATTCTCGAAAAGTGCGCGGGAAGAAAGAACACCTGAATATCTCCGTTCGTGCTCTGGTTTCTCGTACGGTATTCTGATGGTCATTTCTACCTATGTAAGTGGGAGTCAACAATACATTTTTGCATTCGGAGGAGAATGTTGGCTTTTGGAGTTTCGTAAGTAGCCCACGCCGCAGCGGTAAGCGCCGTTGTTGTAATGATTCAAAAGGCGTTCGACGCGGTGCCACACTGCAGACTGCTAACGAAGATACGAGCTTATGGAATAGGTTCACAGATTAGTGACTGGCTGGAAGACTTCCTAAGTAATAGAACGCAGTTTTACTGTTGATAAAGTTTAATAAAGGTTTGAAACTCTGTTTCAAGATTGTTGCAAATCGCTAAGTACTGTCATTGTCATACAGTGTATGAATAAAGTCTTGTCGCATGATGTGACAGTTTTTTGCGTCTCCTACTGTTTATGACGTTATATCTTCTGAAACATGTGTCGTATGTAGTCCTTACCCAGACAACAATTGTTACCTCGTGGTAAAGAATATGTGTACTAAATTTGGTTAAATTGGTCCAGTGGTTTAGGAAGAAATGTGCAAGTTTTTCACAAAATGCAGCAGGTTTTCACGTAGCTAATTGTTTATGACGTCATATCTCCTCAACTTGTACACTTGACAGAAAAAAAAGTGGATCACAACTGAAATCCAAAGCGGAGGCCGCACCTGACGCTAGGCAACCAACATAGCGTAGCTGCATCGCAGGTCATCAAATCAATCCACATTACAGTCATTACCTATAATAAGTACTACGTAAGACACTAAAGACTATTTCTCCTTATGGCATTCAGTCAAGGTGCAAACCAATACTGACGTGCCACAAATATTAGAACACACGTTATTAAATTTGAGAACGTAACACTTATAAAATAAATTTCATTGTAATAAGTGAAAAGTCAGATACATTATCACATGTAATGACATGGTATGTTTTTGTTCGTGATCTGAATTTGACGCACTATTAAGCAAACAAAAGTTGTGTGCCTGATCGAGACTAGATTAGGCATAAATAGACGTAAAAAACTGACGTTTTAATTAGTATCGGATTCGAAGACCGATTTCAGTACCCGGAAATAAATGATAATCTTAGCACTGCACCAGGAATTGCATGAAGCTGATATTATTGCTGAGAGGTAACCTCTGAATATATATAATATAGTACAACTGACAGATGTCATACATCATAAAGTTTTTGAATAGAATGCAATACATTGATAAATTTTTAACTAAGCACAGTCAGATGTCAGATATTAAATATGTTATCATACAGTGTTCTACAGGAACATGAAACGACTATACAATTTATTTTTTCCTACCAGTGACTAGTAACAGGCACTATTTGCTATTGTATAATAGGAAGGAATACTACTGATATATTTATTGTTTCTTCCTGGGACTCCAATCCCACACATACCGTCACTCTTGCCCTGAGACAGTGAAGTGTCAACTATCACTATGTCGATTAGTAGTTAGGATCGCACAGTTCGTAGAAACGTGGAGGGATTTGGTATTTTGAGGAAACAACGAAAAATCTTTTTAACTTTGTAGCGCATGGACATGTGCAATGTTGATTAGAAACAAATCAGAGTCCTGCGTTCTTTTCTTGGCATTACTGGAGATGCAAATTACATTTTGTGTCTGTTAAAAACTGTTTCATTGGTAATCGGACCCATACCTTAGCCATTACAAGGTAACCTCACCCCGGCGTGTCACCGAATTACAGATGTGTTAATATAATGTTTTGTCATAATGGATTACTCATTAAACGGTACCACCAGTCAAAGAGCTAGGTAAGATATTCTTGGAAGAAGGAGGACACTTAGGGTTTAATGTACCTTCGACAGCCACAATGTTATAACTCCAGACACACTGTCAGTGACTATAACACAGGGAGTAAATTTTAAGTTTTAACTTACTATTACCTCTTGACGATATTCGCAACGTATCCATCGAAGCTTCCCATGTCGTACCGCATAGTTTTTGGATGATATTGTTCCGTGTCCTGAACTTGGCAGCTGTATTTTCAAGGTGTTTTTTGAATGATAGATGCAGACAAAGGTGATTCCAAGATATTTTGGAAAATTGTTATGGTATAGTTCAGTTCCATTATAGAGAACATGGAGCTTAGCAAGTGTCTGCTTATTGTTTACTTAATACCCCTCACGTGCACCCTGGGTAACGCTACATGAGCTATAGCGACCAGGCAGCCAGACCAATTAATGGACTTCCTGGCTACTAACATGCAGAATCATCTCAGTATCCAAGAGTACTACACGAACATTGATGGGGTTTCATAGTTCCTTTCGGGCAACATATAAGCTTCATGTCATCAGATCAGGGAGAGAAAAGATATCGTAATTGTATTTTCTGGTGTATGCTGTGCTCTAATTGCAGCGTAGTATAGCAAAGAAATGATAGCGGCGCTGTTACTAAGATAGTATACCAAACAACTAAGAGATGGCGATGCTGAGTTTTTTTATTCTCATAACTAAGGTCAAAAGTGGACCACAGTACGAAATAAAAGTTTAATTCTGGTAGGAGGTACCCAGATAAGAGTTTACTGTTGTAAAAAAAGCTTAATTTTAGCAGTAAAATTAGCAAAAGGTCCGTGTGAACTACAGGCTACTCCCTGATGCAGAACTTTGTTCCCTGCCCCAAATTGAGAACTGACTTGGTTCAAATTACACAAATAACAGGAAGTTAACGATACAGTGGCCAATATACGTAGGAGCTCACTCGAAAGTACTCACAGGCATTAATAAACAAACCACCAGAATTAGTTATCTCGTAAAGGTGGATAAGAAAACATTTATGGCGCAACGGAACATAAACATAAAAAAATTGCACCTGAGCTTGTCCTCAACACTGGTGAAAAACAATATTAAATAAAAGGGGGAAGGTGCTCGAAAACTACAATTTATAGGCAAGTCAAAATTATACTGAACTTAACTTATTCGGGTCAAACGCAAGCGAAATAGGGAACGAATTTTGTTCATACGATAAAAATGCATCCCATTTACATATCTGATATTGACGATGCCCAGCTTTGAATTTAACACAAGTTACACAGAAGTTAACGTTACTTTGGGAAGGATTTACAAACAACACTCACTCGCACACACATACGGAATGCCATAGCGAAACTCACCAAAATAAGCGTGCTGAAACGAGGCAGGAAGAAGGTGCCACTGTTGTTGTTGTTATGGTCTTCAGTCCGGAGGCTGGTTTGATGCAGCTCTCCACCCTACTCTATCCTGAGCAAGCCTTTTCATCTCCTTATAAGAACGGCAACCCACATCCTCTTGAATCTGCTTACTATACGCGTCTCTTGGTCTCCCTCTGCGATTTTTACCCCACACACTTCCCTCCAATGCTAAATTTACGATTCCTCGATGTCTAAGAATTTGTCCTACCAAGCGATCCCTTCTTTTAGTCAGGGTATGCCAAAAATTCTTTTTCTCACCAATTCTGTTCAGTACCTCTTCATTAGTTATGCGATCTACCCACCTAATCTTCAGCATTCTTCTGTAGCACCACATTTCAAAAGCCTCTATTCTCTTCCTGTCCGCACTGCTTATCGTCCATGTTTCACTCCCGTACAAGGCAACACTCCACAAAAATGCCTTCAGAAAAGACTTCCTTACACTTAAATTAATATTCGAAGTTAGCAAATTTCCCTTTTTCAAAAATGCTTTTCTTCCCATTGCCATTCTGCATTTTATATCCTTTGTACTGCGACCATCGCATGTTATTTTACTACCCAAGTAACAAAACTCATCTACCACCTTCATTGTTTCGTTACCTAATCGAATTCCTGCAGCATCGCCTGATTTTCGAAGACCGCATTCAATTATTTTTGTTTTTCTCTTGTTAATGTTCATTTTATACGCTCTCTTCAACACACTGTCCATTCCATTCAACTGCTCTTCCAGGTCCTTTGCTGTGTCTGACAGAATTACAATGTCATCAGCAAAACGCAATGTTTTTATTTCTTCCCCCTGAACTTTAATCCCTATTACAAATTTTTTCTTGCTTTCCTTCACCGCCTGCTCGATGTACAAATTGAATAACACCGGAGAAAGACTGGAACCCTGTCTTACTCCCTTCCCAACTGATGCTTCCCTTTCATGCCCTTCGAGTCTAATAACTGCAGTCTGGCTTATGTACAAGTTGTAGATAACTCTCCTTTCCCTGTATTTTACCCCTGCTGACTTCAGAATTTGAAAGAGTGTAGTCCAGTCAACATTGTCAAACGCTTTCTCCAAATTTGCAAAAGCTAAAATTGTAGGTTTGCCTTTCCTTAATCTATCTTCTAATATACGACGTAAAGTGAGTATTGCCTCCCGGGTTCCTACGTTCCTCCTGAACCCAAACTGATCTTCCCCAACGTGAGCTTCTACCAGCTTTTCCATTCTCGTGTAGATAATTCGTGTTAAAATTTTGCAACCATGACTTATCAATCTGATGGTTCTGTAATTTTCACACCCGTCTGCTCCCGATTTCTTTGGAATGGGGATTATTACATTTTTCTTAAAGTCTGAGGGTATATCACCTGTCTCATACATCCTACACACCAGTTCAAATAGTTTTGTCATGGCTGGATCTCCCAGAGACTTTAGTAGCTCTGAGGGTATGTCATCTATTCCTGGGGCCTTGTGCTGACCTAGATCTTTCAGGGCTCTGTCAAATTCATCTCTCAGTATAGTATCTCCTATTTCATCTTGATCTACTTCCTCTTCCCTTCCTACAACATCGTCTCTAAGTTCATTTCCTTTGTAGAGCTGCTCTATGTACTCTTTCCACCTTTCAGCTTTCCCTTCTTTTCTGAGAACTGGTTTCCCATCTGAGTTCTTGATATTCGTGGAGTTTCTTTTCTTGTCTCCAAATGTCTCTTTTATTTTCCTGTAGGCGGTATCTACTTTTCCCCTTCTTATACATTCTTCTACAGATGTGCATTTGGCTTCTAGCCACTCCTGCTTAGCCATTTTGCACTTCCTGTCAATCTCATTTCTTAGTCGTCTGTACTCCATTTTGCCCGTTTCATTTACAGCATTCTTATATTTTCTCCTTTCATCAATTAAATTTAGTATTTCCTGTGATATCCAAGGATTTGTTGTAGGTCTTGCCTTTCTACCTATTTTGTCCTCTGCTGCCTTCACTATTTCATCTCTCAATGTTACCCATTCCTCTTCTACTGTTTTATTTCCCCCTGTTTCTGTTAATTTATGCCTAAATCGCCCTCCGAAATTCTCCAGAACTTCACGTTCCTTCAATTTATCTAGGTCCCATCTCCTTATTTTCCTACCTTTCTGCAGTTTTTTCAGTTTCAGCCTACAGTTCATGACTAACAAGTTACGGTCAGAGTATATATCTGCCCCTGGGTATGTCTTACAGTTTATAACTTGGTTCCGGAATCTATGTTTTACCATTATAAAATCTATCTGATACCTTCCGGTGTCTCCTGGTCTCTTCCAAGTATACAATCTTCTTTTGTGATTCTTAAGCCACGTGTTTGTTACGATTAAATCATGTTCCGTGCAAAATTCTACCAGGCGGCTTCCTCTTTCATTCCTTTTGCCCAGACCATATTTACCTATTATCTTCCCTTCCCTTCCTCGTCCTACTACCGAATTCCAGTCTCCCATAACAATTAAGTTTTCCTCTCCCTTAATTGTCTGAATAATTTCCTTTATTTCTTCGATTTCCTCATCATCGGCAGAGCTAGTTGGCATATAAACCTGTACTACTGTTGTCGGTGTTGGCTTCGTATCTATCTTGACAATGATAATGCGATCACTGTGCTGCTCATAGTAGTTTACCCGCATTCCTATTTTCTTATTCATTATCAGTCCTACTCCTGTGATACCCCCAACTGATTTTGTACTTATAATCCTGTACTCACCTGACCAGAAATCCTGTTCATCCTGCCACCGAACTTCACTAATCCCCACTATATCTAACTTCAACCTATGCATTTCCCTTTTTAAATTTTCTAATTTTCCTACCCGATTAAGGGATCTAACATTCCACGCTCCGATCCGCAGAATGCCAGTATTGTCTTTCCTGATGATCACATCCTCCTGAGTAGTCCCCGCCCGGAGATCTGAATGGGGGACTATTTTACCTCCGGAATATTTTACCCAAGAGGATGCCATCATGATATTTTCATACAGTAGAGCTGCATGTCCTCGGGAAAAGTAACGGCTGTAGTTTCCCCTTGCTTTCAGCCGTTCGCAGTAACTGTGTGACAAAGCCACATTAGCTGATGTTACAAGGCCAGCTCAGTCAATCATCCAGACTGTTGCCCCTGTAACTACTGAAAAGTCTGCTGCCCCTCTTCAGGAACCACACGTTTGTCTGGCCTCTCCACATATACCCCTCCGCTGTGGTTTCACCTACGGTACGGCTATCTGCATCGTTGAGGCACGCAAGCCACCCCAACTCGGCAATGTCTGTGGTTCATGGGGGTGGAAGGTGCCACTATCGTAGGCGAAATTCAGCAAACCCGGAGGTACCACACAACACAATATACAATAAAACTGCGAAGTTGGCTCTGGTCTGTCTTGCGTGATTTGAGATGGTGCGTGAGTATAGCTAAGTTGCATCTCGATTACACCGCGAGCAAACACCCTAATGGCGATACACGGATAAGTTCCATGATCGCCCCCCACTGAAGTTCGGACACACATGGTTCCGAAAACCGATAAAAATGTATAAATTTAATTTCTGAAAAATAAAGAAAATTAACTAAGGCATGCAACCTCTAGCAGTGCGTAGAATTTCATAAGGAAGCTACTGAAATTCAGCAACATGCGATTGGAAGCGTTCACAGAGATGGAAGAAGTCCATTCTCAAAACCCGGAAAAGTGAAATAATTACAAAGTCGGAAAAATAAAATAACTACTGCATGCAGCCCATAGAAATGTTTAGAATTACATAAGGAAGCGAATGAAATGCAACTACAAGCGATAGGGAGCGATTACAGAAACTAAAAGTTCGGAGAAGAAACAGCAAAACAAAAAAAGGCGGGGAGAGAAGATCGCAAAATGTTAATGGAAATCAGAAGCATTCACGCATAGTTACTTGCTTGATGGGCATAAAACACACAATAGTGGAAGCTTAAGGCTTTGTTCTAAGAAACAACCACGTGGAACACACATCATTCACGGTAGGTAACGATACGAAAGATTTTACATGCACTGTACAAAAGTAAACATGTCGTTCGTTAGAAATCGAAGCCTACAAAGGTAGAAAGAATTTACACAGAGTTCGTACACCGCCAGATAATCAGAAAACGTTTGAATATACCAGGCCGTTATCAAACTGCAACTAGTAATACATACACCGCGTTTATCTGTTGGAAATCCGCGCACGATCGGAAAAATATTCCGAAAAAATAAATCTAAGTTCAAGAGTCTAAGTTAAACATGCTAGTCAACGAATCGCTACCATCTCCGCTGACACAAGAACAGAACCAACCTTACCTCACCACGATCCCAGCACAAAGTAAAGACCGAGCGGCCAGAAGGCGCGAAAACTATCGGAAACGGCAAAACCCAAGAGACAGCTGTGGTGGGGACGTGAGACTCGCCCTGGTGAGGGCTCGCCGATTGGCTTGTAAACAAAGGGTGTAGAAACCTTTTTGGTCGCATCAGCAGCAGAGGATGGTAACGACTAACTATCGACTCTGAGACCGAGAGAACCATGCAAAGCGAGTTATTACTACCTACATTCAGCCATTACATTCTCGCTCAGCCACTTAAAAGTAAAACAAGTACACATTCTCACAGGCGAGAAGCTGTACTTATTAACACATTCATAAATACAGTAATAAATTATTAAAATAACAAAATCCTAGCTATATTAACTAACATTTCAGAAATTTATATTATAAAACATGAAATAAAAATGTTATTCTTCATGCCTTCAAAAGAGTGGGGTTCTAGTTTTAACAAAATATTAATCTAGCGACATCAAATAAATTACAATTTTATAAAAAAATATATGGAAAACGACACACGGTCGTCTTTCAAGGTGTACACTGAAACAAGTGCTACGATTTTCCTTACGGCAGAGGTGTAGTGTATTGATGTCGGCAACGGCCGTTGAATCCTTTTTGAAAAATCAGTCACCTGCAATGAGGGGAATATTCGGTGGGTTGATAATGAAATAAATAATTAATGTTGTTCCGATGAACAACGAATATTCCGTTGCCAACGTTAACATACTAAACCGCTGCCACTACAAGTAAAATTTAACAAACAAAAAAGTAAATAATAATAATATTTTAGCTAGCTGTATCCCGCATGCCGTGCAGTGCCATGGAAATACAAAGTGCTTCCTTCTTTCCGCGGGTGTCAGTTTTGCAATAAAGACGTTACTTCGCGTGTATCGATGTTTTTATTTCCTAAGTATTTTTGTAATTTTCTTTCTGATTTCGGTGCGTACTTATTACATCTTGAGTCAATTCTGTTTAGGAATGCATAGAAAACTGTATAGTACAGTACAGACCAAATCGAGGCCCTGTTGGTGCACCAAAGAACATCTTTACGATGTTTATGCCAAAGAACAGCAACGAACAGCTGAAAGAGCTGCTGGTTTTGTAGTGCTGCAAAGAAACAATACATGATCGTGTTTTGGGTATTCCCTCAGTAACAAAAGTATTTTAAATTAAGAGCAGCAACCTTATATATCCAAATACAAACTAAAATTGAACAGCATGTTGCTGATAGTATACGTCAGCGGTGGCAAAATACCACTTCCATTTAGGACCAGAGATTATACTCAGCACTTTTGGAATCTTTGTCATGACGTGACAGACGCTATTTTAAATTCGCAATTTCAGAAATTGTGGACCGAAACTTGCAGTATTCCTTTAAGAGTAATCAGGAAAACGCTTACTTTACCAGTAAATATTCGATTGTAACAAAGCAATGACTTAACTATTGAAGTTTACGTATAAGGGCATCTATTTCCCCATTTAGGATATGTGTTTGTAGAGTAATGGGGATTCGTAATGTGAGATATGTGTGGCTATAGGTTTGGGTTTTGTCGTTATTTACATGTTTTCATTTTTACATTTTAACTGAGCTTCTCTGAATGTATTAAAAAGATGTTCAACGTTTCGGTGTTTTATTTACATTTACAACTGCTAAAGAAAGCAAAGGACGAAACAGATATTTGGTGGATGGTAATTTCGGAATATGTGACAACTTCCGAGTGTGTGTTTATGGGAATAGTATCCTAATAACAAACCATTATCAATTTAATAATCTTTTCAGGTGTGTAACGTCGCTTAACAAATTACACTGACAGGGATAGATATTTCTGTATTTGAGACCTGACAGTAGACATTATTCATTGGTGGGGTCATTAATAAAGAAAACGGTGCTACTCTAATCCAAATTTGTCTAAGTAATATGGTAATACAAATATTTTATAATAAGCTTCTTTTCCATTTGTAGAAAAGGGCCTTAATTAACTAATGACATAGTGAGCATTAATATTACTTTGGGTACAAGGCAGGTACAACGTAAACAATCTGTTGGTATCGGAAATTATAAGACGATTAACTGTCGAAACTACTTAATCTTCAGGATACTGGGAAATATAGATGTTGTAAAGATGTGTCCCAAATTCTTATCTAATGTACATTTTTAAGCATTTATGACTATTTGTTGACATGTTGTTCGTTGGCGTCCATCTCGAGATTTTCTGTCGAAGTTTGATCAGCGGTTCACCCAGTAGGAGGTTCTGACATTTCCCAAGTTTCACCCAACAAGAGCAATGCAATTTGAAACTTTAACAGTGCTAGCCAATCTGTGTCTGAACTGGAGGTATAAACGTCAGTTGCAACATCAAGCAAACGTCGGCCGAAAATCCGAGACAGAAACCAGCAAGCACTGTGTACAACATAGATTTTCTTTTAGTTGGGTGCATAATTTATAGAACGTCATTACTTAACATTAATTTTAAAAAGTAAGTACTTGAATAATCACTGAAAAATACGTACTACATAAACTCGAATCTATTTTGCGAGTATCAACAGACTGAGGTAAACAGTAACCGAAAAAAGTGCTTTCGATGCACATTTGGAGGCTCCCTAAAGACGACAGACCCGGGGCGGTTCGCCACTGCCGAGCGTCAACATGAAATAGCAAGATCAGCTGCTTTGTTTACATTTGAGCTCTTTTAAACTGTCACTTTGCGTGCGTAGTCTACTCAAAGATCTTGAAGACAAAGATAGTATACTTCTAACTGCCATATTACAGGCACTTCTGGTTAGTTTTTTTCCGCTGCTACCGTCATTTGTTGCTGATTACACTTTTATACTCACAGCTTAACGACACTTCTTTGCTTCTTTTGACAGGGAATATTTGAATGTAAAACATAACGACATTCCTTCGCGTCTGTCGATGCTCTAATTTACATAGGAATTCTTTGCAACGAAATTGGAATTTATAAAGTTCCCTATCTGAATTCGGTGGATGCTCATTACATTTTGAGTGCGTCCTGTTTAAGAAGGCCTCAAAAACGCCATAGTACAGCAAAGGTCAAAGTGAGACGCCGTTAGTTACATAGTTGAATATTCAATGAAATATACGTACTGTCTGTAAAAGAGTTACTTTTATGTAACTGATTATGGCGTTACTGCATAACTAATTATGGTTTTGCTGCGTGTTTTACATTCCCATATCTATTGTGTAATGCACTACAAGAAGATGTACAATTTTACTTGCAGTGAAAGGGTTATGTGCTGATGTTGGCCTTTGAATGTTTTTTTTTTCAAAAATCTGTCACGTAGAATGTTGGGGAATAATTCTTAATGTCACGATGAAATAAATAATTTACGCTGTTATGGTCAGTAAATTAATCATCATCCAAAAGCGAATAGTTCGTAGCAAATTAAACCGCTGCCAATGCAAGTAGGCTAAAATTTAACCCAGGTAGAACATATTTTTTTTTCCTAGCTGTATCCCCAGGGTTGGGAAAGTCACTTTTTTTAAAATAACTAAGTAACAGTTAAAGTTACTTTCCTAAAAGGTAACTTAGTTTCAGTTATAGTTTCTATAAATCGAAAGTAACTGTATCAATTAAGTATCTTTACAATTATTTTTACAGTTACTTTACAGTTTCTTTTAAAAATTGTAATAGTACCTTTTTTTTCCTAGCTGTATCCCCAGGGTTGGGAAAGTTACTTTTTTAAAGTAATTAAGTAACAGTTAAAGTTACTTTCCTAAAAGGTAACTTAGTTTCAGTTATAGTTTCTATAAATCGAAAGTAACTGTATCAATTAAGTATCTTTACAATTATTTTTACAGTTACTTTACAGTTTCTTTTAAAAATTGTAATTGTACCTCATTTGTTATGAACCTTACACATGTAGAAAGAAAACAAGCTTGATGGTCATTCAATAACTGAATACAATAATACACAATAATAATACATAATTATTGCATTATTAAATAAATTTTACACAGTATCATCATTTTCAACGAAAGTTGTGTTTCATACTTCTATCTCAAGAAAGGACAATTTCTTGTTCGTGAAAATTGCCGAATTTATTGTCTACTATAAATTTGCATCGTATGTTATGCTGAAATCGCATCAATGAACAGGCATTTCAACCTATGTACTTGCGTCGAGAGCTACGGTAAGACAGGTGATGAGGAAGTATTAGTGATATGAGGTACTGCATTAATAGTAGGCTACTTGACGAAATAAGCAGACGAATAAGACGTAATTGTCGGAGGAGGACAAAATACTTACCATAGAATATGTAACGGGAATGACTCGCCGGCCGCGGTGGCCGAAGGGACTGAGGCGCTCCAGTCACGGTCTGCACGGCCACTACTGTCGGGGGATCGAATCCCCCCCCTCGGGCATGGATATTTGTGCCGTCCTTAGTCTTAGCTAGTTCATAAGTAGTTTGTAAGCTTAGGGACTGATGACCCCGTAGTTAAGTCCCATAAGTTCTACAAACATTTGAACATTTTTTTTTTTTTTTTTTTTTTTTTTTTTTTTTTTTTTTTTTTTTTTTTTTTGTGGGAATGACTCTCTGCCGTGTGGGAGTGGCCGCGTGGTCTAAAACATCATGCTACGAACCGGGCGGTCGGTCTAGCCGGAATTTCGAGTCCTCCCTCGCCATGTGTGTGTCTGTTGTACTTAGTGTAAGTTGGTTTAAGTAGTTTGTATATCTAGGGACTGATGACCACAGCTGCTTAGTCCAACAGGTATACAAACATTTAAATTTGAGTGATACGTTGTGCGAGCTGAATTTTGACTTCACCAAGTTGTCGGCGTCAGATTTTAAAATTATAATGAATATTACAGGGCCAGATGTTTCAAAGAAAGGCACAAATTTAAGAAAAACAACTCCTGTGAAGAGAAGACTTGCTTTTAATCTTCGTTTCTCCGCAACATGAAGTGTCTATGCAACAGCTGTATATTTCTTCCACATTTCAGAGCCAGCCGTAGATGTAATTATTGCCCCCGCAGTTTGTGAAGCTTGAATAAAGACTTCTGTAAATGTAATTTAGTTGTATTAATAGCAGTGAAATAAACACTACTGGCCATTAAAATTGCTACACTAAGAAGAAATGCAGATGATAAACGGGTATTCATTGGACAAGTGTATTATACTAGAAGTTACATGTGATTACATTTTCACACTATTTGGGTGCATAGATCCTGGGAAGTCAGAACCCAGAACAACCAAATCTGGCCGTAATAACGGCCTTGATACGCCTGGGCATTGAGTCAAACAGAGCTTGGATGGCGTATACAGGTACAGATGCCCATGCGGCTTCAACACGATACCACAGTTCATCGAGAGCAGTGACTGGTGTTTTGAGACAAGCCAGTTGCCCAGCCACCATTGACCAGACGTTTTCAATTGCAGAGAGATCTGGAGAATGTACTGGTCAGGGCAACAGTCGAACATTTTCCGTATCCAGAAAGGCCCGTACAGGACCTGCAACATGCGGTCGTGCATTATCCTGTTGAAACGTAGGGTTTCCCAGGGATCGAATGAAGGCTAGAGCGACGGGTCGTAACACATCTGAAATGTAACTGACTCAATGCCGAGGCGTAGAAAGGCCGTTTTACGGCCAGAGGTGATTGTTCTGAGTACTGTTTCTCAGGATCTGTGCACCCAAACTACGTTGAAAATGTAATCACAATTGAGTTAGAGTATAATATATTTTTCGAATGAATACCCGTTTATCATCTGCATCTCTTCTTGGTGTAGCAATTTTAATGGCTAGTAATGTATGTCTGGTTGTGTGGCCGTTTTCTGCCGCAACTGTTAAAATTTATTGTAACAGGTAATCCGTCTTATGCTAACTGCAATTGAGAAATGTATTTTACACCAGACACGTTTCGTTTTTTTATTTTAAAAGCTTCTTCTGAGTTGGTGTTGTTGTCTCTTCTTTACTTCTCACAAATGGACAGACAAAAACAACATAGCCACACTGTAGTGAAGTGATAAGCAAATCGAAACGCATTCCACTTAAAGCAGGTAATATGTAAACGTATTCAGTTCAAATAAGAGATGTGATGTGATGTGTTGAAACGGAAGAAATGAAAAAAATAAATAAATAAAATAAAATACGAAAAGCGCTGTACAGAACCGAAAACCACGCGACTTGTACAAACCATCTCCAGCCAACAAGACGGAGAAACAGCAGTGAGATGTAAAGAAGAGATAACAACATCACCACAGGAAATGCTTTTAAAATTAAATGCGAAACGTGTCTGGTGTGAAATAAATCTCTCAGTTGCAGTCAGCATAAGACGGATTACCTCTTATAATAAATAATATACTATAATCAAAGCCTGGAACTGCAGTTTGAGATCCTTACAAAAAATATGTTACGCTACTTGCAACAAAAATGTAACGATTTTTCCGTTAAATAACTGATAAAGTTAACTTAGTTACAGTCAAAGTTACTTTATGTAAATAATAATGCCGCTAGCAACCGTTACCTTCGAAAAGTAGCTGTTATTACTAACGGCGTTACAAGTAACGCGTTACTCCCCAACCCTGTGTATCCCATATGCTTTGCAAAGTCATGGAAAGAAAAGAAGTGCATGTTACGGTGGGTATAATTTCAATTTAAGAAATAACGACGTTCGTTCGCGTATATCGATGTTTTCATTTAATGAGAATTCATTGCAAGGAAAATTAAATTTATAAAGTTTTCTGATTTCGGTGCGTACTTATTAGATCTTGAGTCCCTTCTGTTTAGAAATGCCTAGAAGACGGCTTAGTACAGTAAAGAACAAATGGAGGCCTTTTTTGTTACGTATCACACCAAATCTATACTAATAACAAAACTGCAAAGGTAGACCTGTCACTGTTCGCTTCAATCTTCAAAACTACTGGACGAATTTTCATGTGGTATTCGCAGGAAACATGAGCGAAGATTGGTTCAGAATGTAGGCATGATTTCATAAAATAAATAAATAAAACAAAATCACGAGAATAAGAGATATTGTAATTTTAAGCGATTTCAGTAATCGTCATGTCTGTAGGCTTATCTATTAGAAACCACTTATCTCCAAAACTACATCACGAATTTGCATGGGGTTGTGAACGGGTAAGGTAACTTCAGCGTACCTTGGGGCAACATGAAGACTTCGTTTCATAAAAATCGGATCACGGAATAAAAGAATATCACGAATTAACGTTTTCTATCTGCAAGCGTCATGTCTGTCTTTCTCTTTCATCACGTTAATCTTCAAAAATAATAGACGAATTCTCAGCGTTTTTCTTTTTTACAGGTAACGTCTGGGTATCGTACCGTTACATAAACGCTTCGTTTTCTAGGCATTTATAAACAGAAGGGACTCAAGATCTAATAAGTACGCACCGAAATCAGAAAACTATATAAATTTAATTTTCCTTGCAATGAATTGTCATTAAATGAAAACATCGATATACGCGAACGAACGTCGTTATTTCTTAAATTGAAATTATACCTACCGAAACATGCACTTCTTTCCTTTCCATGACTTTGCAAAGCATATGGGATACTCAGGGTTGGGGAGTAACGCATTACTTGTAACGCCGTTAGTAATAACAGCTACTTTTCGAAGGTAACGGTTGGTAGCGGCATTATTATTTACATAAAGTAACTTTGACTGTAACTAAGTTACTTTTATCAGTTAGTTAACGGAAAAATCGTTACATTTTTGTTGCAAGTAGCGTAACATATTTTTTGTAAGGATCTCAAACTGCAGTTCCAGGCTTTGATTATAGTATATTATTTATTATAAGAGGTAATCCGTCTTATGCTGACTAAAACTGAGAGACTTATTTTACACCAGACGTGTTTGGCTTTTTATTTTAAAAGCATTTTCTGTGGTAGTGTTGTTCTCTTTTCTTTACATCTCACTGCTGTTTCTCTGTCTTGTTGGCTGGAGTTAGTTTGTACATGGCGTGTTTTTCTGTTCTGTACAGCACTTTTCGTCTGTTTTTATGTATAACCTGTTGCCAGCGATGTGGAAGGCGTAGTGTACCGTTATCACAGCCTGTTCTGTTGATGGTGCTTATGGAGCGGTCTACTGTCTGTCGAATCTCTGGGACAGTTTTGAAGCGAATGCCACGAAGCGGCTCCTTCATCTTCAGAATCAAATCAAAGTCACAATAACTCACGTTTAGGAAGTATTGTGGATGGTACAGTTCTATCGACCGGAAAGAGCAGACACAGCTTGCGTTGTATGCGCCTTCGCATTGTCGTGCAAAGTTGTTGGTGGGTTACACAGAAAATGTTGCCGCTTCTTTCGTAAAGCTGCTCGAAGGCGATGCTCCGGAAACGAACAGTAACACCGTGCACCAACGGTATGTCGTGGAGGATAACACCATCACAGTCGTTCGCGAGAATCACCATAACTTTCATCACACCGGGGCTCAGAGTAATCGTCTGGCGTCGATCACTGTCCACTAATGCGTATGTAGTTCTTTAGAGACGCTAGGTCGACCTGCCCTCTGCATGCCTACCACAGTTTGTCAACCTCCGTTGAAGGTTTTTACAAAACGTGCCACTGTTTTTACAACAACGCCGATACCACAGATGCCTCTTGGAGACTTTGATGAGACTGTGGTGCTGTTCATCTGGCACACTCGATGTTGATCTAACTCAGTTGTTCATGTTTCGAAAACAGAGTGACACTGTTAAGACTGCTCGCTCACGAGTGCTTGTCTTTTCGTCGACTGTGCGCACGTCGATGACGTGGCGATGACGTGGGACGGACTAGTCCATTTGCTCGGATGTGGGCTTTCAGCGACAATAATAGATGTCTCCGTAGCAGTGTTCCCACTATATAAGTTACAACCCTCGTACGTAGAAACAGATGTTGTACTTTCATTTTAACTATGTCAGATTAACACTGACGGATTATGTTGATTTTAAGAGGTTTTTATACACTCAACTGCTATTCAATACCCGAATGCATCGGCGAGCGGCTCCGCCCGTGATAGTTTCCGGAAACGGAGAGCACAGACAGTGAGATCCACCTAGGTGTTTCAGCGCGAGAAATTGAGTAAAAAGATGGCTGAAGCGTGTGTCTGCTTTTGGTTTACTTTTGTTCATTAATTTATGTTTATTAAACTATCTGTGACAACAGAATTGTAGCTTACTGTTGTGAGATGACTTCCTATGAAAATTAAATAAATCTAAAGAAAAATAAATCGAATTTTGACCAAAGAAGTAATTGGTTTTAGCACTTAGCTTCCATTTGCAGCGGTCAGTCACAAGAGAGTACTAGAATTTGGGGCAGCATTTTCCACTAGAATAATATTTGTTATTCTAAGTACATGTCGAGCTCATTGTAGTCATTTGCTTCTCATCACTCCGAAGAAGTTAGGCAACAAGGTGGCCCTAAATTTCAATGACTGGAACCCATCAGGTGGGAGACCAGTGGGAAGATCTATGAAGAATTGGATCGATGTAGTGAGATAATACTCGTTGCAGTTGGGAGTCATGAAACATTGGAGACATATAGCTGAAGACAGATGGAGAGCTCTAACTGTTAGTAAAATGTCATGTCCATTAAAATCATCAGGGCTGTTATGCCGTAGTCGGTTGAATTTGTTTTCAAAACACAACGTTTCGTCCCCATCTCGGGGGACACCGGACTCAGCGGCCGTCAGTTGCGAGTCAGTGTGTGTGTTCATCCTGCAATCCCTGAAGATGTCCTCCGCAGACGGGTACGGAATGTTGAATTTTGAAAACAAATTTAACAGACCACGGCCGGATAATTTTAATGGACAAGCGCAGAGGTAGCGCGCTGTCTACTGGACCTGATCGCTTAAAGTAAGTTGGTAATAATACCTGTTATTAGTAAAGTCCGTTTTAGACGATGAACGAACTTGTAATAGACTGATAACAAGTTGCATTAATGGCGGGCGACTGTCGTTTGAACGGGTGCACTAATATGATTGTACTAGTATCGAAGTGCGATAATCGTAGCGATAAAGAAATAGGGCCAGTCGTAAATTCGGTACTAGTGGGTTCACTGCGCATGTGCGAACTAGTATCTGTCTGCAGCAGTCACCGCTCCAGTTAGTCTGCCATTTTCCTTCATATTTACGTATATTTTGCGTTTTGTCGAAGTGTATGATCAGAATGTATTCCAAAAAGTGTTTCTAATGGCGTAATTCACACTGTCTCGTCGTGGACAGTCACCTCACGTCAACGTGAGCTTTCACGAGAAGAATGTTTCGATGAAAAGTTCGTCTGCTAACATCGCGACTTGCAAGTTAACCTATTTTCATGTTCTATTCACCGTTTACACGATTTGCACGCAAATGTGTCGTATTAATCTTTACTTTATTACTATACTTTGGTTTAGCAATAAATTTCAAATGTTTCATGAGGACTTACATATTTTTCTCAATTGAGCGTCTCATAAAAGTGAGGTTGTATATCTGAAACCAGAAAAATGGTGTATGTTTTGCAATATTGTAACAGAAGAGACTGAAGCTAATTGTTTATTCGAATAAAATTGTAATTTGATGACGCAATTTTCATTAAATAACATTTGAAATGAAAATGTCAATCCAAATGAAGGACAAAAATTCATTTGTGCATGAGGTTATTAACAACGTCAGTAGGCGAATCGTAGTAGATCAGATATACAAGTTATATTTATGCTCTTATAAATATTGTTTGATGTGTCCATATGTTTATATTTCGCTTTAAAATAGATGTCGATGTTCTGAAACGTTGTTTCACTTCGCAGCACTTTACCACAGTAAGTTGACCAAAAACATACATTGCATGGGCTGTCAATAACATTTAGCGTTGTTTCCTCAATTCTAGTATTAAACTATGACTTCCTACATAACAGATCGCCAGTCATAACCTCCCTTTTCAACATTGGGTATTACTGTCTGATTACGTTTATCGTTTAAACAAGCTGCACAAGATCTTGCATGAGTTTGTAGTTCAGGGCTAGTACGCTAGCAGCGCTTCAATCTATCTTGTTCAATTTCGTTCATCGTTTGAAAAGGGCTTAAATCACACCATCCTGCATCAGATGCATATACCTTGTAAGATACCTGTTAGTATTGTGCCGGCCGCGGTGGCCGAGGGGACTGAGGAGCTCCAGTCACGGTCTTCACGGCCACTATGGTCGGGGGTTCGAATCCCCCCTCGGGCATGGATATTTGTGTCGTCCTTAGCCTTAGGTAGTTCATAAGTAGTTTGTAAGCTTAGGGATTGATGACTCCGTAGTTAAGTCCCATAAGCTATACAAACATTTGAACATATTTTAGTATTATGTGTCACATATGTGTTAACGATGTAATTGTCTATAAAAGGTTTTGTTATGTTATAAATCAATTTCAAGCTTAATTAGAATGTTTGTTGTATTTAATACATATATCAAAATTTACCGGAAAGTATTTTTCAGAACATATAGAATGTACATGTAATTGCTAGGAAGACAAAAAGTGGTTGTACTTTGCTGACAGACTTTAGCGTATTCTATAGGAGTATGTTATTGTTATTCGGATATTTTGGAAAGTGAATCGATGTATTACGAACGCTCAATACACATATTTCAACTTAAAGTAAGTTCTGCTTTTGTCTACAATTATTTAATCTCTTGAACATGTAATTTTAGTGTAGTAGAGAGAGAGTCTACGTGATCTACCTCGCCTGGAATTACGAACCTGCAGATTTTACACACGGCACTTTATTTGAAGCTAATTATAAAATTGACCGTTATATTAGACACACATACTCCTGGCAATTCCAGATTGGGTAGTGAATTTTACATTTGGTACATAGAGACCTTCTGTTATCCAAGAAATTAAATTAAAAGGTATACAGGTTCACACATCATTGCAGACCTTGAAGCAAGAAACTACGAGCTGCATCGACACTATAAAGTCTAGCCTGTGGTGGTAAGAAATAAATAAAATTGTTCCTTTTCAGGAATTTCGCAGCATCTTATCAGAAACTGACCAGAGACTTTTAAAGAGACATTTAAAACAAAATAATTATGTCATACGTAATGAATATCAATATTTACTATATAATTATTTTACAACCTCCGTTCTTACTTGCTCTGACGCAAGTGGTACACCACACGGCGTTATATGGTATATTAGCATATCCTGACGTAACTGACTTTTTTGTCTAGGTTTATTTATATTTCCGGTGGTCATTTGCGTGTTCTTGCAATCCCACTTTGACATGCCTCACAGCTGATTTCTCTGTGAAGCGTCGCACAAGGCACCTGCTGCAGGGACGGCCGGAACGAGGCTGACACAGTAGCAACGACGTTAGGGCGGCGTGTGACGGCGCAGCGCGACAAGACACACGGCCGGACGGCCGGCGCAGCGGCCCCGCCTCGCATGTAAATCCGCGCGCTGCCGCCTGATTTGGCGCGGCGCTGGTGTCGCCGGCTGGTTAGTTAGTTAGTTAGTTAGGCCGGCGGCCGCCTGTGTGGGGCGGCGCTGCCTTTGACCGTGATTAGCGGCCTCTGAGGTGGCCCGCGCTGGCTCGTCCCTCACCTCTGCCGGCCTGTCTGTCTGTCCCGCGCTACACAGGCCGAGGTGACGCGGCCGTCGACGGCCCGTTTGTTTAGCGCCAAACACGTCGCTGCCGGCTGCAGGCTGCAGGCGAATCAGCGCAAATGAAGCGGAAGCTCGCTCCTTTGACGCTTTTTACCGGCGCCGTATCCCATCTCGTCCCGGCTCGCGTAACGTTGGGTTTTGTGTGAGGGCGCTAGTCTAGATGTAATGTAGTGGAGTGTGTCCTAGAGTACGCGGTAGGATGTCCTCTACATCTACATACGTAATACACGATACACTAGTGCATCTAGCGTATCACGTCAAAACTGCATGTTCTTTGACGTTAAGATTTAACACAGTTTTCTCACATGCAGAGCTGTTTGTGACTCTTAAATGAACTAACTTATCGAAATAGGACAGCAAACAGCCGCAATTGATGTTACATAATTTATAAAGGGGGGTTACATAAAGGTACGGTCAAACTTTCAGGAAACATTCCTCACACACAAAGAAAGAAAACATGTTATGTGGACATGTGTCCGGAAACGTTTAGTTTCCATGATAGAGCTCATTTTATTACTTCTCTTCAAATCACATTAATCATGGAATGGATACACACACAGCAACAGAACGTACCAGCGTGACTTCAAACACTTTTTTGCAGGAAATATTCAAAATGTCCTCCGTTGGCGAGGATACATGCATCCACCCTCAGTCGCATGGAATCCCAGATGCGCTGATGCAGCCCTGGAAAATGGCGTACTGTATCACAGCCGTCCACAAAACAAGCACGAACAGTCTCTACATTTGGTACCGGGGTTGCGTAGACAAGAGCTTTCAAATCCCCCTATAAATGAAAATCAAGAGGGTTGAGGTCAGGAGAGCGTGGAGGCCATGGAATTGGTCCGCCTCTACCAATCCATTGGTCACCAAATCTGTTGTTGAGAAGCGTACGAACACGTCGACTGAAATGTGCAGGAGCTCCATCGTGCATAAACCACATGTTGTGTCGTACGTGTAAAGGAACATGTTCTAGCAGCACAGGTAGAGTATCCCGTATGAAATCATGATAACGTGCTTCATTGAGCGTAGGTGGAAGAAAATGAGTCCCAATCAAGACATCACCAACAATTCCTGCTCAAACGTTCACAGAAAATCTGTGTTCATGACGTGATTGCACGATTGCGTGCGGATTCTCGTCAGCCCACACAAAACAACTGGGTATTTTGACAATTGTCTGCACGAATTATTTCAATTTACATATAAAGATAAATACTAAAATGAACTGTACCATGGAAATTGAGTGTTTCCGGACTCATGTCCACATAACATATTTTCTTTCTTTGTGTATGAGGAATGTTTCCTGAAAGTTTGGCTGTACCTCTTTGTAACACCCTATATAGTGCCTTTATGATTTCAAATTTTAATGTACTCATCGTCAGGAGCGATGCCAAGATCGCAATATTTATTTGCTATTTTGTTATGCAACATAACCGGTGTCGACACTCGAAGGTGAGCGCTACCCAGCAGTGTGCACAATGGTGGTTCTTCGTGTATGTCTGTTTTATTGTTTTATGTGTTACTCACCAGCACAATATCTTATGTTTGACTACTCGTCACTCACATTTTCAGAATGATAAGTGGAGTGCTTTAATATGCAGTTAAATGCAATGATAGTAGAGACCAGGAGATGATGATGAACCGGTCGTCTCGCGGAAACGAAAGAATAAAATGAAAATTGTGATCTTGGCATTTCTTTCTATATTAATGGTTTCAACTTTTTTTTTCAAATTACCTTAATTTGGTTTATTTTTTGTGATGGAAACACTCCATGCATTGATTTAATGCTAGGATGAACAATACAAGACATATCAATTAAACCTGTTCACCAAATGATTCCAACATAAAAGCAATATGCCAATATGTCACAAAATTTTTTGTAATGGGGTCCACAAAATATCTGGAAAAACTTTGCGACCCAGTACATATATAATTATTTTATTGGACTTGTTCATGACGTCATATCTATTCAACTAAATGCCGTACAGTGACATAATTGTGCATATAACTTTCACGATAGTGCAAGCAATATGTTGGCTAACTTTTATCGCAATCGGAAGTGCAGAATGGCCATGCATAAAATACGACAAAAAGAGAAACAAACAAACAACCCGCGGTGGAGTAGCCGAGCGGTCTAAGGCGTCTCGCTGCGGGGAGTGCGGTTGCTCGCCATCGGAGGTTCGAGTCCCCCATGGGTGATGGGTGTGTGTGTGTTGTCCTTAGGTTATTTTACATTAGTTTAAGTAGTTTGTAAGCTACGGACTGATGACCACTCAGATTGGTCTGATAAATTAACAAATGTTTGGACAAGCAAACAAACTAGATCAGTGTTTTTTTAACCTGGGAGTCACGATCGCAGGTTCAGGGGGGAGGGGGTTGCACAATCTTGCTCTGGGAGTCACCGTTACGGCATAAAGTACTTGCACCATAAAATTATTAGGGATTCAGCAATAAGAAAACGTATGCGCGAGAGAAATTTATTTAATGTTAAAATTGCGGAGTTCGTTGTACAACATTAATTATGAATCGAACAGATCAGCCACGCGGGTGTAGCCGAGCGGTCTGGAGCGCCACGTTGTGGATCGAGGTGGCCTCCGCGTCGGAGGTTCGAATCCTCCCTCAGGCATGGATGTTTATGTTATCTGTCGTAAAAGTTAGTTTTTAAGTTTAGGGACTAATGACCCCGCTGTTAAGTCCCATAAGTTTACAAACATTTGAATGCATCACTTTTTCTTTTATAACACAGTTTGTCATTGAGGAATACGCGCAAAGCCTGTTTTCAGGAACAAGTCGACAGATAGAAGAACATGATACAGTAAGTAATTCTGAATAATTATACAATAAAGATCCACTTTTTTACAAATTGTCTATTTAGTGGGAACTTTGTTAATGAGCATAATTCGCTTCTGAGTCTTGCATGAAATGCGATACACTCGTTAAGCAAAATATATTTTTCTCTTGGAGATCATGTAAAAATAGGATAAGGTGTTTAATTCAGAGAAATTACACAAGAAACCCCTGCCCAACAATTTGAACGACAGATGTGGCAAATTAAAGAATGTTAAATTTATTTCCTTTGAGATAACATAGTTTTTTTTTTCGTTGCGTGACCGTAGAGGGGTGGGTGGGGGTCGCCATAAAATCTTTATTTCGAAGGGGGTCGCCACAATAGTTTTATCTGGAAGGAGATCGCACCGCGCACCGCGCGGTAGTAGCCGAGCGGTTTGGAGCGCTACGTTTCGGATCGATCGGCCTTCCGCGTCGGGGGTTCGAATCCTTCCTAGGGCTTGGATGTGTTGTCCTTAGGTTCGTTTAAATTAATTTAAGTACTTTGTAAGTCTAGGGACTGATGACCAATGTAGTTTGGTCCCATAAGAATTGAAAAAAAAAGGGTGGGGGGATCGAATATTCGAAAAGGTTGAAAAACATTGTACCCAATAGTTCAATAATTGTCGCCGTGCACATAACGTGCAGTAGATTCGCTGGCGAATTTTTACTTGCTGTGGGACTTCTGTAGCTAGAAATATTGACACTACTACTGTTTATGTAAAAATATTTGCTTTTCGCACACAGACAGACAGAGAGAGAGAGAGAGAGAGAGAGAGAGAGAGAGAGAGAGAGGAGAGAGAGAGAGAGAGAGAGAGAGAGAGAGAGAAAATTTAATATATTTAACGCAAGCCCGACAATCAGGCCTTTGGGGTGAGCTGAGGCCACGTGAAAATCTCTATCCCGCTGGCAATGAAGCTCCTTCGGGGAGCAACAAAGTAAAGTGAAATAATAATGAAAAAAGAAATGCGCCGAGCATGTTCTGAAGCGCATCATTAAGAACTGTGCCGTCGCAAAAAAAGTCCTCCTGGGAACACCCTCTTCCCTCCCTCCCTCCCCAAAGTACTCACCCTTCGGCCACAGGGAGTGTTCTCTTACACGTCGGATGGGACAGACATCATCGCGCAGAGCACATATCCGAATATGAATGCATGAATTCTAAATGCAGCGCCTGCCCAAAGCGAACTTAAAGCCGACAACCGAGCGAACGGGAGGAAACCTAAGAGGGTGCAGGGAAAGACGTTGCGACCCTCCCTCCTCGCCGTGTGTGTGTGTGTGTGTGTGTGTGTGTGTGTGTGTGTGTGTGGAGGTAGTGAAGGAGAGCACCGCACGAGACCTCCGACGATTGGAAGGGCTCCTTGTAAGAGAACAAACGGCAAAGTTTAATTTATTCTGGTCGGCAGAGATCTCATACATAAATTCTTTGAACTTTTGCCGAAGCAATTTGTGGACGTCATGCTCTCGTTAAACGTGAATCAAAGATTTTATCCGGGCCGATCCAAGTCAGATTCCCATATAAATCACAAACTGAGCGTGCGATGTTCGTAGATTTAATTACTCAGAGCTTCTTTCATACTTATAACACCGCACAAACAATATGGAAAAATCCTCGATCTTTTTTAAATCACACGATTTGGCTTTGAGACGACTAACTTCTTTCTGCAATTCCTCTTTGGTGGAATTAATCTTCACATAGGTATTATAATTCACCTTTAAGAGAGGAGGACCATGTAATTTTAAGGTGTCTAAAAGGAAGTTGATGACGGTGAAACAATAGAGTACATTAAATAATCCGGACATTTGATTCATGAGAGTTTGATCGTAGCACCTCTTTATTTTACCTTCCGGATAAAAACGTATTTATGTCAGAAAAGCGTTGCACTCCTTTAAATTACCTTGATAATTTCTAGAGTTTTTTCTCCTGTGTATATGTCCCTGTTTGTACCGCGGCGGGGTGGCCGAGTGCAATGAGGCACTATGCTCCTATGCGCTAGGCCGTACCGCGTCGTGGGTTCGCATCTCCACTCGAGCATGGCTGTTAGTGCTGTCTTTAGTATACGTTATTTTATAAGTAGTTTGTAAGTGATTGTAAGAAAGGGTGTTGTATACAGGGTGATTCCTCCATAATCTTGCACACTTTCAATGGAAAACCCCGTGAGGTTTTGGGCGCTACGTAATGAATCGCGCGACCGTTCGTATCGGGTGTATGCGTGGTGCTTAATATAAGTTAGTTGAATTAGTTTTCTAAGTCTCGGGACCGATGACCTCATATTTGGTGGCTGAAATTGGTAAATGTAACAATCTAACAGGGGGAGGTGACGACGTGGATATCTCGAATTTACACTTTTGTGGTCATTTAGTAGGTCATTACAGTAACATACTGTGAATGTAAAAAGGTGTAACCCTCTGAAAAGTCAGAGAAGTATTTTTTGCGTCAGTTATGTGGCTGCTCTCTTAATAAAAATCTGAGCTGTTGCTCATACCCAACATTTATTAATTAATTCTTCATTACTGGTCATATTATCAAATTTGATTCCATATCGGATCATCGTGCTCCGTGACTGTAATATATTATGTGAATGACGAACGACAAATCTTTATTTCCAGAATGAACGTATCACTCTGCAGCGGAGTGAACGCTGATATTAAAGTTCCTGGCAGATTAAAACTGTGTTGCGGAACATGGACTCGAACCTGTGGCCTTTGCCTTTCGCTGGCAAGCGCTCTACCACTGAACCAGCACGCTTCACACACCGTCCTCCAACTTTACTTCCGCCAGTACGTCGCTTTCTTCTTTCAAAACTTCACAGAAGTTATCCTGAGAAGCTTGCGAAACTAGCGTCCTGGAAGAAAGGCTATGGTAGAGACATGGCTGCCGCGGTGGATTAGCCGTGCGTACTGGGGCGCCGTGCTGCGGTGCGCGCGGCCGTTCGCCGTCAGGGGTTCAAGTCCCGCGTCGGGTATGGGTGCTTGTGTTGTCCTTAGGTAAGTTTATCTTACTTTAAGTAGTTTGTAAGCTACGGACTGATAACCTAGCCCGGCCGCGGTGGCCGAGAAGACTGAGGCGCTTCAGTCACGGTCTGCGCAGCCACTACAGTCGGGGGTTCGAATCCCCCTTCGGGCATGGATATTTGTGCCGTCCTAGTTCGTAAGTAGTTCATAAGTAGTTTGTAAGTTTAGGGACTGATGACCCCGTAGTTAAGTCCCATAGACCTTACAAACATTTGAACATTTTTTTGATAACCTAGCTGTTAAGTCCGATAGATTTACAAACATACGAACATTTTGAGACATGGCTTAGCCACAGCCTGACGGATGTTTCCAGAATGAAACTATCACTATGCAGCGGAATGTGCGCTGATATGAAACTCCCGGCCAGATGAAAATTGTATGCTGGAAACAGGACTCGAACCTTGGACATTTGCCTTTCCCGGGCAAGCGCTCTACCCGAGACGACTCACGATCCATCCGCACAACTTCAATTCTGCCAGTAACTCGCCTCCTAATTTCCAAACTTCACAGAAGTTCTTCTGCGACCTTTGCAAGACTCGCACTCCTGGAAGAAACGATATGGTGGAGACATGGCTTAGCCACAGCCTAAGAATGGACAAAAAATATTTGTCACTGATTGTTGCTGTTCACTCACGCTGGTTATATTATTTAAATGTTCACCTACACTATTCGATCTCGTTAAGTTACCAATGTGTAACAGCCACACAATTGAACTTTCAGATAGGGCCTGTCTCTCTCACTACACCTCGATGCCTCAAAGTCCAAAGAAGATCCGGTTACCCAATTACAAATCGAAAAAGCACAGTCACACTTTTTTAGTAATAGCCCAAGAAGCATCTGCTTTCCCAGAGACCTGTATCCACCCGCGAGGTCCGCTCAGGACAATTCCAACGCATCTTACAAATTCGAGGAGCTGCAATTTGTCAGAGAGATGTTGGGGAGGAACAGTGCGGAGAAACACTTTCATCGCGATGGAAGACATGAGACGACACGAGCTTCGGCAGCGTTCGGTGGTGTCTAGGAGGGCTCCACAATGCATGACAGCCTTAGGATGTTCTTTTAATTATGCAAGGTAACAGCCAGGTTTCTATTTTATTGGGTGGTAGCTACTGCAAAGTTGGAAGTGAGCCTGTCTTGAGCCCGGGAACCAAACTGGCGACTAGTAACTATTTCTGATTTAACGAATCCGTTTTTGTCATGTCAAGCTACATTTTCTGTGTCTGAACACTCACTATGTGACATTCGTTCCATTCTTTGAGTCTAACTGCTCAGGTGTACGAAGTAGTCCAGTGGTGTACGGCCGAACTGCGATGCTTTAACACTTTGACTGCCGGCCATGTAACCATTCCATACCTTAGAATGCCAGACAGTCTGATTACAGGAGTAACCCTGACTGCACTTGATTTCCTTATCTTCTGCCTGGCGTAAAGAATTGTCTGCTCTTTGAAATGAGCGAGAAGATCCATGTCCACGAAACATGTAAATAAATATAGAACTGAACACAGAGCATCTAAATCACACACAACTCTGACGGCAAGGGTCATACTGAAAAGTCTATACTTCGCAAAAAAGTTTATTTAAGTCTATCCCTCAGGAAAATCACTTCGATATGGTGTAGTATCGCCCCTCTGTCTTCGCCACCTCTCAGTACTGTCAGGGAGAATATATTGCGTGAAGCCATGTCCCCTTCATTTACCTACTGAATCAGCGGACAACACTTTCTATCTGCCCCGTTTTACACAATGAATGCGACCAGTCGGACGATTTAGAAACAAAATTTACAAGAACTATAGGCTGTTTTAGACACTAGGTTTATCAAGAAAGGTATTTAAGCCCGAAAACGAACCCGAGGATCACACCAAATTATATTTTTTTTCGCTTCGGATTTTTCACTCTTCACCACAACCGACTTCCTCATCGTCACAACCAACACATCAGAGCTTCTCACCCGCTGACAATGCACTGGTAATAATCTGCAGCAATTCAGCTACAAAATCATTGTTCACAGCAATTTATTGTGGTAGCTATGGTCACAGGTTTTCAGAAAGTGGTAACCCAGTGTCGTGATTGTCTAGTGCCAGCATTAAATGGAATAGAATTATTCGACATCCACAGACCGCGAGATTTGTCTTTTGCTAAACTTCAAACATCCTCCATTTTGTAAGCATATATAAAAATTTCTGCTCAGTATCTTACGCTAATAAGTATTTTTATTGTATAAAATATATCATTTCAGCCAACCTTTCATTATTCACGTTGATTGCAAATGTATTTTTGTCATTTTTTGGAGGGGACCATCAACAACATTGACAGGTAGCTAACTCATGCTCAATAAATTCCCTTCATATTCCGTGATTAATAAAATATACCCACAAGTCGCAGTCAGATCATATCCAAGCGTTCCTCACTTTAAACGAGAATCAGGCAAATTTGAATTAATTTAACATAAAAGACGTTCATTTATCGACCTCTGTAGCAGTGAAATTCTAGTCACACATGACCAAAAGAGACGCCCACTCTCAAGTCTATGCGCTTGTGCTCATATTTGTCTTGTTCCAATAAATATTACGTAGTCAAATCACATATGAAATTCAGTAAAACATCTTGAAAAGTCATGCGATTTTTCAGAAATTGTATCACCTTTTAATGTCATTTAAATTAGGCAATATGGCCAGCTATGAAAAAATGAAGGTTAAGAATTAAGTTTGAAAGGGACTGGAACCGCTGCTTCAACCACGTTCTCATTACGAAGCTTGAACGCTAAACTATTTTTTTATTTTTTATTTCGTTGTTCTGGATGATCGATTCAGTGGTAATAATTTTTATTCTATGTTGATCGTTGATGTCTCGGCTCAGATTTTTATTCCAGAGGGCAGCTAGCCGTCTGGCCTCTCCAATGTCCGACACATACGCACAGAGACATAAGCTACATGATCGGCGAGCAAAATTTCTCTTTGTATTTATGTTGTTCAGACACCAAAATTTGAATTAAATTCGTGATCTGAACGTCGTGGCCTCCCGTTGTAAGACAAACAACTCCGTTACCAAACGCAATTACTTCAGAACCTGGAAAACGTCTTTTATCAAGCGTCAAAGAATATATTTTACAATATGATGGCACCTCACCTCGTTTGTAAAGCTATGGGACCAAATTTTTATTTAGATGCGGTTCAACAGCCGTAAGATATTTGAGGAAATGCATACTGTAAACCATCAGCTGTTTATTATTTTTCAAACTTCTACCGGTTTCGGTTATAAACCATCTTCACGAAAGACTATTAAATAGAAATACAGAAACAGAATTGTACACAAACTGAAGTGAAATACATAAATAACCCAGGAGTTTCATATAGTAAGTAATTACGAACTAGACAGACTGATTAAACAGGTGCATTATATGCCTCCTTATGCATACTGGCATGCATTCACACAATAAAAATAAATAAGACGTCAGAAAGCATTAAGTCTTGATTAGAAACATAAAGCAATGTCAGGCTGTGTGATGGTGAACCAAGGTCTATTACAAGAGAACCTAAGACAACTGTTGAATACATCAGTCAATGAGATAAAATTAGCGATGAGCAAAGTATACATTGTGTGAAAACGATATATCTTAGGCAACCATCATAGGTTATATCTTTGACAAGGTGTCTGTCGACATGCTACTGAAAGCAGTATGTAAACATTTCGAAAATAACAGGATGGATTACAATAAAAATGTGTAACAACAACAGTTACCTGTCAAAGTATAAAAGTAAGTGAACGAATTATACATCAAAGACCTAATGTTAGGAAATAAAGCAAACCTAACCCAATAACAGGATCGTAAAATTGTAATTAGTTTATGTAGAGGTAGGCCAGAGGCTACTAATGAGCATAGTGGATAACACAATATGCCATCATTATAATTCGTATGGATACACCTTTCAATGAACAAGATCTGACATATTATGAACAAGAAAAAAGTAACATTAAATGAAGTAAACATGTATACTTTAGGCTACGTAACATAATAGCTAAAGCATAAAAGCGACACAATTATATAGTTCAAGGTGTACACGATTACATTAAATATGGATATAGCATCCAGTCACATAAAAATGTAATACAATTATGTCAAAAAATAAATGCATTAATTTGGCAGTAGTGTATTCAATCGATTTGCAGTTCTAAATTAATCCGTGATTAAAGTATTTGTTCTAAAACATAGTTTGTAATCACACGAGTACACGATTGCTGAATTATCACAGTTCAACAACCCTACTACCGAGCATAGTCTATCACTTTTCAAGCAAAGACTAAGTTCTGCAGTCACAGTCCGGTAAATATTCTAAGTCCACACATCCCTATCTCTTCAAATCACAAGTTCGTAATGCGCCTTCAGACCGCCTAGCGTCACAACATTTCACCACCACGTACAAGTTACGAGTCCGTCCACAAGCGTTCTAAAGAGTGCTCTCTCTGCTCTCAAATTTGTATCCTGCAGCGCATCCTAACGCATCATCTTTAAAATATAATTTCCCTTCCAAAACATTACACATTTGAATGTCACAGAATTAAGTGCTTTGACCACCTTTCTACAAATGTTGTTTACATTTAACAAATATATATTTAACAATACTAAAAAAAGTTTGAGACTGAAGCTCTTTGCTCCGATAGGCATTAAGCGTGGCGTCTCACTGTTCAATTATACTGTCACTGTGGAAATATAATTACACAATTAATATTTAATTTATCATGGCTTTTGAAAGAAATATATTCAGTTCTTGTATACAAACACTTATAATTGTTATATATATTTTTTGACGACGTTACAGCGTTCAATGAATGAAATAAATCGCAATTTGCGGTCAGTTATGGCTTCGCTGTACTAGGTTTAGATGGAATACCAAAGTGCGGCGAATGAAGATTTGTGCCTAGCCGGGATTCGAAGCCGTAATCCGCCACCGAGGACACAGTGACCAGCTCGAATGCACTCTTCCCTTCACGTCTCCCGCCAAATTTTCATTCGCCGCACTTTGGTGTTCCATCTAAACCTAGTACAGCGAAGCCATAACTGATCGCAAATTGCGATTTATTTCATTCATTGAACGCTGTGACGTCGTCAAAAACAATTAAGTGTGTACAATCCGAGGCTGGGCTCCTAACGACAATTAATTGTGTCTCGATACCTCATGGTCTGTTCTCCCTGATGCGGGAATACAGGTTTCAGGTTGCGAGCATTACAGAACAAATAGGCTGTGGTAATAGAAAAAGAGACCGTGACGAATGGAGATTTGAGATTTACTGAATTTCTGAGACCATTCTCTTAAGTGAGTGCGGACAGAACCTTATGTGGTACGGAATCTCGTACAGTTCTCTCGGCCCTCTCTGGAACATTTGTTCTTCTAGTAAACTTCTGCCTTACCTTCAGTAGAATGGCCACAAGCTGATGTCAAGCACTTCATTCCAGTGTTCGAGTAAAGCTTAGAACCAATTCTTTGACCCATCTTTTACAAAGTATGCCAAGCACTCGAAAACACATAGGATAATTTCGTATCTGGTGGACCACGAGTATAGATGGGCCAGTAGAATATTTCGTCAGTAAACGGACACACGTAGAGATTTGCTCGTGAATTTCGCATGTAATTTCGGAGAAATCTTAATTTGTTTCTTTTCGCAAGTTGAAATACATTCGACACTACAATTCTTTGTTATGTGGTTAATTTAGGAAAAAAAAAAAGATTTCTACGTAATGTGAATGGTATAATCTTATTGTATACTTGAGTACAAGCATAAATAAAAATGACGTGCCTGTAGCGTTGATTGACAAGTACGCTGGTACACTCATCCCTGACAATTGCGACAGACGGACGAGCGAATTTTCGGCCCATTTGAAAAAGCCTATGTGAGTTTAAGAAATGTTAGTAGCTAAAGAAATGAAAGTAATACTATTACTTAAATGTGCTATGAAGATGTTTTTGTGCTTGTATCCTTTCAATAGTACGAGAATTTATATTAAAATGTATGCCTCTCCAAGTTATTGGCCAAAATATATGCAGGGTCTTGTCTCAATGATGTTCACAAAAGTAAGATTAAAACGGTATCTCTCCAGAAAACATTATTCCTTTTTAAAAGGTAAAAATAATCAAAAAGTCCAAAAGATGAAGGTAACTGAAGAAGAGAAGAAAGATAGACCAGGAGAAAGAAGGGGAGAAAAGAGGTAAAAGGAAAAACGGTAGAAAAAGCAGTGCCACGGTGGAGTAACCGAGGAAGAAAACGCAAAAGAAGTAAGACCTTACTTAATAAAATTTCCAGTACATTCTTCAAGAAATGATGCAGACTGTGTATGGTTTAAAAAGAACTACAGTGATACAAAACGAGATGACTGAGTTAAGTGTGTGTCACGTCAAAGTTTCTCATGATTCGAAACAAATGCGGTCGCTGTGGAAAACGAGATACTCGAGAGAAAATGGTTGCAGAAAGATTAGTTGGCGTAAACGATGTGAAAAATTGACACAAGATATATTTCATAATTACATTGTCTATCAGTTTTAGTTATTCTTTTCCAATAATTATTACTTTCAGGTCAGTTTATTGCTTCGTACTTGAAAGTACGTTTATATCTTTTATGACCGGTATTACGTTACACCCTGATTTACACGTATTAAAGAGTTCCGAAAGTTCCACCCTTACCCAATGTATAGATGGACTACCCAGCAAAAAATCGCACTGGCTTGCTTTATGGCCCTCTTTGGGTTTTGCGGGAATTTTATGACCTTTTGCTAACATTTCGACAAAATTAATAACAATGCAAACAGAAAAAATGGACGATACGATATGATTACAACTCTACTATTGTGATTACAGGTATTATTCACTCTGGCCGTATGTTAACAAAAACCCAAATTATATTATATTTGAGCTTTAACAAAAATACTCTTTTTAAGTTTAACCTCTTTAAGCTACTATTTTTAAATCTCACGAACATGTACATTATCTTTCTCCGTTGAAATACCATCACCTGCATTGCCGTGGTAGAATGTCCCCTTTTACAGCTTTTTTTTTCTATTTGCCTACACTGGTTTCTATAAATGCAGGTGACAATGTGAATTCGCCGTAATTTTCGCAAATATCTCTGAAACCGTGCGAGTTATGGAAATAACATAGCAAAGCTGAAGGCACTTTCCTCCTCCTCTACAGATACATTTATTCATTTTTTGCCTCAGATGAACGGTTAAGGCTTCAAATATTTTATGTTGAGACACAATATTACAGTACTGATTAAATGATTCGACCGCCATTCGACTGAAAGATTGTATTATTTATAACAATCCGGATTTCGGCTTTTAGGCCATTATCAAGTGCACAATTTACTCAGTGTATGTGGATGACCGAAATGTCATTTTTTCGATATCTACATATACCGAGTAAATATATTTGTGCACTTGATAATGGCCTAAAAGTCTAAAACCGGATTGTGATAATAAATAATAAAACCTTACAGTCAAATGGTGGTCCAATCATTTAATCGGTTAATACGTTATTTGCAATTAAATTTCGTGCCGTCAAACTGTCATCACAAGCGACTTAATTTTAGTGTTACTGACACATTTTGAGTTCCAAACATTTGAAAAAGGGGGCTTCTGGTCGCTGGCAGCCAGCAATTACATCTGCAAAATATGCTGCCGATCTGTTGAACGGTGCGACCTAAAATATGGGAACACGTTACAGACAAACAGAAATTGTTTAATCGGCGTTATTTTGGAAATATATATGAAACGATGGGAGATACGATAAAAACATTGGAAAGCAAGGTTGTAGAGAACCTTTTCACCTACAAATTCACTCATTCAATTTTTCTGTCTAATGAATGGCTAAGCCGTTATTTTCATTTAAATTTCGGGCTGTCAGAAGGCTATCGTGGAGGCCTACTTTTAGAGTTACTACCGTAACCTAAAGTGGGTAAATAATAATAATAATAATAATAGACTTCACGAATGTTTAGTGTAACAGCTGAAGAGGTCCATAGAATTAATCAAGATTATATATACGTAACAGAAAAATGTGTTCCAGATGCTAAAAAGTATAACATTTTAGAAAATAAAAATGTGCTTTGGCTATACCGAACTTACCCTAAAGCCTTTACGACTTTCTAAATATTCAAAATAGCCGAATATGGAAACACAAAGTAGGAAAGCGTGTATCAAGAAATCTGAAAAATTGAAAACTGGGTAAGTTCCAGTGAAATAAAAAAAATATAATAACAAAAAAATAAAAAATAAAAAGAAAAAGAAAGAAAATAAGAAAAAAAGTTTATAACGAAACCTCTTAAGAAGGAAAAGAGGTCTAAGGTTTTATAACTATCATATATTCAAGGGAGGTGGAATCATTTCGACTTATTGGCGTCGTAGCAGAAATCCTGACGTTACGTTTCTCGGGAAGATTCTTGCGAACCCTTTTCTTCCAGAAAGGAATGAGCAGCCCCTGTCTTGATGCGTGAGGGAGGTAACAAGCGCGAGGCCACGCCCAGCTCCTAACAAGTTGGCGGGGGGATGACCAGCACACATCACGAATGAAAGGCTACTGGAATTATAATGAGATCGTAAAACCTGGGCGGCTCTTCACGGCCGCGCCGCGGTGGCGTTATGTGGGGGCCCTCGCCGAGACGGTGGGAGCTACGGCCAAACTTTAATCAATGGCGCGTCAATGTTGGCCGATGAATAATGAAGAGCGGAATGTGCGCGCCTTGCCCGCCCGAGTGCGCCAGCCGCTCCACTACTTGAGGAGCGGGCCGGGCACTAAGAGCGGGATCACGGGTAATCCCTCGATCGTTACTGCTCAAACACGCCGCACCGAGCGCTCCGCGGAGGCTGCGCCCAAGCAACATCTCCACCACCACCTTCGCGAACTACCTTAATCGATTTTTGTAACTGGGAGTTGATGCGTTACTGAAATATTTGTCAAAAAAAAAAAAAAAAAAAAAAAAAAAAAAGCGGAACTTCTAACGTGAATCAAATGAAAACTGGACACCGACTGCTAACGGACTAGGAAATCGTTCCGTTCAGAAGTAATCATCACGAGGGTTAATGTAGTGGGACGGATTATTGTCTCCGCTACATATCTCATGTCAGCTCAGTTTGTGCAGGATAACTTGCTTCTATTTGTGATCTTAAATGATTTTTATGTAAATGTTTAATGTTATATAATTCCTAAAGAAGTTTTTTATATGTTTTTTTATGTTTCATGTGCTGTGAGGCGATTCAACCTACGAGGGCAACATCTTCGACGTCGATTACAAGGAGTAAATATCCGGCCACATCAAGTCGCGGGTCGACAGTCATGAGGCAAGAAGATGTTGATCTCTGCGGTTGTTGTCGCAAGAGTTGACATTATTATCGAAGTTTTATGTTAAAACAACAAATTTTAAAAGTCAGTTCCCTTTTGTCTGTCAATGAATACATATGTAATGTCATAGAAAGCAATATTTAATTTAAATATTCTTCAATCTGAAGTAAGATTTTTTATGAATTTTTATTGGTGGAAAGGCTACGTCAAGAAGACTTCGATAAATGTTTCTTTTAGAACTTTGATTAATCGATAATACACATCGATCAATAATCATTGAATAAATATTTTTTTTATCTGTGGGTATAGCAATGACTACAAACTGAAGAATTTCTTTTGACAGTCTTATCTATGAGAGAACTTAGAAATATTTCAACAAGAGTGACTGTTAAAGACTTCTTCCGTCGGCGCAAGAATCTGATTTTGAAATATTGCAACGTATAAAGATTTTACATGAACATATATATATATTTTAAATTTTATATAAATTTTTATGGGCGAGTGAACACCTCAAGGATTACGAAGTCTGACACGGCCACATTCAACCCTAATCATACAAGACGAGTGCTTTTGAAGATAAGGTTTTAGCACACGTTCCGCCGCACGAAGAGATCGTTGCGCCGCATTAAGCGGACTCAACACTGATTCGGCTCCGTTATTATTGATAGCGTCACAACAACTGTGTATACATCACAGGAGCTCAAAATTGGTAAACGTTACTAGGGTACTTAGACAATGCAAAACTGAGAAAACCTTCGAGATATTATATTGAGGTTGAATCACGTCCACCGAGAGTGTGTTCGTATTCCATTTTGAGTTATTCTGTACTCGTAAGTGTTTCCCCGCCATTAAAATTGTCTGATCATACAATGTAAGTTTTCTCGGCCAGCGTCAACTTCATTTAAAACTTCCGGGCTCATAAGCCGTGGTCGATTTGTAAAACTTTCCCCTAACGTTTCATCTTCGGCTGCGCAAGATATCTTCAGAGGTAGAGAGGCGAACTGCGAAGAGAACTTGAGGGAGCGCCGTATATATAGGTGATGCAGAGGGCATCACAAGACATCACGTGACGTCGGCTACGACACTATCTCTAGTATTGCCAACATTCTTAGCAGAGGAGAATCGATTGCCATTCCGCTGGTGTAAAGCAGAATGACAATCGATTCTTCTCTGCTAAGAATGTTGGCAATACCAGAGATAGTGTATTTTATTAATGACCAATGCCCCACGTTTATATATGTTTCCACACATGTGATGCAACTTGTGTGTTCATGTGTATGTGGGAGGTTGCTTTTAATATTGAATGACTGCCGCGCAATGGCTTACAGTCCCCGCCTCGCGCTTTAGGCCTCGTTTACTTCGTAAGTCGTCTACGTTAGCGTCTGCTGGGTGGTCAGAGACAAGTTTACTTGGCAAGGTGGCGAGGTGGCTTGTTCTTAGTGTAGTACCAACATAAACATGGTCGAAAGAGGTGACAAAAGAGAGCTCTCTGGAGCTCTAGAAGAGAGTATTATCTTGTCCGGGTAGCGAGGGTTGGTATGGTAGACATTATAATCTGAACGCGCTCTGGTCACTTTCAGTGCGCTCTACATCTGGTGTGTGGAGGGGAAGGCTTTTGGCGTCGCCTTAGGAGGCTGTATTGCTGCAATCGTCGAAGTAAGTACATCGTGGAATCATGCTGGGGTGATAGCATGCTGTTAGAACTTTTCTTTCTTTGTGATCAGGCAGTCTTCGTTTATCAGTGATGCGACGCGAAGTGTTTCTTCATTTACAGAACTCATGTAACTCTGTTTACATTTCGTATTTGTATTCTCATTCTGGTGAAAACTTTGTGTCCGGATTTTCTCAAGTTAGAATATACGTGTGTGGCCTTCAGCCTTTGTGTAAACTTAGTATGAATTTCCTTGTCTTTTTTAAGTAACGTTTTTGCGTCATGTCTGTGTCCGCGAGTATGCTAAATATTCCTCAGATTTTTTGGTTTGATTCCGTCTTTCCTGTCTTGGTATGACCGATTGCAACATGTGCTATCATAGTGGTCTTTACTTCGGCCTTCAGCCATGCTTTTACTGTTACTAGCTTTCTTCTATATGAATTCTCGCATTTGCTTTATTTGCTTATTCTAAATTTCTTTTTTATAATCCTATGTAACTCACCAGCGGTCACACACCATGTGGTGCCTTCGGATAGTATTCCGCTGCCTGCCCACACATGAGTTTATATGGTGCATGGTGTTATTTTAATTTGTGCTTCAAGACACCCGCCATCTCATCAAAATGCCTCTGACGCTTCGTTTCGCCGCTGCTATCAAGTGTTGCCACACGAGTAATGTGTCATAAACCTTATGAGTGTGTCTGTGAGTGAATGAATGTATTTTCCTTTATCCGTTGTGTATCTGTAAATTTCCTCCCACGTTACCTCTATATTCATAAAGGGCAGAAACAGGCAGTAACTATAATTTCATTCACTTTTGTACAAGGTGTGTGTTTTATTGTGCTTAATATGGTCTCCCCACATTTAATTGCTTGTTTATTTTATTGAATAGATGATGATTTAAAGTATCAAACCACTGCTTTATAAATTCATGATCCCTGTCCCATGTTTAATTACCTAGCCCCTTTTTTAAACATTCATTTTGTGTTTGTTAAAACGTTGGCTGCTCCTTTAAGGAGAGACCAGTTAGATAAATTTCCATTGCGCAAATACTGTGGCCACTAGCAAAGTAATTTAGAGCAGTAGTAAACGATTTAACTTGCATTTGCAGATCTCAGCTGCCCCAAATCTCACTTAGAAATTTTGACAAGCTACCTTCAAGGTCTTTACAACAATTGTAGAAGTAACTTTTATATTATTTCTAGTGAGGTATCGCTTATTTGGTACAACTAACTGTACAACCTTGAAAAAGTCAGTGTACATTCGACATCCGTACGTGTATTTTGTTTCCAGTTTCGTCCTATCATGCTCGTCTATGAAAAACGTAAGCTATTTCCTTCCTTCAGGAACAAGAATTAAAAATTAAGGTCTAATACCATAGAAAATATCATCGTATTATATTTTTTTCAGGAAATTGTAGGCAAGGAGGAAGGATGTCATCAGCGGTAAATTTAGTGAGTTTAAATTCAGTCATAAGGAAAAAGTTGTATATGAACGATGAAAACGCAAGTTAAGGGTAAATGGCAAAAAGAAATTTACTAACTTACGACAGAGTATGTTTAGAACATTCCAGTTGTACATTTATAGTTCTTCAACCGTTTATCTTTCTCCATTCTATTTGTGTTAATTTTTCCCCTATATAATGATTTGTAATGAAACATTCTAAGGTCCCGATATGAGCGGTGGAGCCAGTCCTTCACTGCCACAAACATTTTGCGGAATACGCTGTTTATCAGTTATGATACAAATTTGGATCACTGTGCTGAACTACTGTGTTGTAATATCTGAAATATGAACAGCGATTAATCTACATTTCGGTCTCTGTGCAACCATTATCAGTGATTTAAAAGCATGGTTTTTAAAACATAAAAAACATTTCAATCGTGTGAAGGTAATTTTCAACATGAAGCAGTGGTATTGGTCGCACAGCGACCGTACGCTAGGTATGCAATAACGAATAAATATTTGTTACTAATTGCTGTTCATCTTGTACATACCACAGACACTTTTTACTCCCAGTTTTTCCAACTTCCCAGCCCAAAACTTTTACATCTAAATCAACGGATTCAACATATTAACCACTGATGACGCTTCTAACAAGAGAAATCGTTTGAAGGGCATCCTCCTAGTGAAATGCATTATACGGGAGCCACGTCGTGATCGAGTGGTTCAAACTAAAAATTCACATCTTATATACAACCAGTCGGTTTGTGGATCTGATACGATTTTGTGTGTCATTAATTAGTTTTCTAGTTTCTGTAGGCTCATCATCAGATGGAGATATTAGAGAGAGACGCTAGAGTGTCTAAATTACACAGTTGTGTTCTCTGTGAAAAGTACAATGGACAGCTAGGAATTCAGAGTATGAAGTGTCAGCCATTAAAAGCACCACAAGGCCTTAGTTCTCAGCCGTCATAGACGGTACACTATTAGTATCAATACTGACAGTATTCCCAGTAGGCAATGAAGATTTTTTTTTATTTTACTAAAATACCGTCCAGAGCTTTTGTAATGTCACAACCGAGAGTATTATCGTTCAAAGTAACAAGGCCTAAGAACTCTTCCACCACCTGCAAGTAATTTGGTACACACCTACATACAACTATAGCAAGTTGCGATTTAGGGCTTGGATATCAACAGACTCGTCCAAAGCTAGACTGTGAACAGTCACATATGTTTTTCCAAGTTACTTACAACGTCATCACTAACAGCAGTTACTCTTCTCCCTATTGTATGTCTAGGCTCATACATTCAGCAACCATTAATTGTAGTTTCTTATTTTTTTGGTCTAAAATACAAACAAATTGTGCATTATTGGACTTTACAAACCCCCCTCTGTATAACATTATTATTATTATTATTTTGCCCTATTAAAAACCAAGACAAAGACAGCTTTGGTTGTTAATCTGCATTCCTGGTAAACATGGTCATGCTTGAAGGTTTTCCTTTAATGAAGACAATTTAGTTTTTCTCAGCTGAGAACCAGAGGGAAATACTTACCTCAAACCACAGTGGTTAGTCTCGTACCGGCGGTTGATGTCACTGGATTCGTACTGTGAACAATGTCATTTGACGTCAAACCGTTCCTCTCTTGAAAACCAATTGTTCCTCCCATACTTTATTAAACTCGCTATTCTTTTCTTCATATTTACGCTTCTTAGATCACATTGTAACAGGACATCAGCAAAATTCTCAAGTTTACTTCAGCACTGTTACAGCATATCTGCAAATGCGACTGGCAAACGTAAAGGCCGACAGCTACTAACAGACGTTTTTCAGAAGATATTTCAAATGTAATCGTAGTGATTGTTGTCTGCTGTCGTACTTTTATAGTAGTGCTATGCATTTCGTACTTTTTCCTGGTTTTGCGATAAGTGTACGCAGTTACAGTTATTGCGACCTTTACTAAACAGGTTAGACGCTTTCCGTTTCGTTTACAAACATTCAGGGCATTTTTGCTCTCGCACGTGACCTGTGCTTTCGCAGAAGCAGAAGCGCGGTGGCCGCGGCGGAGCAGCCGAGCGCATTGAGGCGCTATGCTGCGATGCGCGAGACCGTTTCCCGTCGGGGGTTAGAATGTCTCCTCAGGCATGGATGTTTGTGCTGTCTTTAGTATAAGGTAGTTCATAAGTAGTTTGTTCACAAACATTTGAACATGTGCTGTGAGGCGCCCGTTACACTGGGTGGCTGTTTTGCTAGTCACTATGTTACTTATGTTACTTAACCTGTCTCCTCGGCGCTTGGTCCCTCCTGTCTCTCTGACGGGCCGCTCTTCTTTCGTCGGTCTGAAACAACTATTCCAGCCACATTTGGGCAGTGTGAGCAATTGATGTGAACACGACTTCGTTCTGTGCCTGACGTAAAGTGTGTAATCGTGGAATCGCAAACTACTTCTGGTATTTAAGCAATCTTGTGCTGCAGCTAGTTAATTTTCCGGCGTCTAATGTTGCCTGTGTTAGACTCTATACACGAAGTGCACTGCGTTAGTTCGTTACTCCGAAGCCACTTTTCACTCCATTAATGTGCAGCCTGTTATCAGTGCTCGATGTTTGTTAAACTGCGTGAACCAGGCTTATCTTTGAACTGTCCTCCTATTGATTCAGGATTCGTTTGTGGCTGTTAGGGAGGTCAAACTCTACTAAGAGATTTCCCGCTTTGATGCCAAGGGCCGATTATCTGTCTACCCTTGCCATTAGCAGTTTGTGCCCTTTGGGCGGGTGATAAGTTTTTTTGTGTCCGGTCTGTGTACACTGTGTGTTGTGTGTGTGTGTGTGTGTGTGTGTGTGTGTGTGTGTGTCTGTCTGCGTCCTTTGCACTTAATGATCACTAGCCTTAGGGGCTATTTTGACTTCTTTGAAGTCGCTTTACCGCTTTGCCGGTTAATTCTAACAGATCAAAAATTACTGATTGTATTGGGGGCCTTCCTTTGATATTGTGTAGCAAATATTTCGGTCCGCTCTGTGTCTGCCCCACGTGTAGTTTGGGCAGTTTTCCTTTTATTCTGAGCTGGTGGTCTCGCGAAGGGTTAAGGGCAAGCACCTTGTTAAACCAAATTCCAATCCTGACTTCCTGGGTTGCAGTAGCCTGACTTGAGTGTATCTTGCCCCACACTTGTGATAAACTTGATAGTGTATACCTTAATCTTATTGGTGTTTTTTTTTTCTTTTACTATTTCATGATCAACTCATACTTACCAGAGCAAACTGTGCTCGTTTCTCGGCTTTCGACCACTTTAATTTATGTAAGGGAATGTCTATAGTAATTGTGTTCCATTTTATTTATCGTTTTCGTGATTTCCTAAGGCTCTTCAAGCCGTCCATTACTAAGCATTACTTGTTGCTTACTGTTTGATTTTCTCAACAACAAAGGTTGGATCACTGATTCGTTGTTCATTATTCACACTATTCAAGACATTTTATTAATATCTATTAGTTGTAGGTCCTTAATACGAATTACTTTGCTCAAAGTTTTTGTAAAAAAAGGGTAGGGGGAATGGTTATAGTCATTTTTATTTCTTGTCTCATGTATCAGTCTTTTTAAGTTCTTATCATTAAAGATCTTTATTAATACTGTGTGTTCACTTTGACAAGAAACGAAGCTCTACCATTTATTTAAACCTCTACCAGATATACCACTGTATCAATTTCCACAGTTTTAGGTCTCAGCAAAAAAAATTCATTTGTATTATATCAGTATGAGTCGAACGATCGTTGAGGTGCTATGCAGTTTCAACCTGCTGCCTCAGCTGGAGCAGATGTAGTACCACGCAAAGTGACGCATCTTCCGGTCGTAAACATGCGCAATGGAGGACATATCTTGGGATCGTGCTGGCCAGGGTAGTTGATGTACACCTCCTTTTAGGCGTGCAGCCCCTACTGGCCAGTTCTTCTTATTTATTTTAATTGTGACGTAAGCTTTACCACTGACTAGTAACTTTTATTATGTAACTTATTTAAATTTATATTTTCTGATGAAGGCAGTCCTAGTTATTGTCGAAACCTGATTAAATACTTTTGGCGCGAGACCGCCCCCCGTGGGGGGGGGGGTTATAATACTCCCTCGGGCATGCATGTTTGTGCTGCCTTTACTATAAGTTATTTCATAAGTTGTTCGTAACTTTAGAGACTGATGACCCGGCAGTTAAGTCCATTTGAATTGCTAGTGAGAATAATGTGCCTATTATTTAAGTATTGGATGCTCCGTCCACTGCCTAATATGTGTTGTCAATAGTAACCAATCAGACACACAGTGCATAGTACATATTAATTAGAATTACATACTTGCTATTTAATAGATACTTAAAATAGTACGTACATAGTATCTTGCAGTTACGTAATAACATTACAATTGAAGGAAGTAGCTGAGGACGTTTAAAATAATTCTACACATAATTTTATAGAAAAGTTGTCATTTAAATCTTTGGTAGATGTAAAGATTGCAATCTATAGCGTTTACAAGAAAACTCTTGTCGTATGTTCATTTTAAAGACGAAGCTGCAAAACGGCGACGACGTGAAATAATCGATACGTATCATAATGGATGATAGACGACGATGTCAAAGATGCACTAATATTTGGTCATCAAAGTGTGCCAGTAAAAGTAGCTGACGATTTGCATTAAAAATGTTACAAAAATTTGTATGTCATCCCACAAGTTTTTGTAAAGGCATAGGTGGTAATCCCTGCACCTAACGCCGCTTCTAATGCTTAGTTTTCTATAAATTTCGTGTTAAATTTTGAATGTCCTCACCTACGACGGACGTTTGAAAAGACCCTGCAATTTCCCCGAGATGCTACCACCGGAGCGTTTCGAGGTCGTTTAGTTAGTAACATCTTTGGAAAGAACGCACACCAAGTTTCAGCCATATTGGTTCATTTCTTTGTATTTGGCACTCGTGTGAATCAAGGAACAAGGAAGTCAAGTGATTGTCAAAGAATGGACGATAATGAATTTCCTGTGGTGACTAAACATTACTATATGAATGGCAAAACGTCCCAAGAGACTAAAGAGAAGCTTGATAAACATTATGGTGACCCTGCCCCTTCGATTAGAACAGTTTATAAATGGTTTCAAAATCTTCGGAGTTGCCATATGGTCACAAGTGACACTAAACGTTCAGGACGCCTTGAGGAGGTTACGATTCCAGAAATCATTGAAAAACTCATATTGTAATACTAACAGAAGAGCTACGGTGCGTGAGATTGCTAGTGCTGCGAAGTTCTAGAATGAACGGGTACATGATATTTTGTATACACATTTGGACATGAGAAAGCTATCCGCAGGACGAGTTCTGTGCTCACGCTTGTCGAAAAACGGAATCGTGTGAAGCGTTGCAAGAAACATTAACGACTGTTCAGGAAGACTCAAGCGTCGTCTCGTCACTGTGGATGAAACATGGATACATTACTATACTCCTGAGACCAAGAACAATCGAAACAATGGATTACCAAGGGAGGATCTGCACAAAAAAAATCGAAGACCAGTCCTTTCGGCCGGAAAGGGTGTGGAGTCGGACTTTTAAGATTCGCAAGGGATAATCCTCATCGACTTTCTGGAAGAGGGTAAAACTATTCCAGGTGCATATTATTCATCGTAACTGGACCGTTTGAAAACCGAACTGCAAGAAAAACGCCGGCAATTGGCCAAGAAAAATATTTTTTCCCAGCACAACAATGCACCAGCACACACTCAGAAGCTGTGGTCGCAAAATTATTGCAAATAGGATTCCATCTCGTTTCACATGCCCCTATTCTCAAGACTTGGCTCCCTTGGACTACTATTTGTTTCTCCAATTTGAAGAAATGGCTGGCGGGGTGAAGATTTCATTCAAACGAAGAGGTGATCGCAGAAACTATTTTGCAGACATGAACAATTCATATTATTCGGAAGGGATCAACAAATAAGAACAGCGTTGGACGACGTGTATAAGTCTAAAAGGAGACTATGTCGTAAAATAAAAAATGTTTTTCCCCAAACACGTTAGTAGTTGGCCTTTATGCACGGTCTTTTCAAACGCCCCTCGTACTACTTGTAATAAGCATGTCACTATATGTCTTGACGAAACTTTTGAAGTATTTAATGCCAATCAATGTAGTTTGTGCACCGTGTATCTGATTGGTTAATAATTGAAAATATATAATGGGCGGCTGGGTTCAGCATTCCGTACTTAAATCACAGCCCCACTATTGTCACAAACACTTCACGTTTGCGCACGTGTTGTGTCCTACGTCATCGCCTAACATCATGCGTGTAATCCGTTGTATTTATATTGGTATTTTAGATGTCACTCTTTGATATGTGTATTTACCCTTAAGCGATCGCGCGAGGTGTTCAGAACACCCCAGTCATTCATATCAATGAATTATTACATAATGGATAGGCGTATAACGTCATATTCTTTGGTACCTTTCTAGGACGTAATATAAAAGTTTTGAGTAGCAATAGAATCTACAATGGACGCGCAAGTTCCAAGAAACTGCGCAACAATGTGCCTTGGGGTGCTCTCGGTACCCCGCGCGACTCTTTACGTTGCAGAGCTGTGAGAAAGGGCACAGTTGTTTTCCGTAGCAGCTGTTCATATTTTGTTGCTCTGTGCAGCTAAAACAGCTATGGATCGTTATGAAATAGAACAATAAATAGTGCGGAAGCTTCTGGAAGAAGTCTTAGACGAAACTATTGAAGAAGGAGAAGAGGAAGAGGAGAAAGCAGACAGCTGTGAAGTTCTCTCTCATCACAGTGACACGGAAACAGAGGATGCAGACAACCTGAAAGTCGAACCGCAAGTACGTGCAGCGGATAAGGAAAGAAAGCATGTTTTCTTTTTTAATTTTTTTTTATTTTTTTTTTATTATTGGAAATGATAAGGTTACAAAATGAATGAAAAATTGTCATAGTCACAATGTAAGGACTACGAGTGTAGACCTTGTTATTCATCTCCCTGGTGTGAAAGCTATCGCAAAATCAATATTTGTAAATGACATAATAATTAGAATGACAACATCGTGCATCAAACTTCACAAGATACCGTGACGCCAAAGCAACAAATGAGGATGAAATCAAATGTCTTCTGGGTCTGTTGATACTGGCTGGGCATTACAGGGCAGGACACCAAAATCTGGAAGACTTATGGGACACAAATGGTTTTTCAATTGCAATATTTAATGCAACAATGACTTTATGGCGCTTTCGTTTCTTGTTGCGTTATTTTAGATTCGATGATATTCGAGACACACCACAGCTAAGTGAACTTGATCGTCTAGCTACGTTTCAGAGAAGTGTATGAATTATTCATGTCAAGCTGTTTCAGTAATTATTGTATGATATATACATGTGGCGTCTGTTCCGAAAGAACAGACGTCACTTCTGATCCTGCAGTTGGTATTATTTAATATTCACAGAATATTTGAAGCCCTTACTCTTACGGGAATTAGTTTCGTAACTACGAGTTTGAGTACTGTGGGCAGGGTGAAGCTGGGAATTTGTATCTGACGGGAGGCGTGCTTAGGTAGTCCTTGCAGGTGCGGTGATCACTGTTTCCCCAGTGGTGTAGGGGTCAGCAGTGTCGTGCTTCCCTAGCACTTGGCTGGTTGTCCGTCAGGAAACACGTGTGCTCGCGCTCTCCGGCTCGGCGGCGTGTTTACGTCTCGGCACCGGCCTCCTTGGCTTCGTGGGAGCGGTCTTCGCTTCGCTTGGCTGCGATTTATACAATTTCATTAACATTAATTCGGTGAGTGAAATGGCATTCAATCCACTTCGAAATCGTACGGTGCAATGCACTTTAGATCGGAAATCGTTACGGCCCACCGGTTTTGAAATACATTCATGGATTCGGGATACGCTTCGTTTGTCACGGGAAGTAGTACTAGGACTGCAAATTGAATTCTAGTTGTATTCAGTGTTTTTTAAATTGTCGGATGATGACGTTTGTGAAAAGGTTGTGTCCGAAAGTGACGGGGTTCGGAAATTTAAACACGTGGATGGCTCTATTAGTGACGTCCGTGTGCAACACGCTGGGCAGGGAGTTCGTGACGTACGGGTGTTCAATGTACCTTCGAATGTCCTAATTCAGTGATTGAAACTGCTTTACGTCCGTACGGTGATGTTGTTGCAAATGGTATTATCAATAAAAAGTGGTCGGATCCGTATTACTATCAAGTGGACAGCGGTGTTCGTACTGTGGTCAACCTACGGAAACATATCCCGTCTTACTTGATTATCGGTGGTAGTCGGGCGTTTGTTTCATACCCTGGACAACCGCAAACTTGTGGGATTTGTAATACGGTAGGACACCTTCGTGGTGACTGTCCAAACAAAGGTCGGCGCCCTTTGCAGTTGCCTCGGGAACCCACGGTCGTTGCCGGAGCACAGTCAGAACCGTTATTTAGTGACGTTGTGCAAGGGCTTGCTTCACCGCGTCCGGAGATGTCGGGAGATTGGTCAGTGGAGGTGGAGGCACCGGTTTTGAATCCTGTCCCACTTGTCGCATCTGTGAGTGAAGAACCCGCCCCTGTTCAAGAATCGATGGAGGTGTTTCGCAATCCGAGGTTCCGTTTGCTTCTCAGTCAGGTGATGGGAAATCGGAAGTAACGGTCGCGAAAAAGAAGAGGAGGCGCCGCAACAAGACGTCGAAGGAAACGTCGCCTACGGACGACAGTAGCAATGAGGGCGATCAGTCGACTTCTGACTCCGCAGTTTTCGCAAAACCCATCGGCGAACCCCGTAGGAGCGAACGCAAGGATGCGCGCAAAAGTCGGCGCTCTCCGAGTGTCGAAGTACAGACCTCAGGCAAGAGGAAGAGCGAGGACGAGGCGGCCGCGGTGTCTCAGCGCACGCGGCGGGCTTCGCACAGTGACGTCACGCGAGACTCGGGCTCGGCTAGCGCGGCAGCCGCCGGCCTGCCGGTCGTAAACATCACGCCGATGGAGTGGGCTCAGGATCAGCAGCGTAGCGTGGGGGCGGACCCCGCCCAAGGACTCTAGTTTTTCGTCGTCCCCTCTGAACCTTTGTATGTGTTCTATTGTGCGCGGGAATGCTTGCACGGTCACCACTGTCAATATTAACAAGATCGAGCGTGCACATAAATTTGAGTCCCTAATAGATTTTTTAACAGTTATTAAGGCTGATGTCTTTTTACAAGAAGTGAAGACCGCTTAAGTTGAGTTTGTACCAGGTTTTAATTCAATTTTAAACCTTGATCCAGAAACACTTTGTGGCACTGCAGTTTTAATTAACCAAGTATGGGATTTTAGAAATGTTGTTAAACTACCGGATGGTCGAGGCATTGCGTGTACTGCAGAGGACGTGTTATTTGTCAATGTCTATGCCCCGTCAGGTACAGATAACCGGCACGCACGTGATCAGTTTTTTGCTGCCGACGTTTGCCCGTTGCTCACTGGACACAAGCACCACGGTACTGGGCGGCGACTTTAATTGTGTAATTGATGACGCGGACCAGCAACCTCACCCGCACAAATGCTCGTCATTGCAGGCTTTAATTGACGATCTTAATTTTGTGGACTCGTGGCGACAACTCCACCCTACTTACACGGAGTTTACGCACTTTTATGTGACGGGACAGAGCCGACTGGACCGTATTTATGTGACGAGAAACTGTGCGCCTAACATATTTAGTGTCGGCGCACAGCCCTTAGCGTTTTCTGATCACAGTGCCTATACTTGCCGTGTTACGTTGCCACATTTGGTGAAATTAAAACGACCCGGACTTTGGCGGTTCAATGTCCAGCATTTACAAGATGCTGTTCTTCAGGTGGAAATCGAGCAAACCTGGACTCAATGTTTAGAAAAGCGCGCAAACTATCGTACTGTAATAGGTTGGTGGACTAATAGTGCTAAACCCATACTGCGTAGTACTTTGCAAACTTACAGTGCAGAGAAGGCGTTTTGGCGTTGAAAGACTGTTGAGTTTTATCTGCAGTGCTTGAAGGATGCTGTCCGTGCAGATCTTCGTAATGCAAGTGACTTTTTGCCACGGCTTAAGCGCATCAAGGCGGAACTTTTGTCGCTACAGCGAGCTCAGTCGAAACGTACAATCATCCGTAGTCAACCTGACGGCAATATCCCTGGTGAGGCACCATCTGTTTATCACATAACGCGGGAAATGAAACGCCGGAAGCAATGTCAGTTGCCTTTTTTGCAATCAAGTAATGGAGAGCGTCTCACTACTAATGCTGCGATGTTGTCAGAGGCACATCGTTACTTTACCGCCCTATTTCAACGTGCAGACATAGACGATGCTGCGATTCACGCTCTTCTACAAGGCCTCCCACATCCTCTCGCGCGGGTGGATAGGATGGCTCTATACGAACGTTTCACAGCAGATGAGGTTCTTCATGCACTTAAAACCAGCGCCAGAGGCAAGGTTCCTGGGGCTGACGGTCTGCCTCCTGAATTCTATTTGCGTTTCTGGAATTTGTTTGGTGACACACTTACGGACATTGTCAATGAAATCGTTAACGGCGTTGCTGTTCCTGCAGCCTTTCTAGAGGGCGTCATTGTTTTGTTGCCGAAGGATGTTCGCAAATGCGACGCAGTTCACCTGAGGCCGGTCGCTCTTTTAAACGGAGACTATAAGTTGGTTGCTCGTTGTTTTGCTGCTCGACTACGTACTGCTTTGACCAAGGTGATCAGCGAATATCAGTGTTGTGCCGTTCCGGGCAGAACAATTTTCGATGCGTTACTCACATATAGGGACACCATTGCATTTGCTGCGACAACACAAACGCCTTTAGCAGTGTTATCCGTTGACTTTGCTAAGGCATTTGATAAGGTGAACCATGAATATCTGCGGAAGGTGATGTTCAAACTTGGTTTTGGCACAAAATTTATTACCGCCATTATGCACCTGCTGACAAATTCCACCTCACGAATAATGATCAATGGTTGTCTGTCAGACCCGGTGAAGCTACACAGTTCCGTGAAACAAGGCTGCCCCCTTTCTATGAGCTTGTTTGCCATCGCGTTGGACCCCCTCCTCCGAAAACTGACCTCCATGTGCCAGGGGATAACGGTGGGAGGCGCGCGGGTTGTGTGCCGCGCATACGCGGACCACCTCGGACTGTTCGTCAGCAGGTGGGACGACGTCGACGTGGCGTACTCGGTGCTGCAGCTGTATCGCCGTGCTTCAGGCTCCGACGTCAATCGACGCAAGACTGTGCTGCTTCCGATACGACCGTCCTCTGTGCAGATACGTAGACCTTGGTTTACGGTCAGTGACAAGCATACCATCTTAGGTATTTCCTTTCAAGCCAACCTACAAAGGACGACGTCTTACAACTGGCGTCTTCTACGTAACTCTATTAGGGCTGTAGAAAAGTTGCATTCCCGTAGGTATCTCTCATTGGAACAAAAAGTGCTTCTCATTAATGGTTTCTTGTTGTCCAAGGCATGGTTTTTGGCGCAAGTTTTTCACCTACCTAAGGAAATAGGTAGAGCAATCGTGCAGGCAGTATATTGGTTGCTTTGGAGAGGAGAGATTTTCAAAGTCTCCCATGCGACTTGCACGTTGCCACCGGCAGAGGGAGGACTTGGACTGATCGACCTGCCGGCTAAGAGCGCCGCGCTGTTAGTACATCGAACACTTGCCGTCTGTGAGAAACACCCCCGCGGGCCTACGGCTGAGTTCTTCCGTATCCATCAACCGGAATCACAGGTCGCTCCACTTAACCCGATGGCAATTCCTTTCCGGTTAATGTATGTGCGCCAATTTTTCATGCAGAAGAGTTATCTTTCACCTGAATACTTCGAGCCACGCAATAGGACAGCAAAGAAATTTTATGAAGGAGTTAGAGGAAACCCGTCGCCTAACACGTTTGAAGTTCGGAACCCACGACGGTTGTGGAAGATCGCGTGGCAGAACATCTCGGCCCGATATCTCTCCCGCATGTCAAGGATACCTGGTACAAGGTCGTCAATAGAACTGTCGCGACTAACGCTCGGCTGCACACGATAAAACTGTGGTGTCGCACAAGTACAAAGTGCGCGCCACCTACTTTCGCCGCGCTCCGCCATGCACGCACGGCGCGGCGTTCTCACGACGACAGCCACGAGCGCCCTCTGCTGCAACCCCGCTCGTGGCCACCACGGAAAGACACCGGTCACTTGGGTCTGAGATAGCAACCAGTTAGGACCTTCGTAATCAGATAGACACCAGTGAAGACTTTGCTATTGTACAGGCACTAGGCAGGCCTCTAACAACTATGTATCAACCTTCTGCAGTACTATGTAAAAGTTAAGTATTGTTACATTCTGTGCAATATATATCTCTTTCTAATTTACTCGAGTGTTTATAGTTTCTGGCCGCTCCCCTCCGTACCGGCACCAGCGTGCTGTCTTTATTCCTGTGTCGGTCTCATTCCACTCTGCCACCGACACCTACGACGAGGCTGGGACACAAAAGCGGCGACGAAGTTCGGACACAAAAAAAACATTGTCCGTCTGACCTGTGCGATACCTGCGGTGGAGTTGACACTGTGGAACACCGTGTCACGTGTCCCCGCTTCAAACTGACGTGGGATATTGCTCGTGAGATGTTGCGCATCGTCAATCGCAATACCGCTGATTGTTTTGATGCCACTATAATACTGGTTCCGGACTTCAACCCGTTCCCCGCAAGTAAACGGGCGGCCACTACCTGGATCGTCGCGCATGTAACGTATGCCATCTTTCATCTACAACTTACCGATGCCATTCAATTCCTCATGTTTTTGTGGGAACAACATCAGTATATTAGAGGACACATACATTATCAAGAGACTTTTCAAAATTTCATAAAAATATCTCTCACTACTGTTTTTCATAATCTTGTTAACGCAGTGGAGTTTGTGACGGAGTGACGAGGGGAAGATGAGGGAACCCTGGACTGTGCTGATACTTCGGATTTTGAAATTGCATTCCTGTTTAACTGTGACATTTGTTTGCTTTTCGTTTGCGATTCTAGGAATAGTTAGGAACTATCGGATGTCATCGTGTCTCCTCTAGATGGAGAATGCTTTTTATAAACTGTTTCGTGTGACTTGTTTGACACATGTCATCGGAATTCACTAGGAAGCTGTGGAATAGCAGATATGATCTAATTTTCTAACTTTTAAGAAATTACATGCCGCGTCATTGTTCTGCAAGAGAGATATTTCTTTGCTCCATCCATGTTGTGTTTGTTGATGAAGACACTTTTGGTTCATCCGTTTAGTTGTTCTCTACAGTGAACATTAAATTTAATTTTTCATTATGTGGAGTGTTATACTGTAATTAGTTGAAAAGTACACGTCTTGCAGGTAAAATTTCCGTTATGTTTGTGACAGCGGCGAAGAAAATTATCTTTTTTTCTTTTTTCACGATTAACCCTGTTCGTTAAAGAAACGAAAATGGCCACCTAGGACTGCCATTCCCAGAAGGGGAAAATGTCGTATTTCTTTGTTATCTTCCTATGTACTTTCTAGTTTTATGAATGTTTATTCCATTACTACTGTTTTTTTCCACCTCCCGTACCGGCAGTCAGCGGCACCATATGATAGCACTAGAAGCTCGCCGATGAAGGCAAACTTGGATAGTGTAAGGACGAGGTGTAGGGGAGAAGGGAGCCCCGAAAAAAAAATCGCTGTTAATGTCATATATTCTGTGAATATTAACAGACATAAATATTATAACACTAGCTGAAAACCCTCCGTTGCCCGGGTATTTATTTATTTATTCCCGCCATTTTTCAGGTATATATTTACTTGTATAAGGGCTATATGTCTGTAAAATCTCTTGGTAATACAATTAGTAAAAAAAAAGAAAAAGTAAAAATAAAAATAAAAAAAAATCGCAGTTGATGTCATATTCTGTTAATATTAAATTATTGTATGAGTTGACTGAAAAAATGTTTAATTATATGTATGTCTTACAGCTGCAATACAGTATGAAAGAGAAATAAATAATTAAACAAAATATTTTAAGAAAATGGGGATTGTTGCATAAGTTTCATATGCACCAATTTAATACTAAATTGATATAAAATAAAACGATAACGTACCAGGAGATGACATTCTAAATAGCTATTTGTGAAGTAAACATATGCAAATCAGTGATATGTTGCACAACAATGTCATTACAGATAATTTTAATTGGGGTTCTAGCAACACCACACGCGACTCTTAATGTTACGGAAAGCCGCGCGACCACAGAAGGATTTATATTGTGTATGTCCCGTAAAGCCGGCCGCGGTGGCCGAGGGGACTGCGGAGCGCCAGTCACTGTCTGCACGGCCACTACGGTCGGGGGTTCGACTCCCCCCTTGGGCATGGATATTTGTGCCGTCTTTAATATAAGGTAGTTCATAAGTAGTTTGTATGTTTAGGGACTGATGATCCCGTAGTTAAGTCCCATAAGCTATAGAAACATTTGAACATTTTTTTGTCCCGTAAACTTCTATGTTGCTTTGCAGTGGTATTTATCTGAAGATAATTGTCATTGATTGAAACCGGTTAAGAAATAAATAAAAATAGTTATATGGCGACCTGGACTTTTTAATTTTAACCACTGTATTGAGATTGCTGTTTCTTCGTTATGCTCTCTAAAATTAAATATTTTTTCGTAAGAGTACATGCATCCCTATATACCTACACACTACAAGGCCTTGTATCGGTTTTCGTGACCGGAGCAGCTACATCAGGTAGCCCTTCAATTGGAATCACAATGACTGAGTGCATCCCACTTACCAACAGCGTCTGGCAGATCGTACGGTATCTCGTCCAACTGCTAGATAAGTCCGACAGTGCTCAGTTTCTGTGATCTAGCTGGTTTCTGTGTGTCCATTGCTGCACGGCAGTTCGTAAGAAACGGTATGGACAATCTAAATAAGTGTTTGCCTTAGGACGTCGGTAGGTTGCACAATTTTGGAACGTAATTTCGGATTGTGACACTTCAGAAGACCGAATATCTCTGTTCGAATCGAAATGTGTTCGGAAAGGAACGATCATTTGATATCGAGGAAGTGCGGATTGGGTGTGATTGGATTCTCGAGTTTACAGCTCGCTGAACGCACGCAGCATGTCCTTCAAAAAATGTTCAAATGTTTGTAGAGCTTATGGGACTTAATTACGGGGACATCAGTGCCTAAGCTTACAAACTACTTATGAACTAGCTAACACTAAGGACGGCACAAATACCCATGCCCGAGGGGGGATTCGAGCCCCCGACGGTAGTGGCCTTGCAGACCGAGACTGCCGAGCCACAGACCGCTCGGCACCGCGGGCAGAATCTTTTCCTCAACTGAGATAGATCTCTTCCAGTATGAAAGTAATTCATAACGTGCCACAGGACAGTACTTCTCACAGTATGTATAAATGACCTCGTAAAGTTCAATGGAGCTTTCGGCGAATAATAATGTAATACATCGAGAATATGCAACAGCTGAAAATTGTAGCAAAATGCAGGAGAATATGAAGCGAGTCGAAACATATTGCAGGGTGTGACAATTGACACTCAACCTACACCCCTAATTATATTAAAATACCTGCTACAATCATTATACCAGAAATAGGAGTCTCAACAAGTGCTTTAGGAAGTCAAAGATGAAATTAAAAAAACCGGTATCTTAACCAAAAAAGCAAAAATAGAGAAAACATGAAACGAGAAATTAAAAGAACCAATAACAATAACAATGGGTAGTAAAGAGTATTAAATATATACATAGAACGAAATAACTACGGAATATAAAATCGGTTACTGTAAAGAATATCAATAAGGAGCGACTTGAAATGAAACGATGACATAAAAATTAATTATCGGTAAGACAGATTTCAGGTTTAGATTCATGGTAAAAATTCTTAGGAAGTGTAGACTATCCATAAAGGAAGTAACTTACAGTATCCTCGTTCGTTCAATATTTCAGTATTCCTCGTCATTCTAATTACGATTTATGAATGAAAAGAGAAGCTTCACGCTTCGTTGCAAGCTCTTTTAGTAGCCGCGAAGGCATCACCGAGGGAATTGGCAAAATTTATTTGCATACACTGCAAGAGAGGCGTTATGTACGGCCATCTTTCAAAGTTCAGAGAGCGTAAGTTTCTTGGTGTGTTAATCCGTGATTGCTTCATCCTAGATATATGGTGCGTAGGCACCATGAAGATAAAATTGCCGGCCGCGGTGGCCGAGGGGACTGAGGCGCTCCAGTCACGGTCTGCACGGCCACTACGGTCGGGGGTTCGTATCCCCCTCGGGAATGGATATTTGTGCCGTCGTTAGGATAAGCTAGTTGATAAGTAGTTTGTATGTTTAGGGACTGATGACCCCGTAGTTAAGTCCCATAAGCTTAACAAACATTTGAACATTTTCAACATTTGAAGAAACAATTACAGAGATGAGAGCTCACATGGAAGATTACCTGTAGTCTCTTTATTCCAGCAAATCATAAGCGACTGAAATAGGAGCAAGAGGAAGTTAAAGTTGTACACAAAATATATTCCGCCTCATTCCGTGAAGGTCAAATGTGGGACCAAGCTACAGTGGTCATCAGTCCGTAGACTTACAAACTACTTAAGCTTACTGAGCCGTGGCGCCAGTCAGTTCTGTGCATTTGCCACGATCGATGTTGTCGGGTTGCATGTTATTCTTGTTTTCCTTCCCTGCGATGTTGCAGCCTGACGGAGGGCAGTGACGTTTGAGGAGGAAAGCGAAAAGGTAGGTCGCCTCTCCTCAGGACGTGCGGAGCGTCGAGCTGGTTGGGCCGGATGTCTTGTAGCGGAGAAGACTGGTAAAAAGGGATCCTGACGTCCCGCGTTTTCCGGCCAGCTGGTGTCGGTATTCGGTCCAGGTTATATTTGTGATAACTGGCGGTCGCAACTGGTGCCGATGGCGGCGAGGTGATGCATGAAATTGAGTGTTTCTTGTTTAAACATTATTTATGAGACTTGAGATATTGTTGAATTAATTGCATGCTGTTGTGCCACTTGGTGAACTTTAACTGCAGATTACCTTGGGTGTGCTGACGTTGTTATTGTCACTAGAATCGGATATAATATTTCTTATTTCCTTACTGTTGTCATGTTATTGTGGAGCTACGAGAGCATGTCCTGCTGTTTAAATCTGTGAATTATTTCAGGTTCCCCACCCACGTGGAAAGCACGGCGTTGGTTCGGAGGTCGGGACAGTGACGTGCTTTCTTGCTATGCTAGAGTGCCTAGGGTATCCCTTATTTGGAAGGTTGCTTTAACTAACTTCTGAGCGGTCTGACCATTTTCTGCCAGTTAAGTATCTCACCAGTTGCTTTCGGGATACGCTGGGCTCCCCAGGAGAACCTGTTTAGAATTTCTCCACTCAAGTGGAGCATGCACTCATCCAGCTAGGCTTATTGTGTCTGCTAATGGAGTAAAAATAATTTTGAAGGGCCAAGGAGAATTGGAGCCTCCTGTTCTAAGTATTACCATTGGCTTATTCTTTTATAATCTGTGTTCTCAAATATTTCACTTGATTATATATTTCAAAAAACGTTCAAATGTTTGTACAGTCTATGGGACTTCACTACGGGGTCATCAGTCCCTAAACTTACAAACTACGTATGAACTAGGACGGCACAAATATCCATGCCCGAGGGGGATTCGAACCCCCGACCGTAGTGGCCGTGCAGACCGTGACTGGAGCGCCTTAGTCTCGTCGGCCACCGCGGCCGGCGACCATTTATTTGTATTTTGGTATACGTTGCATGTTGCTGATTGACACCTATGTGCTTATGCACTCATCCAGCTAGACTTATTGTGTCTGTTAATAGAGTAGGAGTAAAAGGAAAATTATTGGTAAAGTTTTGGATAAATTGAGCCCTGTTCCGATTACACAGGTCGACATGGATTCTGGGGTTTGGAAAATAAGTGGTGTTGTTTACTAAATTTGCACCACTGAATGTGAAAATCATATCAGTTTTTTTCCATCACCCTCAGGTTTTTCTGCACAGCTACCCCCCTCCAAACCTACCATTGGCTGCAAAATCTATGTTACACAGTGTCCACAACTACAGAAATGTGGCATCCCTGCATTTTTTGTGTGAAGGTTAGGCATAGGGGGCTAATGAACTTGGAGCTGACGTTCCATTATCGCCACAGAAATCAGTGAGTGTGTGCTACAGATACAAGAAGGTGCTTTCGCGCTTTGTTGTGAGTGGTGGTATTTCACTGAAGGCGTGTTAAAAATGTCAGGAAGGCAGTGTGCGAATAGCCCAGATACACATTGTTATATCTGTGGAAATTATGTGATACGTGTAAGACGTCGACAAATAACAAAATTTGTGACTTAGTAATATTTTGCATATTTCGGCATGAGGCTTGGCGATCAGGACAAGTCATTTGCTCCACACATTGTGTGCCAAACAAAACAGGAAACTGTTTCCATGACCTGTGTAGGCAATTCCCAAATCTATCAGCTGCAAAGTTGAAAGAAGGGATATTTGTTGGAACAGATATAAGGAAGTTGATGTCTGATGAGCACTTTGACAGTTCTATGATGGAAATAGAACTTCAAGCTTGGAGAAGTTTAAAAAATGTTGTGCGTCGTTTCCTTGGCCAGAATAAGCAGCCTGGTTACAAGGAAATAGTGGAAGACATGCTACAGTCCTTTAAACAGTTACGATGCAAGGTCTCTCTAAAACTACATTTTCTAATATCACACTTAGAGAATTTTCAAGAAAATTTGGCTGACACATCACAGGAACATGGTGAAAGATTTCATCACGAACTTAAAACTATGCAACATCGTTATCAAGGTCATTGGGGAATAAACATGATGGCCGACTACTGTTGTTGCATCACACGTGAAGGAGAAGTGACACACAAGAGGAAGGATATCAAGCGTCCATTCACGTGCAAACGAAAATGGAAGTAATACCTCTACCTTGTAAGTGTCCACCATAATATTTGCTTCTGATAATTCATATGCCTTTCTTCCAATTCTTTTTTAACCACTTTACTGTTCCATTTCGTTTCCATTGTCCCGTAATTGCTTTCCAGTTTCCAATTTCATTGGACGCAGAGTTAGACTATGGTGAATATGATGATAGTGGTGGTGCAAAAACCTGCTACAGAGAAACAGGCTGCAGATTTGTGATCAGCAGGGCCAATTTAGTCAGAAATTCATATTTTCATGCAAACCCCAGAGAAAAAGTCAAAATTTGTCGACCTGTGTTATTATCATTGGGTTATTCTTTTATTATCTGTGTTTTCAAATATTTCACTTGATCATTTATTTGTATATTGGTATGAAGTTCATGTTGCTGATTGACACCCATATGGTCCATGCACTCATCCAGCTAGGCTTATTGTGTCTGTTAAAGAAGTAAGAAAAGGTTTTTGAAAGCCAAGGAGAATTTATGCCTCCTGTTCTAATTATTATTATTATTGGGTTGTGTGTAATCCGTGTTCTTAAGCATTGTGCTTATTCATTTACTGTTGGAATTTATGGTACACTGCATGTGTCGTTCAGGGATTCATGCTGTGAATCTAAAGCAGTTACTTGTTTACAGTTCAGTGTCTGGTCCCAGTGGCTTAAATAATTTTATAAATTGTTGTTTACAGTTAATATTTATCTTAATTGTTTTGGAAATCCTTTGTTAATGGTTAGAACTGGGCTATAAATGTTTGGATAAATGTATCCCTGTTGCCATTAAAAAATAAAAACAGATAAACTAATTGTATAAACGATAAACAACGAATTTGTGGGTCCCCCTTTCACTTGTCTGTTTTCCCTATCAGCCTGTTGCCTTTAAGAGATGTTTCACTTACTTAAGCTAAGGACAACACACACTCATGCCCAATGAAGGACTCGAAACTCTGACGGGAATCAGCCGCGTACTACGCAGCAAAGTGCCCACTCAGTGCCTTAGTGCTCACTGCCATTCCGTCCTATCCACCGTAATGTACTCTGCAGTGTTTGGATGCAGATGTAGTTATATTGTAGATGGGTTATTTATGAGCGGTGCTGACATATTTACAGAAATTTGTAGTCTTGCTAGTCACATAGTGATGTTGCGCGATCCTGCAGTGACAGGTAAAATTATCATTTCAAGCATAAAATACTACAAACTGAAAGCAAATGTTTTTATGAAGCCGTAAGATTTCTTCAGGGCTAAATGTGACAATTGCTGTCTCGCACAAAAGTCTGTCACCATACCAAGTGGTCACAAGAACAATTATTACCAATCACCAGTCATTAAACGACCGTTTTCATAATTAGCAACAGTCAGGATATTAGACGTAAGCTATAAAACATGTGCATTTACACCAGGTTAATAGATTATTCTCATAGATCCTTGCACATCATACAGAACGCATCCTTGATCAATTTAATACCCAGATTTTCTATAATTTTGGTGTCATTGACGACGAAATATTGTCGTGGAGGAACCTACATTCCAGTGGTTACTAATATTAGTACTTCTACAACATCGCAGAGTTTTAGCCTACTTACTGATGCAATAAAAGGATATGGAATCCTTCTATGTCAAAATTATTGTATTTGTTTCATGTCAGGTTTAGAATTTAATGCAACTCTAAAAAAATATGACGTTTTTATTTTTGTCCTTGCCACATAACTATCAGCTACTGCCCATGAGAGGACTGTTATGCAATGTCGCAAGTGAAATAGATGTCATCAAATATCACTGTTTGTTTTTAATTAAACATTCTAACACTGAAATGGAACGCTGGTTTATAAACGTTACTGCCGTTTCCAGCTGTTGATGTGCGTGTCGACGAAAGAGGAAAGATCAGAATCAACTACAACAGCTTCGTTTACCCTCTAGACATTGTGGAAGAAGATCCTAACTCATTTTACCACCTCGGTCTGTAATTATATTAAGCAACTTTCTCGTGAGAAACAAATTGCTCCTCCTTTCCGAGTAACTCGCGCGGCAGACGAGCTAACTGAGGAGAACGCCTTCTGTTCTGCGAATCTACCGACTTTGGGCCGTGTAATTGGTTTACTTAGAGCGAGCCGGGGAGAGGAGATGCTCGCTCCTGTAGGGACTGCCGCCTGAGGTGGTGGCCTCATCACTTTCAGCAACACTATTCCTGCAATGGACAAGAGTCGTGTTTATAACCTACAACAACAACAACAACAACAACAACAACAACATGTTAATCGAATTTTATCGTATTTTAAAACGATTTTCAGTTGTTTGTATTTTAATGTTGACATTACAGGGACGTTACTAGCAAGCTGTTTTAATCTAAAAAGATCTAATAAAACTGACATGAGTATTCAGTATGTGAAACTAGTCACCTACTGTAATAAAAATAAAATGAGCAATCTTGGTAATACTTTATTACTATAATAATCAGTCAGATAGCCCCCAGGTCGCAATTATAATTTTCTATAACTGTATCTTCGTCAGTATATACTTTTCATACTGATTTTTTTTTAAGCTGCCATCTACACGTTATAGCCGTTTTTCTTTCCCCTCAGGAAAATAACTGCGAAGTCATCGATTGACAGAATTTAAAGTAACTTATACTAAGGACAACAAGCATGTCCATTCCCGAGGGAGTCTCGAAATTCCGGATTTGGGGGAAAAGGGGGGGGGGGGAGTAAGCCGTGCAATCCGATCCGATCCGTGATATAGCATCCCAGATCGTGCAGACATTGCTCGCACTTCACAACACACTTTCACATTACGACATTGTAAGACAGTTTGCTGTATTAAAGACGCTGCTACATGGAAAAATTATTTATTAAGTACGACACGCCTGTTTCAGCACACTTGTCGTTTTCAGGTTTCTGCTAAGATAATATAGGTAACATAGGAATAATATTGGAATAATATTACAATTTTGAACGTGATAATGTATACCATCAACATAGGTACAATAAGTCTACGTACATTGATCTTTACTTTGTTGCAAAGTCGCTGTCTTCTTTGCTGTCATTACGATTTGACCATTTTATTGCTATTTCTAGTGAATCCAGTAAATATCGCTCTAATAATTCCGAATTTAATTGTTTTAAACTTTTCCGTGATTTGACAACTATTTTGACAGCTCAGTCAGCGATTACTTATGGTTACAGCTTTGTTGACAGCTCAGTCAGCGATGTTACATGGTTACAATTGTTTCTATTTCATTGGTATTAATTATCTCTCTGTCTGTATAGGTTTTGTTAAATTACGAATTAAAATTGATGTATACACTTATATATACATATTTTATTGTAATGTATATTTTGTAGAACTGGTTACGTCGAACATCCTTATGATTTGCTAGCCTCATAACAATTCATTTTAATTATTAGCGTAATTGTTTGTTTGCAGCGATTACTATCAATTTCGAATAGTATGATCTCTACTATATTTATAGACTACGCTTATCTGTCAATCCCTTTTGCAGGATAGCATAAATAAAATGTTCTATATAGTTTTTATGTTTCATATATTAACAGCAATCAAATGGTCAAAGCATAATGACAACAAATGAGACAGCGACATTAGAAGGAAGTAAAGATGAATCACTTATTGTACCTATGTTGTTGTTTTATATTATCACGTTCAAAATTTTAATATTATTCCTATATCATCTGTATTATTTTCACAGGTACCTGAACATGGAAATTGTGCTGAAATAGGCATGTCGTAATTAATAAATAATGTTTCATATAGCAGCGTCTTTGATACAGCAAAATTTCTTACAATATCCTTATATGACATTATGACGCAGCGGGCCTAAATGACTACAAAATATTGACACTTTCACATTCTCTGATGCCCTGTCGTATGTGACTCCTCCTTGTGCCATTATTTTTAGAAATACTGCTCCGATATTTTGGGAAATACAAGCTTGTAGCGAACGAATAATCGAAGAAACCTTGCTGTCTTCTCTGACACGTACATTTTTCGGCTTACCAAGTTCTATTAGGTGACCTTCTAGACATTTTAGTTCTTACGTACCTTCTCCGGCGGTGGTTGTAGTGGTATTCAAACTGGTTCAGCTGTGATTATGGAGTAAAATCGTAGGACAGAGTTGCAGGAAACGGAGGCGTGAAACTTAAGGTTGGAAGTATTTCATCAGTTGTACCAAGGAGTATTTATTTGGTATACAGGTTGGTCCATTGATTGTGTAATAAGCATTAAACCAAGAAACTACAAAGAACACAACTATTCTAACTTGAAGGGGGAAAACAGATGGCGCTGTGGTTGGTCTGCTAGATGACGCTGCAAGAGGTGAAACGGATATCAGCTGCATTTATTTAAATAGGTACCCCCATTTTTTATATTCATCTATAGTACGTAAACAAATATGAATGTTGTATTTGGAACACTTTTCGCTTTGTAATAGATGGCGCTGAAATAGTCACAAACGTATAAGTACGTGGTATCGCGTAAAAATTCGCCAGTGCGGACGATATTTGCGTCGTGATACATTACTCATGTTAAAATGTACCGTTTACCAATTACAGAAAACGTCGATATGTTACGTATGTCTATTGTGATCAAAATGCCCAACGAGCCTGTACTATGTATGTTGATCATTATCCTAGACGACATTTTTTCACGCGTTTTGGGCAACGGAAAATCCACAATGGCTGCGACTGGTGGAACATCAGCGACCTTGGCGGATTAGTGTATGGTGTTGCATTATGGGAGGAAGGATAATTGGCCCCTATTTTATCGATGGCAATCTAAATGGTGCAATGTATGCTGATTTCAAAGGAAATGTTCTATCAATTTTACTACTATAGGTTTCACTGCACGACAGAATGGCGATGTACTTTCAACATGATGGACGTCCTGCACATGGCTCGCGCGCAGTTTAAGCGGTCTTAAATAGAATATTTACTGACAGGCGGATTGGTCGTAGAAGCACAGTACCATGGCCCGCACGTTCACCGGACCTTACTTCTCCGGATTTCTTTCTGTGGGGAAAATTGAAGGGTATTTGCTATCGTAATTCACCAACAATGCCTAAAAACATACGTCAGCGCATTGTCAATTCAGTGAGAACATTACTGAAGGCGAACTACTCGTTGTTGAGAGGAATTTCGTTACGCGTATTGCCAAATGCATTGAAATTGAAGGACATCATTGTGAGCAATTATTTAAGTCATGAGATAATTATAGGTAATCACGAAGTAACTGCATGCGTTCTCATAATGTATGATAATTTCACAAAAATACATTATCACATTGTAACAACCGAAATAAAGATCAAACGTATCTACGTTCTGCGTTTTAATTAACGGAAAAAAAGCTACTGTTCATCTAACATTGTGACCAATATGTCGGTTACTATTACAGCCCATCAATCACAAAGCGACGAAAGTGTTCCAAATAAAACTTTCATATTTATTTACGTACTAGACGAATATCAAATAAAAATGGGGGGTACCTATTTAAAAAAAATTCAGTTGATATCCGTGTGACCCATGGTAGCGCTACGTAGCGGGCCAACCATAGCGCTATGTGTTTTCCCTCTTCAAGCTGAAAAAATTTTGTCCTTTGTAGTTTTTTCGTTTGGTGCTTATTTTGTGAGATATTTGGTCCAGTCACTATCAATGGACCACCCTGCACAACCGCCTCCATCCCGATAAAAAATCCCATGCTTCAACTCCCTCCCCCCAGTCCTACCAATGTTCCCATTGCATATCTTATAATGATCACCTTTCTGATAATAGCCAACTCCCTCCCATATGTCCCCACTGCCAGTGTACTCACTTTCAAACCTCGCAGTTTCGCCATCTCCCCTCCGGCAAAATCCTCGTCCATCCCAACAATCCTGCCATTCCCGCTTACAACTCCCTGTGCCCTCCCTCCCCCCCTCCTCCCCATCAGAGGATATCGTCAGTTTCCTCAACATTGTCCTTCAACGCCCCCATACCCTCCATCAAGTCTGTTTTAAAGATCAGAGGAGAACCACATCCAATTCGTCTTTTCATGCACTGTCCGACACCACAACCTAATCTAGTCTCTTTCCTTCCCCTTTCCATCCCCTTGATCTCTTATCCCTTTTATGGTACAGAAACAGCTAACCATTCTTTAAGCCAACACCCGTTCCTTTCCCATCAATACACTCGTTCTTATGATCACCGTTGTTAAACACTGCATGGACGCCTTTCTCCTTAATGAAACCTTTCTCTTTATATGCGATTGTAGACTTTCTCGGCATATTCCATTAATGAAGACTTCTTGGGTAATCAGCCGATTGATGGCGTCGTCTTGTTGCAACGTTTCGATGAACTTCGTGCTCATTATCTCTCTCCACCATCCTGTTAACACAAACGCCTAACTCCTTCACCAGCACGACTCCCCACCCGCTCCTGAACGAGGAGGGGTGAGTTTTGGCATGCTCTGCCGCCACCCAGTTCGGCCACAACTGTTCTTTAACATGCATTATGAACATATCACCCATACCCTGTTTGTTCCTTCCCTTACCATTACTTTTGCCACCATCTATACCTGATCCTGCACTCCTCTTCCCTATGACTTACTGGCTCATATCGACTCCTCCATTGTGACCTACATAATCAATGCTTACCTTAATATCCATTTCCATACTCCTATCAAAGTCTGCCAGTGACATCTGTTCTTTCCAACTACCATACCCGCCGTTGCAACAACACCAACCTGCACATAAACATCTCTCCTAACCGACGTTCTTGACCTCTGTGACAACCCTGTTATCCTTACTTTTACTCAAATGTCCATTGGCCTAACTATCCCTGCCCACTCCCACCTCTTTGTCCTGTTCATGATTATTCCCAAGCAGACTGGGATGCCTTCTACCTTTCCCTACCCCTCAACCGCCCTGCCGACATAGACCATGCCGCCTCTTCCTCCAACTGACCTTCTATGTTGCTGTCAAATCCCAGTTTCCCACCAAAGCAATACACCCGAACCACCCGTCACTTCCCCCACTGGATTCCCGCCATCTCTGCCACTCTTTTCTCCTTACCAGTAACGTGGAAACACAACTACACCACCAGAAACAACACACGTACTGTCTCTTGACCATCAAATAATAGCGTGAATGGCGACATACAGTTACACAGCTTAATGGCCACATCCCCATTGACTCCTACCTGTATTGGAACGCCATGCACTTTCTTACTCGTTATAAACCCACTCCCACCTATTCTCTCTTGCACCATGACCAAACCCCACTGTAAATCAGACCATTTGGCGTCCTTCCTGTTTGACGTCTTCACCATCCCAGACAACCGCCACTTCGATTATTCCCTTTTCCTCGACGTCCATTACGAAACAGGTGTCTCACCACCACAGATTGCTCCTGGCTTCCAATACTTGGAACATATTACCCCTGAAACATTAACACACCCATCTCTGCACACAATCTGCAGTTGTCACTATGCAAAAAATGCAACATTGTCCCTGGCCATGACCTTATAAACTACACCTCCTACATGAATGCCTCTCTAGACCACAGTTCTCTACACCAGTTACTACCCCAGACTGGGGCCTTCCAATACCGCCTTCTATCATCCCTTTTGTGAGACTGATAACCATAGTCGTTTAGCCCCTTTAAAAATCAAACCATCCCTCCATCCATCCCTTATGCCTCACCCCTGTGTGCAGCAGTGTCTTCGAAACTAACCTAACCCATTGTATCCATCACCACCTCAGACTTCACCACCTCCTCCCTGACACCCAATGTTACTTTTGTCTTTCCTTCTCCACCACTAACAAACTCCTTCAACTTATGTAACTCCTTTCCCCCAATCCTACCGTGCGACCATTTTCTTGTCCTTGGACCTTGAATGGGACTATTATCTGGTCAGGCATTATGGCCTGCTCTTCAAAGTCCAAACCTATGCTCTTCTTATAACCCTCGTCCTGGTCATTGCATTTCTCCTTTGTAACCGCCGCACCTATGTTACTGTCCACACCACTGACTCCAGGCTTTTCTATCTGCTGGCGTGCCCCAAGCTTCTGTACTTTCTCCACCACTTCTCCTACATTCTCCTGTATATTTAAGATATGCCCTAGCCTGTCCCCCAAAAATATCTTCCTGATGACACCACTTTCCTTACTGTAGCTCCCACCGTCGCACATTCTGTCTTCTCGAAGAACACCCTGACATTTCACCACTTATCTGTTATCTATAAATCCTGTCAAAACCCAGACGATCATTATAGGTCATACTACCTCATCCTTCCATCCTCATGAATTCTATCTGACCCTCCAGCATCGTCCTATCCAGCTCACTCCTACCCTAAAACACCTGGGCCTCACTTCTGATCGCATCCTATCCTGGATTCCTACCTTTGCATCAACCAAGAAAAAGCCCACTCTGGCAACCACCTCTCTCCATTTCCTTTACACTAAACTGGATTCCATCAACCTATTGTCCATCCTCTCCTCACGAATCCTAATCCATTGTCACAACATTACCACTATATCCCTCCTGCTCTCCACTTGTCCACCCTCCGTATCCTGTCTTGTGGTAATTTCCGCGCCCTTCCCCTCACTGACAATGCCCTCCACCCAGATATCTACCCTTCATACCAGCTTTGATCCCCTCCTTGTCCTTCAATGCTCAACCCTTAATCCTCCCTTAAGGGCCTCACTCCCATCCTTTGCGCTCTCCCTCCCTATTCCTGCCGGTCCTTCTGGTATCCGCCCTACTGCCCCTCACAGCTTCCTGGGATATCCCATTCTCAACCTGTACCCCATGGCCCTGTGGCCGTTCCCCCTCCCCCTTCCCATACATTACCTCTCGTTCGAGCCCTCACCCTCTTCCTCTCCTCCCATTGCTCCGTCTCCATCCTCCTTCATTACTTTCATTAAACATATGCGTGTGAATATTCTGTGTTCCGCCGGAGTGAAACTCATCCGTTTCTTTCACATAACTATGAATGGCCATCCTAAAGCTGACGCCTGCCTATTTTAAATGTCCATTTACATCAGTGCTAATGTGTTGTATTTTCATTGCTATTCGTCGCCTTTGTGTTTTCTCTCCATCTTACACACCATATTTTGTTAAAAGTTTTGCGACGTTTATGTTTTTGTATTCTCTTGTTTGTCCTCCTTTATATTTGTGACCTGTTTTCGTGTTATTAATACTGTATGTTGAAGAGTGTCTCAAGCGCTGTCAGCCCATCCCATCTGGGGAATGAAATGACAATTGATAAACAAAAAGAGAAATAAATCCCTCTTCTTGACGTTGCCCTCCCCCAAGACATCCACTCTTCGTACCAGCTCTGATCCTCCCCATTTTCTCCCTCCTCCGTGATTTTCACTCGAGGGCCATGTTTCTCTTCTTTCTCCCCTCCCCCCTTACTCTTCTGCTGGTCCCTCCGTTGTCCCCTCCCACTCCTTATAATTTCCTGGCATATCCCTGCCCCCCTTTCCACCAAAGCCCTGTGGTCCCTCCCAAATGCTCCCTCCCCAGCCATCATCCCACCTTCTCTACTCCTCCACCTCCATCTCCCTCCCCTACTATTGCTCCTTCCCCCATTTTCATCCATCATCTTCATTTAACATCTGTGTGTGGATTGTCGTATTCCCATCGGAGTAAAACCAATCAGTGCTTCCCAACAAAACTGAGTACAGCCACCCCACAGATTGTGTATTTTAAATGATGGTGTGAAGCAATGCTACAGGGTTCCGTTTCAATTCACTCTTTCACTGCATTCCACGCTATATGTTTCTTTATTTTTTTACTGTTCTGTGTTTCTTATCTCCTATTTGTATTTATTATTTTTGTCTTTGTTCATTTATCTATTTACTGCTCTAGGCTTAAGAGCACATCGGGCACTGCCAGCCCACTCACCTGAGGAAATAATAACAACAAAGAAAAAAAAGCATATTATTCTTCTGCTTTTTTTTCATGGAAACGTCATTCTTGATGCCAGGCACTAGATATATTCTGAAAACTTCCCAAAAAATGGATACTTCGCAATGTTGTCTGTTCGCTGAGCAGAACACACTTTGACGATTTTTGGTTATAAAAAATCTCCATTTCGTCAAGGATATCAAGAAAGTTCCTCTTCACTCCCCTATGTAACAACTTTAATTGGGATGTTAGGTCAGCTGGGACATTACTAGTATCAACCACTGTGCTGCAAAGTTGGACTACTCAGCAATATCTTTCCTATCTAATGCCAAATGCTGTCGAGCAAGTATTTCTAATTTCATTTCCGTTTGTCCCACATACATGGCGTTACATTTAGAAAATGTTGAAATTTTCTAGCGTGATATTGGTGTTTTATCTCAGTATGTGTACACCTAGTGCTATTTGTTTCGCAATTTGCTAAGCAATTTACTGTGAATGAGCTGGCAGATTTTAGTTTAATAAAGTATTACACGTTGCCTCATGATACTGCTTGCTAAATTTTGAAGCTAAAAAGAAAAATGAAAACAATTTTTGTTGTTGTTAATGAGTTGTCCGTTTTGTTAATAGTTTTATGGCTGTCACACAATGTACTTATATACAAATTTGTATTTGTAAATGCTAAGATTGTTACAAGGTTTAACGGACATGTTTCGTTTCATTGACCTTAGCACAGACGAGAAAGGTTTAGTTGTTGTAACTTAGAAAAGGTGTTTCTTTTTTTTTTTTGACAGTCTGACTGAAGCTACTGGTCATATCGACAAAGGGTGTAGATAGTCTTGATTTCGTATTTTATAATTCCTGCCTGCCGAGGAGACTGAGGCGCTCCAGTCACGGTCTGCACGGCCACTACGATCGGGTGTTCGAATCCCCCCTCGGGCATGGATATTTGTGCCGTCCTTAGTTTAGGTAGTTCATAAGTAGTTTGTAAGCTTAGGGACTGATGACCCCGTAGTTAAGTCCCATAAGTTCTACAAACATTTGATTTTTATAATTCCTTGTTAAATGAATTTTATTTTGTTTTCCTGCCTATGTAAATTTTTAATCTACACATTTTTGTACTGTTATATTCATATTAGTGTTGACATATTTGCAATTTTGGTTAATATACTGTGTAATACCGTAAAGAACATCACTACATGTTATACGACTTGGAATATTGTTTGTGGTTTTTTGTTTTTTATACCTGCATATGACCTCATTTTGTTACTTGTATGGTGTATCCTAGGTAGATTTGATGTATGAAACTTCTTTTGCGAATGTTGCTTGTAATATGATATGTAGAGGGCGCTATGTTCTGTCTGCATACGCACAGTTGTACAGAAAGCGTAAGGAATCAGTTCAATATTACGATTGACACTAACCGCATACATTTACACTGCCAAGTTACAACGTAATTTGCCAGTCTATGTGGCCCCACAGGGCTTCGTTTGTAGGTATGACTATGATTTACAATTTCTGTTTTTCGTTCTTCATACTGTAAAGACATGTACGTCTAATTATGTTAATATGACTTTTGATTCTATGACAGATCGCCACTCAAGTGACCGAAACCGATTTGCAATAGTCAAATAAAGATTTCATGCGATCAGAGATAGTATTTTCATTATTCACGTTATTAATGTGGTAGATCTGCACGTGGCCCCAGATGGAGTCGTCTGTATGAAAATCAAATATAATTCGGATGTCTGTAGTCAGAAAGTATAGGACGAGCACAACGTATGTCGATCTCAAGGTATGCACCAGAATAGAACTCCCGACAATAGCTAATGTACAGTAAAGAAGTACTTTCGCGACCTCTGTACAAGCGACCTTGATGAATGGTGAATTCTTAAGAATGCATAACTGTAAATGAACACAGCTCCATTATTTTAAACCTGGCCGGCCTCGTTGGCCGAGGGGACTATTTGTGCCGTCCTAGTTCGTAAGTAGTTCATAAGTAGTTTGTAAGTTTAGGGACTGATGACCCCGTAGTTAAGTCCCATATACTATACAAACATTTGAACATTGAAACATTTTTGAACCTGACTACGTCAAAACATAAACATTTGAGGCGCAAATGATTTTCAAGAAGAGGTGCTTCCTGAAGATCAATTTAGGTTATTTATGTAGATGCAGATTCCATCCCTTGCGAGAATACAGACTGACAACAAGAGCAACCAACAATGGACACGAGGCACTACGATCGTAGTGTGCTATAAGTTGAGAATTAGGGAAGGGCGAGAAGCGCGTCTGGGTCATTATATTTCACATCTGACAGCAGAAACCTTGAATTTTTATGTGGTTTCATTATTCTGTCATAGGAAGTAGAGGTTAACGTAATAGCTTCGAGAAATTCACAGTTGAAATGGTACGAAAATGCTCCTGGTTGTTTGTAGGAGCGAAAGTAACGTAAATTCATGAAATCACGCGACTGACACTCATAGCTCGGAAACTATTCGGAGTAAAATTTTAAAATCAATTACAAAATGAAGGCACTATTTTATAGATTGATATGGTATGTATGCGGTGTTACGAGAATGCAATGAACATTTCATCATTTGTCATCTTTTGTATCTAAAATTCGTTTTAAATGGTATAAAATGTAAGCCGGTACGGCTCGGTTGCACATTGGTAGAGTGACCGACTACATATCCAAAGGTCGTGAATTCGATCCTTGCTACATTCTAGGTTTTTTTTCTGTCACTTTCCACTACTTTCACCTCTGGCAGTGTTGTTGATGTGAAAAATATAGAGTAGCTCCGTAGTTGGGAATCCACGTTAAAGTGTAGCTCCGTCTAACTGGCTGGGTATGTCAGCTCGAAGGTCGGAGGAAGGCCATGGAATACTTACCTCCAAACACGACCATGCCTAGTAAAGCACTGTGGTGTTCAAATAAATTTTCGGATTGTTGATGCTTTACTTACTTTAAAATGTACGTCAGATTGGACAGCATTTGATTTAAAATCAGCATCAGTAAGCACTTTTATGGTATCTTGAATAAAACGTTGTTAAAAAATATTAATTTAGAAACTGCACCGATTACGCCTGCTACGCTGCACCGTATTGCATGCGACTAATCAGTCCGTAAGGCTACTGTTGACACTCCTTGATGCGTTACGTCGTCCCCTGTTGAGTGTCGGATAGCACCCCACCGCAACCAAACTTGTAAGTGAAGCGAGAGCTTACGTATTAGTTACTTAATTATTTCTTTCGCGTTGAAGATCAGGGAATCCGCAATATTTCAAACGGAATTCAACGAGTAATAGAAAGAAGTTCAAGCCTATGTAAGTATATTACTTATAAGAAATGCATTTATTTCAATAAATGAAAAAAAGGTTTTCAACCATGAATTAATGGGTGTCATTTTATCGTGATACACCTACTTCACCTGTGACAACTTCTCATATTCAGCTTCAGAAATCTGGTATGAGGAAGTTACACAAGAAATGTTCAAATGTTTGTATAGCTTATGGGACTAAACTACGGGGTCATCAGTCCCTAAACCTACAAACTACTTATGAACTAGCTAACACTAAGGACTGCACAAATATCCATGCCCGAGGGGGGGATTCGAACCCCGCCACCGTAGTGGACATGCAGATCTTGACTGGCGCACCTCAGTCCTCTCGGCCAACGTGGCCGGCTAAGTTACACAGCGCACGAAGTGTTGAAAGTTGCTAATGCATGGTCCTGAATGATAGTAGGAACTTGTTAAATAATAATAGAAGTTGTTAAAAAAAATTTCAAATGATTAGTGTTGGAAATGCAGCTGAGAAGTAATATGTTGTGAGACTCGGCTTTGGTAACCTCACAAACAAAGTTTCCTTGTGCACTGTTTAATTTAATTGTTTGGTGTGTATGTATAGGTGTGAGACTAATTCGTTAACCTGACAGTTATGACGTTGGTTAAAGTATGTTTTGAAAAACAAAAGAAAAAAAGAAAAAGGTAAGTATGCAATAAATCAAGTTCAGATCCTGTGACTGTGTTCATGAAATATGCATCTTGACATCTCCTAATAAATTTTAAACATAACTTGAACAACATGATAAAATAGGTTCAGAAATTACTGGTCGAATAGAAATAGGGGGTACGACAATAATTACCGAAATACTTCTCTCAACCGTTAACAATGTCCTTTATGGCCTACCTGTCCCCAATAATAGATTGAATGTGCACCTTCTCTGTAAATTAGTGTAAGATAACGCTAACTACGGAATTTGCGTAGGTGCCATGCCAATTCACTAACATCCTCACGTATATAGTCCATGTTTGCTGTGTTCAAAGAAAAAAATAAATTAATATGATTATTTAGGTGAATGATCAAGTCGTCACAAATATGAAGTAAGTTTGAAGCATAATCCATTAGCTAACTGAAATTCATTATCACTTAAGGCAAACATAAGTTATACAAAATGTTACAATTTTTTCAATTAATTTCTTACAATTCTCTTCATTACATCTTTTCATTAAAAACACAATTGTACAACAAAACGATCCCTACTTTCTGGGCTTTCTAGGGTGGATATTGAAAATACACTCCTGCTGAAATTAACGACAAACTTTGATCGTAACTACGCAACACGTACAATAATGAAATTATAATCCTCCTTCCTCTAATCTTCATCATGTTCCAAAACCAGATCAATTCGAAACACACACGATAAAGAAATAAGCTCGTCCAACAAATTTTAACTTTATTCCATTACTACTGGTATAATACTCTCCCTGTTCATTCGTCCGAGTCCAGGCCACAACTACTACTGCTCAAACGCGGGACAACGACAAACAAAGACTGCCAAAGATTTGAGTCAGAGATATTCAATCTTATATGTTTACGTTTCAGTGTCGCTTTCGGAAAATAGCCCTAAAATCAATTTCAGCTAGAAAAATAATTATCTTTTATGGGATATCATCGTGACAGTTGTATTCTTTTCAAATAATTAGCACGTATAGAAACTATTAACCATGCAAAAAAAAAAAAAAAAAAAAAAAAAAAATTACGAGCTGAATTTTATCGTTTTTCGCCCTTCCGGAGAGACCAAGGTAATCGTTGGTAAGACGTGGGAGATCTGGGTTCGAATCCAAGTCCACAACCAATTTTCAACTTCAGCATTTATTTCAAGTAGTTCGAAAATCGACCAGTTGTGTTTTCAAAGTCATGAAAAAAAATGTAATTGGAATTTAATGAGCACTGCAAATATATAGGTAATATTGCTGTTTAAACAGATTAATTGAAACTATTGTAATGAATCTGAGTATATTAATATTGCGTTCATAAACTGAGTTGTTTAATTATATTTAAAAACTACATTTAAAAGTTAATAATCGAGAATTTAAAAAAAAATGGGGCCAATGAAAATCTAACCCAGGACCTTAATATTGGCATTCCACGCGCTAACTGACTGAGCTAATTTCACATGTACCAAGATGTCACCTACAACGTGTTATAATATAGTGGCAAAGCTTATGGAGAACTTTGAATACCATCCTAAATTTTCTTTTCCTCTTTACCAACCTTGCACACATAATTTTTATATTCGCAGCATATATTAAAAGCACCTATCGAGTTATGTACGTTTCATTGGTATGATTAATGTAAAAAATCTGTTCCCTCAGTTTCGTGTTTGCGTATTTATATAATGATGTCCTGCGAAAGTCGAGTGTGGGAATATTTCCGCAAAACCTGAGACCAATAATCACGCCAATGAGTGCCTCTCGCGAGTGCTCTCAGTCACGTGCATTGGAAATAGCAACCACTCCACAGGGAGGGCCTTTCCGGAGGGTATTGGCCGTAGCGAGAGGGTGCGTTGCGGACGGTGTACCCCACCCCACGCGTGTGACGAGCGGGCACATCAAACGCGCGGCACCGCTCCTGCCTGGCAGACAATCGCGGGCGGAGGGGGGGGGGGGCGGCGGCGGCGCTGTTAGTTCCCGGCGTCTCCGCTGGCGCTGGCGCTGGCGCCGCCGACGTCTCTGTTGGCCTAATGAGCCTTGCCGGCGCCGCCGCCGCTTCCGCCTCCGCCGGCTACCGTCCGCCGCCGACTGCGTCCTCTCCTGCTGCCCCTGGCTGTAATTTCCCCGCCGATCAGCCTAATAGATGTCGGCACACTTCATCCCCTTTTGAGGATCCAGCCGCGTAACGAGCGACACTCGATATCCCTCGCCTGCATCGGCAAAGAGGCGCCGCGGGTCGGGGAAGCGGCTCCGGTGCAGACCTCAGTAAGGGCGGAGCGCAGGAAAAGCACCCTGCGGATGAGAGGGCAAGAAAACTTTGCCTCCTCTCGTTAAAAAAAGAGAAGGAGGAGAAAAAAAAGAGGACGAAGCCTTTCTTTCCTTTCCTCATTACAATACAAAACCAACACTATCATCGCGGCTTTGTTGAGGTTTCGCCTGAAGAATAACCTATGTATTACGAAGCTAATTTTTAAACGTGATGTAGCGTAATGAAGAAACTTCATGACTATTATTCCAAAATGAGGTCTGTGTCGGCTCGTACGCTAATTTATTAACAATCCGTTAGCGTAAGAAACCATAAAATACAGTGTATATTATACACGATACAATTAAGTTTAATAACGAAATTCCAACATGTTATTAATAATTTCAAAAACTTCGGCTGTGTTTTGAAATTATTATTACAAGAAGTTTAGTAAGTCATAGTTGCCAAATACTAACACTAATTATTTACAGAGGGATGAAAAACTCCTGGCCGAGGTGGTGGAGGGAACTGAGGCGCGCCAGTCTCGGTCTGTACGGCCACTATGGTCGGGGGTTCGAATCCCAACTCGGGCATGGATATTTGTGCCATTCTTAGTGTTAGCTAGTTCATAAGTAGTTTGTAAGTTCAGGGACTGATGATCCCGTAGTTAAGTCCCATGAGCTGTACAAACATTTGATGAAAAACTGATGAATACGACCTTGGGGAATATCAGTTTGGATTTAGGAGACATGTATGAATACGCCACGTGCACTGAAATTACGTCTTATCTTGGGAGATAAAGGCAAACCTAGGTTTTTTAGCTTTTTTACATCTGGACACACCTTTTGACAAATTTGACTGGAATACACTTTCAAATTCTTAAAGTAGCAGAGATAAAATGTTAAGAGCGAAGTGTTATATTCAACTGGTACAAGTATCAATTATTTATTAGAGTAGGAGGGGATGAAACGGTTGCAGTGGGTAGGAATGGAGTAAGGCAGGGTTGTAGCCTTCCCCCATGTAGTTCAATCTCTACAATAAGCTAGCTGTGTATGAATGCAAGGGAAAATTTGGAGAAGGAATTAAAGTTAAGGGAGAAGAAATAAAACTTTGCGGTTTGCCGATGACATAATAATTCTGTCAGAGACAGCAAAGGTCCTGGAAGAGCATTTGAACGAAATGGATAGTGTCTTGAATGGAAAGTATAAAATGAAGTTCAACAAAAGTAAAACGGTGGTAATGGAATGCAGTGTCTGAAAATTCAGGCTATGCTGAAGAAATTGGATTAGGTACTGACGATAAAAGAAGGTAGTAGATAGGAGCCGCGGTGGAGTAGCCGAGTGGTCAAAGGCGGTTCGCTGCGGAGCGCGCGGTTGCTCGCCATTTGGAGGTTAGAATAAAAAATGTTCAAATGTTTGTAGAACTTATGGGACTTAACTACGGGGTCATCAGTCCCTAAACTTACAAACTACTTATGAACTAGCTAACACTAAGGACGGCACAAATATCCATGCCCGAGGGAGGGGGGGATTCGAACCTCGACCGTACTGGCCGAGCAGACCGTGACTGGCGAGCCGCAGTCCCCTCGGCCACCGCGGCCGGCAAATAACTTCTGATGGCCGAAGTAAAGAAGATATAAAACGCACAATGTCCAAGGGAAGAAAAGCGTTTCTGAAGTAGCGAAAGTTACTGACATCTAGGTTTAGTTTAAATGTTAGGAAGTCCTATCTGAAATCATTTGTCTGGGGTGTAGCATTGTATGGGAGTGAAATGTGGACGATAAGGAGTTCAGATAAAAAGGTCATAGCAACCTTTGAAATGTGGTGTTACAGACATATGATGAAGATTAGACGGGTAGACCACATAACTAATGAAGAGATGAAAAACAGAACTGGAGAGAAAAGGAGTTTCTGGCATATCCTGACTAAGAAGGGATAGGTTGGTGGGACACATTTTGAGACATCAAGAAATCGTCACAGGGAGACCGAGGGACGAATATAGTAAGTGAATTCAAAAGCACTGAAGTTGCCGTCCTTATACTCACATGAAGAGGCTTGCAAGGACAGGGTAGCATGGAGAGCTGCGTCAAACCGGTCTGCGGACTAAAGATCAAAACAACAACAAGACTGAAAATAATATTTTAATTACATTAAAGGCCACGATCACTTGCATAATAATTATTTACAGAAGATTTTCATGAAACCATTAATAAAACCTCTATCTCGTTCTATCCACTTGACGATCTTCCGGATGTTGGCTACCATCTTGGCAGTGCTTTTCCTATCACTTGCAGCTCTAAATAGCTCTATAGATGCTTTAGAGGTCCACGTTCTGATATTTTTAAGTCAGGATATTTTTCTCGAACCAATGCTATTCTTCCATTGTGTTTTTCCTTGCAGGGTGGTCCGTAGGAGATGATATTTGTTGTTGTTCCACATGCTGTGTCCCAGGTATTGGATCTTTCTTGCATTCAAGGGAGCGGCCTCGCAGTTCCTCATATAATCCCTAGAACCGCACGGCTATTCTCGGTCGAGAAAATATTTTAACATTTCGACCGTTGCAGGGCATTGACATAAATTCCCTTGCGATATTAAAAAATTATGTCGGACCAGGATTCGAATCCGTATACCCCCTTCGGGACAGTATATTGTTTTCCTTCGGGTAGATCGATTCTTAGCAGTCGTTCGTTCGTCTTTGTACTAGGATGTTAATTTTGTATTTGGCTCAGTTTTCTAATTACCCTCTGAATGGGTGCAGTAAGCTACCGCGCTTGTAAATGTGAACCAGGCTGAGATTCAAACCCAGACCTTTTTTTTTCGGAAGATGAATTTATTTTGTATATAAACATTGTTTTTTTTTTATTTCACAATTTATAAGTTGTGTTACAAAGTCCCACCCCCCTCCCCACAGGCTGGCCAAAAGTATTAATTTTTAATCCTCCCCCCCCCCTTCCAGAAATTTCAATGCCACAGTTTGCGTCATTTTTTTATTAACAAAAATTCTTTAATCTTTTAATTATACAATAACCCATTACCTATTACAAAAATGTGTGCTTATATCTTACTACACTTTTTGTGCTATGCTACTACTTCTATGCTACAATCTACACGATTTTGTTGTTGTTTTCGTTGTGTATATGCTGTGTCGTGAAGGGTGTGCTTGTGTTTTGTTGTGTGGTGTGGAAGTCGCTATATATTAATCCCCATGTTTGTGCTTTGTTCCCTCCCCCCCCCCTGCAGTGTTCATAGGTGTGCCAGTGATGTACAAAAAATGTTCAAATGTTTGTAGAGCTTATGGGACTTAACTAGGGGGTCCTCAGTCCCTAAACTTACAAACTACTCATGAACTACCTTACACTAAAGACGACACAAATATCCATGACCGAGGGGGCATTCGAACCCCCGATCGTAGTGGCCGTGCAGACTGTGACTGAAGCGCCCCAGAGCGCTCGGCTTCCGCGGCCGGCAGTGATGTACAAACCTACGGATGCTCCTTTGAACTCATCGCCATTGCAGGCGCGGCCCTAGAGAGTCTGTGAGCCCAGCTGCCAGATCCGTAGCCCATGATGAATGTCAGGATGTTATTATGATATAACTTGATGAAATTGTGCGGAAGGTGGAACTTTCTCTGCCCAAACCCGGCAAGCCTGTTAAGTGCCAGGTCTTCAGTCACGCTTCCAATCCTGGCATATTTTCAATTTATAGCATACTAAGGCGGCAATGCACCATTTCCATCAGTTCCTCTTGCTCGTGACGAAACTTTATTCCTACAAGCCTGGCGACCTTTCGCAAGAAGCGGGAAATAAGAGTTCCGATCCCGGTCGTGCACACATTTTCAACATCTTCTTTGAATTTATTTCAATGCCCTCAAACGGTTGAAATTTTCCATTATTTTGAATTCGTCATTTCAGTGTAGTTGCAACACTTTGTTATATCAATTACTAGTCGAAAACCCGGCGTTGTTTGGGTATTTATTTATTTCATACTCTCTTTAATACCTCGTCTTTCTCTGAGCGTATAACCAATATCTCTCTCCTTCAATTCATCCCCCCCACACACTTTATCCTTACTTTCCTCTCTCTCTCTCTCTCTCTCTCTCTCTCTCTCTCTCTCTCTCTCTCTCTCTCTCTCTCTCTCTCGAACTCTTCCTCCTCAGTTCATATCTTGCTCCTCTCGCGATGAAGGGATCGCTTGGACCCCTTTCCGGCAAGGTATCTCCCACTGGTACAGTGAACGCTAGTGAGGGCCTCAATAACATCCTCAGTCCCTAAGACTGTCAGTAAAGCCCTCCCAACACGAGAAACCGAAGGACCAGCGATAAAAAAGAAGAAGAAGAAGAAGAAGAAAAGAAGAAGAAGAAGAAAGAATCCAGGGTGGCTACCATGCTGCCACAGCAAACGTCTGCCTCCGAGGACGAGGTGGAAATCCTCCCGTCCCCTGAGGACTTGGTAATTGCGACACTTTCCAATCAATGGACGTCGAGACTCCACCTCCAACGTCAGCGTCCTATGGGATCTGCTCTACCTTCCACTTAAAAATACACTGTAAGTCGGTGTGTGGTACTCCATTGCAACTCTGGCGGTTTCTTTCGCTACTTGGCCGAGTTGTAGCAATTACTGTGTCGCTACCCATCTCTCTGTGTAGCCCTACAGGAAACCTCGTTTCCTGCCGAGCGGACCCTGCTTTTCGTGGATATAGGGACTACTACGAAAACCGTACTGCACACGATAGGGTATTCAGAGGTGTATGTACCTACATACTGCCACTGTCCCCAGTGCGCCCGTGTCACTTCGCACGGTGCTCGAGACAGTGGCTGTAAGATTCTGGACAGGACGGGACATTACCGTCGGTTCCATTTACCTTCCTCTGGACGAGACAGCGTCTCCTGCAGACCTTGCTGCCTTGATTGCACAACTCCACCGCCATTCCTCCTTTTGGGGGTTTCAAAACCCACAACCCCTTTTGGGGTGGCTCTCAGATCTCAGGCTGTGGTATGGACATCGAAGCTCTAATACCACATCTGGACTTCTGCCTTTTCAATACAAGTGTCCCTACACATTACAGTGTGGCGCATGGCACATACTCGGCTACTGATCCTTCTCTCTGTAGTGCGAGCCTTCTGCCGCAACTCATAGGGAGTGGGTTCCATGACGACGAGCAACTGGCTCGTCACAATATGCCAGTCACAATATGCCAGTCACTACTGTTTGGTATCGTGTTGAAGCTGCACGGGCATCTGTACCTGTACAAGCCATCTAAACTCTATTTGACTCAATGCACAGGCGGTTATTACAGCCAGAGGTGGTTGTTCTGGTACTGATTTCTCAGGATCTATGCACCCAAATTGCATGAAAACGTAATCCCATTTCAGTTTTAGTATAGTATATTTGCCAATGAATACCCGTTTATCATCTGCATTCTTCTTGGTGTACAAATTTTAATGGCCAGTAGTGTAGAAATAACGTTATAATCAAATACACATACACATATAGTAGATACAAATAACGATACAATCAAATACACATCCACATATGCTATTAATGATTTATAAAATCACTACTGTCTTACACAAAAACTAAAACCTTAAAAAATCAACTTATTTATAGCGAGTGACCTCGTTGCCCATAAAGTTGGGCACCAGATTGTATAAATACTCGACTTGCAAATTATAAATTTTGCTTCTTGTTTTTTGTAGATTGCACTTGCATCTGTGGTTATACAATCTATATATGACTTTGGGCTTTGCCTTTTGTCATTGATCAGTAAGCGTGATCTGATGGAGGTAATATATTCATTTATTAATTTTATTTGTTACTGTACCGGCTAGCCACTTAAAATAGTTATTGGTCAAGTACTTATAGGACACTCTCTCTCACTTTTCAACTTTGAAAGTATTTGAAAGTATTTCTGAAAAGTTTGTTCAACACTGTTCGGAAATTAATTGTAAAAATAATTCTGTACATATCTGAACTTTAAAAGAATGAGACTGATCTCAAATACGTAATAATCCCAATACGAAATAACTGATTCACTATCCCTTGGATTTATTATTTTCACCGACCAAAAATTAGCAACCGGAGTAAGTCTAAAATTCAATAAAGTTAGAATCATTATTTCGTTACACTTCTTTGCCTCTTAACGCAACTTATATGGTACACATATAGTCACAATTTAGAAAATACTTCACTCGTATTCAGACCGGCTCCTAAGGAAATATGAAATAAAATTTTAGATTTCTCTCAAAACTGATTAACGTCAAACTCTAATTAAAATATAATTGTAATGGGGGCGGAATGCTGGGATCCCGTACGGCTCAAATATCTCAACTGGCGAATAAACAATTATTTGAAAATTAAAATAACACGATTACATTCGATCGGCATAATGTAACATATTTTAGGACCCATGGTTCACATAATACATACCGTATCCATTTTTCCGATCACGTTTAGTGAAACAATTTAACGACGTCTCCACTAAAATTAAATATCTCTCTGTCTTACTAAACCTGACCATTAAGAAGAGTGAGAAGCTTTGCTTACTATTATTTATACATGTACAATAACGTGCATAATCATGATTTGTATTTTGTCAATTACAATAACTGAACTTTTCACTCATATACGGTCTTTGGTGGAATGACGCGTTTACAGTGGCACAATGTAAACAGTTCTGTCTCACATATTTTACGTAATAATATTGACGCTTATTAATTAAAAAGTCAGAAAAATGGGAGGATTTCACAGAGCTCAGATAAATTTACAAACTGAAAGTAAAAAGCGCAGAAAAAAATCAAATTACGGTATGCCGCTTCTAATCAGAAGCCGGTTACACTTACGAGATATGAAGCGGCGATCTGCTGCGTTTGTCATCTGGTGACAAAACGGATTCTGACTAAGCTCTACAAACAGCAGGCACGATCGAAACAAAGCAAACGAATGTCGCGATTCACTCAAAGCAGGACTACACTTACTTAAACGCGAATTTGAATGTAACATGCACGACAGTATGAATGACTATTATATTAATTGGTGATGATCTTTTGATTAGAGACTTCCTTGCCGTTTCCCATAGTACGTGTAGTGAAAAATTAATGTGCTTAAATACTCACAATCAGTGCGCTTTAAATTGAAAATATAGGTTTTTAAATTATATACCGGTATTATCATTTAGTAATTTGTGGCACCATCTATGAGTGTTTTCAACCCGTCAGGTAGTTTTACACCTAATAAGAAGTTCGCTGGCGTCAACAATCAGGTACAATTACGTGGTAGATTTTCAATTTTAAAATTACTAGAAATTTATCTTATAGCAGCCCGTCAGAAAGATATTAAATGAAAGTACACGTTTCTGACGAACAGGTAATAATATTATTCTTGAGTTTCTCCTGGGGTATTTCATAATCAAAATATCCACGGGTGTACTGCCGGTCTATAGTGTCCAACGGGCACAATATTTCGGCGACCCCTCCGTGGTCCACGCCCCGCGCCGCGGTCGCGCTGTGTAATCGATTGCGACGGCGTCTGAGATGACGTCTATGTGAGGGCTCTGTCCGCCGTTACGTTTGCCAGATTTACTCTTATTTAACCCAATCGCTGGTTCATGAGCTTTGCTAAGATTATAGCCACAGTCATCGTTTGAGGTTGTCACTTGTGCCAATTTCAATGGCCTCTCTAACGACGCAGTCCCAGTATCTCGACGTCTGTACCAGAATCCTAGTGCGTTCATAGTCCATCGCGTGATTCTCCAACAGACAATGTTCAGCGACCGCCGACTTGCTCGGATACATCAATCGTGTGTGACTCTGGTGTTCAACGCATCGATCCTCGACGGTACGCGTTGTCTGTCCAATATATGAATTGCCACACTGACACGGAATCTGGTACACGCCGGCCTTCCTCATACCGAGATAATTTTTGGCGCTCCCCACCAGTGCACGAATTTTATTCAGCGGACAAAAGATAGTTCCAACCTGGTGTTTCTTCAAAATGCGGGCGACCTTCCCCGAGAGTGCCCGGTATATGGAATAAACGCATTGCCTACTTCCTCCCTCGTGTTTTCATCTGTTTCCACAGGATGTAGTGGTTGGGCGTAGAGCCAGCTGAGTCTGCTACTCTGGGTACCCATTCTTTCGGAATACAGTTCTCAGGTGTTCCAATTCCTGGGGTAGACTCTCTACGTAGGAGATAGTGCGCACCATATGTACTTAAGTTTTAAGTACCCCATTCCTCTGTGAAGTGTGGTGATAGCTGTCTGCGTGTAAATGCATATCAGTTTGCGTTGTCATCCGACACACATCAAGACCCAGGGTGCAATCAGCTCTTCTCTTGACCAAGACTTCAAGGAACGGCAATTTACCCTCCGATTCAGTCTCCATAACGTATTTGATATTGGGGTGTATGGAGTTCAGATGTGGAAGGAAGTCAAGGAGTTTATCCATACCATATGGCCAGATGACGAAAGCGTCGTCCACGTAACGGAACAAGCAAGTATGTTTCCATTCAGATGATGCCAGTGCTTCCTCCTCGAAATTCTCCATGTACAAATTTGCGACCACAGGGAAGAATGTGTTACCCATGGCGAGTCACTCCGTTTGTTCGTAGTATTCGCCATTGAAAAGAAAATACATGGGTGTCAAGACATGCCTAAAAAGTTCGATGTCTTCTCGTCAAACTTCTGACCGATCAAATATAGTGACTCTCCAAGGGGCACCATTGTAAACAACGAAACGACGTCAAAACTCCCTATGTCATCTGACGCATCCAGCCTGAAGCTGTTAGGGCGTTTAACAAAATCCATGGCATTACGGATGTGATGAGGGTACTTACCCATAAATGGACTTAATAGTTGCGTCAAGTATTTGGCCAACGAATATGTAGGTGCTCTGATGTCCTTATTTCGACATGCAGATATTGTCTGCGGCCAAAGATAACTCGCTAGCTGTCAGCCAATGAGATGCTGCGTGTTTCTTATCCGGAGATTCGGGCGCTGCGCGCCCTGAAATACTACGAAAAGAAAAAAACCTTTCTCTTGGACCTATACTTATCCTAACTTTTATTTTTAAAAAACTAAGTGATCTGTAGCGTAGCCTTAAGAAGATTAGGTATAGGTCAAACAAAAATATTTTTCTTCTTAGTACGTGAGGGCGCGTAGCGCCCGAATCTCCGCTTAAGGAGCACGCAGAATCGCATTGGCTGACAGCTAGCGAGTTCTGTTTGGCCGGAGACGATTTCTGCATGTCGAAATTAGGACTCGTCGGTTTAATGCAGAATACAGATCGTATAGCTTACATTCACAACTTAGTAAAATAGAAGGATCTATTGTGACGTAGTTGTCACTGATTCAGAAAGTCTCGTTCTTCTGAAACACAACAATCTGTTTACTCACGTGAAGTGGTGAGTGCTATCGACAATTGATCTCAATTGTATTCCATAATTCTAGATTCCCAGAAAGCTTTTGACACTGTACCTCACAAGACGCTTCAGAATGCTTGTTTATGGAATATCGCCTCGGTCGCATGATTGCTTTCGCGATTTCCTGTCAGAAATGTATGTAATAAATGAGGGAAAGTCATCATGAACAACCAGAAATATCTCTCGTTCGCTAGGGAAGTGTTGTAAAGTCTCTGCTGTTTTTAGTCTTTATAAACGATTAGTGAAACAAACTGAGCAGCTTTCATAGACTGTCCAGGCATAATGCTATTGTTTATCGGCGAGTGAAGTCACTAGAAAATCGAATCCAACTGCAAATCGATTTAAATATGATGTAAGCGTGGTACAAAAATTGGCAATAGTCCATAAATAAAGATAAGTATTAATTCACTTCATTTACACTATAAATCAGTCAAATATATAGTTCGGAAATTGAAATAAATAACTAGGAATAGGATTTACGAGAACTTGGAACGAACACATATGAAATACTATCGATAAGGCGAACGAACCATTGGCTACGTTTCAAGAAACTGCGTATAATACACTTTAACGTCCGTTTTTGGAATATTGCTGCGCATTGTAGGATCTATACAGAAAGTTAAAAGAAGGACAGCTCTTTTGTATTATCGTTGTGTATCGGTGAGAGAGTTATGGAATTGCTTCAGAAGTTGGGGTGAAAATCTGTATAACAAGGGCTTTGAGCAAGATTTATTTTCAAAATTTCTTTCACTAAATCTTGTTAGCACCCACATAGATAGGGTGATAAGATCAACATAATAAAATATGAGAAATCAGTTCTAAACCGGAAAGACTTAAGTGTTACTTTTTCCTGCGCGCTATTTCAGAATGAAACGGAGGAGAAATATCGCAAATGAGTTTGTTGAATGCTCTGCCATGCACTTAAATGCTACTTGCAGAGTATTTATGTATATGTGGGTAGCTGTAGATCCGCAAACTCTTAAAGTAATCCAATTGGCATACAGTCTGGACCAGAAAACTTCCATTTGTTAAGTAATTAAAGTTGCTTTACTACTCCTAAATGTTCCTAGATTTCTAGAGGGTAGTCCTAAGAAGAACCCTTTGTTGACTTATTCATGTTCTGATATGTGATGCAATATGTACCAGGAGATCTCAAGGATTGTCGGGTCGCCAGTGTTTTGTTGCTCGTTTAGCACCACCCAGCGGACACGTGCAGGGTAGTTGACGGTTAAACCTGCGGACGTGAGCAACAGCCATCCCCCCATATGACACTGTTTAGAAATTTGTTTGCATTTTCTGCCAGATTACGATACAGTTGCGTAGTGGAAGTTGTTATAAGCTTCTCGAATTGACGTTGGCGGTTAGAGTTTCTGCGCATTCTGAAACGGGGTATTTTATATGTCTGTTCAATTTTGGCTTGCTATTTTCTTTTCGTTTGCGAGGACGATCTCACATGATTAGTCTACCACTGCTTGTCGTTAATTTATGTCGTATAAATATCTCTAGTACTATCTATACCACTTCTTTGAATATAAGCTATATCTTATCTACTCTTACATTCTTAGTTTCGAAAGACACTCAACAAAGCGTTCAGCGAATTTATATAAGTTTCTTTAACTAGACACATTTTTTGTTTAACCTTCCTGGCTTTCGAAATTTCAATATTCAATCTCGCTACGACAACGCTGCGATCACTGATCTCTGTATCATTAATTGAATTTTGACAGGTGCTTGACAGAACATGAGAATACTTGCAGAACATCAGGTATTTCACCTTTCTGATAATCTCTTATCTCTATTGATGCTATTCATTAGATCCGGATTATTTGTTGCTACGAGAAGAAGTATGTTTGACTACCATTTACTATTATAGATGGTTCCTGAAGTACTTGCTAGATATCGTTTGCAAGAATGCGTTCAGAAAGATTTTTGACGATGTTTTATGATATCTTTCGGTTATGAAGACGTATTTTTAGTGAAAATATCTAGGATAACCACTAATTACAATTGTATCGATCGGGTACGTTTCTAAAATTTTCATTTATGCTATCTTTGAACATTTCAGCAATCGTATCGTGTGACTCGGAGGATCAACGAAAGGAAATGATTCTTATTTTGTTCTGGGTAACAGGTATAACCTCCAACCATAGTAATTGACGCTACAAGATAAACTGCTCTTTGCACCAATAAACTGATCACTACCATTTCATTCAGTTTATCCATTCTAACACCTTTAGTTCCTTTGTAAAAACTTTGCCTGATCTGCGGCTTTAGCCAGATTTTGCTACCTGTATTGATTTGTGGTTCAGTGTTTCTTTTAGCGCTTGCAGTTTTGGTACTTTCCCACACAGCTACGACAATATACAACTATTGGGACAATGATTCTCAAATGCCGGGGTGGAGTAGCCGAGCGGTCTAAATCGTCTCGCTGCGGAGCGCGCGGTTGCTCGCCGTGGAGGTTCGAGTCCTCCCTGGGGCATGGGTGTGTATGTTCCTTAGGTTAGTTTACCTAGGTTTAAGTAGTTTGTAAGCTACGGACTGATGACCACGCAGTTTGGTCCGATAGATTTACAGACATCTGAAAATTTGATTCTTAGATCTGCATTCGTCCTATGTGTGACTTGGACACTTTGAGGAAGAGAGAGGGGGCTGAAGACGAAAGTTGGTTAACAGTGACATTTTGGTTACAAACCAATCAATTTAATTAAAAGTAATTCGATTTCGTGACAGTAGCTTCATTTTATCTATTACTATGTTTTAGTAGAGCAAATATTTCATTCACGTGCGTTTTATTCACCTGTTGTGTCTCTCCAAGTACATTAGAACAGTGAGTCGATCTTGTGGTTTCTCCCATCCGTGGGCTAGTGCTTTCCTTTTATCTATCCAGGCTTTCACTATGATCCATAGTCTTGCCTCTGTCAGTCCCAATATCGAGTTCCAGTTTGGCACAGTTTTAAGCTGCCAGGAAATTGTAAATTAGAACATAAGCAATTCCGGAGTAAAAAATCATTGAAAAGTAATTTATTCATAACTTTGCTGACGGCTGTTAGAAAATCTTTAGTTGATACATTTGCGAATGAATTATAATACTGTCTACTACTTATTTTAAACCTGATAAATAAAAACAGAATTTAGTGCACGCGGCGATACACCTTTCACCTAAAGCACCATCTGACGTAGGTTCAGTGTGGGGTGTAAGATAGCAAGACCACCAGCACAATTTGCCTGGCATGTTTTGCGACATATCACGAAATGGCATTTAGTCCTTTAAAAATCTATTGAAGTCGGAATGTGATATTTTTATTATATGTCTGGTGTGTAGTTAAGGATTTAATCTGTACTTACTGACCACCTTTTATTATTAGGTGCTAATATAATTCTTTCGTTGCCAGTAAAAGAGTTTCGGCTTTATACCCAAACTAGCTGAAAACCCGGCTTTGCCCGGGTATTTATCTATTTATTCGTGCCATTTTTCAGGTATGTATTCATTTGTATAAGGCCTGTATGTCTGTAAAATCTATTGGGCATACAATTAGTACTAAATAAGTAATAGATTAAAACTTGGTGCGTGATGGGGCGGTTTTCCACGTTACTGTTAATGTGCTGATATCTCATGAACTACGTGTCGTGCTGCGATACAATATAGAAGGTACATACAACTATATGTGTGTGACCTGTCTTTAAAATTTCACTTGGCTACAATTTGCAGTGTACAAATTATAAATTGTAACGTCATATCGAATTCAGTAGTTTTATTCCATAAACAGCGGAAAAGTAGTAAGCGAGAAACTTTTTCCTTTCATCATTTCACTAAGATTGCCAGCGAGAAAAAGTTTAATTAAGGTTTGAAATTTATGTTTAAAGTTTGTGGCAAGTCGCTAAGTACTGTCATTCTCATACAGTGCATTTCGAAAGTCGCGCAATTATTTGGCATTTTTGCGATTTCTATTGGTTATGACCTAATATCTTTAGAACCATGTGCCGTATATGATTCTTATACATGCAGCAATTGTTACCTCACGGTAAGGAATGTATGTATCAAATTTGGTTGAAATCGGTCCAATGGTTTAGGAGAAAAGAGCAGCATTGTCGCAAAATGCAGCTGTTTTTCGCGCATCTCATTGTTTATGACGTCATATCTCGTGAACTATGTATCGTATGTGATTCTTACACTTACGGCGACCGTCCTCATGGATTGAAGCTTACCTGTACAAAATGTCGTAAAGATTGGAACAAAACTGTAGATTTGTATGCAACACGTACAAACATACGGACACTCTGCTTTATATATTAGATTGCGTTAATGCTCCTCGAGTTGACAAAGTTTCTCGTGAAATCTGATAACATTAACGCAGCTGAGGTATGTCTCTGAAACTGTTCCTTTTCTGACTTAATGAAGTAGTAAATACCGGTCTATAAAGGTGAAAACTAATCACCAGGAATGAAATTAAGTTACGAAAGATCAACTACTGCTACTGATAACAGACGTTCCTGAGGTATCTTCCGACCAAGTTAATGCATAGCAATTCAGCCACAGTTGTAGCTGGGTTAATTGAAGATACTAAATCAATAGCTGAAAATAAACAGGTACAACAGCAGACACTCTTAGGACTATTGTTGGTCCTCTTCTGCGTTCTTGTACACTACAACGGAATAAACGTAGAAGAGTAAAATGGTATAAACGATGATAATATGTGTACATGGCGCTGAGTAAATTAAAAGGAATAAAAATAAAAACTACGAATATTGACAATATTCCACGAGCTTCTCAGAATAAAAACGAGTGCATTGTAGATGTCGCTACATCTGGCAAATGTTGCGAAACTTTTCACGACCCCCACGCTAGTGTCTGCGACTGTACACCGCTGCAGAGTTTGTGGAAAGCGCCCGGCCATTATTTCGCGACAGTCGGGCGACGAAAGCAAATAGCTTCCGGCTCCCGAAGACGGCCCTCACCCACTCACACCCCCTCATATTATGTGTGTCTTCCGCCTGCCTTCAGTTCAGTTTATATGGTAATGATAGGCAGAATAAATCTGACAGTCAATGAGATCCGTGGGGATAAATGAATGTCTCACATAAGAGTGACACATAAGATTTGTAGTTATTGTTCCCCAGCAACCTCTTTTACATAAAGGGAGAAGCGGGCCTATGTAAAAACACTTGGCCTAAGTATTTCCATCCACTTCTTCTAAGAGGGCGAATAAGCTATGAGGGGTATATAAAGGGGGACAAAATGACTTGCGAAGCTTTTTATTGTTTTTTTTACGCAGCGCTCTGCGTGTAGGCTCGGGAACAACAAGATCCGGTGCACTTGTTGCAGGAGAAATTGTTTTCGAGAAGCAGTTCGACTTCACAGTTTTCTTCTTCTGTCTATCAAATTTCCTTATGTCATCATCATGCTGGCACCATCGGCTTAAATTATAAGGAAAACCAGTATGAAGTCGTGACCGGGGTCTTTCCCTTCGTCTTCCATCTCAAGGAAAACAGTGACCAAAAACAGAAAAAAAGAAAGAAAAGAAAAGTAATAAGAGAAGAAACTAATACCAACAGAAAAAACGTGTAGCGAGGCTTGGTCACACGCGCTTCGCAGTGTAATGAACAATCACACTGGTACTATATTCCGTTATTATTGACAATTAGCGTGGAAGTAGCATAAGACATAGAAAACGTTTAATACTATTCATTAATATTTACGGAATGTTAGACATTAACTGGGAATGGGGTAAGCAGCGGAGTGGCCGAAAGCATTTATGCGAAGCGCGAAGCCGTTCCCCGTCGGGGGTTCGAATTCTCCCTCAGGCTTGGATGTTTGTGCTGTCTGTAGTATAAGGTAATTTATTAGTAGTTTGTAAGTTTAGGGACTAATGACCCCCGCAGGTAATCCCCATAACCTTAACAAAAATTTGAACATCTTGGGAATGGGTAAAGTGGAAAATGTGTACCCAACTGGGATTCGAACAGGTGTCCTCCTTTCTATGCAGTTGAGAATTTGACGAAAGGCGTTTTTTAGAATGCCGTGCAGGTGCGATGATCTCTTTCTCTCCCTAGTGGTGTAGTGGTCAGCGCAAAAACCCGAGTTCCAGTCCCGGCTGGGTACACATTTTCAACAATACTCTTTCGAATTTAATGCCATACATTCTCTGAATATGAATAGATTGTAAATCCATCATCAAAACTGTCGGTCATGTCCGAAAGAAGAGGCACAACATATACATAACTGTGTTGGAAGCTACTAAATGTTCTAATTATGATCATTTTACAGTGGATACTTTCCGTTGCATATTAAGCGGAAGCACGTCTTTAAAACATATCGTTATTTATTACGTCATATCATCTTAACTAATTGTTTAAGAGTGATATAATTTTGCAGATAGATTCTATTATATACGTAAATATGCTATATGAAAAACGTTTTGGAAGTAGCATTAGTAGTAAACAACACGCCTGATATTGAGTTTTACTGCGCACCAATGACTGAAAAAGTTGGCTTTTTATGCATCTGTTTCTTCGGTCCGCGGCGGATTAGCCGTGCGCACTGGGGCGCCGTGCTGCCTTGCCCGCTACCGTTCGCCATCGGGGGTTCGAGTCGCCTTTCGGACATGGCTGTTTGTATTGTCCTTAGGTTATTTTGACTTAGTTTAAGCAGTTTGTAAGCTACGGACTGATAACAGCGCAGTTTGGTCCGATAGATTTACAAACATTTGAACATTTTATCTATTCGGTCATACTCTCATTATCGTACATTGTTATCATTGTCCTGGTGTTTCCAATGATATCTGTAGATACGGTGTTTAAAGTATGTTGTAAATAAAATTAGCACGCCAATCGTAATGAATTAAAACGTCACAGCAGTTGATTTTTGACAGGATGAAGAACAAAATTACGGAAACGGTAAACGTTTAAAGTTATGGAGTAACAGAGGAAGGAGTGTAGAATGTATGATACCCATGCATATTTATTAGTTTCAAAACATGCTTGATTCACGAGTTGCTTACAGTAGGTTTCTATTTTTTAATAGATTAGGTATCACATTTGTTAATTCCAATAGATGAATTTTCTTATTTAAAATCGTGACTCAAGATACTGATATTTTGGGACAGTCAGTACATCTTCTATTCACTGTAGTACAACAAATTTTGCGGAAAGAGCTGTGGGATAAGCCCTTCAAACGTACTATTAAAGCATTACCCCACTTGGTACCAATTACGTGTTATAAAGTACCTACTGTATCATTCGAAGTAAGACGTTAATTTTATCGGTTCAGACGTCTTTTCCGACACACAAGATCATTTTAATTAGTATGATTGAAGACACAAGCAAGACAATTAATTACCTTCTTATAATATTTCTTTCAACAGGAAACTTTCAGATCCATATTCGTTACATTAAAAGATAATTGTATTATATCGAAATGGAGTTCGTGATTTTTACTATATGTGTAAAGTTATCATCCTGACAAAAAGATGATTTATATTTCTTTATTTTCTGACAAAGTTGTAAATTAATTATCTTTATTTTTGTTTACTATATTCTCATATGGTCAATCTACAAACCAATGCCTTTTTTCTATTCGTGTCAAAGGCACAATTACAAGGAAGCTTACCAGCAATAGAGTAAGCAAGTGCTTAGACAATAGGCATTAACATTTTAAATGAATAGGAAGATAAATTACTAATTCCAATTTTTTTCACACAGAAGTGTGTGCCTTACACAAAAGTCAAATATGCGTTCAGCCAATGAGTCGAAATAAAATATATTGGCCGAAGGTCATCTGCCCTACGAATTACTTTTCACAAGTTCTACTACAGTGCAGTACTGTATATTATGCAGTCTTTCACATGCTTGAAACTTTACTTAACTTAGAATTTACAATTTTGACTGTTTCCTGCGTATTTGAGTGTAGAAGGCAACATAAATACATTTTGCTACTAGGAAGTATCAGTTTTTGTAACAGAAGAATTCACGTCTCTGTGTAAAAATAGACGTTATTATTAATTGTGGTATCACAAAAAAGATTGAATACCTTACTAAAATGACATCCTAGAAGATAAAAAAATACTTGACACAAAACGTTTTTTTTCCTAAGGAAGACAGGTTAAGCCCATGCCTTAAAAAAGAAAAAAAGAAGAAAAACGCCTTAAAATTAATAATTTATACAAAATTTAATATAAAAAGTGATTTGATTCTCGAAAATGCTCAAAATGAAAAATAAAAATTATCGGCTAAGGACATGCTTAAAAATTAACAAACTCTACATAAGGTTCAACAGATGCTAGGCAACAAAACACAAGAAACCACGTGACAAAAATAAACTTCCGTCACAATTAGATATTAGAAAAGCTGATAAAATCAGTTCACAAAACAGAAATCAACACTATGCAAATCGGCTTTTAACGTTCGACAATGATCCGAGAACACCTCTTCCAAGGACTACACATAAATGTAACATCAAAGCCCTGTGCAGGTCGTTAGCAGCAACAACCATTAAACACCAACATGCATTAGATTCGATTAGAGATTGGATTAATACTTGTTCCATAGATCATACATACAAACTTTTCGTAATGCTGTGGAACGTGTCAGTTTAGTAAATGGTGTCTATACATGATAATATTTTAAGGAGTTTTAATTTTCATTTTTTGTTTTACCAAATATGTAGAAATTCATTTTATTTCTTTGTAAATACCATTGGCTATATGTCAGAATTTTGATGCTACCAGACAGCGGTTATTAGAGTCGTAGGGCAATAAACGGACGCAGAGGTTGGGAAGCGATTAAAACAGGGTTGTAGCCTTTTCTCAATGTTGTTCAATCTGTACATTGAGCATGCAGTGAAGGAATGCAAGCAGAAATTTGGAGAGGGCATTAAAGTGCTGGGAGAAGAAATAAAAACATTGCGGTTTGAAGATGACATAGTAATTATGTCAGAGACCGCGAAAGATGTGGAAGAGCAATTGAATGGGATGGACAGTGTCTTAAAAGGAAGATATAATATGAACATTAACAAGAGTAAAACGAAGGTAATGGAATGCAATGTCAAAAAATCAGGCGATGCCGAAGGAATTAGATTAGGTAATGAGACAATAAAAGAATTTGATGAAGTTTGTTATTTGGGTAGCAAGATAACTTCTGATGGCCGAAGTAAAGAATATATAAAATACAGAATAGCTGTGGGAAGAAAAGCAGTTCTAAGATGCTAAACTTGTTAACATCCAATATGAATTTAAATGTTAGGCAGTCCCTTCTGAAAGCATTTGTCTGGAGCGTAGCATTGTATGGGAGTGAAACGTGGACGATTAGGAGTTCAGATAAAAAGATGATAGAAGCTTTCGAAATGTGGTGCTACAGACGAATGATGAAAATTAGGTCGGTAGATCACGTAACTAATGAGGAGGTGCTTAACCGAATCTGAGAGAAAAGGAGATTCTGAGATATCCTGCCTAAAAGAAGGGGTAGATTGGTTGGACACATTCTGAGACATCAAGGAACTGTCAACTTAGCATGAGAAGGAAGTGTGTGGGGTAAAATTCGTAGAGGGAGAGGGACGAATGTAGTAAGCAGATTCAAAAGGATGTAGGTTGCCGAACGTATTCTCAGATGAAGAGACCTGCGCAGGACAGGGTAGCGTAGAGAGCTGCATCAAACCAGTCTGCGGACTGAAGACCACAACAAGAACAAAAAATTAGTAAATGACCGAAGACTTATGTGGCGCTGGCCGCGGTGGCCGAGGGGACTGAGGCGCTCCAGTCACGGTCTGCACGGCCACTACGTTCGGGGGTTCGAATCCCCCTTCGGGCATGGATATTTGTGCCGTCCTTAGTGTAAGCTAGTACATAAGTAGTTCGTAAGTTTAGGGACTGATGACCCCGTCGTTAAGTCCCATAGACTATACAAACATTTGAACATTTTTGAAGATCCGTAGATCCTTAAATAAATGTCTGCAGGACGATCTTGGAGAGAGGTTTGAGTGAGTTGCCGCCTGGATAGTGGAGAGGGTATCAGGCAGTGAGTTTGATACGATGCATGGCATAGCCAAGGTCGATTTGATTTTGATTAAGGGGCCTTCTATGGCCGGGCGAGGCGTGTGCATCGTGCTGTATCAACACCACCTAGAGACAAGGCCTTATAACAGGCCGTGCCTACGTCACACTTAGAGGCCGCGGCCGCCATCTGACTGGCCGGCCGCTGAGCGGCGGTGGGCGTGCCCCAGTGGCCAGCCAGTGAGGTGTCGGCCGCGGCCTCTGTGTGTGACGTTGGCACGGCCTGTTGTAAGGCCTTGTCTCTAGGTTGTGGTGGCTGTAACCGCCACTACGCCGCCAACGGCTTACAGCTCAGCAGTCGGCGGCCTACAGCGCAAGCCACACCAGGAAATAGTCGCGCACGAAGGGTAGGATGGCCGGCCGGCCGCCGAGGCAGTTTTTAGACCGGATACAATTGAAATTTTTTATCGAGGTCCAGATGTAAAACTTCATGTTCCTTCTTAACTTTTTACGTTAATTTTCAGCCACAAAATAATATGAAATACAACACACTGGCAAATTTGAAATAAAAATGATTACTTAATTTAATTTTCAGTCTCAAAATAATATGAAGTACAACAGATGCAAAGTAACAATGTATAAATATACAGAAAATATATTATTTCCTATTTATTTATTTTTATTTTCACTGTCAAAAATTATGAAATAAAGTGAATTGTTAAATCTTTTATTGAAACGTCCAGAAACAAGTCATGCATTATACATACTAAACTTCCTAGCAGATTAAAATTGTCTACTACGGTCGGGGGTTCGAATCCCCCATCGGGCATGGATATTTGTGCCGTCCTTAGGATAAGCTAGTTGTTAAGTAGTTTGTAAGTTTAGGGACTGATAACCCCGTAGTTAAGTCCCATTAGCTTTACAAACATTTTGAACAATTTAAAATTGTGTGCCAGAACCGAGACTCGAAACTGGAACCTCTGCCTTTGGCACGCAAGCGCACTACCGACTGTGTTATCCCGACACTACTTACGATGCCGCCTCACAACTTTACTTCCGCCAGTACCTCGCCTCCTACTTTCCAAACTTATAAAATAGTATTTTTTATTTTAATTTTCCGAAGAAAGAATGAAATACATCGAAATGAGCGTATATGCGTTAAAATCCATGGGAAAAAATAGAAAAACTAATGTATTTAAAGCTATGGGACTCAACAGCTTGGTTATCAGTCCCTAGCTTAGAAACTACTTTACCTATGGTAAACTAAACTAAGGACAACACAAACAGCCCTGCCCGAGGGAGGAATCGAACCGCCGACGGCGCACGGTCGCGCGCACCGCAACACGGAGCTCCAGTGCGCGCGGCTAATCCGCCGCGGCGAAAAATTACATTTGCGGTCTTAAGGAGGATCTTAAAGTTACGTTCATGTGCGGAGCAGCTTATGCTAACAGTTTGTTCAAGGTGAACGGCCATTATTTTTGAGCGATAATTATTCTCCAAGAAATTCATTTTTGAAGATTAAATTTCACAAATATATGTGGAGAGAAACATAGTAGCCAGGTAGATCGTTAATTTTTCGTATTTTTCCGTTACATGTTTACTCCAAAATTCTTCAATGGAAACCGTTTTATGTCTATATGTCAAAGAAAATAATCCTGAAATAGACATAAAAGGCTTTGAAAGGTTGAACAACTTCGCAGCCGGATGTGTCCAGTTTGCTGCAGGAGAAATCTCAAAAGGTGATTTCACGAATCGCCACAACTCGTATATTTCTTTGAATTGTATTGCAAATTTTTTCTTAAGATTTGTCAAGAAATTTTATAATATGGAAATGTCTATTTCAGGATTATTTTTATATTCAAATAAATTCATACGAAATGAAATTCTTGCCTTAAAACGTCTCTTTCAAAGAACCTGCTTGCGATGGTATGACGAGACACATTCAACCAAATAACATGTTAATTTTCCATTTCCTTTTAGCTCGGTGTTGTTATCTGCAAAATGTTTTTTGAAGAATTAGAGTATGTAAGTTACACTTTGGAAATACTTTTGGCGGTCCACTTTGTGGTCTTCCACGGTCCGGACGTGGACTGCGGTCAGCCAATTGCTGACCGCTGGTTTAGACCACTAGTGGTCGCGAGAAGGAAATGAGTCTTAGCTAGGCATCCCTCGCGTCACCTCATGTCAAGTAAACAGACTACCACGACTGTATATAGGCCGCCGCGCGTGACCTAGCAATCAGTCAACTCCTGCCTTCGCCTGTGCAGTTGTCACGCCGTTGAAGATTGAAGTACGCGCCATAAACTCCGCCGAAGCCTTTGGTATCCTCGAATTGCCTGCCCTGGGGTTTGGACTTCAGACTAGAATGACTGTTATGATGACTTCGCCTGACTTGGACTTGAGTGAACGTGTGTTTAAAACGGTATTATACCAATAAATTAAGTGGGTTATCACTTTATTGTGTTATCAATTATAACACATCGAAGTGGTTCCGTGGCTGTCTGTCCGTGAGGAGACATGCATGCTATGAGATGAAAAGATTGATCCGGTGAGGCCCTTCTGTTAAGTTATAACAGCAGCTGGGTGCGGGCTGTTTACTTCGTCTCCCGGCTATGAGGTCGCGTTCCTAGCGGTAGTGCGACATCGCGTCCGTCCCTCGCGAAGCGTCGGAGCTGTCAACAACTGCTAGAGTACTCCGCACTCGGCCCCGCCTGCGCCACGCGTAGTAACAGCCGCTTTTGACCTGGGATGTATCCAAAGTGACCGGGCGTTGGTTTACACCCTCCTACACCATCGCGAGGGTGCCTGCACTTGCCGTGGAGTGCAGGGTTCATTGTAAATTTTGTTGTGTGTTGTTTTATTGGCCTTTTGCCTATTGATATTATTGACACAGTTTCCTGCTACCAGCTTCTAAATAGAACTCAAAGTGTGTTTTGGTAATTGTGTTTCTGAAGGGCTGTTTTCACGTAAATTTGGGAGCCCCATTTTAGTGTGATTTTGATAAGTAAGCTGAGCTCCTTTCATTTAAAGTGCAGGGCTCAGTTGTAAATGTTATGTGTTGTTTTATTGGCCTTCTGCCCATTGGTATCATTGAGAACAATCGTCAGCTGTTACATCTACATCTACATACATACTCCGCAATTACCCGTAAGGTGCGTGGCGGAGGGTACACTGTACCACTACTAGGCATTTCCTTTCCTATTCCACTCCCAAATTGAACGAGGAAAAAAAGAATGCCTATATGCCTCCGTACGAGCTCTAATTTCTCTTATCTTGTCTTTGTGATCTTTACGCGAAATGTAAGTAGGCGGCAGCAAGATCGGCCCTCTAAATTTACTTAACAAAAATTCACGAAAAGAACGTCGTCTTTCTTCCAGCGATCCCCAATTGAGTTGCCTGAGCATTTCCGTGACACTCGCGCATTGGTCGAACCTACCGGTAACAAATCTAGCTGCTCGCCTCTGAACCGCCTCTATGTCTTCCTTCAACCCGATCTGCTGCGGATCCCAAATACTTGAGCAATACTCAAGACGTGGTCGTACAAGCGTACAGACTTTACTTACATTTTTTGAGCTGGTCCTTAGTGCGATAGAGGGCTGTGTTTGCTTCAATTGTTGGAGCCCCACTTTAATGTGATTCTGATAATTAAGCTGCGTCGTCGTTGTTGTTGTTGTTGTTGTTGTCCGAAGACTGGTTTGATGCAGCTCTCCACAATACCTTATCCTGAGCAAGCCTCTTCAACTCCACATAACAACGGCAACCTACATCCTTTGGAATCTGCTTACTTTATCCATCTCTTGGCCTTCCTTTGCGGTTTTTACCCCACACACTTCCCTCCAATGCTAAATTCACAATTCCTTGATGTCTAAGAATGTGTCCTACCAATCGATCCCTTCTTTTACTCAAGGTATGCCACAAGTTCCTTTTCTCCCCAATTCTGTTCAGTACCTCCTCATTAGTTACGCGATCCACCCACCTAATCTTCAGTATTCTTCTGTAGCACCACATTTCAAAAGCCTCTATCCTCAATTAAGCTGAGCTGTTTCATTTAAGTGGCAGGGGTCATTTGTGATTGATGTTTTATTTACAAGGCTTGCCTTTCATTTACAATTTTACCACTCTTGTTTAAATTGCTGGGCTCATTGTGTTTGCATTTTAAATGGTTGGTTTAGTAAATTTGGAGCCTTATTAACTTATCAAAAATTGCTTTTCTCAATTTGGCGTCCTGCCTTGCATCATTGATCTGAACTTTCTTGTTGGGCCTTCAATCTTTGATTGTAATATATATATAAACAAATGGAATCTGGACTATACCTGCTTAACTCCACCCACCAACAAACCACCGCTTCCAATCTATTTATTTACTTTTTTCACGACGAGCTTTCTTGCAGGGGTTCAATGAACCCGTGAACACATAGGATGCGCCACCACTGCGAGCCACCGTGTGCATCGGACGTTCAAAAGAGCCATATCCCCCCTTTAGAATGCCCTCCGCAGATGGGGATGAAACGTTGGGTTTTAATAACAAATACACAGGACCAAGGCATAACAGACCTGGAAATGTTAGCAATATTGAGATTTCTGGCCGTGAATGTACGTTTTACAACGTTCCCCTTTCTGCTCGTTGATTTTCTCGGTCGTTCTGTGCGCCGCCTTCGTGCCCGCTCCCGTATTTGGTACGGCCACAGGCTAACATAAAAAGTCGCGACACTCACTGCTGTAAACGTTGTTACCAACTGACAGCTTCAACGACACTAGCGCTCCTTTGCGGTGGAAAAGCCACCACAGTTCTGATGTTTGTTTATAATTACTTTTGTACGTAATTAACCAAATAGTTAGTACAATTTTTGCGTTACAAGCATTAGTAAAATATCAAGAGACGTAAATTAATACGGAAAGTAATCTAAAAACAGTCAATTTTACTGATTCAGTGGTAGGAACAACTACTTCGTCTTGAACAAATACTTAGGAATCTGGGTGCATTTCAATCTTATTCCGCTGAATGTAAGTAGACTATAAACATAAGAGAATAATAAATATCTATTATGGTCTTTTCTTACTATGACAAAGTTTTTTTGACGTGTATAAATTCGGTGTGTAGTCTAATGATTCGCACAGTTTTACATCTCATGCGTCTTCCTTAAACGAGCATATTATGTTCAGTGTAATTACTTTAGCTTAAAAACGCAAAGTTTTGATGATTCTTGTCATTTGTGGTTCAGCTGTAGCAACAATTGTGGAATTGCCTTTGTCTCTCTCGTTACATTGTTTTTGCCGTTTTATTGCCACGTTGGTGACGTGTTTTCTTCAGCTACAACTGTTGTAGCTGATTTGGTACGTTACATATTGTAGTTACTGCATTCTATATACGTTTTCTACGTTCACTCACTGATTCGACTAGTGTTATAGTGAAGAAACCTTAACGTTCGTTAGTAGAAAAGAGACGTCTTTCTGCCAAAGAAAAGGCCTTCTGGTGTTTCCTAGCCATTTTTTTATTTATTTTTAATAGAAAATTAAATTGGTTAGCAGAAGCCTGTACGTTACAAGATAGCGGTAAATAAACTATCCTGTAATGTACCTTTTCGTACCTTGACAGGGACCTTAGGAAACTTAATTAACCCTTAACTACTATAGACGTTGACAGGAACGCAACTACTATGGAGGGGTCTCTCAGACCGATCCCTTATTTTCCATATAATTAACTAGTGTTTTTCTAAATATATATTTTCATGACTTCCTGTCGTTCATTGCACTTCTTAGAGGTGGCATTAGTAGAAATTTGACTTTTTTAAACAATGTAGTATGAGTAACATGACGACAAGTAAAACACACCGCAATTTGCAGTACATTTTAATTTTTTGTGCTACGAAAAGAACAGCAAGTAATTACTTCTCTACTCACCCACAGATTATCATTATAGAGGTTATTTTACAAATTAACATCGTGATTAGATACAAAAATTCTATTAGAATTATAGTAAATTGTATGCGGAATCTCCTTTCTATTTACGATTCTTCTAGAGAGGTTGCCACATTTTCCTTATAAAACAAAAATTACAAACTAAAGATATCCTTCTGTGTGGCACTAAATACTCTTTTAGTCGCTTTGACCCCGCATACTCGTCAAGCATACCTTTCTAGAACCCCCCCCCCTCCAATCGTAGAACGTTCAGCTTTTCCTGCCATGGAACAACACGGAAAAACAACAGCGAGAGGCCACAGCCACAGCCACAGCGCTGTCGCTTAGCAGGCCGCGCTCACGAAGCCGACTGGCCAGGCGCTACGAGGCAGAGCCTGCGCCAGCGGCACGCAAACACTGAGGCCGCGCAAGGCTCATAAATACGGAACAAAGAGCAGCGACACTGCAAGAATGTTGGCACGTGGACCTTGTCGGCCACCAGGAAGAGTCCTTTTAGCTTGGCAGGGGTATGTGAATATCTCGACTCAAAAAGTCGTAGCGGTCTGAGAGACCGCAGATAGTAGTTAAGGGTTAAGACCAATGTAGAGCTGTTTTTAAGTTATCACCTATTTTATGGTATCAGATACGTCTCCTAATGTAAAACGTATGTTAAAATCAATACAAACGATACTATTCGCACTCTTCCAATGTCGTATTCAGAAATGTAGCTTTCCGGCCGCTTGGAGCGCTACTGTCGCAGTGTATGAGTCTGTGGAAGTGCCGTGACTTTATATGTTAGACTGTGGTGCGGCAGTGTTCCTCAGTGGGCCCCTGGCCGGCCCGTTCCCCGGCGCACACGTGCCTCGGCTGCTGCCTGCCCGCGCTCTCCCCACAGTGGCTGGCTGGTGCCGCCGCGCCGCGCATCCATTATTCGGCCCGATAGCTGGCGCCGCCGCTCACTTTGCGGGCAGCGCCTCCGCCTTTGTCGCCGCGCTCATTGGCTGCATTATTTATCGCCTACAAGGACGCCGGGCGCGCCGCGTCCCGCCGCCTGCCCACGGTGACTTAATGTAGCAGCCATCGCAGTAACACGTCACCCCACAAGTGCTATACGAGAGACGTCCTACTACTAAAAACTTTGTACTACAGTTTTTAAACTTGTGGGTCGCGAACCCCAAAGTGTTGCTTGAGGAGATCAGCGTCACTGGAGAAAGTGTTTGCGTCATAAAAGAACCAGAGGTTCAGTGAGAGCGTGTGGTTCTGGAAGCGGTGGGTTGTTGGTGGGCAAAGTTAAGAAGGCATACTCAGTTTAGTTTCCATTAGTTTTAATTGTTACAGTCAAAGGCTGAAGGCCCAACAAGATAGTTCAGATCAATAATGCAAGGCAGGAGGTGAAGCATTATCTGATAAGTTAATAAGGAGGAGGGCGAGGAAGGAAGCTTAGGGTTTAACATCCTGTCAACAGCTTGGTCACTGGAGACGGAGCTTACGCTCGGAGTTTCGGGTAAGGATGAGTAAGGTATTCGGCCGTGTCCTTTGAAACGAACCATCCCGGCATTTGCCTGGAGCGATTTAGGAAACTGAGGGAAACTTAAATCAGGATGTCCGGAGGCGGATTTGAACCACCATCCTACCGAATGCGAGTCAAGTGTGTTACCACTGCGCCAGCCCGCTAATTTAATAAGGCTCCAAATTTAGTAAAACAAACGTTTAAAGTGTAAAGACACAATTAGACCAGCAATTTAAACAATAGTGACAAATTTTAAATGATAGGGAAGCTTTGTAAATACAATGTTAAATACAAATGACTCCTGACATTGAAATGAAACAGCTCAGCTTACTTATCAAAATCACAGCTTACTTATCAAAATCGCTCCAAAATGTAAGTGAACACAGTTCTTCAAAAACACTGTTACCGAAACACACTAAAGACGAGCTCGAACATTATTATAGAGGCTGGCAACAGGACACCGAGCTCAGTAATATCAGTAGGCAGAAGGCCAATAAAACCACACACAATAAAATTTACAAATTAGCCCTGCACTTTAAATGAAAAGAGCTCAGCTTACTTATCAAAATCACACTGGTGGGGGGGGGGGGGGTGGCGTGCTGGATACTCGTTAATTTAATACACCCACACAGTTGAACAGATGAGCTGACTCAAATCAAACGGAAAGGAGTGGAATAAGATGACAAACGTCCAACAAGAATTACAGTTCTGACGCGAAGAGGCTTACACAAACGGATTAAAAGCCAAATTACAACCGCGAGGTGGAGATGCCTCACGGAAGGAAAAATTTCTGCGAGGAGAAGTTTAAAAAAAAATACCTACCGCCCGTGCAGATGCGACCTAGCATAAACCATATAAATTCCCTAGTTACGATTACCATGTCTATATAACTTGCTACTCAGAGCAAAGGACAAAGAATAATACAATTGAACCGAACTAAAAGTGTGGTATAACACATGAAGAAACAACTAACGACGTAGACACAGGCAACGACGGCCGCTAGGGAACGACCACCGATCCTAACAAATTCAGACACACAAATTTGCGGAGCAGGTTTTATCAGTTACTTAACTTATTAATTTCTTACTCTACGACAAGTGCAGGCACCCTCGCGATAGAAACATGTTATACATCTCAGGTGCAAAACGGCTGAAACGACGCGAGGCGCAGTCGGGGTTTGGTGCGGAGTACCAATAGTTGACAGATCCGGCGAGGGATGGATGTGGTATCGCACGGCCGCTAAGAACGCTGACGCACAACCAGGAGACGAAGTAAACAGCCCACACCGAGGTGCTGTTATCACTTGACAGAAAAGGCTTCCCTGGGCCAAGTTCAGCTCGTGGCACGCACGGATCCCCACGGACAGACAGAGTGCCACCCAGAACAACTTCGATGCACACGCCGGGCCCGGCCACAAACGATCCCTTAATCAAAAGAATTCGTCCCTGGCGATGCCATCCATCGTATAAAACTCTCTCCTCTTCAATTGTCTCAGCGCGCCACACGCGGCTAGGAAAACACACGTCAGAAGACAATCGACGTGCAATAAATCAAACAGCGCTTCGAGCGGTAAAAGTACAGAGAGATCGATGATCATTGTGCCAGTAATTAAATCAAGGACAGGGTTAATCGAAGAAACAGGAGCCGGGACGGGTCAACCTCCCCCCCTCCCTTATCCAAGGACCCATACACTAGCGGGATGAAGTGGCATGAGAAGTGAAAGCTTAACTTGATTAAGATGAGCCTTAAAAGATTTTTTGGTGGCTAATTCCCGAACTAAGAGATTAACGGCCCCCAGAAGTTTCAATGTAGCACACCATCCAAAAACCCACGATATCAATGGCTGCAACCACCCCAAGTACGACGCATCAAGACATAAAGCCAAAAACGTCGTCAATAGTAAGAGCTAAAACGCAAATGACAAGCTAAAATCAGAAGACACAACGGTTTAGATCAAAAGAAGTTGACACGGCTCATCGGTAATTCAAAGACGTACGGCTTGTGTACTTTCATTATGGATTGAACAGATCATAGATTTAACTCTTCAGGCTTTCCTGGCGATATAATAACGTGATGGTTTTGTCGGATGTTCTGACGGATGTCGTTGTTCAATTTGATGATATATCCCTTACGTAGCTGGAACCCTTCATTATGTATGAACAGAGTGCTCCTGGCGCAGTATTTATATCTACGGTGTCACCCCTCCACCGTCGGTTGTGGGCGCTCCCTTGTGGTCCGCACCTGTCAGACCAACACTATCTAGAGACAAGGACTCAGAACCGTATCACGACATACCGACTAGTCCGCGACCGCGGCCAACCAGTAACCTGGCGGTCGCTACCTGGTCAGTGTGACATGCCACAGGCTGTTGTGAGGCCTTGTATCTAAGTGGTTTCACTCAAACGTTCTCTTCTGCGTCCGCTGCATTCGTCTCTGAGTGCCCCATCTTCGGTCTCGCGCTCCGTTAATGGGCCACAGAAAGAGCACCTAGGTCCTCAGCGGACTCTAAAACGTAACGTCGATGCTCAAGTAGGTTGCATCCAGTAGTCTCGGACCACAAACGGACCGACAGACCGTGGATGGAGTATTCAGAGGCGGGTCTAACGGGCGCCGACGACAGAGGAAACACCTAGGGCCGCTGCGGACATAAAACAGAACGTCAACGCTGCAGAACATCGCAGGGAGCAGGAGCGTACTGCAGCCATAGTACCAAACCGAAGATGGATCGCCCAGAGCCAGGTCTGACTGGTGCGGACCACAAGCTACAACCGTCGGTGGATGGGGAATGCCTCAGACATAAATACAGCACCAGGTCCACTCAGAGACCTATACCATTAGTAAGCATCTACACACCTACCAATGAGAGTTATACGATATGTAAGGACGTTGGGCTGATACATGATATTGAGTGCCGTAATGCTAGACACCCTGTGCTTGGAGACAAAGCTTACAACAATAATAGACGGGGACTATATGATGTAATGCTAACACCAACCCATTATGAGACTATGCATCTACCTCCATCAAACTACATTCATAGGGAATTAAGGAGAATCCAACAGAGTAGGAGACTGAATGACAGCGAATCACCAGCCCATCCTCTTTTCCACCGACGCCACAACCACTCCTGACACCCAACCAAACAAACAATAAGACTACACGCAAAGACACTCTAACACGAGAACTCTTTCTACCGATCACCATTACAGACTGCCATGACCTCAAACTCGTGACAAAACGAGTCGAAGACATTCTGAAGCATGCAGCAATGCAGCATAGGAGGCTGTAACACAAAAGACACGACAACTTGAAACCCACCATACCAAAAGTAGCCCTTGACCTAAGAAGATAAAAAAAAAAAAAAAAAAAAAAAATAGAGAGAGAGAGAGAGAGAGAGAGAGAGAGAGAGAGAGATTATACAGAGAGATCAGACGAGGCAACTACATAGAACTCAAACGGGTGTGGAACAGAGTAAATATGATGTGTAAATGAATATCAGAAAACCGACAAAGACAATGGGAATGTTATTGCTACCAATATGACTACTGACTGGGAGGAGGCTACTGGAAAACTTCGAAATACTGACTAGACTGAAAAAAGTCACACACCACCCTAATCGAAAACAATGAACGAACGACAGTCAACGGAGCATAAGCAGATACCTTCAGAAGAGTACTACAAGAAATCCATACCTCTCCCCAAGATCCAAAAATTAACGACGAATACAGACGTTTCTGACATATGGGACTTTGGGACAGGTGACTGCAATTTAAACTAACTCAACTGGGATTACCCAACAAATTGGATCCAATGGAACCCTCAAGATACACATGGGCGACCAAAATTAAGAGCCCTTCACCCCATAGAGGTGTTCCACAAGACGGCATGCTTTCGCTATTACTATACACATACTACACAGCAGACATCACTAAAACAACGAAAGCAGACGAAACAGTAGCAAAGTATGAAGATGATACAGCCTACTGGTGCACTGAATGCAAGACAACGACCATATATCAAAACATAAGGACATACATACGATAGCTGGAAAAATGGAGACAAAATGGCGCATTAAGCGAAACTCCAAGAAGACAAAAACAAAACTCTTCCAAAAGAAACACGCAAGAAACTAGTCGATGACATCAGACTTAGTCTATGGAACACGCCACTAAGGCTGAGCAGAACAGTCAAATACCTAGGCACACACTTGGACTAGACAATGAACTGGCACACCCACCTGACCAGACTATTAGAAAAAATCAGAATCAAAACCTAATGAAAATACTACAAAGACACATAGAAAGTCAAGGATGCGACAATAAAACAGCCATACTTACATCAGACTGCCAGCAGAATTCGCCACAGCAACCCTGGCGGGAATACCGAGAGATACCCTTTAACCACCTGTCACGAAGTCTAACATATAAAGAAGAGAGAACCCCTCTAAATAAGACTGACGCACCTAAGAGCAATATTTGGCATGCACATAATCCAAAGACGTCCAGATATGGGAGACCTACTTACAATCATACCGCCGCCAATTCTAAGACCATTAAATTAGTACTTCACACCAGCACCAGCATGCACAGTGGCCCCACTATGGAACCAATAACAATACACATTCGTCAATTCCCACATCTTGACACAAGACCCTGACCACAGACAAGGGCGGGCGTACGCACATACACAGGAAATGAGAACACAAATAGCCGGCCGCGGTGGCCGAGGGGACTGAGGCGCTCCAGTCACGGACTGCATGGCCACTACGGTCGGGGGTTCGAAACCCCCCTCGGGCATGGATATTTGTGCCGTCCTAGTTCGTAAATAGTTCATAAGTAGTTTGTAAGTTTAGGGACTGATGACCCCGTAGCTTGACAAACATTTGAACATTTGAGAACACAAACAGCACAGGCAGCTGTCGAACATCAATTTCTCTGCAGAGACAACGGAAACGTTTCCCAAATTGCACATGACATAGCACCAATAGAAAGTCAAACTCCCACCATAGCCCACACTAAAGGTCAAATATCCCAACAAGTCTAAAACCCAACAAAAAGGCCTGTACATAATCCCGCTTTTAAACTGTATGTAACGCCTTATTACAGTATGGCTATGTTCAAATACCCACCAACCCTCCACCAACATAACACCCAGTAACAAATACCCGCCTGCACAAAAACTGTAAATATCCCATACCCCTGTACATACCACTATATATGTATTAAACCCAATGTTTACAATATAACTATGTTAACATAATTACCAAATGTATAAATAAACCAAAATATGTAAATTTCAACTATGTTATATATTATTATTACACACACATGTATCCAAAATTGCAAAACAAATAAATGATACTGTTAATATAAACATGTAAAACAAAATAAAGCTGAAATGACGGTCCGCATCTCGCCATAAGGAAGAAAAATGAAAAGTGGAAATAAAAAAAAAAAAAAAAGCAGCAGCTCAGAGAACAGTCTCATCAAATAGCAACGGATGAACGTTAGAGCTATGTAATCGAAATATCCTGCAAATTTGCATTAGATCATATAGAGGGTGTTTCAATAAGTGTGTTTGCCTCTGCAACTTATAAAATAATAGGTGAGAAATTTTAATGCGGTAGGTCAACACAAGAAATGTTACACTTTCTGCGGAGCTATGAACATAGTTTATTGTATCATGCGTCTAAATCAGTTGAAACTACATTCCTGTCACTGTTAGTTTGGGAGCTACAACCCTTGAAAATTTCAGGCACAGATACCACAAACGCTGCGCATAATGCAATGCGCCTTCTAAATGTGGTGCGGCCGAGTTGTAACGTCGCCGGTGTCAAGGAGCGAGAAGCTTCCTCGATGCGCTGTTTGACTGCCGACTGTCGACGCACACGGCCGTATACCCGACAGTTGGAGGCAAACAAACAACCGGGGCCCAATGTACCACAGTTACTGACATCGGATGACGATGGCATACACGAACAACGAGTACGTTGACGTGTTGCTGTTGCTCGGCGAGTGCCGACACGATGCCACTGAAGCGGCCACGGCGTATGCCGTGAGATATCCTAGGCGAAGAGCCCTGGCAGCCATTAAGTTCTTACGTGTCGAACAACACAACACAACACAACTTCGGGAAACGGGCAGCTTGGTAATGCACCGCAGTAACAGACGAAGACCTGCAAGAAGTGAGGAGTCGGAGGTGTTTGTTTTAGCTGCACTACACCACGATCCTCATGTCAGCTTACGAGCCGTTGCTGCAGTCGCTGGTGTCGGTCTCACATCTGTGTGGCGTATAGTACACGACCACAGGTTTCACCCGTACCGCCTGTCACTGACCCAGGGGAACGATTTTCGTGCAAGAGTGACATTCTGTGAGTCGGCCATGCGTAATTTACGCTGGAGTCTTTACAAAGTGTTATGTTCTCTGATGAGTACACGTTCAGAATTATGGTGCAGTGAATCAATTATGTGAAGTGAGGTAAAGAAGTTCCTTAATTTACTTGTCTGCTACAGAAACATTGGAATATAAATCTTACGATATTCTATTTTTCTCACCATAGTTTATCCTTTCCGTCTGTATCACTGTGTATTAGGGTCCCCCTCTCCGCCTAGACCCAGCTACATCCGAAAGGAAAACGTCCACATGCTATGGGAGTGCATCTCTACTGGTGCTTGGAGAAGCAGTTAAAATCTCACTCGAGTGAAGACGGTCAGGTATTTCGAGTATAGCATGCACGAAAGAACTCTAAGTAAATCTCGAACGCAGTTGATCGTAACGTCAAAGCGACTACACTGACATCTTCCGGACTGTCAGAGAACTACGTGTCTATTCAGTTCGAGCGAGCAAAGACGCCAGATGCAGATCCCTACCTGCGACAGACAGACGCTCCAGTAACGAGGCGAAGCAGCGAGGCGCAGTTTACGGGGCCGGCCGCGTGATGGCAGACAGCGCTGTCGACAGGGACACAGCCCACCAACACAGGCGCAGCTTTTACGATTCTGAGGCCGCATCCACGCGCGCCTCCTGCCCGGTTGTTGGCGAATCACCGCCAGTCTCGCACGATATATTGGACCTTTTTATAGGGCTCCTTCTGGGTGCACCGAATAACGAATAGCAAGTGGACGTTAGCCTTTCGGAGGTAGATAGGTGAGGGGGAGAGGGGGAACACACAGTGATTCAGACGGAATGGATCATCCTGCTTTTTTTTTTCGCACGTAATAGTCACAGCCTCGTCACCATAATATTACGCCGAGAACAGAAATCAAAAGACGGAAACCGACATATCTACACCTACATCTACATGGGATACTCCGCAAACAACATTCAAGCATCTGGCAGAGAGTTCGTCGAACGACCTTTATACTATTTATCTCCCATTCCATTCTCGAATAGCGCGTGTGAAGAAAACACCTGAATCTCTCCGTTCGAGCTCTGATTTCTCGTATTTTATTCTGATGGTCATTTATATCTATGTAAGTGGGCGCTAATGACCATAGAAGTTGTGCGCCCTAAAACCACGAAAAAAAAATATCTATGTAAGTGGCACTCAACAATATATTTTTCCATTTGGAGGAGAATCTTGGCGATTGAAGTGTCGTAAGCAGCCGCAGCGATAAGCGTCGATGTTTTAATGATTCCAATCTCGGATCCTGTATCATTACCGTAACGGTGTCTACCCTGTATCGCGACAATACAAAACGAGCTGCCCTACTTTGGACTCCTTCGATGTCCTCCGTCAAACCCTTAAGGATCCCAGACTGGGCAGCAATACTCCGAAAAAGGACGGACAAGCGTAGTGCATGTAGTTTCTTTAGTACTACTGTTGCATCTTTTAAGGTTTCTGCCAACAAAACTCAGACTCTGGTCCACCTTTCGCACGACATTATCTACGTGTTATTTCCAGTTTAAGTCTGAAGTAATAGTAATTCCTAGGTATTTTGTCGAGTTTACGGCCTTGACTTTTGACTGATTTATCTTGTAAACAAATTTCAACGGATTTCTTTTCGTACTCGTGTGGGCGACTTCACACTTCCATTATTTAGAGTCAATTGGCAGTTCTCGAACATCGCGCAGGAAGAAATAACGCCTAAATCTTTCCGTTAGAGCTCTGATTTCTCGTTTTTTTTTCTGATAATCATTTCTGCCTATGTTTCTGGGAGTCAACAATATATTTTCGCATTCAGAGGAGAATGTAGGCGATTGGAGTTTCGTAAGTAGCCAGTGACGCTGCGATAAACGGCGTTGTTGTAATGATTCCCATCCCAGATCCTGTATGATTTCCGTAACGCTGTCTCCCCTGAATCGTGACAATACAAAAGGAGTTGCCCTTCTTTGGACTCTTTCGGTGTCCTCCGTCAAACCCATAATTTAAGAATTCCACACTGCGCAACAATACTCCAAAAAAGGACGGACAAGCGTAGTGTATGCAGTCTCTAAAGTAGTTTTGTTACATCTTTTAAGGGTTCAGTCAATAAAACGTGGTCTCTGGTTCGACTTTCCCACGACATTTTCTATGTGTTGTTTCCAGTTTAAGTCTGAAGTATCAATAATTCCTGGGTAGTTTGTGGAATTTACGGCTTTCACTTATGATTGATTTATCCTGTAAATAAAGTTTACCTGATTTCTTGTCGTACTCATGTGGATGACTTTACACTTCTCAGTATTTAGAGTCAATTGCCAATTTTTACATCACTGTGATATTATTTAGATCGTTCTGCAATTGGTTTTGGATTTTACTAGACGGTAAATGACGGCGTCGTCCGGAAACAACCTAAGAAAGCTGTTTGGACATTTTTCGAAATCCTTTATGTAAATAAGGAACAGCAGAGGACCAATAACACTACCCTGTGGAACGCAGGATATCACCTCTGTTTTAGTCGATGCCTTATCATCCATTACTACAAACTGTGTCCTCTCTGACAGGAAGTCCCCGATCGAGTCGCAGACTTAATATTACGTCGTACATAATTTCATGCATTTTTCCGTTTTAGTAGTAATGTAACATTTTGAACAAAAACCTCATGGTTCTTCAATACTTAGTTCCATCACCTTACCACAAGAACATTGAATCTAAAAATGTAAAACGGCTCTTGTTGCCCGTTCTGTCATTCGACGGGACGTGATACCTTAAATTAATTTACTTTTTTACTTTTACTTTTTCATTCTCTTACCGACGTTTTTGACTCCAGTATTGTTATGGTGGACAGTACAGTACTTCCCAGCCCCATCGATCGAACAGAGCACCCCCGCTTGCCCTTTATGCGCCCACGAATTGTCGTGCAAAATGATGGGTGGGTTGCGCAGAAAGTGTTTCAGCTTCTTTCGCAATGCTGACCGCAGGTAATGCTCCAAAAACGAACAGTAATACTGTGCACTGACTACCTGCCCGATATGTGTCTGCCACAGTTTGTCGGGCTACGTTGAAAGCTTTTACCCGGAGTGCCAATGTTGTGTACGGCAATGCCAATTTCCCACACGCCTATTGAAGACCTTGATGACACTGCGGTGCTGTACTCCGTTGTTCCTGTTTCGAAAACATAGTGACACCTTAACGTTAGATCGCTCGCGCACAAATTAAAATGTTTCCCTCGATTATTCGAAAGCCGATGACGCAGGACGAGCGGATTCATTTGCTCTGATGTACTTCAATAACGTGCGCTATCAGCGACAGTAAATGCCACTGCTTAGTGTCCTCACAGCAGTGTTCCCATTATTTAAGTTCCAACAAACATTATTACTCTCAACATTACCAAGATTATTTTTGTTTACACTATATTCCAATAAGAGGGATTCATAGGCCTAAAAAGTGAGGTCGTGTTGCAGGTTTGTTTACTTCTACAGCTCTAGCGACACCTAAAACTGTTATGACACTAGTTTTGTACACTGGTTAATAATAAAAATTAATTTTTGTAGGAACAAAATAAGAAATAATAAAATACACTATGTGTAGCTTATTTTCCAGTGACGTTACTGATTCGTTCTCAATAAAAATACTTAACTTCAATACACTAAAAGCAAACTCAATTTACTATGATTTACTATTTAAAAAGAAAAATGTTTACGTGGTTGCTGAGCTGAGAGCAGGTAAAACTTGATTTTCCCAACCTGTACTTGATCTTCTTAGATGCACTTTCTTGGCAGCATTCACATGTTCGAGGCTTTGCCCCTAATGTTAAAAATTTCACAGTGTTGCTGATCTCTCGTTGTGTGATGTGATGCCTTCCGGTTCCTCAAAACAAATTTCGGTTCATCTACATACATACTCCGCAATTCACCGTAAGGTGCGTGGCGGAGGATACACTGTACCACTACTAGGCATTTCCTATTCCACTCCCAAATTGAAAGAGGAAAAAAATATTGCCTATATGCCTCCATACAAGCCCTAATTTCTCTTATCTTGTCTTTGTGATCTTTTCGCGAAATGTAAGTAGGCGGCAGCAAGATCGTACTACAATCAGCTTCAAATTCCGGTCCTCTAAATTTCCTCAAGAGAAATTCACGAAAAGAACGTCGTCTTTCCTCCAGTGATCCCCAATCGAGTTGCCGGAGCATTTCCGTGACACTCGCGCATTGGTCGAACCTACCGGTAACAAATCTAGCTGCTCGCCTCTGAACCGCCTCTATGTCTTCCTTCAAACAGATCTGCGGCTCCCAAATACTTGAGCAATACTCAAGACGTGGTCGTACAAGCGTTTTATACGCGGTTTCCTTTACAGGTGAAGTACATCTTCCCAAAATTCTCCCAATAAACCGAAGTCGGCTGTCCGCCTTACTCACAACTGTCCTTACATGCTCGTTCCATTTCATATCGCTCTGCAATGTTACGCCTAGATATTTGAACGACGCGACAGCATCAAGAAGCTCACGACTAATGCTGTATTCGAACATTATAGGATTGTTTTTTTCTACTCATGCGCATCACCTTACATTTTTCTACATTGAGAGCTAGCTGCCATTCTTCGCACCAACTAGAAATTTTGTCTAAGTCATCCTGTATGCTATTACAGTCAGTTACAGACGACACCCTCCCATAAACCACAGTATCATCAGCAAATAGCCGCAAATTACAACTTACTCTATCCATCAGGTCATTTATATAGATAGAAAATAATAGCGTCCTATCACACTCCCCTGGGGCATGCCTGACGCTACACTCGTCTCTGATGAACACTCGCCGTCGAGAACAACGTACTGCGTTCTATTACTTAGGAAGTCTTCCAGCCAGTCACAAATCTGTGAACCTATTCCATAAGCTCGTACCTTCGTTAGCAGTCTGCAGTGTGGCACCGCGTCGAACGCCTTTTTGAAGTCGAGAAAAACACAATCCGCCTGTTGCCCTTCGTCCATGGCTCGCAAGATGTCATGTGAGAAAAGGGTAAGCTGAGTTTCACATGAACGATGTTTCCTAAACCCGTGCTGATTCATGGCAAGAAGCTTTTCTGCCTCAAGGAAATTTACTATATTCGAACTGAGAATATGCTCCAAAATTCTACATGAAACTGATGTCAACGATACTGGCCTGTAATTGTATGGGTCAGTTATCTTTCCTTTCTTATACACGGGAGTCACCTGCGCTTTTTTTCCAATCACTAGGAACTTTGCGCTGAATTAAAGATTCGCTATAAATGCAAGCTAAGTAGGGGGCCAACGCCGCAGAATAGTCTTTGTAAAACCGAACTGGTATTCCATCCGGACCAGCAGACTTTTTCGTATTGAGCTCTCGCAGCTGCTTCTCTACACCGGAAATATCTATTGCTATGTCCCCCATTAGTACGTTGGTCAAATGATGGTACATTTGTGCAGTCCTCCTGCGTGAAAGATTTCTTAAAGGTTAAATTTAGAACTTCAGCTTTCCGTTTGCTTACTTCTATTACTGCCCCGGAATGATCAACTAGTGACTGGACAGTGGGCTTTGACCCGCTTATCGATTTTACATAGGACCAGAATTTTTTAGGGTTCTCGGAAAGATCTTTTGGTAAGGTATGGCTATGATAATTATTGTATGCTTCACGCATAGATCTTTTTATAGTCGCACGAATCTCTACTAACTTTTGCCTGTCATCATTTGCGTGTTCTTTTTTGAATCTAGAGTGCAACAGCCTTTGCTTTCTCAGCAGCTTTCTAACATTACTATTATACCGTGGTGGATCTTTTCCATCCTTAATCGTCTTTACTGGCACATATTTCTCTAACCTTTTATTAACAATGCACTTAAATTTAGTCCACAAGTCCTCTACATCCATAGTCCCATCCACTGATTTTCTAAGTGCCATCGTAACATTTGCTTGTCGGCTCTTCCCAACAAAAACACGCTCCTAGCCTTCTTGATTGGTTTATGAACTTTGGTCGATATCATGATCATTAATTCCTGTCTCTACACTGACATCGTTAATAAGGTCAGGCCCGTTTGTGGCTATAAGGTCTAGAATATTTCTATTGCGCGTGGGTTGCCGGTTTAACTGCTCAAGACAGTTTATCTACATGAGGCCTTATTCGTTCAAGACCTAATTTCAGTATTCTTATGTGGTTTAGCAAATTCTTGTTACAATTTGAAAGTTCAAAATGGCATGAATATTTGTGCCATCCTTAGTCTTAGCTAGTTTATAAGTAGTTTGTAAGCTTAGGGACTGATGACCCCGTAGTAAAGTCCCATAAGTTCTACAAACATTTGAACATTTTTACTGTATGAAAGCCGAAAGAGTAGTAAGCGACAAACGTCTTTCCTTTCATTATTTTTCTGGGGTTGTAAGCGAGAAAAAGTTTCCTACAGGTTTCACATCATGTTTAAAGTTTGTTGCAAGTTGCTAAGTGCTCTCCTTAAATAGTGGAGTGATAAAGTCACACAACCATGAAGCGCAAGAAGGGGAAGTTTTCATTGTTTATGACGTATCTTCTGACCCATCGGCACTATCGCAAAATCCTTTCTTAGCTGACGTTTTCTACTTATGAACTACTTTGCTGCCAAATTTCAGCTTCATAGGTGAAGTAGTTTTCGAAATTTCGTGTTTAGTCAGTGAGTGAGTGAGTCAATGAGTGTCCTTTCGCTTTTATAGAGATTTTCACCATTGAGTTAGCGGTCTAGATCGTGTGCATTGTGTGTACGTGCTCATAGTAATGAATTGCGCTGCCGGAGATAGTCCTCAACCACTCTCAAGCTTTAATTACGAATTTATGTTCGGTTATCGTCGATCGTTTTCTAATTTTGTACCCTTGCCCATTGCCGTACTGCACATTAGTTTAGAGTATGGGTTGTATTACTATCGCAAGTAAACGTGAAGAATTTTGAGGTCAGGCGACATGATTCACAGCACTCTTTTAGGAATGGAAATAATATATAAACTCGTGTCAATTTAATTTTAATAAAGGAATGATAGAGTAGAAACTTTCGTAAAGGAACGCAAAGTTAAAATATGTGGTAATGAAGTAGACACCACCACATAGCCACAGAATTAATTACAGCGAACAGATATCAGCGATCAGATTTACTACTCGTAATGTAGAAAAAAATAATGATAATGATAATAATAACAGTAATTAATTAAGAGACGGACAAAACTTTGTACTAAAATCTCTTGCGCCGCGGTCGAACACTGTCACCAAACAACCACGACGCCATGGCTATTGCTATTGGCTCGATATTGCTCATCTTTATCTTGGACTGTTCACTGTGTGCATTTTGCCAATTTTTTCACAGTTCCGTACACCTTCTTCCTGTTTTCCTCCTCCGTCTCTGCTTAGTTTCGGTGGGCTGTACCCTTCCATGTGAGGTGAGAGCAGTAAGACCCATGAAGTACACTGGAATCACAAAAGAAGGATTCGCAGGTGGTCTGCGATATCACGAGAAAGAATCTTCATGTGCTCAGTCGCGAAATACTCGGAAGCAACACGAAAGAAAAGCATCCGACAAAAAATTCTAAACAGACCGACGGCGTTTAGGACGTTCCGAGAACAGCTCGTTCTTCGCTCAGTGAACAAAGGGACGGAACTGTGTGTCGTGCTTCCTTACAAAGCCCTTCCAGTACCACTCACTTGAATCAGGAATTCCTTGAATCCCAGTACGAAGGCCGAATACGTCTAGAGCCAGTTAAGACAGGCATTACATACTGACAACTGTATAGCGTCATCGATCCATAGTCTAACTTACGGGAAAAGAATACTCTACAGATTCTTTTTCCAGAGAATGCACTATGCAAGTACCTTGTAATATCGCGCTTTTTTAAAATCCCATCAGGTGTTGGAGGGATTGTTAATGTTCGGAGCCGCTCTAAAGTTTCACCCTCGTTTTAATATTACGGAGACGTACTTTGGCAGATAAGGCACATTTAAGTAATTAATGTATAACAGACTCAAAAACAAATGTGGAATCTGACTTTAAAGTTTAGCGGTAAAGTTGGTAATTTGGAATAAAAGCAACACCTGAGCACAATATTACATGAAGAAACTGTATCTGTGCGTTATACACTTTTTTATCCAAGAAATTCATTCTGGGTCTTGCATTTAATGGTATTTTTAAGCCTGTATACAGATATTGGCAGAAAAGCGGAAATGGAAACAAATATGTAAGACAAGCAACTACCAAGAATGCCAATAATGTTGACGTAAAATGTATTTAGTGAAAGAAATAGCATACTATGTTGAAAAAGTGCAGTAAAAAGATAATGGCTTCTCTTTCATACCACATCTGTTAAAAAAACTGCAACTATAACCGCAAACTTTGTTGCACTCGACAAAGGTCTCGATACCAGAAAGGGAAAGAAGGTATCGGCCGTTTTCCCAGATTGTAATACTTAATATGAAAATTGTGCAGAATACATAAATTTCACAGACCTAACATGGTCTTGCTTGTTCAGTTTCGAAAGCATCATTATTTAATTCGTATATTTAAAATAAATACAAATAATGGTAGTCTGGAATAACTACAAGAACCTTAGTGCAATATACTATTTGTAGTATGAGAAAGAATGCTTCATATATGTGCTCTTCTAAGACGAAATAACAGAAGAGGAACTCCTAGTGGTCTGCACAAAACAGACAGAACAGAAAACCAAAAGGATGCCAACTATGATTGAAAATAAAAGCGCTCTGCCTGAGGTTTCGTCAGCACGAAACAATTTCTGATGAGTACTCAGAATTAAGTTACTATAGTAATCACTTTCAACGACACAAACTACGCAAATGTTGCCCAATATTTTCTCTGAAATTGCTACAAACCTAGATGACTATTTAAGACATTATCATGTAAAAGATGATCTAAAAGGCACAAAATATGCTCCTCAATCTATGTGAATGAAACTGAGCTGTCTGTCTCATGTATTTGCAACTCGAAATTTGTTGGTTAAAAGCATAATGGTATATTAAACCTGGATATCTTCTTCAACGATGAAAACTCCTTATTAGAAATGATTTCAAATAGCTTAAGATGTAATTATTCGTATCCTCGTTCACTCCATTGAAAACAAATTGCAAAGAACATGGTGAGTGACAAATATGAAATGAGGTCTAACGTTTAAAAGAACAACCCGATTTGCTGCTCTCTGACGCATTCGAAAGGCAATAGATTGGCGAAATACAAATAAATAAAATAAAATAAAAATAAAATGACTTACGTCTAGGTCTCAAGCATCGCTAACGTTCGAAAAAATGACCAAGCTGTGACACCACCGCATTACCATGTGCGTGCAACAATTGAAGGGTGTGGTGCAAGAAGGAGGCAGCTCACCTTTTGCCAGTTTGTGGCAAAATGAAAAAAAAAAGGTATTAAAAATTCAGTATTAACAAAAACGAAAAGATTGTCAGCCTTGTTTTAGGCTATGGGGTATCTAATACAACTGACAAGAATACACACAAATGCATGTACCCAGATAGGTGTAATAGAGTTTTAAATTTGGAGCTGCCTCCGTTTTGCTCCACAGTAAATGAAAAACTGTGTTTAGGACCATTTTCTTCACAATTAACCATATTTCAGTTTAAAAAACATTTATTAATCAAGAAAGTACAACATTATTGGCATAATACATTAATTCTACAGTTCTTAAGTCTTGTAGCTCCTCTTCACTCTCCTCAGGATTGTTTGAAGCATCTGACGTCAACTGGTCGTAAAACCACATTTCGTTTTGCCCAACATAGTTTCTGGCCAGATGTTCGACACATTTAAACTTATGCTTTTTAAGCGGGAGGAGACAATCATAAACTTGATGAATGTGGTCGATTGTTATAAGACTCGTAGGTCCTTGGTTGCAAATTTGCGCATTATCGAAAGCAGTCATCCCTAAGTTCGCACTGCATTGAATAATCCCTTGTCCCTAGTGATTAAATATCTTCGTCTTTTCTTATCCGATAATGATACGTAAGGGTTCTTAAAAAAATTCTTCAACGTGTCAACAAAGTTGAAAATAAATTTCTGGTCCACTTCAGTTACATGAAATTTGGAGCTCCTTTTCCTGATAATGCGAGCATAGTCCACTGGAAGAAAAACTCTTCCACAAACACCTTTCTATGGTACAGAACGCTCTTTCGCATGGCTGTGGTCCGGTGCTGGGAATCTATGAACGATCTGTTGGATTTCTCTGAAACTAGTGGGTGGAGCTGCCTCTTTCTTGCATCGAACGAAGGGGCTTTTCATTTTGTATGTGATAGTATGTTCAACTCACTAGAGCCAAAAAGTGGAGCTGCCGCCTTCTTGCGCCAAACCCCTCAATAATGAATGGTAGTTGAATTACAATTTTTTGCGTAATCCTTAAATAAAATCTTTTTTGGTGTTTTGTGAGAGGGATAATTTTGACAAATGAAATAACCAAATCAAATTCAACATTATTTTAAAATTTAATGCATTATTACAAATTTATATAATCTGTTGCTTTTAAACTAATGAATTGTATATTTCATAGTAATTAAATTTTCTTTCTTTTCGTTCTTATACTTCTTGTTGTTAAGATCGTCAGTCCGAAGAGTGGTTTAATGAAATTCTACACTCTGCTCTAACCTGTGCAAGCCTCTACAGCTTCAGATCCACGACTATTTGTAACATTTTACTGTATTCGTCTCCCTATGAGAATTTCAAGCAAGGAACTTTCTTCCAAAGTTAAATTGACCATGCCTTGAAAACTAAGAACGTGATTAACCAATCAAATTCGTCTTTTAGTCAATACATGCGAGAAATTTCTTTACTCCAAGTGCTTCTTCATTAGTTACGAGAAGTATCCACCTAATTTTCAGCATTTAAAATATGTCTATCCTATTCTTATCTAAACTATTGATCATCTATGTTTCACTCAATAAAATTATTACGTGTATGAGACAGCGTCGCCATTTTATAAACTCTACCGACGTTTCAGTCACTGTTGCAAGCGGCCTTTATCAGGGTCTGTGTCTGACTGCTGAATGTTGGATAGCTTGGGGTTTATGTAGCAGCGGATGAGGGAGAGGTAGGGGCACGTTGGGTTTCCTTTATTGGTGGTTACATTATTGGACGCCATTATTGGGAATGGGCGTTGATGATTGGTGTTTTAATGGCTTGTTTTTCATATGATTGGATATTAATAACCCTTATTGGTCAAAATGGGCTTTTTCCATTGGTTTTTGCATAGGAAGTTGCTATTGTCTGAATGGACCTGAGAGAACGGACAGCGGTTGTGGCGTGCCGCTGTTGTCACCTGGCGCAGACGGCAGCGGGCCGGTGCTCTGCATGTGCGCGACCACCGTGGTCTCCGGGACCCCTGCGCGAGTCATTCCGCGCGCGGAGCCGTCACGTAGTGTTGCAACTGCTGGCAGCCAAGACGCCGGCAGCCTGTAGCCATCCTCCCTGTTTACGTTGGCGGGACGCTTGGCTATTTCTATAGCCTCTCTAATCTTCCTCGCGGGCCTCACCGAAAGAGATCTGTTTTCCGAACCGATTGCGGTGCTTAGAAACCACTGACTCTGTGTGTTGTCCAAACAGTATGCACTTTCATGTTCAGAAAGCCTCGTGCAGATTGCTCGTCCGGTCTTTTTTATATAAACCAGCCCACACTCGCAGCTTATTTCATAAACGCCGGTATTACTCAGTTTGTCATCTGCGTCCATAGTTGAAACTAGGAAATCCTTAGTCTTATTGGTACTGCGGAAAACTGGCTTGATGCCTGCCCCAAGAAGAACCTTGCCCACAAGCTCAATGACGCCCTGCACGTAAGGTAATAGGGTGATGCTTTTTGCTTCCTCCTGCTCCCCTCTACTGCTTTCATTCCTTCTGGACGTTGTTCTATTTACTCGCGCAGTCCATTGCTATTAGCCGCAAAGTTTGGTCTGAGAAGTCACAGTTCCGCCTGTAGGTGATCGGCATCGCTGATCCCGTGGGCTCTTCGTGTTAGAGTTTGAAGGGCGGATTTCTTGTGTATGGGGTGGTGGTGGGAGGAGGCGTCGAGGTACCTTCCCGTGATGGTAGCCTTCCTGTACACCCTGTGGCCGAGTTTACCGCCAGAATTTTTGTAAACGACGTCGAGGAAAGGCAGCACCCCCATTTCTACTTCTATTGTGGAATGTATTTTGCTGTGCTGCCGATTGAGATGTCCTTGGAAGTTCTGTAGCTCCTCTTGCCCATGTGGCCAGATGACGAAACTGTCAACGTATCGCACCCAGCATGCACTGACTGGAGAGCTGTTTATTCAAATGCTTGCATAAAGATGTCTGCTGCAATCGGCGAAAGTGGGGAGTCCATAGCTACACCGTCTGATTGTTCGTAAAATTCTCCTCCCCCCTCGGGCATGGATATTTGTGCCATCCTTAGTATAAGGTAGTTGATAAGTAGTTTGTAAGTTTAGGGACTGATGACCCCGTAGTTAAGTCCCATAAGCTTAACAAACATTTAAACATTTCAACGTTTGAACTCTTTATGGATCTTCGGTACCCCATAGATCCTTGGCGCCTGCGGAGCTTGTGGGATGAGTCTTTGTGAGTGTCATAGGTCATCCTGGTTTGCTTCAGAAGCGCATGCATCGATCTGGTTTTCTTAGCTGTCGGATCACGCTTAAGTTTCTTGTAGATAGGATCACCGAGAAGATTTTCCATTCGTTTATTGTAATCTGGTGTGTCCATGATGACAGTGGCGTTGCCTTTGTCTGCTTGTATCACTACTAAGTTATGATTCTTCTTCTACTCCACTGTGGTCTGACGTTCCTCCCTGCTATTGTTTTGGTGACTTCACCTGCGACAGCCTCAGCTGATTCAATAATGTTTTCCTTCGGTACGTATTTCGGTGCGAACGCAAAATTGAGTCCCTTAGCCAGGATATGAGTGGCTGCTTAAGGTGTGGCTGGAGAGTTTTACCACTGTCCTTTGTGTATCCAGGGTCTGTTCTTCTTCCGTCATGATCGGCTGCAGCTTGGCAAAATTTTCCATCTGACGACTGGTGATGCTCTCAGTAGATCTCGCGACTCGTTGGAAGATAAACCTATCGAAATTCTCCCAGTCTTACACATTCAGTTTTCATGCCAGGAACAGGTGCAGTTCGCAGAGCTGCTTGTTGTTCATTCCAGGCTGGTATGTATGTCTCGTATCCTTTCCCTCAGCTGGCTTGAAGACAGATGTTCTTCGCTTTGTTCGATTTTATATGCGACGTCAGCCGTAGAAATTTTTTGCACTATAATGGTTTCCCTACATCTCTCCAAGTAAACAAGATCATTCAGCAATTTACCTCTCTTTAGACGAAAATTACATGGAAGCCACAAAGTAGATGTTTTTACAAGGAGAGACATTCTAAAAAAAAAGTTTCATCAGAAAAAAAGAGAAGGAAGAGTACCCAGTTCTGATGTACTGGATCAGAACCAGGGGCCATTATGGCTCACTCAAACCTTTACAGTTTATCAGGGCTCATCTACCAGAAACTATAAACGGCGTTTCGAGCCTTTATTGCTGGTTCATCAAGGCAGCCTTACTTATGATAAATGGTTGTTGGTTACTGTGACTAATATAGAAAGGGATAGGAGGTCGCGTTGGCTGACTTTTGTTGCCATTGACCTCAAACTCTAAGTTTTGGGAGACTACAGGCCGGAAAAAGAGAACCGCCTGGAAGCCATAATACTTCCTCAGTACAGTCTGATACATTTGACAGTGATAATCCCAGCGATCATCATATTGCGGCCTACCTGAGGGCACTAACGGGCTACCCAGCAGCTACACATGCCCACAGTGTTCCCCAATTTTTGCTGGTTCTCCAACCAAGGCTGAGTGACTTGTGGAAAGACCCAGTTGATCCTTGGTAATAGGATGACTCTCGTATTTCAGAGAAACTTGCGGCGATCAGGACAAATTGAAGGAACTACATCAATTGGCTCACGGCGGCCAATGTATATCAGACTTAAAAGTGGGCCACTGGCAGGAGGTACCCATATAAGAATTTACCGTTATAAAACGAGCTTAATTTTAGCAGTAAAATTAGAAGAAGGTCCGTGTGAACTACCGGCTACTCCCTGCTGCAAAACCTTGTTCCCTGTCCCAAATTGAGAACTGACTTGGTTCAAATTACTCTAATAACAGGAAATTAACGGGACAGTGGCCAATATACGTAGAAGCTCACACACAATTACACACAGGTGTTAATAAACGAGCCTCCACAATTAGAGTTATTTCATAAAGGTGGCTAAGAAAAACATTTATGGCGCAAAGGAACTTTAACATAAAAAATTACATCTAAGATTGTTCTCAGCACTAGTGAAAAACAATATTAAATAAAAGGGGGAAGGTGCTCGAAAACTACAACTTATAGCCAAGTCAAAATTATACTGAACTTTGCTTGTTTATTCGGGTAGAACGCAAGCAAAATGGGGAACCAATTTTGTTAATACAATACAAATGCATCTCATTTACATGTTCTAATACTGACGATGCTCAGCATTGAATTTAACATAAATTACACAGAGCTTAACGCTAATGGGGGAGATTTTTACAAACAGCACTCACTCGCAATGCAACAGCGAAACTCATCAAAATCAGCGTGCTGAAACGAGGCAGAAGCAGGCGCCGTTATCGTAGGCGAAATTCAACGTTTACATGAGATACTCTGCAAATCACATTTAAGTGCCTGGCAGAGGGTTCATCGAACCACCATTATACTATTTATCTCCCAATGCATTCTGGAATAGCGCGCGGAAAGAAAGAACATCTGAATCTCTCTGTTCGAGCTCTGATTTCTCGTATTTTATTCTGGTGATCATTTCTATCTATGTAAGTGGGAGTCAACAATATATTTTCGCATTCGGAAGAGAATGTTGGCGATTGGAGTTTCGTAAGTAGCCCACGCCGCAGCGATAAACGCCGTTGTTGTAATAATTCCCATCCCAGATCCTGTATCATTTCCGTAACGCTGTCTCCCTTGTATCGTGACAATACGAAACGAGCTGCCCTTCTTTGGACTCTTTCGATGTCCTCCGTAATCCCCCCTGATAAGGATCCCACATTGGGCAGCAACATTCCAAAAAAGGACGGACAAGCGTAGTGTATGCAGTTTCTTTTGTAGTTCTGTTGCATGTTTTGAGGGTTCTGCCAATAAAACGCAATCTCTGGTTTGCCTTTCCCACGATATTATCTACGTGTTCTTTCCAATTTAAGTCTGAAGTAATAGTAATTCCTAGGTATTTTGTAGAGTTTACGGCCTTCTTGTGGACGACTTCACACTTCTCATTATTTAGAGTCAATCGCCAATTTTTTCACCATACTGATATCTTATTCAGATCGTTCTGCAGTTGGTTTTGAGCTTCAGATGATTGTACTAGACGGTAAATGACGGCGTCATTTACAAACACCTAAGAGACTACTTAGATTTTCCCCTAAATCGTTTATGTAAATAAGGAACAGCAGAGGACCATTAACACTACCCTGTGGAACGCCCGATATCACCTCTGTTTTAGTCGATGCCTTACCATCGATTACTACTAACTGTGTCCTCACTGACAGGAAATCCCCAATCCAATCGCAAATTTGGTGCGATATACCATAGCCACGTAATATGATTAAAAGCCGTTTGTGAGGTATGGTGTCAAAAGCTTTCTGGAAATCAAGAAATACGGAATCGATCTGCGAACCCTTGACGTTAGCACCCATCACTTCGTGTGAATAAAGAGCTAGTTGTGTTTCTCATGAACGATATTTTCTAAATCCGCAGAACAGGAAGTACCACACAACACAATATACAATGAAACTGCGAAGATGGCTCTGGTCTGTCGTGCCTGATTTGAGATGGTGCGTGAGTATAGCAAAGTTAAGTTGCATTTAGATTAGCCCGCGAGCAAACACGCTAACGGCGACACATGGATACATTACATGATCGCACTACACTGAAGGTGAAATGGTTAAAAATCGGATTCATTGCACAAAATCACGGCGGATTCTTAACTTGCAATTTGAGAGTAAACTATCTAGGCACTGGTTTTATAAGAAGTGGCATGAATTCAGGTGACTAGCTGCAAACCCCTGAAGTCGGAGTTCGGACCGACGTGGTTCCGAAATCCGATAAAAATGTGTAAATTCAATTTCTGAAAAATAAATAAAATTAACTACGGTATGCAACCCCTAGAACTGCGTAGAATATCAGAAGGAAGTTACTGAAATGCAGCAACATACGATTGGGAGCGTTCACAGAGGCGGAAGAAATCCAGTCTCTGAACCCGGGAAAGTGAAATAACTACAAAGTCGGAAAAATAAAAATAAAAACTACAGCATCAACCCTTAGATATGTTTAGAATTACACAAGGACACGACGGAAATGCAGCTATACGCGACAGGGAGCGATTACAGAGACGGATGAAGTCCAAAAACCAGAAATAATTGCAAGACGGAATATAGAGAGAAAAAAAAACTACGGTATGCAACCCATAGAAATACATAGAATTTCACAAGAAAGCTATTGAAGGAGGTTGTACAAGGCTCGGAGAGAAATACGACAAAGACTGAGTGCACACTACAAGTTCGGAGAAGAAACCGCAAAATAAAAATAGGCAGGGAAAGAAGATCGCGAGATATTAGTGGAAATCAGGAGGATAACGCATAGTTACTTGCCTGATGGGCATGGAACCAACAATAGTGGAACCTGAAGTCTTTGTTCTCAGAACCAACCATGTGGAACACATATCACTCACGGAAGGAAACGATAATATGAATTTTACATGCATTGTACAAAAATGAACATATCGTCTGTTAGAAATCAGGCCCCACAAAGCTAGGAAGAATTTACACGGAGTTCGTACACCGCCACATAATCACAAAAGGTTTGAATATACTGCAACTAGTGACACATACACCGCGTTTATCTGTTGGAAATCACTGGATTGAAATACTAGAACACAATTCCGCGCACAATCGAAAAGAATATTCCGAAAAATGAATCTAAGTTCAAGAGTCTAAATTAAACATGCTACACATCGAATCGCTACCACCTCCGCGGATACAAGAGCAGAGCCGGCTGCGGTGGCCGAGGGGGCTGAGGTGCTCCAGTCACGGTCTGCACGGCCACTACGGTCGAGGGTTCGAATCCCCCCTAGGGCATGGATATTTGTGCCTTTCTTAGTGTTAGGTAGTTCTTAAGTAATTTGTAAGTTTAGGGACTGAGGACCCCGTAGTTTAGTCCCATAAGCTATACAAACATTTGAACTTTGATTTGAACAAGAGCAGAACTAATCTTACCTCAGCATGATCCGAGCACCAAGTGAAGACCGGTCGGCCAGGGCGCGCAAAGCAGGAACTACCGGAGTCTGGCAAAACTCAGGTGCGGTCATGGACTCGACATGGCGAGGGCTAGCCGACTGGCTTGTAACCAAAGGGGTTGGTAACGACTATCGTCTCTGAGCCAGAGAGAACCATGCAAAGCGAGCTATTACTACCCATATTCAGACAGCCATTAGATTCTCACACACCCATTTAAAAGTAATACAAGTACACATTCTCACAGGTACAATATTAAATTATTAAAATAACAAAATCTTAGCAATATTAACTACCATTTCAGAAACTAATATTGTAAAATATGAAATAAAAATGGTATTCCTCATGCCTCGAAATAGTAGGGGTTCTAGTTTTAACAAAATGCTAATCTAGCGACATCAAATAAATTGCAATTATATATATATATATATATATATATATATATATATATATATATATATATATATATATGGAAGGCGACAGACGGTCGTCTTTCAGACTCCAGGATAAAAACAACAAAATATATGATACCAATTGTTCTGAAGTCCCATCACCATGTTAAACATTGCTACCCATCATGAACTATTTCTGTTGCACTTTACAGTGCCTAATGTGTTTTGGGAACCAGATGGCCCACCCTTAGTAGAGCAACAACTGTCAACAACTGTTTCTTTGCAATTAGTATCAGTTCTGCAGAATTCTGTCAAACTTGAAAGAACGTCATGTTCTTTTGAGCGGCGTAGGCAATTTATTGCCGATTATTTGAGAGAGCCGTAAAATACAGCCCATTAGGATTCTGATTTCTGGCGCCACAAGGAGATTAGTAGGGGTATTTTGAGCCTTCTGGGGCTTTTCTTGAAGTAAAAAGAGGTGATAATTCATACAAGGTCATACAGTTCAAGATTACTGTCCATCAAGTTTGACAATCAGTTCACCACCCATCCAAGGTCACCATCCATGCACGGTCACCACACAGCTCTAGATCACCATCCATCCGAGGTCATCATCCATCCAAGGACACCAATCACTTTAATGTCACCATCCACCCAAGGGTAGACCTTCCATACTCCAAGACTAGAGAGCTGGAGCTTTTTGTTAATCATCTAACCTAATAGTCCCGTCCACCTCTCCTTCATGGTCTAGACTACTTCATTGTTCACTTTTCAAGGCCACCTCCATTCTGATAATCACAGCCTTGTGGCAAGCTCCAGGATTTATCTGAAGTCTTGTCTTGGGAGTTTTTCTTAAAGGCCAGCTTACGTATCCATGTTATGTAACCATAGCATCGAGGATATTTCTCAGTTTGTGTGCATCCCCCCTGGTTCATAGAAATCACTGCTGATACTGCTGTTGTCGCCTGTGCACGAGCTGTTCCGCTGGCCTGCTGCATATTGGGGCATTATGACAGGACAGGAAGTGGTTAATTCGATTGCGTACTCAGTGGGAGTGACAGTGCAAAACGCCTGGAGAGAGGCTCGCAATGGGACTAGAACCTGGGACTCTGGTTTTGATATTCTTCTTCAGACATGTCATTCTAACTTCAGATGTGCACTTAATCAAATGAGTGAATTCCACGGTGGGAGTGCAACAGACCTACACTGGGGCTCAAACCAGGGTCTCTGGCTTTGATATCTTTCCTCCATCCCATGACCACCTTCACTGGGTGGTACATTGAATTTTTCACCAACTTCTCTTGGGTATAATTAGGTCACTTATGAAAAATATTGTGCACTCTACTTAATCGAAATTGGCAGTAGCCCAAAACGTTTGAAAGCGAAATGCGCCACTTCCTTCTCCAAATACGTAATTCAAGATATTCCCGCGAGACACCACGTACACCAACTGCTGGGGTGGCGCAGGGGATACCGTCATCGACTGCGATGCTGAAGGAAATTCTACGTGTTTCTTATGTTAACTGTTCTTCTAATTTCCTGTGCATTCTGTCTGTGTATAAATAGCAGAGCACTCTGCGTGTATGTTCAGTTCGCAATGAAACTGCTTTCAGTCTAAGTACTGTGTTCAGTTGCCTTCGAGCTCAAGCCTGCTTCCCCTTTCAACGCTGGGAAATTTAAATGACCAATTGCCAGCCGCGGTGGCCGAGGGGACTGAGGCGCTCCAGTCACGGTCTGCACGGCCACTACGGTCGGGGGTTCGAATCCCCCCTCGGGCATGGATATTTGTGCCGTCCTAGTTCGTAAGTAGTTCATAAGTAGTTTGTAAGTTTAGGGACTGATGACCCCGTAGTTAACTCCCATAAGCTGTACAAACATTTGAACATTTTTGAAATGCCCAATTTCTTTTTCCTTGTGGGGAAATGTTATAATTTTCACCGATAGATATCAGCACCACAATTTCCCCATTACTAAATTGCCGGGAAACCAAGTCGAGTTAGGACCTAGTTGTCAACACCATACTGAGTCTAAGTTCATTCATTAACAATTTCTGAAAAAAAATTTTTATATATTACCAATCACTGTATGTAACTTAATTACAGGTTATACAGCATGTACATCAATAAATTTGTCTATAATTTCGCAGGATTTACTATATTATTCACGAATGAAAGTTAAAGCCACTCACCCAAATACCTTATCACCAGCATGTGACTCACTGTAGTGTCTTGCTACGAAGGCATTCTCCAGTAAGTAAAGTACAAAAACAATAAAGATTGCTATATGATTAATCATTCTCCCTTAGAGAGAGAGAGAGAGAGAGAGAGAGAGAGAGAGAGAGAGAGAGAGAGAGAGAGAGAGAGAGGAAGAGAGAGAAATAAAGAAAGATTCCGTATTTAACTCATGCATCTCTAAGCGATCTTATAGCCATCAAAGTCTTCTTTTGCGAGGTATCTGAGAACCTAACTTTGATAGAGTAATGCACACACTGATATTTAAGACGCCTGCCGGCACTTGCCGACACTGCAGGCGTGCTTCGCTGTCAGGCTGCAGAGCGTAACGTTACGTAGGTCCTTACCACGAATGACTTGAGGAACATGTCACACACTAGCTCAAGCAAATACGTATTCACTTGTGGACCTTTAGCCTCATATATGTATGAACATTTGGTTCCATTTCGTCTCAACGACTAGTTCTAACTACTTTTCAGAGTCACCCAACTACATAGGTGGCACTACCGAAGAATATGCTTATAAATCATCCTAGATATTTTTATGATTTTCTGTAATTCTCATCTTCGAGACCTTTTGATGATTTCAGTTTTACGATGTATCATCCGCATAATAAAATTATTGTATCTGTTTTACACCACACTACTGTAGTTTTTATGTGTAGAATTTAAGTTTAGAAATTACCCAAACGAGTGCTACTTCCTCTCCACATATAACAACATAGATCACAGTAAATGCGGAAAAAATTAGCATTTTTTATAGATTACTAAATACGCACACAAATATTAGTGTACAAAATTTTAATTGCATTTTATATACACGTTTACATACGCAAAACATATATTTGTACAGAAAACAGTTCATTCTTTCGGAATGAAACTTTTTACTCTACAGCTGAGTGTGCGCTGATATGAAACTTCCTGGCAGATTAAAATTGTGTGCCGGAACCGGGACTCGAACCTGGGACCTTTGCCTTTCGCGGGCAAGCGCTCTACCGAATGAGCTATCCCAACACGACTCACGATGCCGCCCCACAACTTTACTTCCGCCAGTACCTCGCCTTCTACTTTCCAAACTTCACAGAAGCTCTCCTGCGAAACATGCAAAACTAGCACTCCTGGAAGAAAGGATATGGTGGAGACATGGCTTTGACACAGCCTAAGGCATGTTTCCAGAATGAAACTTTTCAAACTGCAGCGGAGTGTTCTCTGGTATGAATCTTCCTTGCAGACTAAAATTGTGTGCCAGAACCGGGACTCGAACCTGGGACCTTTGCCTTTCGCAGGTAAGCGCTCTACCGACTGAGCTATCCCGAAAATTTGAAAAGTAGGAGGCGAGGTACTGGCGGAAGTAAAGTTGTGGGGCGGCATCGTGAGTCATGTCGGGATATATAAATGGTGAAGCACTCTAAGCAGGAGTTATTATGTACCGATTGTATGCATGTGTTAGCAATAAGCTTGTTCTATCAACGACCAGTCATCAAATTCCGGACCATCTGAAGTTTTCAACGACGTTTTCACAGAAATACAACGTCTTAAATACCGCTTTGAACTAGCAGTGAAATTCATCAATTTTACCAGCGAGCTCATTTCCTGTAAAACATCAAATTATTTTACCCTTCGGAATGTAATTTTTTGAGAGAACGACAAATAAACACAGGCACAAGTCGCAGAGCACACATAAAGGAACTCAAAAGTGAGACGTTACCGTCTTTTCACGCAGTACTCGACGAACATCCGCAGCATTTTACTTCAGTAGAATGTTAGAACAGCTGTAAGAGATGTAGCGGGCCTTCATTAACTTTAATTACTGCTGGTGACGTTCGCGCCTTCTCTTTAGCTACAGTTTTTGTCTGGAGACTTTTCGGGTTGAAAAATTAAGTAAGAATATGACAAGACTAAGATTAATGACGTCTCCCAGAATGGTCTTTGATAATGGACAGAGATTAGTGAACTTTCCCGCGAGGTTACCGAAGTCGCCCAAACTTCATTAAATATCGCTTCGTATAACAGCTCCTTGTGCGAATTGTAATGAAATTCTAATTAGTTTTAAACAGTGTCGCTCAAGGATTAAAGTCCAGTCGATTTTGTATCAACACTTCGCCGTAAGAATTATGTATTTCACGCTGCATTTATTTGTAGCTGACAGATATTATATAAATAACATACGGCACTAACTTTAAAAGTAATAAAAAGGCTTTTCGGTCACAAATTCTTTTAACATCCAGTGATTGGATAGTCAAAAATACTTTTAAAATTTTTTGTCTCCTACTTTGTCAGCGAGTTTATTTTATACTAGGTGGTCGGAATATTTATGTGTAAAGAATCAATGGAACGGAAATCTTAGGGTGAGAAAAGAAAAGGATATGAGGAACTGAACTACCCATCTACGTCGAGATCAGAACTGGAAAGACTTCGTTTTAGACAGGGCTGGATATCGATATAATCTTTCTCGTGAACTCAGTCCACAGAAATAAGGTTCCGTGTTGATGCCTGTATAAAGATTCATTAGAATGTCTCATATGTTGAAAAACAGTGCACTCTGCACTCCTGTGAACTTGGTTGTAGTTGCTGCGAAAACGCCTGAGATCTGATAGTGGCAGCTCACTATAAAACTCTCTCAGGAGTTTCTGCGTTATAACGTTGTTATCAGCTTATCGTAAGTATTGCCAGAGCGCTCTGAAGCTTGAGGTGGTTGTTTTCATAATAGGCATCTGGGATCTCAAGCGTTAATGTTTTCTATCCAAAAGTTCTGTCCTGAACAGCAACTACTATATCATTTGCGTAGATGAAGGAACAAATGTCTGTGCTGATCTGCTGGTTATTGGTATAGCTTTTGCACATCAGTGGTGCGAGAACATTACCTTGAAATAGTCCATTTTTCTGGACCCTCCATCAGGTCCTCTTTGTCTGCAGTATAACAAAAGAGCGTCTGTCCTACAGCAAGCACTGGATAAATTGCGCTAGTCAGTAATCTTTCAAGAAATTGCGTATTTTCGATATCAGCTTATTGTGGTTAATGGTGTCATAAGTCTCTTATAAGTTCGATTAATGCTGCACATGTGATTGGTTTCCGCTCGTATCCGTCTTCTATGTGCTGTGTGAGGATCAAGGTTTGTGCACAACATGAGCTTCCGGAACTTGCTCTTTAATTATGTTCGGACCTACATGTTCAGAGATGATCTTAACCCCTTATGCCCTGACGCACTAAATACAGTACATCACTTTTAAACATCCTTAGGTCGTTATGAAACTGTGTGAAACACTTGAGCTCTAGTTTTCCAAATATAACAAAATTTCCACTTGACATTTTGAGACTAAACGCCGCTGCCATTTAGTGTGTAGGAGCTACATACTACTCTGATAGAAGTCAAGATCGGGGACCAAAATATAGCTCTTCCTGGTAAGCATATTTTCTCTATAGTATAGTAACGTAGTACATTTTATTGGCAATGTTTTCGCTTATAGATACAGTATAAAGAGTGATATAAAACTATGACAATGCAGAAAAATGTTGAAAACTCATGCCATCTGCTCTCATACCTCCACTCTCTCAACTTTGCCGTAAATATTGCACTAAAGAGGGCCAAAGACCACAAATAAATTCCTTAGCGAGATCATCCGGACCAGATAATTTGCTAGAATAGGTTAAGTGCAAACGCATGTGGCTTAAAGTTCGTCAAAAATTCGTCGTGTTACTTCCACTTAGAGACCTATGAGCATCACCCGGTTAAGCTACTTATTTGTCATCCACTACACATACAGGGCTGATAATAATTGGGTACATATTTTGATAGAGAAAAACGTATATATTATTTGTTTATATTATGAGGAAGCGAACCAATATTATGATACGTTCCAAAAAGGATAATGCCAAAATCGCTGGTATATGTTTATGTGGACGACCGTTTCGACGGTCACTGCCATCATCAACTGGTCAAGAAACTTTACATATCCATCATCCTGTAATGTCAACAGAAATGCAGAATAGATATGCGCATACAAGCGAGAGATAGGAGAATCTATTAAAGCACCAAATAAGCCAAATTACTGTTCCGTCCTTACCTGTGTGATGTGTTAATTTTTACCAACATCCAGTCCTGTCGCAAAGGGAGCCAATTATTACGTTGCCCTTGTTTCGTATGATGCCATAATTGTTAAAATAGATTCCGCGATTATATTTTTGAACAAGGAACTGATGGTATCGAATTTTTGAATTTTAAATAATTTAGTTAAAGTTTAGCACAAAATGAACATTAAAGCAAATAAACCGCGGGTTGCATATTAAAGTCGGGCACCATACAAGCAACAGCACGTTATAAGACTTACGGAAACATCTAGCTGGATCCTGCGCTTCGTATTGTAGAAGCTGGAAATGATAACTTTTACTTATTTAATACGTGAACGTTCGCGATACTTTCCATAGGAGATCAATGTTCAGACTGTTCACTTCGCTTTTCTTTGTTGTGTTACCGTGGGTGGAACATGAAATTACTGGTAATGATAGTATAATAATAATAAAAAAATCAGACTTCGTGAAATTACAAAAGAAATGACTGCATGTTCTAAAATCAAGCAAAATATTGCATAAGGATGATTGATTGTGATTGAAATTTTGTAGACAATGTGAAGCGATTGTAATGGCGACTGAACATTAAACTATTACGGACATCGAGGAGCTGAAAATATTAAGAAATTAAATATTTGACGTCGAGGAGCTTGATTTAAATGAAAACCAAAGAGAGGGAATGCTTTTAAATTTAAATAATATATTTTCAGCAACAGCATGCATTATTTTTACTTACATGAGTGGATACAGGTATGAAAGACGTCTTGACACATCGTATACAGACAAGAGAGTGAGTAAAACTACTATCACGGTTCCGTCTTCTCGCTTGTTCGGAAGTAAGAAATGACGAACGAAATTAAATTAGTTGCATTGCGAGTCCGAGGGAACCGGAGGCGATAAGCATCGCAGATAAAAAAAATTGTGCATCATTACACATAACCATCATCTTGTAATGTCAGCAGTTATTATATAAAATAATTTAAAGTGCATAGATACAGTACGTCATTGAAGTAAAAGTTTACGTATGAAAACTTTTACCAGGATGACATAGTGCGCCGGCCGCGGTGGCCGAGGGGACTGAGGCGCTCCAGCCACGGTCTGCACGGCCACTACGGTCGGGGGTTCGAATGCCCCCTCGGGCATGGATATTTCTGCCGTCCTTAGAATTAGTAAGTTCATAAGTAGTTTGTACGTTTATGGACTGATGACCCCCGTAGTTAAGTCCCATAAGCTATACAAACATACTTTTTGACCGTTGTTGGGCTCGCTGCTAACGGCTGGGTGCCGTTCCCTGGTCATTACCTCTGCGTTTCTCCCACTGTTATGTGCAATGATAGTTCGCTGCAGCGCCGGAGTACAGCATTCGTTCACCGTTCTTATTGAAAACATTGTCGTGTTTATACAAGCCAATAGTTTCACTAACAGACAACTGTGGTAACTCTTTTCCACATCAAGAACTTCCCTACCAGCGAATTTAGCTATTAGGTCGGCATGCTCTGATGCGGCCGATTTCTCCACCTGTCCCACAATACTAGCTTAAAGTTGACGTTATTCTCGTTTTCTGTTCTGACCAATGCCCTAGACACACAAGCTGAGCCACTATTACGCGCACTGTGGGTGCTAAATATCTCTCAGCTCACGGACGACGACGCCTGCAACATGTAGGTGCGTTGCCCCTGCTCAGTTGCATGTTACCCTTCGCTGGTGAGATGATGCTCAGAAACTGCATATCGGGGGGAAAAATTCATTTGAGGCCCTCTGAGAATAGAAAATTTTCTTCATATTGAACCAGAGTTAGCAACTGAGTATGAACGGTGTGCAGATCTAGTATCTTCTTAAATGGGGACTGACATCGTCAATCACCAGTCCGCCATCATACCTGACGTCGTCGTTCCTTCAACATGTCCCTGACGCCAACCAACTGATTGCGCAAATGCTTCGCGGTCTCCACCAGTACCGCACGGAACGGCGCTGTGATGAAAGAAATGAGTTCGAGTTTTACGACCGTGTGAGATAATTCCTTAAATTGGACATAGTATTGCCTACAGGATTAAGTTGACATTAGTGCTTCGATGTGTTCTCCGACAGATAGTATGGTGTTTCAGTAAGAAAAGTGAGTGCATGATGTAAATACGTATGGTTGTCATGCCGGAAATTTAAAGTGGTGTGGTCTCATGAGGCACATTTTAGAAGTAATTGTAAAGTAAACAGGCATACTCATGTGTACTGAACCTCACGAAATCCGCATCTTCATATACAGCATACTCTGAGACTTCACGTTTGGTGTGGATTATCAACAAGGAGAAAGACTGGTGCAGTCATTTTCGAGGGTACAAGCAATGGCAGCAGTTACCCGGATATGCTTGACATAATTGTACCATGATTTCCAGGTATGTTTGGAGACGATTCGATTTTAAGCCAAAAAGATACCGTTCGACTCCACTACGATAGAATTGCGTGTGTGGGTTGCTGTCTCGATAACGTTGCACTGGATCACTGGATTGCACGAAGAAATCCGATTGTGTACTTTGCGTGTCCCTCTTATTAAACGCCAACTGAATTTTATTTAAGGAGTTTTCTCAACTACGCTGTGTACTAGAGGTCTGCAAATCGCCGGTTTCGCTCGCTCGTACTCGGTCGAGTGCGCAACGATCGGCGGTGACGCGGCGAGTGTGTACGCTCGGAGCGAGCGTGTTGACACTCGAACGAGGCTGCGTGGGGCGGGGCGAGCAGAGGCCGCACAGCGTAGTGCTGCCGCTGTACTCACAAGGAAACCTACCCAAGTCACTCTCCGATTTTTATGAAATTTTCATATGTTATAATACATGAAAAACTATGGGACACGTATTATTTTTTAGCGGCGGAGAAGCATATTTAAGGGGTGAAACGGTCCCTCCAAAACAGTCGCTAAAATAGAAACATGGCGAAAACTTAGAGACTAGAGAAGCGATTTTAATTATGTTTGGTATGAAAGTATCTTTTGATAAAAGACAAATTCCATAGATTCAATTTCGATAAAATAAAAATAATTTTTTGAGCTGTCCCCCTAATTCTCGCTCCGCCTGCAATGTACCTAGGACGATCTCTTATCAAGACACGGAAGAAAGCGAGGATCCTATATATTGCACAAAAGCATGCATACGTTCTTTGTTATGTAGATAAGAAAGACGACAGTGGCAGTGGGAGATATATGAATGTTGCAACTGGAAAAATTCCCGTTAAGGACTCACTCGGAAAAGGTAGAGGCGCAGCAACCACGCACAGTGCCACAATGCTACGGAAATATATATTAACGAGGTGCAACAGAGAGAGAGAGAGAGAGAGAGAGAGAGAGAGAGAGAGAGAGAGAGAGAGAGAGAGAGAGAGAGAGAGATGCACAAAACTAACCTAAAGGGTGTACATCAATATCGTGTATTTAATATCAATATAAAAGACGGAAAAAGAACTCCAGGAATTGAGAGTGATAAGAGGAATCGATATAAAATACAATCACTTCCTCGTTAAGACGGCAAGTAACACCTTCCACTAAACAGACACTAACAGTCCGCAAAATTGGAACAAGAACGAAAGACATATCCTGGAAAACTCATTTAGTAAATGATCTTAGCACAGAAACTTTATGTTAACCACGCATAATAACATGTATGGTAAAGTATAAAATACGAAACTGAATGGCTAGTTCAACTGGATCGAGAGAACAGCTTTCGAAGCACGCGGGAAAGGAAAAAATTCCAAATTTCTCAGTCAGGGTGTATTCTCTAGCGTCTAGTTTGCTCCCGACACTCGCCTTGCATTCGAGTGGCGCTGCTGTGGGCGACCGAGTGGCGAGCGGGCAGTGTGGACGGTCGGGCCAGTCGAGCGTGCGCCGCTCGAACGAGCGTGGAGGAAGTCGAGCGCAGCGACACGCCATGCCGCAAGCTGCAGTACCGACACCTGTCGGACTGTCATCGAACGACCTGTATCACGCGATTCGAGCGAGCAACCGAGCGAGGTGCAGACCTCTACTGTGTACACCAAGAAACTATGAAAATCAGAACTGCGCCATGAAATTTAAAATGGCCAGTGGAACAATTTCTGATGTTACCAACGATGTACGCCATTGTGCTCGAGATGGGTTGTTTCCAGTTTGAACTTTATTGTAGTTTTGTAATTTTTATTCACTGTAATACTTATATATACTGATATGTTCCAAAAAGGATAAAGCCAAGCTCGCTGGTATATAAGGTAATTTGGACGACCGGTTTCGATCGTCTCTGCTATCATCAAATAGGTATTGTGAAGCATGATATGTTGAGCTATTGGCTAATCTCTGCTAGCGCTTGAGAATGGTACACTAACCGAAACCGGTAACTTTGAGTTAATAAACAGCTATGGTCAGCATGTCATTTTGCAATTATTGTGACATCGACGCACGTCCGCCGGTAGTGGCAATTTGACAGCTGTCGTATACTGGAATGCATCTATGGCCACGGCTGGTTATCATATTCTGACCACAGAGAGAGGAGAGTGACCGGTCGTACACTTTGGCGTGTCACGCTGGTGTACTGGGGCACGAATCGTTGTCTATTGGAGCGTCTAAAGTGTCCATCAGTAACAGCATCTTCACCGATCCGTAATGTGTTGTAAAATACGTAGCCCTGTTTTCACAACTTTCAAGCCACCTTCCTCTCCCGAGTTTTATCCGGTTATAGTAGGTTCCACGTTGGCGTTGTTCAGGTGTTTTAATATGTTGCTCCATGCTGTAATATTTGCGGCCCTATTTGTTTGATGTCCTTTGTTTATCTCTCGTCTTGTTTATATCTGCTAAGTGTAACACGTGTACGTTCTGCTTTGTTGTCGCTCACGTGCCAGTGGCCTTTCATGTGACCGAGCGTAAATTTAGGCAGTATTAATTTCCTCCCATCGTCCGAAAAACACCAGGCTAGAGGAGGTATTTTGGCCGTCTAATCTTAATTGTTTTCATTATGTTGGTATATAATTGCGTAATTATACCGAGAGTTGCGTAAGCTTGTTTCTCTTCACTAGTTTGCGTGTAGGCTTAGCTGATAGCAGTCAGACTTACGGTTCACAATGGCATTCTAGGATCTGGCTACCATCCCATATACGTTTTGTCCTAAAGGCCTATGTTTAATGGTTGTCGCTGCTTGTCACCTGTAGTTTTCACTTCATTTTTTGGTTTAAATATTCTACCCTTATAGCAGGTGTTCTTAGGACATCGTCGAGGTTTGTGCTTAACCGTTGAGTGTTATTACATGTCCATTATTGTATACATCAAGGTAGTTACAACACGAGATCTCAATCAGTTCAGCTGACATTTAGAAAGACATTGTCTTGGTTATTCTTTAGTAAACTGACTTAAAATTTGAAATTTTGTCTTTGCTAGTACTTTGATCTAATTCTTGGTAATTTACAAGGGTTTAAGACATTGATGTGTATGATTGTTTTAAACAATTTTGAGTTAATTTTAATTTAGTGCCTTGCTCTTTTAAAAATATATTCATTATCTACGATTATTTAACTGTATGAAGTGATTAATCAAAATGTGAAGCTCTAGCCCTTCAAGAAAATTAGACGTGTCTTGCTGGTTTCAACTTACGGTTTCGGTTAAGATTTTACTTGAGATCTGAATTTTCGTCCATGTTCTTACCTAACAGCTACTAACTTACCAGGGCATTGTCACTTTAAGATAGTGAAATATCTGATTCTTCTGAACTATTTTATGTGTTCGATAATATATAACTTTTCAGTGCGTTGCTAATTTAAAATTAGAGCTGTAAAGATCGACTAATTTTAATAAATTTCCTTGTTAAATAACAATTAAGATCATTGATTGCCACCCTGTCCCTCCATTTACCTCCTCTTTTCCTCTAATTGTTAAATTTGTGGTCTCAGGTTCATTCACAAACAATAGAGAGCGAGACAATGACAATACAGCCACTTGTTAGAACAATCACGGAACATACGTCAGCTGAAGATCTCGAGACTGAAGCCAAGAGGCAACGTGTCAACAAATTGCGACGAATCAATAAATTTCCATTATAGGTATAGTCCGCCTTTAGCAAACAATTGTTTTTAGTTTCTGCCATACATGTGTCGCTGGCGTTGCAGCATGATAAGTGGGATGTTTATTTCATACTGTCTGTCAAATTAACAATGAAATGATTGTTACTTTTTGTACATTAAGTGTAAAAACTACAGATAATTGTGAAACTAATATAAATCGTTTCTTATTTTTATAGGTATACTAGGCCTACCTTAATACCACATGTTGACATTTTTGTAAAACTAGCGTCGTATAAACAAGTCCTTTCTACACGACTAGTACCTACATTATGTTGCAATAAAATAAGTGAATGAGTCCAGGTTAGAATATTTCTGCACCAACATGTTACGCTCACTCATCTAATCGACCAATGGATATAATGCGGGATAAAAATTATAATTAAGGGTCATAATGCGGGGATGCTGAATTCGCCTACAAACGTCAGACACAAAGGTTTCTTAGACAAAATATACACAACTTTCTCTTTGTAAAACCACGAATGTGCCGTTGTTTAGTCTTTACTTGTTGTGCCTACAGAACAAGTAAGGAGAAGTAAACAGGACGAAATCCTATTCCCATTCGGAGTCAAGTATTACATTACCGGCAACAAAGCAGTCTCACATTCAGAGGACCACATTATAGACACTCTGAAACAGATTCACTAATACGTCATGTAAGAGCATGGGATCAGCACACGAGTAATAAATAATTTGAAGTAACGAGGCGAAACGTAAATCTGATTCAACGCTATTTACAGACAGGGTAATAAATGTGTAAGCTTGGATCATCAATCAGAATAAGAGACATGTGATAACGGCTACAAATAAATACAACTCATTCCCCGGCCCCCTCCACAGTCGCAATCCATCAGCGTATCTGAGGTAGCGTGGCAAGTGCCGCATTATGCCAAATCTCTACGCTCTTCTGTTCTCATTTGAAACAGCACGTCCTGGCTGCATTCGTTTTTTACCCGAGCCGTGCGGCAACAGAGCCTCTGCTGCAGGTAAGAAGGCAGACACACTGACAAGGAGACCACACGGGTATAGGATTTTAGAATTTTTTGATATTTAATGCACGTGAAGTTCAAAACTCAAATAACAATCAGCCAAAGCCATTCGACGCAGCTCACAAATATTTTCGAGAGAATCGACTTTGAAGTTTTGCTAGTACACGTAAGTACAAATAATTAAATGTATTGCAGCATCTGTCAGTGTAACTCAGATGATATGGAATTAAAGTACCCTGATATGGTCTGGACTGGTATATGGAAAAACATCAAAAATCAAGTACTCGGTACGGATGTAAGATGAACCTGGTACCAACAAGAGAGAAACTTCACAAAATACATTTGTCCGTAACTGACAAATGCAGGGAGTGCAATCTCATCGTTACCTTGCAACACAGATTTTTATGTGGAGAAAATAAACTTATATCGAAATGGTGCAAAAAAAAAACCCTGGCTTCAATTTGCAGAACAGTGCCGCGGTGGAGTAGCCGAGCGGTCTAAGGCGCCTGGCTGCGGAGCGCGCGGTTGCTCGCCGTCGGAGGTTCGAGTCCTCCCTAGGGCATGGGTGTGTCGTCCTTAGGTTAGTTTGCCTTAGTTTCAGTAGTTTGTAAGTTACGGACTGATGACCGTGCAGTTTGGTCCGATAAAATTACAAACGTTTAAACATTTGAACTCAGGGCTTAGAGACGACAAATTGAGAGAACGCAGGATGACAAATGGGAAACCAGGAAAACGAGACCAGGCATACTGCTTGGGGAAACATAATAAAGCAAATATCGAGAAGACCAGCCTTGAGTGCTGTCGATATGCTAAGGTTCAAGTATGGAGAAAATAAAAGGAACACAAAATCAATCAATCAATTAAGAGGTATTGAGGGAAAACGTTTCCAAGTTTCTTTCAGTTTCTATGCAGTGACTTCACTGACGGAAACAGATCCTGTATCTTCTTCTGTAGAGAGCAACGATGTTATTTTAACGAGAGAAAATAAATTATTTTAAAGGCGAAGAAGCCGGTCCGAGAAGGATAAATTTGGCGAGTGTTAGGATGGGTTGAAGGGGAGGAAGGAGACCCAATAACAAAAAATAAATAAAAAAAATTAAATAAAAGAAATAAAAAAATTAAAAACAGGTGGTAGCGTTCCGGCCTCGCAACCATGGAGTGCTTGGTTCGTATCCTGTTGTAATGGAATTAATTTTTCTTCCGTCTACAATTCAGTCACATAAACATTTTGGGTCACTAAATCCACGTGTTGCAGTTTTTTAAGTGTATGTAGACGAGCTGTACACCCTGTTGTCACCTAAAACGATGGTTGAGAAGGTTATCTGCTTGGAAAGCCATTAGTAGCTAAGGAAATAACTTTCCAAAAACAGTGTCGTTGCTCTCCAAAAACTGAACAACCAAAGACTATCGTCGTCAACTAATACTGAAGAGAATACTGTAAAAAAGTATAACTAACGTTTTTTTTCGTTTAAATTATCATTATTAACGTCCTTTTATAAAATATAGAAAATTGCGAATAAACATAAAAAGTTCATTTTCCGTAAAAATAACAGATATTAAAATTGTAAGTATTCGAACACAACGACAAGGTTTAAAAAAGTAAAGAAAAAAACTGCCACCACAGGATTCGAAGCATCGAGCCTACGGTTGGAAGACCAGAGCGCTACCAGCTGAACTACACCTACAGATGCTGCAATTTATTTAATGATTCGTACTTACGTGTATTTGCAAAACTTCAAAGTCGATTTTCTAGATAATGTTGGAGAGTTACGTTAAATGGCTATGGCTGATGGTTACCTACGTTCTGGACTTCACGTACTATAAATATAAAGCAATTCTAAAATCCGATACCCATTTGGTTTCCTTGTGAGATACGGGAGAGGAATATTCCGATTCTGGCTTCTCTAAACTCAGGGAAGAACACCAGTATTCGGAAAGAACAGCACAGAACATAACAGCTGTGTTTAAACATCCGCACAGAAAATGCAATTACCTATTGGAGGAGACGGAGGGGGGGGGGGGGGGGGGAGACATCTGCATCATCGTGGCTCCGACTAGGCTACATAAGAGCCGTCGTCTACTCCGACAAGAACCACAATACAAAGGGTATGCAGACTATCAGTGTCGAACTAAGGCTGTCGGAGGCCCCGGGGCGGCGGCAAAACAAAATGAGCCTCCCCCCCCGTCCACTTGGAAATACATAAATTACAATAAATAAAGTAACTTTTGAGAGTCTGAGCCCTCCTATCCCCCCCCCCCCCCCCCCCCAGGACGAGAGGCACGGGATGGTCAATAGGTGTAAAGATTTGGAGGCCCCTAGAAAAGAAGCCAGGTAAACTAAAAATAATAAAAAAAGAAATAGAAGAAAAATCACCTAAACAAGTAGCTGAAAGGATTCAGCCAAGTCGTTATAACTGGTGGGACCACATTATGTGCTTGGAAAATAACGAGAACAGGGCCCAACACGTGGTGTTTTGGCCCTTTGTCAGTTAACCGGATATAACTGATGTCGATAAAATTGCACACCTGATGAAGGGCATTGAAGAAGAAATGTATCAAGCTTTTCTGTTAAAAGATGTTTGGACGACACAAGAATTTATCCAATGGTGTCAGAAAATTAAGCGATGCAACAGAGAAGAATTGGACGAAAGAAGTATTACAGGCTCCCAAATGTAGTCCCTATGTCCAGTGTGGAAAACAAGCATGATTTTACTTCTCTCGTACGTGAAATTGTGAGAGAAGAATTGCCGCGGTGGAGCGGCCGAGTGCATTGAGGCGCTATGCTACGATGTGCGGGGCCGCTCCCTGTCGGGGGTTCGAATCCCCCCCTCGGGCATGAATGTTTGTGCCGTGTTTATTATTAGCTAGTTTATAAGTAGTTTGTAAGTTTAGGGATCTCATAAGTGGTTTTGGAATGCTGACGTTCAGTTCAGTACCTATATCAGGTACCTATGCAGAGACACCACGTGCAGGAATCAGCTTCACCCTCAGGGAAGTGTAAGTAATTGTCTTGTAAATATGATGTATTCACATAACAGTAAATATTCTACATTAGTTTATCCATTCTAAGTGCTTCTGACACGAATAAATAAATATGTTTAGGGATTGATGACACCGTAGTTCCCTAAGCTCTACAAACACCTGAACACTTGAACTTGAGAAAAGAATTAACAACAGTTTATGGCAGCCGGGAAGTTGGACCAAGCCAGCACCAGATTATGGCATTTAATGCTGGTCCTGTACGTCATGAGGGAGCTGTCGCTGCTGAGAAAGAGGTAATTCAATCATTAGCGCCTGTGAGCCCCGCCAGTGGCACCCGACTGAAGAATTGCTTCGACCTACTACGACTAACGCCGCAGCCGCCAAACGGGAGCCTAGGAACGGAACGACGCGGTCACATCCAAATCCTCCGGCAACTATGACGCCTCGCTGAAGGACAGATATTTGGATGACAGAAGACAACACACCCTTGTGGTTTCAGTGCAGACTTCCTGGACATGTAGTTCGATACTGCAGGGAGAGAAGACGAGTATTTGCCAATTATTTTGCTATAATGAATATTGAATGAAAGAGGAAGGCGCCTGTAGAATTTTGCACGGAACATGATTTAATCATAACAAACGCCTGGTTTAAGAATCACGAAAGAAGGTTGCATACGTGGAAGAGAGCAACAGACATCGGAAGGTATTAGATTTTATAACGGTAAAACATAGATTGTGGAACCAGGTTTTAAATTGTAAGACATGCCTAGGGGCAGATATAGCCTCTGACCATAACTTACTGGTCGTGAACTGTAGGCTAAAACTGAAAATAACTGCAGAAATGTAGGAGAATAAGGAGATGGGACTTCGATAAATTAAGGGAAGCTCAAGTTATTAAGAATTTCAGAGGGAGCTTTAGGCAACAATTGTTAGAAATGGGGAGAAATACAACGGTAGAGGAGGAATGGGTAGCATTGACAGATGAAATAGTGAAGGCAGCAGAGGACAAAATAGGTAGAAAAAACAAGACCTAAAAAATCCTTGGGTATCACAGGATGTACTAAATGTAATTAATGAATGGGGAAAATATAAAAATGCAGTAAATGAAATAGGAAAAATGGAGTACAGATGACTAAGAAATGAGATTGACAGGAAGTGCAAAATGGCTAAGCAGGATTAGCAAAGAAGGAAAAGCTAAAAGGTGGAAAGAGTTCATAGACGAGTTCTACAAAGGAAATAAACTGCGAGGCTCCGTCAAACAGAGAGCGGACAGCCCGCGCGGGCAGAACCCGCTGTTGTCCGCCGCGTTCCGCAGCAGTCAGACACAGCGCGGGCAGCGCACGGCGTTCCGGTGGTTGAATGGCGCTTGTAGTGTGTAAGTCAGCTGCGGAGCATATAAACCTGAACAGTAGTTCAGACGAGGAGGAATTTCTACTTCTCATTTTGCTTGCTTCAAACAAGCGAAGAAAATCAGTTCATGAAATTAATATGAAACGAAAGAGCTTTGATTTTGTGAATACAGTTTTTTTAAATTATTTTCGAATGTCTCGCTAACTCCATTGGCAGATACATAGAAAGCATGTACGGATAAATTTTACAAGAAAAGAGTGGCTCAAGTTATTATTGTTATAAAAAAATCAGTTGTCTCGTTTGGAGATGTTGATCATGATGACATATTTGTGGTTTTGATGTGGGCAGCTAGAGCAGACACAGTGACAGTGTTATTTTTTTAAAAACACTTCATTTCTGCACCGATTTACACAAGGAGAAAATATTCTGTCTCGAAAGCCATTGCAGGATAAAAGCACTCGCGTGCCTCGCGTGGTAGCAGGTTATGGTTTAAATTGCAGAATTATTTAATATGACCCTTTCCTAAAGCTGCAACCTTGGAAGATCCTGAAAAGGCCATTTACAATAAATGCCTCTGCATGTAGTGGAAATTATTGTTGAAAAATGGCGTGTCTTTCTAGGACCAATTGACCTACAAACTGATGCTGTAAATAAATATTTGGAAGCAGCGCGCTGCCTACATAATTTCCTCCGCAGCAATGCATGTTACGTGCCTACTGAACAAGAAGAGCAGACTGATAACCTACTGGCTAACACGTTTTCGAATATTCTAAGATTGAATACAGAAACCCATTTCTTGCGTATTTTGTCAATAACCAGAAACAAGATATTGGCATCAAGTTGTATGTACAGTTGGCAGCCAACAATTTTATCCAAACCATCTGCATTGATGTTTATTCAACCACATCGTTTTTCTCGCCTTTTATAACGCTATTTTGCACCACACAATCAGAAATGCACTGTAATTTTCAATATTTCGCTTAATTCATTTTCATGTAATAGTTTGGATAAGACAAGTAGGTATACATTGGTTTGTAATTACGAATCATATATTAATACCTGTCTGATTCAGACTTCTGCAAATCTCCTTCCAACTGTCCGTCTTCTTAAACGCATTTTTGTATTCTGGGTCACGTATGACATACAGGAATGGCTTTGGACGCACCAGATCAATCAGTTTGTCTGTTTCCGCCACACTGCTCCCGCTTGCCCGTCGCGGTCTCTGTAGGAAACCACAGCCTGCCCGCTGCACGCGGCGGGCAGCTCGTGCGCCCGCGTTCTGTTTGACACAGCCTTAAGAAATGAGATTGACAGGAAGTGCAAAATGGCTAAGCAGGAGTGGCTAGAAGACAAGTGCAAATCTGTAGAACAATGTATAATAAGGGGGAAAGTAAATACTGTCTACAGGAAAATAAAAGAGACATTTGGGGATAAGAAAAACAGCTCTACGAATATCAAGGACTCAGATGGAAAACCAGTTCATTAAAGAAGGAAAAGCTGAAAGGTGGAAAGAGTTCATAGACGAGCTCTACAAAGGAAATGAACTGAGAGACAATGTTGTAGGAAGGGAAGAAGAAGTAGAGGAAGATGAAGTACGAGATACTATACTGAGAGATGAATCTGACAGGGCCCTGAAAGACCTAGGTCGGAACAAGGCCTCTGGGGTAGATGACATACCCTCAGAGCTACCACAGTCTCTGGAAGAGTCAGCCATGACAAAACTGTTTTACTTGGTGCGTAAAATGTATGAGACAGGCGACATACCCTCAGACCTTAAGAAAAATGTAATAATCCCCATTCAAAAGAAATCAGGTGCAGATAAGTGTGCAAATTACAGAACCATAAGTTTGATAAGTCATGGTTGCAAAATTTTAACATGAATTGTCTACATGAGAATGGAAAAGCTGGTAGAAGTTGACCTCGGGAAAGATCTGTTTGGATTCAGAAGGAACGTAGGAACACGGGAGACATTACTACTTATCTTAGAAGATACATTAAGAAAAAGGTAAACCTACATTTTCAGTTTTTGTAGATTTGGAGAAAGCTTCTGACAATGTTGATTGAAACACACTCTTTCAAAATCTGAAGTCATCAGGGGTAAATACTGGGAAAGTAGAGTGATTTACAACTTGTAAAAAAGCCATACCGCAGTTATTAGACACGAAGGGGAAGAAAGGGATAATCTGGCGATTCCGAAGGAATTAAATTAGGTAACGAATCAATAAAGGTGGTAAATGAGTTTTCTTACTTGGGCAGTAAAATAACGTACGATGGTCGCAGTACAGAGGATATAAAATGCGGAATGGAAATGGGAGGAAAAGCATTTTTGAAAAAGAGACAATTGCTAACATCAAATATTAAGTGTAAGGAATTCTTTTCTGAAGGCATTTTTGGAGTGTTGCCTTGTTGACGATAAACAGTGTGGACTGGAAGAGAATAGAGGCTTTTGAATTGTGGTGATACAGAGGAATGCTGAAGATTAGGTGGGTAGATCGCGTAACTAATGAAGAGGTAATGTACAGAATTAGTGAGAAAAGGAATTTTTTGCATACCTTGACTAAAAGAAGGGATCGGTTGGTAGGACACAGAGGAATCGTAAATTTCGCATTGGAGGGAAGTGTGTGAGGTAAAAATTGCAGAGGAAGACCAAGAGACGCATATAGTAAGCAGACTGAAATGGATGTAGGTTGCCGTTCTTATGAGGAGATGAAAAGGCTTGCTCTGGATAGAGTAGGGTGGAGAGCTGCATCAAACCAGTCTCCAGACTGAAGACCATAACAATAACATTATGCTGCAAGACGCCAATCATCGGAGCAGTCCTTTCCACGACAGTCAACTGCAGACGATTACCGTCGACCTATGGGGCGAAACACGTCCCAATATCCTGGACGTAGTGGATCTCCAACACGCTGCCGCCGTTCGCCGTCGCTTCATTTACCGGGTGATCAAAAAAGTCAGTAAAAATTTGAAAACTTAATAAATCACGGAATAATGTAGATAGAGAGGTAAACACTGACACACATGCTTGGAATGACAGGGAGTTTTATTAGAACCGGAGAAAATGCATACAATGTCCGACAGATGGCGCTTCATCTGATTAGAATAGTAATAATTAGCACAACAAATGAAGACAAAGCAAAGATGAAGTTCTTTACAGGAAACCCTCAATATGCTCACCATCATTCCTCAACAACAGCTGTAATCGAGGAATAATGTTATGAACAGCACTGTAAAGCATCTCCGGAGTTATGGTGAGTCATTGGCGTCGGATGTTGAGTTTCAGCATCCCGTGAGATGTTGGTCGATCACGATACACTTGCGGCTTCAGGTAACCACAAAGCCAATAATCGCACGGAATGGGGACCTGGGACGCCAAGCATGACGAAAGTGGCAGCTGAGCACACGATCGTCACCAAACGACTCGCGCAAGAGATCTTTCATGCGTCTAGCAATACGTTTTTCTCTTTTCTAATAGAACCCCATATCATTCCAAGCATTTGTGTCAATTTTTACTTCGCTATCTACATTATTCCGTGAATTATTAAATTTTCAAATTTATAGTGACTGTTTGATTACCCGGTAGATACCAGCCTCTCGCCTAGCAGCCGTGTTGATGAAAACTGGGTGAGGCCGCCGCCGCAGATGAAAATCCTCCATGAACGACAGTCGCTAAGATGTCGGGAAATCAGACGTCATCATCGAGGGCCAACCTGTCTGGCCACTAGTCGATTCAGGATATTCCTTCTCTGTATTGTCGAATGACTACCGGCGCAAACTAAAGCCGATAATGTTCTGTGATACAAGAGCAACTGTGCTGAAGATCGCAAATGGAAAATACGTCCGGCATGCAGGAACATGTGTCACAAGAATAACTATCAAAAACAGGCCGTTTCCTTTTGAATTTGCGTCTTAACAGAATGAAGTCATAACGCCATCCTGAAATGGGACTTCCTTCATGCATCCCAGGCTGTCATAGACCGTAGAATATCTAAGCTACAAAGTGAGGAAGCTGTTCCGAACAGTGCACGAAACGCGGAATCCCTTGGGAGGTTGTGCATCATGTTTTCGCGGCGTACTGACTGTTCAAAGAAGTGGCCGCATGCCCAGTAGCGCGGCCCGCGCGTTTATAAGCATGAAGCGCGTGCTGGAGCGTCAGTCTTCGACTGATTCTGAAGATGGCTGAACGGTTCTCAGCCTATATATTAAAAGTAAACTTTATGCGGCTGCACACCCGAAACATCTTTGAACCTTGGGAGGTTGTTTGCTGTCGATAATGTTGAGATCCCGTCATTACCAGTGAGAAGATTTTCAGTCAGCAGCCGAGATGGTCAGTTGGTCGGTGAAGTCCTCGTCTATCGCTAGAACTGCTGGGAGACGACAAGTTTTACTGGGATGATACCAAAGAACGACCATTCTGGGCACTTAAGGAGAACCTAATTTTCGCACCAGTTCTAGCATTATACGACGCGAATGCTGAAACCGAACTTCACACAGACGCTACCGGTTATGGGATTGGTGAAGTGCTTGTACACGTACAGGAAGATGCTGAAAAGGTGACAGCATATGCATGAAGAGTTCTCTCAAAGTCCGACATACACTACAACCGAGAAGGAATGTCCTGTTATTTGTGCTATCAAAAAATTCCAGCCCTATCTCTTCGGTAAACCATTCACTGTCGTGACAGACCATCATTCCTTACGTTGGATGATCAGTATGTAAGATCCATCAGGTCGACTAGCAAGATGGGCACTAACAATCCAAGAGTATGATGTCACAGTGGTATTCAAAAACGGGTGCAAAGACTAGGACGCCGTTTGCCTTTCGAGATATCCATTAGCCGAACAGAACAGCATAGATGAAATTTCAGCCCTTGCTCAGTAAGGTGACATTATAGTTGAATAAATAGCAGATACTGGCCAAAGGAGAGTTTCAACTTATAAATGGGCCATTGTATAAGAGTAACTACGCTCCCCTGAGCCCCAAATTACTAGTAATTGTTCCAGCTCATCTCCAGCCAGCTATTGTCAAGTATTTCAACGATTCTCCAATATCCGATCTGGGATTCCTGAAATCCCTAGATTAGATTAGTACTTGTTCCATAGATCATTCAGTAGTATTATACAATGCTCTGAGTAAACATAAAGGGCACAACAAATGGAAGTAACAAAAAATTTTCATTTATATGAACTTAATGCTTTGTATAGTTGCTTATTTTATCAAAACGCAGCGGAATAAGGCATTAATATTTCACTTATCGTTACTTATCAAGAAAGCTTTATACAAATTGTACTCCTTGCACCCTTAATTCTGTTTCTTGTACAGAGACCTAAAGAAGGGCAATAATTGCCCGAAACCGGTTGTGAATGAATCTGCAAACCTCCCACTGGTGACTTTTTGCTTTATAACCTAATATGAAGTACGGATAAGGGAATTTCACCGCCACAGTTGAGCAGAAAATTTATATTCGTGGCTACGCTGCCATCTTACAAAGACTGCTATTTGCAGCAAAGACAACGGTAGTAATCTGTTTCAGAGGAGGCAGCTTTAAAAATGCCAATCAAGGATTACTCTTTATAAAAAGACACTGCAAGAACCAGAACCTTTTCAATCTGAGAGCTTCGGGCGGTAAAAGAAACTGGGACACCGAAACTCTTCCTGAGGTATTCCGAGAAATTTCCGTCTGAGAGAAAGAGTTTTTTAAATTATCTGTGACATTTTATTTTTCCATAATTTTTCAAACCATAAGCAACATAAACCTGTGCTTCGGATATTTATCCTTTTTAGAACGATAAAGATGAAGAACCGTGAATTATTTATGTGCTGTTGCAATTTTATTACTGTGCTGTTTCCAAATATTTGTATGGAATAAAAGATCATGTGTCAGATACCGTGTAAAATTAATTTAGTAATTATTCGTAAGAACCTTGCAGTACGCTCTCCTTAGTTAACGACGGAAAGAAAAATACAGGAGTGAACAATGGGTCACATCCACACGCTATAGTGTAAACTACATTCAACGTTGAATATCAGCGACTAAAATTATTTTTCAGTTGAAAGCAAAATTAGATTGATGAGATAGTTTGGGAATACAATTAGTATCAGAAAATTTTTGTCCACAATTTCACGGTTTTGTTTTCGGACTTCACACCGTATCCACCGCAACCGCAGATATGTTTTCTTCCAAATCCATTCCACTCAGCTATTCAGTTGAATTAGTGATTGATTGGGAGATAATCGGTGTGAGAAAACACGAGCCCAATATGAGCGATTTGTGTGGAACTAACTAAACGAAATTTAGTGTTTCGAATAAATTCAAGTTTCATTCAGAATCAGATTTGCTCACAGGTTATACTGGGAAATCAGTATATTTTTTCGTGTTGTAAAGCTATCTATACGTTATATGATAATTCATCAATAAGAGCTCTCGAAGCCAGCTACATTACATTCTGATTTCATGCTCAGTTTTTAATGGTAATAAAAGCTCCCAATACTGAAAGATAGTCGAATTACAGCTGTATATAAATACCCAAATCGAAAACCATCACGAAAAAGCGTAATTGATAAAATGAATCATTTTCATTTCAGTGAAAGTAAGTTGACCAATGGTCAATATTAAACACACCTGATTCGAAACACTTCGTCGTTTGAAAATAAAAATAATAATAATAATAATAATAAACAAAATAAAACTAAAAATTAAAAAGACTTTCTTGTATTTCAATATCTCGATCGCCAGCACATTTCATGGAGTGTACGTGAGTCAATAACAATTGTAGCTTCTTTCAATACGCAATATAGGTAAAATAAAGAGTGTGTATGGACATTATGCGATGGCAAGAAGAATATCACATTTTGGTAGCTCACGGATTCCATGTCAGCAACGACTTTCATAAAGAGAAGCAGACGACCAGTAGCTGCGACTACTGACTCGAAGAACCCCCACCATGATGGATGACAGCTCCTCCTAAATCATGTCCGTATTGCACGACTTAACTGGTTTGCATGTTCCTCCTCCCCCACGATATGAATGACGTTGAAAATGCTTCAAATACTTTGAAAAGATCTGCACGAATCTAACCTTAGGTAGCACAAAGTCTATGAGAGCTAAGTATGATTGCAACTTAAGAAGGTGCCTGTTTCCACATTTTGCTTCAGACAATTTTAGAACAACGACAACGTAACTTGGATATCAAACTAATTTCGTTTATGAACTACTAATTTGACCTTTTAATTTTACTTTTAAAGGAATAATATTTACGCGTAAATTCAAGAGTGAGAGAAAGGGCCATTTTATAATGTTTCATTGGCCGTCCGGATTTTATTTCAATATTTATTTATTATTGTATTTAATCTCTTGTATTTGTTACGATAATTCTGTATTTATTTCATGTAAATTACTAAACAACCTTCAAAGAGACAATTTATGTAACTTAAGTATATCGCTAACCAGAACATTTTTTCTATTAGAAAAATGTTGGAATTTATTACAAGTGTATGTTTCCAGAACATAAGACAGCTAATTTTATTTAATTAAAATTTGCATTTCTCATTTCTTTAAATCTTAAAGCCATCTTACTATACAATATATTAAAAGTGTGTGAATTTGTCTTACAGATTGCCACTATCAGCCATTTTCTTTGCTCTGTGCGAAATTAAATGTTGGAAGGATGCACAATTCTCCAAAATTTTTTTAGAATCTCTTATTCCGCACTAGACTTCCGTGAAATATACGCCAGTTTATCCAAACTTAATTATTTTCAATTTTTGCTACCCGTGGACTTCTGATAAATTGGTGTCTTACAAGTGCATTCCAACAGTTAACTTCTGAATACTATATTTGTGGCGAGCTGCTCTTCTACGTAATCGGACAGGTTTCTAGGCACTTTGCTAGAATAAAATATTTTGTGCCATCTTCCTGCTTTATTCAGTTACAGTTAACTTTTGCAGGCACAATTTTGAATAACAGTGATTTGCAATGGGACTACTAGCTTGAGACATTTCTCCCGCGCCGGCCGCAGTGGCCGAGGAGACTGAGGCGCGCCAGTCACGGTCTGTACGGCCACTACGGTAGGGGGTTCGAATCCCCGCTCGGGCATGGATATTTGTGCCGTCCTTAGTCGTAGCTAGTTCATAAGTAGTTTGTAAGTTTAGGGACTGATGACCCTGTAGTTAAGTCCTATAAGCTATACAAACATTTGAACATTTATTTCTCCCGCAGTAATTTTAGCGCCAAACTTTTCAGTTCCAAACTTCCTTTTCGCGGAACATTATTTTGTCAGGCGCTACTTTTCTCTAAATTTTGCATCATATACATCAAACCATTACCTTCTTTCCCTTTTAGTAAAATTATTCGTCATTTTTACTATCTGGGAGAAATATTTCAAGCTTTGGGACCCCTTTTGAGAAGAGGCGTTCCTCTGGCGGCGTCGGCCGTGCACTGGCAGTTTCCGAGTGAACATACAGCCTGGGGAAGTTCCGGTGTTTGCTAAACTTCCCAAAACTCATCTCCTTATGGGAATGCGGCATGGAGATCCCACAGAATTTTCCTGGATTCACGGAACGGACATAGCAAAGCGTGAGAACACTAACAAATTATGTATTTCTGTGTAAGCCCGTCTGGCGTTGGCAGAGTGGACCTAAATTCTGAGGGAGCAAGGAAATCTGTTACATGATACATAATTGGAGGGAGCAGTTAGGCCCCTTTAGCCTTTGGCTGGAAAATGATGGACAGTGCGATCGGTAAAGTGGCGAGAAAAGTGGGACAGTGGGAGAATGAATTTCAAGCATCTAGGTTAAAAGAAAGAAAAAAAATCAATTTAATAAATAAAAAGTGATATGCCTGAATAAAGGGTTACCTTGATAGCGTAAATAAAGGTGCCTCTAAGTATTAAGGAATTTGTAGTACTGTATAGTAAAGTATAACCCTAAAATAACTGTAAAGAATTATTCATTTGTTGCTTGTGAATGATTAGATCCTATAATTCTGTTGTGTGCTCATATAACTGTTACTCCTGAGGCAAGGAGAATTGCTGTATTAAGTAGACGAATTTGTACAAATTCAAGTGGTTGAATTATTATTTTATTAAATTACTCTTGGTTTGGACTCAACGAGACTCAGACGCATGCAGCAAGCAGCCGCAATCCATCACACTGCTGCTGACGGTTATGACCTGTAAGGAAGAACTTGCCATGATAACAGCTAATCGGAGCAGCGCAAGCTAGCGGAGATAGGTCATGGAAATTTCCTAGTTTTCAGAAAATCTAAGCATTTGATACAGTAAGCGCTTCACGTAATATCACGCTCCATCCTTGTGAATACCAGTTTTACTATAAGTATTTTGATTGTTTTATTCATGACCGCTCATAAATTAAACTTTCTATGAGATTAAAATTGTGTAGCAGAACCAAGATTCGGTCATTGGACCTATGCCTATCGAGTGCAGAGAGCTTTCCAGGTTCAAATCCCAGTTTCGACTGACAATTGTAGTCTTCCAGGATGTTTCATATTACCGCTCACTTCGCTGTAGAGTGAAATTTTCATCATGGAAACATGCCGTAAGCAGTGGCTACGCCATGTCTCCACCACTTCCTTTCTTTCAGAAGTGCTAATCCTGCCAGGTTTGCAGGAGAACTTCACTGATGTATGGAAAGTAGGAGACGAGGTACTGGCAGAAGTAAAGTTGAGAGGACGGACTGTGAAGCTTTCCGGGATAGCTCAGATGGTAGACTGCTTGCCCGCAAAAGACAAAGGTCCCAGGATCTAATCCCGGTTTCAGCTCACAATTTTAATCAGCCAGGAAGTTTGACATCAGCTTATACTCCGCTGCAGGGTGAATCGCTTAAGACTGATGCTGCTGACGGCGATCATGTCAGGCTTGATTAGACCCCACAGACCCTTCCATAATCTGTTGTGTAATACTTGTTTCCTTTAAATTCACTCTACACCATTTCATTACAGATGTGTTTTCTCGTGCAAGCTGAGTAATTTGTACCGTTCAATAATTCAAGGTAATAATTCAGACGCAATGTATCATGTTAAATAGAAAACAATTGAATTTTAGTAATAAAACATATTTATGTTGCAAATTTTCACTTTACAAATGATATGGCCAGGTCTCTTAACTATAAGCGCTAGGAAAGGCACTCATAATGACTCATTTTTCTAATAGCATCTCTCATGTTATTCTAATTGCGCTACATTTCTTTAACTTCAATTAACCTAGTAGATTCATGGGGGTAATTCATCAGCTGGTCTGATGTGAATCGAAGACGTTAATCTTGTTAAAAAGAAATAAAAAAAGTAAACTAATACAAAAAAATCGAATTGCCCATGGGGCACCTGTGAGGAGCGTAGTTCTTTTAATACCCACACCATCTCCTGGCATAGGGGATAAATTAGATCAGCAGCGGTTATATGAACTTGTTTGCAGAATTTCGGTTACGGTACAGGCTTAAATTTATGCAAGAGGTGAAGCAACTATTTACTGTATAAAATGATTTTAGGTTGCGTTTGAAAGAAGTGATGTAATTGGTTGTGTTTATCAATATCGGAAGATGTATTACTTTACACATACAAATTCACCATTCTATTGAACACCAGAGAACTGTTGTTTGGAGAATGCTAAAAAATTGTTTTCTTGTTTCTGTGTTTGAGATATCACATACACCGTCCATTGCAGTAACATTATCTGAAATCCTGAACTGTGAATATTCAGATTAATTTGAGGCTTACTTATTTTCTTGATGTGGTAAATGTTTTTTGAGGCTTAATATCCAGCAATTGTTATTCATTATTGCGGAAAAAAGGCGTGTATAGTAGCAGAGTTCGTAAAACCATTTTCGTAATTTTGTGAAGCAGTAACTATTTCCATGGTGCAAAACTGCCAAATCACAAATATTTACCTTTACGTTTCTGTATCGTCGTTTTAATAACAGCTAGCAGTAACGGAAAACTGAATGAGGATTCAGCAAACAATTTAAATCAGAACGTCAAAGTAGTTACACCTGCGAAATCGATTGAGAATTTCCTGTGGTATTTCAGGCTGTATTCAACTAATAGTCAAGAGTACTTGTAATACGGTTGTTAGCGAAAGAACATACGTATGGCTTGTGTGAGAATATCGGCTAGGCATTTTAAATGAGAAAGGAGAAATAGGAGCCATGTATCAAAGTTCAGATGGTAATATCTGAAACCTTGTTCAAACATAACAAAATAGGGTGAAATAGTTAATCTCCTGGGATGGCCAACCATCTGGAGCTACAGACTGCAGACAACGTGGAGGTATATAGGGAAGGTGACTAATATGAGACTCAATTTCTAAAACCAATTTTAAAGACAAAAATTAAACACACTTATTTTTATCATGGTAATAACAGATTTAATTATTTAACTATAGGATTACTGCGAATACCTCGCGCCGTTAGTGGAATGACAAAAAACTGGGGAAAAAAATGGATTAAAGTTGAATGTTCACGCATAGATTTCTTCAGAATCAATCAATGCAAGTATTAAGAAGTGCAAATGAAACAACTTGATTTTCTGAGTGTTGTTAGGTGAAAAAGAACTGCGTATCTTAATTAAAACCGAAGATATCGTAAAACAAACCGATTAAAATATTCAATGCAAGGACAGAAGGTAATCGCATTTGAAAAGGCTGGCCAAAGTTAATTTTGATTATTGATGACAAATCTGCGAATAAATACCTTTCGTTTAAAGCGAAAGTGATGGATGTAGGCCGGATAGAACGGCCTGACCGACTTACTTCAGATTTACAGCAAGGACATCCCCATAAGAAATGTAAAGAAGGAAACGGCGTTATGTAAATTCTGATACTTGATGACAAATCTGTGGACAAATACCTTTCGCTTAAAACAAAACTCAAGGAAATCGGCAGGGTACATTTATTAAATTTGCAATCATGAACAGTCTTTCCGTTCCTCAATAACAAGAGACATTGCCGAGGTGGGTTGGCATGCGTGCCTGAACGATACTGATAGCCGTACGGTAGGGGTAAACACAGCGGTAGGTATTTATGGAGAGGCCAGACAAACGTGTGCTTCCTGAAGAGATGCAGTAGCGACTTCAGGCCACTGTCTGGATGATTGACTGCGCTGGCTTTGCAACATCAGCTAACGCAGGTTTACCATAGACTGAAAGCAAGGGTAAACAATAGCTCTTACCTTTCTCGATGGAATGCAGCTCTACTATATGAATGTATGATGATGGCATCCTCTCGGGTAAAATATTATGGAGGTGAAATAGCCCTTCATTCGAATCTCCGGGTGGGGACTACGCAGGAGGATGTGGTCATCAGAAAAGACAATACTGGAATTCTACGGATGAAAGCATGGAATTTTGGATCCTTTAATCTGGTAGGGACGTTAGAAAATTTAAAAAAAAGTGAAATGGGTAAATTGAAGATAGATATAGCGGTAATTAGTGGAGTTCGGTGGGAAGAGTAACAGGATTTGTGATCAGATGCGCAGACGATTACATTCTTGCGGTTTTACAGGAGTAAGTATAATAATTTAAAAGAATATAGAGTTGTGGGAAAACTAACATGAGCAGCGCAGTGATCGCATTATCGTGGTCACGATAGATACGAAGCGAACACCGACCACAGTGGTACAGGTTTATAAACCAACTAGCTCTGCCATGATGACGAATCGAAGAAATGTATGCGGTGGTAAAAATTATTCATACAGTTGAAAACTTGATTGTGATTAGGGACTGGAATTCGCTGATAGGAAAAGGTTGGAAAGGAAAAATATTTGGTGAATATGGACTGCGTGAAGGGAATGAAAGAGGAAGACGCCTGGTAGAATTTTGCACGGATCATAAATTAGTTATAACAATCACCTGGCTTAAGAATCACAAAATAAGGTTGTATACGTGGAAGAGACCAGTAGACACCGGGAGATACCAGATAGGTTTTATAATGGTAAGACATAGATATCGGAACCAAGTTTTAAACTGTAAGACTTGTCTAGTGACAGAAATAGAGTCTGACAATTAACTGTGAAACTGAAGAAACTGCAGAAAGGTAGGAAAATAAGGATATGCGACTTGCATAAGTTGATGGAACCCGAAGTTCTTGAGAATTTCAGATTAAGCTCCAGACAACAATTGACAGAATCGGGGTAAAATAAGAAGACGTAGGATTGGGTAGCTCTGAGAAATGAAAAAGTCATTGCAGATGTGGACCAAACAGGCAAGAAGGCAAGAACTACAAACAATCCTTGAATATCACAGGAAATACTAAATTTAATTAATTTAAGGATAAGACAAAAATTTCGACAAATGATATAGACAAAATGGAGTACAGACGACTAAGAAATGAGATTGAAAGCAAGTGCAAAATAGATAAGCATGAGTGGCTCGAAAGCAAATGCAAGCCTGCAGAATAATGTATAACTAGGGGAAGAAGTAGACTTTGGAGGCAAGTAAAAGGCTGTATGAAGATCTCGGATCGAAAACCTGTTCTCTGCAAAGAAAGGGAAGCTGAAAGGTGGAAATAGATTGACTCGACAAAGGAAATGAACACAGAATATTGTAGGAAGGGAAGAGTAGTAGATGAAGGTTAAATAATGGTTATTGTAGAGAGAGGGGAATATGACAGCACTCTGAAATACCTAACGAGGAACAAGGCGCCAGGATGAGACATTCCCTAACTACTGAAGTGTCTGGGAGAGCCACCCATGACAAAACTATTTCACGTGGAGAGTAAGATGTAAAATACGGGCAACATACTGTTGGGCTTCAAGAAATATGTCATAATCTCCATTCCAAAGAAAGGAGGCGTAGACGGTGTGAAAATTACAGAACCATCGCTTTAATAAGTCTTGGTTGTAAAATTGTATGGGAAGGATGGGAAACCTGGTGGAAGCTGACATCGGGGAACATTATTTTGGATGTAAGAACACGTGAGGTAAAAGAGGCAGATTAAAGACAGGCAAACCTATATTTCTAGCTTTCGTAGATTTGGAGAAAGCTTTTGACAAAGTTTATTGGATGACATTTTTTCAGTTTCTGAAGTCAGCAGAGGTAAAATACAGGGAACGGAATGTTATTTACATTTTGTACACAAACCGGGTAACAGTTATCAAAGTTGAATTGCTTGAAAAGGACGCAGTGGTTGGGAAAGGAGTAAGACAAGGTTGTAGACTTTCTCCAATGTTATTAAATTTCTACACCGAGAAAGCTGTGAAGGGAAGGTGAAATTTGGAGGAAGCTTTAAAGTTCAGGGCGAAGAAATAAAAACATTGCGTTTTGCCGATAAGGAGATGAAGTTAGTGACGCGTCAGAGCACTAACGCGATGTTTAACCTATTTGTCGATCTCCAGGTGGTCTGTTATGTGATTGAGAGATCTGATGACTGTAGCACTGTCAGCTTGACACGTATCACTGTCGGTACGTTGTTATTGTTTTCGGCATATCATTCTTCAAAAGCATCAGCATGGCAACGAGTTGATGATTCAAGGAATGAAATCAGTTTTTCTGATAGCACTCACAGATGATTTCTTTCATATTCATGGAATTTACGATGTAAACTGCGAAAGGGTTAGTTGAAAATGTGTACTCAGCCAAACAGTTGCGCTGACCCCTACGACCCCGGGTATACAGCGATCATCACAGCTGAAAAGACTGCTCAAGAAACATGTCGTCAGATACAAGTTCTCAACTTTTTCCTGCCTACAGTTAGTCAAAATCGTCTTTTCTGTGACATTTTCTCCTAAGAATAAGGGCCTAAAGTGTCACACTGCGCAGAAGAATGGATCATTGCCCGTCATTTACTAATTATATAAGTTACCATTCCAAGAGTAGGTTGCAGAAAATAGTACACTCCTAGCCATTAAAACTGCTACACCACGAAGATGATAGGATGAAGATGCTGTGATATGCGAATGATTAGATTTTTAGAGCATTCACACGAGGATGGCACCGGAGGTGACACCTACAACGTACTGACATGAGGGAAGTTTCCGACCGATTTCTCACACACAAACAGCAGTTGACCGGCGTTGCCTGGGTGAAACGTTGTTGTGATGCCTCGTGTAAGGAGGAGAAATGCGTACCGTTTCCGACTTTGATAAAGGTCGAATTGTCACCTATCACGATTGTGGTTTACCGTCTTGCGACATTATAGATCGCGTTGGTCGCCATTCAATGACTGTTAGCAGAATATGGAATCGGTGCGTTCAGGAGGGCAATACGGAACTCCGTGCTGAATCCGAACGACCTCGAATCATTAGCAGTCGAGATGACAAACATCTCATCCGCAAAGCTATAACGGATCGTGCAGCCACGTCTCCATCCTGAATCAACAGGTGGGAACGTTTGCAAGACAACAACCATCTGCGCGAACAGTTCGCCAACGTTTGCAGCAGCATGGACTATCAGCTTGGAAACTATGGCTGTGGCTACCCCTGACGCTGCATCATAGACAGGAGCGCCTACGATGGTGTACGCAACGACGAACCTGCGGGCATGGATGAATCCAGGTTCTGCTTACAGCATCATGATAGTCGCATCCGTGTTTGGCGACATCACGGTGAACGTAGATTGGAAGGGTATATTCGTCATCGCCATACTGACGTATCACCCGGCGTTATGATATGGCGTGCCTTTGGTTACACGTCTAAGTCACCTCTTGTTCGCATCGACGACACTTTCAACAGTAGCCGTTACATTTAAGACGTGTTACGACCCATGGATCTACCCTTGATTCTATTCCTGCGAAACCCTACATTTCAGCAGCATAATGCACGCCTACATATTGCAGGCTTGTACTGGCCTTTCTCGATACGGTAAATGTTCTACTGCTGGCCTGGCCAGCACATTCTCCAGATCTCTTACCAATTGAAAACGTGTGGTCAGTGGTGAACGAGCAACTGGCTCGTCTCAATACGCCAGTCACTATTGAGGAACTGTGGTATCCTGTGGAAGCTGCATGGGCATCTGTAGCGGTACACGTCATACAAACTGTTTGACTGAATGCACCGGCGTATCAAGGCCGTTATTACAGCCACAGGTGGTTGTTCTGGGTACTGATTTCTCAGGATCTCTGTACCCAAATTGCGTGATATTGTAGTCACATGTCAGTTCTAGTGTAATATATTAGTCCAATGAATACCAATTTATCATCTCAGCCTATTTCTGACAGATAACGGAAAAGTCACAATTACTAAAAAGGAAATCGCTATTCCATTGCGAGGCAGTATTTCACTAGTTCATCATCCAGTTGAGATAAGGAAGCAGTCATGCTGCCACGATTAAGACCTACCAACTCGTTGGCTGTAAGATCGTTATGCTTCTCATACCTATCCAAACTACAGCAAACAAATTTAGAGGGTTTTATGTACCCCATCTTGTCATTTCTCACACGTGTAATTGCACGAACCATGGCGTTCTACATCCCAAGTTTTCCTTTTAGGTGGCAATGCCATCGATAAAGAATAAATACAGTAATCATAGTTCTCAAAAGCAAATTCTATGACATTATTTTTAGGTTATTTTTTAGATGTAATGTTACCGGATTACTTTGAAATTTGAGGAATATGGATTAAATTGTGAAGGGGTAACTGCCCAAAAGTTAGGGCCACAAAATGTTACAATTTCTGATCATAAGACTAGTCAGTATAATCCCGTGTAATGAAAATGTAATCAGATTAAGAAAAACACCATTTCCATTGTTTTACTAAACGTTCAAATATAGTTATCCAATGTCTATATATGATTATAATTAACAAATTATGAAGGAACGAATTTTCCCGATGTGCAGTATGTATTGTATTATGCAACAATGACTCGTATTTGGATCCGCATACAATATAGCATCGCATCTTACACAAAGAAGGAAACAAATGCAAAAGAATGTAGTTGGAAATTAATGTAATTGTCAGTAAGTACAAGTATGTCAATTGTTTGTGAAGCTTACAGGACTTATAATAAAGAACAGTCTAGAGTGCCAAAAAATAATAATAAAATAAATAAAAATAAATAAATAAATAAATAAATTGGACTTTTCGGTCTTCTTTTAGACAATCTTCAGGAAATTTAGCTCCATTGATGTTGTGGAGCTGACAGGTAATTTGGGGATGGTCTAAAAGAAGACCGAAAGTAGTCGAAAAAAATAAATTTTGGCACTCTAGGCTATTCTTTATATATAAATTTAAGTAAGTGTGCTATTGCCCCAAAAGTGAAACAAAAATGTTTCCAAAAATATCTTAAACGACTTAACTGCGGGGTCATCAGTCCCTAAAGTACTAATTTATACTAAAGACTTCTATTAAAGACGACACAAACATCCATGCCCAAAGGGGGGGGGATTCGAACCCCCGACGGAGAAAGAACTCGCGTAACGTAGCACTGCGCCTCAATGCGTTCGGCCGCTCCGCCGCGGCAACTATAGGTATGACCGTCACAAATAACAAGCATAAAAGAGTGCAGTAAATATAAGGAAAGGCATTGAATTAAAAATATTCCTTTGGCCGGGATTCGAACCCGGGACGTCAGACTTACTAGGTAGGCGCTTTAAACAATAGTTTTTTTTTTCGTCGTCTGGTAGATCTATGATTCACGGTCGTTCGTTCAGTTTGTTCGTGGTTGTTCGGTGAATGTTTGTCTCAGCTCTTTTATTACAGAGGGCGTTCAACTCCCTGGCAGGGCGCGATGAGCCACGGCGCGCCCGGCAACCACTCAGCTAACACAGCGTTGCACCAAAGCACTTAGCTAAAATATTGTCGTACCGCCCATGTCACTAAAATGCGAAACACTATAAATTTTAGTACAACGCTAAGTCCTACAGAAAAAAAGGTGCCGCGGCGGAGTGGCCAAGCGCATTGAGGCGCTATGCTACGATGCGCGAGGCCGCTCCCCGTCGGGGGTTCGGTTGCCTCCTCGGGCAGGATGTTTTTGCCGTCTTTAGTATAAGGTAGTTCATAAGTAGTTTGTGAGTTTAGGGACTGATGACACCTTAAGCTTAACAAACATTTGAATATTTGCATTTACTGAAGAGTGGTGTCCTATTCGATGTGTCGTACTCTGACAAGCTATAGACGTGTTTCAGAAAATATCCACCAGAGTGCAGCACCTACCATGAGCACAGTTGAGGTGTCTCTTATTAGGGAATTGTCGCATAGCAAACGCTTTTCAAGTAGTTGGTTTTCCTTCGGACGGAGCTGACGACAAATCTTGTGCAGAGGGCAGTCATTGCTGCTCTCTACTGGGGTGTAGATTTAATAACATGGAGCCTGTGATTCGTGTGCTTCCAAATAAGCTCAATGTGGTACAAATGCAGATTCCTGGGTGGTAGTCTCTGAAGAAACTACCATAGTTCCTGAAACCATTCAGGGGTGAAGAGGGAGAGATGCTTTACTGTTTTCAAATACCGTAATATCCATGGCGTTGGAAGACCAAAAATGAGTAAAGATTGTCCCAGAGAAGCTGTGAAGTAAATCAATCAGATGTTTCAAGATTTTCGCTAAGAACATTAAATAATAATTTGTCTTTATATCGTCGTAAATGTAGATTAAGCAGTACCCAATATTGGTTTGGACAACACAGTGCTTTCGAAAACATTGTCCTGTTTGGAGGTACCGTTTCCTTCTTCCTACCTTCCAACTGACTTATCCAACCCGTGGTATTTGAACCATAGTGCTACTCGATAGTTTTTCACATCAGCAACATTGCCAGAGGCGAAGGATGTGGAATATTACAGATATGACCAGTAGGTTCGTAGCCTTGCACTCTACCATTGTGCTACCGAGCCACACAAAACAAAATTTCTCAGCTGCAGTAGCTACACAATACCTCTCGTGCATCGCCGAAACGAATAGCTGTTCTATTGTAAGTTTTCTTCTTACGTCAGTCCCCGGTCGGTGTAGTGCACAGCGAGTCACTTGGCTTCAGTGTTCCTTGACGAACTCGTGTTTTGTAGGCTGTAGCGTGGTTCGTAACCGGAACGGTGGCGTGTTAGGCGTGCTGGTTGTTGAACGTCGCGTCCCATTAGTTCCCTTCAGGGCGGCTTGGAGGACACGTATTTGCTCTCGAATGCTACTCTTTAACTGCCCCCTGAGGCACGCCGCCCGCACAGCCGAGGCGTGAGTGGGCGTGTCTACGCTGAAGGAGGCAGCAGCAGATAGGCAGATAGCCACGTGAAAATTCTCAGGCATATCTCGGGCCGTGAGACAAAAGTTTTTAAGGTTTTGATGAGAAATAATTGTTAATGAATCGACCACTAGGTCCGTACGCCATACGGCCATGCAATTTATATTCATGTGGAATGCGCCTATATTCTACAGCAATGTTTTTCAACGTGTGGGTCGCGACCACCAAGGGGTTCGCTAACTTATGATAGGGCAGGGGGGGGGGGCGTCCGCGGTACAGTAGTTGCACCATAAAACAACCCGAGCAGTGTGGTCTGAGTACTAGGGGTTCCGAAAAACAAAAACGTATGTCTGGGAAAAGTGGAATGTACTTTGGTTTGTGTTTGATTCTGCCTTATGCAAGACACTTTCTTTTTTTCTTTTTTGATTTTAATACCCAAACTAGTCTCGGCATTTATTGTGCCATCTTACGTGGGATTCTGGTGTTTATTTTTATGTTACATATTTTGGTTATACAATCGTTTGCAAAAGTTGTTTGGTTTTACAATTTTGTTAGATGTTTATGGCCTAATTTATTTAAGGTACTTACATTGTGTCATTCGCAGGATTTGCACGTGCAGTAATTGTCGAATGACACGTTTTGAAAGCCTGTCATCTGCAAAGAACAAGACGTTGTTGTTTACGAAATCTGCATGATTTATTGTAGTCCTACATCAGCCTGGAAATTAGGCTAATGTAAGCCTACATTAGCCTAATTTCCAGGCTGATGTAGGCCTACAATAAATCAGTCAGATTTGTTTGCAGATGACAGGCTGTCAAAACTGGTCGCTCCACAATTAATGCACATGCAAATCCTGCGAATGACACAATGTAAGTACCTTGAATAAATTAGGCCTGAAACATCTAACAAAATTGTCAAACTAAACAACTTGTGCAAACGATTGTATAACCAAAATATGTAACATGTTATTATAGAAAATAAACACCAGAAACCCACGGAAGATGGCACAATAAGTGCCGAAACTATTTTCGGTATTAAAACAAAAAATGTGTCTTGTATAAAGCGGAATCAACCACAAATCTAATACTGCAAGCACGGAAGACAGAAGAGTTGCACCATCACAAGAATAAATGTACTTTATATTTAGCTGGTATAGCTGGGAAATATAAGCATGGGTCTAGTCTTATGAAAGAAACGAAAATAAAAATTTGGAAAAATATTTCGTCTTCATGTAATCAATACCAATGGAGTTGGTAGTCTATAAACATAGTAAATTACTCATGCGTCATGGGGCGGATTTTCATGCACTTAATTCTTTTAACATCATATATCCTGAACTGTGTATATTATGACGTAATTTTGAATCTTATTCAGAAGTATATGTGCATACTATGCGCAAAATATGTCGCGAATCGAGTTATACTAAAGACGTAATTAATCCACACCTCATGTGTGATGCGGTGATTTCGTTTGAACCTAATTGTTTCTGTCGTCATATCGCATGAACTGCATGTATTAATTCTCTCTTATCTTAGTGCATCTCCTTCTTCCCTTTCTGTCAATCGGCTTATGCCTTACTATCTGTCCATTAAAGTTTCTTTTCCATGCAACTCAATACTTATGACATCATATGTCCTTGACTATGTGTTCAACAGTAATAAGTGTCTTAACTGGTTGCTGCATTTCATTAATTTATATTCAACAGTAATATAATTTTCCAGATTAATATTCGGAAACTGTCTGAGGTGAATAAATAGTGGGTGAATGAAGTCCCGTGTCTCACGCGATGCGTGATGGGAAAATGTTTGTGTCTTATTATTTACGACATCATATAGCCAGAACTATGTGTCGTAGGTATCTTTTAACCCCACGGCGATTGTTGTCTGGCAGTAAGCAATATGTTTACCAAGTTTACTTGAAATCGGACCCTTTGTTTATGAGTAGATGTGGAAAATGGCTCATGATGTAGCATTTATTCGGAAATTTCATTGTTTATGACGTCATATCTCCTGAAAATGTGTCTTACTGTGATGTAAATCGGAAGCTACATTTAGTGGTATATGTACCTAATGTCTTCAAAATATGTCGTTAATGGTGTTAGTACTAAATACTTTGTAAATAGGATGATGCGGTTTTTTCATGGCCCAATTTGCTTATGACATCATATCTCATGGTCTATATGTCGAACTGTGATGTAGTATCGAAGGAACATTCTGTGGTATGTTTGTGTACTGTCTGTGAATTGTCTCGAGAATACAAATTAGAGTATAGAAAAGTTGTACCGTCATGTCAAAAGCCGTAGAAATACATCAAGAACATCGGAAAAGTAGTAAGTGATAAACATTTTTCCTTTCATCATTTTGTTGGGGTTGTCAGCGAGAAGAAAGATTTGAAATTATGTTCAAAGTTCATTGCAAGTCGATAAATTCTTTTATTGTTAAGTAGTTGACGAATAAAATCACGTTATCACGCGCAGCAAGATGCTGGTTTCCTAGTTTTCAACGCGATATCCTATTAACTATGTATCATAAGTGATTTTTGGAACCATAGCAAATGATTCCTGACATTCAAGAATATTTGTACGAAATTTGGCAGAAATCGGTCTATTAGTTTAGGAGCAGCTGTAGAATATTGTCGCATGATACTCCCATTTTTCAGAACTGCTATTATTTATGACGTTGTACCTTCTTACGTATGTGTCGTATGTGGTTCTTACCCCAACAGGTATTGTTGCCTGATAGTAAGTAACATATGTACCAAGTTTAGTTGAAACTGGTTCAGTAGTTCAGGAAGAGATGTGGAACATACATAGCCACATACACACATACAGCCTATTTTATAAGATGAACAGAAATAGATTGCGCGTTTCCTTGTTCATCGTCAATTCTCAGTTGAATGGTTTGCAATAAATGTACGGTGATGGTAATGAAATAACAAAAGCCCTGTATACTGTCTTCAGGTACCAGGCATTGCTAAATTTACAAGATGGAGAAGTAATTTGGGGAACTTCGATCGTTGACAAATTTACTGTACAGCGGGATCTTGTTCACAGAATATAAATCGCTTCCGAGATTTACCTGCAATGCGAAACCTTGCTATGCAACACATATTTTTGTCGGAAGTAATTTAATAATAGGATGTGTTCCATTTTAAAAAAATGAACTAAAATGTCCAATGTGATTCTTCAGTTTCTGCAGGCGTATTTGATAATCAAAATACCCACGGGTGTACTGCTGGTCTATAGTTCCCAACGGGCACGTTGCACACTGTAGATTGGCTGTACATCCGTGGATGTTTTGATTATAATGTACAATCATATACTTTCGTTTCAAAAGAAAGTTGTATCAATGGAAAGAAATTAAAAATATTGCTTTTGATGTTACACACATAGTTGTGCAATTGGTTCGGGGATGTAGTGGAGGTAGCCAAAATAATTGTGCTTAGAATGGGGTCAAGTATGTAAAAAAAAAAAAGGAAAAGTGCCTGCGTGTTATAGATTAGCCATAATCGTAATATATTGTGTTTTACAATTTATGCCTCAGTCGAAATTTAATGTGTCAGACTACATTTGCGATGACCACTTCACCTCTCACCGCAACTTTACTTGTTTTGCACTTGGACTGTTCTGAGAGCGTGTGCTGTTACAGAGCCCTTCCAGAAAATTGAGCGCTGAAAATTTCATTTCGAGAAAATTCTGGATACTGAAACAAGTGACGACAACAGTAATTACGAACTAGGTAGTTTTTCCACTTGAGCCTGGTGACAATTTACTTTTTTAATTAAATTGGAAGAACTAGATTTGGCCGCATTGAAACCTTTATTTTTTATTTACTACAGATCGATTTCGGTGGTGTCTTAACATCTCAGTGCTATAGTCCAAGCCCTGTGGACCCAAAAAGCTTGCACTTTGCATGTTAACATAAGATAGTAAGTACATATGGAGCATGTCAATCATAAATCAATTTTTTAATTTCACAGTTTTGTAACCAATGTATAGTTAGCTGACACATTATTATTTCATTTCGCTCTCAGAACAGTTCAAGTGCAAAACAAGTAAAATTTCTGTGAGAAGTGCTCTCATCTAAAATACCACTTTTACAGTCTGATACATTAAATTTCGACTGAGGCTGAATTTTCATGAAAATAAATCTTTGTTGGTGAATAACTGTGGTTTCAAATAGAATATAAAAAACTAATTTTTTTTCGGATAAAACTTCCGACCTGATAGGCCGTGGTCAATGCAGAAAACTTGTTCTTCCTGACGTTCCGTCTCCATCTGTAGACGACATCGTCCGAGGTCTTCCAGCTACCTCAGATGATGTCGCTTACATATGGAGACGAAACATTAGGAAGAGGTAAGTTCATGCTTTGACTACGGCCTATCAGGCCGGCAGTTTTATCTGAATAAAAGGCCGGCCGTGGAATTTACATTGTATGTTAACGTTTATTTGTTCGTCTTTATGTTCGTATTTTATGCACGGCCATATCGTACATTCGATTGCGATATAGCTTTGTCAACTCATTACTTGCACTTTCACGAAGGTTATAGGTTTACTAACATCTTCGTATTGTGCATGGCAGAGGATGATTAGACAAGAATTTTATAAGTAGTAAAATAAGGCATTACAATTTATATTACTGCTTATCAGATATAAATTGTAATGCCTTATGTTACTAGTTATAAAATTCTTGTGTAATCACAACTTTTTTGGCTGCTTATGTGATATAAACTTTAATGTCTTAATTTACTAGTACCCATAAATTAATTAAACCAGTTGAACATTTTTTAACATATATTTACAGATTTTTCATTCAACTTTTTCACAGGCTTCCATGTTCCAGACATTGGACCTGTTTAAGATAATTATTTGGTCAAGTTTAATTAAACCATTTAAAATTTTAACCTATATTCACAACGCTTCCATGTTTCTAGACACTAGACCTGCTTAAGAGAGATATGTTTTGATCAATATTTTTCAGCCAATTTTTTTGTTTATATTTCTTAGGATAAAGTCATAATCTATTATATTGTCACGTATTTTATCAGTGTCAGGAATTAACGCCACAACTTGTGTTGTAATATTTCTCGCAGGTTAGTTATAAACGAAAACGCTAGTCTCCTTTGAAAGATAATATCTAGCAAGATAAGGTCTTTGAAACTTAAACTTGTAATGTTTACCTGATGATGGCGTAACAGCCGAAAACCCGTTCATAAACCAATAAATAGGCAGAATATCTCACAGTTATCTTGTGTATTTCACTCATAATGAAACAGTATAAATTCCATATTTTAAATTGAACAAAGAAAGTTGATTTACATGAAATGGGCATTGCGTCTTGAGCAACAGATCTCACGTTCAAGTTCTAAGTGTAAAAAATAACATGTGTCAGGATTAAAAACAGGATATATTTCACATAACTAAAACGCGCCGCTATGGGTCGCGTGTGTGGTCAGCACTGTGGGTGGTATCTAACTTACCGGCAAACACGTCATCGATTACATGACCTTGACACGATATATCGCCCCACCTGGTATTACGTAGTAGTAATTTAACTGCAAATGAAAGTAACAAATGGTATTAACCCTGCGGCGGGCGAGTGGCGGCATACAGTGCCGCCAATTTGGTTTTCTTTCAATAATTACGTCAGCGTGCCGAGCACATAATAATGGTGCTAGATATGCTTCGATTGTTTAGTCACTCGCCAAACTACATTACTGCGCCACCAATATACTCACCGTAACAGCTGTGACTGACCTGTGGAGTGGACGACTGCACCGAGGCGGCACTGCGTACCGCACGCGCCCGGTAATGTAAGTACATGTAGCTCTAACACTGTCGGATGTTTTGATGATTAGAAGCTTTGTTTTACAACTCTGTGGGTGTATGATGATTTGGTTATTAACATTGCTTTGGTATTAGGATTATTTTATTGTCTCCCAGGTCCGCACAAAGGAAGGACTAACACCAGAAGAAATTGAGCGTCTTCTTCTGCAATTATCTGACGAAGAAGATTACGCTGATTTCTATGACAGCGATGAGGAAGCAGAAATAGTTGAAACTGCAGATCATTCTAGCGAATCTGAGCAGTCATGAGTTGACGAGAAAGAAGTGATAGGAATGCCACACGATGACTGCCATTATTATTTTGGTAAGGACCAAGAAACTTTGTAGATAAATAATCCGTTAGCACTACCAGAGAAAACAAAACGTAAGAATATAATCAAAGTCCTATCTGGTCTGAAACTGAATAGTAGAGAAGCTAAAACTGAAATTAAAACTTTTCTCAGATTTTTTGATCCTGAGATAATTGATTATGTTGTTGAAAACACAAACAAGTACATAAATAACAAGAGATCATCTGTGACTTACTCAAGCGCTAGAGATTGCAAAACTGATTTTGCTTATGAAATAACTGCTCTTTTAGGAGCACTGTGTCTGATTGCTGTACAAAAATGAGGACGCACAAATGTATTATAACTGTGGGCATCAAATGGAACAGGAATGATTATTCTAAGGGCAGCATGTAGTTCCAAGCGCTTTCTGTTCTTACTCCGGTCACTCAGGTTTGATGATACTTCTACAAGAAAAGAACGACTAGCAACTGATAAATTTGCTACCATCCGCAATCTACACTCAGCATTTCTGAACAACTGCAGAAATAACTACAGTCTAGGGCAGTTCACAACCATAGACGAAATGTATGTCCCATTTCGCGGACGTTGTGGTTTTGTTCAGTACATGCCCAATAAGCCCGCTAAGTATGGATTGAAATTGTATGCATTGTGCGATAGCAAGACATTTTATACTTTTAATTTTGAAGTATACTGCGGCAGACAGAATCTTGGTCCATATGTTGCATCTAACCAGCCAATGGATATTGTGAAGAGATTGGTTGAGTCAATCAAGGGAACTCACAGGAATGTAACTACGGACAACTATTGCAGTAGTTACCCTGTAGACCAGCAGTTTTTAGAAAATGGGCTAACGTTCATTGGAACATTGAAAACGAACAAGATGGAAATTCCTCCGGAATTTTTGCCGAACAGATCGCGAGAAATTGGTAATTGCCTTTTCGGATTTCAAGATGACTTCTGTCTTGTTTCGTGCAAAAAAACGGAACAAGGCTGTGCTTTTCCTGTCATCAATGCATGAAACTGCTGAAATAGACACCGTAAATTTGGACTACAATCAGAAAAGGTGGAGTCGATACTGTGAATTATATGTGTACATCCTATTCTACACAAAGGACCACAAGAAAATGGCCCTTAGCATTGTTTTTTCGTTATCTGGATATTGCTGGGATAAATCCCAAGGTATTGTTCTTTGCAAACAATCCAGAGAAAAGATTCAGAAGAAGAACCTATCTAAAAAATCTTGGCCTTGGCTCTGATGGACTGCCATTTGAAAGGGCTCAGCTCTATACTCTACCAAGAGATATTCAGCAATTTCTGTCACCTCGTCTATTAATTCCCACCAATCACGATGAGACTGTAACAAGGTGTAGGAGGTGTCATCTTTGTGGTGGTAAAAAAAAATTAAAAAAAAACCACTACTGTCACTTGCAATAGCTGCAAAAGATTCGTTTGCAAGCAACATTGCCACAATGTTATCACACGTAATGATTGCAGAGCTTCTCCGGAGAAGGAAAGTGTGTGATTCTTGATACGTATTTGCTGTGGTTATAATTTATGTAGAATTTGTTATTAAAGTAGCGCTTACGAAATATCCTGGAAACTTAAGTCACATATACTGTTACAATTTTAATTTTTCCATATATGTATACAGATCATATTAAAATTTGCTGTTAAGAATGATGTTATACACAATAAATAATTAATTCCAGCCGAAAATTTTAGAAAAAATAGCTTTCTGTGTATTTAAATGTAGGCGGCACTAAGTGCCGCACGCGCCCGCTTACGTAACAATCTTAAGCGCGCCCGCCGCAGGGTTGAATTGAAGAAGGTAAATAGTATGTTGGATACAATACGCAAAGACGATAAAAACAAATTGAAAGTTGAGACAATGTGATTATATGTAATATAAAAGGGAAGAGAAAACAATATGTGAAACTAAAGTACAGGAAACGGTGTGTGAATATTTCACATTAAGTGATTCTATGTAAGCTTAAAGCCATCACACAATTTTAATCTGCCAGGAAGTTTCATATCAGCGCATACTCCGCTGCAGAGTGAAGTTTCATTCTGGAAACATCCCTTAGGCTGTGGCTAAGCCATGTCTGCACCATATCCTTTCTTCCAGGAGTGCTAGTCTTGCGTGTTTGCAGGAGAGCTTCTGTGAAGTTTGGAAAGTAGGAGGCGAGGTACTGGCAGAAGTAAAGTTGTGAGGCGGCATCGTGAGTCGTGTCGGGATAGCACAGTCGGTAGTGCGCTTGCCCGCGAAAGGCAAAGGTCCCAGGTTCGAGTCCCGGTTCCGGCACACAATTTTTATCTGCCAGGAAGTTTCATATCAGCGCACACTCCGCTGCAGAGTGAAGTTTCATTCTGTTAAGGATGATATGATTATGACTCTACAATTGTAATCATATTTACGCATCCAACACGTAATGTACTTTGATATTTCAGTTTAGCTTTGACAAACAAACTCATTTTTTAACTTTTACTCCTATAAACTACTATTTTAATAGCTCTCCAGAATTTTCATTACCTTTTTCCGTTAAAATATTGTCACCTGTGTTGCATTTTAAGTGTGTTCTAAGTTTATTTTCTTTGCCTGTACTGATTACGAAAGGAACACAGCGAACGCCCGAAACCTTTCCCGAAACTCACATTTTCGGTAGCCATCTTGCTGTCTGTATTTGATGATTGTCTTATAACTGAAGCGTTTTTATTGGAAAGCTACGCCTTACTGAAATGTATCAATAACACGTCCTTCTTAGGACACTGAATTATAATCTAATGTCTAAAATTGCCATTGATGGTACGAAATCACGGATTACTCTCGCAGCTGTTTGCCTTAGCGTAATGGGCGGCGAATTAGTTTGTAATGTACGAACATGTTAGACGGCGGTTCGAAACTTGCCGGGCGCGGAGGCTCAGCTTGCTCGGTCAGAGGGTTCGACGAACTCTGTAACGAAAAATCTGATGACCGACGAAACGATAAAAATAAAACAAAACAAATCAACGTCGGCAAAGGACCGATCAAACCGAAGAACCAATGAAAAGAGAGAAAAAGAAAGAGGGCTCAACGCCATCTGCAAAATTCTCCACGAACAACCCAGAACGAACAAGAACAAACGAACGCAAAGCATCGATTTATTTGAAGAAAATATGGACATAAATAAAAATAAAAAAAACCACTGGCAATTTTTTTCCATCGTGTTTTCTAAAAGGTTTTCTTTGCGTTTCGAGCTATCGATCATTTGCATCACAACCTACAGAACTGCCCACTCTTCGGCCGCGGTGGCCGAGGGGACTGAGGCGCTCCAGTCACGGTGTGCACGGCCACTACGGTCGGGGGTTCGAATCCCCCCTCGGGCATGGATATTTGCTCCGTCCTTAGTATTAGCTAGTTCGGAAGTAGTTTGTAAGTTTAGGGACGTATGACCCCGTAGTTAAGTCACATAAGCTATACAAACATTTGAACTGCCCACTACACTACGGCTAACAATTAGAAAACCGTCTCTTAACTCTCATACTATTGATGGCAGTTGGCAGATGTAACGGTTAATATAGCATTTTAGACAGTAGATTATAATTTATCCTACTTAGAAAGACGTGTCTTTGTTAATTTTTAAGTGCGCCATTGCTTTGATATGAAAACGAGTAAGTTATAACGAGAAAATAATAAAATACAGAAAGCAAGATGGCGTATGCCAGAGTAATTACTAGTAGTGGAATGTCACATGACATTTCAGAAGGCCTGGTGGAGGTTAAATTAAGTGACGGTGTCAAATCACCGTAATTTTTGCAAATACGAGGTGTGTTTTTTAAATAAGTACCATTTTGAAATAATAGAAAGCCGTGCTAGGATATCTCAAGAATTTTATTTTTGCATGAAAGCCTGTACCTTCGTCTATTTTTCTACATAATTTTCGTCAATATTGAGGCACTTGTCATAACGTTGTACCATTTTTTGAATACACTCCTCATAGAAGTCTACCCCCTGACTTGTTCACCACTGCATCACAACTGTTTTGACTTACTCATCGTCTTGAAGACGCTGACCTCCCAGAAACATGATGAATGTTATCCCGCAAGGAGGAAATCTGTAAATGCTTCCACCCACTTCCATCACTCATAATGTTTTCTCCGTAAACTGCACAGATCTCACGATGACTATTAATCAGTGTTAGGCCTTTAGCACTAAGAAATCGTATAACAGCCCGTACTTCACAGTCGGTGGGACTCACGATTATAGGACGCATCTTAAACAATCAGTACGGAACCTAAATAAGGAAGAATCAGACTGTAATAGCGTCCGAGCGTAGACGACAGATGTAGGTACACAGTGCGCATGCCGAGAAAGCCGACCGCAGCGCTGCGGCAGTAGTGTGGAAAAAAAAAAAAAAAGAGAGAAGTAGAAAGAAGAAACGCCTCAAATCCCTGAAACTATGCTAACAGAGCAAAGTTGTAGAGAACTTTTTCCTCTGAAAATTTTTTTAGTCAGTTTTCGTGTTGAAGAACGGTTACGCCGTTAATATCATTTAAATTTCGAGCTTTAAAAATGCGATTGCAAAGGCCGACTTTTAGATGATCAAAAGTAATCGCTGTATAGATCTGATAATTTCTTTAGCGTGAACAGCAGTGAGTTTACTTGTTCAACGCAAGTGCTCGGGTTAGTTGGGGGTGCCGTTAACAGTGTGTAGCATCGCACAGGGCGTTATCCAAACCACACAGACGCCGACATGCGAGTTCGCGTGAGTGGAGGCGGCTCGAGGGGCAGTTTTCAAAATATTCGAGATAATTAAGTCGTCGAGTCGCCATAAAATGGAAATAAAAGACAGCGGCCGGGTGTTCTCGCTGGGGCGCGCCGGCGCGAATATCGCTGGGAGTGACGTTTAGGGGCTGCTTTACGGCGGCTGGGCGCTTTTACGCGGCGGGCTGTTTTTGCCGGGCACTTCGGCGGTATTTCACTGTCCGCGCGCCCATTAGCCGGCCAATGGGCGCCGGCTTTCTCGACCCTCCCATTCACTCCGCGGGACGGCCAGCTTTCTTCCAGCCGCCGCGGCTGTGGCGCTCGATGACTCCTCGCCCGCTGGCTGCTGACTCCGGGCGCGGGCGTGTGAGAGTGCAGCCTGCCCGGGGATGCTTTCAGCCGCAGCGGGACGCAGCGAAGGAGTCAGGGAGTCCGCGAACGAACGGGTCCAAAGGGGGAATGGTTCACAAAACCGGACGTAATCATCGAGGAACTACTTAAAGGGAACGGTATTTCACCCAGGGGCGGCTCCTGCATACGTTTGCAGGTTTGCGCTACCCCCAGCAATAACAATATTCTTAAACTCCATTTACTGTTAGAGATTCTATGAAATGAGAGAAGTAGCACTCCATTTATCTATTTCGAAACGCCCGGGCTGTTACGCACCGACCGCTCCCGAGTGGACCGAACTTCGCCAACAGCGGCTGGGTTTGCAGCCGGCCTGCAAACGCCAACTACGGTGTCTCAGGGGGTGGGCGGGGTGCGGGGGCAACGCTTGGCCGCAGTGTTTCCGTATAGGCGCCTTGAGTGTATAAACACCCCGTCGGAGCCACCCTGTCAACCGCAGAAACACAGTCCCAACTCTCCCGAAGAGAAACTGGAGTCGTCGGCCCTTAAAAAAGCGGGATTTTCGCGCCTTCTTACCAGTTCATGTGTAGCTGCGAGCGAAGTAACTGTGTGTCCGTTGTTTAGCGTGTTTTATAGTTAATTTTGAGTCTCAAGGAACAGGTGAAGTAATGAATCAGGTAATTTCATTGCTTTCTGAACCCTTCAATTTACGCAGGTTTGATGAGAAATTATAAATCAAGAGGCTAGGTAGACCTATTCCAAGTTTGACAATTTCACAGACAGTTAAATCGAAATGTCGTCAATTCATTTTTTTTAATGCCTCGGGTAGATATTGCGTCTGCAGTCGAGTAATTGTTTCTGATCCATATACATCAATGATATCTTGACTTAATAGCATTTTTTTCCGAATGTGTTGAGCTGCCACAATGGAGAGGCCGAACTTAAAAAAGTGCACTACCATCTTTTCTGGTCACCAGCCGCCACTGATTTCACCACCTCTGTGTTCTTAGTAGTCTTAAGTAGCTCGCGAACGAACTAGTTCGGAAGAGCGCTCCCACTGGAGATTGATTTGATTTGATTTGATTCTTTCAGGGAAGCCAAAACTGTCTTGGTCTAACACACCACTGCCCGCACCGAAACTAAATTTATTGTGCGGTATCGCTCCCTGTACGTCTAGTAAAGCCAACCAATGCCCTTGAACAGTGCAAGGAGTCCCTTTACCAGTTCTTTATTAGACACAATTTCTTCGGGTCTTGTTGTCCCAAATGTTCTGTGCCTTTTACTCTCCAATGCAATGTATTCGAAGATCAGATGTGATGCAGTTTCATCACCGTCATCACAGATCCTACATTTAGGGTCCTCTTCTGTTATTCCCATTGTGTGTAGGTGTTTTTTTTTAAATTCCCATGGCCTGTCAGCAATCCAACCATGAGTCTAATCTCTCTCCTGTTCATACCCAGGATTGCAGAGCTGCTTTTAAAACAAGGCTTTGGCATCATTACCTTGTTGATGGACTTTGGTCCAATATTCTACGTGCTGTCTTCTGAGCCAGTTACGTAGCTCCAATTTAATCATTGCCTTGGTGATTGTCAGGACAGGTTCCGGTCCAATAAATGGAGCATCTGCCCCCATCCTGGCAAATCTGTCGGCATGTTCGTTGCCACTGATCCCCGAGTGGCCAGGGACCCACAATAGGTTTACTCTATTGCTTTCCCCTAGCTCCACCAGAACCCTGTGACATTCTGCAACAATTTTAGACCTTGTTGTAGGAGCTGCCAGTGATATCAGGGCTGCCTGGCTGTCTGAATAGATATAGATGTTACGATCTTTGTAGCACCTACGCAAATTCTCCTCCACACATGGAGAACTACGCGAACTAGTTCGCAGACCCCTTGCGTCTTATTTCGTCCGCTCCGATTTTCTCTGAAGTCCGTTCCGGTTGTTGAAGGATTAGCCGCTGATGTATCAACGTTGCCCGGGGTGCGCCCGATTGCGGTTTTTGTTTTTATCTTGCTGTCGCAATCTTCGGGGAGAAAGTCTCAGCGAGAAACAACATCATCAGGAAACTCACTAACTGATCCTGGGGTGCAAACCCAAAAGTCCTGAGAACCTCAGCCCTTGCGCTTAGTGTATCAGCTGCGGTATACGCCGCTCCAGTATGGAGTTCGTCAACACACGCGAGTAAAGTTGACATCGCGGTGAATGAAATGGCACGGATTGTGACTGGGTGCCTGAAACCGACACCAGTACACAAGATGTACTTAATTATGGGGATCGCACCGCCCAACATACGACGTAACATTGCTGCCGAAGCTAAAAAAACGAAGCAAGAAAAGGACATGCGTCACCCTCTATATGGACACCAGCCTGGTGACCGACGTCTTCGTTCGAGGAAGAGCTTCCTGTCACGTACCCGAGCAGTGGAAGGGTCGGCCGCAGAGAACCGTATTGCTAGGTGGGAAATGGATTTGAGAAGCCCCCATAAAGCATCAAAAGAAGAACTGGCACCTGGTGGAGGCCTGCCATACACAATCTGGAGACACCTGAACCGTATGAGTGTAGAAGTGCCAAAGTGCAAAACAAACATGCAGCGATGGGGCTTCCTAAATGATAATGGGAACACTCTGTGTCTTTGTTGTGCTGTACAGGATCCTCAACACCTGCTTATCTGTCCATATTTAGAAAAGCCCTGTACAATGGAAGACTTATGGGAGGGTAACGACAAAGCCATATCGGCTGCTAATTTCTGGAAGTTAGAAGTCTAGTTCCGGACACGGAAAGTAAGTAAGTTCGTCCGCTCCTTTTCCGAAGACTTACGGGTAACATTTACTTCTACATAGATACTCTGCAAATCACATTTAAGTGCCTCGCAGAGGGTTCATTAACCACTTTCTCTACCGTTCCATTCTCTAATAGCGCGCGGGAAAAAAGAACACCTAAATCGTTCCGTTTTCGATCTGATTTCTCTTAATTTATTGAGATGGTTATGTCTCCCTACGTAGGTGGGTGCTAGCAAAATATTTTCACATTCAGAAGTAAAAGTCGGTGATTGGAACTTCGCAAAAGGATAACGCCGCAATGAATAACGTCTTTCTTTTAATGATTTCCAACCCAATTCGTGCAACATTTCCGTGACGCTCCCCCCTCCCCCGGAACGTGATGAAACAAAACGAGCTGCCCTTTTCTGAACCTTCTCAATATCTTCCGTCAGTCCCACAATGCTCCAGGAGAGGACGCACAAGTGTAATGTAGGCATTCTCTTTGGTGGAGCTGATGCATCTTCGAAGCATTCTGCCAATGAAACGTAACCTTTGGTTCGCCTTCCCCACAATATTTTCTATGTGTTCTCTCCAGTCAAAGTTGTTCGTAATTGTAACTCTTAGGTATTTGGTAGAATTTACGACCTTAAGGTTTGACTGATTTATCGCGTAATTGAAGTTCAGCGGATTTATTTTAGTGGTCATGTGTATTACTTCGCACTTTTCTTTATTTAGTATCAACTGCTAGTTTTCGCACCATGTAGAAATTTCGTCTAAATCGCTTTGCAGTTGCTTTTGATCCCTCTGTTGACTTCACTAACCGATAAACGACAGCATCATCCGCGAGCAGTCTAGGGGAGCTATTCAGATTATCTCCTAAATCGTTTATAAACACGAGGAAGAGTAGGGGACCTATAACGCTTCCCTGTGGAACGCCAGATTTCACTTCTGTTGTACTCGATGACTTACCGTCAATTACAACGAACTGTGTCCTTTCTAATAGGAAATCGTGAATTCAATCGCACAATTGGGGAGATATTCCATAAGCACGCAATTTCATTAGAAGCCGCTTGTGGGGCACAGCGAGAACCTTAGTTGCAGATACCATCTTTTGCCTGAGATCCTGTAGTTAAAAACATTCGATACATAGGCTACTGTTGGTGAAACAAATAAGAAAGGCTTTTATTCTAACGTTTGCAAATTATCTATGCAAAGTCAGATTTAATCGAATAAGAGTTGGTCAGATGCAGTTTGAAAATTGAACGTGTGGAGATTACATCGAGTAATGAGATTGAATGAGAGCTAAGGAAGAGCTTACGGGCTGCAAATGCTTGCTACTTCTCACTTAATAGGTTACGCTCATGGCGTTTATTATCTAAAAATTTAAAGAGCAGAGTATACCAAAGTACTATTCTTCCAGTGGTGCTGTATGGATGTGAAACTTGGTCTCTCTCGTTGGAAAATGAAAAACCGTTTCTAGCATTTGAAAACAAAATTTCGAGGAAAATGTTTTGGAGCAAACAGGGATGACGTTAGCAGATAGTCGCGAAAACTGCATAACGAAGAGGTTCACGAACTCTTTTCAAGCCCTAACGTAGTTAGTGTTATTAAATCTCTTAGGCTGCGATGGGCGGGTAACTTAGCTCGAATGAGTGAAGGCAGGGCAGTGCGCAGAGTATTGGTCGGACACTTAGAGGGAAAATGTCCTGTGAGGAAGGTAAAGATGGCAGGACTATGTGAAGGCCGATTTGATGAGCCTAGGTACTGAAGGTGACTGGAAAGAAATTGCTCAAGCCAGGGAGAGATAGCGAAAACATGTTGCCGCGGTAATGGACTTTCAAGTCCGGTATGACTAGTAAGTAAATAAGGTTTATTGAAACAAACTGGTTCCTTATTTGAACAGGTCCGATAAATTATTAATAATAAATTGAATAAAATGGTTAAACAGTGTCGTGTCTGCGATAAGAAATTCGTTGCACTTTCGCCCAACTAAGTAATCATAACTTTAACACACACAGAAACTGCATATTTCACGCCAACAGTTGAAAATAGTTTAAGGTTTTTGTGTAAATACATAAACACACACCAGCTGCACTGGCCTATACTTGTTCCCGCCAAATTTAGAGTCCCGAGAAGCGACCGTTCGCTGCGTCAATAAAACACTTTAGGAGATCGAATTACTCATATCATACACGAAGTTCCTTCTTCCCCCAACAGTAGACATGAAGTTCTTTTTTGGCGCACACGCTTCGCTGAACTCCTTCTTTCAAACACACGCTCCCCAGCAGTTCTCTTCCTTGGCTGCTTCCTCAATATACTGTACTATGAATTATGTGTGTTAGACAGATCTTATTTCCTGATCATCAGTGAAATTTCTTTCTTGGGCATTGAAATTTTATGTACAATTTACAATATCAAATAGTCATTTCAAAATAAAACAATCGGAAATATTTTCTGAATATAATTTACTGTAGTTGGTTTGTATGCAGTTGGTAACTCTCATGCCCAAACTTGAGGAAAGATTCCTTAATTAACAGATGTAACAATCACGATTTTACACACAGGCATAAAGACGTAACATTCCACAAATCATTCAGTCATATTTTATACATACTGCAAGTTATCTCAATCAGTTGTGGCTGCTGCATATGAGCGCAAGAAAACCCGAACACACTTATTTTTATTTGTTACTTTTGTTTCAATAGCGTTTCACGCAATGTGTATGCGGTAATAGTAAATAAACTGCACTTAAACCTACTGAGCTGTGTTACATTTGAGACCGTCCAGACTCCGTGAAATGTGTCATCAGCGTCAGGAGCACATCCCTTGGTGTGCTCCTTTTAAGGCGTTTCTGCGCATTCGCGACAGGCATGACATCATTGCCTTAAGGGTCCAATAGACAGGGATGTGGTAAACAATGTGCACGCTTTATATCGTGCTGAACTGCAATATGGCAGCTCCGCTTCAAGCGCAGGGCATAACTGTAGCCTACTTTCCATCTGAAACACCTGGAGCTAAAAGCTTCGATGGACGGAGGATCTATAAAAACCCTTGTAGAAATTCTTTCAAATGAATGTCAGTCGACACTGATTGTAAAAGCTGTCACAATTTCTAAACTACTGAAAGCTGTCGGGCAGCCTGATCGACAAAGGCACGTGGTATTTCAAACGTGATGTTCGCCTGTTAGAGTTCTGGTATGCATAAATAATTTTTCCTGTCAGGCTCCTGTTTGAAGCAGATTCTGGGACCAGCAGTGCCATTCATATTCTTATTTGTCACCAATAATTACCTAATTGTTTTCAGAACATGGCGTGATTTTGGAGGGTGTGGTGAGGCAGGAACCCAAGACTACATCTTAAATATTTATTTATATTTCATCATTTGCTAAATATATTTACTCTTTATATCGGAACATAATTCGATTACCTACGGTGAGGTTAGGCGGTAATCTATTAGTAAATGCTGTGAGTGAAATGAGCTGCGAAGACATTTTTAATTGTTCTTGTCGCAAATAGTTCAGTGTTTTAGAGGAGGAATCGAGGGTAGGCTTTGCCCATGCGCAAAATGAAGTACATTCACCACTGAGTTAGCGCGGAAGGATCATATTGCAGAAGAATGCATAAATATTAAACAAACATTTACAGACATAACATATTTCTAAGGGGGCCACACCCTTCCTATCTAACCAATGTTAATTTAGGTAGGTACTTGACCCATTTCTGAAAAACTATTTGATGCAGGACCTTAAAATTTCTACAGGTGGAGCAGATGGGGGCATACATTTGTAATGGAGTAACAACAGAGCGGGATCGGTGAAGAAAGAATGGACAGTAGGATGAGGGGATTCAGTTTATGGTAGAGGAAAGTGAGGGTTCAATGAAGCGGACTAGGCAGGGGAAGGGATGAGGTCATAGAGGAGCCACTTGGGGGTGTCGGTAAGAAGGGATACGAAAGGCAAGGTGGAGAATGTGGCGTTTCAGGATCTCTGGGAACACGTCGAGGTCGAAGCAGGATGCGAGACGCAGACGATAGAGCGGACGAGGGATCTGTGGGTATAGCGGATAGTGAAAGGGTTCTGGTCCCATGTCTGGCCAAGAGTAGACGGAAGCTTGCTTTTTCTTGGATGGCGCATATGTGCTGGGGTCCAGGAGAGGGTGCGATATATGGTGAGGCCCAGGCACTTTAGGGTGGGTGTGAGGTAAAAATCACAGGGGTGGAAGGAAGTGGTGGTGCGACCTCAATGATCACCTGGAATTTGGTAGGATTTGTAGATAGGAACCACTGGCTGCACCAAGTGGTGAAAAGGTCAAGATGTTGTTGTAAGAAGGTTGTAACAGGCGAGGGTAGGAACTAAGGCAAGGAAAGTGGTGTAGCATATTGGAAGAGGTATATTGGGGGGCGGTACACGGGACATAAAGTAATGGAGAAAGGGCGGTACCTTGTGACACCAGCTCACGGATATAAGGCACAGGAAGGGGACAAGGAAGGAGCCTCCACGAGGCCGATAGCACCACATTAATTGCAGTTACCAAATACTATCGGCGGCGTCCCCTGGTAACGTCTACTAGTAGACGGCCAATCCTTCCAATACCGGACTAAAGATGACGCTCAGTAACATAAAGCCACAATGGTTCTTCTCAGAACCAACACTGACAGTAGCGAGCATAAACATCGAGAGTATCACCACAGCTAAAGAATAAATCTTATCAGAATTCTGTAAGACCTCGAAGCGCGATGTATTGTGCATTCAAGAGACTCACAGAGACCTAACTGCCAGAAGACCGAACATTTCAGGTATGAAATTAACAGCAGAAATACCACACAACAAGCATAGGAGCGCTGTGGTCTCCTCTGTGGGAACAACTAACCTAAATGGTATAGAAATTATTACCATCGAAATTGGAAAATGCACCATAACCTCGGTATATAAACCCCCAAACCAACCGTTTACCTTTTCGCCTCCACCTAACTTCCAGTCACAACCCAACCAGCTCATTCTGGGAGATTTCAACAGTCACAGCTTACTATGGGGTTATGCAGAATCGGATGCAAATGGTCATGCCGTAGAGACCTGGGCAGAAACGAGTGGTCTTGCACTAATTCATGACCCAAAACTCCCATCATCCTTCCAAAGTAATGTCTGGAAAAAGGGATACAACCCGGATATATGTTTCTCAAATATCGATCTTGAGGACCGATGTACCAAAGTGGTATATGGCCCCATACCAAAGACACAGCATAGACCAGTTGGTATTAACATCGATCCAGCAGTCAGACCACAGACCATCCCATTCAGGAGGAGATTTAACTTTAAGAAGACAAATTGGGAAAGCTATGCATCTATGATAGATTCTGAGATACAACATGTTGAACCAAGACCAGAAAATTATGAACAACTTACTGAAATAATAAAGAATACGTCTAGGAAAGTTATTCCCAGGGGGTGCAGACAACAGTACGTCGCTGGAATGTCCAGTGAATCCAAAGAACTTCTCAAAAAATACGAAACACTCTATACCGCTGATCCTTTCAGCGAAGAAACAGTTGACTGTGGAACAGCCCTACTCCAAAAATTAAGCCAAGGAAGGAAGGAGAAATGGACCGAAACATTGGGAAAAATGGACATGACACACAGTAGCAAAATAGCGTGGAACTTGATTAAGAAACTGAGCGGCGACCCTAAGGAACAAATATTACCATGCAAGGTTACAGCAAACCAAGTAGCCACGCAAATACTGCTGAACGGGAAAATCAAGAAACAACAAAAGTACCCAAAAATTACCAGAAATATCAATCGGGAGACCAACCACTTGGGGACATCTTTCACTATGAAAGAACTTCAAGATGGCATGAACATGTTAAAAAACGGTAAAGCTGCTGGTGTGGATGACATATGCACTGAACAAATCAAGAATTTAGGGCAAAGGGCCAAGAGTTGGATTTTACAATTGTTCAATACGTGCTGCAAAACTTGCAAAATCCCAAAACCCTGGACAAAATCTAAAGTAATAGCGTTACTCAAACCAGGGAAGGATCCAGAGAATCCTAGTAGCTACCGACCCATCTCCTTGCTCTGTAACTTTTTTAAACTGTATGAGAGACTTATCCAGTCCAGAATAGGAAAATATGTTGACAAACACCTCATTCCACAACAAGGAGGATTTAGACCTGGCAAGTCCTGTACCGGCCAAGTCCTTGCCTGACAGAACATATTGAAGAAGGGTATGAAGGGAAGCTCATAACGGGGGCAGCCTTCGTAGATCTGACAGCAGCCTACGATACCATCAGGCACAATATATTACTCCATAAAATCTATGAGACACTCGGTGATTACCTTCTGGTTAGGGTCGTACATTCATTGTTACATAACAGAAGGTTCTTCGTATTGTTGGACGGCAAAATGAGTAGATGGAGGGACCAAAAGAACGGCCTCCCTCAGGGAAGCGTCTTAGCTCCAATCCTCTTCAACATATACACAAATGACCAACCTACACCGGCCCACACTAAGCAGTTCATCTACGCCGATGACCTTGCAATATGCGTTCAAGGAAAAAGATTTGAAGAAGTAGAGGAAAAACTTGAAAATGCCTTAAAATCAATGACTGCGTACTATAATCAAAATTCCTTAAGACCCAAGTCTGCGCTTTCCACCTTCGCACGAAAGAAGCCAAACGGAAACTCCAAATTACGTTGAACGGGAACACCTTAGAACACACAGACCACCCTAAATATCTTGGCGTGATTCTGGATCGGTCCCTAACTTATAAACAGCACTGCATCAAAACGAGACAGAAAATAACGACGAGAAATAATATACTTAGGAAGCTAACGGGTAGCAAATGGGGTGCACGTCCTGGTGTGCTACGAACAACGGCACAGGCGCTCTGTTTCTCAACGGCTGAGTACGTGTGCCCTGTATGGAATAGATGCGCTCACACGAAACAAGTAGATGTGGCCCTCAATGAGAACTGCAGGATAGTGACAGGATGCATGAAACCAACGCCGGTCAGACTCTTGTACAAGGCAGCTGGCTTTGCAGATCCCACAGCTCGCAGAAACGCTTTAGGACATGTAGAGAAAATAAAACAACTCGTAGATGAGCGGCATGCCCTCTACAGAGCTCGACCACCAGAGACACGACTGAAGTCTAGGAGAAGTTTCCTTGTAACTGTCAAGGACGAACCGCCTGAAAATTTCCCTCTCCCCCAAGTTCAGTGGACCGGTCAAAACCGAAATTTTAAAACCTGGAGAACCTTGAATAGGCTCAGAACGGGGGTCGCCCCAGTAAAAGTAAATATGCTTAAGTGGTGTATAATCGACCAAACCGATGTAAACTGTGACTGTGGAGAAAGTCAAAATATGGAACACCTTCTTACATGTGAAAAGTGTCCACACTGGTGTACCCTCGAAGATTTGTGGCTCGCGAATACTAATGGAATAGACGTAGCCCAGTACTGGGCTGATATCCTTTAAATATTCCGGACACGATAAAGTAAGGCACAGGAATTGGTTTTGTGGACGCTAAAATAGGTAGGGTGGTTGGAGAGGAAGGAGGCAATGACCCAGTCGACGTTGATAGGAAGAGCATAGATTTGGAGTTTGAAGAGCAAGGTGGAATGCCAGACTCGATCATAGTTCTAGGGATACAAAGATTACATCATTGAGGTGGAGGGAGAGGGGTAAGGCTGGTCGTGGACGGAGCAGAAAGATGGAAGCCACATTTGGTGTGAGGGAGAAGATGGTGAATTCTGAGGTGGTGATGGCTGTGACATGATAGGATGGATTCAAAAACCTTGCTGAACACCAGGCTGAGACAATTGAACAGGAATTGGAGGAGGATTTGAAGGGGGGTTTGTTAGATTTGAGAAAGGGAAGGACACAGGAAATTTTCCACAGGTGTGGGTAGAAAATGGTGTAAAGAATGGTGATGGTTGCTCGGATCGTGAGGAAAGGGCCTTCATGAAGGCGATAGGTGATATGGTCGACGGTGGGTGCTGTGTTGCGTTTCGTGCAGAGTGTCAGCTGTAGATCGTATGTGGTGTTGGGTGTGTTGATGTCTGAGTGAGGTATCTGTGTCAGGTATTGGAAGTTAGGAGTTAAGGTTGGCAGGGTGATGTCCGTTTCCTCATGAACCTCTGTGAATAGGGAATAATTGAAGGGGTTGTCTAGGATAGTGAAGATATCAGACAGGAAGGAGGCAAAATGGTCAGCCTCACTAGCATTAGTTGGTAGGTGTTGGTCATGGTGTGGGAGGGGATGGGTGGTGCTGAGTTTGGAGGCAGTAAGGCAGTGGAAGGCTTACTAATACTGGGAGGAGCCTTTGGGGATGTGGCCATTAAGTTCTGCCATTCTTTGGCAGTTCAAACTCGGCACATGTGTTGCTGTAGTTGATGGGGCGTGTAGATGTGTATCACGGTCACGGGTATGGAGAAAGGAATGGTAGAGACGCTGAGACAGTGAGGGTGTATGGCTTTGGAGGGGAAGGGGGTGGTTTTTGACCTGATGGGTGAGGCATCCCAGTCTACTTGGTAATAATCAAGGACATGAAAGGGAGGCAGGGGCAGGCAGGGATTGTTGGGACGATGGACGTTTGTGGTAAAGGTTAGGAGAACAGGTTTGTGGTCACTGCCAATAGGGTCAAGAATTTGAGGTAATGCTGAAAGGGCGGGTATGGCGGGGGTGTGGTATGACGAAGCCACTGTTGGTGTGATGGAAGTAATGCCACTGGCGCAGTTCAATGGGAGTGTGGGAATGAATATTGAGGTCGGCAGCGATCACATAGGTCGAAAATGGGGAGTCAATATGGGTCAGGAAGTCTTAGGCAAGAGGGATGCGGGAGCGGATGTACATGGTGGCACAACTAATGGTAAGGGAAGGAACGAGGCATGGATAAGGTCATAAGGGATATTATGAAGAGGATGTGGTTGAAGCGCCTTGTGGCAGAGGTGGCCAAGAGCCACACTGCCTCCAGTAGGGGTTTGGGGAGAGTTGGTTGAGGAGATAGAGGTCCGTGGTAATACGGCGGTGGGGATGATGAAACGTTTCCTTCAGGAGAAAGGCATACACATGGCGTCAGGAAAGGATGTTCATAAGAAGGAGTTTATTGTTTGGAAGGGAGCGGAGATTGGCGTAAAGAAGGAGAACTCGTTGTTGCGCTATTAAATAAAAGATCAAGGGGAGGGAATGGGAAGGATAGGAACTAAACTAGGATCTACTGGCTGTCAGTGCAGGAAACGTAGAAGTGAATGTGGTTCAGGAATGTCGTGGCTTCAAAATCAAGGTTGAAAAGTGAATGGGCAGCGAGGGAGACTTAGTGAAATGTGTCGGAGCATTGAAACAGTTGTACATTTTGAAGGACAATGGTGAGGAAGATATCCTCCGCAGAGGGGGGTTGGCAGAGGCAGTGGTTGGTGGGGATGGCAGAATTGATGGAATGGATGGGAATAGTTCTGCTACAGGTGTTGCAGGAGGGAGAGCGGCAAGTTTGGGACAGGAGGTTTGGAAGTGGGGACCTTGGCAGTGAGGACATATGGGAGGGAGGCAGCAACTTTCTGAAATGTGATCATTATAAGTTAAGCAACGAGGTTGCATTGGGGGGGGGGAGGGGCACAGGATGGAGGCGGTTATAAATAAGGGCCCCATTGTGGAGGACGTGGTTTACGGTAGGCGTGTCTTCACTGAAGACGCACAGGAGGTAGGTGGGACCCGTCACATTATTAAAGCAACAGGAAGAGTGGATGTTGAGGCTGAGATCCCACTGCAGGTCTTAGAGCATCTGGACCTTTGTGATCCCCGGGTTTTGTTTGGTGATTACGACAGTGATGGTATGGTGGCAGCGGTGGGGGAAGGGATTTGGCGGCGGGGTGTGGGAGCGGAAGAGTTGCGAGGGAGGCATAAGGACCAAACTGAATGCAAGGGATCTTGTGGAGGAGGAGGGAGTGGAGGTCAGGGTCCTTGGATTTAAGGAAGACCGACCAGCTTCTCGGGTGGTGAGGGTGAGGATTGAGGGGAACAGAGGGGAGCCGAGTGTAGTGGGGGCTGTAGAGGTTGCTGTGAAGGTGTTGGTCGATGAAACAGAGGTCGATGAAAGAGACATACCTGGACAGAGGGATTACATGCACACAAAAGAAGATAACACAAAAAAATTAACTGCTGGGTCATCAATCCCTAAATTCTCAAACTACTTATGAATTTGTGCCTGAGGGAGGATTCGAACCTCCAACGCGGGAGAGCGCTGATGTCGGTGGTCACGCTGAAGACGGGGCGACGGCAGCGGCGGAGGACGCAACGGCTGCGGCGTTGGCCAGAGCAGGTGACAGGTCCGACCATGGGAAACGGGAGAACCACATACAACTGAACGGCCGCGGCGGCGACGATGGAGGCCGGGAACTAGCCAAGAAGAGGCGACAGCCAGCAGCATCAGCAGAAGGGCCGACAGCAACTGACTGGCTGACTTCACGGGCAGCGAGTAGCCGATTGGGTCAACTGTGGAGGCGGCGATAGGCCTGGCAGAACTTGACAGGGCCAGTAGCAGCGGTGCCTACCGATGCCAGCAGCATGGCTGACACAGCGCGAAAGGTATCGTCATGGTGGGTGGGTTGCAGATACACGGTAAGGTATTGCAAATGACCGACTACACGGGCAGCGAGGAGCTGGTCGTGTCTACTGTGGAGGCGGCGATGGGGCTGGCAGAGCTGGACCGGGCCAGGCCAGCAACTCTTCTACCAGTAGCAGCGGGGTGTGGCAATGTCTGCAGTATGGCTGACACAGTGCGAAAGGTATCGTCATGGAGGGTGGGTTGCAAATACACGGTAAGATATTGAAATGACCGACTTCACAGGCGGCGATGAGCCGGTCGGTTCGATTGTGGAGGCGGCGATGGGGCTGGCAGAGCCGGACCAGACCAGGCCAGCAACACTTCAACCAGTAGCAGCGGGGCCTGGTCATGGCAGCAGCATGGCTGACACAGCGCCGAAGGTATTGTCATGGTGGGTGGGTTGCAAATACAAGGTAAGGTATTGCAAATGACCGACTTCACAGACGGCGAAGAGCCGGTCGGGTCGATTGTGGAGGCGGCGATGGGCCTGGCTACCAGTAGCAACGGGGCCTGGCGATGTCAGCAGCAGGGCTGGAGACAACGTGAAAGGTATGCAAACGGTTTGTTCACTTGATATTAAAGGATAGGCGTGGCTGATCCACCATCGATCATTTAATTAATTTATCCTCTAGTTTCCAAGTAATAAAACCTATCCAAATTTGTGTATAGGGGGGTTAACTAATTTGATTGATTTGAGTAAAGAAATTTGTTTTGACTCGTTTTATTCTCTGAAGTAAATGAATGTCAGAATTGAAAACAAGATACACATACAATTGAGCACAGAACAAATTATACGAATTTGCAAAACAATATAAACATTCCTACAGCAAATGACTGATAAGTCGAATAAAATTGTATTTGATTCTAAACACTTACAAGACGACCCACATTTAACTGGAAACCGTGGGGTAATCGACAGGAATATTTCGAGATTACTGTGAATTTAACTAACGTTTCCGACAGTCCGAAACTTGAAAACATTAGCAAATCCATGCGATACTGTACCAAAACTATGCTGGCTAGCGATGTTGAAAGCACGATGGGTGGAAGGCGGCTGTATGCGTCGATAGCTGCAAGTCGCGGACCTGAAGATAATTCAGCTTCGTATTCCAGAAGATACTTAACTAATGTCAGCCAACTTCGACCCCGGCGGGTCTCGGTGCCATCTCCGGCTACGTCGTGCCACTACAGACAATTTACATGTCAAACACGAATGTACTGTTGGCAGAGGTGACACCAGAACTATGACAATCGCAATTAGAGCGTCGGTGCGTCTACTATCAGGCAGGCTGACCTTGCTCTCGGCTTGCCAATAGCGCTATTAGCACAAGCTTTGGAGCAACTCCAAGGGTTGTACCATAAACTCTAAGTATAGCTGCTCGACTATAAATATAAACTGAAAGCAGAAGAGAAGCGTCTGCTCTCCTCGTCTGCTCAAACACCATTATCCTTCTCTATCCTTCTAAAATCTCCGTCTCCTTCCTGCAAAGCCTCCGGCTTCCGCCTTTCTCTATTGAAACGCCAATCCACAGCTAGGAGCCAAAGTACAGCCAGTCACGGCTTGCGTTCGGAAGTCAAACAGCCGAACCCCCTTACTGTAAAACAGCAGCCAATGGCCAGCTGTCCCGCATTTCCACCGGTCGGGCCTCGCCCTTCTGTCCAGTGTTCTCACGGGAGTGGCGGATGGCCTTCAGGCACCTTCGTAAACACGGCCAGCAAGTTGTTCACAGCAAATGGCCAAAACTCCCTCGCTATTGTATAATTGCGGCGCCCGCCAGCTTGGCGCCAGAGATGTACAATGTTCTAGCGGTGCCAACCTGACGTCCACCGTCTCGGCGCCAGACGTTTTAGCCCTTCCTGCGCAAAGCACCGTACACCGCCCATGGAGACGTAATGTATTGCTCCAGACGCTTTCGCCTAAACGCGCCAGCGTCGGTGGCGCCAGCCAGATACTTGGAAGGCTCACGTCTCAGTCCTACCTGCTGTGGCCTTTGGCTGTAAGGCGTCTTTCGGAAACCACTGACCGAAAGCTCTCAATGCGTGTCCCCCCCCCCCCCCCTGCTACAGGCCACACAAACCAAGTAACAGAATATTTCTGTTTCGCTACAAGTTATTAAATCGATAACTTACGAATGATATATTAAAATTAACAAGGTTATGTTGTCTTTTTACTGTTGGAAAGCAACATGGAAGTACTAAAAACTCTCATTCGTTCTGGGCATGGTGACGTCAGCGAACCGACAGCAGGGCAGTAATGCGGCGAGAACAGCCTGTAAGGAGACAACCAAAATTACCACTCTTCTAGTAATGCTATGCCTGCTTCCAGGCAGTAGATAGATGCTGTCTGAGAGTACCGTGTTTATATGAGAATCCTGTATGACCGAGTAAACGAGCACGAAACGCGTGATGGTCATAATCTAAGTGGATAGACCTATCGCACGAATAATATTAGCCGAATACACGAAGCTTTACGGTGTCTACAGTTTGCTCAAGTCTGTCATGAGCAAGCTTAGACGCCTCGACCGGTTCTGGACCAATGTATGACTCGAGTTAGGCGCATCCTTCGCGTAAATTACTGCAACCAGCACAGGCGTCACATTGTTAGCGTGTTTGCCTGGAATCATGCAACTATGGGAAAAATGTGTAACTTATGCATTCAAGAACGTAAAACTCGTCAGCTACAGTATATTTCAGTTGATGGAAACCTGGCGCTGAGGTATGGAGATTTCTCCTTTGTAAGCGCCTCATATTGCAATGTAACATTGAAACTTAGTGCAATCACCAGTTTCAGGTACCACCGGTCGCCACTGTCTTTAAGTTCTCCGTGATTTTCCTAAATCACTTCAGGCAAATGGCAGGATGGTTCCTTTCAAAGAGTATGGCCGATTTCCTTACTGATCCTTACAAAAAGAAAAAAATATATATTTATTGGTTTAATAATAACATTCAGTTTTCGTATCTTAGTGTGGACTTGTAAATCTTCTAGAAGCCAAGTAGCTGGCTGGCAGTAGGGAAAGTAGCATGATGTAATGAATGGAAGGGGTTCCCACAGATGGCCCAGATCATGTATGGACCGTGACAACGCGCGGCAATGTAGCATAGACGTGATTTGATTGCCTGCCGTCGCCCCTACTTGTGCTACCATTCTTACATTCCATTTGGTAATATTTAAGAAAGTAAACATTAGATGACAGCCTAATTTCAATGTAACACTTTTCTGTTAATAAGCCTTCATTTGAGCTCATATGGTACTTTGTTCATTGTAATTTATGTAAACAAAATACTAGCGACGAATCTAGAAAGTTCGTTTGGCACCAAAATAAAAATAAATAAATAAATAAATAAATAAAAAATAAGACAGATGGTTCATCTAGCAGCCACGCCTGGCCAAGCACAGTCCAGTGCCGACCTTCGAACTGTTAACATGTAGCACCTTGTCTCATTACGAAACATTACAAAACTTGAAAATTTATTACCGTGGCACTATTATTTATTGTGAAGTGACTCTCGTTCAATGTACCGCTTAGATCCGTGGATTTCTCTGAGCGTGTGTAGAGATTGAAAAAATAAATTAAAAATCAACTGGCATCCCGTGTTTCAGGACGAAAATCGTAGTTAGAGGTCTTAAACCATTTTCACATCATTTTTTTCAGACTTCAAGAATCTGCGACCTGTGTGCTGAAACTTCGAGATCCAAGATCAGTAAGAAATAAAAGAACTTTGAAACTTCCTGGCAGATTGGAATTGCCGGAAGCGAGACGCGAACCTGGGATTTTTGCCTTTCGTGGGCAAGCGCACTACCACAGAGCTATCCCGACACGACTCACAGTCCGCCCTCACAGCTTCAATCTGCCAGTACCTCGTCTCCTACTTTCCAGTCTTCACAGATGTTCTCCTGCGAAACTTGTAAGACTAGCACTCCTGGAAGAAAGGATATGGAGGAGACATGACTTAGCCACAGCCTAAGGGATGTTTCCAGAATGAAACTGGCATTTTGCGGCGGAGTGTACGCTGATGTGAAACTTCCTGGCAGACTAAAATTGTGTTCCGGAACCGGGACTCGAACCTGGGAACTTTGCGTTTCGCGGGCAAGCGCTCTAAAAGAACTTCGTTTCACCAGTCTGAAGAATTGGTGAAACCTACGGACCCTCATGCAATATGCGTTACCTAGAGCAAATAGGACCATAAGTGCATGCATACCCAGCAGTGAGAGTAAAGCAGGGGAAATATGTGCTGAGAGACTGTAAGGAACTTTCCAACTAGACACTGTTAACATCATACATAAAGACTTGCACTCGACCATTGACTATTTTATTTCATTAGAAGACACTTTTAAGTTAAATTTCTACCAGGCATGTAGTAGGGGAGACCGGGGCACGTTGGCCATAGGGTCAGGATGGCCCAGTCCAATTAGTTCATACAGTAGACGGTAGATCGTCTTAGGAATAAATCAGGAAGTAGGTAGCACTGTCCCTCCCCTTATACAGGGCCAATATCACAGGCGGTGAAGTTTTGGACAACCAGAAGTCCTTAATTGTTTTTGTGCGCGTTTCAGTAAAATTCTACTAGTCTGTTAATGTGTGTTATTTAACTTTTACTTGTTTTAGACGCAACGGGGTGAGTAGTTTAGTAAAAGGTGGTGCCTTAAGGATTATTTCTATACTGACGTAATTGCTTCAGTGAATTTTCTAAAGAACAGAATTTATTGTAAAGAAGACGATGGGGCAGGTTGGCCCAGAAAGGATGGGGCAGGTTGGCCCAGAAAGGACGGGGCAGGTTGACCCAGAGAGAACGGGGCACGATAGTCAGCCGAGACATCCTGTCACGTCCTATAGGAGCTGTACTTTTTGAAACTCGATGAAAGGTTTGTTTCTTTTAATGATAACAACGTTTATAATTCTTCGAGTTTATTAAATTATCAACATAATAGTCTAAGTTAAACATATTTTGATACGTTTCAGAGGTCAAAAGATCGTCATATTCACGAGATATAAAGCGTTGAATAAACACCAACCAGTAAATTTTATTTTAATAATGATGTGAGAAGTCAGAATCTCGTTCATTTTCCTGTTTTAAAACATGAGTTACGACTCTGGTTTGAACCTTTGTTTTATTTGTAGTATCATAAAAATGATCCGAAATTATAAAAGATTGAAAGGGGAATGATTTCTGAAAGTACAACGCTAAGAGCAGTTTTGAAAATAAAATAAAAGGAAAGATCTGTGAGGACAGCGAAGTCTTTGGGATTCCAAAACAATAGTACTGGTGGTACTGTGCTAAGTACAGACAGGTTTCATGTCAGTCTGCACAGGTAATTGAATCTCAGGAAACAGAATTTGAATTTCAACCCTTTCCAGTGGACCAACGCTTTGGAAAGAAATACTGAAGAAAAATTTTCAAAAGGGAAAGATGGTGATAATGATGACGATGAGGAAGTGTCACAGTGCCTTTTTGAGACAGTCAACTGGAGAACAAGGAATTCAGTTCACGAACTGTAAGTGTTGGGCTCATCAGAGACGCGTGGAAAATGAAATCCGTGGACTATTTTATGAGTGTTAAAACTGTGCTTATCCTTTGGAGCTGGACATTGATTAAAATTGGCTGGTTTGTAATAAGACACTATAAATCGTAATAAGTTTAACATGTCCTGTTCTCATAGTCCTAGATGTTAAGCAGTTAGCTCAATATGCAACTTGGTATTGTGTACATTGAAGTATATTTCTTGATAACTGTTAGTTTTATTTTGATTTCCCCGAGGTAGGGCCAGATTGGCCCACTTGACTTGACATACGTATTTTTTCTAATAATAATAATAATAACTGCTATCCAGATTCATTAAAGATCTATCTAATATCTAACAATAATTTCATAAATTTAAATATCTATAAATGTGAGTGTCTATTCGTTGTACGTTTATCCCGTCTGAACCATAAGACATAAAGAGCTAAAAATTTGTTCAGTTACTAATGTCTACTCGGGTAAGGCTTTAGGAATGGTTTTATGGAGATCGGATAGCTATTTATGTACATATATTAATGTGAGTGTGTGTTTGGTGTACGCTTATCACGTCCAAATAACAAGACAAAGAGACTTAAATATTTATACAGTTACACCTGAAGAAGGTTTTAAATATGGTTTTATAGCGATCTGATAGATATTTAGTAATATGAAGAATATAACGCGAAATGCGGAACAATAATTGCTCTTTGAAAATTAAGCCGGCCGCGATGGGCAAGGGGACTGACGCGCTCCAGTTACGGTCTGCACGGTCACTACGGTCGGGGGTTCGAATCTCCCCACGGGCATGGATATTTGTGCCGTCTTTAGTATTAGTTAGTTCATAAGTAGTTTGTAAGTTTAGGGACTGATGACCCCGTAGTTAAGTCCCATAAGCTATACAAACATTTAAACATTTTTAAATGTATATTTACTCTTTGAAAATGGTTTGATACGTACATACTACTGTTTGTAAACAGTACAATGTAAGCAATCAACGACGCGTCCAAACAGCTCTGGAGCCCGCACCAGCGTTCCTGATTCAAATTTCGCTCGCTAGAGGCCACCCCTCAACTATCGGCTTGGACGCCTCGTTTGTTGCAATCATTTTACATTTTACAACCTAAGAATCTTTGTACCTTGTTTAAATCAATACATTCAACTTTAATGTAAACTAAATTGAACACAATTGGCCTTAAGCTAAATTATTATACTTCCTGTATTAAAAACATTTTAAATTGACGACACGCTCACGTTTCACATAGCCTCATTGGCCGCTACATTTCCGTTTTTTATCCTAACTGACAATTGTAATTTTTTACTATTGACCTTTACATTTTATCAACTGATGTTTTTAATTTTAAGTATGCAATGATGTAATGTTTATATCAGAACACATCAGATCATGCCGATTATAATGTTCTGGAATGTTAAAAAGTGACACGCCCATTTTTCTTATTTCTCCATTGGGCGCCAAAAGTTTTAAATTCTCTGAGTTCTATTGTTTTAATTACTTGACGTTGCTTTCGCTATGGCATAACGTAAGTTTCTTTCTGCTTCTGTACAGTACCTTTTTACATATGTATCATTCTATCTTGTACCATGTAATTTTTATAAACTTATTGCTACACATTATATGCAGGTCTGTCACACTTGAAAATGGCCTAACATAGAGGCCGAAACCCGTAGTGTGGGCTTAAATAAAGCATAACTAATTGCAACTGGAGCTGGACTTTCATTAAATTTGAACCACAGTTGCGGCAACAGCGACCATCAAGTGATGGAGAAACTAATAATTGGACTGCCGAGCCAGGCAAGAAAAGCTGTCTTCACCTACAAGAAACTGCAGATAAGACTATCTTCTATTATTGCTAATTTAAAATTTAACAAGACTTGTTTACGACTTAATATTATCCCAAATTATGTAAATGTTAGGATTAACTCAGGCTCTAATGCAGCTCGCTTTACAAAACGTCAATGTGAAAAACTGTGGATAAAAAACGAAATCCGGGACTTTCATAAGAAAAAGAAGCTTTTGAATTTAAACTTGTACAACACTCACTTAATGCTATCAAAATTTTTATCTTCTTTGTAATTTGATCAGGTGCACGAATACATAAGAGTGGGAGTGCTTAGACAACGAAGAGAGCTGGAGGCTAGGCATAAAAAGAAACTAGACAGACTTTTCGCATCCCAAAATCAGGCCGTAATTGCCAAGAAGAATAGCGAAAATAGCTTTGAATTCTACGATAGGGTAATTAACAACACCACAATTGAATTCTCTAGGAATGAACAGGCACTTTTAAATAAAGGTTTAAAGTTCATTCCTGAACCCGTTATGGGAAAGAAACAAATAAAAGATTTATTGGCTCATGCCAAACTGGCAATAGATACTATTAAGGTTAATAAAACTGAACAAGCAAGATTAGCCGTAGGAGTCAACAAAATTCTAAGTGAGGCTGCGTACCGACCTACAAAACGCTTTTTCGAACTTTCTATATGTCGTGGCATCAATCAGAAACTAAAAGATCACAACGCCTTAATAACCAAGGCAGATAAGGCATATACCTTGGTTATCACATACACACGCGATTACGTGGAAAAAGCAGAAAAGTTCTTTTCGGAAAATAATATTACAGAAATAAATTACAACCCAACAAACAAGCTTCAGGCAGAGATCAGGAAAGCTATAGATAGGAACTGTTTTATATTCAGGGACAAAAAAGAAAAAGACAGCTTAAAAATAATGCATCCTCGAACTCCTTCTTTACGCTTACAAATCAAAACTCACAAGAATAATGCGCCTAGGCCAATTGTTAACGTTATCGACAAACCTAGTTATTTAATGCAGAAAAAACTAAATAAACTACTGAGAGAGCATTACAACTTTGAAAATAATTACTCTGTAAAAACCAGTTACGAACTTGTGGAAACAGTTAGACACATCTCAATCCCGGCTAACGCTAGGCTCGCCTCGCTCGACATAGCAAACATGTATACTAAAATACCTATAAACAAAACAATAACAGTAATTAAAAATAATTTGCTGATGCACAAGAAACTTCCTCCCGGGGAAATCATTGAAATGATCGAGCTGCTGGAAATATCACTAAAATACAACTACTTTCTCTTTCACGACAAAATCTACACACAGAAAGACGGACTAGCAATGGGATCTCCCTTGGCAGGTACACTGGCAAATATTTTCGTCAACCACTTAGAAAACAAATTCTTTAATCACTATCCTGAAATTAACGCTAAAATAGTGTACTATAAACGGTATGTTGACGATATTCTCGTCTTATTCAGTGGCTCCCAACAAGAAATAGACCAATTTGCAAAGGCTTTTAGCGAAATGCACAATAACATCTCATTTGCCGTTGGGCATCAACAGGATAACAATATTAAATTTTTAGATCTTTCCATCAGCATAGTTCAAAACAAACATGCCTTTGGTATTTACCACAAACCAACATCTTTTGACGTCATTATCCCCGCTGCATCTTGTCACCCTGCTCAATATAAAAAGGCTTATTTCCGGTCAGCAGTATATAGAATCCTCAAATTGCCACTACAAGATAATGAAGTAAAAAAGGAACTTAACTGGCTGCGAAATATAGCACGGAATAACGGCTATCATAGCATGATCGTAGACGACATTTTTAACGTGGCCAAATCCAACATAAACCAAGTGAGCCAAAATATGGAACCGGGTAAGAAACACTTTGTATCATTCCCCTTCAGTGGCCAGGTCACGTATAAACTAAGTAATTTGTTTAAAAATTGTAACGTGCAAATTGCGTACAAATCACAACCATCACTTCTGCATCTTTTAATACATGACATAAATACAACGCAGGACATATATCAAAACGGGGGCATATACAAAATTCACTACTCCGATTGTAATGCAAACTACATCGGGCAAACAGGACGCAACTTCAAAACGCGTTACAAAGAACACACAGAACTGGGCAGAAAAAACGCTGAAAGCAGATCCACCTTCGCTGCTCACCTTATACGCAACAGTCACAAGGTACATAGTATCGAAAACAACCTAACAATGCTCCACAAATTGAAGAAAGGATATTTCATGGATTTTTATGAAGAGGTTGCCATATATACTCACCTAAAAAAGTCCAAGTACGACACGTTTAACGAGCAATGCACTTCAAAGAATACTAATTTCTTAGATATCTGCCGCCCAGTAATTGACAAAATTTTTTAGAAATGCTCCGCAAGTTCGTGGCTGTTTTTGAAATACGTACATACTACTGTTTGTAAACAGTACAATGTAAGCAATCAACGACGCGTCCAAACAGCTCTGGAGCCCGCACCAGCGTTCCTGGTTCAAATTTCGCTCGCTAGAGGCCACCCCTCAACTATCGGCTTGGACGCCTCGTTTGTTGCAATCATTTTACATTTTACAACCTAAGAATCTTTGTACCTTGTTTAAATCAATACATTCAACTTTAATGTAAACTAAATTGAACACAATTGGCCTTAAGCTAAATTATTATACTTCCTGTATTAAAAACATTTTAAATTGACGACACGCCCACGTTTCACATAGCCTCATTGGCCGCTACATTTCCGTTTTTTATCCTAACTGACAATTGTAATTTTTTACTATTGACCTTTACATTTTATCAACTGATGTTTTTAATTTTAAGCATGCAATGATGTAATGTTTATATCAGAACACATCAGATCATGCCGATTATAATGTTCTGGAATGTTAAAAAGTGACACGCCCATTTTTCTTATTTCTCCATTGGGCGCCAAAAGTTTTAAATTCTCTGAGTTCTATTGTTTTAATTACTTGACGTTGCTTTCGCTATGGCATAACGTAAGTTTCTTTCTGCTTCTGTACAGTACCTTTTTACATATGTATCATTCTATCTTGTACCATGTAATTTTTATAAACTTATTGCTACACATTATATGCAGGTCTGTCACACTTGAAAATGGCCTAACATAGAGGCCGAAACCCGTAGTGTGGGCTTAAATAAAGCACAACTAATTGCAACTGGAGCTGGACTTTCATTAAATTTGAACCACAGTTGCGGCAACAGCGACCATCAAGTGATGGAGAAACTAATAATTTATTAAGTGACCACCCGTTTCGGTGGACTGTGTCACCATCATCTGGTCATATATGTTATAACCTTTTCATCTTGTTAGAAAATTGGATATAAAATAAGAACCCAATTTTTAACAAGATTATATATGATGGTGACATCTGCACCGAAACCGGTCGTCACTTAATAAATTGTTAGTTAGCGATCTTGGCTTATCATTTGGAAAGTTTAATACATCTCTTTAAAAATCGATTTTACTTTTCGCACATTACATCACGTTATCGATCTGTGATATTATTACAATCATTATAGTTGAATTTCGTGATTGGATTCTTCGAAACGAGTGCATTTTTACGTGTGATTTGATCTACCAACACGCGAGCGGAGCCGCGGGTTTAAGCAAGTCTAAAATAAATTAATATCAACAGAAAAAAAACATGGGCAACGTGCCCCGGTCTCCCCTAATGTCTGCAGGACGATGAACCCTAGCGTCCCTTCCTTCCTACATAAAGAGACTCTTTGGATATCGTGTCCATTTGTTCCATACGACCGGTATGTGAAACGGAAGTGTTCCGCATCAGTTCGCAAACGGCTGCTCAGTTGACTCTGCCGGTGATCGATCTGTGTTATTATTACAAGCAATTGTTGTTCAATTTCGTGATTGGATTCTTCAAAACGAGTGCATTTTTACGTGTGATTTGATCTACCAACACGCGAGCGGAGCCGCGGGTTTAAGCTAGTCTAAAATAAATTAATATCAACAGAAAAAAACTATGGCCAACGTGTCCCGGTCTCCCCTAATGTCGGCAGGACGATGACCCCTAGCGTCCCTTCCTTCCTACATAATGAGACTCTTTGGATATCGTGTCCATTTGTTCCATACGACCGGAATGTGAAACGGGAGTGTTCCGCCTCAGTTCGCAAACGGCTGCTCAGTTGACTCCGCAGGGGCAGCAGCATTAGCCGCAGAGGTGGCTGCAGACCCTGCATCGGCGCGGTCATTACGGGGCTCGTCAGGAAGACCGAGTGCGCCGCTTAGAGGTATCCGCGGCCGGCGGGGGCCGAGTACCGCGCCATGAAGACGCCGCAGAATAGATGAGCGCCCATAATGCCGAAGTCGTCCTTTATCAACAAGCGTATAAATCTCGTAGCCGCTGGCCTCTGAAGAAACCTATCAGTTCTCTCTGCTCTCCGTGGACGAGATAAGCTTGCGGCCTGATTTATTTCGCGAGTGATAAAGTCCACCTTAATGTACAGCACTCTGATTTAGTATCTGGTAATCTTTCCTGAGTAGTGAGACGAAAACGGAAAATACGAAGCGAGTTCTGCGGCTCAGCGTCGCCGCACCGCAAACCCGTGCAGTTATCACGGCACATTACGAACGGGTGACCCCTTGCTGCAGGAAACGTTTGTACAGATTTGTTGCTCTGCTTGGCATCCAGAAAAGTAGTGGCTGAAGTTTTACTCGCGTGATTACTGTGTTGCCGGCCGCGATGGCCATGCAGCCTGCGACGTACCAGTCACGCTCTGCACGACCGCTACGGTCGGGGGTTCGACTCCAAATGTTGAAATGTTCAAATGTTTGTAAATCTATCAGACCAAACTGCGTGGTCACCAGTCCGTAGCTTACAAACTACTTAAACCTAGGAAAACTAACCTAAGGACAAACACACACACCCATGCCCCAGGGGGGATTCGAACCTCCACGGCGAGCAACCGCGCGCTCCGCAGTGAGACGCTTTAGACCGCTCGGCTACTCCACCGCGGCGGTTCGACTCCCCCCTCGGGCCTGGATATTTGTGCCGTACTTAGTATTGGCTAGTTCATAAGTAGTTTGTAACTTTATGGACTGATGACCCCGTAGTTAAGTCCCATAATCTCTACAAACATTTGAACATTTTGATTACTATTTTCCTGGAAACTGAGTGTGTTGTCCGATTGAAATGAACTGATAAACTTACTTTCAAGTCTGTAACACTGAATTAATAATTACAGCCAGTACGCATCACTGGCCGTGTGTGGAATCGCACCATTCTTATGCTGTTTCCTTTCCATCTTCACCTTCATTTCCTTCTACCTCATTATGCTCCATTCCAATTTCCACGTTCCTTAACGCTTATGACGTCATAAGTCCCAAATATCTTAACCTTCCATGGGGCGTGCCGATTTATTTATTTATTTATTCACGAGAAGGCATGCAGGGTATTCGGCACCCCACGTCTTTTTGTACGTTACAATTTATCTTATCAATGAAGTAAGTATTTATATTTTGCAGTAACATTATTACATCTTTCAAAAGCTTTATTCTTCACCTGAATTAACAACACATTACGAAAAAAAAAAAAAAAATAAAAAATAAATGGATTATTTAACTTCACACATATTTATTTCATATCATATTAGCCGAGCGGTAGCTAGTTGCCTTAATGGTAAAACTGTAACGTCACTTGACAAACGTCAACTTTCAAGTAATATTAATCGGACTATAATATATTTTGTAATGGGTACAGCATTGTTTCTTTATTCATAAATGCCGTTATGCTGCTGTGTACGAAATGGTAATAGGTACAAATAAGAACGATTTAGCCATGAAATTGAGAGCATCATGTCATTAAGCAACCGGGTGCTCAAAAGGTCAGTGTAAATTTGAAAACTGAATAAATCACGGAATAATGTAGATAGAGAGGTAAAAATTGACACACATGCTTGGAATGACATGGGGTTTTATTAGAACAAATAAATAAGTAAATAAATAAAAGTTCAGAAATGAACGACAGATGGCACTTCATCTGATCAGTAATGTAATAATTAGCATAACACATTACGACAAATCAAAGATGATGTTCTTACAGGAAATGCTCAATATGTTCACCATCATTCCTCAACAATCGCTGTAGTAGAAGAAAAACGTTGTGAAAAGCATTGTAAAACATGTCCGAATGTTGGCGTCGAATGTTGTCTTTCAGCATCCCTAGAGATGTCTGTCGATCGCGACACACTTCCGACTTCAGGTAACCTCAAAGCCAATAATCGCACGGACTGAAGTCTGGGGACCTGGGAGGCCAAACATGACGAACTTTGTGGCTGAGCACACGATCATCACCAAACGACACGCGCAAGACATCTTTCACGTGTCTAGCAATACTGTTTTCTTGGTTCCAATAAAACCCCATGTCATCGCAAGCATGTGTGTCAAATTTTACCTCTCTATCTACATTATTCTGTGAGTTATTAAGTTTTCAAATTTATACTGACTTTCGGTCACCCGGTAAATGTCAAACGAAAAGCGTTACCATTTAATGTAAATATACGATGTCCAAACAATTTACTTCTGTCCAATTACACAGTTAATGAGTACTGAAAGAAGACTAAATTCTGTTCGTACAAATTACATGTTGACCACAGCTGCTTAATTTATTAGCTCAAAGCTACCGGTTTCGGTTAATGTACCATTCTCATGCGCAAGCTGAGCTTAGCTAGTTGCTTAACATATCATGTCACACTTTCTTAAATTCTGTTTTGTAGCCGTGGTGGAGTGGCCTACCGGTCTAAGGCGCCTTGCTGCGGAGGTTCGAGTCCTCCCTGGGTCATGGGTGTGTGTGTGTGTGTTGTCCTTAGGTTATTTTACCTTTTTAAGTAGTTTGTAAGCTACGGACTGATAAACCCGCTATTTGGTCCGACAGATGTAGAATTTGAACATTTTTGCGTTGTTCTCAGGATAGTTTAACTTAGTATAAGCAGTTTGTAAGCTTAGAGACTAATAACCAGGCATTTAAGTCCTATAGATTCACCAACATTTGAAATCAGTGTTCGAGTCCTCCCTGGGTCATGGGTGTGTGTGTGTTGTCCTCAGGTTATTTTACCTTTTTAAGTAGTTTGTAAGCTACGGACTGATGAACACGCAGTTTGGTCCGATAGATGTAGAATTTGAACATTTGTGCGTTGCTCTCAGGATAGTTTAACTTAGTATAAGCAGTTTGTAAGCTTAGAGACTAATAACCAGGCATTTAAGTCCTATAGATTTACCAACATTTGAAATCAGTTTTGTATTTCCGTAGCATTTGCACTGAACTTTCTTTCCAGAGGAGTTAATATTGTACACTCCTCTTGTAAGGATGAGTGGTCTTTCTTTCTTTTTTTTCCGACGAAGGTCTTTTGGCTGAAAGCTGAAGCGTTTATTCGTCTTCTCTGTTCGAGTCAATATCACATCAATAATTTGAGTAACGATCTGTATTTTTTTTTCATGATGTCTGCGTTTCATGTGGTTTGTATGAATCACAGTTTGTTAGTATGTGTATGACTGTTGGAGTGTTATTGCGCATGATAATTTACTATTATGTGATTCTGTAATTCAGTGTGTGTGTGTGTGGGTGAGAGAGAGAGAGAGAGAGAGAGAGAGAGAGAGAGAGAGAGAGAGAGAGAGAGAGAGAGAGAGACAGAGACCGTGTCAAGTAACCATGTTATCGACGGGACGCTAACACTTAATCTTCCTAGTTCAGTTTGTTAAGTCTAATAATTTTTGTATTATTTTCCATCTTAGATGCATCATTTCCCTACTTCCTCTGGTCTTAAGTGGATACTTTCATACATCCAACTTCTTATGTATTCCTAATACTTGGATGTCTAAGTTCCTGCTTTACATGCACTTCAATGGGATTTGCAGAGTATCCATGTAGATGTACAAATTGATTTGCAATACTAATATTCTATCTGGTTTAGGGTTAGGTAACTGATTTTCATTTAAGATATGATTTCAAGGCAGAGTACGGTAATTCTTCAGAAACTTGTGTACTGAACAGAATAGAATACCCGAGAAAACGCCAAGGATAAACTGTAAAGGACAGTAAGGCGTGAAATTGAAATAAACTTATAAACAGATCTTGAGAAAAAGAAGTTCGTAGTACATTTAGCAATTAAAGAATATTGTTAGGTACAACACATTGTGAAGTAAACGAACATAAATTGTTTTCGAAATGTCAGCAATTTTTAATGAAAGTAACGTTGATAACAAAACTATTCCACTGTTAATTTCCAAAGGCTCGAAAAATTTATAGACGAGAGACCAGTGAGAACTTTTAGGGTCTGCTTGAATTGGCAGTTAGTTAAATACGTTTCAAACTGTTTAAATATTTGTAAATCTATCGGGACCAAACTGCGTGGTCATCAGTTCGTAGCTTACAAACTACTTATACTAAGGTAAATTAACCTAATGATGACACACACACACACACACACACACACACACACACACACACACACACACACACACACACACACACGCCCCACGGAGGACTCGAACCTCCGACGGCGAGCAACCGCGCGCTCCGCAGCGAGGCGCCTTAGACCGCTCGGCTACTCCACCGCGGCTACAAAACAGAATTTAAGAAAGTGTAACATGGTATGTGAAGTAACTAGCTAAGCTCAGCTTGCGCATGAGAATGGTACATTAACCGAAACTGGTAGCTTTGAGCTAATAAATTAAGCAGCTGTGGTCAACATGTCATTTTTATAAACAGAATTTAAACTTTGGTATATAAAGGTGTGACCCTCCAGATTAGATGGTAGTTTCTATATTCGCATTGTGTTTGTTCAGATTAAACTCCGCCAGAAACTGTTGGTTACTATTGTCAGGATAAAACGTTAACGAGTAAATGTTGGATGTGAGTAAGAAAGAGTTCAGAAATACGTAAGCCTGTACAAGTTATGCAATTACTAACAGTAGAAAATATTTATCCTGCTAACCTCTGCCGGATAAATACGTCATGTACTTACGGCAAAATATAGGTGCACAAATGAAATATAAGCGTATTTCTCAGACGTCTTGTCTTTATGTCGATGCAATGAAAACGTTCTCTAAGGGAAAACATGCTTCATTTCTTTACACTAAAATAATTTTAACGTTTAACCTCTCTGAAATTAGGGAATTTTACACACAAAATTTAATGTTGATAGCACTAAGCAGCTAACATCATGGTTGAATCTAACTTTTCCTTGTTTTAAATGTCATAACAGCATTTCTGAGATCAAGATGTAAAACGATTTCTACTAATAGTATAATTGTTCTGGTATCATCTAAGATGAGAGTACTAAGACAGAGTTCAGGTATATACTGTACCACAAAGAGAAGTGAACTTTGAGACTAGAAATAGCATAGTTCGTAGCATCACAAGTTGCGGGGCGGAGATTGCTAGTATTGCGTGTTCGCGTCCATATACTCCCATTTCTTTTACTTTTCGTTTTATGTTTCCTTAACGTTACCGGATTTTTCTTGTTAATTTGAATGTAATATCAGATATTTGTTTGTTATATTTGTTTTTGAAAAGGCGGATTAGCGCTGTGCTTAGTGTATCGAGGTGTGGAGGAAAATAACAGGTTTTCATCTAAACTCTCCCAGACCATTTTAATGATTTTGTTGAATTACGATATATGCAAGTTATTTTGACAATCTTACGATTATAATATCCAATATTCGACGTTATTAATTTCAAACAAGAACGAACTCTTCCCATGAGAAAATATGTTGAGTTTTACGTGCTAGGGCACATAAACCAATAAAATTCAAAACAGTGCCCTACGGCAATCGGTTACCGCATCGGTTTTTGAATTCTGTCGCTGTTCAGTACAGTGTTGAAAGGAAAGGAGCAACAGTGTTTATGCACTATAATCAAAGCAAAAATTATCACAACAAACATTTTCGAGCTGAGGCATTTTCCCCCGCGTATGAAAAATTAAATTTATTAGGCGGAACCTATTACCTCCAAAGGAATGCCAAGTACATTTTTGAATATGCACAACATGGAAAACAGCAATATGAGAGAGAGAGAAAGACAAAGTGGAGATGGTGCAGATGACATATTTCAAAGTTGAGAGTTGTTTGAGAATTTTTTTCTACATCTACATAAATACTCCGAAATTCACCGTAAGGTGCGTGGCGGAGGGTACACTGTACCACTACTAGCCATTTCCTTTCCTATTCCACTCCCAAATTGAACGAGGAAAAAAAGAATGCCTATATGCCTCCGTACGAGCCCTAATATCTCTTATCTTGTCTTTACGCGAAATGTAAGTAGGCGGCAGCAAGATCGTACTACACTCAGCTTTAATTCCGGCCCTCTAAATTTACTTAACAGAAATACACAAAAGAACGTCGTCTTTCTTCCAGCGATCCCCAATTGAGTTGCCGGAGCATTTCCGTGACACTCGCGCATTGGCCGAACCTACCGGTAACAAATATAGCTGCTCGCCTCTGAACTGCCTCTATGTCTTCCTTTAAACTGATCTGCTGCGGGTCCCAAACACTTCACCAATACTCAAGACGTGGTCGTACAAGCGTTTTATACGCGGTCTCCTTTACAGGAGAAGTCATCTTCCAAAAATTCTCCCAATAAACCGAAGTCGGCTGTCCGCCTACTCACAACTGTCCTTACATGCTCATTCCATTTCATATCGCTCTGCAATGTTACGCCTAGATATTTGAACGACGCGACAGCATCAAGAAGCTCACTACTAATGCTGTATTCGAACATTATGGGATTGCTTTTTCTACTCATGTGCATCACCTTTCTACATTGAGAGCTAGCTGCCATTCTTCGCACCAACTAGAAATTTTGTCTATTACAGTCAGTTACAGACGACACGCTCCCATACACCACAGCATCATCAGCAAACAGCCGCAAATTACAACTTACTCTGTCCATCAGATCATTTATATAGATAGAAAATAATATCGGTCCTATCACACTCCCCTGGGGCACGCCTGACGATACACTCCTCTGTGATGTACACTCGCCGTCGAGAACAACGTACTGCGTTCTATTACTTAGGAAGTCTTCCAGCCAGTCACAAATCTGTGAACCTATTCTATAGGCTCTATCTTCGTTAGCAGTCTGCAGTGTGGCACCGCGTCGAACGCCTTTTTGAAGTCGAGAAAAACATAATCCGCCTGTTGCCCTTCAGTTGTTGGCTCTAAAAAGGATTTAGCCGTACATTGTATCAATATCTACTGCTTTCATGTATATTACCATTTAGTATTTATTGAAACAAAACTACAATATCTGGAAATTGCAAGTCACGTGAAATCAAACGTACAACTCTACCTTTGACATACGTAAACTACACAGATACCAAGCAGTTTTACGGACATCGATCTTTGTAAACACACCGATCTACGCGCCAGCCCGCATCTGGCGCTGGTGAGCTCTGCGGTCGTAAATCACGACGAACAGGATGTTAACGTGGGGGGACGTTTCAGAGCGTGCAGTAGCCTGACCAGGGCAGGACAGGCAGCGACGGTGTGACGTCAGCACAGGTCGCTGTGGCTGCTCACAGGGAAGGAGATTTGACCGCGCCCTGTTCTGCTGCCGCGCTGAAATAGAATTCAGCGTGTGGAATGCAGCAATGTAGGTACGTAAGGGAACAGATCTGGTGTGTAGGATACAGTGAGGCTCAAAGCTTCTTGTTGTAAGTTTATTAAGTGAAAGTGAAAGCTTGATGAAAGTTTGTTAAGTGAAAGTTTCCTATTCTTATTAAGTCTTTCTATTTAAATTAGGGAGTTTATATAATCATATGTGCGCAACGGATTTAACAAACAAAATTAGGCCCTGTAAGAAAAACAATCTGTACTTCTGTGAACATTATTTCTAACAGTCAGATTCAGTTGCAAGTAAGGACTGATTACTTTACTGGTACGTGATCATTTACATTTAAAAGGAAATCTTTTTCTCAAAAACTCAACACGTAGCATACAACAAAACCAAAAATGCCACAATCGGGAAAATGAGGGACGAGGTTAAGCTGAAATAAGAAAAATTTGCAATCATTTAGTTATTTATTGAATTAAAGAAACATACCTTTGTGGAGTCTTACATATCTTCATACAATGGTTTTATACAATTCCGTTCGACACAAATATTCTCTTCCTCTTGATACAGAATGCATTGTCCAATATAATACGTTTGTACTCATAAATATAGAGTGAAATAAATCAAACTTAATAAAACCATTGCTGACCAATTCAACCTTAGTGCACAACGCAGTTGCCAAACGTCTGTCAGCTAGCCTAGCCCACAATCGACTCCTCTGTTCAACAGCTCACTCTCTAATACTCGCCTCAGCAGTAAAAAAAGCTGTTGTAGCACAGATGCTACACCGCAGTTGCAATGACATTATAAGGTGCAGTAGTTACAAACATGGACTGAGATTATCGATCATAGAAGACTTTCACATACAAAATAAAGCTATAATCGTTCAGATTCACAAAAATAAAGTTAAAAATCCATAAATAATGAAATTCAGCCTATTGCTGCCTACTTTCAAGGTCTACGATATCAGGGTTTTAAAACATGCTGTTTTAATTAAATGACAAACACAGAAAACAGACAATTGTATATCGTCTCTATACCATGAGAACATTATAATCTACGTGTAATTTAATCCAAGGATAGCACTATTATAAAGAGAATGTAACATAATACAGTTTTTCCCTCCGATTTAGGGCAAAACTATTTCCCATTTCGTTTTTCTTTGGTTAGTTTTTTAATGTTAGGGTGCAACGTTTGAGATATTTTAATCGAAGACTGCGTGTTAGTTTGTGGTAGCTTGTGGCCTAACAAGGTGTTTCGGCATTGGGATTTTGCTAATTTCATAACAGAAAGGAATTGTTCACACACATACGTCGAACGGAACATACACAATATCCGTGAAGCAATGACATACAAACTCGGAATTCTCATAAAAATCTGCCAAGCCTTCATTGTGTTTATATTTGTCCTTTAGTAAATCGTCACACTGTAAATTTAACAGTTCCATATGAAACCTACTAGGACCGTTGTTAACATCTACTGAAAACGGTGTACCAAAGATCTGAATATATAGTAGATAGTATTTCCACATTTTCACACTTTGACTTCAACTAGTTACGAAGAGCTTCCAGAATTTGCACAGATCAGGAGCACGCGCCTGCGATAACTTCGGAAAATGCGCGATGTTTCCACCCTGCAGTTGATTCAATCACAGATTCAATGCCATTTTGAATGCTTTAATTCTGTAGTACATATCTGTTATAAGGCGTCCTTTCCCTTGGAATGAGGTATTAAAATCGTTTAAGTCGCCTTTTAAATCAGAAAAGAATGCTAAGTCACAAATCCGAGGAGACTGAGGCACTCCAGTCACGGTCTGCACGGCCACTACGGTCGGGGGTTCGAATCCCCCCTCGGGCATGAATATTTGTGCCGTCTTAGTCTTAGCTAGTTCATAAGTAGTTTGTAAGCTTAGGGACGGATGACCCCGTAGTTAAGGCCCATATGTTCTACAAACATTTGAACATTTCTTGCTATTTCATTCCTTAAAGAGCCGATATAACACCTTACCCCTGCTCAACAAGCGCACATCACAAAAATAAGGAAGATCAGATCACCATAATGAGTACGACATTTTTCAAGAAAACTATGAAATTGTCTGTCTCGAGTCTCGTGATCGGATGGATTTTGTAACGTTTACCACCGTATATAAAACGTTTCTAATTTTCATATATTTTGGCATAGATTTTCTTGATGAAGTATACAGTGAACGGTAGATTTTTTTGTATCGAACCAGAAACCTGATTCATACGTTCTTTCTCCCGTGATTTTAATCCTACATTAACTTTTACCATAGACGGAACCGCAATTGCTGCGCCAGAAACAAGCTTATTCCAACTCACGCCGTCGTTTTCAAAAGGTTTTTCAACGCCCCGAATGAAAATAGCTAACTGTGCAATACTGTCATCGACATTTAAAGAATAATGTATGAACTTACTGTCGTAACATCCAGTTCTTGTTGCATATCTGCAGCCATGTCCTGAAAACGTCGCAAAACAGTTTTCGGAGACACTTTTCTCAAAGTCCTCTATTAAATGTGGATAAATTTCTCCAGCAGACATGACAAGAACTTCATTCACAAAGTCACCGTCAGTAAATGGTCTAACGTTCTCCGCTACATGTAAAGCTATTCTGTAGCTCATATGGACACGCTTCGCTACTCTGACAGTCCTCCGCGTCATCATCACCCATTAGATTTCTATCTTATTATGCTGAAGCGATAGCTCCTTACTTAACATCCATATACAACCGCTCTCTCATAGAAGGATATGTACCAAAAGATTTGAAAGTTGCCCAGGTCACACCTATATTCAAGAAAGGCAGTAGGAGTAACCCACTAAACTACAGGCCTATTTCATTGACGTCAATTCGCAGCAGGGTTTTGGAACATATCCAGTATTGAAATATTATGAATTATCTCGAACAGAACAAATCTATTGACCCAACGTCAATACGGATTTAAAAAATATCGTTCATGCGAAACACAACTAGTTCTTTATTCACAAGAAGTGATGGGTGCTATCGATAAATGTTTGCAAATCGATTCCGTATTTCTTGATTTCCAGAAAGCTTTTGACACCGTACCTCACAAATGGCTTTTAATCGAATTGCATGGTTATGGTAAATAGCCCCAAATTTGCGATTGGATGGGGGATTTCTTGTCAGAGAGGACACAGTTCGTAGTAATCGATGGTAAGGCATCGACTAAAACAGAGGTGATGTCGGGCGTTCCACAGGGTAGTGTTTTTGGTCCTCTGCTGTTCCTTATTTACATAAACGATTTAGGGGAAAATCTAAGTAGCTCTCTTAGGTTGTTTGCAGATGACGCCGTCATTTACCGTCTAGTAAAATCATCTGAAGATCAAAACCAACTGCAGAACGATCTGAATAAGATATCAGAATGGTGTAAAAATTGGCAATTGACTCTAAATAATGCGAAGTGTGTAGTTGTCCACATGAGTATGAAAAGAAATCGGTTAAACTTTGTTTACAAGATAAATCAATCAAATGTGAAGGCCGTAAACTCCACAAAATACCTAGGAATTACTATTACTTCAGACTTAAATTGGAAAGAACACGTAGATAATATCATTATTCCTTCAAATCGTCTTGATTGGAAATTGATTGCAATTGATTGCAAATGTACACCATGGATTGGAAATAATTTTTATATAATATCGTGGGAAAGACGAACCAGAGACTCCGTTTTATTAGCAGAACCCTTAAAAGATGCAACATAACTACAAAAGAAACTGCATACACTACGCTTGTCCGTCCATTTTTGGAGTATTGCAGGCCCAGTGTGGGTTTGACGGAGAACATCGAAAGAGTCCAAAGAAGGGCAGCTCGTTTCGTATTGTCACGATACAGGGGAGACAGCGTTACGGAAATGATACAGGATCTGGGATGGGAACCATTACAACAACGGCGTTATCGCTGCGGCGTGGGCTACTTGCGAAACTCCAATCGCCAACATTCTCCTCCGAATGCGAAAATATATTGTTGATTCCCAATTACATAGGTAGAAATGATCATCAGAATAAAATACGAGAAATTAGAGCTCGAACAGAGATTCAACTGTTCTTTCTTCCCGCGCGCTATTCGAGAATGGAATGGGAGATAAATAGTATAATTTTGGTTCGATGAACCCTCTGCCAGGCACTTAAATGTGATTTGCAGAGTATCCCATGTAGATGTAGGTGTAAATCAGCTATTAAGACGTCTCGTTCTTCTCCTACATATTTCCCATATTCATCTACATGGCACTGAAAAAATGCTGTAAATTACATTTTTACACTTAGTACTTCTCTGTCACACACAAAACACTCTGCACCTTCATCGCATTGCACAGAACGTCTGGCGTTCGCCGCGTAGAACAACACGTCGCGTGTGAGGACCGGTTTCCTGAGGTACATGCACCGTGCGCTATCTAATTAGCAATCACGCCTTTTCAGATGAAGCTTCTATTTAACGATTAATAGATACGTTGCTTAAATGTTCTGGCAGCTCATTATATAGGGTATAAATCTTAAGTTGACAAACAAACAAAACAAAACAAAAAAAAAATAATTAAGACAAAAGGGACGTAGTTTTTTGATGTTGCATCTGATTCTACAATAAATAATGGATTTTCCCATTTGAAATTTTATAGTTGCCTCCAGCCCAACCCCAGGGAGCTGGGATGACGGACTAATTTTAGTACCGGCAGATGTTGCCCTCGAAAATAAACATCTTTGAATTCTAAACTTTTTTTTCATGAGAATCTTATTTTTGTGCTTATTCTGGTTTGTCAACTTAAAATTTACATCATGTGTCTGTTATTTTGAAAAGTAGGATGAAAGAACTATCTTTGTTATTACAAGATTCCAGAATAAACTCTGGAAGCGTATGAGCGCATAAAATATATTCGACTGAACACGAGTACAATCTTAAGCATAGTATCGGTACCATATAAAACTGTATGTAGGAAATTCAGATGCCTGAGACAGTGGCGGAATTCTCGGGAGATGTATATCAGTTAACCAAGTAGCTTACAAAATACACGTTCGACCAATAGTCGATTAATGCTGGAGGGTGTGGTATCGTACCAGACAGGTTAGTTAGAAGAGATGGAGAATAACTTAAGAATAGCAGAACACTTCATTATAGGTTCATTTCGAAATCGTGAAAGCGTCTGAGTTACGACAGCCAACTGCAATTGCAGAGGCTGCAGGAGAGAGACCTCCTGCAGTATTGGGCACTGAAAAAATTTAGAGAGCGTACGTATAAAACGACCATTATATTACTTCTTCCGATGTAAATGTTGAGAAAACACCACAAAGAAAAAATTAGAAAGAAAAATGTTCTAAAGGCGGTCACTCGTAGGCGTTTTTCAAGTGATTTATACAAGACATACAGAAAAACGACGTGGTGACAGAGGTACACAAAGTACTCTCCACGCAACAGCATGAAGTGGCCTTCTTGATGCTGAGTGCATTCCACTAAGCAAAAATCCTTTCCCTTTATCTAAATCGAATGTTCGGCACGATAATCTTGCGAAACCATACACGTAGGCTAAGATAGCACAACGTTGCCACTTGGAATTTTGTTCTCATACACCCAAGGTACTGGCTATTTTGTAGTGTTGTCGACTCATGACTTGTAAGACGTGTTGTGGCGTAAAGTCAGCGCCACACGCCAGACGCACGAAAACGATCGTGAAGAAGGCAGCAGATGACCGGCAGCCAATCACACGCCGGCACCGCGGTTCCTGGAGGGAGCAACCGAGAAGCGCGCCCTCTACAAGCAGCGTCTCTGGAAGGGCACCTTGAACTCAGCTCCGAAATAGGCAGTCGCTAGCACTCAGTGCAGCTAGCATCGTGCAAGAAGACGCCACCGCGAGAACAAATATATTCTATTAAAGTTGAGTATTATATATATATTTCAGTAAATAAAACTTGTATTACTAATCTGTGTAGCTGTTTTAGCTGTCCACGCATCCCACTCATTCTGAGCAGATCCTCTTTCCAGAAAGATAGGCCCGAGAGGACAATACGAGTACAATAAATTATCTCTTTCCCATTGTTTATACAATTTCTGCCTAGAAAAATTATGCTTTTATTAGTTTCAGGTCTGTGTTAAAATCAGAAGAATGTATTCCAGACGTCAGCAAAGTTCGAATTGCGGTGTTGATAAAAATGCTCTATTCTTCAGTCAGCATAAATACCCCTGAGACGTGTTCAAACATTTTTATTTCCAATCTCGCAGAAGGAACAATCCATTGTTTCTTCCGCCATGTGAAATGTGACGTCATGGAATACGAGTGACGTATGGTGCTCTCTTAATCAACGCAAAGGTAGAAAATTACACGGGTCAGTAAACTAGGAAATCTCATGTCACCTGTCTGCCACTTTACAGACGACACACGACTGTAGCCGAAATTACATTACACATCGCAGAACACGTACTGTCAAAGGCACGTCGGTTGCCATCAAATTTTAAAACTCTCCTACCTTTGAAACGAGAACTATTGTCAGGGAAACAAAATTTTCATTTTCAACTGTGCGTCTTTCATTTTCAGAGGAATTACGTATCAGTTACATATCGTAGTAGCTAAATATAAAATTAAGGGGTCTATTTAAGCCAAAAAAGTCTGAAAATTACGGTTCACGCATGTAAAGGATTTCTATGAGATTACCGTAGAGGGTAATTTAAAAACTTCATCATGTTTCCCTGAGACAACTAAAGTTATAAATTTAGTGTGTAATTGAGAAATCGTTGCGATAATAATAGAGAAGAAAGAAAATACAGTTTTTGCACGTAGACAGATAGGACCAGAAAACCATTTTCCTAAATATTCATTATACACTCTTGCGGTGAATCAAATTTCGTGAGTGGACACTAATTTTTATGAGAAAAATATATGAAAATTTATTTCTGTAGCATGGTCCTAAAACATTTGAAGCTCTTTACGAAACTGCGTTTAAATCTTTCACATAAAAGACAGTATAAATATAGAGAGGTATCTATGATTGGGTTATTACATCACAGAAGAGTAATGTATAACTTCAGTAATGGTAAATTCTTTTAAGTGCATATTTTGCGTACAATACTCTAGTCAATGAAGGAACCTCGTCCAGATGTCCTATTGTTCTAGTTCAGCTAGAAACGCAGTTTGTCTTTTTATGACTGTAAGAAATTTGTATGGAGAGAAACCGCGAATGTATGATAACGTTGGTATTGTTTTACTTTCAGTTACCCTAACATACTTCCGGTCTACCATAATGTTGTCAATCATTTTGGGAAGGATCCTGATTAATGTGCTGTTAATTTACGTTTCTTCAAACATGTAGATAACAGCTCATTATCTCACAGAAGCAAAATGTTTTGCACCAAGTCAACTCCAAGAACACGGTCCCCATCGTCGATGAATATTTAGCTGTTTATATTTCAGGTGAAATTTTGGGGAAAGGATGATCGTATGTAATGAAACAGTATTTGTCAGTTACATTGAAGAAGATACATTTTCATGCTTAGTATGTGACACAGTTGGATGATTTATTGTTAAAGTTGGTACTGTCACCGATCTGTGTTCTTATCTGCTGAATTGAAGCAAGGCCATCATTTTTAATAATGGTTAAAGTTTAGGCGCCTTCTGCGATACAGACCAATTGGCATTTCGAAAGTTGGCATGACGCAGATAGTGGTTCACAGACTTCTTCATCCTCATCTACATTTGCATACAAATGTGTACATCATAATTAACACATAAGAGTTTGAAAAGAGTTCACCTAACTAATATGCAGACTATTACCATTTCCTGAGCCTTTGATTGTGGCGCCACGGTGGAGTAGCCGAGCGGTCTAAGGCGCCTCACTGCGGAATGGGCGGTTTCTCGCCGTCGGAGGTTCGAGTCCTCCCTGGAGCATGGGTGTGTGTTTTGTCCTTAGGTTAGTTTACCTTAGTTAAAGTAGTTTGTAAGCTAGGGACTGATGACCACGCAATTTGGTCCGATAGATTTACAAACAACAACATATTTGATTGTGGCACCATACACAATCATTAGCCCGGCTCCATAAAGGTAGGTTTCCCTTCCTTATACCTCCACTGGGGTAATTCCTGTCAGGTGCGTCCACATCGCGGGGTTGGGCACCGTACACTTCAGTAGGCCGGAGTGATGGGATGGCTGAGTTCAGACAGGGACCCAATCCAGTGGGTGTAACAGGAACCCGTGCCCAGGGTTACGGGTGAAGACCATAATGGTAGCGTCGGCGGAGAAGAAAGACTTCGGAACGGCGGAGATGTAGATGAGGCAACCCTAATTTCTTGGGATTAAATGAGAAGGTAACCACTGCCTTGTGGCGTGGGGAGCAACTCCAAAAGCCCAAAAGCCAAGGGAAAAAAACCCCAACAGAAAATCCTTTCTTGCGTGACGCCTAGCAAGCCAGTTTGAAGTATTCATATATTGCTTTCAAAACACAGACTCCCCTTGGAACAAACCACACCGGATGTGACCCCACCTCTTCAAGTACTGGTGTGAATGATGGGAGACCTAATGATACACATCAGTACAAAAAGATGAAACCAAAGAAGTTAAATGTTGGGACCATTAATATATTAACTCTGAATGGAAAAGTGGATGAAATGGCAGATGTACTAACAGAGAGAAAGATATTTTGGGACGAAGCGAAATGAAGTGGAAGGGAAAAGGTGATAAAAATCTGAGGGGAGGATGAAAACTGTACTGGAATCAACAGGTTTGGAATAAATGGTGTGGCAGTGATGGTGAATACGAATGTACACTCTTTGACAAAAAACGTGGCCAGCGAACGGCCGTTGCTGAGCCTAAGTCCGCGCCGATCGCGACATGGGACAATAAATATGACCGCTCTGATACGCTCCAAGTCCGTCTATCTACACAATATGGCAACACTGTAGACTGCATCCGTTCTACAGCATATGTGGTGTACTGTTACAAGAGGTATAGGTCAGCTACGTTCGTGGTCTCGCGGTACAGTGTGTGACTTGTAAGTGCGAGTGTTAGCAAACGAAACACCTCCAAAAAAGAAAAGTTCAAATGTTTGTATAGCTCGTGGGACTTAACTACGGGGTCATCAGTCCCTTAACTTACAAACTACTTATGAACTAGTTAACACTAATGACGGCACAAATATCCATGCCCGAGGAGGGATTCGAACCCTCGACCGTAGTGGCCGTGCAGACCGTGACTGGCGCGCCGCAGTCCCCTCGGCCACCGCGGCCAGTCGAAACACCTCATTAACAAATTTTTTATTTCGCGTCCCTCGTGAATGCTGATGACATGGAGCACTTCCATAACACATTTCACTTTGCGATATACCTGTAATAACATTTCGGCTGAATAACATTGCTGACTTTGGACAAAGCACGTGGCAGAGCTCTCCGTGGCCCATTCGCCGGCAGCAGCAGCGGCGGTTGGGATGCCGCTGTGCTACCTCACTCTATGCCCATAGTCCCTGCTCCCGCTCATCGCCCTGGACGTTGAAAATGCTTTAATGTTATTAAGTGGTGATCCACAAAAGAGGTTGCATTCGTATTTAACACTCGATATCAACGGAGCAGACCACCCGGTTTTGAATGATGGAGTGTTTTACACTGATACAGAATACGTTAGCGAAGCAAAAAATTGTGATAGTCACTAATCCAATCAAAAAGTATTATGGTTAAAACTATTATTCGTGGTTTATATATTGTTCCTTTTAATTGTAGTGATAAATTGAAGACATTGGGGGTAAGTAATGATAACCAAAATGTTCAAATGTTTGTAAATCTATCGGACCAAACTGCGTGGTCATCAGTCCGTAGCTTACAAACTACTTAAACGTAGGTAAACTAACCTAAGGACAAAACACACACCCATGCTTCAGGGAGAACTCGAACCTCCACGGCGAGCAACCGCGCGATCCACAGCGCGACGCTTTAGACCCCTTGGCTACTCCACCGCGGCAATTAATGATAACCCTCAACTTTCGTATTTCTGATGAATTTGGTGCAAACAATTATGTCCGACAGAATGTTTCATTTTCTTCGAGTAGTACATGAATCTGCAGAGAATTGGCAAAGGTAAATATTAAAACAAATATTAAAACTTACAAGTCGTCATACCTCAGCACTTTATAAGTGACGGTGATCATTATTTCCCCCCGAGGTTTTTAATCATGTGAACTCCTTTCATTGCATTCTCTGAAGCAACATAGTCACACAAAAAGGGGTGTCTCCGTGTCTCATTTCTACAGCAGATATTTCGCGTGGAGGCACTATATTAAACATTATGACTCATGGTGTAAAATAATTCTTCTGGTTTCGTTAAAAAGTTTCTTCTTGCAATTAGCGGTGTATAATATAAAATACTATCCCTTACCGCACAGTCTCCTACCAGTATCAGAACTGTCGACACACACCAGGCTTGCATCACAAAACACACGCAGAACCACACAGCTAACGATACGCCGCTCATGTTGCCTAAAGTCTCTGACATATTCAGTATACCTCTAAAGCATCATCAAAGATAACCTGAAATGTCACTTACCCGAATAACGGCATTCCTTGATTGCAAAAATCAAATTTCTGTCTCTCATATCACATGAGAATTACAAAGCGTCAGTCTTGGAATGGGAATGTCAAGTGAACTTAGCGAGACAATTCAGTACCACTTGCGGAAGTAACTGCACTGTCACAGTGTTGCCAAATATTAGCAACGAAGTTGCCATTTCTTAGCTGTGCTAGGAAGACCTCTGTAGCGATAAGCGACGCGAAATCGCTGTCGTCTGATGCCGGCTTCCAGAGGGGTGTCTCGTATTATGGTTAATATGCGGCGCTACCTCCTGATAGTTTCCAACAGCACATTTTGACTGCAAATATTTACGTCGTCCCATCAGGCCGAAACTAGCGGTCAAATTTTTTCAAGCTTTATAGAACTCATTGTATCCAATGAGTACGTAAATTAGGAATATATTGTGCTTGCAACTTACGGCAGATCAGATATTGAGATATACAATTTTCCATCACCATTAGAGTTTCCCCCAAAAAACAAAAGAATAAAATAGTTACTGTGTTAGATTGCAACGAAAGATAATTTTGGTTTCATGAAAAGTTACTAGAAATGAACTTTTCTCCATCCGTCACAAAACAGTAAGGTATCAAACACTTCGCATCTTAAAAGCGACTGCGTTTCAAACCGCAGCCTTGGGGCGATACAAATAAAATTTCAGGTCGTCAACGTGAACACGTAAATGTGTTTGTTTGGTTGAAAGCGAGAAGAAACATACCTTATTATTTTTTCAAGACAGTAATCCATTTTAGGATTCAGAAGACAAGATACTTAAAATTACAGCCAGTAACACAGAAACTAAACTGCATGTGTGGGCAATATGCAATTCTGCTGTTTTTCTTCTGTAGACATTTACATATAATATACACACTACTAACCATTTTATTTATAGATTTCGCCGGCCACGGTGGCGGAGGCGACTAAGGCGCTCCAGTCAAGGTCTGCACGGACACTACGGTCGGGGGTTCGAATCCCCCCTCGGGCATAAATATTTGTGCCGTCCTTAGTATTAGATAGTTGATAAGTAGTTTGTAAGTTTAGGGACTAATGACCCTGTAGTTAAGCCCCATAAGCTATACAAACATTTGAACATTTATTGGTTTGGTAGAGTTACGGTGTTTTTGGGCCAACGTATGATGATGAGAATCCGAACCCATGTCTATGATGGATTTTTCGAATGCTGCCACACACGACTTGTGTGTGGTTGACGTTAAATCTGTGTCATTGGCCTCATATCGTGGCACTTTATGATTCTCCTATCGTCCTATTTTCCGTCCAACCACTGATCCACTGGCCACATGGGAAAGAATGCGTTTGTAACTGAATTAATGATAATAATGATAGTAATCCAGAATGAAACTTTCACTCTGCAGCGGAGTGTGCGCTGATATGAAACTTCCTGGCAGATTAAAATTGTGTGCCGGAACCGGGACTCGAACCTGGGACCTGGAACCTTTGCCTTTCGCGGGCAAGCGCACTACCGACTGTGCTATCCCGTGATAGTAATAATTGAAACTGGTATTCAAGGATGTTTACCGAATAATAGCAAATAATAACGATTACACAAACAACAGAAAATGTCGATCTCTTGATTGACACACTGAGATGGTGTTTCGAATTTTATTACTGAATACCGTGTAGGACGTTTTTCACAGGAGAGAAATAGACCTGAAGCCTCACACAATAATACTAATACTAATGAACTACACTTGCTGTATATATCGAGATGAGAAAGCGCCACAGAGCTAGCTTGACAGCACTGGTTCAGATGTCTGACATTGTTCTCTATGTTGGCAGTTGCCATTTAAGCAGGAGACGACCTTCTGTGGTCGAAAATTTAATTATGACACATAAATGCAATGTCTAATCTCATTTCGTCATGAATGTTGAAAAATAATACGAGTGCTGCAACTGAGTGAACGAACAGAGTTGCCTAGCGTCGTAAGTGATACTGCCAAGCCATAGGAGGAACCTCTTGGGCAGCCTACAACATCCTCACTCCTATAAGCAGCTTGCCTCAGCTGGCTTTCAGCCATGCCGCATTAGCAAGAACAATTCTAAGGAAGGCTTCAGTCCGAAAACCGAAAACAGCATTGAAAAATGCCCATGAATTGTTGACTCATCAAATTTAGAGAGAGATTCTTTTAACAAAACGAAGAAAGTGCGAAACGACCCCTTTTTCAAAGATCCTACGCACTGTTCACCTAAAATGGACTGTATCTGTCTTTTGATACACGGCTCACATTCCAGAAATATCACTAAAATGAGCAGCTGGTTTGTACCGTCCTAGAGCTGCTTTTAAGCAAGTGTTCACCGATAATCATAAAACTGATCGGATGGCTTTGGCTTTTGCTGTAGAATATACCGACGTCTATTAGATCCGAGTAATCTATTTCGATGAGAAATTATTTTCTGAGTATAGAGATGCCCCTGTTTAGGTTAGTTGCTTTAGAAGGATTTTCAGCTTGAAATGTTTTTATCTTTGTAACAGGTTCAGAGTAATTGTAATAATAAGTTTCATTTCAAATTACTCATTTATTTGATGCATTATTTGTCAAGTAATTGCATCGGACAACAGTGAAATTATCCTATAAAGCAAACAGTTTGGTTACATTAGGTGTATCGTGCACGCGTAGAGCGCTTTCATCAGAAATAACTCTATGAAAGACAGAGAAGAGGACGGTTCTGTCACAGCAGGGAGAAAATATATAGGCTTGGGGAGCTGGTCATCTGTGGAGAAGAGATGGAATTCTCAATTCAGGGGCATACATTAATATACTGAATTTCATTATGAAGCCGAGTGTTGACACGTTGTACACAGAGGGTGAAATACATTTTCTGTAGGTATGAACAATGGAGCGTATAGAGCAGTTAGAAGTTCTTTCAGGTTTCCAAACGTTTTTTAATTACAATTATGATTCTCCTCTTCGAAATGACTATTCTACTACTATGTCATTTATGTTCTCGTTTTTTCTCCACTTATATTCGTATCCTATTCTGACAGTGATAACTTTGCCTTTCATTTAACTTACTTTCTTCCTATAGGCCTATGTCAAATTTCATAGTAAAGTAGTTGTTGGAGAAATATGTAATTTCTAAGAAAATTACCTATTAATGTCATCTTCCTCCTGTGTTTATATCTTTTCAAGCTTATATTCGCCTTTGGTTCCCATAGATCAACGATATTTCTTTATCTCTGCAAGTAGCATAGCTACCATTGTCTCTAGATGAATCATAATGTGTTTCTGTCGGTCATAGCTCTCACGTCCAAAGAAAAATGTGCTTCATATAATTCATTTTACAGGAGGCGACTGTATTTTCGCCATTGTTATATTTACTTGTTCGAATATTGTTCGTAACCATAAATGTTTTGCTTTTGTTGTTCTATTGTTAAACATATTTTCCCTATATAATTCTTCTCATGAAGTGGATGAACTGCTGCGCTTTATTGTTGTTAGTAATATTAGTTTTCATTTCAACGTTGATATTTGAATTCGTATTTTTTTATCCACTCCCATGAACCACAGACATTGCCGAGGTGGGGTGGCTTGCGTGCCTCAACGAAACAGATAGCCGTACCGTAGGTGCAACCACAGCGGAGGGGTATCTGTGGAGAAGCCAGACAAACGTGTGGTTCCTGAAGAGGGGCAGCAGCCTTTTCAGTAGTTACAGGGGCAACAGTCTGGATGATTGACTGAGCCGGCCTTGTAACATCAGCTAATGTGGCTTTGCCACACAGCTACTGCGAGCGGCTGAAAGCAAGGGGAAACCACAGCCGTTACCTTTCCCGAGGACATGCAGCTCTACTGTATGAACATATGATGATGGCATCCTCTCGGGTAAAATATTCCGGAGGTAAAATAGTCCCCCATTCGGATCTCCGGGCGGGGACTACTCAGGAGGATGTGATCATCAGGAAAAACAATACTGGCATTCTACGGGTCGGAGCGTGGAATGTTAGATCCCTTAATCGAGTAGGAAAATTAGAAAACATAAAAAGGAAAATGGATAGGTTGAAGTTAGATATAGTGGGGATTAGTGAAGTTCGGTGGCAGGATAAACAGGATTTCTGGTCAGGTGATACAGGATTATAAATACAAAATCATTGGGGGTATCACAGGAGTAGGATTGATAATGAATAAGAAAATAGGAATGCGGGTAAACTACTATGACCAGCACAGTGATCGCATTATCATTGTCAAGATAGATACGAAGCCAACACCGACAACAGTAGTACAGGTTTATATAACAACAAGCTCTGCCGATGATGAGGAAATCGAAGAAATATATGAGGAGCTAAAGGAAATTATTCAGACAATTAAGGGAGAGGAAAACTTAATTGTTATGGGAGACTGGAATTCGGTAGTAGGACAAGGAAGGGAAGGGAAGGGAAGATAGTAGGTGAATATGGTCTGGGCAAAAGGAATGAAATAGGAAGCCGTCTAGTAGAATTTTGCACGGAACATAATTTAGTTATAACAAACACCTGGTTCAAGAATCACAAAAGAAGGTTGTACACGTGGAAGAGACCAGGAGACACCGGGAGATACCAGATAGATTTTATAATGGTAAGACATAGATTTAGGAATCAGGTTTTACAGTGTAAGACATACCCAGGGGCAGATATAGTCTCTGACCATAACTTGTTGGTTATGAACTGTAGGCTGAAACTGAAGAAACTACAAAAAGGTAGGAAAATAAGAAGATGGGACCTGGATAAATTGAAGGAACCTGAGGTTCTTAAGAATTTCAGAGGGAGCTTTAGGCAACAATTGACAGAAACAGGGGAAAATAAAACAGTAGAGGAGGAATGGGTAAAATTGAGAGATGAAATAGTGAAAGTAGCAGAGGACAAAATAGGTAGGAAGGCAAGACCTACAAAAAATCCTTGGATATCACAGGAGATACTAAATTTAATCGATGAAAGGAGAAAATATAAAAATGCAGTAAATGAAACAGGCAAAATGGAGTACAGACGACTAAGAAATGAGATTGACAGGAAGTGCAAAATGGCTAAGCAGGAGTGGCTAGAAGGCAAATGCAAGGATGTAGAAGAATGTATAAATAGGGGAAAAATAGATACAGCCTACAGGAAAATAAAAGAAACTTTTGGAGATAAGAAAAACAGCTCTATGAATATCAAGGACACGGATGGAAAACCAGTTCTCAGCAAAGAAGGGAAAGCTGAAAGGTGGAAAGAGTATATAGAGGGCTCTACAAAGGAAATGAACGTCGAGACAATATTGTAGGAAGGGAAGAGGATGTAGATGAAGATGAAATAGGAGATACTGTACTGAGAGAAGAATTTGACAGAGCCCTGAAAGACCTAAGTCGAAACAAGGCCCCTGGAGTAGATGATATTCCCTCAGAGCTACTGAAGTCTATGGGAGAACAAGCCATGACAAACCTGTTTCACCTGGTGTGTAAGATGTATGAGACAGGTGAAGTACCCTCAGACTTTAAGAAAAATGTTATAATCCCCATTCCAAAGAAAGCAGGTGCAGACAGGTGTGAAAACTACAGAACCATCAGTTTAATAAGTCATGGTTGCAAAATATTAACACGAATTTTATACAGAAGGATGGAAAAACTGGTAGAAGCTGACCTCGGGGAAGATCAGTTTGGGTTCAGAAGAAATGTAGGAACTCGGGAGGCAATACTCACTTTACGGCTTATCCTAGAAGATAGATTAAGAAAAGGCAAACCTACATTTCTAGCTTTTGTAGATTTGGAGACATTTGACAATGTTGTTTGGAATGAACTCTTTCAAGTTCTGAAGCAAGCAGGAGTAAAATATAGGGAGCGTAAGGTTATTTACAACTTGTACAAAAACCAGACAGCGGTTGTCAGAGTTGAAGGGCATGAAATTTCTGGTGTACCTTGACTAAAAGAAGGGATAGATTGGTGGGACACATTCTTAGGCATCAGGGAATTGTGAATTTAGCATTGGAGGGAAGTGTGTGGGGTAAAAGTCGCAGAGGAAGACCAAGAGATGGATACAGTAAGCAGATTCAGACAGATGTGGGTTGCCGTTCTTATGTGGAGATGAAGAGGCTTGCTCAGGATAGGGTATTGTGGAGAGCTGCATCAAACCAGTCTCCGGACTGAAGACCACAACAACAACAACAACATTTTTTTACTGCCGTTACATATGTTTGTGTATATGTGTCACAGTACATAAGATCAACAAGTTCTCATATTCATTAATATAAGCGTGTTAGAGCTAATGTATAAGTGTCATTTTTGTCTTGTTTAATCCATAAAACTTACTTTCAACCATTTATTTGAAACCGATATGTAGGCAGAGGACATTCACTGATTACTCATTTACCAACTTAATAGTCCTCTTTTATTCCTTTCATAATGGTAATTGGCATCGGATGTATTTACAAATTTTGTCTTCCATACTTAGTCCATTTAATTTTTAATAGTGATAAAATTACAGCACTGCGGCTTCTACGGCATCTGTTCTAAATCAATGAATACGAGATACGTCAATTCGTTTATTTAGTATTAACATTGCAATTGCTTTTCTTATTACTGTTTTAAACCATGCCACAATTCACTGATCAATTTTAATGTTAATCATTGTAACACCTGTTTATTAGGTTGTTTTATTGTCTATTGTGTGTTTGGTACAACTTTTACAATTGATTGTAAACTCACGATGTTCAACAAATTTAATTAACGTAACTCAGAACCAGGTGACACTACAATATTTACTCGCATTCGTTTCAGGTACAGAGTCAGTTGGCGCAGTAGTGACACAATAGACTCACATTTGGGTAAACAGCGCTTCAAACCGACCTCCGGCCATTTGGATTAGTTTTCCGTGATTTTGCTAAATCATTCCAGGTAAATGCCAGAGTGGTCCTTGCGGCAGGGCACAGCCGATTTCCTTCTTCATCTTTAGCATAAGAATCCGAGCTTCTGCTCCGCTTCAATGTCCACTTTGTCGAGGTGACGTTAAATCGTAACATTCTTTCTTTCGTGTCTTGTGTGCGACAGAGCTTAATTTGTGTATGTGTCCGCGTGTTGGTACAAGGTTTTCAGTTGATTTCAAACCAACTTCCTACTGAGTAAGAGAATTTAAACTTTCAACATTACTTACAACTGCATGACATTAATGCCATTTTTTTATTGGTGTGTGGTGGAGGGCAGTTTTTATACCTCAGCTGTTTCCTATTGTTTCTCTTCCAATCGTGGATGGTTCGGCGTTAAAACTATTTGTGGTAAGCCTTAGTGTGACATATAACCCTACCTTTTACCCTCGTGATCTTTCCGGGACATATAGGTAAGAGACCAATTTATGTCTCCGTTGTATTCTCATGAAAAGAAAAAAAAAAATCGCACTGACGTGTTTTACGGCCCACTTTAGATTTGTAGTTTTATAACCATTTACAAACATTTTAAACCAAAATAATAATCTAAATAATAAAAATTAATTAATAAGAGTGTCTGAAACCCTTTTAGGGGAAAAAAATCATGGTGGTTGCGGGTTCAGAACCATGGACCTTTTGCGCCATAATTCAACACCTTGCCCACTACGCTATGGCTATCAGTCGATAGATGAGTCCTTTAATCTCATATTATTGATGGCCGTTGTTAACTGATGCTAATATGGCATTTGTAGACACTAGATTATCGTTTATCGTACGAATAACGATGTGTTTTTGTTAATTCTTCAATGCGCCATTGTTTGAAATCACAACGTGTAAGTAACAATAAGAAAATCATCAAATACGCAATGCAAGATGGCGTATGCCAGAGACAGCTCTGGGTGAGAAATGTCACGTAAAAAAAAAAAAAAAAAAAAAAAAAAAAAAAAAAAAAAAAAAAAAAAAAAAAAAAAAAAAAAAAGGAAGCTAAGTTGTAGAGAATTTTCCCGCTACCAATTAAGTTATTCAATTTTAGTGTCAGATGAAGGGTTCGTTTGCAATTACAATTGTATCACACACGGCTTTTTTTTGTATTACTACCGTATTTTTGTCCGAAAAATTTGCAAAAGGGAGCTTCTGGTCTCTGGTGGCTTACAATCATGTCTGTAAAATTTGGTGGTGATCGGTTGAACGGTTCGTCTTAAAAACAGAGTACAAGTTACGGACGGACGGACAAACAGACAGACAGACAGACAGACAGACATCCCAAAATCGCCGTTATTTATGCAAATATCTTTGAAACGCTACGAGATGAGAAAAAAAACATATAAGAGAGCAAAGTTGTAGAGAATTTTCTCCTCTACGAATTCGGTTAAGCCGTTATTTTCATTTAAATTTCGAGCTGCAAAAGACGATCGCAAAGGCCCACTTTTAGTGTTACTACCGTAACGTAAAGTGGGCCGAAATTTGCAAATGAATGAAATATTTCACACGTACAGTCTAAAAGGTGTAAAATAATTATGTAAATGAAAGAAGTTGATAAATGGGGTTTTAAAATAGACTAATATATGTAAAATAACTTTTTTACAAGGGCAAATTACTACCGCTTTAAAGATAGTAAAAAAAAAGTTTCGCATTCTTAATAGCTATGTCAGTCGTCATAGCAACACTGAAACAAATTGTTGTTGCATCATGTCCAATGCCAATAATAGCGTTTAGTTCCACTAACTTGAAGGGGAAATTATTCCATTAACTTTCTGAAATCGATACGAGGTATGACGCGGAGGCGGCGACCACGGTCCCGTTCGGTAAATGCGGTGTAGTTAGCGAACGTCTGGCGCAGCGCGCCTGGTGGAGGGAGAGCGTAGTCCAAGACATCAAACGCAGTGTAGCAGATGTTCGGCAGACTTCAACGAACTTCGACTGTAACGTAAGAAATAAAAGAAATTCACGAGTTCTATTGAACATTTCAATGGTTGGTAAATCAATGTCGTCCGTTGTCAGCAGACGATTCTGATCGAACGAGAACCTATCGGCGTGAGATACCTGGCACCTACAAGTCACTATTAATTTTTTACTCTGAAACCCATCTCGGTGCTGTAGAGTTGCAAATAAACCTATGTCTGCAACGCTTCCAGCCATCAGACTAAGTAACATTTAATGAAATCAACAACACCGGTAATAGTAACACACATTCGGAATCCATTCCACACCTCATCAAGAAGTGCTCAGATTAGTTTTGGATTCAAATGGAACGCTATTTAATGGAGTCAGATGTTCTATCACTAACACGTCACTTATAATTGACACAGTGACCTGCTGACATTTTAGTTTATCAGGAAGCAAACTCGAAGAAAACTGGACAAAATTTATTTAGGAAGACTTTTCTGCCACAAATTGTGAATCTGTTAAGTAATGGAGTAAAGTAAATATAACGATAAGACCATCTAGGATGCAGCTATAAACCGAGTCACAAAACTGAATAACGCTCAATGGGTTCAACGTTTGTTAATCTAAGTGACTTAACTACGTTGCTCATCAGTCCCTAGGCTTATAAACATCTTACATTAAAGTAACTTATGCTAAGGGCAACACAAACACCCATGCCCGGGAGAGGACTCGAACCCTCGACGACGGATGGTCGCGCGCCGTAGCTAGGCGCCTTAGTGAGCACGGCTATCCAGCCGCGGGACTCAATGGGGTATTCATAGATTTTTTTACTCTTTCGAAACAGCTGGCCACGTGACATTTATGCAATATGGAGAGCACAGTGTCTCGAGTCTGAGTGGAATTACGGAACCTAACATGCAGGCCGCCAATATAATGAAGATTTTACAGCGTCGTAGAACATTATTTTGCAAATCGGGCATCATGTAGGTGTGAGTCTCATTTGTATTTCTGAAGTCGTTGACCTTTACTTGTCACCTCCATTAAATATCCCAAAAAATTAACATCAGAATATACACATTGTAAAAATTTAACTAAATTTATTTGTGTTCAAGAAGGTCGTTTCATACATTAACTCTCCATATTCTCTTTCACATTGCGAGAAATCTACCTCAGCTGTAAATCAATGAGGTAGCGTTGACAGCAGCAATGTATTACTGTATAATGGTCACTTTCTAGAAAGCTACTTCCTTTCGGAATCGGTTTTAGTTTTGATGAAATAGCTGTATCTTATCAATTCCACTCGTTACTTCTTTAATTTATCAGGTTACTATCAAAGAAAACACTTCGCCTTAAATGTTACCTGGCAACCCCATAGCTAGCTACTTCAAGAATATCTAGTTACATCCCAAACAAAACGAAAGAAAGTCTGTGCAAAGAATCGAAGAAACCGATAGATGATGCAGCATTTTATTTTTGTTCATCTTTGCATCGACCTTTACGGAGCATTAAAAAACTGATCAATATGCACAACTATCCACTTCCTCGGCTTTGTTTCAGCTTCAAGAGACCTTAATTGAAAACATGCTTGTGAAAACATAATTTAATTAGTTACTCCACCGATGCTTTGGTATATTTTCCATACTAGCTGCTCATTTATGTGATATTCCTGGAATGTGAGCTAGTCTACTTTAGGTCAACAGTGGGGGCGATCTTTATAGAAACGGGTCGTTTCGCACTTTCTTCGTTTTGTTGAAAGAATCTCTCCCTGAAATCTGACGATGGTACGTCAACAATTCATCCGCATTTTTCAGTGCCGTTGTCTGTTTTCGGACAAGCCTTTCTTAGAATAGCGCTTGCTAACGCGGCATGGCTAAAAGCCACTTGAGGCAAGCTGTCTGTAGGAGTGAGGATGTTGTAGGCTGCCCAAGAGGTTCCTCCTATGGCTTGGCAGTATCACTTACGACCCTAGGCAACTCTGTTCGTTCACTCAGTTCCAGCACTCGTGTTATTATTCAACATCCATGACAAGACGAGATTAGACGTTGGATTTATATGATACTGTCATAATTAAAATTTCGACCACCGGAAGGTCGTCCCCTGCTTAAATTGCAACTGCCAACAGAGAGAAAAATGTCAGACAACTGAACCAGTACTGTCAAGCTACCACTGTGGCGCCTTTCTCGTCTTTTTATCTACAGGAAGTATAGTTGGTTAGTGATATATCATTGTATTAGCGATGTGTGTGGCTTCAAATGATTGTTTTCCCTCTTAAAATGTCTGAAACAATATTCACTTACACACACAATAAAAATAAATAAATAACTAAATCATTGCATTGTGCCACCCAAGTGATCGAGATTTTGGGTTGTAATTATTATCATTTTGCTGTAATATGGTATACATCGCTGATTACTAGATTTTCATTATCATCATCAATTAAGATACAATGGACGGAAAATAGGACCATTGGAGAAAGTATATCAGAAAAGACGACGATATGAGGCCCATGACTCAGGCAAAAGTTTTGTAATTATTTCTTTTGATTTAACATCGTGACGACAGATACTAAGCAATACAAATACGTGTTGTGGTTGGCAACATTCGAAGAATTCGTCAGGTACATGGATTCGGATTCTCATAATCATTTGTTGGCCCAACAAGGCTGTAACACAACGACACCAATAAATAAACTGTTTAGTAGTCTATATATTACATGCATATGTCTGCAGATGAAAAACTGCAGAATTGCATGTTGCCCACATATGCAGTTTAGTTTCTGTGTTACTAACCGCAATTTCAAGTTTCTTGTCTTCTGAACCCTCAAATAAACTGATAGTTAGCTATGTATCTTCTGACCTTCAAGCAGAAACACATTTCTGTATTCAGGTTGAAGACATGAAACATTACTTGTACGGCGTCAAGGCTGCGTTTTGCGAACGCAGCCGCTTTCACGATGCAAAGTGACTCCATGCCATGGAATAAAAAGTAAAGTTTAAAACATGTTTACAACATAAAAATGTGGAGCACGGCCACTCACAGGTGAATGAGCACTTTTTATTCCATGACATGGAGTCAGCCACATGTTATTTAACAACTATTTTAATGTGAGCTAAACGTAATACTTCTGAAGAAGGCAAAATTACTTTTGCCGAAACCTAGGTCAAGGTGTATGCATGTAAACCATTTTTATGCAACTTATCGGCTGAAACTTTGTTGGACTTTGGATCGTGTTCCACCATTGCTGAACTGCAGCCATGTTTAAAATTTACATTATTATTTTAGTCCGAAATGTTTGCAAAAATTTATAAAACTACAAATCTAAAGTGGGCTAAAAAAAACGTCAGAGCGATTTTTTAAAATAGGAAAGCTGGTAATTCGATCTCACTGTCCGTGTTCTTTCACCCTGATCCTAACAATTAGGGAATCAGGTGAGATAACACACACAATTTACATATGGTAGAGCATTTTATTTAGGTACCGTATTGATTACAATTGTAATTTATCTATGATAGAGTGCGATATTTTACAGGCTCAATTCTTTACTTATGGTTTAAGTGGGGATTACTTAGAGCGAGATATCATGGGATTATCATAATAGTGAAAAAGTCATTCTATAATATGCTGTATGATCACCTCGGACGGCCCGTATAGTTGCACAACTACGTGCTATGGACAGTATGAGGTTACCTATCAGCTCTTAGGGGATATTTGGCCATTCTTCCACGAGCGCAATACCCAGCTCTGCAACCATTGTGGAAGGTGCTAGTCAAGTATCTGTCAAGTGCATCCCAGACATGCTCAGTTGGTTTTAAGTCCAGTGAAAGAGCTGGGCATCCCATCTCAGCTTCAAACATATTGTCCACCACTACAGCTCTATGACTACGTGCGTTATCGTCTACAAAATGGAGCCCATCTCCAATGGCACCAGCGTAGCGCACAACAAAAAAGTCGAAGGATCTCGTTTCTACACGTCTGAGCAATCAAAGCACCAATATGAACGTTACAGATCCGTACGTTCGCCAAAACTGACTCCTGTCCACATAATTCATTCACCACCATTATATGATGATGTTTTGTGCACATAAGGGAACGACGATTGTACGGCTGAACACAAAATCGTGAACGGAACCCGCTGCTATTCGTTACATTCTTCCGCCCAGTTTCTGAGGACTAACAGGTGCTGTGATTTTACTGGGACACACATCACAGGCCTCTTTACGGAGAGATCACATTCCCAAAGGCAGTACTGGACTGTTTGTTTTGAAATTGTGCGTACTGTTGCTGCCTGGAGTTTGAGTTGCAGTTGAGTTGCATTCAGCCTCCTGACTGGACCAGAGATAACGATCGCTTACTGACTTTAGCCGTGGACGAACTTGACCTTGCATTTCTCTAACGGTTGACGTTGTCTTAAACCGCATCCAGGCGCTGGAAATTTGACCTGGACCACTCAAATAGCTGCTGCTACCTTCCGCTTCCAAACTTCTTATGGCTCTCCATACCATAGTTACGCACTACATGCTCACTACAGTATCTAAACCAAACTTCTTGTGTCATTTGCTTGGGAGGCGAGGGAGAGGGGGATTGAGTCCCTCTCCGGCCTCTGTGTGTGTGTGTGTGTGTGTGTGTGTGTGTGTGTGTGCTTAAGTTAGTTTAACTTATTTTAAGTAGTTTTGTAAGTTTGTAACCCAGCAGTTGAATCCCATTGTTTACAAACATTTGAACATTTTTGAATTCGTATTGTAGAGTAAGTACAAGTAACACCAAATCCGTCTGCAGCAACATTCTGTTAATAACCCTACTTCGGTTGCCCTAACGGTTTTCCCTACACTCCGTAGAGCGAACGGAACTGTTTAGCTGATTTTGCCGATGACAGTGTTTCAGAACCCACATTGAAATTTTCAAATGTTTGTAAATGTTAGGGACTTAACTACTGCGGTTATCATTTCTAAAGCTTACAAACTACTTAAACTAGCTTCAATTAACTTATCGTAAGGACAAAACACACACACACGCACAAACTCACACACACCTATGCCCGAGGGAGGACTAGAAACTCCGACGGCGAGCAGGCGCATGCTTCGCAGTATGGTACCTTAGAACGCATGGCCAGATATCTCAACTGATCCCCTATAGTCAGATTTAAAGTATTTGTCACTTGACATGTATAGGGCTGCCATAAACCAATGGGTGACCGGCGCGGTCGGTTCCCACTGTGTTGCAACTTCCGTTCCGCCGTGCGCTACTGGAGGCATGTGACAGCGGGTCCTCAGTGAGCCGTTGTGGACATGCGAATGAGAGAATTTACACCGGCCTTAATTAAAATTAAGATACATTTTTATATGCTTAGAAATACCAAAGAGTCCGATACTGTATGTAAATTTCTAAATTTTTAGGAAATTTTTGTAGATGACAAAGATTTTTAAACGCCATTCTTGTTATGAGTTGAATACTGAAAAAGTTGCATAAAACGTAATTTTCAGAAATTTATATACTGGGAATGCAATGCACTACGAAAACTATTGAACCGTGTTATTTTGGCAATGAGTGTAAAAAAATTATTATTGTGATATTAATAGTTTTTGAGATGCGAAGTGATAAGTTTGAAGCAGTTTGTGAACTAGAAAATTTAAATGCTTTGAAACAAATTAACCTAACTATAGCGCTAATTCAAATCAAGAATAGATGTTTGACATAGCGAGAGACATTATAGAGATGTACATCGTGTGTTTTCAATTTTTTTTACATGATTCCTGTACAAGATACAGGCTTTAAAGCGATTTTCTGTCGGCGTGGAGCGATGCGCCCGCGCTGTGGCGGCGGACCCGTATGTTGGCAACGCTGCAGGTTGGGCCCGCAAACGTCAAGTGAAAACTAGTTTAAATCAGATAATAATTGTTTTGACAAGTTTTTAACCTTAATGATTGATTCATGATTGCATCAGAAAATTAATCATCACATTTGGTGACTATCAAATATTACAACAACAGCATTAAGTGTTACAACTCTCAGTTCCTATCATGTCAATCTTCTCTTATTCTTTACTGGTTGCTTGGACCGCTACCGTTGCTTCAGCTGCACCTTTTTCCACGTATAATTTTGCGACTGTCTGTGTCAACTAGAAAGTAATTTCAATAAATTCGCTTCCTGTGATTGCGTAGAGTTTCCCGGCGTAATAACTGTGGATATTCTTGTCGGGTTTCCAGCCGGATTGTGGAGTCATCTTGACACAATATTTCTCCGGACCACCTGGCCGCCATCTTCAGGTGATATGGATGCTGCTGAGTATCATAGGAAATTGAAGTCTTGCCATGATTGGCGGCCTTGTATATGCCGCGAGGTACTAACGGCGCGTGCGCCAGAGAGTCATGGCTGCGTCCTCTGCCGTAAGCAGCCGGTGCTGCGCCTCAGTGAAGAAAACTTACATGCGCTAGTTATCATAGGTGGAAAAAAGAGTGCGCTGTTTTTTAAGATTAGACAAAACCGGATTCCACATGTTACTTAGAGGGAACCCCTTATCTTGATTTACTAAATCCTCCCCCAACATAATCTCAATCGATTCCTTTAAAATGCATTCCCGATAGCAGAAGCAAGTACACGTGTTTCGTCACACTTAATTCTGTTTCCTTCGGTTAGACAATGCTCCGCTACTGCAGACTTGTCAGGTTGTAACAAACGAGTATGTCTTAGGTGCTCGGAGCATCGATCATTAACGGTGCGAATCGTTTGACCTATATATGCTTTCCCACAGTGGCAAGGAATCTTATAAACACCGGGTTTTCTCAGCCATAAATCGTCTTTAACTGAGACAAGAAGAGCCCTAGTCTTAGCAGGTGGTCGAAACACACTTTTGATACTAAGCATTTATAAGATCCTTGAACATTGGTAGACTGCTAGACTACAAATCCAAAGGTCGCGGGTTCGATCCCCACCAAGTCCTAGGATTTTTATCTCTAACTTTTCACTTATTTCACCTCTGGCAGTATTGCTCATGTGAAAAATACCGAGTAGCTCCGTGGTTCGGAACCCACGTTAAACTGTAGGACCCCCTGTAACTGTCTGGGTAAGTCAGTTCGAAGGTCGGAGGAAGGCAACGGCATACCACCTCCACACAGGACCATGCCTAGTAAAGCACTGTTGTGTTCAAACCAATCTTCTGATTGTTGACACCTTTACCTTTTTAAGATCCTTCCTATTTTTGAGGACACACTTCCCGCGTATGGAAGGGAAGCAATTGATCAGCATTCGTCCTTTTCTGATTCTCAATGTTCAAATGTTTGTTAAGCTTAAGTGACTTAACTACGGGGTTTATCAGTCCCTAAACTTACAAACTACTTATGAACTAGCTAACACTAAGGACGGCACAATTATCCATGCCCGAGGGGGGATTCGAACCCCCGATCGTAGTGGCCGTGCAGACCGTGACTGAAGCGCCTCAGTCCCCTCGGACACCGCGGCCGGCCTTCTGGTTCTGGCGACGGCCCCATCTATATGGCATGACGGGTCTGACTCTTTGTGCCGTCCTTAGTCTTAGCTAGTTCATAAGTAGTATGTAAGTTTAGGGACTGATGACCCCGTAGTTAAGTCTCATAAGCTTTACAAACATTTGAACATTTAATGAAAGTCCAGCTCCAGTTGCAATAATTTGTGCTTTATTTAAGCCCACACTACCGGTTTCGGTCTCCATGTTAGGCCATTTTCAAGTGTGACAGACGTTATGCCGTAGAGAAAGCAACGTCAAGTTGACGTTGCTTTCTCTACGGCATAACGTCTGTCACACTTGAAAATGGCCTAACATGGAGACCGAAACCGGTAGTGTGGGCTTCAATAAAGCACAAATAATTGCAACTGGAGCTGGACTTTCATTAAATTTGAACCACAGTTGCGGCAACAGCAACCATCCAGTAATGGAGAAACTAATATTTGAACATTTGTCTCTCTGTGTACCCGTTCTACTTTAACACAAACTTCAGATGTTCTAGTTCCTGAGTTAAGTAATATCAACGATTGGCTTCCTGCTGATAAGCACTAGTATACCAGCTGCTGTCTTGCTGCGCCTGTCGGCCGGCCGCGCGCTTTGGATTCAGCGGGCGTGGGCGTCGGTGGGGGCGGCGGGGGCGGCGGGTGCGCGCGTGCGGTCGCTGAGTAAGCCGCGGCGCGCTGCGTGACCGGCCCGTGTTTGTCCTGCCGCTGCCCGCGTGACCGCCAGGGCTGCACAAACACCGACACCTGCCGCACCTGGCGCTCTCCCGCCACTCCGTCCAGCTCTTCATTAGCCCAGCCGCGCCCGCACCCGCACCCGCGCTGCGTCCGTCCGCCACCTGCGGCGCGCACTGTGTTTTGTGTAACATTCAGTTCCGACACAGGGCTGTACAAATTTCGCCTTTAACCTGTCCATGCCTGTCTCTAGTTTCGGACCGAACCATTTAATGCGAACCACTTTATTAATTTAACTAGATGACCTGGTGAACTTCGTATCACTTACCTCTAAAATAAACCATATTAATTTAAATCCAGCTGCTTTATAAAGGCATCATCAGATATCGGCTCGGTAATGGACGGAAAGAGTGGGCAAATCACGCACACACTTCCAGGGTAATGTTCGTGACTCATTCGTGCAAGTTCAGGAAAGGTGATAAAATGTGGAATAACTTTATTGTAATCACATGAATGGTACTGATATTTTATAGAAAAATCACTTTCCATTTCTTCTGAAGGTTCCAATTTTGGGGATACTTTTCCAAATTTTTATTTCATAAGAACTTTATTCTTGCTTCGAACGTCAAATATGAAAACTTTATCGCAATCACACGAATGATATTGATATCCCATTAAAAAAAGTTGTTTCAGTTTTTCGCGAATTTTCAAATTTTCCGGGTAACTTTCCCAAATTTTTAGTTCATAAGAACGTTGAACGTCAAATAATAAAAATTTTATCGCAATCTGATGAACGGTTCTCAAGTTATACTGTTGAGTACATTTAAAAAAGGAACTTGGTTCGAATTTTTCGTCTTTCCTTTGTAAGTGTCACTATTTCTTTCGTCTTCTTCTTCTTCTTTTCTGAAAACATTCCTAAAACCATAATGAACAAAACAAAAAAAGAATAACCCCTCTCCATCTTGCGAATAGTCAGTTATAGTGCTGAATTCAATCAAAAACACATTGAAAAACGCACTTTCAGTTTATCTCAAACATTCTAATTTAACGATACATTTTCCAAAAAATGTATTTAGTACAAACCTTGTCCTGTCAAACCGTACTCAATTGATGCTTTTACAACCATGTGGCAATTTGTTTTGATTCATAGAAAAAAATCGCTTCCGGTTTTTCTTAAATTTTACTACTTTCCGGGCGTCTTTTCCAAATTTTTATTTCCTGCGAATCTTCTTCTTGCTTTCAACATGAAATCTACAACATTTTATCGGAAATGGCCACCAATGTGGTAGCTCACTGGAAAAAAGCTGTTTCCAAATTTTTCCTTTTTTCTGGGCAACTTTTCGACATTTCGTCATCGTTTAAATATTCCCTGTAATTACACGAATATTTCAAGACTAAAATGAGCCAAATCGGTTAAGTCTTTCTCGAGTTTTAGCGAGACTAACGGACAGCAATTCATTTATATATATATATATATATATATATATATATATATATATATATATGTGTGTGTGTGTGTGTGTGTGTGTGTGTGTGTGTGTGTGTGTGTAGCGATTAAATCAAGTAGCTCGTTTATTAACTCCTCGAGTTGTTATTTACAAGCCCTATCGTTCACATATCATACTAACGGATTGCCGTCGTTAACACCTATGCATTGCTGACGGTTGTGGTATGCGTGGCTGCTCCCACCGGAGCTCCGAGTCCTCCTTCGAGCATTAGTGTGTTGTGTGTGTGTGTGTGTGTGTGTGTGTGTGTGTGTGTGTGTGTGTGTGTTTGTGTACAATTTACCTTCCCTATTCGAAATTCTTTTCGTAATGCAACTTCGCAGGATAGTAGAATACCCTAACGGTGTCCACTGAAAGAAGTACTAGTTGTTGTGGTTTTCAGTCCGGAGACTGATTTGTTGCAGCTCTCCACCCTACTCTATCCTGAGCAAGCCTCTTCATAAGAACGGTAACCTACATCCATTAGCATTTGCTTACTATATTCGTCCCTGTGTCTCCCTCTGCGATTTTTACCTCACACACTTCCCTCCAACACTAAATTCACAATTCCTTGATGTCTAAGAATGTGTCCTACCGATCGAACCCTTCTTTTAGTCAAGCTATGCCACAAATTCCTTTCCTCCCCAATTCTGTTTAGTAACTCTTCATTAATTACGGAGATCCACCCACCTAAACTTCAGAATTCTTCTATAACACTACATATCAATAGCCTTTATCCGCCTCTGTCCGCACTGTCTATCGTCCATGTTTCACTGCCATACAAGGCAACACTCCACACAAATGCCTTCAGAAAAGACTTCCTTACTGCTATTATTGCATTTATACAAACAAACAGATGTGAAGAGTCAAACAAACTATAAATGTTCCTTAAAGGGCGGTTCGTACCGCGACCATTCAAATGACCCGCGAACACGCTACCACCTATGCTAGTCGATCGTTATGGAGCACAGTATAGTCAACAGCTATACTCTGATTTTCCACGATGAAACCGGTTTCTCAAAATTACAACGAATAATTATAACTTTTCCATGGCTTACAATATCGCATAATTTTGAAATAGAATTGTAAGAGCAATAGCATTAAATGCTTTAATCTACTTACACTAATTGTAAACACATTTTGTATTATTCGACTTCTAATGAAAATTTTAATTAACTGCAACCGACATTTCATAAATCAAATAATGTACCTTAAGATCTAATTTATATTATTTCATATCATTAATTTCAGGTAAAATTATTGTAATATTTAAAACAAATAACAAAATTACATATTTTCCGAAGTTAGGATCAAACCCTTATCCTCCAGGTGAAAGGCTAGTAAAATACTGCCTAAGCTATTACGCCATTCAACTGTAACGTCGTCATTGAATAGTATATAAGTTACACATGAGTTACCCTTAAACTTTATCTTGGAAATTTCTGGCTAGTTAAAACATCTATGAGTTAACATTCTGACGTTTACTGCTAACATGCGAAGTTTCGCCCCAAAATGAAGTAGTTTACGTACTTTGTGAGTCTAGGGATTGATGTCAACAGTAGTTTAGACCCATTTACTTACAACATTTGAACATTACTAACGGATTAAGAGGAAAAAATTTATCCTAAGTACATATACTAACATATGGTTACATGAGATCGGGGTCTCTAAGCTTTTCTCTGGTACCAGAGTCCCGTAGCATCCCTAAACAAAGACAAACAGTAATCCTAAAGTACTGTTTCATTCCAAATGCCATGATATCCTCGTTCCATAACAGAGAAGTCCTGGTGGAATCTTTTTCCATGTTCAACATCGACAACTAGGAGGGAAAAAGTCTAGGTGGGAGTGAACGCCTTTTAAAGGACTTTGGATTCAAAGTTATGGTGTATACGCAGTAGCACTGACACCAAATTAGTGTAGTTAAAATTTTATTTTTTAACTAAATATGCACGAACGGAAAATAATAATTTGTAACTTGTTTTAGCTTCAACTAAAGTATTGCTGTTTCTTGTGAAGTGTTTTTACTCTCAAACTATGACGGAAGTTTTGAAGTTTTGGTATTTAAAGATTACTGCTATTCTAAGAGTCTTGTTTTCCATAAAAGACACAGTGGAGCTATTGAAACCTGTTGAGATTTTAAAGAACCGTTTTATATTTCAATAAATGAAGTTTAATTAGTTGTTTAAAATTAATGGGGAACGATGTATTTTCAAACCTCGAACAAGGCCTTCATTGTCTTTGCAATTCCGCAAGAACCTCCATAATAAAGCTGTCATTGAAAATTATAATGCATGTATCCCCACTCAGGGATACCTTCCGCTAGTAAAGCCCTTCGTCCCCCTGTCTTCAGAGCTCACTACACTGGGAATTAGGGTTTACTTGTTAAAATGTGAGAACTAGTCATGATTTTTTATATTCATACTAACTGAAAACCCGGCGTTCCCAAGGTAATTATTTTTTTATATATTATCATAGTCCATATCCCCCCTCTCCATCCATCTCCTCCTCCATCTCCCTGTTCAATTCCACCTCACCAACTCTGGGGTCATTTCTTGGCTCTTTCCCTGCGGCTTCCTAGGTTAGTGTTCTCGCTCACCCCTCACACTTGTACCTAAGAAAATTCGTATTCATGTGTAAACTTCCATGTTGATAAGTAATGAAGATTCAAAATGCACTGCACCCGCTAACTGCTAACTGCGAATTATAGAAGCTATCTCTCCGACAAAATACACGATCATAAGCAAACTTTCATGATAATTGGGAAAACGGAGTCTCTTATAAGGTACCATCTGCCATACACCAAAAGAAGTACTACGTTAGCAATTATCTTCCAATTAAATTGAAATTGAAATGTGTAAACCCCTGTTGGCGGTTAGAATCCTCCGTAGGGCGTGTATGTTTGTGATGTCTTTAGTATAAGTTACCTTATAAGTAGTTTGTAAGTTTACGTTCTGATGACCCCGCAGTTAAGTCCCGTAAGTTCAACAAAAAATTTAACATTTTTGAAGTTAAGTACCATCCGCAAAGCGGCATGTAGAAAGTTATGGACAGTGATTTCTCTCATTGTGGCGCAATTGGATGAACGTTCTGACAACGTGTAAAATACAAACCTAGCTTGAAGTGGCAACGTCCATCCTAAATAGCCTATTTTTATTTTATTTCGGTTTTTAGCATCACTTACCGGGCTCAAACATGAATAATGAACATCAGAAGCCCACGGGAACAAAAAGACAAAATTTTATCAATATCGATATGTCATTTTAGGAGTCTAGTCCTGTGCGCGTGTAAACAACTTTTAAGGAGGAAAATGAAAAAAAAAAAAAAAAAAAAAAAAAGTTTCCTTTTCCTCGTACAATTCTTTCAATTATTGCCTTCATGAGTACGTTCTTCGGAATTCAACGAATATTTTGGGGAAAAAAGTACCGAATTAGTTCAGCCGTCCTCGAGTTTTGCCCTTACTAACATAGTCAATGATTCATTCTGATTTATAAGATATTCTAAGCTGACAAACGTTTACAGTAGCTAGTTTACTACAATGACTCAGACTATGACATAGTCATTTTCTATTTTAATACTGCTTAAGCTTCTCTCTGTGGAAGGTCACGGCAACCTAGTTGTTTAGTTGATGACTATATGTTGGCGCAGGCAGTCGTCTATCAATTTGTCAATTTCCTTCAATACTCTTTATTCTTTATCGATTAGCTGTAAAAATAATTATCATCAAATCTCTGAACCAAATGATCGACTTCAGCTGTGGGATCAGCTGAGGTGAAGTAACTGCTGATTTTATTTAAACCGTGACCATCCTGGTGAAATTTGATGCAAAAGTGCGCAATATATATCTGTGAGGCAGACACCAGGGACGTTTCGATGAGCTTGTTCTGTGAAATTACTCGCCGTTTGAAACGATGTTGTTGTCCATAAAACCTGAAATTGGGTAGAAAATGAAGTGCGCCTTAAACTAGAAGAAAGGCACTTTCTCTATATTTCCGCGATCAGGAACCGGGGACAAGGTGTGTGTTGAATAAACGGGGGCCCAACTAATGCTTCGACGTCTTGTGCTGCTCGTCTCGAAAGCACATGAGGTCGTAGAGTGCACTGCAGGCCTGCCGACTCTCAGGGGCAACACCGGATCCACTGCAGAAGCATATTCTCTGCCGAGAATCGTAAAAAGATGTAAGCTCGTATGGCTTGAATGGCTGGGAGACCCGGAAGGAAAGGTACAGCCGCCTAATTGGAAAGGTTTACCATATCCTGCAGGCACCTTTCCTTCGCGAAGTTCTGAAGAATCTGTGTTAAGTGTAGGTGACTGTAAAGTGTGCATGTGTAGTGTACTATCCGTGTTGGACATTATGGGAGTAGGGAGACGGTGAAACCCGTTGTCTAAACCTCTCGAAAAGTACCATGTGAGCCGCTGAGTTTCACGTCTCCATCCAAGGGACGGCTCACCATCAACAGTGTCCTATGCCATCACTACATGAGACACTGCGGAGAGTTTTCGAATTTAATCCAGGCCATTGGCGCAAAGACCGGTGAGAAACTATTTGCATCACCACCGGTACTGTTCCCTCTGCTCTACCGGGAAAGGTAATTGTGCCAACAACGCGTGACGCACCCGCATGGTCGCCCATCCAAGTAATGACCACGCTCAACGGTGCTTGACTTCGGAAAGGTAATATGGCGGGAACCGGTGTATTCAGCTTGGTACAGCTTTGGCATTTGAGAACCGTATTACAAGATGGCGTGGTAACGTCAAGAAAAGACTTTATGAACTAATTTAATAAATACTTGAATAAAGAATAATGTTTGATTTCGCAACCCGGCGCAACAAAGGAAAACCTCCACAGCAGAGACTATGCTGATACTTTGTAGCGGATTGGAACCAAACTGTTACGTAAAATGTATCGCTGAAAATACGTGACGAGCTGAGAGGGGAAGGGGGGGACTGTTTATAAACGGATCAGATGTTTATCTAAGTGAGAATTTCTTCAGTTAAGTATGAAGCTATTCTCGAATATGATTGTTGATCATCAGAAATACTTTATCATTTCCAAGCTATTATCACTATTTATTTTGGTAAGGCAGCGAATGCCATGGTATGGTGGCAAACGTAATTACAAAGGAAATAATCTTGAAAGGCAGTTTTTTAGAAATGGAAGACGAAGCCTAGGAAGATGAGATATGAGACAAGATTTTGCGAGAAGAATTTGACAGAGCACTAAAAGATTTGATTAAAAGCAAGGCCCCTGGAGTACATGATATTCTGTCCGAACTTTGACAACTTTAGGAGAGGAAATCATTAAGAAATTATTCCACCTGATATGCAAGATGTATGAGAATGGGAAAATACCGCCCGAGATCAAAAACAATATTGTAATTCCTATTCCTAAGAAAGCAAGTGCAGACGAATGTGAAAATTACCAAACTCTCAGTTTAATAAATCATGTTTGAAACCGGAATTATTAACAGACAAATGGAAAAGCTCGCGGAATCCGACCTGGAGAAGATCACTTTGAATTTAGGAGAAATGTAGGAAGACTCGAGACAGTACTCAGATCACGACGTATATCAGTAGGTAGGTAAAGAAAAGCAAACCTATGTTTCCAGCATTAGTTGATCTGGTAGCTTTTGAGTTATACTCAACTTGTACAACAATCCAGACAGCAGTTATTAGAGTCGAAAAGTATGGAAGAGTCGCAATGTTTGGAGAAAGAGTAAGCCAGGGTTGTATCATTCTCCCTATGTTGTTCAATCTGTACAATGAGCAAGCTATGAAGGAATGCAAGGTTAAATTTGCAGAAGGAATGAACGTTCAAGGAGAGGAAACAAAAACTTCGCGATTTCTGATAATTCCATAGAAGAGCAATTAAACGGAATGGACAGTGACTTCAAAGGAATGTATAAGGAAAACATTAATAAGGGCAAACAACGTTATTAAATGTAGTGACAGAAAATCAGGTGATGCTGAACGAATAAGATCAGGTAATGAGACAATAACAGTAGTAAATGAGTTTTGTTATTTCGGAATCAGAATAACAATTTAAAAACAATAAGTAATAAATCCTAAATGCTGCTTTAAATATAATTATTTTTATTACACTATAGGCCTACTTCGGCTTTTAGCACCATCGTCAGGTGATCTACGAAAAATGTTACATTGTAAATACATCAAATTTTATGATTATCATAATTGCAAATACTATTACAAAATATTACACACGTCTATTGGTCCTGACATCCATATACATGGATGGTTTTATTGCTGTCAGTCATTTGTTTATTGCTTTGAATTTTAATTATTACAATATTTCAGATGACTTATCATTTACGTTGCGATGTGGCAGATTTTTGATAACCACAGATGCAATATGGTTACTTACTGATTGTTTATTATTACGATAATCTTTGCTACCGGTATAATGTATGTCTTTGCATATGTCGAGAAATTTTGTTATCTTAGCCGAATCGTCATTGACATGTGTGATCTTTGTATCGTAAATTTATTAATCTTTGCTACTGAAATTTCCTTCGTGTGTAATCTATGATGGTCTAAAACTTTACCCATTTTCTTGGTGTACGATATCAATAAAATTTTCTATGTAGGATTTGTGTTTTAAGTCTACTTGTTCATTTAGTATTTCAGAGCGGTGGTGTAGTGAGTGTAAATATATTTCGATTTCTTCTAGAATGTCAATAACTTGTCCTTTAGGTGTTACATGTAAAATTTCGACTGCCTGTTGTATATTATCCGCTGTGTGCTTTTCTGGTTTTAAATGGTTGGTAAAAAGTAGATGGGTTATTTGTGCTTTGTCTGGTGTACTCCCGGCTCGTGATATTGAAATTTCGGCCTATCTGGCCTATATAAAATTTACTGCAGTTGCTACATGTAATTTTGTAAATTCCTAGGTTTGAGAAAAGTGGGAAATAAGTTTTACTAGATTTTAATTGTGACTAAAGATTATGTCGTGTCTGATAAGCAAATATTATGTTTGTGTCTTTTAGTAATGCGTTAATTTGGTTCGAAATATTGCCTAGAAATGTGGTTTTTAGTACTTAAAATTTTTGTTTTGTTGGTGTTTCTCTCATTAGTGTTATTTCTTTTCGTATATGAGTTTTTGTTGCTGTGGTACGATTATTATATATTTGAGTGACAATTTATGGATCATAGTCGTTTTTCTGAGCTATATATTCTAGGTTTTTGATTTCTTTTTGTATTGAGTCATGTTCTAACAGTACGTTTATCAGTCTGTTTATCATGGTATTGAAGTAGGCATATTTGTGTGCTGCTGGGTGGCATGATTTTGCATTAATAATATTATCTGTAGTAGAAGGTTTCCGTAGATTGCAGATTTATGTTTGTTGTTACAGTCTTTGATTGAGAGATCTAGGAAGTTTATTGTTTTGTTGATTTCTGGTTCTACAGTAAATTTCACTTTAGGATGCAGTGCAATTAATGTGTTATGTATTTATTGGATATCCGAATTATCTCCATCTATTAACTTTATTGTGTCATCCACATACCTAAAATAATATATGATTTTTTTAGTCAATTTCTTGTGGTTGTTGAAAAATTTTTCTTCAAGTGTATTTAAGAATATGTCTGCTGTTGTACCAGCAATACTGCATCCCATGGACACTCCGTCTGTTTGGCTATAAATTTTGTTGTTAAATTAAAAATAGTTTTGCTGTAGTACAAAGTTTAGCAGTAATACAATTTCATTGGTGCCTGTCATGGAAATTTATCTATACATCAGTAAATTGTCTTCAATTATGGTGATTGTTTCTTGTATAGGGATGTTAGTATAAAGATTGGTTGTAGCAAAAGATACAAATTTAGGACTGCAGGTATTGGAATGTCTTTAATTTTTTGTGCTAAAAGTCTTGAGTTTTTTATAGTATATTTGTTATTACAAGTATAGAACTTTGTCAGGAGGTTGTTGAATTTTCTACTAATTAAATAGGTTGGACTATCTATGCTAACAACCACAGGGCGTAATGGTGCCAAAGGTTTGTGGATCTTAGGTTGTCATCTGAAATATTGCGATAATTAAAATTCAAAGCAATAAATAAATGACTGACAGCAATAAAGCCATCGATGTATATGGATGTCAGGACCAACAGACGTATGTAATATTTTGTAATAGTATTTACAATTACGATAATCATAAAATTTGATGTATTTATAAAGTAAAATTTTTCGCAGAACACCTGATGATGGCTCTAAAAGCCGAAATAGGCCTATAGTGTAATAAAAACAATGTTATTTAAAGCATCATTCAGAATTTACTGCATAATATCTTTAAATGACATTTATAGTGCTGCAGGCCCAATAGAAAAAAATTGGTCGCCGAAGTAAGGAAGATTTAAATTTTAGAATAGCCACGGGAAGAAAACCGTTCCTGAAGAAGTGAAATTTGTATTCAATATTAATTTAAACGTTAGGTGGTACTTTCTGAACGCATTGGACTGGAGTGTAGTATTTTATGGGGGTAAATAAGATGATAGAAGCTTTTGAAATGTTGTGCTACAGACGAATGATGAATATTAGATGGGTGGATCACGTAACTAATGAGTAGGTGCTCAACAGAATTGGGTAGAAAAGGGATTTGTGGCATATACTGAGTAAGAGAAGGGATAGATTGGTGGGGCAATAAGGATCGTTAATTGAGCATTATAAGTATGCGAGTGGGTAAAAATCGTATAAGGTGTATAGAAAAGAATGTAGGTAGCTGTTCTTAGTCTCAGATGAAGAGGCTTGCACAGGATATGACAGCATGGAGAGCAGCGCACTGTAAACCACGGAAACAACAACGATTACGATTCGTCTCTTTAGGTTTAATTCTGTTTACTAAAAGCATTTAATTTGAGATTGCGTTAGCTGGTCGAAGAAAGAAAGAAACTGGAGGGTTAACTGTTCGCCGCGGCGGAGTGGATTTAAACTCTTCTCTCTTCTGCTCTTCTCGCCAGCTTGCGTCTCCAGACTTCTTTTGTGAAACGATGCTCTAGTTGATAGTGACACGTTCGATACAGCAGTAGTTACTGGGGCACTTCATGTAATGCTCCAAAAGAAGTTGTTGCCTTTCTTTTTGCTCTAGAGCAGTGCTTCCCATTCGGTTTCGTACTTGGTTCCACAGTCTGGAATAATTATGGCGACCGACAGTAGATATATTCAAGCTGCATCAAAAAGGGTTGGCGCAAACTTACAGGTTTTAATGTACATGATAATAAGAGCAAAAAGTCTCGGTAAACATCGGTCCGGAAACGAGGCGTTTTTGAGATAATTACGAATGTATGGTTCCAAACCGCCTTTCACGGCATTGTTTGTAACATCGTATGGTTAATACAAAATATTGTGGCGTGAAATTAACCCACATTCCGTCTCACTGAATATGTGGCTAGGGTAAAAGGTTATCTACTCATTGGGGCAAACTTTCTTCCACCAAAAGCTAATGAACGGAGGTAGGTCAGGTTTCTGCGGCGTCATCTTCCAGGATTGCTTGAGGATGTTTTCCTACAGCGACGACAGAGTATGTGGTATATGGATGGTGAAGTTCCGGCAAATTTTACTGCTGCTGTGAGACGTCATCTAACGCGCATATTCCGCAAAAAATGGATATGTTCCAAATATGTTGCGGCCAGGTTCGCTTGAAATAAATCTTATTTTTGACGATCGGTTTCACGGAGCTGTGCCAGCATCATCTGGTCCAAAAACTCTTTTTACATAGCCGTCGTCTTGTAAAGTCAAACAGTTGTTACATAAAATAATTTAGAGTGCATAGGTACACTACGTCATTGTAATAAAAGTGTACAATTATCTCTTTAAAATCCACACAAGTTTCAAAATAGATAATTTTGGTTGCAGATGACAACGCTACCACTCCATAACTGTGGAGAAAGCGTCCCACACATAATGTAAAATAAGTTTAAAAACAAAATTAAACTGACGACTTTTTAGGCCTAAATTTACATATAGTACAGTAGTAAAATAAATGTATTTTCTTTTCACAGCATTAAATAAATTAAAAACCCACTGATGATGGCACAGAGGTGCTGAAACTAACTTGGGTGTATAATAAAATAATGTTTTGCATATCAGGCGAACCTCATACCCAGAAATAGAACCTAATGATGAATCTATAAGACGAGAAACCGGTTGTGTGTGTGGTTTTTTTTTTTTTTTTTTTTTTTTTTTTTTTTTTTTTTTTTTTTTTTTTTTTTTTTAGGAAAAGGTTATTGCAGTCAGAGTGGATATGGAATAATTGAATAAAAGAGCAAGATGCGAAACAAAAATTTGACAACGTCTAGCTGCAGCAAAGGGTAAAAACGAAAATACATATTGAAGTTAACGAGAGAGACTGTACTTAGAGTAATGTAGTTTTCTTTTAGCTAAGAGAATGAAAAATTTTGCCCGGGTAGGGCCAGCACTACTGCTACAGAGAGAAAAAGTTTAATTTGGTTGTGACAACCGTTCTATAAACAAACCATAACATTTCTGCAATCTCGCAGGCAACTGCGAACACGTATACGTCGATAAGGCTGCAGTATGCCAGACGCAAAGGTCTACAATAGTGGAAACTTGCGCACAAGAATAGTTGGTCAATCGATACCTTTCAAGACTAACAATCAGACGAGGATGAGAAAGAAGACATTTCTTGTTTGTTTTGCTACCTTGTGCGTCACACAGCAGTATTCGTCCAGCGGCAAATTTAGGAACTTCTAAACAATCCCTACAGAAGAACTGCTAACACTGGTTCTGGCCTGAGTGATGTGATTTCACGCTTAGGTTGCTGTTCTGTAAAAGCACGAAATGTCCGAAGTAACGTCGTTCATTCTGTGTCTCTCTGCCGCGAAAACGCCGTGTCCAGTCGTTCAAAATAACGGCTGACACGTCCCTTGTGGGTGTCCGTCATATTACGAATGTTTAGTAGTAATTAATTTGGTACCTGGAGAAATGTTCTGGCCCCAGGAGACGACGGTCCTATGGTTCGGCAAGCATTCAGTGACTTTATAATGTATTTCTCGTGAAAATTAGTTTTATGTAATTAGATATGTGGGGATAATTAGTTTTATGTGGTTTGTTGACTTTCAGAATTTTCTGCGTACAGTTCATAATCAGAGAGTTAATAACAATTTAATTAATTTATACTCTCGTTGTCATAAAAATGGGCAAGTTTGTAGGCTGGCACCTATATTTTCGGCTGGAAAACGTCTCAGGTCTACAATAGCATTGTCAGTATAAAGGATTCTCCAATGGTAAGTCATAAAACATTGACAACTGCCAAGATTTTCTTCCTACAATTACACATTTCTTCTTCAACAGCCTAGAACGTAGCCAACTTCAGTATCTCTGAGAACGAGAAATTCGCGCCGAATTTTCACAGCACCACGCAGCAGGAGCGCCGGTGTGGGTAATAAATCAATTTGCTGAAATGGTGTGCACGTACGATGTCAAGAGTAATCCCGCACGTCTGCTCCAAATGACAGCTACATTGTACACTGGTTGTTCTGTACCTTTCTGCTCATATTTCATGTAACCTGTCGCGCGTTATTTCTTCCAAATTAGTCCTAGGGCGTACAGACAACATTGTTTCATTCCCCAGCCTTTACATTTAACAATACTTCAAAGATAAAAACATATTTACATCTTTTCTCGATGTCACCCGAGTGATGATGAATAGCATAAGTGTAGAGCCCCTTAGCTGAGCGTTTGGAAGTAACGTACAGTTTAATATCTTACGAATAAAAACTTTTTCTTTATTCCTGACTACAGATTTAATTGCGTATTGTATTACAGTGGCCTTGCATTTCGATTGTAGCATTAATGTCACGATATTATATTTCATGATATTTCCAATTCTAAAATGATAACGCTAAAGTAAAGTTATTGGCACAAAAAGCATACTTGTAAGGAAAGATATATAAACATAAATGCATTAGAGGTAGGTCCACTGGAGCAATATTTCGGAAGGTATCCATTGTTCATTAGTCGAATGCTGGAAATGGTAATCGCCCACATCCATCAAGGCTTCCCGAAATTGCTATTCTGGCTGCTGAGCACCAAGACGTGGGGTGTCAAAGTCATAAAACAGCTCGACCTGCAGTCATCACTCCGAAAGGAAAGATGAAACAAAAAAACAGGCACTCTGCAGGTTCAGAGAAGTCAAAGACACAGTTGTGTTTCATATGCAACGAATTGTGAAACATTCAATGTACCTTCATATTATTGACGTAGGTGAAATGAGATAGAACTAAATTCCAAGTAGTTATAATTACGGTTTCCAACCAATGATTTCGGGAGAATTTCCTGGTTTGAAATTCACTCTAATACTATTAAATGGAGCAGTACTGACAGAAGTCCAGTAAACCCGTAAGTTTCGGGAATAAATGAAATTCTGATTCAAATGTTCAAAAGTACAAAATACACATCAGTGCCCGAGGGAGGATTTGAACCTCCGACGCGGAAGGCAGCGCTAACCGTAACGTTGCGCTCCAGACCGCTCGGCTACTCCCGCGCGGCTGAATTTCTGAAATGTGCTGGATTTGAAAATATCTTCTCTAATATTTCAGTTTTCACTAAAATTCATTTTATATTTTATTCTTTCTACGATATAGCGGGCACTATCACAGTGTTTGTTGGGACAGTAATTGAGATAATGTGGGTAATGAAGTGTTCAAATGTTTGTTAAGCTTAAGGGTTTTAACTGCAGGGTCATCAGCCCCTTAACTTACAAACTACTTATGAACTACCTTATATTAAAGACGACAAAAACATCCATGGCCGAGATGCGGATGACATCCCCGACGGGGAACAGCCTGGCGCATCACAGCATAGCGCCTCAATGCGCTCGGCCGCTCCGCCGCGGCTGTGGGTCATCCTCCACTTCCCTCTCGCAAGGAAAGAAAGGAAGCCAGAGTAGAACGTCCAGTCGATAACGTGGTCACTACAGACGGAGCACAGGCACGGATGAAAAGTTATCTTGAAATTGTGACCACGGTGCTATTTCATGTATTGTGCGAACTGTTTACTTACTATAAAAGTAAATGAAACTTTGCAACACACAGATCACCATACGCATGTGGGACAAAGAATCTGTTAATAGCTTCAATCAAAAAACTTACAATTTAGTGTACAAATATCTAAAGAATTTTATTGTTAACTTCCTTTACATATTTAAATTATAAAGTTACTAACACACTAACAAAAATGGAGTGGGATCCTAAATGTAACGCCCGTCTCCTAACTGGAGTTTAGACCAAAAAATGCGACAACTAAGGGCAGGATATATACCGAAATATAAAGATACCACTAAAATACCTGTTAAAATTCGTATCTTTATATTTCTTTCTGTAAAGTTTGAAAAGACTACATGAATTTTGGAACTTGTCACGGGAAATTTCAGTTAAATGTTGTTATATTTTGCACTGGAACTAATAAATTGAACTGTCAAATTAATTAACACTGTTGCTAAAATTAAAACTATTCCACAACACACTCGCGGTTTTTGCTACATAAATTATTTACTAAGAGACATTGACTTTCTTTAAATAATCCTAATGGTTCTGGAATATTAACTTCACCTTGAACAAATAATTGACTGTCTGACGACGATTCGTACGAGAAGGTGTGTGTGTGTGTGTGTGTGTGTGTGCGTGTGTGTGTGTCCGCAAACAAGCCGTTTCCCAGATAATTACAAATCTGTGGTTCCAAGAGTTGAAGAAATTCCAAGACGCCACTGACGTTATTCTAAACACCGACCTAATTAGTACACAATAATTTGAAATGTAGTCTTTATGTTTAAGAGTTACGTTCCATTTACTTCACATTTCACTAACTTCATTGTAAACATCGTCGTAATTAGTACAAATTAATTTGAAATTTAGACTTTACTATTAGGTTCTATATCGCATTTAGATCACAATTCAGTCTGGGTTACCTGATAAAGAAGGTGTTCGAAGCATCTTCCTTGCCTATGGATGCAATACTGTGCTCGTCTCTGAAATGAATTACGAATTCTTTCGAAAACCCCTGCATTATTTCAAAATGCTCGACAAGCGTGTACAACCCTGTGTTCTTCAATCGTGTTAATGAATGTGCTGTACACTTCGCTGACCCCAGACACAAAAATCCAAAGGTTGCAGATCTGTTGATCCTAGCGGCTAAGGAACAGTTGATCCTAGCGGCTAAGGAACAATTTCACCTGTACCTATCCATCTTTTACCGAATCTGCGCGTTAGATGCCGTCTCACAGAAGCAGCAAAATTTGCCGGAACTCCATCACCCATATACCACATACTCTGTCGTTACTATACGAAAACATCCTCAAGCAATAATGGAAGATGACGCCGCAGAAACCTGAGGTACCTCCGTCCATTACCTTTTGGTGGAAGAAAGTGTGACACAATGTTTTGTGTCCCAGCCTCGTCGCCGCTTTTGTGTCTCGTTTCCGTCGTAGGTGTCGATGGCCGAGTGGAATGAAACCGACACAGGAATAAAGATAGCACGCTGGTACAGGTACGGAGGGGAGCAGCCAGAAACTAGAAACACTAGAGTAAATTAGAACGTGATATATATTGCACAGAATTTATACAATACTTAACTTTTACATAGATCAGTACTGCAGAACGCTGATACATAGTTGAGTTAGAGGTCTGCCTAGTGCCTATCCGATAGCCAAGTCTTCACTGGTGCCTATCTGATTCCGAAGTGTTAACTGGTTCCTATCTCAGTCCCAAGTGAACGATGTCGTTCAGTGGTGGCCACGAGCGGAGTTGCAGCAGAGGGCGCTCGTGGCTGTCGTCGTAAGAACGCAGCACCGTGCGTGCATGGCGGCGCGCGGCGAAAGTAGGTGGCGCGCACTTTGGATTTGTGCGACACCACACAATGAGTATTTATCTATTATCCTAATAACATATTCAGTGAAAAACTCTGCTAATAGAGTGGCTCATGGACGACATGTGGGTTAATTTCACGCCACAATTGTGTTTTATGATAATTAACCATACGATATTACAAACAACGCCATCAGTTGCGGCTTGGAACCATACAATCGTAATTATCTATCAACACGCTCGTTTCCGGACCCATGTTTCTTGGATATTTTTGCTTCTATTCTCGTGTACTTTCTTTAAATGATCCTAATGGTTCTGGAATGGTAACATGACGCTGAAGAAATAAATCACTTTGCCTACCGAAGGTTCGTACGAGAAAGTGTGTGTGTCTGTGTCCGCAAACAAGCCGTTTCGCAGATAATTACGAATCTGTGGTTCCAAAAGTTCCAAAAAGCCACTGACAATATTGTAAACATCATCCTAGTTAGTAGTCATTAATTTTAAATGTAATGATTAAGATTTACGTTCCATTTAGTTTACATTTCACTGATTTCATTGTAAACATCGTCGTAATTAGTAGAAATTAATTTGAAATTTAGACTTTATATCGCATTTAGATTATACTTCAGTCAGAGTTACCTAATAAAGAAGGTGTTCAAAGCGTCTTTCTCGCATATGAATGCAATACTGTGCTCGTCTCTGAAATGAATTACGAATTCTTTCGAAATTCTCGACAAGTTTGTACAACACTCTATTCCAGTTTTTCAGTCGTGTTAATGGATATGCTGTATACTACGCTGACAATAAAATCCAAAGTATGCAGATCAATTGATCCTGGCGGATATGGTACAGATTTTCTCGACGTATCCATCTTTTTCCGAATATGCGCGTTAGGTGCCGTCTCACAGAAGCAGCAAAATTTGCCGGGAATCCATCATCCATATACTACATATTCTGTCGTTGCTGTAGGAAAACATCCTCAAGCAGTTCTGGAAGATAACGCCGCAGAAACCTGAGGTACCGCCGTCCATTACCTTTTGGTGGAAGAAAATGTGCCCCAATGGGTATTCACCTATTATCCTAACCACATATTCAGTGTGAAACTCTGTTGATAGAGTGGCTCATGAACGGCATGTGGGTACTTTCACGCCACAATTGTGTATTATGATAATTAACCATATGATATTACAAACAATGCCATCAGTTGCGGCTTGGAACTATACAATCGTAATTATCTCACAAACGGCTCGTTTCCGGGTCCATGTTTACTGGGATATTTTTGCTTCTATTGCCGTATACTTTCAACCGTGTAAGTTTGCGCCAATCCTTTTTGATACACCTTGTATGTATCTACTGTCTTATTGAATCCATCATCGGTTGTGAAAACGGGACAGCGGCTGGTCAAGAGTCTGAAGGTACTGCTATACCAACAATCGTAAGTATAATGAAATATTTATTCTATTACAATCAGTTTCGGCATTCCACTATGCCATTTTCAGATCATGATATCCAAAAGTAGGGATACTGAAACTGCATTCGTGGACTTCGTCTCTGTTGTCACATTTACTGTTGTTGTTTCCAGCTACGAGACGAAGTCCACGAATCCAGTTTTAGTAACCCTACTTTTGGATATCATGCTCCGATGTAGGGACCTGAAGATGGCATAGTGGAATGCCGAAACTGGTTGTAATAGAATAAATATTTCATTATAATTACGGCTGTTTGTATCGCAGTTCCTTCAGTATCTACTATCGGTCGCCATAATTATTCCAGACTATGGAACCAAGTACGAAAACGAATGAGAAGCACTGCTCAAGAGCAGAAAGAAAGGCAACAACATCTTTTGGAGCATGAAGTGCCCCAGCAGCTGCAGCTGTATCGAACGTGTCGCTATCAGCTAAAGCATCGTTATGTAAAAGGAGTCTAGATACGCAGAATCACGAGAGGAGCAGACGAAAGAAGAGTTTAGGGCGCACAGGCGGCAGTAGAGAAAGCGACGCAACAGGCGTCGCGGCGTGGCTCTGACGTCAGCAGGTTGCTCGCCCCTGCGCTGGCTCCGGTCGGCAAGTTGTCGCCGGTCGCCTCTTTGCGCCTTTGAAGGCGGCCCGGAGGCGCCCCTCGCCTTTTTCGCGTGCCGCTAGCCAGGCCGAGTTCTAGGAAACATCGATCCACTTGCCGCCTCGCCGCGCCGAGCCGAGGAGGAGACCCTCACCGCCGAGGGCCCCTCCCAAACTGGATTTGTCGGACCAGTTGCACCGCCCGGACAAACAAGCGACACAATACGTCGCCTGGCTCCAGCCGGCGCTGCCGACGCGTTTCACTTTTTCTTCGATGGGAATGGATATATATAGTGGTCGGGCAAGCGGCGTTCTATTGCCACCTTCAGGGTTCACGTTCCACTACTTGTTAACAGGAAGTCGGAATTATGAAGAAGCATTTAGCAAATGCTATGTTCTTGTCTCTAAATCTAATATATGAAGCAGAGTGTCCGTATATTTGTACGTGTTGCGTGTTCCAATCTTTATGAAATTTTGTACACGTAAGCTTCAATCCATGAGGACGGTCGCCGTAATAGTTCACGAGATATGACGTTATAAACAATGAAATGTGTCTAATACTTCTGCATTTAGCGACAATGCTGCTCAGTTTCTCCTAAACCACTGGACCTATTTCAACCAAATTTGGTTCAAAATGTTTTTTAAGCTTATGGGTCATCAGTCCCTAAACTTACAAACTACTTATCAACTACCCTACACTAAAGACGGCACAAATATCCATGACCGAGGGGGATTCGAACCCCCGACCGTACCAAATTTGGTACAAATATTCCTTACGTGAGATAACAATTTCGGTACGAGTACGAACTACATACGAAATGTTCAAATGTTTGTAGAGTCTATGGGACTCAACTACGGGGTCATCAGTCCCTAAACTTACAAACTACTTATGAACTACTTACGACTAAGGACGGCACAAATCTCCATGCCCGAGGGGGGATTCGAACCCCCGACCGTAGTGCCCGTGCAGACCGTGACTGGAGCGCCTCAGTCCCCTCGGCCACCGCGGCCGGCAACTACATACGACTCATGGTTCAGGAAACAATAGGAATCGCAGAAAACTGCCACATAATGCTGCGAGACTTTATAAATACGCTATATGAGAATAAGAGTACTTAACGACTTGCAACAAACTTTAAACATAATTTCAAACCTTTATTAAACTTTTTGTTGCTGACGCCCGTAGCAAAATAATGAAAGGAAGAAAGTTTCTCGCTTACTACTTTTCCGCTGTTTATGGAGTAAACTACGGCATTCGGTATGACGTTACAATTTATAATTTGTACACTACAAATTGTAGCCGCAGGAAATTTTACAGACATTATACACGTATATACTTGAGTGTACCTTCTAAATTGTATGACAGTACGCGACGTAGTTCACGAGATATGAGCACATAAACAATAACGTTCATGGAAAACCGCCCCATCACGCACCAAGTTTTAATGTATTACTTCTTTACTACTAATTGTATACCCAAGATATTTTAAATACAGCCCTTATACAAATCAATATATACTCGAAAACTGGCAGGAATTAATAATAAATACCCGGGCAACGCCGGGTTTTCAACTAGTCTAATATATAAAGCAGAGTGTCGGTATATTTGTACGTGTTGCATACAGATCTACAGTTTTGATCCAATCTTTTTCAAATTTTGTTCACGTAACCTTCAATCAATGAGGACGGTCGCCGTCAGTGTAAGAATTATGTACGGTACATAGTTCACGAGATATGACGTTATAAACAATGAGATGCGCGAAAAACTGCTGCAGTTAGCGACAATGCTGCTCATTTTCTCCTAAACCACAGGGCCGATTTCAACCAAATTTGGTACACACATTCGTTACCGTGAGATAACAATTTTTTCATGGTTAAGAATCACATACGGCACATGATTCACAAGATATTACGTCATAACCAATAGAAATACACTGTATGAGAATGACAGTACTTAGCTACTTGAAACAAACATCAAACATAATTTCAAACCTTTATAAACCATTTTCTCGCTGACAACCATAGCAAAATGATGAAAGGAAAAAAAGTTTCTCGCTTACTACTTTTCCGCTGTTTATGAATTAAAACTACGGCATTCGGTACGACGTTACAATTTATTATTGTACACTACAAATTGTAACCGCACGAAATTTTACAGTTTACACACATATAGTTTAATGTACCTTCGAAATTGTATCACAGTACAACATGTAGTTCATGAGATATGAGCTCATAAACAGTAACGTTTCGCTGTTCATGAACTAAAACTACGGCTTTCAGTATGACGGTACAATTTTTAATTTCTATACTACATTTTGTAGTCGTAGGAAATTTTATATACAATATACGCGCATATAGTTGGGTGTATCCTCTAAATTGCACCACAGTACGACATATAGTTCATGAGATATGAGCACATAAACAGTAACGTTCATGGAAAACAGACCCATCACGCACCAAGTTTTAATCTATTACTTCTTCACTACAAATTGTATTCCCAAGAGATTTTACAGACATACAGCCCTTATACAAATGAATATATACCTGACAAATGGCAGAAATAAATAAATAAATACTCGTGCAACGCCGGGTTTTCAGCTAGTACATAAATAAAACAAGTAAGTAAAGGAAAGAAAGACATGGATTTTAGAGCTTAAACTGAAGCGTAAGAGCATTAATACTATAACCCACACAAATATTAATAAAACATAGTTAAGTCTTTTACCAATCACATTTCAAAAACTGGTATAAGGTTACAGTAACGCGTGATATATGCGTTTTTTTCGTTACATACTTATTTATTTAAATACTCATGTACGTGAAGTGAAAGCTGAAATCCATCAAGCTTTCCCAGTGACTTGTTGACATGTTAAATAATCGGGACGTCTGTGGATATTCGCCTCGTTTTCGCGCGATATTTCATCGACATAGCTTCATCCACGATTGGGGAACGGTAGAGCCTGACATGAACAGCAGATGGAACACCACTGACTAGAGAAGGTCATCGAAATCGCTCTCTTCGGGAGCAGACCGCAAATGAGGCGGTGATCGCTTGTGGTGTGCCCGCCACCATCCAGTCGTAAATACTGGGCTCACTCCAACAAAGAACCAATCTCGGGTATCACATGAAGAAGATAGTGCGTTACGGCATCGGAAAATTGTGCGAAAACGACGCCAGCTTCCGGCGAAGGGATTATTCTACACCTTTGATTGCAGCTTCCAAAATTAGATAATTCCATTAACTTTTACTTCGAAAGTAGGAATCTAAAGTGAACACTTGATTTCTTCCTTAACGTTTCTCAGTCTGCTCCCTCTGTAATGGATTTAGCCCTAGGAAACTCATTCCTCTTGTTCAAGAATAATTCTACATCCTTCATGTACGTAAAGGTGGAATGTCAACTAATGTATAGCTATTGTCTATATCCATATACTACGTACTCAGATACTATTATTATTTGTATACTAGTATTACTGAGACAATGCTTCATCTTTGATTTTGTTCGACAGTAATATACCATTTTAACTTTTGCAGTATTAATGCGGTAAGCATTTCGTAACGATTTGTTCAGTACTAAAAGTCTTTCGACACTGCTTAATTATGTTGTAATGCAATTAATGGTATTAAAATACTTATTCACACCTAGAAATTTACTATCCTGACCTTCCTCTTTCCAATTTCTTCCTCTTAAATACAGTTTATAAAAATTTAGTAATAAATGTAACAGTGTTGTCTTGTAACATAATGCAGTTACCCACATTGCTGCAAAAATATCCTAAATACTTTGGCATAATTAGTCTGTAACGAAACTATTCGACTGTTTAATTATTTAACAATTACAATTAATGTAAACAAACCAACTCTGCACTAATCATATTTTGCCATATTAGCTATATAATATTATAAATAATATTTGTAAAATTTTCCTATTGTTCGTGATGATTTCTTATTTGTGAAAAGCACGTAATTTAATTACGGAAACAAAATTCAAGAATATTATTGTACCAACTTTATTCTGAAAGTTTCTAGAACTTATCTATAAATACGAAAGCGACGCAACACAGGGATAGTTTGGCTCAGTTATGGTGGTCACGCAATGAGCTAATGTCTTTTTTAATTTATCGATGCAGTTATATTTCTTTGGAAGATAATAAAATAGAAGTTAAGCATGCAGCAGTGTACTTCCATCAACCAAGAAAACGTCTGGTTGCCAAAATTAAATAATTTCAGGACAACATTGGATACTGCAAAGAAGCTGATCAACACAGCAGCTTTGTCTGCAAGAGCAAAGCAGTTCATTAAAAAAATGTTCAAATCTTTGCAGAACTTATGGGACTTAACTACGGGGTCATCAGTCCCTAAGCTTACAAACTACTTATGAACTAGCTAAGACTAAGGACGGCACAAATATCCATGCCCGAGGGGGATTCGAACCCCCAACCGTAGTGGCCGTGCAGACCGTGACTGGAGTGCCTCAATCCCCTCGGCCACCGCGGCCGGCGCAGTTCATTAAATTTAAAACGTTATAATGTTTAGAACTTGTGTTGGGGTTGAAGTAAGTCATCTTTGCCCATTATGTTCTAGACCCCGGATTTCTTAAGCCAATACGTTTCCTCTGTAGGCATTGATAGACGTCATCTGCACATCGGCTCTCGTGTTTAAAGCCTCACTTTAAAGTTGTGCCGACTGCTCTTCCGATTTCAAAACTGCACACTGATTCTCTTTTCCCTAAATTTGTCTCTCGTGAGTGTCTTTACAGGTTCCTTACTAGTGCTAATCTCATTCTTTTCTTGTGTCTACCCAATATTCATATATTTACCCTGGCAATTTTAACCATAGCTGAATAACAGCAATCACATAGCGAGATTCAAAAATATGTAACAGAGCCAACCTGTTACATAAACTTTTGGTCCCTGAACCAGGTTTCGTTACCTTCCATGGTAACTGTATCACAAACCACGCAGTTTTTGGTCATAAAATAAGATAATTTGAGGTGGCTAAAATGGCGATTTCACTACCTCATTTAGGCTAAATGTAATCTAAATTCGTTCCTCAAAAGAATTCATGGGACGAAATAAAGTAAAAGGCTTAGTATTTACTTATGAGCAAACTTTTATTCACTTATAATAAAAAATAAAATAAAAATATCCCACAACATAAAGATCAAACTGACACCAAACATTTATAGTGTGCGAAGATAAAAATTCAATGCAGATCAGAAGCCATATTTTGAAATACATGTAACACATCTATACAATTTAACACACTCTTAATAAAACAGTGGTTTGAAACGATCAAACCTTAATTGGCTTTACAGAAAATGACTGGACAATGAATGTTCAGCAATGTATTATACGGGGACATAAATCTTTTTCGGTACATCATGGACAGGAACTGCGCCTTCAGTGGAAGTGGATTTTCAACAAATGCCCTTGAGGGCAGTGTTATTCTGGGAAAAGGGCAGAATTTTTCCTGTACTTTTGTCCCCACTTCACTTGTGCTTCATTAATTTTCTTTTCACTTCTTTAAGAAAAGCAATATTCTCGTAAAACGTTCTATCTGAGCCTCAGAATTCGTAAATAACTCTGTCCATAATTGTGCAGTTGGCTCTAATGTAAGCCAAGTCCCGGCGGAGGGATCTTCGAGTAATTGTGTTGCATCATTCAAATTCAGAACCACTTTATTTTCGTCTGCACCATTTGAATGTAGCATCTTCAATCCAGTGTGGGCGATAATTTGTTCGTAGTCTTTGGGCTCTTCTTGAGAAAATCAAATAATCCCTGGTTGCCACATCTGGGTCGAATTTGCCAACAATCAGCTTTGGATTGTGCCATTGGCAGAAATTCAAAAGCAAGACAACGCATTTCATAAATTTTACGCAACTTCAACTATGCCAGCACAGAACGACATGTTTCTCTTTTTCCTTCAAATGGACATCGTTTAGTTCTTGTATAATGGATGCAGAGGTATCATGGACTAAATTTAAATGCGTTGTAAATAAAGGGTTAGAGAAATATGTGTCTGTAAAGTCGATTAAGGATGAAAAAGATCCACCGTGGTGTCATAATAATATAATAATAATGCTAGAAAGTTACGGAGAAAGTAAAGATTGTTGCCCTCTCGGTCCAAAGAACAAAACGTAAATGATGATAGGAAAAGTTAGTAGAAATTCGAGCTTCTATAAAAAGATCGATACGCGAATTACACAATAACTACCACCGCAATACCTTAGCAAAAGCTCTTTCCGAGAACGCGAAAAAAATCTGGTAGCATGTAGAATCGATAAGCGGGTCAAAGCCCACTATCCAGTCACTCGTTGATCATTCCGGGGCAGTAATAGTAGAAAGAAATCTGAAGTTCTAAATTTCACCTTGAAAGACCTCCGTTAATTGTAAAATTAACTCTGGCAGAAAGGAGCCAGTTGAAAGTTTACTTTAAACATATAATTCCGGCTGTAAAAAACCAGCTAAAGGATTCGCGTGAACTACTAATCTTGTTCCCTGGGCCCATAATTTAGAACTGACTCCAAATTTACTTTAGCAGCAGGAAGACAAAGAGACGGTGGCCATTACACATCGTCGATCACAAGAATTATACACGATCATTGATATACAAGCTACCGCGAACTAAACCATTTCAGCCGGCCGCGGTGGCCCAGGGGACTGAGGCGCTCCAGTCACTGTCTGCACGGCCACTACGGTCGGGGGTTCGAATCCCCCCCGGGCATGGATATTTGTGCCGTCCTTAGTATTAATTAGTTCATAAGTAGTTTGTAAGTTTAGGGACTGATGACCCTATAATTAAGTCCCATAAGCTATACACACATTTGAACATTTTGAACTAAACCATTTCATGAGGATGGCTGTGAAAACATTATGGCGCAACGGAATTAAAAAATGATAATATGAATTTGAGTTTGTTCTCAGCACTATGAAAAACAATATTAAATAAATAGGACCGGTTTTTATGAACTAATATACATAAGTACAACAATATTTCACTGATAATAGATAATTTATTCACTCCAAACGTGAGCAAATCGGGGCACTAATTTTGTTAAACAATAAAAATGCATCACCATTTAAAATAACTTAAAGGAATTTGAACTGAACATTGTCGGAGGAGGGATATACAATCAACAAACTTTCAGCCACTCACACGCGCGAAGCAAAGCGAAATTCACCCAACTCAGCGCGGTGATACGAAGCAGAAGCAGGTGGCGCTATCGTAGGCGAAATTCAGTGAACCAGGATGTACCACACAGCACAAGAAAAATAAACTTCTTAGGTCGCTCTGGTATGTCCTTCTTTCCTTGAGATTTATTTCCATTCCAAATCAAACAGTGAGACTGCAGCATTACTGAGACACCCGGCACTTGTCTGCTACATCACATATTCGCTCCCAACTGAAAGCGAAGTGCTTAAAGATTGTATTCATTTCAACAAAAACCAACGGAATCACAGATTAGGAAGTAAGAATGCACAGTAGAAGGCACTGGCCTGTGAGCAGTGGTGGGATCTCAAGTGACTAGCTATAAACCCTTGAAGTCGGAGTTCGGAGCCACGTGGTTCCGAAAACAACTAAAAATATAAAAATTCAATTTCTGGACAATAAAGAATGATAGCTACGGCATGCAACCCTTAGAAATGCGTAGGATATCATAAGGAAGCTAAAGAACGACAGTTACACGCCATTGGAAAGGTTTTGCACGGATGGACGAAGTCCAGCCTTCAAAAGTCAGAAAAGTGGAATAAATTCAGAGTGGGAGTAAATCTACTACGAAATACGGCATGCAGGCCCTAGAAATACGCGGTATTTCATAAGCAAGCTGATAAAGGTGGTTTTAAAATGCTAGGAGAGAATTCAGTGGGGAGTCTGAATGCTCAGTACAAATTTGAAAACGTAACAACAATTCAAAAGTAGAGGGAGTGGAGATCGCGAGAAACTAATGGAAATCAGAAAGATACATGCATAATTTCTTGCCTGAAGAGCATAAAAACAGACACAGGGGTAGTTGAAGGCTTCGTTCTAAGAATACACCACATGGAGTACGTATCACTCACTGAAGGAGAAAACGGAAAGTGATTATTTCACATGCACTACACAGAAAAAAAATATTCCCCCATATTAGTCGCCTTCCACAAAGCAAGAAATAAGTTAGACAGAGTTCATACACCACCAGCTAGTCTTACACAGGTTACCGATCCCAGCCGTTAACAAACCGAATTAGTTGCATATTCACCACGTTTACCTATGTAAAATAACTGAAATGAAATTGAATACTATTCCATACATGATCGGAGAAACTTATTCTTAAAAATGAACCTAAGATCTGAAGTCTAACAAACCAGAGAACGAATCGGTACCATCTGAAGGGAGTAAAGAAAGTCAGAACATCTTACCAGGACGAAGCGCAGCCTCCGAATATCCAGACGGCCCACGAGCCCGCCACCAGCGGCGGGTAATCGGCCGGAAATCGGCAAAACCAACTAAAAAAGAGGTGGTGGGGGAGAGCTGAAACTCGCGCATCTTGCCGAGGCTAGCTATCTGGGCATTGCAACCCAACTTGTAACCAAAGTGGAGGAACGTCTTTGGTAGCACCAAAAGCACAGGTTGGTAACGACTACCTATCGATATGAAGCCAGAGAAACACCAATACCGAGCAGCCAGCAGCCGACGACGAAAATTCTCATACATACACTCAGACTCCCATGCTAGAAAATTCTCATACATGCACATACAGAATAAAGCAAGTTCACACTCTCACAGGGACAGCGGCGTTACGGAGAAACCGTTCATATTGCCACATACATTGACACAATGATAAATTATTAACATAATAAAATCCCAGCAATATTACAGAAACTAACATTTAAAAAATGAATGATAAATTATTACCATAATAAAATCCCAGCAATATTATCGAAACTAACATTTAAAAACTGAAATGAAGTGCTATTCCTCATACCTCCGAAAGAGAGGGATTCTCGATTAGCAACAAAAATAAAAAATGAAAATTAAAAACAGCCGTCTAGTGAGCTTAGATAATTTACAAATGTAAAAACGTAGGAAAGACGGCAGACAGACGTCATCAACCTTTAAGAAATATTTTACACAGGAGGAC